>JAKCOX010000012.1:0-1275737 GCA_022605575.1 Laterallus jamaicensis coturniculus
ATTCAGCGCTCATCATCGTTTAGTCAAAGAGTTATGGCAGTGATTGGGAATGAATAGAGGGACATAATGGATACATGTGGCGTTTGCTCATTATATTCAACTTAGTCCAACTCCTCTGTGGAAACTGTTCAACTTTCTCTCCCTTTAGCCTGTCATAGTGAAATAATACAGACATTGGTTCCTCGAATGGGATAGCCTGCCATGCTATTATATTTCTACAGCTAACGAGGGCTTCATAAGCCTTTGATACGGCCTGATCTTTGAAACCTTTCCAAATCTCCTCAAGCTTATGCTAAATCCTATTTGGAACTTTTTTTTTCTCTCTCTTTTTTTCCCTCTTTTTTTTTTTCCCCCTCGCCTGCTAGTGCCCCAGGCTTAAGAAACCCGGGCGGTGACATGCATACTAAAGCATGCGGGGACATCTCCTGAAAGGCGACTTACGGCGCTGATCACAGGCTCTCACGCGAGTAACACACCACTCCGGGCGCGCAGCTGAATGCCGCCAGCTCCCCCCCCCCTCCCCCCCGCCCCCTCCGCTTCCCCCTCCCAGCACCCGCTAATCCGCGCGGCAACCTCCCCCCCCCCCCTCCCCTCTCCCTCCCAGCACCCACCCGCGCCCGCGTCCCACACACGACAAGGCGCGACATGCCACGACACAGCACGGCACCTGCCCGACCTGTGGCACGATTAAACAAACCCCCCGCCGCGTTTTACGCCGCGCTCCTCCGCCACCTCCGCTGCCGCGGCTCCGGGAGAGAGAAAAGATGGGAGAGGCGGGGGAAGGAAGGAAAGAATTAAAGAAAAAGGAAGAAAGGGGGAAAAAAGAAAGAAAGGAGGGAAAGGAATAAAGCCGGGGGGAAAAAAGGAAAAGCCCCACACCCGGGAGAGTTAAAGAAAACAAAGCGAGCGCCCCGCGCCCCCGCTCCCGCCGGCTGCCGGAGCCGCCCGGTTCGGGGACCGCCGGGGGGCCGCCCCGCCCCGCCGCCTCCCATTGGCTCCGCCACCCGCTCATTTGCATAGCGCCGTCTATGAAAGGCCGCGCGGAGGCGCGGAGGGGGCGCAGACGGCGGCGGCGGGTTCGCGGAGCCGTGCTCTGGGTACCGCGCATCACCCCCCCCCACTTCCCCAACATCCCCTCGCCCTTCCCCTAGCCCCTCCGGTACCGCGCATCACCACCCCGGACCGCGCCGTCGGCTGAGCCCCGCCAAGTGCCATGAGTCCCCTGCGGCTGCTGGCTGTCGCCTGCCTGCTGACCCTGTCCCGCTGCAAGACGGTGAGGTACCGCACCGACGAGGAAGGGGCGCCGGGCACGGTGATCGGTACGTTGGCCGACGAGATGCCGGTGAAGGCACCGGGGAAATGAGCTTCCGCCTGATGCGGCAGTTCATGCAACAGCTCGTTGGTGAGGGTGCGGAGGAGGACGGGCAGCTGAGCATCGGTGAAGCGGGGCTGGACGGGAGCGGCTGTGCGGGCAAGCCCCCCAGTGCGTCCTGGCCTTCGACGTGGTGAGCTGCTGGCGGGAGCGTTACCGCCTGGTGCACGTGGAGCTGGAGGTGCGTGACATCAATGACAACGCGCCACGATTCCCCCGTTGCCCAGATGGCGCTGGAGGTTTCGGAGAGCGCCGCGCCTGGCACTCGCCTTCCGCTGGAGGTGGCCGTGGATGAGGACGTGGGCTCCAACTCCATCCAGAGTTTCCAGGTCTCCCTCAACAGCCACTTTGGCGTGGAGGCACAGACACGGGCAGATGGGCCCGGTGCGCTGACCTGGTGCTGCTCCAGGAGCTGGACCGCGAGCGCCAGCCCTCCTACACGCTGGAGCTTGTGGCCAAGGATGGTGGCAGCCCAGCACGCTCAGGCACAGCCACCGTGCATGTCCGCGTCCTCGACGCCATGACAACAGGCCCTGCCTTTGCCCAGGCTCGGTCACGGTGGAGCTGCCTGAGGACGCACCACCTGGCTCCTTGCTGCTCGACCTGGATGCCGATGACCCTGATGAAGGCCCCAACGGCGAGGTGGTCTATGCCTTCGGCAGCCAGGTGCCCCCTGAGGCACGACGGCTCTTCCGCCTTGACCCACGCTCGGCGCGCCTCACGCTGGAGGCCACCGTGGACTATGAGCGTACCCGCACCTACGAGCTGGACGTGCGTGCCCAGGACCGCGGCGCCAGCCCCCGTGCCGCCACCTGCACTGTTGTTGTGCGCCTCGCTGACGTCAACGACAACGCGCCGCGCATAAGCATCAGCGCCCTCCGTGGTGCCACCAGTTCTGCCGGCGTGGCCTATGTCAGCGAGGCAGCGGCCAGTGAGAGCTTCGTGGCCCTCGTCAGTGCTTCAGACCGTGACTCAGGCGCCAACGGGCAGGTGCGCTGCAGCCTCCGTGGCCACGACCACTTCGCCCTGCAGCGTGCCTATGAGGACAGCTACATGATTGTCACCACGGCAGCCCTGGACCGCGAGCGCATCCCTGAGTACAACCTCACCGTGGTGGCAGAGGACCTGGGCACACCACCCTTCAAGACCGTTCGCCAATACACTGTGCGGGTGAGCGATGAGAATGATAATGCGCCACTCTTCACCAAGCCCCTCTATGAGGTGGCCGTGCCAGAGAACAACCCTCCGGGTGCCTATATCACCACCGTGGTGGCCCCGTGACCCTGATCTTGGCCACAATGGCAAGGTCACCTATCGTCTCCTGGAGACACAGGTCATGGGGGGCCCCCATCTCTACCTATGTCTCAGTAGATCCCGCCACCGGTGCCATCTATGCCCTCAGGACATTCAACTACGAGATCCTCAAGCAGCTAGACCTGAGGATCCAGGCCACTGACGGAGGCTCCCCACAGCTCTCCAGCAGCACCCTTGTCAAAGTGAGGATGGTGGACCAGAACGACAATCCTCCTGTCATCATCCACCCAGTGCTCACCAATGGGTCAGTGGAAATTGGCGTGTCCAGCAAGACATCCCGCGACTCCTTGGTGGCCCAGATCAAAGCTCAAGATGCAGATGATGGGGCCAATGCTGAGCTCACCTTTGCCTTCCTGGAAGAGCCCCAGCAGGACCTTTTCACCATCAACCCAAGTACTGGGGACATTGTGCTGAGGGGCGACCTCTCTGAAGAGCTGGGACAGCTGTTCAAGGTGATCCTCACTGTGACAGACAATGGCAGACCCCCCCTGGCCACAACTGCCACAGTCAACTTTCTGGTGACCGCTACTGCCCCTTCCAGTATCCAGGAGCTAGCCAAGCCTAGCTCCTGGGAAGGAAAGGCTTTACAGTGGGACATTCCTCTGATCGTGATCATTGTGCTGGCGGGCAGCTGCACCCTCCTCCTGGTGGCTATAATCACCATTGCCACCACCTGCAACCGGCGCAAGAAGAGCAATGAGATCAAAAACAACTCTTCCTTGAAGGAGCAGATAGACATCTCCCACCTGGAGAAGGGCCGGCAGGAGGATGGCAGCCAGAGGGGGAATGTCTTTGAGGTACGAACTTTTCCCAGCAAAACCTCTTTCACCAGCCCCGACCCTTCCCCAGCTGCCGAGGAGATCTCCACCACTGAGAGTGGCAGCGACAGCACTTGTCTCTACGACGGTCAGAAGAGGCTCAGAGGACCGAGTGGGGAGGTAAGATCCTGATGCAGTGAAGGGGATGGGCGGGGGGGTGGGTGGGAGGGGTGGATCTCAACAGATGTGAATTGCAGAAATGTGGTTCTGATGTCGATTTACCTTTTGCTGCTTCCCCTCTCACCTCTCCTTTGATCCCCCCACCCCAGCAGGGTTTCGCTGCCGCTCCGAACTACAGCAAGGAACCTGCTCCCCCTGTGGCTATTTGGAAGGGGCACTCGTTCAACACCATCTCTGGCCGGGAGGCAGAGAAATTCAGTGGCAAAGACAGCGGCAAAGGTGACAGCGATTTCAATGACAGTGACTCAGATATTAGCGGAGATGCGCTGAAGAAAGACCTCATCACGCACATGCAGAACGGTAAGGGCTCAGCCTCTGCTCCTGACTGGCCATTCCAGACAGACAGACAGACAAGTGGATGGGGAGGTGGATGGAGATTGAGGGACCCATCCCTGGGGCACAGTGATTAGGCAGATGGGCTGGAGGGGGAAACCTGATGCTACATGACTCAAACTGCCCTTCTCCTGACAGCAGGCTACTAGGTGCCGGTTCCTCTCTGCACTGAGCACCCAGCATAAATTAGCAGATGCTAGGAGTATTCTAGGATTAAGGGTTTCACCCCCCCAAAAAAAAAGTCTTCCCTTAAAGTTAGGATTGTGAAGAGTGCCTCTAGCAAAACAGCATAACCTTCCCAAGTGTGTTTTTCCATGGTGCCATAGAGCACAGACTGGGCACTGTCAGGGCACTGAATCATTCCGTGACTGACGACTCCCAGGACTGCGAATGATGTGGATTTATTCCCCCAGTAACGACAGGTTTCTCCTTTTCCTCTTTCACTTCAGGTCTGTGGGCATGCACGGCCGAGTGCAAAATCCTGGGTCACTCAGACCGCTGCTGGAGCCCCTCCTGCGGCCGAGCCAACCCTCACCCCTCTCCCCATCCTTCAGCACCCCTCTCCACATTCTGCAAGAGCACATCTTTGCCGAGGGATCCCCTTCGCAGGGACAACTTTTACCAAGCCCAGCTGCCGAAAACAGTGGGGCTTCAGAGCGTCTACGAGAAAGTGCTGCACAGGGACTTTGACCGGACGATCACGCTGCTCTCCCCGCCGCGCCCCGCACGGCTCCCTGACCTTCAGGAGATTGGGGTACCTCTCTACCCAGCCCCCTCGACTAGATACCTGGGTCCCCAGACTGACACGGCTGAGAAAGTGTAGCCCAACACGCTCCCCGCCCGAGTACACACGTCCCTGCACGCACACGACTAGGTCACTCCCAAGAGCCTTTAAGTTATTGACCAGATCCGGTGTCGTACGTATAAATATGCAAGATGTGCCTTAAAAAATATATATATAATTAAATAATGAAATCGTTGGGAAAGATTTCCAATCACGTCAGTGCTGTTTGATATTTGCAGACAAACAAACAAACAAAAAAAAAACCTTGTTTGTAGCTAATGTAATTTTTATGAAATGTGCAGTATTTAAATATTTTTTTCCCATGTTTTCTACATTTCTCTTTTTTTCCTTTCAGTTCACCCATGGCCTGCCATTTTTTTTGTAGTGTTTTTAACCTGTACATTGTGTAATGTAATGTTTGTACATAATGAAAATTGGTTATATTTTTATATAATAAAAGCTTAAAAAATGGGAATTCTTGCCAAAGGAATTGTCTGAAAGACACAATAATAATAATTATTAATAATAGTCATATCCTGAATATGTAGAACCTTGTAAGGGAAATTCCTCTTTCACGGTGTAATAATAACCTAAGCAACCCAGTGTACTGAGAAGTTTGCCTTGCCAAATGTGACTTGTATCTCTTGAGTATGTGGTCAACTTAAAGTTAAATGTTATTTAATTGCCTTTGGTTCCTGTACTCTGTGTCACTGATAAACACTAATAAAGGTTTTGTGATGTGTCAGAGGGTTCTGTTCATGGCTTTCACGCTTCGGAGCCTGCAGGTTCTTTACAGGTCAAAGTATTTTGTGTGGGGAAATGGCAGCGGGGAGGAGCAGGGACCGATGCTACCTCCTGTCTTGCCCGTCCGTCAGCAGCGCCTCACTGGAGGTTTAGCTCTATAGAGATTGTAGCAATGAGCTGCTGCAGGGTGGGAGGAACTGCTCTGTGATAGAGCTGGCCTTTGCTTTCCACTGCCCGACCGAAGCTCCTCCAGACCCATCCGTCCCTGCTGGGAAGCAGCACAAACTGAAGCTGTGTCCCATCAGCTGAGGTGTTTGTGCTGTGTAAATATCTTTGCATCAGCAGCCACCGAACACTTTGATTTCTGATCCGGCCGAGGTGCTGATTTGAGTCCAGCTGCAAAGGTATGGGCTTGCCTGTTCATCCCTTGTCAAAGCTGCCCTACTAAAGGCCAGTAACTTGCATTTTTGCACATGTATGTTATTCACCAGGAGAAAGCATAAATGCATATTAGTGCATAAAACAAAGAAAGAAAAGGTGTTGATTACACTTTGTCTATGCTACATATTTTGCTTCCTCCCAGAAATGACAAAGGCCTGTCAAAAAACAAATATCATCCAGAGCTTTGATATTCCCTCCCCATGATGTTTCAGGTTAGGTCTCAAATCCTGCTGCTGGGACCAGGTACAGAAGAGTATCACATGAAGCAAGCTAAGTGTGAGTGTTTCTTCAGGTGCTGGAAAAAATAGTGTTTATAGCAGAGATAATGCTTGTATTGGAGTTTTAATATTGGATTGAACTTTTCCAGCAGGAAGAATTGCTACTGAGAGTATGTAATTTTGCATTTTGTATGAATCAAGAATCCAGAAATATGCACATGACAAAGTTTTTTGGCTTTATAATGGATTCTCCAGTTATATGTCTAATTAGTACGGTACATTATCTATAGAAGGTGACTCACAAAGAAAATATAAAGACTTCTGAGAGGTGAACAAGGCCCTATCAGACTTTGTGTCTCAAAATGCCAGCAGAACAGTATCCCACCTGCATGTATTTTAACCAAGAGAAATGCCCTTTCTCCTCCATCTTCCAGCTTTCTCAAGCCTGTGTAGCAAGAATGACAGAGCCTGACCAAGTTTTCATGCACACATGGGCTGGGTTCGAACAGTGGCTTCATAAAAGCTGTTGTGTGAAGATTTGTGGTGGGCAGAGAGCTTCAGAGGATGTTCATGAAGGAAATTGAACTCAAGCAGATGCAACTGGGAAGCAATATCTGTGATAGAGCTTTTTATGGTCAGGAAAATAGGTGAGCGTCTCTGGCAATTAATCTAAAACTAGTAGTAAAAATCAGGATGCTTCTAATGAACAAAGAGGGTCATCTTGGTTTAAATTTAGAGCTGAGGTTGGGGCTGAAGGCTAGGTGCTGGGAAGGAAGGCTGGGAGCCTCCCTGCCAGCTAATCATCAGTGATGCAAAGCAGCAAGCCCGCATGTGAGGTAATTAGTCATAACTCTGAATGCAGGGAGGGAAAGATGCTCCATCAAAAAAGGAAGGCAGTCTAGTAAGCTCTTTCTTCCTCTTCTAGTTTCAATGCTGGGGTTACATACTGCAAGTCCTCTACAGCAGGTCCCCAAGTTCTAATATACATTTTCTATGATTCTATGGTAGATAATGGCAGGACAAGGGGGAATGGACTAAAGCTAAAGGAAGGGAGGTTTAGATTAGATATTAGGGGGAAGTTTTTTTACTGAGTGGTGCGGTGCTGGAATGGGCTGCCCAGAGAGGTGGTGGATGCCCCATCTCGGGAGGTGTTCAAGGCCAGGTTGGATGGGGCCCTGGGCAACCTTGTGTAGATCCAGGCCTGGAGGTTGGTGGCCCTGCCTGTGGCAGGGGGGTTGTAACTCTATGATCTTTGGGGTCCCTTCCAACCCAGACCATTCTATGATTCTATGATTCTCCTTGGGGAGGCAGGTGGGAGATAACCGCAGCCCAAGGGCAGTTCATCGTGTTGGGTTGAGGTGCCGAATTTGCCCTGTCTCCTGCCACAGATTCTGTAAGCTTCTGTGGGTGGGCTGATGCTCCTTATTGTCTAACCAGGAGTTTGGGCCACCCCAGTGTGAGGCAGTCTTGAAATGGGGGAGAGAATAAAGTCACCTGTTCCTGTTCCCAAAGCAGCGTTTAGCAGCAAGCAGCTACAATCTTGTTGAGGTCTGGGATCTATCTGGCCTGGGGTCCTATGTGCTGCCAGTAAAATGTGGGATTCATCCACCAGGATAAAAAGCTCAGCATTTAAACTGAGCCAGCCATTTTTCAGGGAAACTCTGGTTAGTGGAAAGATATGGGCCTTTTCTGATAGCATGTCGTCTTGGCTTGGAGACAGGCAACGGGGACAGCTCAGGTGCATCACTGAAGCTTCTGATCTCCCCTTTGCCTGTAAGGGCAAGGGGCAGCATCCCACATTCCTTTAACTTTCAGACATGTAAAATTAGGTGAGAGAAATACCCAAGCTCCATCAGTTAACACCACATATCACACGAAGTGCGGATGAGTGCAGAAGGGAGCCCAAGGCTTAGCTCCTGGGCAGGGTCCCTTGAAGCAAACGCTTGCTTCACCAAGGCTATTTCACTGTGCATGTCCCAGTCTTTACCTTTTATTTTTCATTTAACAGAACTGAATTGGCTTTTTTTGGTAGCATACTTCAGAAATTAATGCAGACCTATCAATTAAACTCCATTTATTTGACAAGCATGATGTGGCATCAGCCCCGTGCCCTGTGTGGAGGAAGAGACTGTGTGGCCACACAACCTCACCATCATGGAGATCTGCCCTATCCTGCCTGCCTTTCCCCAGCTCACAGGGCACAGGTGGGCAGCTGGCACACAGGACTGCAGACAGCGCTCATTCGCTGAGCCAGCATTAATTCCATGGCCCAAACTGGCTACAGCAGCCAGAAATCACAAAACCCCTGACACCAAACTTGAGCCTGCTTCTGCAGAAGTCTCTGGTAGTCACTTATGATGGAGCAGAGCACCTTCATCTTGCTTCACAGTCAGTGGAGAAAAATAGGCCCCTTTAGGACATGAATCACCTCCTCCTAAACCAGCCAGCTAAAACTGCTCTGGTATGGTGCCCTAAAATGTTTCCCATCCCTCCTGGCATGCAGCCTGTGGTGGCTGCAGATGTTTGCACTGCAGACATGTAGTGTAACATCTAGTGAAACGAATCCCACCCCACATGCTTTCAAACACTGCCAAGTAGTTTGCTATTAGCACCTGCCATGAGACAATCTGACCTGTCCATATTGACAGTCTGGCAAAATGAAGAGTAACCAAAAAATTTATATGAAGGTGAAAGTACCTAGGAGCATCAGTAGCATCAAGCCAGGCCATTGGAGACCAGCAGACTCACAACCACGTGCAAGTGTCTGATTTCTCTGGCATCAAGGGAGAGGATTAAACCAGCACAAACGCAGAAGTGGGTAATTCCCACCACCTCTTTTCCAGGTGTACCTGCACTGCCATGAAGATCACAGAATCACAGAATTGTAGGGATTGGAAAGAACCTCAAGAGATCATCGGGTCCAATCCCCAAGATGTAGCTGCAATATCCAGGACACACAGAAGTGGTGCTACAACAGCACAGAGATGAAATGCCTTGTCTTCTGAGAGCCACAGAGATGTTCTGTGACCGTGTGCTTGCAACTGCCAACCTGGAGACCTTGGCTAGATACCCAAATCTCTTTTAATTGTCAGTAAATTAAATTAATCTTCCCAAAGTTCAGTTGCCTTTGCCTGTGACAGTAGCTGGTCAGTAACCTCTCTATATTAATCTTGACCCACAAGCTTTTAAAATCTGATTTTCTCCTCATGTCCTGTAGAGGAGGGGGAGTGAGTGAATGGCTGGGTAGAGGTCTGGCTGCTGGCCGAGGTCAACTCACCACACACACACCAAGGAAACAAGATCCCAGAGATGCCTTCTGCTGCACTTCAGAAAGGAAAACAAATAAAAATAAACAAGAAATCAAATTCCCACTGACCTGCCCTTCTCCTCTGTGCTTCTTGAATGCCTTCCATGGTGTTTTATGTTTAACAGTGTGTGATGGAATCAAACAACACCGTGAGGAGCCTAATTCTGGTTCCTGCAGTGCATGGTCTAGATGCAGGACTCTGGTAAAATGGCGTGGCAACGCTCATGCCTGTAAGCAGATATGGCTGTGACCTCTGGGATGGGGGTTTAATCCCATGATGTCCACACACATGAGACATGCTCAGGAAACCCTGCTGGGACCAGGCCCTGAAAGTGCAGAGACACCTGGGTGGCATTTAGTTGAAGATTCAGACTTTCCTTTTGTGGCCAGTGCATCAATGTCTACATGCACAGTAGGCATTTGTACTCCTTTGGCAGACAACAATGGCTGCTCAGGGGGGTCTAGGAGATCACCTGGCTCATGCCACAGTAGGAACCTTCATTTGCTTAGCAAAATTCCTCCTATAACTACATCAACCACCTTGTCACTGTATATGACAGCAGATTAAGCACCTGCCATACACACAGGCACACACTTGGATATAGAAATTCAGGTGGGTGCACCGTCACCAAAGGGAATGGACTCACCTTTTTCTCCATCTCCAGCTTTACATCTCCATGACTCCTTTGCCACCAGCACCCAGAGAAGTCATGGCAAAAGAGCACCAAAACTGCACAGAGTTCTGCAGGTTTAGTTCAACCAGGGGCCAGGTGAACATCAGAGGCTATCAGGGAGGGGTCAAAGAGAGAGGAGGCCCCCATGGCCTGGAAATGAGGCAGGACTGTGTTTTTGGGCAACTCAACATACATAGAAGGAGGTTTCTACATGATTTCAGTGTTGCCCAAGGAGGAACCTAATGGATTTTGGATGCTTTGAAGACTTACAACAGTAATGATAATGCCAGCTTGATATCTCCCCATATGTCATCTAACCCCAAATTTAGCCTTAACTGGTAACTGGGAAGACATAAATGTTACTTCCCATCATATATGCCAAGGTCTTCAAGGTGTTCTCCCCTTATTTAAGGGGATGCTTTGGACAAGCTCTGTGGAGTTGAGTTTCCCCTTCCTTAACGATCCCTCCACGTGCTTGTCCTTCCTGATAGATGCAAAAAGATGGTTTTGCACTCATGCCCATGATGCCAATGGCAGTGGGACACCCACCCCCCAGGGTTCCTGGGGAATGCTGCCCATCCAATATTAATCATATCAGAAGAATTCACAGGGAGCCAGGGACCCCACCAAAAGCAGGGAGGGATGCAGATCAGGAGGGGGGCTGGCTTTGATGGGCTACCCGCATGCTGTGGTGCCTGTGGAGAGTTAAAATCCTGGGAGCTAAAGTGGAAAGGGAGCAGATGGCCAGCAAGCTGAGAAAAGCAGTGACTTAGCCTGGCTATGAGAAGCCAGTGAGTTCATTCAATTGGTAATTATCAGTTATTTTTGAGTGGGCATCAGCATCCTCAGGGTCACAAACATGAGCACCCATTTTAGCCTGCAGCAGGCGAATGCCACATGCCCATCACCTCCTGCTGCGGTGGGCGACTGGCTGCTGTGCCCTGCCAGTACACTTTGGGTAAGGAGGACCTACCGGCCCTGCACACAAAACCAGGAAGCAGCTCCATGTGGTGCTGTACTCAAACACTGTTTAAGGATGCAGAAGGCTTTTTAGTGACATCTCCATCTTTCAGGTTTGATGGCTGGACTCTGTGCCTCTGTTAAGGTGCTCCGTTGCCTTAACCTGTGCAGCACGAATGTGGGGGAGGCCAGAAGTGGAGGCTGCTCCCGACCCGTTCTCCTCTCCCAAGCGATTGCTTTGGATCCCAACACAGCATCCACTTTCCAGCCACCTCCAACCATGAAACAGCTGACTCACAGTTCATGACTGCTTCTTCAGTCAAGGTGTTGGACCTCAGCAGTAAGGTTTTATGGTCACACTGGTCCTCTGGGTCATCTGAGTGCCGTGAGATTTGGGCATTTCTGTCCTGGCATATGCACACAGGTGGCTGCAAGATCTCCCAGTTCCCACCACAGCAAAATCACCTCTAGGCTTTCTTCCAGATCTAAAGTGGACATACAGCAGGACCCACCACAGCTTCCCAATGTCTTGGGATGGATGGCCCAAAGCCAGGTGCAAGAAATGACGTTAGTCCCTGCAGCCCTCTGCCAGGCAGCCTTCACAATACCTTCACAGCTCAGCTCCTGGGACACTTCACCCACCTGCCTACTAGCTGTAGCCTTCTTCCAGGGCTGGCTGGTCTGTGGACAGTGACTGTAAAGCCAAGCCATGTGCTCCATCCCCTTGCAAAGGTGTAGCTCACCAAACAATAACCACCCAAAAGGCCTTCACAAGACCTCCCTTTCCCCACAGGCTCATGCTTTGTCTAGAAATTCTTCTTCTGGTCAAAGAACTGTCTTAGGGATAACTTGAATTTGCTCCTGCAAGAAAAATGGCGTTTTGCAGGAGATCAGCAGATACCATGATGATGGACAACTGTAAATCTCCATCAGAGAGACAGAGAGAAAAAAAGAGAAGAAGAAAGGGCAACAGCTTCCTCCCTTTGCCTGGAAAACTCTTCTCCCTCCCACTCAAAATGAAAAGACAGAAAAAAAAAAAAAGCCCAGGTGGTTTTGGGGACAGGAGAGAGGGATCCACATGACATGGGTCTAAGCTGTCTAGAGGTTGCAAGCACACAATGGTCAGAGGACAATCCCCAGTAAAACAGCCAATTTCATTTATGTACAGAGGATCCTCAGCTTAATTCATCTTCTCATTCAAAACGTGTCCATTGGATTTGGAAGAAATACCTTCCAAAAATCCTACAGCAGACACTAAAAGCAGGTTTGCTGGACATCTAGCTAAAGAACAGCACAAAGAGGCACCTCCACAGATCAAGATCTTAAAATTGCTTAGGCCTATAAATTTTCTACTGACTGAATCTCTGCATGTGGAACAATGGTGCATTTGGCATGCACCCTCTGACTGGGGGTATCCCATCCCCAGCTCGCTGCTGCAGCTCACAGATAATAATTCACCGAGGCCTCCTCCCTCCCCAGAGTTTAATTTCACAGCTGTACAAAAGACATTCCTCCTCCCTCCCTCGAGGGCTAGACCACTTCAGAAATGGGTTTCAGCCAGGGCTGGCAGCCTGCTGCGACCTTTACCTGTTTGAGTAAGGCAGGATAACAAGCGATCTGAGATGCCTCCGAACACACCGCTTGGCAGGATGCTAATTAAAACAGAGTAGCACTTCCTCTACTATTCACCGTGCCATAGCTCAGGAACTTTATGAACACCCAGGAGGTAAAGGAACATGTTCAAGGCCACATAGCACATCTGTGAGAGAGCTGGGAGTAAATCCAAGTGGTTTTTGTTTATGTATCAGCACACAGCCTGGCATACAGGCTGAATCCCAGGACCAGACCAGCTGGATGCGCCGGAGACTGGTGGCATGGAAATGCAGAAAAATTACTTCCAATCACTTCACTTGAAAGGGAAGGAGCATCCTGCCTCCACCCCTTCTCGCCCAAACCATCACTGTGTAAGTGGCGTTTTGTAAAGGTCCCAGCGGTCCCTCACTCCCCATCAGGCTGGGTCTGAATCATAGGGGTTGGAAGGGACCTCAAGAGATCATCGAGTCCACCCCCCCTGCCAGAACAGGTTCCTTAGGACAGAAGCAGGTTCCTTCGGACAGAGTTTCCAAACTCAGGGCTGCTCTGGGCCCTGGGACAGCTGGGGTTCTGCTTCAGTTTACCACCATGACACGATCTGGGTTTCCTTAGCAGTTATTTATTTTTATTTATTTAATTGAGTAAACTGATTATCTATGTAACAACTTTAATCAATTATCTGTGGCAAAGAACTTCTCTGCAACTTAATTAGCAAAGTTCTTCCCTGACCTAGCAATATCTGATTGCATCATATAAGAGCTTAACTTTGAAATTGCAACACAGTTCATTAAAAATAACTAATAGCTGCAGGGTTTAAAGATGTAAATGTTCATTTTCTTAATGAGAAAAAAAAAGGGCAGGCAGATTCTACCTGTCTATATTCATTATACTGTGTCCACATGGGATGACTCACATTTGCAAAACTCAAGTTTAATTAACATGCTTATTTTTACAATGATATTTCTCATTATAATAAATTAAATGTTTAAACAGCCAGTGCAAACATTTTGATCCAAGACAAAAACGCTTGCACAGTGCTAGTTTAAGCATTTAATTTATTATAATCCTTTCCATAACAAATGCTTTAGAAGTTGATTTTTCCCCCCCCCCTTCTCTTCGCCGTGAAAGGCTATTAGTATTATTTCCTCTGGTAATGTTTAATCCAAGACAATCAAAATGTAAGGCGTGAACAAAATTGGACTGGAAGCAACGATGATAAATGAGATGGCGAAGGAATCTGCCTCCTCCAGGAGCTTCGTCGGGGAGCCCGCAGCTGGTGCCAGCTCCCCGACGAAGCTTGCGCCCTGGCAGGCCGCGCTGTCATTAGGAGCTCATACACAAATTAATCCAAGCACATCGACTAATCCGAAGCGCGTTTGGACCCCGAGAGCGTTTTTAACCCCGACCCTATCTCCACCGGCGTACCTGGGGGTGGTGGGGGTGGGGGTGGGAGGGGTAGGGGTGCCTTTCTGAAGGGCTCCTTCCATTCGGAGGTCGCTTTCTTTTAAACCAACTGTCCGACAATTCCCGGCTGGGGAAGGGGGGATGGATATGGTTCCTGACAGAGGGCAAAGCCTCCGGGGCACCCCCCGCTGCCGGCGGGACCCCCGCACCCTCCGGGGCCGCCGCTAGATGGGGGTGCGGGCCCGGCAGTCCTGGCCCAGCCTGAGCGGCCGTGGCAAAGCCCCAAAACCGGGGCTGGACACGGGAGATGGTTTGGGGGGCTGGTGGGGGGAGCGTTGAGGAACACCGGCAATAAGGGGAAGCAGGGGATCCAGGGGACTCCAGCCTCTTCCACCTTTAAAGCAAAACGAGAGGGGTTTAGGCTAAAGTCGTGATGTCTTGCAAGCCGTAGGAGCTTTCTAGCTACACTAGCACCTTATTTTCATGGGTTTTCCAGGCTGGATGTAGGTGTGGAATAGGAGGCTCAGCAGATTGATACCTGCTGCAACAGGAGTCAGTGAGTAATTGCCTAATTGCTAATTGCTAAAAAGCTACAAAGCCTGTCTCTTGCAGGGCTCTAAGGGCAAGCTGGGGTGGGGAAAGTGTCCTTTTCCCCCTTTGGCATGAACTGATTGAAGGCCACATTATTCCCCAAAATGTTGGGGTGTTGGCTGAGCAGGCTCCATCAGCTCCCACCCAAGACCAGGACTGCAAGGTGAGTCTCTGTGAGAAGCTGGGACAACGGGCGTAGCAAGGCAGGCCAAGGGCTCCCCAGGGGCATGGAGAGAGCAGGAAGAGGTGCTCAGCCTGGCCAAAGCTAGGAGACAACTTAGATAAGACTTTCCCTGGATTTGAGCCCCTAGGAGACATCTCCTGCACCTCCTCAGGGAAAATTTCCAGCCCGTAGTTGGAGTAGTAGCTGTGGAAAGAAACAGGCCAGTTAGCAAAGTCCTCTCAAAATGAAGGGTGAGGGAGAGCCTTGCAAAGGATAAAGCCATGGAAGGGTCATGCAATCAGGTGAAAATAAAAGCCTCACATGTTCAAATTCCCCAAAGCAGCCAGAAAAGTACAAAGCAAGGAGCCTCCTGGGCTGGAGACAGCAGTACAAGGACACACTGCAGGGCCCCAGCATAAAACCACCAGCATCCCTTGCTACCATCTCACCCTTGCATCCAGGAAAGCTCCTGCCCTGCCTCCATGGCCTGGAGCCAATGTCAAATAACCGTAACTGTACAGGATATTTCGGTGATGCTGAAAAGTTAGTCTGCAAGTCACTCCAGTAAATCGTAAGTAGATAATTTGAATTAATAAATAAAACCCTTTAGGGGATCTCATTACACTGTGGAGAGCATTAGCAAAACACAAGTTGTCAATCAGTTTAGCCAGTTGACAAGCTAGAAACCAGCTGATGGTCCAGGCTGAGCCAAATCAACAAAGGAGCAGAGAAATCTCTGCTGGATTTACCTGGGACAAATGACCATGATGGTGATTTTTTTAAAAGAAACAGGCATTAAAACATTCACAGACAAATTACTGAGACTCCCCAAACCACTGAATTAAATTCAGGGGTTGCTCACGGTCTGACAAGTGTCCTGCCAGAAGGCACCCATTTATTTTTCATTGCTTGCTGCTTAACAAATCGCTGCATTCATGAAAACTCAGCGGATTAATAAACTGATCCCACTACTTAGTTACTAATTGCGAAAAGCCCAAAAGTGATTTGAGTAGTAGGATGATGGTCGTTACAAAAATATCCACTGACTTTGGAAAATTGAGGGCACAACATTTTACCTCGGAGGGCAGCTTTATGTAGGCCACAAAGTGCCTTGGGTCTTTCTTAGAGTCCTTGAGTTTATTCATGTATTATTTCCTCGGATATTCGGAATATTTTTCCAGCAGGCAAGAAACTGGGGCTTCTGTGTATGAGCTTCATCTGCTCAAAATGTGAAAAAAAAAAATATAGATCCCCTTAGCACATTCTGCTACGGTAGAAGCAAAGTGTAAAAGAGAAATTCCAAATATGTAGATTTAAAAATAAAAACACAGAACTCTTTCCTCCCTAAAAGGGATTTGAAGCAGGGAAAAAAAAAAAAACCCAACCAAAAAAACCCCAACAAACTGGGCTAGAGATAGGTCTAGACTTTAATTGTGGAGTTGCCTAAGAAGAATTGTTGGCCTGGGGTCATTTTAATCAGGTTGCATGTCAGCTTGCAAAATCTCCAAATTAGCTTACAGCTCCAGGAGAGAAAGATGTTTTTCTTTCCTGAAGAACGCAAACAGATTGTTGTGACATGTTCTCAGTCATCATGACAGATCAGATCCCTGCTTTGCGCTGCGAGCCGGGAAAGAAGTCAGCCGCTCCTTCAGAGATTTGGGCATCTCCCAATTTGTCAGAGCCAGGGATGGAGTTTATAGAAATCCTCCTGAAAGTGAGGTTTATATGCAAAGACTCTGATAAAAAGAGATTGACCTTAATTGGGAAGCAAGTTTCTTTCACATTTTTTAACAACCTCCAGGCCTTCCTAGCAGTCTGATGAAAGGGAAGTTGTGAAAAGAAACAATCTGTATTTATGCAGCAGGAACTATCATATCCTGAGCTGCACAGAGAATGACAAGGAACCGACTCATCCTTTTAAAAAAAGGATTAATTTGCCATTTTCTTCCTGAGTTTGTAAAAAGTAAGGCTGTGGGTGGATTTCAAAACAGGCTGGGTACTTTAGGAAGATTTACGGCAGGCACTGCCTGAGCCTGTGTGAGATGCTGCACGTTGCTGTGGAGCTGGCCTGGGATGGTGTCCCTCGGGGGTGTCCTCAGTCTGTGTCCCCAGTTCAGTCCCTTGGCTCTAGCACTTTTGGATTATTTTTTTCTTTTTTATTTTTTTTTTCTAACATCTCCGTGTTCAGTTTTCCATCTGCATCACCAAATGGCTCCAATGGGATCACTGGGGGAAAAGAGAGGAGGAGGAGAGGAGCTGGGCTGGGTGACTTGATGGACTGCCAGAAGGAAATGCAAGCACAAATTCATGACAACAGACAGGTTGTGGGATGCATCTTACCTGTCTGGTGACCCCCAAAAGGTCTGCATCTGAGCTGGTAACCCTCAGTGTCTGGTCCACAGGATGAGGGACAGAAATAGATGTCTGGAATAGGCTGCCTAGGGGAATTATGGAGTCTCCTCTGGAGATATTCAAGACCTGTTTGGACGCATGTCTGTGAGACCTGTCCTAGGGAACCTGCCTTGGCAGGGAGGTTGTACCTGATGATCTCTCGAGGTCCCTTCCAACCCTGACGATTCTGTGATTCTGCGAATGGTGATTGCTGTGACTTCTGCCTTCTGCCTCTTGCTCTTAAGTAGCTCAGGCACCTTACATGGAGAAACACGACTGTATCTCTCCTTGCTAGTGGTCAAGGGCTTAGCTTTGCTTGCAAACAGGAAAGGACACAGGCAGGAGTCAGAGCCCTCTGGCATGCCAAAGCAGCTGCACACCTGGGCAGAGACAGACCTGGGGCCACTTTGCCAAAACAGGAGAGGACGTGATGTGCAACAGATGCTCGTGCATTTGTCATGAAGGAGCCATCCAGAGTAGGTGATGTAAGGTCCCCAGGCCTTTAGAACTGGATGGGACAAGACAGTGGTGGATGTCTCTGTCGGGACAAGCCCTGGCATCAGGAGAAGAGTCTGTATTTCCCTGTCCCCGCTTCTTCTTCTGTGATTCTGCAAGCCAAGACAAGTCACAACCGCATGTCTCTGGGTAGAAGCTGCCAGATTCTTTCTCCCAAAGGCCTCCACAATGACAGCAGAAAAAAATCTTCATCTTCCCTGCTGTACAAGTTTAAGGACTTTATTATTTTTTTTATTGTTCCCTGGCTCGCTGCCATCAATCCTGGTGGGACCCAGGGCAAGGCAGCAGTGCCATGCAACCCAGATGTCAGCAAACTGTTAATCCCAAGGGACAGACCCCTGGGGTGAGATTCCTGCTGCAACTTCTCCAATTAGACGGTTTACCTCCTGCTTCGCCTCTGCTTTAGCCATTTTGGATGTAACATATTTTATTGTTCAGCCTCCTAGTTAAATGGCCAGGAAGCTCTGGATGCAAGCACATAGAGATTACTGGCTCAATAATAGAGCTGGGCATGTTGGCTTTACTTCGCTTTGCTAATAAAGCTGCAAAATAAAGCTGTTGACTCTTCTTTCATCAGCATCAGCCCCGTGAGGTTCTCCCACGTCTCGCCTGGTGATTAGAGCAGAGGGCTGGGAACGCGGGTCTGGAGTTCAGCCCTTAATGAGCTGCCCGTTCAGTGTGCTTCACTCGGGGCTCTTGACCTCTTTGCACCTCAGCCAACTCAGCTGTAAAACTGGCTGAAGGGGGGACCTCGTGGAAACCAGCCACTGTGCCCCAGTTGAGCCTCAAATCCACGTTTCTTGGGTAAACACAAAATAAAAATCAACAACAATTTGAGTCTGCAGTGACCCAGCTCAAGTGCCACTGGGATGTCAGGCCTCGCTGGCGTAAACAGCACCTGTCTCTGGGGCCTCCCATTACCGTGTCAGACCAAATCTAGGTAGTGTGCCTGCAGCTTGTGCTGCCCTGGGGAAAACAAAAGGTGCTGCAAACACCAGCACAGGGAAGGCAACCTGGTGTCGGCTCTGGTACACAGGTACATCAGCACCTGCAGCACCAAGCAGTGCTGGGAAAACCAGGATGCCAACAGCATCTTGGCTTGTATCAAAAACAGTGTGGCCAGTAGGGCTAGGGAAGTAATTGTGCCCCTGTACTCAGCATTGGTGAAGCCACACCTCAAGTGCTGTGTCCAGTTCTGGGCCCCTCACCATAAGAAGGACATTGAGGTCCTGGAGCGAGTCCAGAGAAGGGCAACCAGGCTGGGGAAGGGGCTGGAGGGCAAATCATATGAGGAACGGCTGAGGGAGCTGGGGCTGTTTAGCCTGGAGAAGAGGAGGCTGAGGGGAGACCTTATCACCCCCTACAACTACCTAAAGGGAGGTTGTAGAGAGGTGGGTGATGGTCTCTTCAGCCAGGTGACAGCAGACAGGACAAGGGGAAATGGCACAAAGCTGTGCCAGGGCAGGGTCAGATTGGACATTAGAAAAAAATTTTTTACTGGAAGAGTTGTCAGGGCCTGGGACAGGCTGCCCAGGGAGGGGGTTGAGTCACCTTCCCTGGATGTGTTTAAAAAAGGCTAGATGAGTATTTAGTGATATGATTTGGCTTGGGATGGGATTGGTTGGACTTGATGATCTTCAAAGGTCTTTTCCAAACTTGTGATTCTGTGACATGTGTCCATCCAGGTGGGGATATGGTTGGTCCCCCAGCTGAGATCACTGAGGTCCCCTTTACGTGCTAGATCTCTGAGCTGCAAGACAGCCTATAGCCCATCCCTTCTCCAGGATGACTTCTTGTGAAGAAAGAAGCATGAACCATACCAAGGACAGGAAAGGCCTAGTGCTCTCTCACACCAAATCCAAAACATTTGCACCCTGTCCCATGGCCAGAATAGCTGCAGCTGCTGGCACATCTGTTCATTGTTCAATGGAACAGTCCATGAAAGGAGAAGCTCGTGTCTGGTAGAGTGTTGTTTGCTGCGTAACACCTTCTAAGTATGATGGGGACGCTGAAGAGACGTCCTACCTCAGCTATCTAACTCAGCTCAACACACACACACATGTATATATGGTAATTTTAACATGAAACATGGTAATTTCTCTCAAAGTTGGGGACAACTGAGCGCTTTTTCCCTTTTAAATGAAAGATTGCCAAGTAGACTTGGAGTTGCAGAGAAGATCCAGGGCTGCCAAGCAGGTACTTCATGGGGGAGGTGAAGCAGGGAGAATTACCATCCCTTGGGATTCCAGTGCTGTGGGGTCACTTGCACATGCTGTTTGTCACAGCAGGCTTAGTAAAATGTAGCGAGAAAATGTTTTGCAGCAGAGCAAGAGCACCTGGAATCCAGTCAACCCAGTCTGGTGCCTGGCCTAGTCTAGTCGCTCCCACACCTTCTCTGCACCTCCTCAGGCAGCTCTCCACTGTGCAGCTATGTGGAGATGAGACTCCTGAACCAGAAAGCTCTTCCCTGGTCATCAACAAGAATCCCAGGTGTAAATTTCTGGACATCTCAACTTTATCCCGACTTGCACCACACAGACATACCCTTATTAATGTTTATAAATATCTTAAGTATGGGGTGCAGGGGGAAATGGCCAGCCCCTTTTCAGTGGTCTGTGGAGACAGGACAAGGGGCAATGGCTGTAAGCTGGAGCACAGGAAGTTCCGCACCAACATGCGGAAGAATTTTTTCCCAGTGAGGGTGACAGAGCCCTGGGACAGGCTGCCCAGGGAGGTGGTGGAGTCTCCTTCTCTGGAGATATTCAAGACCCGTCTGGACACCTACCTGTGCAGTATGAGCTAGGGAGCCTGCTTTGGCAGGGGGATTGGACCCGATGATCTCTCAAGGTCCCTCCCAAACCCTATGATTCTATGATACTCAACCAAGCACAAGCTTGGAAGAGTCTGAGGCTGAGAACTCTTATAAAGCCTTCTCCGTACCAGGTACCTACCACTTTTAACCCCAGCTGCCCTTCAAAGTGTCCTTTAGTGACTGGTGACTTGTAGGTGTAGAGAAGAGGCTGGCATGAGGCATCTTCTGGAGTTAGGAAGGTGAGTATTTGCATGGTGTTTCCACGGTGCAGCGTGCTGGGATTGGTGTGGGTGGCTGGGCGTGAGCCCAGGCCTCAGCGTACAACAGAGATCTCTGTTCTGGTGTAAGGATCCTTTCACTGAGGATTTTCCATCCCTTGAGGAAAATATGCTAACAGGCTTTAAATAATTAAACAAATCACATTGCAGGCAAACCCAAGCTGATCTTTAAAATGCATTATCCTCACAAGGCGAGTGAAATGCTCGCTGCCTTAAGCCTTCCTCCAACCTCTTCACACATTAACTCATTCATCACATGGGGGACCACCAAGCTGCATCTCAACCACCGAGCAGATGCTAAGCCAGTCACCTCCGTCTTTAAAACCAGTATTGCCACAGCTGGGGTCCAGGTTTCTGCAGTGCCAACAAGCTCAAGAAGTGGAAGAACAAAGCTCTTTTCATCAGGCCAAGCTTGCATGGAGGACGTTGTTCCCACAGAGCTACTTGCTGGTCTCAGCCAGGAAGGGCAGGTTTCCCTTACGGTAACAAGATGTTCTGCAGCAAGGGCAGCCAACTTCTTGTGGGATGGGGGAGTAATATGCAGTCACAAATGGGGAAAATTTTGGTTCTCCATGGGCAGGGGCAAGGAAATCAGCTACCTTGAGCATCTCCTCTGGGCCACTGAGGCAATGATGCATGTTGGATACTTTCAAAGAGAGTAAGGCAGAGCAGCTGTGAGGTGGTTCTCTCCACCTAGCAGATCATTTATCTAGCTCTCTGAAAGCTAACTCTCCTTCTTCCCCCAAAGCTGCCAGGAGACAAGTCCTTACTGTCTCTGCCAGACTGCATAAGGACAGGCAAGCAACTTGGGGCAGCAGTGTTGCAAGGCTGGTCAGCAAGGAGAATGCTTTGCCAGCAAGGAGCATGGAATTGCCAAGCCCATCCTCCGCCCTCCCTGATGTCCCACAAGCCCTGCACTCATAAGGCCTTTGAAAAACAGTGGTGAATGGGAGACCACCACCAACCCCTCTCCAGTTAGTCCATTTTCAGCTCCCCAGCTCCCCTCCATGACATGTGCTGCACAGGGCAGACAGGCTATAACACACAGACCTTAAATTATTTGCCAATTCCCCCTTTTAGGATTCAGGAATGTCATGGAAATGGCTGCCTGTGGCACTGCTGGGAACATCCTGGGATAAAGGGCTGTGTCAGTAAGCCCCATGGCAGGCAGCTCTTCCCAAGAACTCACCACCCCTTCTCCCACCTCACCCAGCCTCCAGGTTTGCTGAGTGCCATTCTTCCCTCCATCCCTCACTCTTCCAGGCTGTCCCCCAGTGGAAGGTCCCCAGCTCTTTCCATGCTATTTCTCAAGCATTTGCTCCTCTCAGCAGTACATACCAGACAGACATAAGGACCCTGATGCTCTGCTCCTGGTTTATCAAGATCCATCTTCAGAAAGGAGATTTGGCACTAGCCAAACGCAAATTATTATCCTTGTTGCTGTTGATAGAACTTGATTTCAGAAGGAATCCATGGAGGAGTGCCCAGATATGATGTTTACTCTTAGTCTCTCCCTCCCCTACCTTTTTTCTCTCAGGCAAATACTCATCCAAGTGTTCCATGTCTCCCACCTCTAGTTGAGCCATGGCACTGTCTTCTGAATTTTCCAGTGATAACTTACCCATTTTCTCCATTGTGTCCCACCTTAGCACAGAGCTCCTCAGAGGGAATGCACCTGTCACAGACATGAGAGAGAAACAGAGAAGCCTTGGACCACTTTGATGGACATGTCGTTCGTACTCTCCATGGTCATTTCTAGGGAACAGAAATCTTAAGAGAAGGAGCATGAAGTGACAAAAGAAGTCAACAGGGCACTAAGATTTAGCAGAAGATGTGGTTGCATCAGGTAGTTTATTAGTTCTTTTGCCCTTCCAGATTTAGTTTCTTCAATCTGATGAGAGGGAGGAGAGTTTTTCAGGAGGAGAATTCGAATCCAGAAGAAGAGACATTATAGATTGGGTTAAAAAAAAAAAAAAACCCCTGATGTAAGAAGCTAAATGAAAGACCAGATTGTAGGTTATTAAGGATTAAACTCGCTGGAATCAACCTGTGCAAATGTCTCACAAAGTCAGCAAAAGCTAAAAAACCCCAAAACCCCACCAAACCATGTTTGATGTGTTGTCAGAAGGGTGAGTAAAATAAATGGTTCAAGAAATTGTATGTGGGCAAAACATCCTGGTGCCACAGGCACCTCAGGATCAATATAATCGGAAACATTCTCTACAGTCAGGTCATGAAATGATTAGAACTGTGCATAAATTGAAAAAGGGAAATATAGTTGATTCAAGGTGCTTTCAGATGAGGAAGAAAGAAAAGAAAGAAAGAAAGAAAGGAAAAAACCTAAAAAAAACCAAAACCCCAAGACCAAAGCCAGGTTTGGCCTTTTCTACAAAGTTGAAAAGAAACTTAGCAGATTTCTCATCAAAGTGTAAAGAAGCCTCTGGGAAAGGAACAGATTGATGCTACCAAGTTGTTTAAGATAATAACTACCTCCTAAGCACAAAGCTGTGGTTGGAGGTTAAGAAAGAACGTAGCCTGTGAGCGATTTACATAGAATAGCTACAAAAGAGACCACATCGTTAGAGGCAGCAATGAATGCACGTAATGACAGCTAGTTATTTTATTTTATTTCTTCAGTTCATGGAAAACAGAAGGCAGAGTCACTAGTTAAATTAAGAAGAAAAAGATGAAGACATATGGACAAATGGGATTCAGCTCTAGGGAAAAACAAATCAGCCTTTAGTGTCCTGGGGTGAGGAAGAGCAAACCGAGGTGGGCCATATGTCCTCACTCGACCATGGCAGAGAAGAGGAAGGATTTGGGCTGAGTGAGGTCCTGCACTGAGGATGTTTCAGGCCATCCTTTCAAGCAGGGCAGGCCCAGCTGCGTGGTGCTGTCCTGCTGGGGATGCACCCCAAGCAGTGCGAATGGAGATGCCCATCTTCTCCGGAGAGTAGCGTCAAAACAAAGGACATTGCAGGGCTTTCACAGCCTACCAGGGGAAAAAAAGGGGTGTTTGAAATCTCATGTGTTGCTGGTCAAAGAAAGGAGGACAGCATCAGCAAACCCCATGCATGGGGCAATGGGGGAGAAGAGGACAAGCGAGCATCCCAGGGGCACTGCAGAGACAAGCACTGTGGTAATGACACAGATATGTGGTTTGTCACCCTTTGGTCCCACCACCAGCAAGGATCCTTTGAGTGTCTCAAAATGCTCAGGTGGTCATGGTTTATATACCAAAGCCAAGATTTTCTTCTTCTGTAGGACTTTCTTCCTCAAAGAACCTCGTTTATTTTGGACGTAGGGGGAAATGGCCTGCCTCTTTTCAGTGGTCTGTGGAGACAGGACAAGGGGCCATGGCTGCAAGTTGGAGCATAGGAAGTTCTACACCAACACACAGAAGAACTTCTTCACAGTGAGGGTGACAGAGCCCTGGGAACGGCTGCCCAGGGGGGTTGTGGAGTCTCCATCTCTGGAGATATTCAAGACCTGTCTGGATGCCTACCTGTACAATATTTCCTAGGGAGCCTGCTTTGGCTCTGTGATGATCTCTGGAGGTCCCTTCCAACCCCTACAATTCTGTGATTCTGTGATTCTGAGACCAAGTAGGTGGGACCTGAACCAGCACCGAGTTGCAGTAGTGTAAACCCATGAAAAAGCAGAGCAGTGAATCAGGTTCCTGGTCTCAGCAGCTCCCACAAACTTCTGTTCAGGCCATCATGGAGTTGAAATAGCTATTTGGGACACTTAGAAAATGGAGATAAAATGCATAAGGCACCACAAGAGACTTAGGGAAGATGCACGACATCACCCAATCCTTCTCATTTTTAATATTTCCATTCCTCCTTCTAAAGTTTTTCCTTAAACTGAAAAATGATGAGAAAATGTGCTGCCTTAGACAAGTCAATACCATCAGCTAAGCAACCTCACGTTTATCATGGCTCTCCGAGGACTCTGGAATGCTTTTCAGCCCAGAGGATAATGGTATTAGGCAACCAGAAAGGCCGTCCTGTAAAAGACTGTTATTATGATTTCCAGTCTCAGAAGCTGGCTTAATCCAGCTGAGCACACACATGTTATTTAAAGAGGAGCCTGAGCTCAGACACGAGCATCATAGTCACCGTTATTGCAAACGAAGAATTCAGCCAGTGAAAGGCAAGTCACGTTTGTTTGTTTATTTTTACTTTGGGGGGGTGTTTTTTGTTCTTAAACCCTGCAAACACTGGCTGCTGCACTTGTCTCTGAGCCACCCAGCAAGTGTCTGGAGCTGCCGAGCGCTGGGCTGGACGAACAAATTCGCAGCTGCCTGGGGAAGGAAACTAAAGTAATTAAACAAAAAATAACAAATCCCTTTTTCTCCCTTGTCTCCTAATCAATGGAATGGTAAAAGATGCACTCCCTGCACCCGCCCAGGCAAACTGATACGTACCTATGCAAAAGGCAAAGCGTGAGGATAGGGGTTAACTGGGGGGAGAAAGTCACAAACAGTCTAACAGGAACATTATCGTGCTTTTTTGCCCCCCCTGTTTCTGCCTGCTTGAAATTTCACCCTGCTCTTCTTCCTCTGCCTGTGGAACAAAAGAAGAGGCAGCGGTGCTGGGGCAGGGGCGAAGCGGGAGGGAATCTGGGATTGTTCCCTGCATGAGAAAAATATGTCTGGAGGATTACTCAGAAGATTCGAACCATAGCTTGAGGAGGAAACTGCATGGCTTCTCTCCCAGAGTTCTGGCAGAGCAGCCCTCTCCCAGCCCTCAGTTCCCATCCGCACACCTTCCCCCCACGAGCAGGATCCATCTTACACCCCAGCCCCCCATGGACCTGCAGCCAAGCACCCATCCCTATGGGTAAGCTGGTGGCTGGCACCATTCCTTGGGGTTGCAGGGGCCTGCCCAGGCCACAACCTACCAGTGGGGTGGGGACAAGGCCCCCAACTCCATTCTTCACCTTCTTGGAGCAATATTGCACTTCACCTGGTGCTGCCCTTGCACACCTGGAGTGAAGGTGCCACCGTGGATATCCAGCCCAGATGTATTAATTACACCTAGCTGTTCTTGTCTTGATAGTTCCTTTGCTAACACTCCTCCTCAACACCGTGCCCTCAGTCGCCTTTATGCTAGCCGAAACAGTGCAGCCTCCCTCTGTCCATCAGGAAGAAGGAGCCATTGGGCATTCAGGTGGGTATCAGGATGGGGGTCACAGCCGCTCCCCCACCTCAGTCACAGAGAAGCAGCTCAAATGAGCCGCACACCAGTGAGCAGTGGCTCCTCCTGGGCAAGCACTGCCTCCCTGGCACGTTTTCGCACGGGAGACAAGCACAGGGGCCTTAAAATAAATCTGTCTTTTTAAAGCAGCAACGCTAAATGGAGGTTTGAGATCAAAGGCTGGGATTCTCACACTTTGCCAAGACAGACATATCCATTCACGAGATTTTTGGTGTAACAAAATACTTGCTAATGAAGAGGAGCATAATCTTATTATTAGCCCCAACCTACAACAGTATGTCAGTCAAGAGCGGGCTAGAATGTGCCCTAGTTTAGGAAGTTGCACAGTAGGCTTGGCTTTGATTTAATGAGCTGTGATTGTGTTTATTTTTGGAGGCAACTATGCCTGATAAATTTTTGTTTAAGGTCTGATTGTTAACGACAGTAATCGACGGGAAGGATGAATTTGGGTTGAAGGGCAGGAAAATGGGGATTGTGTCTCTGGGATTTGGGCCCCAAGCATGTGACAAGGTGATTGGTGGAGCCTGAGTTTTCTCCAGGTTTTATTTTTTGCATTGCTTGATGATGGCATTTAAGCTACGGGTCACAGAATCACAGTCACAGAACGTTAGGAGTCGGAAAGGACCTCAAAAGATCATCTAGTCCAACCCCCCTGCCAGAGCATCACCTAGACTAAACCACACAGGAATGCGTCCAGGTGGGTTTGAATGTCTCCAGAGAAGGAGACTCCACAACCTCTCTGGGCAGCCTGTGCCAGGGCTCTGTCACCTTCACAGTGGAAAAGTTCCTCCTTATATTCCCATGGAACTTCCTATGCTCCAGTTTGCACCTGTTGCCCCTTGTCCTATCATTGGCCAACACTGAGAATAATCTGGCTTCATCCTCCTGACTCTCACCCTTTACATATTCATAAACATTAATAAGGTCACCCCTCAGTCTCCTCCAAGACTCCCAGCTCCCTCAGACTCTCCTCATAAGGAAGGTGTTCCACTCCCTTCATCATCTTTGTGGCCCTGCACTGGAGTCTCAAGTAGTTCCCTGTCCTTCTTGAATGAGGGGCCCAGAACTCGACACAGTATTCCAGGTGTAGTGTCACCAGGGCAGAGTAGAGGGGGAGAAGGACCACTCTTGACCTACTAACCACACCCCTTCTAATACACCCCAGGATGCCATTGGCCGCCTTAGCCATGAGGGCACATTGCTGGCTCATGGTCATCCTGCTGTCCACCAGGACCCCCAGGTCCCTCTCACCTATGCTGCTCTCCAACAGGTCAGTCCCCAATCTACTGGTACCTGGGGTTGTTCTTCCCCAGATGCAAGACCCTACACTTGCCCTTGTTAAATGTCATTAAACTTCTCCCTGCCCAGCTCTCCAGCAGGTCTAAGACTTGCTGGGTGGCAGCACAGACCTCTGGTGTGGCAGCCACCCCTCCCAGTCTTGTGTCACCAGAAAAACCTTCTGACTGGTCGCATCAGTGAGGGGATTTAGAGGCATGAGAAACAGCGAAGACTTAAGCAGTTATGGCATGAGGTGTAGAGGAGAGGCAAGTGTTGGAAATCAAGTGTTGTGTGTCTTTTTGGGGCACACAGAGCTGGGACAAGCCACAGTGGGCAGGGTCATTGTCTGGTCATCTCTGCTGTCAAGGTCCCAGAAGGTTTAAGAGACCATGTGAGTAGTGTGCCTCAGCTCAGCAGGGGGACATAAACCTACCAGGTGAGCAAACCAGGTAAGAGAGGGGAAGAGAAACATAAATGGAGACGCACACTCAACAGCCCACTGTAGGAGAAGATCAGGTTCAAGAACATCTGAAGCACCTGAAGGTGCACAGGGCCATGGGACCTGATGAGATGCATCCATGGGTCTTGAGAGAACTGGCAGAAGAAGTGGCTAAGCCACTCCCCATCGTATCTGAGAAGTCCTGGGAGTCTGGTGAAGCTCCCACTGACTGGAAAAGGGGAAAGAAGAAAACCCAGGGAACCACAGGCCGGTCAGTCTCACTTCTGAGCCCAGAAAGATGATGGAGCAGATCCTCCTGCACACCATGCTGAGAGACATGGAAAGTAAGGTTTGCTGGTGCCATGCACGGAGGGAGGTGTTTCACCAAGCAGCCGCCGAGCAGCAGCCTGTCAGCTCCAGCGACTGTCAATTCCCGTGTCAGGGGTAAAAAAGCAGTTAAAATGCTGTTCTATTTTAAACCCCCATTTATACAGTGGCTCCTGTCTGCCGGGACACCTCTCCTCTCCGCGGTGGCTTGGGGGGTTGGGGGTTTGTATCCCCCTACACTCCCCTGACTCCCCTATCCCCAAAGCTGGAGACAAGCCCCAGAGGCGAGGCGGGGGGTGGGGGACGGGGCTGGGCTGGTGGTAGGGTGAGGCTGTGCTCACAGCCCCGGGGAGCTCCGACGACCGTCGGGCTACTCAAGGGTCTCATTGTGCCCAGGGAGGGGGCGGTCCTGACCCCCGTCGGGGCCGGGCCGGTGCCGCCTCCCCGCCGTCCGGGGCCGGGGCGGGCCGGGGCGGTGCTGCCCCCCGTCGGGGCCGGGAATGGGGCCAGGGCCGGGGCCGGGGCCGGGAGCGTGGCGGCGGCGGAGCCCGGGGCAGCTCTCCCTGTCGCAGCAGCCATGGCAGAGGGTTCCGAGAAGGTGCCCATCGCCCGAGCGGGGCCCGAGGATGTGGAGCAGTGCCTGCCCCCCGTGAGTGCTGCCGGGCGGCCCCGGGCGGGACGGGTCGGGGTGGGATGGAGCAGGACCGGGCGGGTCGGCTCGGGACCCACAGGTCGGGACGGGTCGCGTCGGGTCGGGATGGAATGGGATGGGATGGGTCGGAGCAGGACCGAACGAAGGGGAAATGCGTCGGATCGGGGCGGGTCGGGTCCGGTCAGGACCGGGACGGGTGGGGATGGGTCGCCACGATTCTCACGGCCGGGCCGGGGTCCGACCAGGTGTCCCAGGGTGGGGGTCCCTGCCGGGACGGGGGCCGGAGGCTGTGCCGGCCCGGGGCAGGGGGCGTGGGGTCCGTGCCCCGCGCCCATCGCCGCGCTCTCCTCAGGCGTACGCGGCAGCGGCGCCCCCCGGGCCGGGCCGACTGCTGAAGGCGGGAGCCGCGGTGATGATCGCCGGAGCCCTCCTGCTCCTGGCCGGAGCCATCGGCGCCTTCTACTTCTGGAAAGCCACAGAGCGGCAGGTGAGCCTGGAAGCGCATCGTCACATCGAGCGGTTTGTTGGTTTGGGGAGGGGGAAGGGGGTGGTTTGAGCTGGTTTCGTGTAACGAGAGGCACCGGCTGGAAAATTTTCTTGCAGGGTCGATAAAGAGGTCCTTAAGCAGGGCTTTATTTTCTCCATGCTTAAAAAAACCTGCAAACCCTCCCTCCCCCACCCCAAACATCCCCTCCCACCCCAAAAGACCCCTAGAAACCAAACCCATAATCACTATCTTCACTGTTGGGATGGAGCCTCATGGAAGCACACCTCCTTTCTTTAATGACCATGAAACACATCTTGGAGAGCACAGATGCTACATTGATTTCTGCTCACAAATCCTCAGCAAACTCAACCCCCAACAAGTCGCTGGGGATTTGCATCCTGGGCAAACTCCAGCTCCTGGGACAAAAAAAGCATTGAAAGATGTAAATTCCTTGTTTTTCCACATCATCCACATTCTTGGTCCAGATCCTACCTGGCCCCTCAAACACTCAGTGCTATATTCACCCCATTAATGGGCACCGTTGTTCCACGCTGGTGGTTTGTATGGTTGTACACACACACAGGCAGTTATAGGTAGCAGCTGTGTAGCCCTTGTCATGATATAAGTCATGATATAAGTCATGATATAAGTTTGACTGCTGACATTTTTTCCTGGGGTCCAGGAGAAAGCCTATATGCAAAGCACAAAACTAAGAAGCTGCCCATCAGTTTGAAACCCAAACTTTCAGAGAGCACAGGAATGTGCTGACAGATTCAACTGGCTTTTCGTTTGCCTAAGATTTTGGGTTAAAACATACCTGAAACGGGATGGTACACGTGTGGATGTGACCTGTTCTATACATGCAGAGCAGTATTCTCTGAATTTGTTTTGGAAGAAGTTTTGTACCACATCCAGCCACCCTCTGGCCCTTGTCAAAGAGAGCCTTGTGCAAATCCCAGCAGCCAGAGCAGAGGACCCCAGTGAGGCAGAGGCATACACACAGGGATAATTCCACACACCCCTCCCCCTTTCCCACCTGCCCCCCCTTCCCTGCATAAGGATAATTCAGATAACAGAAAGTACAAAGTTTTACACAAAAAAAAGAAGATGGGACATGTCACTGACGTGCAGGATGCTCTTCAAGAGCCACCTTCTTCTCTGGGCTTCTGATAAAAGGAGAGGAATGAGAATGGGTACATGGGCAAGGAGGGGGTGCAGCGTATTCAGCTCTGACTGGGTGGGGGGGTGTTGTGGGGCATTTGTGGAGTACAGGACAAAGTTGCCCTTTTTTTCCTTGCTCCCATCATCCAAATTCTGCTTTGCAAATGTGTCCTACTCATAGTTGTCATGAGTTGATCTCCAGGTGAAGACAGCTTAAGAGTTCTTTTTCCAAGCTGCCTTCAAACTCAGAAAACTACATTCAACCAAAACTAAATTATATTTAGGGTCACTAATTTAAAAATGAATAAGGTAATGTTTTAAGTATTATTTTTATTTTAAATCTTTAAATTCCCCCTTCTTCCAACCCCCCCCCCCCGCCCTCCCGCCCTGCCTCCTTAACTGACAGGGCTAACAGTCTCAAGTCTAGCTCAGCCCCTACCATGGGGTAGGTAGACCACATACATTGGTCTGGTTTTATTGAGCATGTCCAACAGGAGTCCTGGAGAGTGGAGAATGTGGGACTGAGTCCCTGTAACTGCGGAACCATAAATCTTTTGCACCTTAAGACTTCCCTGAGCGAAGGTGAGAGAAGAAGAAATTTGTCTCTAGCTGTCAGTGTAAATTTTTCATTAAAATGCTGTAAGGCTTTTTTAACACCAAAAGTAAACTGCTTGCACAGCACTTCCAGCAGAACTGCTCAAGAACATCGACAAACCCCAACCCTCCCCCCACCCCCCACCCAAGATCGTCGTCCTCCAGCAAATACAAACGGTGCTGCAGCTCTCTCATTGAAAATAGGATGAGAGCAAATACGCTGACAAGGAAAATAGGAGCCTGTACAACTTCACATCCAATTTAAACAAAGTTCACATCCATTACAAGCTGGGAAACATGTTCATATTCAAGTCAAACCCATTTTCCTGCACCTCAGCAGAACGTCCTAAGAGATAAATAGGGGCTGGTCTTCGGAGGAGGATGCTCTCTCCTGCTCTCCTTTGGGAATCGTGCCAGCATAAGATGTGATTCCAAAAATGTGACCTAGAAGAAGGTTTTTTAAGTTGGAGTGAGCCTGGATGTGGATTCTCCCCACATTATGTTTGAAGAAAAACCAAGTACTACATGGAGGAGGCACCTCAGGAGGTCTTTAGTCCCACGTGCTGCTCCAAGCAGGCATAGCATCGCAGTAGTGTGGTGTTGGGTGTTGGAGGGTTACCAGATGCCTATAGAAATAAAAGTTAGGAGCTGAAAAGGGATCTGACAGTCAGATTGACCCATAGCCTGGTGTAGGCGAATGTTGATAAGTGATCAGTGGTGTGTGCTACTGTTCTTTTGTCGATTCCAGGTGTACAACGTCCACTATACTATGAGCATTAATGGAAAAGTACAAGATGGGTCAATGGAAATAGATGCTGGAAACAATTTAGAGACATTCAAAACGGGAAGTGGGAGTGAAGAGGCCATTGAAGTTCATGATTTTCAGATTGTAAGTACCTCCACCCTCATCTTTGCATAATGTGCTCCAGCTCTGGACTCTAAGGACAGACAGTGTGTCCTGCCTCGAATTCTCTGCCCCACTGGGCCTCGGGTTCCAGCCCCCAACTATCCACACAGACATCCACCTTTCACAGCAAGCCAGGCACTTTCCTCCAAAACAACATCCAAGGGCATTTTGTGGATAGTTCATGCCAGGGCCTGTCCAAGGAAGCAGTGACAGATTAGGCTTCATCAGGTCTGGCTTTGCATTTTCAAGCCATTGAGCAGAGCTGCAACATTTGCCCTTGGGGTCCTACTAGAAAAATGTTCTGGCAGGCTGTGACACAGTCCTTGCATGATTTCTTATGATTTGAACTGGTAAAACCACCTCCCCCTCCCCAAAACATTACCCAAAACATTTAGATTAGATATTAGGGGGAAGTTTTTTACAGAGGGATTGGTAAGGTCCTGGCATGGGCTGCCCAGAGAGGTGGTGGATGCCCCATCCTTGAAGGTGTTCAAGGCCAGGTTGGATGGGGCCCTGGTGCTGGGACACTTGGGCTGGTGGCAAACACATTTGGGTTACCCAGCAACTTGGCTGTGGCTGCTCAGCACAGAGCCTGGAGTAACAGATGCTGAATCTCAGCAGAGCTCAGTAGCTCAGAGCAGTTTTCTGAACTGTGCCACCTCTGAGCTACTAAAGGCACACCTATGTGATGTTGCAGAAACCTATTTACAGGGCCCAGATCCCACGACTGATGTTTTCAGGTGAGAAACATCCCACTCAAATTCTGAATTAAGTCCTCTATAAGTCAAAGCAGCACCTAAAATAAAGATGCTGCTGCTAGGAGGACTTGTCCAGGATTTCTGGAGCAGCCACCTTCTGCTTGGTGAATCTAGAAAGACCAAGAAACTCAGCTCCTTTGCTTCTCAGCAAGGACAAACCATGCCAGCAATAGGACAAGGGGCAGTGGGTGCAAGCTGGAGCATAGGAAGTTCCATTGGAATATAGCAAGAAACTTTTTTGCTGTGAAGGTGACAGAGCCCTGGCACAGGCTGCCCAGAGAGGCTGTGGAGTCTCCTTCTCTGGAGACATTCAAACCCACCTGGACGCATTCCTGTGTGATTTAGTCTGGGTGATCCTGCTCTGGCAGGGGCTTGGACTAGATGATCTTTTGAGGTCCCTTCCAACTCCTAACGTTCTGTGATTCTGTGACCCCCACTTTACCAACAGCTGTGGTTCAGCCTTTACAAAACTCTCATTAACATCACCATAGCAACATTATCAGCAGCTGAATAAGAGCACCCAGAAGGAACTCTTCTCACTTGCCTTCACCTTCCCACATCTGCAGAAAAGCACCAGCCCACTGGAGAGGTGCTGAACTCACATTGTGTGTCCTGGCACAACCAAGCCAGGATCAGCTCCCAACACCAACCAGCTAAAGGGACCTCCTGGGGATGGTGCTTGCTTACAGAGGGTGGGGACAGGCTCAGTGAGAGCAAAGGGACACTACCAGTTTTGTTTTGAGCTAGCAATACACATGTAAAGGAGATGGAAATGGAAGAGCTGCACTTCCAACAGCAAAGTATTTACATTAGCAGCTTTGGAGTAGCTCACACTGCTCAAATGATTGAATGGTCAGTGAGGACTTGGATTTGGCAATATTAGGATACTCCCAGCATGCTTGGTGCACCATGATGTCTCATTTCCTTGTGTACCCATCCCTACACAGCTATCCCCTCTCTCACTGCTTCAGGCATTTTGCTTTCATGGGTGTCTGTCTAACTGTACAGGACCATAGGCACACAGGACGAGACGCAGGTGTCTCGGTACTGTCCGTCTCAAGCCTCATTAGATGCTCATGGCACCCACTGTGCCCATGCGAGGTAAGCAAGAGGGGTCATGAGGATACCCATGGCCCCTGGCCTGGGAGCTAGAGGCTAGGCAGAAAGGCAGCATCTCAAATCACAGACTCATAGAATGGCAGGGCTTGGAAGGGACCTCTGGGGATAACCTAGTCAGCCCCCTGCCAGAGCAGGATCATCTACAGCAGGCTGCACAGGATCACGTCCAGGAGTGGGCTGCGTATCTCCAGAGAAGGAGACTCCACAGCCTCTCTGGGCAGCCTGTGCCAGTGCCCTGACACCCTTAGAGTGAAGAAGTTTTCCCTCATATTGAGATGGAACTTCCCATGTTCCAGTTTGTGCCTGTTGCCCCATGTCCTGTCACTGGGCACCACTGAGAAGAGTCCGGCCCCATCCTCTATAGATACCAGCCCTTTAGATATTTATGAGCATTGATCAGAAATGCTACTAATTATATATTTAGGTGGTCAAATAGAGTTTACAAGGTGTCTAAATTCCTAACATAAAAGCGAGCTCTCTTATGGGTACGCAAAAACCTACAGCAGAAGCACAGCAAATACAGACAAGGTTCCCTCGTCCCAGAGGTGATGCCCAAGGTGCTGGCAGGTACAGCCCTGGACTTGCAGGAGACCTGAAGCCCTCAGGACCTGCTGGCACACCCTTCTCTTGCTTACCACTAGACATGCACGGTTGAGGAAACCACGTTTCACCCTCACAGGCCAGGCAAAGAAAGTTTCACGCACAGATTTCTGCACCAAACCCCCCGTCACGAGCTTCCCCTTGCTGTCACAGCCACTTACATCCCTAAATTGGACCAAGCTGCTCCCGTCTTTTTCTCAGTCTGCACCATAAGGGTCAGCCAGCTAACACAATTTCAAGGCTGCCTACGTGAGGTGCTAAGTTACGGTTCAAATCGTGTCAGCTAATTCCTCAGCAGAGCTGCTCCAGGGAGCCTACGGCGGGCGCGGAGGCACTTACATAAAACACCCCCATCCTCCAGCGAGCGAGTGGGAAACTTCTAGACCCCATTTTATGGGAATTGTGAAGCCAAAACGGTGAGGGAAGAGCGTCTTATTGCATCAGGTTTTAAATAGGATTTAACCTTCAGACTGAAAAACGCGGTGGCAATTTTAGCAGAGCTTGGAGCGCTTTCTTGGGGGCGGCGGGGAGCTGGAGGGCTGCACACAACTCCCTGCCTTCTGCTTTTGCAGGGCATAACTGGAATCCGTTTTGCTGGAGGAGAGAAGTGTTACATCAAAGCACAGCCAAAAGCTCACGTCCCCGAAGTCGATGCTATGGCTAAAGCGAGCCTCTCATCCGAGCTGGTAAGGGGCAAGTGGTGGTTTTTAGAAACAAATCTTTGTATAGAGAGGGTCTTACAGCAGTGTTTAAGTGCAAATGAAAATAGCATTTGAAAGCCCCTGTGGTTAGTGGTAGGGTTGTTGAGGGTTCGCCGACTGATGGCAAGAGGTCCCTGAAAAGTAAGAGAAGCAAGATTGGTGCCAGAGGCGTCACTGTCTCCAGGGGCATCACGAGAGGCCACAGACTGTGGTGCTGGGGATGCCATAGACCAATGTCTGGCAGATCCTTTGGAGACCTCACTGCCCGGTACACCTGCCTGAGACAGAGCTATAAGCAAGTCCATGAAGGGAGGGCATGGAAGAAGCAGCTCCTTTGGTCAATGCAAAGGGGGACAGTAATAGATCCCAGGAGATTTCTATCTATCTTCAGCAGCAGCAGCAGGGTTTCCATGGCTCAAGTACTCTGAACAAGTCAATGGGAAATCATGGAGAATATTATTAAAAACACCATTTAACCACTAATGGTTATGAAGAGTTAAGAATTTGCTTTCTTAAACTACATCAGACTTTATTTTAGGACATTGTGTCAACTAAATTTCATGGAATCTGCATCACAACCACCTCAAGAGCTTCAATTCTCACCCAGATACTGACAAAACCTCTCCCTAACCCACCTTTGTAAAAAAGTCCATTGCTTGAGGTGTGCAAAGCCTGAGTTTCACAGAGCTCAGGCCCCCAAACCCATCACTCATGCAGAAGTGGCTCTGGCGACTTGAGTATGACCAAGCCTGGACACGAGTTGGGGCTCAGCCACTGGTAGGACACCACAGGAGATCCACAGCCCCTTTTCCTGGGTTTGCTCTACTCCCAAGAAAGTAAAAGTGGGTAGAGTTAGCTGGGAGAGAAGCACCATTAAGGCTGCACCTACCTACAACGGTGCTGTGATTACTGAACTTCTACTTTAAACCGAAGGGGGGAAGGTCCCTCTGAATCCCAGCAGCAAGGAACCAGCAATATTACAAAGTCTTCTCAAGCTGGTGGGATTTCCCCCATGATGACGAGGACATCTTGCCCAAATTCCAGGCAGATACCTAGCTCTTTCCCACCTTGCCTTATTTTAGAGGCAGGCTAGGTGCCTTGCCTTCACTACCGCTATTGCCTAAAAATCAAGGTGTCCATTTCCCATGTGAGTTAAAGTCACAGGACTGAAGACATTAACCTAAAACAGTCCAAAAATATTTCTAATCTCCTACCTGGCTACACCAGGCTTCCTTGTCCTGTTTCCTGTGTGTTATCTCCAAAGATGTCTCACCTACACAGCTGCTGCACGTAGGCACTGAGGCCAAAACCAGCAGCTGGTGGGATATTAACCTTCCCCCATTGCTTGACGCTCCAGGTTAGATGTATGATGAGAATGGCAAAGTAGTAATTGTTTTTCTAGAGCAAGTCCCCTCTCTGACACACTCCTACTCTGGAGAAGGCACGCATATGCCTTTTGCTTTCAACACGCCCCCCCCCCAGCCAACGCTGCCTGCAAAAGCGGTGGATTAAGCTTTCCTAGACACTCAGGCTCTGCCTGCTCACAAGTCACGACCATCTGAAACAGAAACAAAGGATATTTTTATTTCTGAAAACCAGATTCAGAGATTTCTGATGCTGATAAAAGCTTAAGTGGGAGAATATAAAGAGCACTTCTCACTTAGACAGATTGGATAGCAAGCTTAAATGACTTGAGACCTACAAAAGAAATCAATAAACACATTAAAGGAACAACAACACGACGGAATAAATTGATCTAGTCAGTTATATAACAAGTTTTGATGACTTTTATGGAAGCAATTTAGAATTTTGACTTTGAAATCATACTGGTTTTCATGATTCAAAAGTTGGTTTTCTTTTAATATTTCACTGTCGCTATAAAATACTTACACATTTTATGTAAAATAATACTTTGAACTAACAACTTTAAAGAATCAATCACTGGCATTTCCCTACATTACTTTGAAGATGCGAACCAAAAACCTGCAGGGTACACTTCAAAAAGGCAGGCTCCTTTAACTCACACTTCAAGCTTTTGGTCAATTGAATTGCTTTTACCAAACGAGACCTTTAATCAGACCGATCACGTTGACTTAAAACTGGAAGCTGGAGCAGTTCTCAAGCTATAATCCTCTCTAAAACTTTTGAACAAGATATCCCCCCCCCCCATTGTAAATACACGTATCTCTTGGGAGTACATCAAATGAGAACAGGGCATGATAAAAGATGAGGGTCTTGTTTTTAGCTGGCATACTGCGTGGCTGCTCTGCTGCAGGTGGTAAATCTTCATGGTTTCCACCACCTGAAAATACGGTGCTTTGGGCTGAAAGATCTCTGATTCCTTGTCGTTGTGCACAGGGTAGAAGCCTTCTGGGACAGGTGAAGCCTTAGGAAAGCTGACAGAAGTTTAGCTGTTCATTTCAGCAACCTTTGCTTGGGCTTTGGCTCAGCACAGTCGCTTCACATTCATGGAATACGAGGATACTCGGCATTAGCTACGGCAGACGATTATACACTGGGATGCTCAAGAATTAACAGCAGGCGGGCACGTGACTGTTCACTGAGCTAGCAAAGGATTTGTGCTCCTCTCTTTGCAGGAAGATGAAATCATGCCTGTGAGATTTGACGAAAACTCCCTTATCTGGGTGGCTGCAGATGAGCCTATCAAGCATAACGGTTTCCTAAGTCCCAAAATTTTAGAGCTTTGTGGGGATCTTCCAATTTTCTGGCTGCGACCAACATATCCCAAAGGTAACACACTTCTTAGGTTTGAAAAGCATGTTGTCCCTCCCTTCATCTAAACTCCTTTCCCAAATCAGGACAGCTGCCAAGACTTGCACATCTGGGAAGCCACACCTAGACATTTGGTCTTCCATATTTGCATCTCCTCGGTTTATATAGCCCACATGGGTGACTTAATATGAGATGAAGTACTGCCAGAGAGGTCAGCACCTTAAACTAGACCCAAAATGTTTAGGCAGCTAACACCAGGTAGCAGGAACACCATACCTGGCCAAGTGTTACAGAACCACCAAGATCCTGATCTAGGACCATAGCCTGTCCTGTTTCCCACTTTGCTTCTCCAGAGGATTTCACTGGAGTGGAGCAACAAGATACTTTAGTTAGGCAACTGGCAGATGAAGTTTATGAGGTCCTGGCAGAAGTCCCATCACCCACATCCAAGCTTAGCAAAGGTGTTCTGGAGTCATCAGGGAGAGCACAACCTCTCCAAGTAACTTCCAGGCCTGGGAGAAGAGGAGAAGGCTTGAGAAAATCTACTTTGCCTTGGTCCAGTTAATATCAGAACACTCAAAGAAGTGTGGGGGGGAAGACATTTTAGAGTACTTGTAGATCCAAACGACCAACATATTCCACTTTACTCGTGATTTTTCGTATCCCACTGGGCAACAAAAGATAAGTATCAAAGCTGTCCAGAAGCTGTTTTCAGCAGGTACACCAGCTGCCCCTGGGAGCCAGGCACCAGTCTGTCACAGAAGCACTTCAAACAATGAGATGCATAGGACTGGTCTTGTTAAACTGGCAGCAGCTGCCAGCGCTAGCATCACATGGTGGGCCAAAAAAATCCCCAAACTTCTCAAGACCTCTTTTGCCTCAAGGGGAGGAAGAAGTGGGGGAGGGGAGGAAAGAGGAAATAACTTCACACCCCTTCAGACTGACACTGGCTGCAGATACAGCACAGGAAGGCAAGCAGCTCCCATGAGGATGCTCATCAAGTTTGCCACCAAACAGTTTCATCTTTCCCTCTGTATTTTTCAATACTGAAATAAATGACTGAAACCTTAGAGAGCATGTGGATAAACACAAGGCCACACTGGAGGTAAGGTTGTCCTCTTGTGATTATTCCCTCAGATAACCAAAGGAGGGAAATGAAGAGGAACAAACGCCAATCAGAACTGAACTTTGATACCGAAGACTTGGAAGCTGCTGCCGAAGAAGCAAACACCAGGTCGCCCACCACACAGCTGGTTCAAAAGCCTGATCACCAGTCTAATGAAACCAGGCCAATGGGACAAGAAACTGATCAAACACTTAATCCAGACAACCCATATCATGTAAGTATTTACATGTCATCTTCTTTCACAGCCCCAGGCTGTTGTGGACAGGTAATACTGATGTGGGGTTTGTCTTTTTTTTTGGTGTTTTAAATTTGTTGCTTAGCCCTTCTCTGAGATTAGACTTATTGAAAAAACTTGAAGAGGTCCAAAAATGTCTTTCCTTGACCTCCTTCCTTGACCTCACCCTAGTTTTCCTTAGACTTCAGTCTGAGACAGGCACAAGTGCTTGAGGTGGCAAGACTAAAGCGAGTTGATGCCAAGTTTCCTTTCAGGGTTGAGGAAGCAGCACTAGAGACATCCAACAAGGACAGCAGCACCTGAAAACAAACCAAAGCCCATCAGGCAGCTGATCCCCATCACTCACTGACAATGTAAAGAGAGAATCCAGTAGCTAGAAATGCACTTTGCCCTCAAACAGAAATCACCAGCAGAAGTGACTAGCGCAGAGGAAAGCAGTGGCGATACCTGGTTGCAAAGAGATGAGGGTTAGGCCAAACAAATCTGTTTTCTCAGCCTCTTCTCTATCAGATTAAGTGGCCCTGGTCTAGCAAACAACCCACAGAGGAGACTCTGTTTTGAGATGGCAACAGTGGGTGAAGGATGAGCATCACAGAGCTGGTCCTTGCTCTTCAAGACGAAGCAGCCAACACAGAAGGAGCACAGGAGCTGCCACGCTGCAGGAAAGCTGGCTGCACCGTGGGCACCTTCCAGTCTGCTGCACCCGCGCCAGACAATTTACACCCACCATTTGGTGCAGCAGGAGTAAGTCACTTCAATACAACACTGTCACAAGATAAATGCCTCCTGCTTTGGAAGCAAGTCCCAGCTTTGACTTGACATTTATGCAACAGCAGGAGATCATTAGACTGTGACAGCGTTCTGCCGAGTTGACATCCCTTAATTAAACTTAAATTAATCACTCCAAATAAAGTGGATCTAAACCGGCTCTCTCACGAGGTCACTCCAACAGCAGCGGCACCGGAATGTAACTTCTCCTCTCAGCTACCAATGTGACCACGTTGGAGCTGTCCCATCTCTGGAGGGCAGCAGCAGCAGAGCTGCCACAGGTCTGTCCTTCCAGCCAGAGGGTCCCATGGCCAAACGGTGAATGTCCAGTCAGACACGGTCACCCAAGATCCCTCAGCCTGCGGGGTGGGATTCACCTTCGCTAAGTTACTGAGCAGATGCCTATAGCCAAGGTCCCTTCAGAGATTCACTCGCTTCAAAAGGACCATTAATTGCACCACAGGTCTTACCTGTAGGATGAAATGAGTTCTCCTTAGATCTCTTTCTGCCCACCCACTATGAGTAGAGTCTGGACAATGAGCTCAGTTGTGGAAATTCACTCTGCAGGTATCTAAGTTCATGGATGATGACTCCTGCCAGAAGAAATGACACCCTCCCTTCCTGCTCCCAGGCCTGGGAACGGGTCGCTGGGGACCTGAATGATACTGACCTGTCACTAGTGCCCTGTACAAGCCCAGGCAAAAGGTGGCACCTTCTGTGCCTCAACTTTTCCATGTGCTGCTAGTTTTCTGCATGAAAAATGCTCAGGTAAAGAGCGCAGCATTGCTCCAGCTTTTGCTCTTTGTCACTGCTTTTCCTGAAATAACACTGATGGGGAAAGAAAAGACTGCGTTTCAAAAAGCAGAATACCCAGGTGACTTTTTCATCCCCAGAAAGGAGAAAAGGAATTTTGAACGGTGAAGGCAGTAGCAAGAGCCTGCTTTTCCATATGCACCTAAGTGTGGCAGAGGGGGGAGAAAAAAAACCCAATCCAGACTGAAAGACAAGGGAGAAATATTCAGAAAGCTTGAGGGGAAATAGCTTACTTAATAGTTTCCTGGGAACGCTGTAAAAAAAGCATTAAAGTCGAAAAAATTAAAACATTAAACCCACAGCATAACACTTCAGATATTGTCATCTACATAAAAGACCCAGATAACGCTGTGGAAATCTTTTCCATCACTAAAAGTCCGGAGTATTACTGCTGCTGGATCTCTTTTGCAAGGACTGAAAGGGAAGAAAACCAATGAAGCTCAAGCTCCCTGTCGTTTCTTTCCCTTTTACACGGGCGACCTCACCGATTCTACACTTCCACCACACAGAGCAAGGCAAAAATGCAATAAATTTTACATTAAAAAATATAGTAAGATGCATGGGCCAGTTAGTGGGAGTTCCATTAACTTCAAGGGCACCTAGATTTCAGTTTTTACCCTTTGTAGGGGTAAGAGGTGTATCCTGTGTTCTCAGAGCACCGAGGTGACGCTTAGTATTTTCCCTTTCAGCAGCTGGAGGGTGAAGGGATGGCTTTTGACCCCATGCTGGATCACCTAGGTGTGTGCTGCATCGAATGCAGGCGGAGTTACACGCAGTGCCAGCGGATCTGCGAGCCCCTCATGGGCTACCACCCGTGGCCTTACAACTACCAGGGCTGCCGCACCGCCTGCCGAATCATCATGCCCTGCAGCTGGTGGGTTGCTCGCATCATGGGTGTCGTGTGAGGAACAGCAGTCCCAGCTTTTGACAAAACAAGTGGGAAGGTGGTGCCGACAAGCGGGTAAAAGGCGACGGCCGGAGCAGCAGTCCCAATCCTGGCTTATAAAAATAAAAATTAAATAAATAAACAAACCAATCAAAGTGTGTTACTGTGCCAAAAGCAAAGCCAGGTATCCTATCTGTCAATAAAAACCTGAATCTTCCATTAGATTTACAAGGGTACACTAGCACTTACTGAATTCAAAACTCAAAGACATCCCCAAAAGAGATGCTATTGAACTTTGCTCACAAACTGGTTTAGCAGTCCAGAAGCTCACTCATAAATCCAAGTTCAGCCTTTCATAACAAAACCCTCTCTTTCCGAGCAACATGTGAAAATTTACATCCAATTAGGCAACTAGCTCAACACGCACGCTTGGGAGTACCTTTCATCCATGTAGCTTACTTAAATAAATCACAAGTTAAGTTGCTCCCTGTTGCTATTCATACCGAGTTGCCAGGTCATTATGAATGGTTATAAACCAATTACAGCATACCTTTCCCACAAAGCTGCTCCAGGGGACACGGGAAAGTTCACATTGTGCTGCATCGGAAACAAACGGCAGGAAGAAGGGGCCGCGGAAGGGAATGTGCGTGGCCGCGGAATCAGAACCCCGCGCACATCCCCACATCAAAGCAGCCCCGGCACCAAGGATCGTGTATCCATGATACCACTCTAGTGTCTAACAAGTATCTGATCTCCAGCTACTAGAGCAGGAATATTTACATGCAGTTGCAGACCAAAGAGCCCCAAGACCCTTCAGAATCTACAACAGCCGTGGTATTTATAAATCCTTGAACTAGACACTTTTTGACACGAGATTACTACCCCTCTTTATTCCACGTGGATAGCAGCTATTCACGCTGGCTCCTTTGGCTTCGCTGAGGCTAACCTCCCCTCCCTGCAAGAGAAGCTGCTTACCAGTAAGGAGAGAAAAGAATTAAAGGAAAATTTAAAAAAAAAGAGGTTTCTAACAACACCCTGTCCCACACAGCCACACTCTGCAATTACTGGGATTGATCCTATTACGTATTAAATCTCTAAGGAAGGTGCTAAGCTGAAACACCCACAAAGAAGGAACGACTTAGGATTTCAAGCCTTGAAAACCAAAGACAGAGATAAATTGCACTGCCTTCATCCATAACGTGCGTCTTGAACCCAACCCCTGAGTTTATGGAGCCATCTGCATGGGCTTTGTGAACAGAATGGTCCCATTTTTTTCTTAAAAGTTCTCTTTCTGGAGCATTCATTTTGTGACTAAACAGGTCTCGAGATGTTGCAAGCCTAGTAATGTTATTAACACTGCGTGACACACAGAAAAGAGGAATTAATTTGACATAATCGTGGCTTAAGGAAAATAAAGAGAACCTCATGCAGAATGCTAAACTGCATATCTAAAAAGCAAAGTGTTAAATGAGAAGGAGATGAGAATAGAATTCAGTATTTTGTTCTATTGTAGCTTTTTGTTTAATATAAGCTTCACCTTCTCTTAATCTGAAGAACAGACTTGCTTTGAGATTTAAATGAAAAACTTGTTAAAGTGGGATTTCAAGGCCTGCTAAATTGGAGTTTCTGCTTTTTTAAAATGAAAATGACCTTGATCATTATTATTTTGTTTTAGAAGTACGTCATCATTATGCTTAGAAAAGTAGTTTTTCCTCTTTTTTTTTAAATTGCAGATTAAATAAATACATTAAAAACAGAAATTGCTTTCTGTGCTTTTTTCGTTGTAGAAAGTGTACATCACAGAATCACAAGGTCGGAAAAGACCTTTAAGATCAAGTCCAACCATTCCTGTCCTATGCTAAACCATGTCCCTAAGTACCTCATCTACCCTTTTGTAAACACAACCAGGGAAGGAGGCTCAACCCCCCCCCGGGCAGCCTGTTCCAGGCCCTGACAACTCTCAGTAAAATTTTTTTTCCAAACATCTAATCTGACCCTGCCCTGGCACAGCTCTGTGCCATTTCCCCTTGTCCTATCTCCTGTCACCTGGCTGAAGAGACCATCGCCCACCTCTCTACAACCTCTCTTCAGGTAATTGTAGGTGGTGATAAGGTCTCCCCTCAGCCTCCTCTTCTGCAGGCTAAACATCCCCAGCTCCTTCAGCTGCCCCTCATAGGATCTGCCTTCCAGGCTCTTCCCCAGCCTGATTGCCCTTCTCTGGATTCATTCAAGGACCTCAATGTCCTTCTTATGGTGAAGAGCCCAGAACTGGACACAGCACTCGAGGTGCGGCCTCACCAATGCCGGGTACAGGGGCACAATTACTTCCTTAGCCCTACTGGCCACACTATTTTTCATACAAGCCAGGATACCATTGGCTTTCCTGGCCACCCGGGGACACTGCTGGCTCATATTCAGTCTGCAATCACCCAACACCCCCAGGTCCTTCTCTGCCTGACAGCTCTCCAGCCAGTCTCCCCCTAAGCCTGTAGCAGTGCATGAAGGCAAAGAGAAGGAAACGTAACTGTTTGTATGAAACAGACTGGTGACCTCTTTTCCACCTCAGGCTGTTTTGAGGCAACCCCTGACCCGCTCCTCCTCGTGTCCCCCCAGTCAAAAAAAAAGAAGTCTTCTGAGGATAGTTGCTAAAAAAGAATCATGTAGATGATTTCCATGTATACACTTTCTTAGCAACCTCAACTCTTTCTAAACAGAAACCCGTATCAGTTGGTTTTGATAGGCAAAGCAAGTAAGGAATAAAAAGCAGCATCCTACTCATGAGTGTGCTGACCTGTCATATACCACCCGCATGTGTTGAGAGCTCCTCTGTACATACCATGCCAAGAAACCCCAGGGACTCTCAGAGAAGCAGACATGCTACTCACATGGCCAGTGACTAGGAAAATTGCTGGATCTCCAAGGTTACCCAAGCACAACACAGAGGGCACAACTTACCCACTTCTGAAAGGTTTGCAACAAGATGCCTCCCCCAACTCATGCCTCAAGCAAGCAGGTTTTTATTTACCTATACAGCAGAGTCAAATAAACACATAAATAGAATTCTTTTGCTGGGGGAAGGTTGAAGAATCTTATTTAAGCAGAACATCTAATTTTGAGGGAAACATTCTGCGGTGACATAGGAATAACAATAAAACCAATGACCTGACAGTATGAAGATGCAGCAGCATTCCCTGCAGTAGTGGCTCAGACTACAGCTGTAACCACTGACAGCAATCCTGTTCCCTGTTTCTGGCTGCACATCACTAACACTGTTGCTGAAGGCAGGTTTTCCATGGCCACTGCAACACAACATCTTGCACAGTAAAGGGGTTATGGTGTGTCTGCATTTGAGGGGGGTGGGATTCCTCAAATCTGACTTTATGCTAGCAGAAATCAGCTCAGAAACCTTCCTTTGGCCAAATTTTAGCATAGACGGCATGAAAGAGGGATGAGCGTGTCACCTGCAGTGCTCCCCACCACAGGTGGGTGAATGTTAGCCAGAGCACTGTAATTGCACTGTCCTTAAAACTTAATTACCCATGTGATTGTGTACTTAGGAGGATTAGGATAGCAGAGCGGGAATAGGGGATAACTTCAGGCTGGTGGAAAAGAGAAGGAAAACAGGGAGAGGCACGGAGTTGAAAAGACTGAAAGCCAGTGATGGGAAGGAAGGAAGGAGTCATCTTTTCTGCATACAGAGCACCCTTTCCCCTCCACTTCCAAGGAATGAGTCTCTCCCTTTGCCCCTTTTGATTCATGATGATATGGCAATCATGCTCCACTTGTATCTACGCTGAGACAGGAAGAAGAAGCCGGGGGGCATGGAAGGTGAGGAAACTGTCTTCTGCCTCCCATGTAACACTTCGCCCCTGCTGCAGCACGAATTCTCAGTGAAGAACAGACTACACACTTCACCTTTGGAGAGAGGAAAGAAAGAAAAAACCTAAAACCTAGAGAGGCATAACACTACAGTTGGCAGAGAACAGGTTGTTGATTGGCACACTGGGGTGGACACGATGTCTGCTTAGAAGTTAGATCAGTCTAACTCTTCAGACTGGCAGCACCACCAAGTTCTGCTTCTGAGAGGCTCAACTCGTCTCTTATAAGCACTGCACGTCTACCAGAGATGAGGCAGCCTTGAGCTACAGCACAATGGGCATTGTCTGTGACCCCCAGAACAGTAGCAGAGAGTAATCCCATCTGTGTTATTAAATGGGAAAGCTACTGTTGCCCTTGCTGTTCTGTTCCTGTATTTACAGCAGGACTACAAGTCAGAGCACTGAGGTGAAACTGCCCCGGTCTTCTAGACAGTAGAATCTACAGATGACTGAAAGGCTTGGGGAAAAAACCCAGCACAAAACAACTCTGAGAGAAGTTTGAACACGATTAAAACATCATCTACTGTGCCCTAGCAAGGAGTTCTCTGCCTCCAGCCAACTCAATGCCAGTGCTGCAACAAATGCCACTCACCCTCTTGGGTCTTGAAGGACATTCTCTTTGTCACCGGTACCCTTCAGAGTCTCTATACAACCTCCAAGCTCCCAGCTACCTCCCTCTCGGAACGAGGGCTTCTGGAACCATTCTGTGCATGTGTTTTGTCAAGAACAAAACATAGACAGTTCACAAAGTTCATGAAGCACCTTCCCACAAAATTTGTAAGGAAATTCTGCCTACTACTTTGATCCAATTCCTTCCTACCAGGAAAAAAACCCCACCCAAACACTACTCTCCCCACTCTGTAAGGCAACAAGAGCTGCCATGATTAGTAAATCTGTGTGTAGAAGTTAAGTGACCTGTCTGTGCTCAGAAACATGCTGGGATTATGTTTAGACCTGCAAGGTTGGTGTACAGGATTGAGATGGACAGGGAGGGCTACCACTTGATTGCTACAAGCTTTAGCCCGAAGCGAAAGCATTATATTTGCATTACATGTGCCTCAAGAGTACATAAGCAGCAATGCATTTTATTTTACTTTTTGCCTTAAGCTAAGTAAATTGAATCCCAAAGCAGTGAAACAGTACCCACTCAATACAATATTATGCTTAGCTGACAAAATATTCCCATGGCCTTTCTGTGAGTGAAAGGAGACAGAGGAAGCCCTTCTGTGTTCCTCTCCTCAGTAAGAGCAACTCGATTGGCAGAAAAATCCTCAAATTACTTTTTCATTTCTATTTAAGAGATTTTTATCTAGGCTTTTCCCACAGCAGGTCTTAGCTAAGCGCTGTTAAGTGCTCTGAATGACATTTATGAAGCAAGGCTGGCCAAGAGACAAGAACCCAATTTTGTGACAAAGTGAAGCGCTCAGACATGTGTCTTCCTTCTACATTAAAAAGGAAGAAAGGCCTTTCACAGCATAAATAAAAAGGCAGCAAAGCACTTATCCTGGAGAATCGAGTTCAAGTCCCTGTTCCAAATCGACTTCAGTGTCAGCAGCTCACATGGATGGCAAATGCATCTGGAGCATCCGAGGAAGGAGCTAGCCAGAATTCTCCAAAGAGCAGGAAATTCCCCACTGGAGCAAACAAACCTTCACTGAGACATGCCACAAGCATAAACCCTTTGGGATACTCTTCCAAGAAGCAGACATTACTTAGCAAGAGTTGAGAGGTAAGGCATACACACAAACCTACCTACATTCAATCCAACTCTCTTCATTGTATTCAAAGACCAGGATGACATTTAGTTCTCAGGGTCAGGTTGGAGCTTTGGAAAACAAGAGTCCATTCTGATGAAAAAAGCGATTCAAAAGGAAATTGCAGCCTAGCTTGTGCTGTAAGATAGTCATGATCCAAGCAAATCCAGAAACCAGAGCTACATCAAGACTGTAGTCATAGTCTACTGCTGCCAAGTATGGCATTCTGGAGCTCACAGCTATGGCATACATCCAAAACCAAGCTCTCTTTTTAGGATTTGTCAGACTTTAAAATCTTGGTATCTATCTACTGTGCAGGTATTGTAACAATGCTAGGAAAAATACCCCATTGCACTTTCCCACTATCCCTGAAAAACCTCAATTCCTAGTCCTCAGGAGGAACAGAACAAATATATCCTTTCTTCCTTGTCCTGTTTCCAACAACCTTTCACGTACATTTATTACTGTAACAGCTGCAGAATCTGTGTGTCCTATTAAACACCTGTTCTAACAGGCTCTATATATTACCAAGCTCATCCAGGTCTCACTGTGGTAAAACAACATATCAAATACAAACAAAACCAGAACGACCAAACTGGAAAAGCCCACATAATTAGGAATGGAAGGAAAAGTAGCAAACTTAAAGCAGCATCCAGTGGTTAGCAGGGAATGAAGTGGCTTTCAGGGGGCTGCAATATTTGCAATTCATGGGATTTCCTAGAGTCACAGGTTATTCAGTTATCAATTTGTGGGTTTGCTTGGCTGGGTGCTGGTGGAGAAGGGGGGCTGCAGGGGTGGCTGCTGCAAGAAGCAGCCAGAAGCTCTCTGCAGGACTGAGAGAGCAAACACCAGCTGGTTCAAGGCCAGAGTCCTTGCTGACCAAGGCCGAGCCCATCAGCAATTGTCACAGTGCCTCTGGGAATCACATTTAGGAGCAGATGCTTTTTGCCACCAGACAAGGGAGTGAGAAGATGTAAGAAACTGTGCAGAGACCAAGGCTGATGAAGGGGGAGCGGGGGAGGAGGGACCACAGGTGCTGGAGAGAAAGATTCCCCTGCAGCCCATGAAGAAACCCATGGTGGAGCAGGTGTCCCCCCACAGCCCATGGAAGATGAGGGAGAGCAGAGAACCCACTTGCAGAGTGTAGAGAGGCCCCACACTGTAGGTAAAGACACATAAAAGATGCTGTGACCCACATTGGAGCAAGCTCCTAGCAGGACCTGCAACTCATGGAGAGAGGCCCATGCCAGAGCAGGTTTGCTGGAGAGAATTGTGATGCTGTGGGGGAACCAGGCTACCAGGCTGGAGCAGCCTGGGTCTGAACATCAGCATCCCATGGAAGAGAGCCACGCTGAGGCAATTGGTGAGGAGATGATGTACCAACAGGAAGGACTCACATTGGAGAAGTTTGTGGGGGACTCTCTTCCATAGGTGGGACCCTACAGTGCAGCCTGGGAAGAGTGTGAAGAATGCCCCTCCCAACTAAAAAGGAAAACAACTTGGAAAGAACTGACCAAAACCTTCATCTCCCCCTGTGACACCTGCAGGGGAGGAAGGGAGAGAAATAATGAATAAAGTTAAGTTGACAAAGAAGAGAGAGGTAGGGGCAGGTGTTTTGAGATTTGGTTTTAATTCTCATCATCCTACTCCGATTTCAATGGGGTGTGTGTACTAAATTAGATGGGTTTTTTTAACTCTGTGTTGAGACTGTTTTGCCTGTGACACCAACTGTGGAACAATCTTTCCCTGTCCTTATCTCGACTCCTGAGCCTCTCAATACCTATTTTCTCCCCTGCCCAGCTGAAAAGGGGAGTGACAGAGCAACTTTGGTGGGCATCTCGCCTCCAGCCAGTCAAACCACCACATACATAAGTTCCCAAGAGAAGGCAGCACACGGACTAAGCATGTTTACTACTTCATAAATTCATATTCCCACCACAGAATGGATGAGATCATCTTGTCCAACCCCCTGCTCAAACAGGGCCACTTAGTGCCAGGTGCCCAGGGACCATGTCCAGATGGCTTTTGGGCACATCTAAGCACCTGCAGACTTGTTTCCAAGTGCAGAATTTCTTAGACTTCTCAGTTCTTTTTCTATAAATACCGTTATTTAAAAACTGATCACGATGGAAAAGCTGCCCTGATGGAAACAATTAAGGATGCACAGGGTCTTCCCTAAAATATAAACAGTTTCCAATATTCAAAAGTAACAGAACTTCAAGCAACCACTTGCTACCTTTGTTTTCAAGCAACTGCAATCTGTATTCAAGGCAGGTAGAAGACCCTCTTTCCTGGAGAAACTTCCAGCCACAACTGATTTTCACCCTCCCAACACACATGACTGCATTTCAACCTGTCACCCAGGTAGAAGGACTCCATGAGCAGGAACAGTGTGTCTGCATTAAGAACTGTGACCCCATCCTCTTCACTAGATGCAAGACTTGCTCCTACGTGCCAGCTTCTTTTTTTGCTAAGTAGGGTATTCATTCACACAGTTACCTCAGTGCTTGAAGTGATTCCACCCATCAAGTAAGACTGCTAAAAATTAAATGAAGCAGCTTCCATATAGAAAAAGTTATATTTACAGTTTTATTCAGCAGAGTTAAAGAACAAACAATTTTAACACTGTTGTTGAAAAGTGTTTTTACCCAAAGTTGCCACAATCTAATAAGTTATTGAACAGAAACATCAGGCGTAAGGCAATAATCCTGACCAGCCCATTAGAGATCACCCCATCCCCAAAGAGCAGAGCTGATAAAGGTGGTAGAAAATTTAGACTGAGATAGACTCAATTTCCAAAAATCAGAGGTGATGAGAAGAGGGTTCCACTCGAGTGTGTCCTCAACATCTGCAGATGAAGGAATTCCTAAAGCACGCAAAATGCAAAGACGATTCCTGTTTCCAGGGGAACATTCAGTGCTTTGAATCCAAAATGCTATGTCCATACACAGTGGTCAGTACATGACTATGGCAACACATAGATGGTAAAAGATTTTAAAAAGAGGATTAGAATTTTTTCCATTCCATGTCATCAGGTGGATTTACTTCTACCTTCCTTTTACCCACATCAGACCAGTTGGTGCTCAGAACTGTGCCTCCAGACTCCATCTGCAATACGAGAAGAAGCTCGTTTAGTGTGCTGGAGGAATTCTAGCAACAGAAACAGCTGTCTTTCTTGCAGCAGATTAACAAATCCTGAGGAAAGGTGAGGAACTTAGCTCACGTAGAAGCAAGTTACACAGGAGTTGGGCACATCTATAGCATAAAGCGTGACAAAGCCATCGTTCTGTGAGCTTCTGCCCAGTGATACTTTTAAGCAGCACTGGACACAAGCTTCACAAACAACACGCTTTAAAAGGTCAGTCAGGTTCTGGCAACAGAGAGGTACAAATAAAAGGAACTAGATACAAACAAGTTAGATCCTTTCACTCAAGGCAACTTTTCAAGCTCTAGATGAGCCAACCAGTGTGCTTCCTTTGATAACACTGATTAAAACAAAGTGTTCAATGACAAAGCACAGGCCTCACTGAGGCACAAACTTGGACACAGAAGAGTCAGATTCTTTAGTGCACAACACTGCAGCTTTCAGCAAGACCTGTTATACCAACACCTGATTGAATCGCTGCCATACAGGCCCAACACCTGATCGAATTGGGCCATACAGGCTCAACACCTTGTCATCAGAGGCTTCCCAGTTCACACAAAGCTTAGTGAGTTGTGTCAGGGTGCAGCCATGTATTTCTTCAGAGAAAAAGAAGGAAGAAGACTTACAAACGATTTGTTCATGGCGCGTTTCACTTCATCTGTACCATCTGAATAAATCTGCTGGAAGAGTTTATTTAAAGCAGCATCTCCTTCTAACTTCTCATTCTTCTCCTCCTCTTTGATTTCAACTACCAGTTTGTCCCAGTTCCTCGTATAGTGAGAAGATGATGGATACAAGTGCTGGGTATCTGGAAACAGAAGCATTAAAAAAATCATTTTCTCATGACTTACAGAGCAGCAGAGAACACACAGACATATATGTATCCAATGAATCAGACATGATAATGGAACTGAAATCTGAAAATGCAAATGGATTTGTTCCTACTTACAGATACTGCACTAACAAAGATAAACAAGATGAAGAAATCCTAGGGACTACATTCAAAAGTTTACTTTAAAATTAAAAAGAGTTACATAATTTAGTTATCCAACAAAAATACACTGGATAACAGCAACACAAAGTCAAAAAGAAGCAGGAGATACTGGCTGACAGTAAGAAGGAAAGAAAATAAGCCAGCAGTCTGGAGCCATAGGAAAATTTGAGCTAAATTGTAACATTTGTAAAATCTGAAATCAGGGAATTCAAATTCTCACAAAGAAAGACTGCTAATTTATCTTGAAGAACTGAAAAAGTATTACTTTCCAAGAGGGATGGAATACTTAAGTAAGCGATACTGAAGTAGTTAAGCAACAATAAAGGCATAACAATGCCTAGAACTGCAGAACAACTACCAAAACACAAAGACAAGCACACCAACCCAGCCTAATTAATGACAAGCATACATCCTTAGCAATTAATCAGATTAACTGAAGTTATGGCTAAATTTAATACCTACATTTCAGTAATGCCCTGCAGACTTTTTCTGTCAATTCTTGGCAGTAAAAAGATAACTGTTATGCTTTTCATTTTAAATATGAAGCTGTGATTCTTATGAACAATATTTAACACAATAATTATTAATATTAGCAAGCAACTTAATACAAATAAACCATTTAATACTTAATAGCTCATAGAACAAACCTGGTGTAAATTGCTTTAATTTTGGAGAATCTCCTTGGCCCTCCAGCTTCTCCCATCTTACAGCCTCTGGCTTTTTCATTTTTATCTCAACCTACGAAACACATGACAAAGGACAAATTAATCCAGATGGCAAACAGTTCTGCCAAATAGTTTCAAAGTAGTTGAGTCCTGTAGCAGTAAGAAAAGACATTTGATTTGGGAAATACACTCTCTAATAGGACGCCTGTACTTGAGCAAAATTCACCTACCTTATGAGATGAAGTTATATGACCACAAGTCACATAAGAACTTAGTTGACACAGCTCTTGTATGAGTCTTATACCCTTTTGTTTAGTACCACTTACTTTCTTTTGCTTACTGTTCACCTGATTATTTGTGTAAATGATGGCATCCCAGTGGCAGATCCCATCCCAGTGTGTAAATGATGGCATCCCAAAAGTAACTGTCAGTCCCAGTGTCGCTACGCTGCCAAGTACTGAGGTATCATCTTTCAATCATCCCTTTCTTGCCGGTCAGCTCTAATAATTAAACAATACTTTTGAAGGACAGCAAAATCCAGCTTGGTCTATGTTTACGTTTCATCCACCAAAAAAGTTCATTTTTGATGCGCAGTACAGAAGCCAGAGAAACACCGTGGGACCAGGCAGATCTTCCCACTGGAGAAATTCCAAAGCTGTGTTCCTTTGGTTCAATGAACACACACTGCTATGGAGAAAACTGTCTAGCATTCATTGACAGACCTGGCAATTAAAAGTGGATATGGCTGCAATTATCACAGGAGAAACAAAATTAAGTGAAGTATGTCATGCCCTATTCACGACTACACCTAATCCCTTTAGACAACCACACTGAAGTGTTTTTTCATAATTAACCTCATCCTTCGGTTACAGCCTTACAAAGTTGCAAAACAGTATCTGCAAAACAAAGACTCTCTAATGTCTCTCCAAATGACAAATTCACTTCAGAAAATGTCACAAGGTTCCTAGGATGGTATTAATTAACTGAAACCAGTGCTTGTGAAACTTCAGCAGTTCCTTCTTTGTGAGCAGAGTGGCAGAAGCGAGTCCTTAGTCCTACCTCAAGCCACTGTAACCTGGGGATCCCTGCAGACCCAAGAACAAAGGCACCACTGTAAAATCTAACCCTGACATCCCAATAGCAAGCGCCTCACACAGCATCATGTTGATCTGAAACCTGAACTTTATTTAATCCACCCTTCAAATCAGTCACTGGTAAGCAACAGGCTGAAATACCTTATAAAAAATATACAGAAACGAGCTAATTTAAGTTTCAAAGCTTCCATGTTTGCAATCATGCTGCAGTTTAAGAGTCAAGACTACTCTATTATGATTGCTCTTTTTTCTCTCCCCACTCCTCCCACCCCAGGAAGCTACCATTTCCCTAGACAGGTTCAAATAATTAGTCTTCCACCATTAACTGAGAAAAGAGGCAAGTTTACGATATGGAATGCCCTTTGAGGCAGGGGACAGTTTGTATTTGACTTTCCACTCCCTGTTGTCTGCTGGACTTCCAATGTTTTTAGCAACTTTACAAGTCACAAACCAATCATCAGGGTATCACTTTTTAACACAGTGAAAGTCACAGGACCAAAAATGACAAAGAAAATACAGCATTGCTCTAGTTGCTCAGCCTACTGTGCCCAAAGAAGGCCTGTATTCCAGAGTTTAATATCATGGCCTGATAGGACATAGATTTCTGCTGAAACTGCAGAACCAGCATTCAAACTGTGCCAATCATTAGTCTTCAGGAGAACTAAAGCTTCCTTCCCCGGACTCTTCTAAAAGCACCTTTGGAAACAACCACCTTAAAGTTCAGTTTTGAACAGCTACACTCATAAATGTAATGCTCTGCATGCAATTAGCTTAAGGAAGCTAAAATATTTGTGTATCTGCATATAAGGCAAATAAATAGTTCTGCAAGTGCCAGCACTAGCATGGTGGTGTTTGGGGGTTTTTTTTCCAATTGGTTTGGATCTCATGAGTCAATTATGTTAATTAGCTACTTATAAAGGCACTAATTAGTTACAAGTGAAACATGAGTACTAATTTAAAACAACTTGTCTCTACTCTGCTGCCCATAAAGCTCTTCACAACCTGAGGAATCCATATCATCAATTTTAGTAGAGGAGCCCTTATTTTTAGGATTTTATACTCTGCTTATTGGGGCATTTACCCTCCCTCCATGTTCTATTAAAAAAAAAAAAAAAAGTAAATACTTGATACTGAGACTGCTCAACCCTTCTTGAATTTCTTCTGTTGGTTTCTTCCTTCTTTCTCCCTCTCTCTCCTCTTACCCTCATGCTTCAGGCTTTCTGCTGTTACCGTTCAGGATTTCAAATACAGACTATTTCAGCCACACCAAGAATGATCTCACATGCAACATAATGCTTGATAAGAGCTACAACACACAGAGTTTTGTCTGCTCAGAATACAATCCCTTCAAAGAACCCTTATAAAGACCTTTGGCTATTCAGAGTACTCTGCCCACGCATAAAAAAAGACAAAAAAAAAAAAAAAGAAAAAAAATAGAGGAAGATCTTTAGTTTTGCTGCTCCAGTAATCCCCCTCTCTCCTTTTTTAATCTTTCACTTTCCTCTCTGGAACTGTCCCTAAACTGGTACAACATGACAAACATCCCTGAGGAAAAGGAAATGCTACAAATTAATTCCCAGCGTAAGATGCAGATTTCTTAAATCTAAAACATTTCAACTCTGCCAAGCCAGAAGTATAGACAGCTGAAAATCTGAGACAGAATGTATTTATGACATGATTAAACCTCTACCCCTTCTACTCCATCCACTTCAATTGAAGTTACTCATTAGGCAAAGTGGCAGGCAAGAGCAAAAACTAGGGAAATCATTAGCTGTGTACCATTATACAACCACATTTTCCAAAAATATAGAGCTGCAAAATTCTGCCTGTGAAGGCACACATTTCTTCAACTTGAGAGCTGTATTTGATCTGGGGAGAAACAACTTTGTGAGTCCCAATTATGCACACAAACGGCAATAAATGCATTTTAATGAATGTTTTAGAGCAGATACTGATAGCTATCACACAGGAAAGTAACACATCGGCACGGACATTTGTGTCACATCCAACACCCAAGTACTGTTAGCTTTTTCCTCTCCTTTGAAAAAAAATAAACCACACCACATCCACACTTCGCCAACTACTTTGATTTAACATTTATATTTCCTAAGACACATGCCTATGTGCCTCATGCCAGCTTTAAAATAAAAGACAGGAAAATGTCATTGCAAACTAAATGCTTTGCATGCCTGTTAAGGACAAGCCTCATCCCTAGGCCTCTCTGGCCATGCAGCCATGTGACCATCTCGGTAGCCCTCCACTAGGCCTTGCTGCACCGCGCTAGAGCCTTTCCTGCACCAGGACACCCAAAAATCCAGATGTACAAAAAGTTCCAACACAGAAATAATTTACTTTCTTTTGCTGTTTTCAGGTTCCTGGTATTTTGGGCTCAAAGTGAGGAAAACAAAAAGAAACATGGAATTGTGAAGGAGCAATTAATTCATACACTGCTTGTTTGAAATACTACCTTGAGAGAAACCCACCACTCCGAGAGGAGGGTTGGAATGGGGGATTCATCATCTACAAGAAACCTCAGCTGCAGTGAAAGGATCATAGAATCATAGAATGGCAAGGGTTGGAAGGGATCCCAAAGATCATAAAGCTCCAACCCCCCTGCCACAGGCAGGGCCACCAACCTCAGGCCTGGATCTACACAAGGTTGCCCAGGGCCACATCCAACCTGGCCTTGAACACTTCCAGGGATGGGGCATCCACCACCTCTCTGGGCAGCCTGTTCCAGCACCTCACCACTCTTTCTGTAAAAAGCTTCCCCCTAATATTCAATCTAGTACAGAGAAGTTTTGACTCACAGAACCTTCTAAGTTGTACAAGTTTTGAAAACCTAGGAGAGATTTAGACAAGTTTGTCTGCAGCTTAATCCAAGCACTAACTATCAGAAAAGAAGCCACAGAGTTAGCTGATCTAAACTACTGAATTGGTAGTATAAGGACACAAAACGACCTTACTTTTAAGATGACTGGCATAAAAGAGCATTCAGTCAAGGGAAGAAATTATTTCCTAAAACTACAAATAAACACAATTCTAGTCAGCTAGCCAACATTAATTTTCTAGGTAGATGCTTTCTGTTAGAAAGCCCAAACCTTTGCTGAACTAGATTTCACAGGAACTTAGATTCTGGAACAGACATTGCAATTTAACTGAGAAACATTAAAAGGGAATTTTTATCTTCCTCCCTAAAAGATGATTCTGGTGTATGCTGACAGGTTACAAGAATTTTTGCTCTGTTTCATATTTTACAGTCCACGCTAAGGGAGAGTTCACTTACTGCTGGCAAATTTGTGTCAAGCTCTGATCAGATGGATGAAGGAAATCAGAACTGTCAAAGCTTAAGCAGTCATCGAGCTGTTAGTTTAAGATTTATCAAAACCCACCCTTTTAAGTTCTGATGTTTTGCTATAATCAAAACACAGGAAAACAAGAATTTGGGGTTTCCAATCAACTGCTTAGTTATTTACTGAACTACTGGCTGCTCTGTCCAAGTTACAAGTTTTCAGAGTTTACAGTTATTTTGCAATAACCTTATGTATTTTGTTACCTCAATTTAAGAGTAGGACAAAACAGCATTATCTTATGAAAAGATATTGACCTGTTTAAACTTACCTCTAAGACCAAAGACCTTTCATATGTATTTAGATTCATATGTATTTAGATTAACATAACTCCACGGTGTTATCACAAATATTTGATTACTAAGAAATTTATTCTGAAGGGAATATACTGCAACATCAGGGATTCAGTGTGAACATCTCTGTTTCTTTGCCAGTTACTTACTATGGAGAACCAAGTGCAATAAAGGTCAAAGTTTCCACCTCACTATTATTACATAGCAACCCCCTGTTAACATTTTGAATTTTACAGGAGCTAGCAACACAGATCATTTAGGTATCCTAAAGCTTTTGTCACTGCATCTTCTGTGTAAACCATCACTATTCCAATAGTTCTTAAATCCATCTTCTCTCAAGACAAAGAAAAACCCTTATGCATAGTTCTCCTTTATGAATTTTGTATAAAGCATGGGCACCAACTTACATGCTTCAAATATAGTACTCAAAGTATTAACAAGTTTAAATCTGTCCAACATTCATCTGCATGAAAAGAGAAAAAAAAAAAGTCAAACTTGTTTTGAGCCAAGTAAGTATCTTGCCCATCATTGGGAAGGTTTCTTTATGGTCTAGCCAGGAAAATGCTCCAACTAGTCCTGCCTAAGAGATGCAAGAAATTTCAGAAAAGTATCCACCCCATATTTTAAATATCAGTTTATAATTTACAGAAAATACTCAGGAATATATATGGGAGGTAAGGATCTGCATTAAAGCCTCACAGAGAAAACAATCATATGAGAGCAGGAAAGTTGCATTCAAGTACCTGCAAGCAATTTAATGAAAACATCCAAAACAAGAAAGTACCTTTTAAGGATCTGACTGCAACAGTAAGAACCAACTTAGTTAAAATAAATCCCTCTATTTATTTATTTGTGTACATTTGCCTCTGAATAGAGGCTCTGACACCAGTCCAAGAGTGTGTGAAATGGCTTCTCTTCACCTTTTCCTTCACATTTAGCAACAGGCATCAGTAGGCTTTTTCAGTAAACTGCACAGAACATTTCAGAGTTTGCAAGGCAAAATGTTGGTCTGAGGAAGAGAAACATTCCCCTGATGCACACTACCATATCCTTGGCAAGGCATTGCTGAGGGTGATTCTACTTCAGACATCTCTATTAAGTAACAAATGTCAACTGTAAAAGAGGCTGAGGATTTCTAACACCTCCTCTGTTGGCAGCACAACTTTCATCTCTAATTAAAGGACAGTTCTGGGGTAAAGAAACTGCTTTTTACCACTATTTGAAATGGCTCTAAATTGCTGCAAGTCATTGCTTGCAAAAAGCCTCAACCACTGAAAAGTGAAACTCAGGGTAATTGTCTCCAGACTATCTGCAGATACAAGAGCAGAGAGGAAGAAGGGAACATGGGAGCTTGTTTCCTTCAAGTTCCTAGGCCACGTGCTAAGAGCACGTACTTGTCCTCACTCTCCTACGTCTAAGAAGAAAATCCTGAGCATCACCTAGAACACAACAGAAGACCTAGAGAAACTGTGCACAATACACAAGTTTCCTACATAGCATGGCAAAATATTCCCCTGGAATTCCAAATACACTGACAGTCCAAACTGAAGGAGGAAAAGAAAGCAACACTGACTGTGCTCAAGAACAGTTTGAGACCATTAGGAATCCTTACACTATTTGTGCATTTCTACTTTCCTGATATATTTTCTAGACAGAGACAGATCAGCTAGTTTTGTCTTAAACATATTTTGTCACTTGTTTTAAGTTTTTATCCTATTTTTCCTTTTCTGAAGGGAGCACAATAGTATTACACACACAAAGAGCAAGAGCTTAACTGCACACAGGCAACTTCCAAAGAGCAAACTCGTTTCAGCATTTACATTTTGGCTCCCTCTTCTGGAAATAAGTAAAAAAAGCCCAAGCAAGCACCACCACTACTGGATACCTGCCCCCCTTTAACAGCTGAATAAACCCCCCTGCTTCACCTGAGACTTGAACACAGTTGAGAATAACCAAGAAAACACACGGAAACCCTACACACTGCGTACACAGTCACGCTGTTGTGTAAAGACCGCATCAGCGTCTGCTTGTACAACAGACTCGAATTTATAGAGCTGCTGTTACTCTGTGCTGTTGCTCTAAGCAGTCAGGCACCTTTGACAGATGGGGAGCATAACCAATACCATCAATCGATCTAGTTATGATCTATCAGCTATGCTACTCACGTACAAGGAAAAAATGATTGTCAGTGAGATTAGAGAGGCACCCTCCCCTTCTGCAGAACGGCTCTGCATATACTGCAGTCCCCTCGAGGGAAGGACTCGGTACAGCTGGTCTGTATTCAGCATTTTCTCACCCAAAAACCAAGCTGAGGCCTTACAGCACTAGAATTATATGCTGACCAACACTGGGTAATTCTAAGTAACTCACAAATGAACGTGAAGAGGAATGGTAACTGAAAGGTGAATCTGCAAATAGGGATACATATTCAATAGCAAATAAAGTTTTGAATTGGGTAAAAAAAAAAATAGAGCTGCAGGCATGGCAGTAATAGATACAGCCACCATTAAAGGCAGTCTGTATCATCTGCAATACAGTTGACAATTGCAGAATATACAATTCTGGGATGCACAGAGAGATGAAGATATAATCTCAAAACTGGACTTCACCCACACGTTACGCTGTTCTTGAGTCAGCATCCAAGAGTTTTACCTCTTGTAGCTCACAGCTTGAAATCAGAAGTCTGTGGATTATGAACACCAATTTATTTCTGCTCATACATAAACCATTCAAACATCTACCTCTGTGCCATTTGCTAATTCTGTTCTTTTCCAAGCAGAAACTTTCAATCTCAGAGCTAGACACAGCATGGATTTTATTGAAAGGTATAATTTCTATTCCATTGCTAGGAAAGAAATAATTCTTAAGCTATCACCTGCATTTTTCACCACTGTTAGCGTTCGCTGAAAGAACCAATCCCAAAGTTTGTAAGTTCTGCCTGCTCTTTGCAGTTATTCTGGAATCTGCAATTACAATGAAGGCCATTTCCTCCTCCAGAGTTTGTATCTTTACCTTCACTTCTTTGCATTTGTTGAGTGATGCTGTATTTCAAGCAGCACTGAGAAACCTCTCTTCAGCTTCATTACCAAAGCAGGCAGGACTGTGCTACCATCTGCCAGTTCTGTTGTTTCATTATCCACCCATTATGTTTATTAATTTTAGGGAGGTCGTGAGAAACCTGAACTCCATCAACCACATAACCTGCCCCTACGTTCCACCGCTTCCTCGGCTATTTCCCCATAGAACTGGAAACTCTCCGCTACACAGTGGGGACTGCAGGATGCTAAAGGCAACGTGGCTCACAATCAAAGCAGGAATACAAAATCCATGTGAACCTCTGCAGTTCCTCTTATGGAAATTATTAATGCACAGGAACAGATCTGTTCCTGCCCCATGAAAACACAGTTTATGAGCGTTGAGTAAAAAGTCCTTACTAAAGGACTTCAAGCAAATGACACAAAATAATTTGTAAAGGGTCTGAGGAGTTCTAAGTAGTAAGGAAGCTTATTCAGAGTAATAGCTGCCTGGTTTTCATACTGCTCATAAGAGCAAAGTACATAGGCAAAACGTATGAAATCTGAATTTCTGGTATTCAAACACTGAGGATGCACCGTTCTCTGAAAGTGCCTCATGTTTTTCAAAGTGAAATATTCTAAGCCTTTAAAAAGTCTTCCCATACTTAACTTAGACCTACTTTTACATTTTTTTTTCCTTCAGCCAGACTCCCATCTGCTGGTCAGAGCCGGAATTAGCTGGGGAATCACAGACTATTCTTTCACTATGCCTTCACAGCTGTCCTTACACTATTCTTTTCTGCAACAGGAAGAACATGTTTAAGCACTGACTCTGCGTTAGAACACCTCCTCTGTTCTCTCCTATCCCATCTTATTTCAAATTATATAGGCATAGTAGTAACATCTGAAAAGAAATACAAAATATTTACAACTCAGACCCTGCCTGAACATAACTACAGCTTCCATACCACTTCAGGAACCTCAGTCTAAACCAAGCTCCAGCCTACTAGAGACTGTCCAGAGATTAACCCAGGCTAGAGATGGTAGCATAGAAAGACTTGGTCAAGTTCATTTCAGAGAGTTCAGTAGCACACAGATGCTTCATAAAAACAACTGTAAACAAATCAGAAACATAATACAAGGTGGACAGAAACATAAAGCAAACAGGACATCACGGTTACCCTTCTTGACAAGGTCTGTACCAATTCCACACAGATTTATATAAATACTAATGGAACACCAGATTTTTTACATAAATTGAGCACTCTGCTTATCTCAATGACTCAATGACATAACCTACCCAGCTACCTTAGTTTTGTTTTTCCCCCCTCCTGCCACTAAGCTCTATTGAAATCTTCTCATAGCATCTTGAAGTCCCTCTTCCCTGAAACAATTCAAGAACTACTACTGGTACCTTTTTGAGTAGGGGACAGGTAAAATGGAACATGAGAACATGAATTTCCAAGAGCTCTGCAGAGCCACTGCTGAAAGACAAGGAAAGCATCAACAATATAATCCTGCTTCGAAGACTCTTGGATCTACGGACAAAGCATACATCTGCCTGTGTTATACCAATAATATATGCTTTGCCAAATCACCATCAGTTTCTTATTTTTCTATACCTCTAATACGGAAGAAACAACACGTTGGAAGCATTCTCATACCATACAATTTTCAAGTGTCTCCAAGCAAGTACTATTTCCAAGAACAGTGTGAAATACACCCCCTTGAAAAAGCCAAGAACATTTAACCATACAGCTAACCTTTACCAGCAAGAAAAGGTCGTGAAAGGGCAAAGAATTATTTCAGTTCAGAAATCCTCAAAGTCTGGCTTTTATTTCTTGGGTACACAAAGATAACGCTTCACAAGGCAAGATTAGCTCCTAAAAGTTTAGAGAAGATTAACACCTTTCTACTAATGCCTGAGTTGTAAGAGTGGAGACCACAACCGTCCTCCTACAGAAACAAGTGAAAGCACGCTCAACATAGCTGTCATTTGCCCTTCAGCAAGCACCATCATATATATTACTCTTTCTGATATTTGCACACGTTTAGAAAGCCTCCCTGGCTTTCTACTGACTGGCTGAAAGGCACCCTGAAGAAAGCAAAAGCAATCCTTTATGAAAAGCAAGGTATTACAACTGTTACAGGGGGACAAGACAATGGAGCAGAAATATTTTCAATGCCAGGAGCAGTCAAAGAAATAATTTACACTTTAAGGGGCTCACCTTTGTTGAAAGCACTTTAAACGTACTTTCCTCTGGCACTATAGAATGAAGAAGAACAAGCTTTAAGTTGTAGTCTTCACCTGATGGAAGCCTCACTGATGCATTCATCTGTTAACAGTTGAAAACACATCTCTGGTCATCTTTGAGAGCAGTTTTTCCATTTGCAAGTAAAGGATTGTCATTTTGCACTAAGATTAAGTGATTTAATTAATGACCCTTCACTATGGCACTTAAAGCATCAGGCATCAGAATTTCAGAGGATGCCATTACATTGCTGCATTATTGAACAAGGTGTTTCTAAAGTACACTAGAAAATGAACAGGAGATTTCAATCCTTAGCCAGCAAGTACTCAAAAAGCCTATTATCTTGTCAGCTTGATCTGCATTCTTTGGGGAAAGAAATATATGGCAAATGAAGTATCAACACATTAATAATGGAACACGAAAACAATCTGCAACTTCCCTTCAAATACACACAAACCATTTTAAGATTGTGTGAGCGTTTGCCAACACCTAAAGCAGATAGTAACAACCCAAGTACTTCTGGTAGTTCACAAAGTTATCAATTTAGTTGGGAATAAGAACTTAACTCTTCAATATTCTCAGTTAAATTAAACATGAGCATCATTGGTACCACATATGGTACTACAGTAACAAGATGACTGCACTCCTTGAAATGTGCATTCTGCTGCCATTCAGAAATACAACGATGCCAAAACCAAGAAAAATCCACCTACCAACATTATTTCTTGATCTGTAATTCATATAATTTATGTTTATATAGTATAATCTAAAGCAAGGTAATACTCATCTATATCCATTTGTAGAACACCCAGCCTCTGTCTATTCCTACTCCAGATGCATGCACACTCAAACATTTTAAGTCCAGATCAGTTCCTCTCCCACCCCTCCAAACACAAAGGTAGCTGACAAACAGTTCCCTTTGCAGCACACACACCATGCTACCGCTTGTGTGTATAAATCCTACAGGCGCTGCTGTTGACAACTGGTCCTGGTTCACCTGATCAGGCATACACATATCTACAGCACAACTGTACATAAAAAGAGCTCAGACAGAAGACCTCTTGTACCAATTTTTTTATGCTATTCCAGCAGGTAACATTCATTGGTTTAATGATTGCATCCTAAGGAATTTAAGGATGTGTATCAATAACCAAAAGACATCACCTCTTTCTCTGAGAACTGCACGCTGACATCATTCTTCTGTGCATTCTTTATCATTACAGTCACAATTACTTGAGAATCTGTTTGGTACCAGTCATATCTAGGGGGACAAAGGAAAAAAAAAAAAAAAGAGAGAAAAAAGTGACTGCAGAGAGATGCACAGGAGAATCCTGAAAGTTGAAACAGTTCACTGTGTAGTTTTAATGGGGGAGAGGAGACACACAAACCAACATTTCTCCCACTTCCTCTAACAGAGCAGTTGCAGAATTGATAAAATCATAGAATCATAGAATGGCAAGGGTTGGAAGGGACCCCGAGGATCATAAAGTTCCAACCCCCCTGCCACAGGCAGGGCCACCAACCTCAGGCCTGGAGCTACACAAGGTTGCCCAGGGCCCCATCCAACCTGGCCTTGAACACCTCCAGGGATGGGGCATCCACCACCTCTCTGGGCAGCCTGGTCCAGCACCTCACCACTCTTTCTGTAAAAAACTTCCCCCTAATATTCAATCTAAATCTTCCCTCCTTCAGCTTTAAACCATTCCCCCTTGTCCTGCCATTATAATAAGTAGTTAAAGAACAAATACTCATTTTTAATCAAGAGGCGTATCAAAATCAGGTCTCTTGCTTAACTAATTTGTGATATTGTTTGCCTTCTATAAATCAAACAGCACTTTTAAATTCAGGATCTTCAAAACATCTCAAAAGTATTATCTATCCTAAGTACAACGGGACAGGCTTTGAATTAAGCCCAGCATGGGAATTAGGAACAGAAGCCAGCACTCTTACTCTATTCCCAACTCTCCCAGTGGGGCATAATCCCCTGAAAGTACAATTCAGTCTGAACAGAAGTGGTGACACTGTTTGAGGAACATTTCACTTACACTGTAACATGTTCTACAGTTACAGAAAAATAATTAACTTGCTTCCCTGATCCCCAAGGCGAAGAACAGTTACATGCCTCAAAGTAGTTAAAGTCAACTTACTTGATCTTTGGTGGCAGAGGTTGCTGCTGTGTATTCTAGATGAGGCAGATTCCATTGGGAAGGAAATTGCATCAATGTAAGTGAAAAATAGTCCACAAAGTACTTTTCAAAGACAAATCATTTTCATACTGATTGCTCCCCTTGATTTATGTATGAACATTAACTTACAGATGAAGCTCTTTGCTGTTCTTCTGGCCATTTACACCAGATTAAGAATTTAAAAGTTTCAATTTACATTAAATACATCAGTCTAACTCAGAATATTGTACAAATAGCAGTAAGCTCAGCTTCAACTCATCTTCTTCCTGGATATATACCTGAAATACATACAGTGGCTATGCTGCTAATCTACAGTCATGAAGGAAACCTGAAATAGATCTGAGAATTTAGGGTATAACTTTTAAACATAAGAAGCTTCTAGCTGTAAGATTTGGTTTTAGTCACCCACCATGTTTGCTGTACACTAGGGAAAAAAAAAAGAGTGGGTCAGGTTCAACACTGAAGATTTCCAATAAAAAAGAAACTGAAAGCTGAACAAATTACAGCAGCCAAAAGTCTGCTGGAAAGCAAGGTTACTTTCTAGCAGTCACAAGCAGTTAGCACTGACAAGATGAGCTGGGTCATTTGTAGAATTTAGGCCACAGACTGCAAGTGAGAGAATTAAAATTTACTTTAACACAGTAATTACTGGGTTTGTATCCAATTCCTACGAGTTTTCAGGGCTCAAATTTTACAAGACTGGTCTCAAGTTACAAGAACATGTTCAAAAGAAAAGTGAAATCCTTCAGAGTTGTGTGCAACATTGAATATTACTTTTAAAGCCTGGGAATTATAAGAAGTCAGTGAAGTTTGAAAGTATGTTCTAGCTTACAGAAATCAAAACTGTAAACATATTGAGGAAAACATCTTACCATTTCTGTCTGTGATGCTGTGGGGAAAAAAAAGTGCACTTTGAGAAAAAGACACGTTGAACTTACATGGCATATACTTATTCAAGCTTCCTTCAGGTGCTCCAGACATCCCACATTTATTCCACTTTCAACAGCAGAAGAGTTAAAAAGCACACCTAGCATTTTGCTTTTATGATAACCTACTTTTTAATCAGATTTCAATCAGCAACTTCTGCAAAGAAACAACTGTAATATAAAGCACATTCTGATTAATGGAACAAACTTGCCATTACTTTCTCTTGCTTAGCAGAGACCTAGACAGACCTTTTATAATGCAAGCAACATCATGGCAAACAATAGTTTTTAAAATCCTTTGCCCCATGTCTGTACTAAGTTTGTCATCTGTCCATAGCACAGAGTTCTCATTAAATCCATATCTCATAGATACAAGTTTCTTCTAAGTATGTGCTCAAAAAGCAGAGTTGGAGAAGGAGATGGAAACCTAGTGGAGAAATTAACTTCTATGAACCTCCTGTAACACCCTGATCTTAACTACAGTTCAGTATTTATTCTTCTAAATATTTTCCCTAAAATACTTCTGATTAAATATATTTGAAAAGAAACAAACTTTCTCTTTGCTTCTTTATAATGCATACTGCTAAAAACAGATAAAGATTCATTAAAAAATAATATTAAGTTGCAATTAAGAAATCAGAGGGTTTGTTGGTGGGTTTTTTTGGGGGGAGGGATATTCATTTTTTCCTAGAGTATCAGAGAATTAAGAAAATGGCTCCAAAAAAAGAAAAGACAGGGATGAATACTAAAGATCAACCAGGACAACTGAGTTGAACCAGACAAAAGAGTGCAAAAAGTAATTATTACAGTAAGAGAAAAACATGGATTATAACCCTTTACCTTGAGAGGACAGAGAAAGTTGTCACCCAAGACAACTCTTCACAAATAAAGACTGTGCATGCCGATGACTTATCCAAATAAAAACAAGCCCAGCAAAAAAACATATGATGAAGCAGGAATCTGTTTATTTCTATACAATAGGGTTCTCCCCTATTTGTTTTCAGGTTGACATGAGCATGTCATGTTCTCCAGTGCACACCACAAAGTTGGGGTGAAGTCACAAGAGGCAGGAGAAAAAAAAGATAAATCAGGTTTTGTGTTCTACCTCATTAAAATCCACAGGCAGTTTGGGCATGGCAGAGGGGTTCACTGCCAGAGTGTCAGTTTGTAGGATGGTATGAAAGGGAAGTATATGCACACTCACTGGCTACAACAGGTAACACAGCAGAGCATCCACTGTCACCTGAGGCGCTCTCTTGATAAAGAGTAAAATCCCCAGATTTCCACCTCTCCTTCCAGGTTTACGTCCTGCAAGACTTGCAAACTAATTCTGATGCTGCTTTTAGCAAGCAAGCTGACACATGCTTTCAGTTAAAATTAGCTAGCAGCTGTATATGAAAGTGAGTTAAAATTAATTATGATTGTCTGAACTTTAAATAGGCACTCCTCTGTCATGGCTAATTGCTATGCTAAAACCCCAACACTAATGTTTCTCTAAATCTGAAGCCTACAAGTCTTCAGGATGCATGCTCTGAGAGAAACAAGAGATAGGAAAAAGTGACTTTTTAGACAAAAACCTATTTTGTTCTTAGTAAGAGGTAAGCTGTAGATCTTTGCATACAGGGAATAAGAAATCCCTCATCAAGTGAGTGTGGCTTCTCTTACCGTTTAGTGTTTCCTCACATCTTTTAATCCAAATGGTAAAGGTATCATCTACATCTAGAAGAGATCAAACACAGTAATGTTAAAAGTCTTCAAGCACTACATGTACTGCATAAAGAACAATTCCTCACAACTGCCAACTGGAACAAATTAATCCCAAGCTTGCATCAATTTACAAAAAAAACCCCAAAACTAAAATATATTATTTCCTAGTATCTTCTTGTAATCTCTGTCATTCTGGTTAAGCTTTAAGTATTTTTAAACAACTCTACTATTTAACTCTGTTATATTTAATTAACTTATAAATTAATTTGTAGGACACCAGATTTTGTCTGAACTGACCCATATACACTATCACTTTCCAGTCTGCTTAACCTCACTTATAAAACTGTTTGGGATGCAAGCAGCACACTTCTACACATTTTTTCCATTACTTGTAGAATTATTTTTTCAGTCAGTAACAGTCTTCCTCTCCAGAGAAATATTAGAAGAGCCTATCTGTTCTGAGGACAACCTAAATTTGCAAAAGTTTTCACAAACACATAGTATTTTCTCCTGCTGGTTCCACACAAACTTTACAAACACATCGGAAGTTTCAGGGATGTTAGGAACAGATAGGTGACAATTCCACTCTATGAGTCAAAAAAAATCACAAAAAAGGACCTTGATACCCCAGTGTTTTGGGTTTGTGTGGGAAAGTTTTCATAGTGGGGGAGCTACAAGGACAGCTTCTGTGTGAAGCTGCTAGAAGCTTCCCCTGTGTCTGACAGAGACAATGCCAGCTGGCTCCAAGACAGACCCACCACTGGCCAAGGCCAAGTCCATCAGGCACAGTAGCAGCACTTCTGGGACAACAGTTAAGAAAATAAAATAAAACAAAACCAAAACACAAGGTCAGCAGCTTTTGCAGCCTGAGAGGAGTGAAAAGATGTGAAAAAACTCTGCAGACACCCAGGTCACTGAAGATGGATGAGGAGAAGGTGCTGGAACAGATTCCCCTGCAGCCCGTGCAGAAGACCATGGTGAAGCAGGCTGCAGCCCATGGATGATGACGGGGAGAGGGAATACCTGGCAGCCTATGGAGAACTCCATGCTGTCACAGGTGGATGCCCGATGGAGGCTGCAACCCAGTGAGAAGCCTGTACTGGAGCAGGCTCCTGGCGGGACCTGTGGCCCTGTGAGACAGTAATCCATGACAGAGAAGGTTTGCTGGGGGTACTTGTGACCCCATGGCAGACCCATGCTAGAGGAGGCTGGTCCTGAAGGTCTGTACCCCATGAGAGGGACCAATGCTGGGGCAGTTGGTGAAGAGCTGCAGCCCATGAGAAGAGCTCATGTTGGAGAAGTTGGTGGAGGACTGTCTCTAGTGGGAGGGATCCCACACTGGGGCAGGGGCAGAGTGTGAGAAGTGTGATGCAGTGACTGCAACTCCCTCTGCATTGCTGCTGGAGAGGAGGTAGAGAAATTGGGGAAAAAAGTTGAGCCCAGGAAGAAGGGAGAGGTGGAGGGCAGGGTTTTAAGATTTAGTTTTATTTCTCATTGCTCTAGCAGTTTTTTTTACTTGGTAATAAATTAGATTTTTTTTTCTAAGTTGAGTGTAAGTGCTGAGTGATCTCTCCCTGTCCTTATCTCAACTCAAAAATTTCTGCTGTACCTTCTCTCCCCTTCCCAGCTGAGGAGGGGAACGATAGAGTGGCTTTGGGTGGAACCTGGCCTCCAGCCAGGGTTACCTGCCACATTTAGGAAGCAAGGTCCCCAAATAGAAATTCATCCATTGAAAATTAGCTCAAAAGGTAGTACTGTAGTGACAGACTAATAATTTATAGAAAAATCATAGAAAAATCTTTCACAGTTAGGGAAGTAGAAGAGCATCAGTGTTACTGACCAACTAGGAATAGCTGTGCTTTTTATCTCATTACAGAGGAGCGAAGTCACACCCAGGGAGTTCACACTGTCAGCTACCCAGCACAGGGCTTGAAGAGGCTGGAAAAAAAGAGTTCCCAGCAGCTGTCCATGTTACATCAAATGTGACTCCACTGCAGTTATGTGACGTATTCACCTCAGCCCCTTCAAATATAAAATGTACATAAATTTTAAGGTGTGATTTAGGTCTTAGAATTGCTTCTCAAGCCATTCTCTCTTCACTTTCTTCTGCCATCCCCACCAGTCACCTTAAAAGATATATATCAGTTTTAGGCTACATATCATTTATGTAACCTCTCAGTTGCCGTGAGAAGATAAAAATGCAAATACTATGGCTGTCTTAATATTACCATACAACCAGCCACTGCTTTCAATCTTCTACATTCATAAAACAAATCCTGAAAAGATACCTACTTTCAGATACAATTCTCCCAAAAATAACTGCTGGAAGGGGGTGGGGCAGACCAGGATCTAAGGGCTCTCTTCAGTTACCTAACATGTACTTAAGGTATTTAGATGACTCACCACAGACCCTCTGGAGAAGCACACCAGGAAAGGAAGAGAGGCAAAGGACCCAAGATGCAGCAAAATAAGTTCTGATTAGATAAGGAAAATTCTTTACTAAAAAATGGTCAAACACTGGAGCAGGTGGCCCAAAGAGGCTGTAGAATCTTCAGCCTTTGAGATGTCTGGAAATCAACCACAGAAGGACCCGAGCACAAGTTCAAAATTAATATTGCTTTTGACCAGGGTGTGGAGTTAGAGGAGCTACAGAGCTTCCCCACAACCTACACATCTCTGTAACGTTAAAACCAAGCACTCACACCCTAATAAGACTGCCAGGATTTGCAGCTGAGAACAAAGTTGATTAATCAAAAGGGAAATTTGATGAAGTAGGTTCAGGAGTCTAAGCAAAGAGAAACAGAGACAAGTCTCCACTGATCCAGCCTCTCGCTTTCAGCAGTGGGTGAGGAATTATCTTCTGAACCAAGGCCTGTCACAAGACTGCTCTGCAACAAAAACATTACAAGATAGGTCCAGTGTTATCTTCCCTATTTTCCTAGAAGATCCCCCTCGCCAACTAATGCATCTTTCCCTGCACACCTTATAATCTGAGGCAAAAGAATTTGTGCTCTAGAATTGCATTATCCTCCTGAAGAATTTACCAACAACTTCTATTAATAGAACTTTCTAGTTCAGAAAACCTAACTAGGTCTTCACTGGCTGAAAAATCCACTAACTGTTAGAATACAAGAGTATACATCGAGACATTTCCTTTAAAATATTACACAGTCCACCATTACTAAATCAACTTGGGAGTCACAGGGAAAAAGAACAAAAACTCAGGAAAAAACTTCAAGGAAAATTTTAGTATAATTGTCCTAAATCCACATAACATACTGAAGAGTAACAGATCATACAGCTTTTTGATCTAAAGCAAATTAAACTCCAAAAATCCACGTGCCTCTAGACTCACGGTTGAGTGAAAGAAGCCTTGCTTCCTAGTGTTATTTTATAAACAAAAGAAACACTGCACATTCAACAATTCAGGACATCTAGCCCTATTTAAGTATCACTGCATGTGGGAAAAGAGAAGCTCACTGTAATACGCTGGGCCTGTCAGTCCTACTGATAATGAGCACAAGTAGGAAGCTCGTCACCGTTAACATGTCAGATTCAAACAGACCTCACATCAGCAAGGAACAGGAACACCCACCAGTGTTCCTTCTGCCCCCAGGAGTGGCAAAGAAACCAGCCTCACCAGCAAAGAATTCCCCACCACAGCAATCCTTTCTGAGACAGGAACAGCTCAAGTCTTCTCTCTTCATCTCTTTAGCCGTACGTGGCAAATTTTCCCACTGTACTTCGTTCCTTCTGCATTAGCTGCTTTTAACTGGAATTTAATTGCTTTGCCACAACGCTTACCCATCAAGTGCTCCACTGAACCACAAAGACAAATTCTGTCACTGATAGCAATTTGCCAGCACATTAGGTAGTGTATGGAAGAGAATCAACTAAGCAACAACAACAACAACAGATTTTTTAAATAATTTAAGGAAAAATCTGTATTTTTAAAAAAGGCCTTCAGGAGACTCCTCATCTCACAGAGGGTCGCCAAACTTTGTAACAAGATACGGACAGTACAGAGGATGCCATCTTCAGGTGAGCGAGTAATCAGGGACACTTCAAAGCAAAACAACGCCAAAGTAATTCAAAGAGGTAGAAGCCAAGCAATTCCACTCAGGAAGAGGCCGTATTCCCTGTATTTTGGGGATTCTGAATTAGCTCAGGGGGTCCTGTCATTCACTAACTGGCTTACAGACTAGAAAGGTGACAAAATCCACACACATCAAACACCCTGAATCGGGAGTAGTTGCTTGGGGTGGGGCAAGAATATGAAAAAGGTATAGATTTAATCACTCAAATTCAGAAGTGATGAGTTTGGAGAGGAATAAAAAGTTACCTATTAAGCCAGGAAAGGTACAGAAGTCACTGGAAGGAATCCTTTCCAGTTGTGGAAAGATACTAAACACAGAACTCAGCTGCACTGCAAAGACCACATTGCCGTTCTAGCCTACAAACTAGTGGAAACCACACAGTTATCCAAAATACCAAAACTTCAGGAAATTTCTTGTATTTCCAACTCCTATTCCAGAGCAACCTAAGCTGACAGCTAACAGCTGCTGCAATTCCACCAGCATCACCACTGCCCCAACACAGCTCTGCCAACTGACTTCTGACGGCTTCCGCAACTCAGGCCCTTCATTGCTCAGTTTCAACACATCACTCCAGGGGGGAAATGCTTTAAAAATAGTAGTTTTCTGCAGTGTTAATGCATTGAAAGAGGCTAAACAAGCACAAAAGCATGAGGGAGGGAGTACAATCACTTGGCAGCAAGGACATAAATTAGCTTATACTCCCATGAAACTACAATTTTATACCGGGGAGCAGGTCATTTCTTTGGAGGAGGCAAAGTAATTACATTTTTGCTAAACCTTCGGGTCCCAGTTGCTGTTACAGGTAAGACAACATTCTAGAAAGATCTGAGACCATGACAACGCTTCTCAGATTACTGCACTTTGCTCTGGGTAGCCTTTCAAGGTGCTTTTCTTCCCATATTCTGCTGTTGGGAAGGGATGGAATAGAATGGGGTAAGTGATTTAAACTGGGGGACAAAAGAGAAGAGAAAGAAATCACAACCATCTCACAACTGCTTTGTCATATGCTTCCCTGTGTCTTCTACCAAAGCTTTCTGTATTATCTTCTACTCCTTTCCTGGTTCCAGAGGGAAGTCAGGTTTTCAGAAAAGCTCTAATTCTCCACGAACTAAAACATGCATGAGTCCAGTGCTTCAAGGAAAGAGACAGTAACTACACTTCTGTAATTCAGTGGTACCTAATGTGTGGTAAGAATCCATTTGGTCAGTTTGAACACCCATCAAGGTGCGTGACCAGTCTATTAAATAGTGTAACAACTAAGAAATTCCAGCTACATATAAAGAGCCTGTTTTGTTCAGAAATTATTCTATTACATACTGCCAACATTTATTTGTAATACCTCCAGGAAGGCTGGGAAACACCCCCATTTTATAAAGGGAAAAAAATAATTCATGTATCACTTGCTAATACACATTTCTAAGCAGTTCTATTCTTTAATGCAGCGAGTGCACAAACCTTCTCAAAAACCAGGCATCTCAAATCAGGCATCTCATTCATTACCCTTCTAAAGAAGGCAGAGCCTTCATCTTTGGGGGTTGGAACTAGATGATCTTTGAGATCTCTTCAAACCCAATGCATTCTATGATCTTTACTTCCAGCTAATAGATTAGTTTTTTTCTCATTAGCAATGGAGCAGGGTGCACACAAGAGATTTCAGTACTTACTGTCCAACCTCTGTCCCTCTCGGAAAGACTCTAAAGCAGATGCATAGTTTTTGATATGATATTCACCTAACCTGACATGAATAAAGAAAAAGCATAAGGAAACAGTAATTACTTTTCAACCTAATCAACATACTGAAGATCACAACATCCTTAGTTTATACAGTATATTAGTTAAAATTAAACATGCAAGAATTTAAATAGCCTTAGGAGGCGTGGATGTTAATGTAATCACCTCAGGATAAACTGCTTCTGATTACCTGGGCTTTATTCTGGACGGGTTACAATCAGCATGGCATTAAATTTATTAATGTAAACTGCAAAAACCTTGTGTGGAGCCACAACCCAGACACTAGCATCACGCTGCAGACCAGCACAACATTCACAGAAGCACAAGAGGCGATACGTACCCTTTCCTAAGGAGCGCTACAGCGTTACTGGGGTTGAGTTCTAGAGATTTCTTCGCATCTGCAACTGCATCTGTTGGGAGGCGGTTTGAAAGCAAGAAACACGTTATAAAAAGCAGTCAAGTGTGAGTCTTCTAGTAGTGAAGAGTTTGTAAGGTGTACTAAGTGAGGCTTCTTAGGCTGCACACAACTCACACCGTCTGAATTAAATCTAGCCACTGCTGCTAGGGTTGGACCCCCCATTTGGCTACAGAGCTCTATGTAAAATGAGGCATTACTTAGTCAAGTCCTTTACTTAGGTGTGAAGTGTGAATGTCTTTGTTTTTTTACTGCAAAGAAAAAAATAGATTAAATCTTAAGTATTTCAGTTAATCTTTTTCCCAGGCATTAAGTATTTCAGTTAATCTTTTTCCCAGGCATTATTTAGTTATCACATTCCTACCAGGACAGGATTCAGCCTCTGCCAAAAAACATAAGGGTGGAAGACACAACATAAAGCTTAAAATCTGACTAAGGAGTCTACTTTAAAAAAAAAAAAAAAGCTGCTAAGATCAGGCTAAAATCAAATGGAAAGCTGGGACTGCTGAGCACCCAGTTCACTGCAAGTTTTGCAGAAGCAAAACAAAGAACGCTGTAAAATAATGCCCCAACTGTAGAGTTGGCTTATTAAGTTAGAGATCACACTTTCTGCTATTGCTTTGTTTGGCTGTAGATTTAAGACATCTTCTATAAAGACAGTTTCATAATACACTTGTAAGAAGATGCTGTGTGTTGTCTGAAAACATTACCAGCATATTTCTGTAGAAGAATATGAGCATAAGCTCGTTGACAATAATATTCGGCATCATCAGGATTCTTCTCCAAAGCTGTTGTCAGCTCCTGTAAAGACACACAGAAGAACATGAAATGGCACCTCAGAAGTTCCCATAAAAATACAGTACTGAACTCTGTTAAACTAGTAGATGTTTCAGGAGTAAACGACCTAACTGGCAGGACTGTCTACCTGTCGCTCAGTTCTCACCCACAAAGCTCAAACACTAGATCTTAAGTACAAAGAACCATCCAATTCCATCAAATTCAAGGAGCCTGCTTCTGACTGGGAAGGAAAGAGGACTTCCAAATGCTTTACACATGAAGTTTAATGCATAGATAATTTGACACATGCCACAAACCCTCCTAGAATTCTCAGCATTTCTGTACACACGTCTGCTGGTTTTCAGGAAGCACTGCAGTATCAGGAATTTTGGAAATCAAGATGCAGTATGTCAAAATACTTGCAAGGGGAGAACATACCCAGAGCATTCTATTGCATGATGAAATACCACATCAGAAGATATTTTTGAGCATAGGAGATTGCTCCAACTTACGCAGACTTACACAGGAGAACTGAAAACTCACACAGCACAGGACTCACAGGAAATACTGCTGCACAATGGAAATGAGCTTAAAGTATGCTTCTTGCTAGGGGAAATCACTGTGTGTGTGTGTATATATAGTAAGCATAATATAATTATTTTAATGAGAAAAGCTTATAATTTTTGCAAATGGAATAAAATCCTATGACTTGACGTACACATCTGGAAAGTGCATCGCCAATTCTCCCCTTACCAGGGAGGTAAACGCTCTTGGCTAGAACACAGCAGGTCTTCCAGAGCCACTACAGTGCCCCACCAAGTACAGTAACTGTTTGCTAGGTTGACCAGACTCCTATTCTGGTCAGTTCAGCAAGCATGAGGGTGGCTATGACACAGGCCTCAAACCTGCAGGAATATTAGCACAATACGGCTGCCAAAACACAGCCTAACAGCTTCTCTTAGCAGTAGGATGAGTTCTTAACAGCACATGCCTACAAACAGGCTCAGCACACATTCCTTAAAACCTCTGGGGTCTCTAAAGAAAGTGGCAGGCAGTTGTACCATGCAACAAATCATCAAATGAGACAGATGCCCTCTTAAGATTTACAGTCATTACGGAAATATTCATGGCTGTATTCCACACAGGGAGGACACGAGGCAGCACATGAACTGAAATAGGTGCATGTTAACACCAGAGGTGAAGCACAGCTTTTGATCCTCAAAGCCAAGCGGGGTCTGACTCTGACACTGAACCCTGCAGACACTTCACAAGCAGAATCTCTTCTGTGACACATCACCTCTTGCTTCAAACGTTATTTCCTGTTATTTACGCTGATGGCTGAAGCACCGATTAGAACCAGTGCACAACATAAACAGATTCTTCTACAGAGCTAGCCCTCACCCCAGGAAAGCAAAAGAAAAACCCCAACCAAACCCAAACCTAAGCATCTTTAACAGCATGAAACTAATTTCTGCGTTGGTGTTCTAAGTAAGTTGTCACATTGCACCCAGACACACAAGAAAAGAGAAGTTACTCCTGCTTACACAGCTATTAGAGAAGAGGGACAAGTAATACTTGAGCTCCAGATAAATGGACATCAGCAATAGTTGCTTAGAATAAGTGTAGACTTAGTCCTCTCACTCAAGAACATACCACCTACATATTTTTAGTCTAAAAAAAGGTTAAAATATTTTTACTCTAAGTTGCACTTAACAGTGCAACCAAGTTGCAAACCTATTTCTAGATACATTGGGACCCTTCAAGACTCCTCAGGCTCCTGGCCAATGCTAGCATGAAATTAAGGTGCTTTCCCACTCCTGAATCATTCATGCCTGAATTCACAAGGGTCACCACCCTTGGTTCTCATCTGGCAAAACTCACCAAAACAAAGCCTATTTAAATAGAGAGTTTTGATTCTCTCCTAAATCATCACCACTCACAAATTGCAGACCATTTTAGAAGTGAAAAGCAAATAGAAAACATCCTTATTCCACATAGTAAACTAAATTTTCAATTCAAAATGACAAAACCCAAAAAAGAGACATTAAGAATTCACAGCTTAAATTCAGGCCATATATTTAAAGATCAATTAAGACCTTTTAGTTGCATCGGACCCAGGTGCTCCCCAGGAGTTAGAGGAACCAGAAGTCCTGAGGACAGAGTGCAGAAATGCCATGCCAACTGGATACAGGTCTAGCCAGGTGCAGAAGCATTACACAGCACCACTTCTACTGGTGACATGGCCCAGATTAGAAATACTAAGGGAGCTAAAAGACCACGCCTAAGATCGTGCAAACACAGTGCACACTACCTGTAGATCCAAGCTCCTAAGTCAGCAAAATGCTACACTGCACCGTGGGATTTACCTGTTCAGAGACTACCAAGCCCAAGCTGCCTACTCAGTTCAGTTGCTTTTAAAAAGGCTACATAAGTGACACCAGTATTACTGTATCAGACATTAAGTAATGGCTATAAAACATGTTACAGATTGCTTTGAAGTGCTGAGTGTACAAATAACTGAATTATAAACTAGGAAACCAAAGCAACCACGTCAATATGGGGAAAAACAAAACCAATGAATGCATTCTCTGATAATATTCTTTAATACTTCGAAAGACCTTTCAGGGTTGAGGTTTTTGTTTGCTGTGCATTCCCCCCACTCCCCCCCGCAAAGGGCAACCTAAGATCTGTAAATAATAATAATACTAATAAAAGTAGTTTTGCTATGCCAAAAGTACTTGGTTATTACATATTTATTTAAAGATGTCATCCATCTTCTGAAGAACTTTGACAAGCTGCAGCCTAAACACCGAAGAACTGTAAGACTCAGCTGCACCATTTTCTTTATGGAAAGGCAACTCAGTGTCACCTTAGGCTTCTGACACCTCTGCTCAAGCTACCATAACCATTTCCCTCCTCTCCCCTTCCAGATATGTTAAACAGGAACACTTACCCACCCTCCAGTTCTGCCTTTTCCCTAACCCCCCATTTTAAGTAAAAACACCGTTTGAGAACGCATTAATTGGTAAAAATCCCAGACCAGCCCGGGTTGGAACAAACTTTGCACGGTTTACCTGGCCCAGCCCTTGGTGGGGGGGAAAGGCCCACATGAGGGCACCCAGCGCCCTGCGCTGTCCTGTCCTGAACCCCCCCGGCGACGGGGACTCTGCCACAGACAGGTTGTCCCAGGGACTGGCTCTTCTCATTGTAAGGCTAATTATGAAATTGATGAAAAAAAACAGTTCCTGTCCCCACAAAATAGAGGAACAAGGGAAAAAACACAGTGAAAACCCCCAACCGACCCGGGCAGAAGGGGGCTACTAAAGGGACACGGGGCCGTTAACGGGACCGGGGCTTTTTGAACTGCAAACCGCGATGCGCTTGAGCTGCCGGCGTGCCAGGGAAAGTTGGGCTGGCTGTTCGGGCTGGTCTGGGGTCCGGGTTTCCTCCCCCTTTTCGGCCGCAGGCAGTAGCGCGAGTGCTGTGACAGGAGGGCGCCGGGGCGCTCCGCAGCCAGCCCCAGCGCCGCCGGACGCTCCCCCGGCTCCCGGGGGCGGCACGGCACGGCAGGGCTGGGCTGCAACCCCGGCTCTCTCCGCCGCTCCAACACGGGCGGCTCGGCAGGGCCGCAAACTTCACACGCCCGAGCGGCAAGGCCCGCCCCCGAGCCCCCGCCGGCCCGGCCCGGCCCTCACCTGCGCCGCCGCCCTCGGGTCCCGGTCGACGTCCCCGTCCGAGAACCTGCCGAGGAAACACAACGGCGTAAGCGGGCGAAGCGGGGGCGGGCGGAGAGCGAGCGGGGGCGGCCAGGGGAGAAGAGAGGGGGCTCACCGCGGAGGGGCCGCTCCCGCCGCCGCCATGCCGTCCCCAGGAAACTTCTGGAGACGCTGTGGCACCCGCGCAACAAACCCCAAGGCCGCAGCCGTGCAAGGCTTGACGGGAACGCGAAGGGGCGAAGCGGCCCCGCAAGCTCCTCCTGCGCCTCTTCGCGAGAGGCGGGGCCGCCGCGGCTGCCGAGGCAACTGCGCCGCCTCCCCTGGCCATAGAGCCGGAGGACCGGCCGTGCCAGAAGGGCTGCGCAACCCTTTCCGCCAGCCCCTTCTTTACCCGGCGGCGGCGCAGCCGCTCTTAGCGGCTCCCTCCCTGCCGAGGCGTGCGCAGGATGGCGGGCAGCGCTTCGCGGGCCGGGGAGAAGGCAGGCGGCTGGTGAAGCCGCTCAGCGGCCATTTGGGGTGCGGACCTGGGGGGGGCGGCGGTGAAGGCTGAGGCGTTCGTGGCCGCAGGGGCCTGGCAAGCACCGGCCTTGCCTGAAGCTCAGGCGCCTCCTCTCGCCCCAGCCCGTGGGGTGCAGCGGGGCCAGGCAGGTCGCGGCGCTGGCAGCCTGAGGCCGGCCCTCCCTCCCTGCTGCTACCTGGGCTCCCTTCCGTGAGGCCCCTCGGGGAAGGAGTGCCCTTGTCTCCTCCGCAGCCTCATTTTTTCTCCTCCCGAGTGAGCAGCGGTGAAGCGAGATGGTGTGTTCTGTTTGGGCACTGTAAGAGGGCAGGAGCTGCTCTGACCCCACCTGTGAGCGCTCGGCTTATGAGTTACCCCAGCTTCCCCCTTCTTTTGTCACACTAGGGGCGACCTGAAGGAGGGCCAGGAGTAGGGATGCACCCGGCTGCTGGGAAGGGAGCAGCTGTCGCTGGCTGGTGGTCACACAACGACGTCTGTTACGGGGGGACACGTTCTGCCGGCTGGAGACTTCTCTGCTCCTCCAACTGGCATTACCCGAGCTGACGAATCATTTTCCCTTTGAAATAGTTGCATCTGCGGCCAGAGGTCGCGTTGGCAAAACTGTAACCTTAAGCTGTGATTAATTATTTTTCCTAACGGCTCCAGTAAATCAGCAAAGCAACTCCCTTGCTTCTAACAACCCCAGTGTCAGTTGAACGTTATTGCATCAGGTTCCCTAGTATTAAAAAAATCCTGATTTAAAAAACAAAACCAGAACTGTGTTCCTCCCTCTCCTGTGCTTTCCTCAGGCTGAAATAGCCCTCGGGATGAGAACTCGGAGACAGGTCTGTGCGGCTGATGCGCGTTCCTAACAGCATGGCTGGTGCTCCCCAGGGCTGCCAGATGGTTAAACAACCAGGGGCCAGCTGCAGCAGTCACTTCGGTTTGGGTCCCCCCAGCCTTCCTGAAAACGGGGTGAGTGGGGCTCGCTGGATTTGCAGGTGGGAGCCTGACTGCACGGGGTCAGAGGGAAGAAATGCTGAATTAAACAGGAGGTTTCAGCAGCCAAGGAGCAGGGCAGGAGTGGCAGACAACTGCTCGTTTGAGACAGTCTGTGGAGTTCTATGCACCTAGACCAAACTCTCTGTGCCCATTATTTTTTCTAGTAGTCACATGCTCAACTTTAACCCTACAAACCAACAAAGTCAGTCACAGAAAGTTACCCTTCCTTTAATTTCACATTCCACTAATCTTGGTACTTGGTTTTAACGCACCTCCTGTTGAAACTCTGCGATGAGCAGGTATGAAGACCTGGTGGTTTGGGCCAAGAGTTTCACAAACTACAAAAGACCTTTGCGATCAACGGCACTCCAGAATTACGTTTGTAACATCATTGGGAAGTGACAAAAGAGGAGAAATTTCAATCCTGCTCCTGGTCTTAGCTCAACTTTAATCTGAGCTACAAAAACATGCAGTGCTGCTATGTCAAAGGACACCCACAGTATATAGGGCAGGTTTGAGTCTGTTCAGAAGCGATCCATGAACTGCTCATGACCCACCACACACCCACAGATTAAAGACATCTTCTTACTTCTCAGTATATTTTGGTTATTTATGGTGATTGGCAAAGCATTATAATAATACAAAACCAATTCTGAGTAAATACAGGAACATTTTTTCCACTTGATTTATTTTCATAATAAACCAATTAAAAATACAAAAGACAAGGACCCAAGGTTCAGAGGGCTCCATCATTTAAAAATTTGTCTTTAAATACAAATTCACTCTGTAATATGAATACATATAACATTAGACCTCTAAACATAATGATCTTATTTGCATCTATCAAAAATTTGTATGGAAACAAATTAGCTGAAAAAACTCCCTTGTTACACTGAATGTACATTATTTACAATCAAAAAAAAAAGAACTCTTAGCAGTATTAATCTCCAAATACCTGCATAATTTGTATATATTTCATTTCCCCCCCCCCCTTACAAAATAATCTGAAGTAGAAAGCAAGATTGTTAAGCTTCGTAGACAAAAAAATGGCGTGAAACGTTTTGCACCTGTAGCGGTGCTGTTAGTTTCTGTAATTAAATACCTCTGGTGTTTGTGTATAAAATACAGACGTGGCCTTGTCCATTACTGGAATAGATGTTTTGTGTACTCTCAATAGGAGTGTATATTCCATTTTGCACACACAAGAGCTTGTGCTGCAAAAAAAATAGAAAGAAAAATAAATGAGAAGAAAAAAAAAAAAGGCAAGAGGATACCTGGTTATCCAAGTCTTAAACCAGTGTGACTTCACCAGTATGAGAGAGATCCTTGATCAGAAAAATTCATACACATGGAATGACAATGTCCCACGCTAAAAAGCAACTGTTGCTACAAAAGTGATACATGTAGATATTAAACAGAAAAGGTTATAACAACGCTACTGCAATGTAAATCAGCAACAGATGGAAAACAAAAGTAAGAAGTAAGTTTGAAACTTTGGCCAACAACCTCAGGAGAAAGTCTTCATTGCCTAAAAAGCATGTTCCTTCATGCCTGTATTCTGAAACATGAGTAATATGTCGTTTTATTTATATGATAACATTTAGCAATTAACAGAAAATCAAATTCCATTCTAAAGCATGAACGCTAACAATTAATTGCGGAAATTAAGTAGCTTTGCAACATCTTTGAAAATCAAGTATTTACAGAACTGAAAAGGTCCCATCACATTTATAAAAATAATCATCCACAGGTCTTTTGGTTTTCAAAATTTATTAATATGAAGTGGGTTCCAATGGCTCATTTTCTTGCTTCACCTGCACGTTGGATGGGAAGCCATTCGGGCTAGACACCACCATCACAAACGGCTGCTGCTGGAATCTCTGCTCAGACTGCTCAGCATCATCCAAGTTGTCACCCTCCTCCTCTTTCCCCACTCCCTGTACACCAATCTGTTTTGTTTCTGGTGCTTTAATAACCGAAGTGATCACCGTGCCCGACGGGTGAGCCACCACCTGGGAGCTGCTGGGCGAAAACGTCACCACGGTGGTACTGGCACTGAAGGGTGGAGATGAAGCCATGTTGACTGTCCCGTTGCAAATTGTCTGCACGCTGCTGGTGAGCACCTGCTGCACTTGTGCTGGGCTCAGCACGATCGAGGAAGGAGGCGAGACTGGCTTCGGAGACTGGAGCACGACGTTTTCTTTCAGGACCGTCATGGGCTGTGAAGTGGGAATGGCTTGTAGAATGAACTTCTGGGGCGTTGCTGCTGAGGCTGGATCTGTGCTGGCTATTACTGTAGTAAGAGGCACCGTCTGGAGTGTTACAGTATGCAGCTGCTGATTTCCAGGAGAAACAACTACTGGAACTTGGGTTGGAGTCTGTAAGGTCCTAATAAGATTAAAGAAAGGTTATAGAGTCAGAACCCTTCCATGCTGAGCTTTGAAGAGACTACTGAAAAAAATCACTTGGCATCATAAACACTTAATTTACCCAATGGTTCCGAAAGAGGTAGCAGTCACTCTCCTCTTGAAACAAGAAACAAGAGCTCTTCTCTAGAAACAAGAGCTGGACCTGATCCCTGAATTCAGCACCAGGGTTCCCAAAGGAAAAGGTACTCTGCACAAGCAGTGCTACCATCACCAAACTGAACAGCCTTTCAGATGTTCAGTAGTTCAGCAGAAAACCTGGGAATCGCATTGAAGATACCCTCAAGCGTGACCCAACACCACATGCATGACCCAGCATCACAAGCGTGACCCACTACCCACCTGCTATCAATTTCACAAGGTTCCCCAAGTAATCTGTAACTCACCAGCCTAAATAACTCACAAACCAGGCCTCAGTTTTCCAGCCACCTGTGTATACATGTACCTATATGCAAAATATCTGCGCTGTAACAGTGGGTTCGGTCAGAACCTTCTCAGGCTCCCAGGACAGACAGTTCTCTGCCTGCCAGGCATGCACACTGCTCCTGGTAAAGCAACCAAACAGAATTTGCTCCCAAAACACCGGCTTAAATTAGGAACGATTCCATCAGTTGCAGGTTCACAGACTGGGTACCACGTTCCTTTCGATGTACATACAGCTGAAAGTGCACCACTGGAGGACCAGCAACTGTGCTGCTGAGGTACACAATGACTACACCAGACAATGGTGACTTGGAGATGTGGCTGAAACACACTCCAGTCATGCAAATAAATACAAACCAAAAAGCTCAAACCACAACATTCTCCTGGTGAAGCAAAGGATTTCCAGGTGAGGGCAGGAGGAAAGGAAGAGTAGCTGCGCTCCAGCCCACCATGCCATGCTGTCCCTAACACTTTCTTTCCTTCTGCTTGCCTGCAAAGCTCTCTCCAACCTTCCTGCTTCTCTTCAGTGTCTTCTCCTGGCTGTCCTCCTCTCCTTTTTAAGCCTTAAGCATTCCTTTGTGTTTTCTAGAACACACTTAATGCTGACTGGAAACAAAAATAACTATGTCCTTCTCCCAGCTGATGGCTACACCTGCTGAAATCACTGTAGATGGAAAGCAATTTACTGTTAAGTTTTGTATCTCCAAGTCTATGTACAATACCACAGGTTTTCCTTCTCAAGACTGGTCCTTAGACATGCTCTAAGGCTTCCCTTACCTACATCTACCATGGAACGTCCTCGTTCCTACTTTCTTCTTGCCATGTAGTACCCGTTTTTCACAGCTCTGTGAAGTCCTACTTGCCAGCATTAGCCCCTGACCAGTGAGACCAGACTCAGAATATCCAAAACATCAATTTAAAACCATACTCTGGCTATCAGTTACAACAAAAAGCCTACCAGCTGAAGCTATGGGGCAGCAGGAGCTGCTGCTGGCGGTAGCTCAGTCGCACAGGAAACTGCATCCCCCCTTTCTTAGTGCAGCAGCAGACACAAGTGAAGGGATATTGGTAGAGGATTTCACAAGTCTGTCTCAGCTGAGTCCTCTGGGAAAGGCCTCTAGCTGAGCTCCAAAGGCTGCTCCAGCAAGTGGAGCTCCAGTATCCATCTGGTATCAGGCTCAGAGCACATCAGCACTCCCTAAGCATCCTCTGGCTGCCAGTCCCTTTTGCAGCAGTCCTTTCCCCACCTCCTACGTGGCTGGTAACACAAAGACCCACATCTGCATCTGTAGCTTTCTCTTTCTCATCAGAAAGAAGGCTGCAGTACCTGGGAATGCTGCTATAGCAAAACAAATCCACATCCTTGGCCATGAGGTTCCCACTCAGGTCTCATCACAGAGGCCAAAATAAACCAGGACACAAAATATGATGCAACTGACAGCAGAGTCAATCCTGAGCTCCTGTTTCACACAACTGGAGACAGCCCAAGGATGAACCTCATGGAAATGGGAGCTCACTGGAGATGGCACCAACCAGAGTGACTGCTTCTTTCTTTCAAACTTCTGGAGAACTTGGTGCTGCACAGTAAATAAATACCAACAACCAAGCTTCAAGTGGAAAGCTCAGAATGACAGCACCAAGGCTCATGGCAAGTCTGCCAAGGGTTATTGGTGCTAATCCCCTTTTTTTTCTTCACCCCATCAATTTCCCTGGAACTTTGACTGAAGCATCTCAGATGTCTGTCAGAAGCAGTAACAGGATGAGGGCATCTACTAGCTTTTTTGTTGGTGGTGGTTTGTGGGGTTTTTTTGTTAAGCTACCTGCAGTTACACAATCCTGCAGCAAAATCAGAACACCACATCAATGGTGCCTACAGAGACCTCCAGTGCAAGTGGAGCAGCTAAGAAGGGAAGAGAAATGACACTTGCCATCAGAAAAGCATTAAAAGTATCAAGAGTAGATACCAAACCAGCTCTTTAATCCATGAAGGGTCAATTAGCTCAATAGTTCCAGTTATGAAAGCAGCTGCTGAAGCTGCTAGGCTGTGCTGGTATGCAAACCAAGTATTACTTTGAGGCTAGTTTCTTGTTCTTTAGCTGTTTTACTTTAAAACAAACTAATAAAAATAAAAGCCTCTAGCTGCTAAATGGCTGCAAAGGATAACCTCAGGAAACGGGAGCTGGGTGTAATCCATGCAGAAGCACACACAAGAGGATGAACTTGCTACATGGAAAGCATGTGGCAGATGTCTGTGCAAGGACAGGGTTAAGGAGCACACACATTGTTATTTATGCTAATGGTGGCCAAGCAAGACATTTGCTTTCAGTGATAAGTCTAGAGACAACTGTGTCTGTTTACAAACTAAAAATCTATCTATCTGCTCAAACTAAGTGAAAAAGATACAGGTTTGGTCAGTCATTTTGGTTTTGGTTACTTTGGGGTTTTTTTTAAGTACTCACTACTTGAGGTGACCTGTTAACCCTGGGCTATATTTGAGGTGTGCTGAACATATTTTGCTACGCTCCTGAATTTCACTGTAGGCTAAGGCACAAATCTATTGGGTGATTACTCCAAAAGTTCCTGCTGAGGTTACAGAAGGAACAACACTGAGGCTACAAAAAGAACAAGAACACTGAGGTTACAAAAAGAACAAGAACACTGAGGTTACAAAAAGAACAAGAACACTGAGCAACAGTAATGAAAAGGAAATGCTGCTATAGAACAACCTGGTTGCAACTGAGGAAAGAATGACAACAATTCTGAAGTCATTTTAGCTTGGCTGAAAATGACCATGTATTTCTTGGTCCATTTGGCACTGCTGACAGCCTAGACGTGCAATATTGTATTAGCTCCTCACAAGGCAGCTAGTGATAAAGCCAACAGTAAGTGAGGGACAGGAAAAACAAGTTTATTCATGGTAATTTATGTGAAGTTTCTGAAATGGATGAAGGGAGAAGATAGCAAAAAACCTGCTGAAGCTACAAGCCAAGGGTAATGAAGTATTTCACAGCGCAGTAAGGAAATGAAACAAGGCAATATTAAGTACATAGAGAAGTACACTGAGAGGAGAATCCACCCTACAGCTACAGGGGAAAAGATGGCCTTGAGATAAATGGGCGCATTTCCAGGGATTTTCCTCATTTAACTAACTGCTTGCAAACAACTCAGTCAAGCTGGGAGGAGTGAGGGAGGTGCAGGGGTGGGACGTGCTTGTTAGAACCACTTCAGATGCCAGAGTGGCAAGGCAATCTCCTTTGAGTGACTACAGAGAGAGCATCTGCCAAATGCAACTCGGGGGCCCTACTGCTCTGCAGCTGCTTTATACACGATCCTCTGAGTCATCAACAACCTTGTCAATACCTCACCCCAGCATGCTGCCATCAAAGCCACCATCCCTCCTACAGCACAGGTCACGTAGGCAGGAGATGCTAAGCAGTCTCAGGGAAGGTGTCCACGAGAGGCAGAAAGACACTTGATGCCTTCACGCCCACTCTGAACACAGGCTCCTACCAAGGGAGGGCAGAATTTGCCTGTTCTTGTCTAGCTCATTGCCTGGACAAGATAAATCTCTTAGGTCATGAGGACAGAGTCTGACAGAGTCTGACAAGAGTCTCAGCTCTCAATTCTGATATCCTTTTTACTGCCCCACACAGTCTTAGTCTTCTTTCCAGAATTTTTTCAAAACTGCACATTTTTCTGAATTCAAACTCAAAACCTTTGGTGCTAACAGAGCCCTGCAGAAACTGCACCTCGCTCGACAGCGCCGGAGACGCACAAAGAGTGCTCCCACATACAGCTTCTCACTGTGTGGAAACAAGATTCATCTGTCTGAACAACGTTTGAAGTCCCTTCTGCTGTCAGCAGCCTTCTTCCTACTCCATGCAGAAATGAAATCCCAAATGGGCTTAAGAAAAGGTCTTCTCCACTGCAGGAAAATCAAATCAAAATGTTTGGTTATAACCAAAGTCTTTGCTGTGACAGAAGTTGTCTCTATCGTAAACATGCTCTGAGAAACTCACTCTGCTGTAAGCTAAATGAGTTTCCTCTGGTAGCCCACTGGAACCACATCAGCCTGTTTCTGACCAACACCTCCCTCAGGAAAGGGCACTCTCCTTACCACCCTCAAATCTGAGAGCCAGTCAAGCCTTCACTTAAGAGATGACAAGATCAATTCTTTGCAGCAATCACCTGCTTCCCTCCTTCTGGGGAAGGCTGCAGCAGCAGTGAGCCAGATCCAACAGTATCTGCTGAGAAGAGCTTCTAGCACAGGCATGAGGACCCAGCCTGTTGTCTTGACAGAAGATTGCCATCTAACTGCAAACAGAAGCAAAGCACATGCACCGATGCTGGCCAATCCAAGTAAGCTATGGCAAATATTAGCCAGGAGTTGTTTCCAATTATCTAGTACTCAGCCAGCATTGTAGTCATTCACTCACATCACCATCAAGCCCCAGGGAGCCCTAGTGAGCTCTGTACTGAGGCTGACACCTGTGACAGCTTTTATTCAGCACATCTGTAGGAACAGCAGAGGAGTGATGGGCTACGACATCAGCTGAGATCATGCAGATTCGACTCGTGTTCTTACTCAGGGAAGATGGATTGAAAGCAGATGGTCAAGGCAGAAGTCTCAGTAGGACAGTGCCAGACTGCCTCCTTGTGTCTGTGTAATTATGCAAGCTCAAGCAAAACCAATACAAGACAGGGTGTAGAGTGAGTACAGAACGTAACGGTGACATCTGCACACAAGCTAATGTCTGTACATGGCACAGGGTGAAGACACTTCATTTGACACAGCAGCTGTAATCCCATTTCCAGTGTGCACAAACTCATGATAGACATATCTGTCTGGTTTTCAGCATCAGCAAAGTCGCAGTCACCACCAACACATCATAGCTTGGGCATGGAAACAGTTCCTGGAACAGTAACAGAAAGCCTGTGTGTTTGCTTGGGGCAGACATGACTTTCAAAGGTAATTCCCTATCCTTATCAGGACAATCCGCTGTGTTGGCATATTGTTGGCTTCAACACTATTCTTATGCTGAATGCTCATGCCCAAAAAAACCCCAAGATGATTCACCTTCAACTACTTCCTTCCCCTCTGGAATGAGGATCTTGCCACTGTGGTCCATGTTTGTGTCACCTTTGGGATGAATTACTGCAATGTTTTCTACCCCAAATGTCACAAAAAGGTCAGGATGAAAGCTGTGGCTGATTCATCACGTAGCGGTTCTCCAGTTTAGAAGTGAACACACAGAGCCTCTCTCACTGGTCCTCTGTGGTCTGCATTAACTTTTCCCCCCAGCTACAGAACAGTCAGGATATCAGTCTCCTAACGTGCTCTGCCCAAACCACCACAATGACAACTTCAAAACAAACTGAATTTTGATAGCAACGTTGTGGTTAAAACCTGAAGCCCGTTAAAGCACTGCACAGGATCTGTCAGCAGTCAGCTAATTGCATGGTTTTCGGTATATGGAGCTGCCAGCTATAAGATTCAGCTATGCCCCATGCAGTCAGGAAGAAAAGAAACATGTAATTTTGAGTAACTCATAATATGATCTTCTCTGAACCGTTAGTAACATGAGAACCTCTTCTCACTCCATCCAGAAGCCACTGCATCTTACATCACTACTACTACTGCTGCTGCTCACCCAGACAGGCATTTCTACTCTTGTCTTATCACTGGAAACATGTATTGCCAAATTCAGCTCCCTGTTACATGACTGGAGGCTGCAGTGCTCGCATCCACCCAGGCAGAGATGAACAGCAGGGAGTTTGCAATTCCCAGTATTCCCACTGGGGAATCATCTTCCCTGGTCAGCAAAACCTGGTGCATGCCCTGACCCCGGCTACCTGGCTGTTTCCCAAAGTTGGGCTACCACCCAACTGCTAGTGCTGAAGAAGAGCAGCCATACTGCCCTGGGAACTTCTTGTCTCCTGCATCAAAACTTGTATAACAAGCCCCTCCAAAGCGAAGACCTTTCCACTTCATTTTATACTCTTTTCAAAGAGTGCAAAACTCTACCTGAGCTTTCTGCAGCTACAAACAAAACCACTGCCTGTCTTCTGCAAGGAACCAGCCCCATTGTCACTGTCCATTTCTTTGAGGAACACAGAAGGGCCCTGTGGAATGGCTGGGCTGGCACACTCTCCCTGTGATGCTCTGGGAGCTGACGTTACCAGGCAATGCCACCAGCACAGGGGAGGGACAGTGACACCTTCTTCAAATAGGATTCTTTTGCCCAGTTCCTCAGCAGAGGAGATGTGTGTTCAGACTTTGCTAAAGGATATGGTTAAGTGTTAGGAAGCCAAAAACCCTCAAAAGTCCTCAATATTTTCTCTGCAGTATGTGATTAATCACTGGGTTTTTTTCCTTCTCACAACACAACAGAAGCAAACTGCTGCAGAGGGAAGAACATTTCTTTCCATGAAGAAGAGGGAAGAACATTTATATGAATAAAACCTTAGAAGCTACATTGTGTAAGACAAATTATATGGGTCCAAGATGTTCATGCTTCAAGGCAGAGCCCAACCACGAACCAGTATGTGTCAGAAAAGCTTCTGAGGAGCATTCCCAAACCCTGGTTGCCATTTCTCCCATATGACCATCTACATGTCCCAACCTCTGAATAGCAACTGATGTTTCTATTTGTCCTCATGCTTCCTTATAAAATTACTATAAAGGGAGTCCAACCACAACCCCACAGAGTGTGTGCATACATCAGAAAGTCGGTCAGCTCCTACTCTATAATGGCAATCGTACCTGCTGTACATTTTCAAATCACATAGGCCATTAATTTCATCCTTTAGGGAAGCCCCACTGCAGCAATTTAGAACGAGTACACAGTCACGTTCAGCTACTAGAGATTTATGGCTGCTGGTACAAACAAACCCAAAAAATCCAATTCCTTTCTTTAAACCTTACTATAAGGCCAGACCTAAAACATACACTCAAAAGAAACACTCACTGTGTCCTTCTACCTCACTAAACTATTTCAAATCTGCATTTTGAAGCTGCAATCTGTCATAGATTGTACTTTTAGAGCCTGGAACCGCCAGCTACCACTGCACAGGACTCATCAGCACCTTGGTCTGCAGCCTGGCCCAAAGCACACCAGAAAATCTGGGTTATCATTTTTATTTTCACTCTAACTGCTCAGATACCTTAGTACATTCTTTGTTAATTAGCAATACTTCTATACTACTCTGTAATTATATACCATACTGAAAAAATCCCATGGGTCTTTCCCCCCCCTCCCCTTAATCTGAGATACTCTGTCATCTCAGGTAAGCAAACTGCCACTGAAGTCTTTGTGGAATACTGTTTTAAGTTACCAACAACAGGTTGGACCAACACAATGCAGAACTAAGGCTTGAAGGCTTTTACTTCATTCGAACTTCACACATGTATCAGCTCAACTATTTTTTTCCCCCTTAGCTTGTTGCCCAAGGTCTGATTGTGAAATGCTATAATGCAATAATTTTGGATGTCATAATGTCACTGAAGAGCTTTCCAAATGTCAGGCTGGACTTCTTGCCTGCCTGCCTTATTAGGTCTTACAGATACTTCTGCTTCTTGTTACCATTTTTTATACCATCGACACTGTTTTTGATATATAAACTAGTGTATGTCTAGTCTAGAGATACTTAAGTCTGTAAATAACTGGATTTTCCCTCTATTAATGTTTCATAGGTTTATTCCACCGATTTCAATTATGTTTGTATATTGTTTCCTTTCACTATATTCCCCATGTCAATTTTTACAAGTGATTAACTCATCAACCCTGAAATCACAGGATTGCACTGCAGAGTAGCTTCATTCCCAAGCCTAAAAATACTCAGGAGACATTGCCTTGATGAAAAGTTTAATGAATTTTCTAAATGAATTCCAAAACTGGTTCTTTTTTTGTTTGTTCAAATTCTTTGTAATTATCTTTCACATAAACTTCTGATCAAATATAACCCTTCCCTCCCCTATGTGCATCTTGAAATGACTCTAGTTAGTAACAATAAGGAAAAACACAACTTGATTTCAAATCAAGCATTTCAGAACTAAAAGACAAATGAAAACAGATACTGTCCACTTAAAACCAATACTTTTCCCAGTTCATTTCACAGTGCTTACCAGTAACTAGGAAAAATATTTTTGCTTTCAATGGCCCAATGTATTTAGTCTCCTGCAACCTTCATGAACCAGTGAATTTCTCTTTTCAGTGTGAACTTTTCATATTGCCACATGAATAAAAACACTTCATAATTTTTAAGGAAATTTTAAAAACCAAAACCAAGCAATGAAACTGCCAGGATTCAAACTAGGAAATTCAGGGATAAATTTGGGCTTTTTTTGCCCCAAGGAAATAAAAGATAATATAAATCTTTCTTGACTGAAGCTTCAGTCTTGGCTTGTCAGTTCCTATATATAAATCTTCAGCTTCCTCAACTATTCGGTTATCTCTTAAAAAGTGTCTCCCATTGATTATGTTAGGCTGATCTATTGATTCTGGAGGCTGATCTAAATAAACAGTTTCAGTTCTTCATCAGTTTCATAAAACAAAAAAACCCCAAACCCTAGCTGTTATTGCTATTCTAGAGTTTTAATAACTGTCTAGCTTTTACAGCACCCTTGTACTAGCAGAGATTAAAGAGCAAAACTTATTCTTTGGAAATTAAGGAAATGTTTGGTCTCATTATTGCTACTTCTGACAAAATTGCATGGTGAAGCCTAGTTAGTTGCTACCACTCCAGATCTACTGGAATCTCTGGATGGAATTTTCAAAGGCAAGAACAGAAGAAGGGAGCAGGAATCACAGAATGCGTTAGGTTGGGACCTTTAAAGCCCATCTAGTCCAACCCACCTGCAGTAAGCAGGGACACCTTTAACTGGATCAGGTTGCTCAAGAGAGCCCCATGAAGCTTCATCTCAAATCTCTCCAGGGATGGGGCCACCACTACCTCTCTGGGCAACCTGTTCCAGTGATCTGCCACCCTCATCATCAAGAATTTCTTCGGAATATCTAATCTAAATCTACCCTCCTTCAGCTTAAAGCCATTACTCGTTGAAATAGCATTATTGCCATTTCGCAGCACAAAATGATAACCACTCTAACAGTGATGTTAACACAGCAATCTCAAGAAAAAGACAAAAAATGAGTAGTGTTTATAATTCATTGAAAACTTGCAGCTCCTGGTTTATATCCTGAATCATAGAATCATAGAATGGCAAAGGTTGGAAGGGGCCCCAAGGATCATAAAGCTCCAACCCCCCTGCCACAGGCAGGGCCACCAACCTCAGGCCTGGATCTACACAAGGTTGCCCAGGGCCCCATCCAACCTGGCCTGAAGCTTTCTGGAAACAGTTTTAAGGTCCAGAATCACCACAGACAGCTCTGTAAGTGGCCTAGATTACAAGAACATTTAGTTGGTTTAGGTCTTTTGTAGTGAGTGAAGATGGAACAAGCTCCATCAGGGGACACCACAGGTTCATGTAAAACCAGGCTAGAGGCATTGTTTCTTAAAGCCTCTTCAATTAGGATGCTGCCACAAAGCAGCAGGTACAAAGGAGTCATGGTGCTTAAATCCTGTGTAGTGTTAGCCACCTGACTTGCAAGTTAAGCGTGGAAGCATGACTGTCTCCCAAAAATAGTCTGCAGACACACAGCTCCCAAGAGATTATTCTGTTAATTGTTTTCTAAAATCAAAAGAACATGCTCTGGTGACAGCAGCAAGATGCTAGAGTAGGTAACACAGAGCTCTCCCTGGGGACCATACAAAAGATGAAAGAGATGACAAATAATTCTTAAGAAGAAAAATTAGGAAAGAAGGAGGAGAATCTGTTTGAAGGAATCATACAGACACAGGATATAGAATTCAAAAGTGAAGACACCAGTCGCAGTCAGTGGAAAAGCAGAGCCATGAAAATACTCCTCTGCTGCAAAACACAACTGATGCCACCTATTCTAAAGAGAACTTCTCTAAGGGATTTGTGCCAGGCCTAATACCACAGGAAAGATGTGTTTCCCTCTACCAAAGGCAGAGCACTGAGGAGCGTACAGGTCGCAGGATGCCGCAGTAAAACTCCCAGTTCCCAGGGTCAGCCACACGACACCATTTCACTGCAACCAAACTGGGAGAGGAGCATGTTTGTTGAAGCACGACAAAGAATCTAGTCTAGCTAGCTGCCATCCAGTGAATTTATTATTATCATCCATACATTTATTTTCTGTACACGGTCTTACCTTATGTTCTGCACCGAGGGATTCAAGGTTTCCTCCGGAGCGCTACTGGTGACAGCCGCATGTCCTTCTGCGAGGGGCTGCAAGGGCTGCATTACGTGAACTGTCCGAAAAAGCTGAGTGGGATGTACTGGCTGTGGAGATTGCATTGTCCTCAACACTTCTGAAGTCAAGCCAGGTGTCTGTTGCTGTACAACTTCTACGTGCTCCTTCAGCTTAGCAGGCTTGGAGTTCCCTGTTTTTAGCACTGCGGGCGATCCTCCCTTTGTCCCCACGTTTGCAGAGGCTCTAGATCGGCTCGGCTGGCTCCTACTGGCTGCAGGAGTCGAGAGCAGACTTGAATCTGACGACTCAGTGCTTGGGCTTGCATCCTCATCATCGATATAGATGAGATCTTTTGGCATGTCTTTAAACTGATACACCAGGCGCTGACCTTCTACTTTAGCCAGTATTCCTCTTTGGTAATAGTATCTGTGTAAAGCACATCAAATTACAGGGTTTTTGCCAAAAAGCCCAACCAAACAAAAGCTAACAAAATCCCCAGAAAATAAGACCAGCAGTAACAAGTAATATTCTAAGTGCCTAGTTTCTTCATTATAAAGGAGTGGCCAATTTAATAACATGGGGGTTTTCCCCCCTAAAGTAGCTTTCTTTTACTGGTGTTTCTTGCCACCTTTTAATTTTAACCTCAGACAACTCTGAGGAGAGAGGGAATACCACCGTGACTTGGCAGCTCTGCTATCAACTCATACTCTTTTAAAAAAGTTGTATGAAACTTGTAATTCGTGACTCAGACAGTTCTCTCAGTTACCTAACTTCCTGCTTATTCACCAGTGAGTGCAGGCAGACATTTCATCTCCAGCAAAGCAAAGGGAATAGGACAGGAGAGTGCTGCTTCTGTTAAATTTACCAGTTAACATGACGATTGGAAATTAGGCGCACTGAGGTGCGGGGTGAGGGAAATGAACAGAAGTGCACAGCTGCTCAGCTGGACAATAATCAACAGGTAAGAGTGAAGCTTTCTGGATGTTTCTGCTTATTCTGCAGTCTTCTATATATAAGAAAGCCCCCAGCCTGATACACAGAGGCTCACTGATAAGATGTTTTAAAGCACGCAGGTTCAGAGAAGTGCAACTAGATCTGAATTCTAAAACTGCATCTTCCACTGAAAACTGGATCATTTACAACAAGTAGAAATAATTTCATTAATACACTTGATTTTGGCATTTTTGGAGTAGAATAGATTAAATTTTTAGGTAAAACTCTTGCCCCACTTGCAATCTTCAGTCTCTTCCTTTGTCCGTGGCTGACTGCGAGGATGCAGTTTTTGCAGCAGCACTGAAAATGCCTGAGGTGAGACTGAAGGTGATTTGATTTGGGGTTGAGGTTTGTAAGGGTTACTTTTAATTTGCTTCTTTATTTCACCAAAATAACTAATTTAGAATGCTACCTCTTTTCTGTTGATACACAAATTAGATGAGGCATTTAACACAAGCAAACACCAAGACAGCAAGAACAGCCTGTTATTAAAAACTCACATACCTGAGGGCTCTACCCATCGTTTCATAATTCATGTCAGGTTTGTTTTTGTGTTTTCCCCACAATCTGGACACAGCTTTGGAATCTACCAGTTTGAAAATGCCCTTCTCTCTTTGAGTCCATTTGATATATTTGGGACACGTAGCTTTGTCCTGGAGCAGTGCTAGTAAGAACTCCCAGAGATAAATTGTGTTTCCTAAAACAGAAGCATTTCAGGACACAGAAGGAAAAAAAAGAAGAAAAAAAAAATCACAAGAAAATATCAGTTGACTGTATTTTATTATTAATGTTCATTAATAATTAACTAAAAAATAAGAAGCTGCTATCTTTACAACACACTGTAATATATCAAGACTAGGAAATGGTGAGAGAAAGGCATGGGAAGGGATTCTTGGTGGTTATTGTAATCTGGGTGCCCCAAAACCCTTGCTGCTGTCTGTAACCTACAGAGTGAGGTTCCAGTGAAGCTACAGTCACCTCTTCGTAGCCACCACCATTAGACAGCCTTAGTCCCCTATGTGGATGCTTCCCTCCTGCCTAATCCACTCACAACAGCAGTCACTATTGCTTTGCCTCCAACAAGGACACGTTCAGGACCATCTCTGAAAGTGCTGGAAATGAAGCCCGTGCCCAAGGACTTTGCTGAATTCAAGCAAGTGTTATAAACCTTTAAGGGACCAAACAAAATCCTGACTTCCAACAATTTATATGGGGCAATCAGTGGCATATGCTGAGGCAGGATAAGGTTCAGCAAAAAAACCCCACAACTATTTTTAATCCACTTAGCACTTGCACTTGCTGATAGACATTCAAATTTCATTTCACAAACAAGTAGGCATAAACATAGATGGAAATCTATCACATCTGTTCAGTGTTTACCACAGTATTAAAATCACAGATTGTGAATATTTAAAATTATTTTATTACAAAATTTGCATGTTCTTTTTTCCCCCAAAAGCACATATTTAAGGACTCTAAACTCGTATAACTAATGAGACCCTTTTTCCTGCCTTTTTGGAAGGCTTTTGGTGTCTGATGTTCTTTTGGACACTTGAAGCTGTGCATAAGCTTCTTAGTGATACGTTGTTAGCCTGAGAAAGGAAGGAAAAAAAACCCTTTTCATAGGAAAATATCACCTCCCACAAGTAGCTGTGCAAAAGCACAGCAAGTACAGCATGTACATATTTCTTAAGTTTCACAAAAAACAATGCCCAGCACATCAGAAGGTGACAGGATCTACTCTGTTATCTTCAATTTAACCCAGCAGTTCTTTCAACTTTATTAACCCCTAGTCTGAACTTTTTTTTTCCAACAAGAGGAAGTGTCTTAAAAATTAAAACTCCCATATTACTGTATTATAATATGTATTTTGCAAATACTGAGCAAAGCCATCAGCACTGGCAGTACAAAATGTCAGGAGCTCCTTCAGCAGGTGGATACTTGAGAAGTGAGCATCCCTGCAGAGAAAAACACTGCCTGTGCAACAAATGTCTCCTAGCTTACAGTAAAGGCTGCTTAGGCAAGACAGAACGTCAGACAGGAGTGAGAGCATCCCCAGCCATTTGCCATCTAATCCAGGGTGGTTTTGTTCTAGTCTAGACTAGACATGCTCAGCTGCAGCAAGGCAGTCTGAAGATCTGTCGCTGCCACTGAAAATCACTGTGAAGAGGCCTGTCTGTGAAAACCACCTCTGCCTTACTCACAGACAGATTTTTTAAGCTATTCTGAGTCACAGCAGAGGAAGAAATAGGCAGAAAGCTGCTTTCTCCATGCATCGCATCAAGTAATTATATGGAGGGCTTGGGATTTAGCATGCATGTTCCCCTTAGGAAGGGAGAGAGGCAACTCTCATGATTTTCTAGCTACTTCCCTGCTTTGGCCAGATATATTAATATCCCTTTTACTTCAATTCTGTGTTCCTCAAAATGCAGAACAAATGCTTTTGCTGTAGCTTTTTGTGAGAAGCAGTGGTTTCAGGCCACACGCTCCTTCTTAATTCCTTCTGAGTTAGCAATTTTCTAACAATGGACCAGTGTGAAAAATGGTGCATCCCTGCCACCATCAGCAGCAATGTTAGACTCTTCTGCCTTTTCATTTTATGGCTAGCTGCTTTAGTATTTTCTATTATATCATTTGAGCACGACTTGGAGGTTCCTTTGATACTTTTCTTTCATTTTTACTTGAAAATCAGATTTAATTAAAAAAGAAAAAGGCAACAATATACTGAAAATTACTGGAATTAACCTGTTAAATATTTATTGCTTGCAAATGTCTGTGTGTCCCCCTATTATTGCATAAAATCCCTCATCAAAAGAAATAAACCCCTAAACATACTCATTTGTCCATGTTGCAATTTTTCTGGTATCAGAAGATCCTGATGTTCTTATGTCACCACCTTCCAGGTTTGGCTGGGCTTCTGTCCTGGCAAGTATTAGAGGCATGCAAGCACATCAGTCCCTAAGCATGCATGCAGGCACTGGTGGTGACAACAGGGGAGAGGCTCCTTTCCAGCTCCCTCTGAGTGCAGCAGAAGGCGGTGTGGGCCAGGGCATCCGGCTGTCACTCAGAAGCCAGGACAGGCCTGGGTGTGGGGTGTGGGCGCTGGACCCAACAGCAAAGCAACTGAGTTGCTGACAAAACTGACAGGCACTGCTGAGCAGCGGAGGGAATGATTTATCCTATCAGTTATGTGGTACTTGTTTTCTTTCTTCCTTTCAAATACAGGGGGAATGAAAAGAAGTCCCAAAACTCCCAAGTATTCTGCCCCAGCTTTCAAAGCTGTGTTGTAACTTTCCTCAAAATTTTGGGCTTGGTACTTCCTGCTGCCAAGTGGCAGCCTTGATTAGCTCCTCATGCAGAATTAGACACAGACAGATGGAAAACATTTTCAGAGCTCATCTGTCAGAATAACCACACTAACACAATGCACAGTGCTCCCCAAGACTTCGCTCCAAATGCAGCAGCCTCTGCAGGGGGTCGAAGAGTTTCCAAGAACCCTTGAACTAAAGTGACAAATACATAGTTCTCCCTAGGAACTGGGTATTTCACCAATAAAACTCTTGCTTTAATTTTTTTTTTTACTTGCCTTAAGATGAGATAGCATCTCCTGAGCACCAGCCCTGGTTTTACAGCAAACATTTTGTGGGTCACTCAGAAACAGTGTTATTTTAAGAACTTCAGTGACTGTTCTTTGACTTACCCTTTCCATCTTTGTTTTTCTTTTTCACAGATATGTTTGGAGTTGTGGTAGGGGACTCAGGACGAGATGGTTTTGGTTTCTTCCCTGAAATAAACCACCAATAAGTCAACTGCAGCTTAAAAAAAAAAGAAAAAAGGAAACAAAAAAGAACACGGGCCTAAAAAGGGAAGAGATTTGTTTCCCCAATTCAGAGAGGATTCCATTTCTAGTAACTTAGGAAACTCAGTTCTATGTTTAATTTCCAGAGCAGGACCAGACCCCCTATGCTCACTTTTCTGAAGCCCATGTATACTGGAAATTTCTGTGACTTTTTAGGTACTCTTAAGAGTGGCTTAAAACAGGTGAGATGAGAAGAATAAGCCATTAACTGTGGGCAACAGTTTAAACAGGGAAAGCTAGATAAAATACAGTGCACTACCTTGCTCACTCATCACCAAAATGGAATTTAGGGATAAAACAAGATTGCCTGCTTATTTAATACACTGGAATCCTCCACTGACAGTAGCAAACTATGCCATCATGTGAAAGAAGCATCTCTCAGTCCTATTGTCTTTTACACCTTTCTCTACAGCAGCTACAGGTAAAGCAAAGTTTGTTGAGACCAGTAGAACCAGTAACAAGCTCTGAAAAACACAAGTTTTTAAAGTCCTAAGCATGGTGGCTCTATCTGGTGAGGAGGACTGAAAGGAAGAAGTTAATTACAACTGGTAAGAAGAATGAAGAGCACTCGTTTGAAAATGTGGAGAAATAAACCACCTGAACGTAACTGGAGTAAAAAAATATAAGTCATGCTGAAGTATTTTTCAATATAAACCCCTGAACCTATTATTTTAACAGTTCCCATTCCCTGCAATGGTAACTTTCATGGGTAATGTAATTATTCAGAAGCCTTCAGAACTTTCTTATGAAATAAAAACTTCTTTTATCAGATTTTACAGCAACAAAGGCCTAAATAACACACCTTTGGCTCTTTTGAAGGCAGAGCAGACCAAGCAGACACAGGACTCAGAAACAACATTTCTAGCCCAAATAACATATTGTCATAATTAAAGATCTTAAGAAAAATAATTTTCTCTATCACATTTCCAAAGAGTTTATGTTGTAAGGAGTCAAGACCAATAGTCCCACACAGTACCAAACACTATGCCATTCGCCTTTTCTTTTTGGTTTTGGGGCTCTGCTGCAGAGTGAGGGTTTTTCACTAGCTCAGGAAAAAATTGCTGAGTGTCAGCCTTCACTATCTGCTTTGTTATGGACTTCCAGGTATCTACAGAGAAGTCAGAAGAAACACTGGCCTGAGCACTCACCTTTTGACATTAGCAGTCTTGCTAAGTCTACCTCTGAACCTTTTTCTTCGCTCCCACCCTCACCCCCTCCTTTTGTTTGGACAGGGCATGGGCAAGGAAGGACAGCTCTAGAGGGCTACAGTGAGGAAACTGAGGATGGGACACAAAGTTTAGCCATTGTCTTGGCCAGTGATGTCTTCCTTGATTTGAATGAAAATGGGAGGGGAAGGGATCTTACACTGCTGCTGTTTTTTCACATATCATGATATGAAAGGATAAAGAACTGCTGGACTACATTTTTAGCAGCTGTTTTCTACTCAACACTGTTGGTTTGAGAAATATCTGTTTTCCCTAAAATGTCTAGATAAAGTCACTCTTGTATAGAGCAGTTTCTACTGCACAAGAAATCCCTCAGGGTAACTGTGGCTATGTACTTTTCTCCCCTTAGGATCGTGTCATGGGAAGACTCTGTTGCTCATCTTGTTTCTCCTCTTGTACCAGTGTAAATCTATGCTATTAAGGAGTAAGGAATGGTATTCTGATGTCGTTAATTACTTGGTTTCCAAATGAGATCAGGTCTTAAAATGAAGTAGGTAAGGGCTCAATTCAGTCATGACAACTACAGCCAGCCAACTTGAGGAAACAAGCATGATCACACACAGAATTTCTGCACTTCTGTTCAGAGATAACCTAGGCTACTACAAAATATGATGGTACAAGCATATTCTAGGCTCTCTTGCTTCAGCCTGGACTACTTCAGGACATCCTGTTGGGACAATCCTATACCAGAAACCCATCCAAATTAAGAAATCGGTGAAGAATGTGAAACTCGTTTACAGAAAGCTGTGGATGTTACTGGTTTATATCAGGGCTGGAGATACTTCAGATTTAGACAATTCTGTGAGCTGCATCTCCAGGTGCTGACTGATACCATCAAAAACAGAGTTTAGAGACACACAAGATACGTTTCCTTTGTTTAGAAGAAGCTATTTTCTAAAAGCACATGAAGCATTAGCACACTTCCTCCTTTGGTTCAATAGAGCATGAATTGGTTACCTTTCAGAGTACCTCACTAAATTCCTTTTTAGGAGAGAATTTACAGAGAGGAAGGAGGAAGAATGTGCAAGAGCTAAGTCTTATGTGGGCTACTGTAATTTTGTATAGTCAACTGAATTTACAATTGGTGTTTCCACTTTCCTATGTCCATGGTTGCAAAAACATTTCAAGTTAGAGCTCCATGCTACAAATCAAGGTGATATTTAGACAGCAGGATGCTCATCCTGATTAAGGATTTTATACCATGCCAGAAAAAGTTCAATATTATTTTCTTGCACTGCTTTCAGTGGGTTTTGTTTAAAAATAGAATGTATGTGAGAACACAATATATGGTATATATATCTAAAATATAACGTGTAAAGAACTTATGTGACCACCTACTGCCAGACACCTCCCCCAGCAAAAACGGGACTGAAGGTATTAGTATAGCAAATTTCCAGACTTCTTTTCCTAACATCCCTTTGTTTTTCCTGGCTTTCTGATCCATAGCTCGACAGCTCAGGGCTCAGACATTCATGAGTACAAACGTCACACTGAACAGGGGCTTGGAGCTGAGCAGATGGGTGGATACAGTTTTCCTGCTGCAGCAATAAGGCCCATGAGGAAAGGAAGTTAAATCACCCCATCACTTGTGGAGAACATTTTCTTGGAGGAGCGCTACTTGGCACTGCCATTCTGTCTCAGCTTGCTGGCAGTGCTGTGCATGATGCAACTCTTAAGTTTAGCTGACGGGTTATATAGGCTGGAAGTCTACAAAACCATGAGTGGTATGGATAGGGTGGAATGACTACAGTCCTTTGCCATGCCTTAAAGCTGACCAAAGGAATGGAAACAGTGTACTCTTAAAAAACCAACCAACCAAAAAAAAAAAAAAGATCCACCTGCAACTGTATGTTACCCTAAATTGCACTACAAAATTAGTAACATTTTGCAGTTAATTATTACACACCAATGCCTTACAAATCCCTGGATGCTTTGTAGTAACATGTCAGCATGATTCAGACCATACCATCTACCTGATGGGAGTCCCCAGCTTTGTTTAAAAATTAGTAGTTACTGAATCACTAAGCTGATGCATCTTTTTTAGCATTTATAACTGTCGAGACCAAACACGCACATTTGCTGTGAAGCAACTGTTTTTCTAACCTACAGCTAGGGAGGAGGAAGGAGTGGGAGTAAGCAGAAGCACAACACGAAATCGGGCATGAAAGCATCTAGCCAAAGAGGTGAAATGTCTGGCAGAGGGCAGCTCCTTGTTTTGACCCAGATAGCAGTCAACATTCAAAAGAAGAAGAAAAGAACAAACCCAAAAAGCACCAGTTTGAAATCCTCTTACGGTTGGTTATCTCGCAGTAGCGCGCGCAGCACGGTAGTTTCCCCAGCAGCCCTCTCAGGGCAGCTGCTGGTAAAGGTCTCCTCCACAGCGGTTTCAGATCAGCTTTCTTACAGGAATCAGAGGCTTCCCCACCTACACCCATCCCTACCAGATCTTGTGATGCAGACAGGGCTCAGGAGGCTTCCCCAACAACTCCACAGGCCCAAACACTCTGTCTCTGATACTCCCAACATTTCTAAGTAGCAGCAAAAATGCACTCTCACTCAGCAGGAGTATGGCTGGAGAGCAGGAGCCCTGTTCTGGAAGGCTTTTATTTCATAGGTGAACCTGTCAAGAGTCCTAATGCTCTGATTCAACCCTGGTTGAATTAGTTAGTTCCAGAAACATCACTCTCTTGGTTTATTTTTCTTCTTTTCTAAATTTGCTGCAATGGCACCTGACATCTGCCTGCACTGTGTGGCTCTCTTCCACTGTAGGGATCAGCTTCAGGACCTCTGACAGGGTCCATGCTGAAGCAAGATGGGAACACAGGAGCAGGAGGTCTGACTGAAACCACTTTGTTATTTTCTGGCACAGCACTGACTTCAATTTAACACCACTCAGTGGACACTGCGTATATGTTATATACCACAAATGGGACTAACACTATAGCATGCAGCTATTAAAAAAAAGAAAAAAAGAAATTAAACCATTCATATTCCAAAAAAAAAAAAAGCTAAAAAATTCCTCCTCATTCTCATCCCATATTCTGAGCAGATTAAGTATCTTTAGTTGCAGCTAAATAAGAGCTAATTAAAGTACTTCAGGATTCACAATAACAAAAGCTCTATAGCTTGTACTGCAATTCTGCTCTGAGGAGGAAACTATAAATAGAACAAGCAGATATTCACATTCCCTGTAGGATAAGCCATCATTGCCACTTCTCCAACATTGCTGGCATCTAAGCACCAGTATCTGTGCTCACACAGATACAAGCTTTCTCCGTATTTCTAGCTAAGCCCACTGAGTTATTTTGACCTGACACCCAGAATGGTTCCAGACACCCACAGGGGAGGTGAGCATGCCACCCATTGCTCTCTGACTCCACGTTGCTGTTCTCCTGTAGCATCTTACCTTTTTTCTTCTTTGGTTGTTCAAACTCTGGAGTCTCTGGTGATTCAGCGTAAGGGTCTGGGGCCTGGTGAACTTCTACCACCTCTGGAATCCCATCGAGCGTGACCGACACATGTGTAATAGGAGCCACCATATCATCGTCTTCCGTTGTGCCAAACATAGTTGCTTATGGGAAAGTGACAAAGGGGCTATTTTCACACAGCCACAAGGACTTTTAAAAGCTTCCCCCCTCCCTCCCCCCCAAAAAAAATTTAAATACAGAATAAAAAATAAAACTATGGCTCTTAAAGCCTTCATGGGAGAAACAACTAGTTCATACATGCTGACATTTTAAACAAAACCCCCCACTATTAAAACACAAAAAATTAATGATATAACCCACTTCCCCAAAAAGGACAAATATTTAGTGATTACACATTTTTTTCACAGTGAGGGTGACAGAGCCCTGGGACAGGCTGCCCAGGGAGGTGGTGGAGTCTCCTCTGGACATATTCAAGACCCATCTGGACGTCTATCTGTGCAGTATGTCCTAGGGAGCCTGATTTGGCAGGGGGGTTGGACCCAATGACTGGACTCTGGAGGTCCCTTCCAACCCCTACGATTCCGTGATTCTGTGACTTTTATGCATACTTAAGGCAATCTGCAGATCTAAGTTTATATTATTTTATCTTGGCAGCATTAACAGACTAATCCTCTATCAGCCAAACAAAACACTGCAATCTGAACTGCCTGCCTTCATATCACACCCTCCCTCTGCAATTTTTGAATCCCTCCCTACCTGTTCAACTCTGGTGGGGCAACAAAATCCTTCACTGCATATAACATCGGATTTCTAATAACCAAACTATGTACATAAAGTCTACCTGGAATCACAGAATCACAGAATTGTAGGGGTTGGAAGGGACCTCGAGAGATCATCAGGTCCAACCCCCCTGCCAAAGCAGCTCCCTAGCTCATACTGCACAGATAGGCGTCCAGACGGGTCTTGAATCTCTCCAGGGAAGGAGACTCCACCACCTCCCTGGGCAGCCTGTCCCAGGGCTCTGTCACCCTCACTGGGAAAAAGTTCCTCCCCATGTTGGTGCGGAACTTCCTGTGCTCCAATTTGCAGCCATTGCCCCTTGTCCTGTCCCCACAGACCACAGAAAAGGGGCTGGCCAATTCCCCCTGCACCCCATACTTAAGATATTTATAAACATTGATTAGGTCCCCCCTCAGTCTTCTTTTCTCCAGGCTGAACAGCTCCAGCTCTCTCAGCCTTTCCTCATAGGATAGATGTTCCAGGCCCTTAATCATCTTCGTAGCCCTTCTCTGGACTCTCTCCAGGAGGTCCCTTTCTATTTTATACCAGGGAGCCCAGAACTGGACACAATACTCCAGGTGGGGCCTGACCAGGGCAGAGTAGAGGGGGAGGATCACCTCCTTCGACCTGCTGGCCACACTCCTCCTGATGCATCCCAGGATCCCATTGGCTCTCTTGGCCACCAGGACACACTGCTGGCTCATGGCCAACCTGTCGTCAACCAGGACCCCCAGGTCCTTCTCCACAGAGCTCTTCTCCAGCAGGTCATCCCCCAGCCTGTACTGATACATGCGGTTGTTCCTCCCCAGGTGCAAGCAAAATCATCTTACCAATTCCATGTAACCACACTGTTCTGAATCCCTCCTCCTTCCACAAATGCATAAGGCAAATATAGATTGGATTTATGTTCATAAAAAACTTACCTATTCTTTTTTCATCCAACATAGGACCAGGGGAGTCCATATTGAGAAGTGCTTCAGCAGCCTCGATGGTTTCTATTGTTTCATCTCCATTATGACAAGAAGCTTCAACTAAAAGCAAGAGAAAAAAATTCTTAACATGCTACAAACTGGATTTAAAGCTTAACATGATATTAATTCCTATTTCTTTTATAGAGAAAAAATTTAGTAAGCACAGTCTTCTACTAGATGAGTAGTTAACAGGTTAGCTGGATAGAAAATGCACACTGCAATAATCTAATTAATGCACTAAATACCTCATACTCTACGTTTTAGAAGAAAAAGGACACAAACTCTTTGTTTCAGCCTCATCTTTCTAACCCCTCTCTTCGCTGACAAAACACATGCAGTAAAAACACAACACCCATGAACCCTTAGAAATATCACTACCACAAACATTATTCCAGACAGTATCCTTACAAAAACCCCACAACCAACATCGCTACTTTCTTCTTACATTGGTCCAAAGGAAGCAAATTCCATAATTAAGAGATGCTCACCAAAAATATCCTGTCATTTAGCCTGGAGGGTAAACAAGAAAATATTTCACAGCTTCTGTGAAAAGTCTATGTATGATCTAAAGTTGTAACTGAATCCTCAACTATTCAAATCCACGGGGATTACAGGTAGGGCTTAGCAGTGCAGGCTCCAGGAACAATTTGCAAAGCAAACATAAAACACAAAGCAATACAGCAAGCTGGCAAACTTTCCACAAGTTTTGACTACTGGACAATCCCTCATTGATCTCATAAGGGTTGGTCATCAGACAAATCCAAACCTCTTGTGCATTCATTTATAAAGGTCATCTGAAGCTACACACCAAAAAAAATTCAGCAAAATATCATTTCGCAAAAAAAAAACTGTCCAAGAAGAGAGTATTGGTCTGACTGGCAAAGGACCTTACACCACAGGACTTTTTTCCAAATAATTGTAGCGTGACATCAACCAATAAATGCAGATGACACCAAGCTGAGTGGTGTGGTTGACACAACAGAAGGAAAGGAAGCCATCCAGAGGGATTTGACAGGCTGGAAAGATGGGCCCGGGTGAACCTAATGAGGTTCAACACTGCCAAGTGTAAGGTGTTGCACTTGGGTCGGAAGAATCCCAGACATAGATACAGACTGGGAGAAGAGCTCCTTGAGAGTAGCCCTGCTGAGAAGGACCTGGGTGTCATAGTGGATGAGAAACTTAACATGAGCCAGCAGTGTGCTCTTGCAGCTCGCAAGGCCAATGGTATCCTGGGCTCCATCAGAAGAGGGGCGGCCAGCAGGGACAGGGTGGGGATTGTCCCTCTCTACTCTGCCCTCGTGAGGCCCCACCTGGAGTCCTGTGTTCAGATCTGGGGGCCCCAATACAAGAAAGATGTGGAACTGTTGGAGAGGGTTCAGAGGAGGGCCACAAGGATGATTAGAGGGCTGGAGCACCTGCCCTACAAGGAGAGGCTGAGGGAGCTGGGCTTGTTCAGCCTGGAGAAGAGAAGGCTGCGGGGGGGACCACATTGTAGCCTTCCAGTACCTGAAGGGACCATACAAACAGGAGGGGAATCAACTTTTGAAAAGGGCAGATAATGGCAGGACAAGGGGGAATTGAGTAAAGCTAAAGGAAGGAAGGTTTAGATTAGATATTAGGGAGAAGTTTTTTACAGAAAGAGTGGTGAGGTGCTGGAACAGGCTGCCCAGAGAGGTGGTGGATGCCCCATCCCTGGAAGTGTTCAAGGCCAGGTTGGATGTGGCCCTGGGCAACCTTGTGTAGATCCAGGCCTGAGGTTGGTGGCCCTGCCTGTGGCAGGGGGGTTGTAACTCTATGATCCCTGGGGTCCCTTCCCACCCAGACCATTCTATGATTCTATGACAACTAAGTTAGGTGTTAGTTCCAGTACCTGGTACAGTAAACCTTTAGAACTGCTTAACACATTGTTTTAGAACTTCACTCTTTGCCGGACAGAAATACGTGGACCAGGCTTCCTCATCCTGTGACACGAATTTGGAGCTACACTGGGGGATTCACTTCCATCTATAATAGCAGTTCAAAGAGCTGCATCAGTATCCCCCTCCTAGGGACACCAACAAACCTCAGTTACTTTCTCAGGCTGGTATGAGTCAGCTTCACGCCCTCTCTCTCCGTTTAGCTTTGAGGAATTTGGGGTGGGGCAGGGACAAAAAATGAGAGAAAGAAAAAAAAAAAAAAGCAGACAGACTGACTGACAGAGCAAGCAGAAAATGCACCTTAAAACACAATGCAATGACCTTGGAACGTTTCTTCTTTACATAAAAGGAAGAGGTTAATGACAGATTTTCTAAACTTTAAATAAAAATCAAATGATCACAGTAATCACAAAGCACTCAGCTCACTAGCACTAAGCAATCCCATAATTAAAAAAGCAACAACAAAAAACCCCATAGTTTTACCCCCAAAAATGTACAGCTTCAGCAATCGTATCATTAGGTGAGGGCAAAGATGAACACAAGACATTCACACATCAGCCCTCCCTCCTCCACCTGGCTGTGATTTACAGGTGGCACAGAGAGCTCAGGAGAAGCCTGAGCTTCCTGCTGTCTACAGGAACCCCTCCACCCCACATCTTACAGGGACGCTCAAGACAGTTAAGGATCTGCACCTCCTGGCTGAGGTCTCCTAACAGGCTTATGAAATGAGAAAACACAGAGCTGAGGAGGAAGACCACATGAAAAGGGGAGGCAGTGAGCATGGACTACAGTCCCAGCTTGGGACATCATAGAGACAGGGAGGTCAGTAAACTCCTGACACTTTTGTCATGCAGCTCGAAGGCTCAGGAGCTCAGCTGCAGGGCCTCTCAGCCCCAAGAGCCCAACGGCATCTCTGGGGAATGCCCAGCCAGCTGAGGAGGTGACAGAACCAGGTGTAGCTCATGCTTGGCTTGCTGGATCGCCTCTGGTTTTATCAGGATGGGAACTTTCCACAACATCTACCAGCAGAATGAAGACCACAGTAAGGATGTCGCCCTAAATACAGGCACACAGTACTTCCAAAGCAGCTGTCATCTGAATGGACAGGAAGGTAATCCACCACAATCCAGCTCAGCTGAAGCCACTGAGTGGTTTATGCTGCCACATTATGGTGGTTTGGCCCTGGTTAGAGGCCAAATACCCACCAAGCCGCTCACCCAGTCCCCCCTTCAGCTGAAAAGGGGAGAAAATATCGGGAGGCTTAGGACCTGAGAGAAGGACACAGGGATCACTCTGCAATTAGTGCAATGAGCAAAACAGACTCAGCACTGAATAAAGGAAAGTGATTTATTACTACTACAACTAACACACCCAGTGAACCGGAACGAGATTAGAATAAGTGGACAGGTCTTAAAACACCCACTACTCTCCTTCTTAGCAAACTTAAACCTCATCACGATTTTACTCCCTTCTTCCCCCCCAAAATGGCACAGGGAGGGGCAGGGAATGGGCAGTGGGGTTCCGGTGATTCCTCACAAGTTGCTTTTCTTCCCCAGGTCTCATCACTTCTACTTCCCCCACCCCTTGCTTCTCCGCAGTCTTGACTTTAATCATAGGTTTGCTCCCTTCTTCCCTCCCATCGCAGCACAGGGAGAGGCAGGGAATGGGGTTTTCAGTCAGTTCCTCCTGAGTTGTCTTCTGTCTCTGCTGGGGAGGAGAGGGCATTCCACACACACACACACACACACACACACACACACACACACACACACACACACACACACATATTTCCCCAGCAGATGCGAGAGTCATGCCCACAAACTTCTGCAGCGTGAGTCCTCTCTATCGGGGAGCCATCTCCTCACCACAGGCCTCTCAGCAGGATTCCCCTCCATAGGGTGCTGACATTTGGGTCCAGACCCCCCGGCCTGGTCCCCCACAAAGTCACAAGTCCCCTGGCAAACCTGCTGAGGCATGGATCAATCTTCACAGGGTATAGATGTCTCTGCTCCCCGTCCTCATCCATGGGCTTCGGGGGGACACCCGTTTCACCATGGTCTCACCACGAGCTGTAGGGGAAACTCTCTTTTCGCATTCTTCACCCCCCCTCTCCTTTGGGCCTGGCCTTGGTGTCTGCACAGCCTGTTACATCTTCTCACTCCCACTCCGGTGGCAAAGTGTGCCTGCCAGCAGTTTTTTTTTCTCCTATATGCGATTCACAGACCAGCTCTGATTGGCTTAGCCTCGAATTTGGCCTTGAGTTGACCAATGTTTAAAAAATATGGGGCTTGGAGAAAGCTGTAACTGCAGCTTACAAAAGCCTCTGAAGCAGCACAGCCACACAAAACTGCAACACACATACAATTTAGAAGCCAGCAGTGGAGACCCTGGTTCTGAGCGCTGCAGGCAGGGAGGATGCAGCAAGCCACTGCTTACTCTTCCCTCTGTGAAAGCTGTATGAGGAGCAAACCCTCCTGCTTGCCTTTGGGCACAGAGGTGACAGAGCAGAGTTGATTCTTCATTCTGAGTACGGGCAGGTGAGGCAGAGGTTGCCAGCTGCTACACTATGTGGCTACAAATCAACCATCCACATCCAAGACCAATGAAAGGACCTTATAGTCACATAAATAAAATATAATTTGATACAAAAACGTAAGGGAGTGCCAGCTATCTATCTATGTACAGACAACAAATGGCAAAAGTAGGTTTCTTAACCACGTTAATGCTCTTGCTAACACCCTTCAAGCCTCTTCTTAGATGGTGACTTCACAAGGTGGTTTGAGCCAAATCAGTTATTTCCCTGTTGCTGAAAAAACCAAGGGCTGTGGTTCTTCCTCTCATCTCTGCCCCTGGTTCACAATCCAAACCTGTCCCTTACCACACAGCAGGTTTCACACTTTTTATGATCAGGCAGCAATACAACTTAGCTTTATAAAATGGCCCCATTTGCTGGGTGAGTATGCTGGGTTAGGAGAACTCAAGAGATAACACAAACCAGGTATGTGTGGAACACTACACAGAGCACACTGAGCTCCTCCCCTCTGACCTAGTAACAGCAAGGTGCTAATTTACATTGCTCAACTTGAGACAATGCTCAGAGATAACCAACTCAGCTTTCAAAGGCAAGCTGGTGTCTTTAGTTTTTCCTCTTAATGTTGCAAAAGGGTTTTCCAATCACTGGTAGTTATCATAGAGTCATAAAATTAAGAAGAATTAGGATGAATCTGTTACATTTTGGCAAAATCACTGTTGGAAGAATAGTGATGGTGGAGGTAATTTCTGAGAAATGACAGATTTCAAATGTTATCTTAAATAGACAGAAACGTGTTTGTATGGGGTTTTTTTCCTAAAGAAAGAAAAAAGGGAAGGGAAGGGAAAAAAGGGGGGAAAGGGGGGGGGGGAAAGGGGGGGGGGGAAAGGGGGGGGGGAAAGGGGGGGGGGGAAAGGGGGGGGGAAAGGGGGGGGGGAGAAAGGGGGGGGGAGAAAGGGGGGGAGAAAGGGGGGGGGAGAAAGGGGGGGGAGAAAGGGGGGGGAGAAAGGGGGGGGGAGAAAGGGGAGGGGAGAAAGGGGGGGGGAGAAAGGGGGGGGGGAGAAAGGGGGGGGGGAGAAAGGGGGGGGAGAAAGGGGGGGGAGAAAGGGGGGGGAGAAAGGGGGGGGGAGAAAGGGGGGGGAGAAAGGGGGGGGAGAAAGGGGGGGGAGAAAGGGGGGGGGAGAAAGGGGGGGGAGAAAGGGGGGGGAGAAAGGGGGGGGAGAAAGGGGGGGGAGAAAGGGGGGGGAGAAAGGGGGGGGGAGAAAGGGGGGGGGAGAAAGGGGGGGGAGAAAGGGGGGGGAGAAAGGGGGGGGGAGAAAGGGGGGGGAGAAAGGGGGGGGGAGAAAGGGGGGGGAGAAAGGGGGGGGAGAAAGGGGGGGGGAGAAAGGGGGGGGGAGAAAGGGGGGGGGAGAAAGGGGGGGGGGAGAAAGGGGGGGGAGAAAGGGGGGGGGAGAAAGGGGGGGGGGAGAAAGGGGGGGGAGAAAGGGGGGGGGAGAAAGGGGGGGGGAGAAAGGGGGGGGGAGAAAGGGGGGGGGGAGAAAGGGGGGGGGAGAAAGGAGGAGGAGGAGAGGAAAACCACACTCAGAAGTAACTTCATTTTTTTCCCAGGGTACTCTACAAGTTCTTGTTTATCTGAGCAAGCCACCAACACAAGCCTCTGTATCTGCACACCAACTGCAGCCCAGTTCCTGGGAATCCAGGTTTGCTATGATTCAGCGCTCGCCCTTAGCGCGAGGCTTGCCCAAACACAGCTTTCTGCGCTGCTAACCTGGTGAAGAAACAAACTATGCCTGCCTCACGCTGGAAGCTCCCTGCCCCAGTCCAAAGTCCTGCTTTCCCCACTGCTGCCTGGCCTATCTTTGAGAGGTTTATGCTACTTTTGGCAGCCCCATCTCAGACTTCTTGCTTCCCCAGTGGTTGGCAGCTCCAGAGAGTGGACAACACAAGTCCCTGTCAGGGCCAAGATAAAGGCTGTGTTTGCCCGGTGGGCATCGCAGAGCCTCAGAATAACGTCAGAAGAAACCTAAGCTTGGTACAAGGAGTAAGAGATCCATTAAACACAGACAGAGCCCCCTCTTGCAGAATAGCCAGCTGTTAAATTTAAGCAATTGCTTTTTGATATTAACTCTGAGCTGACTGTTAACTGACACAGGAAGACAACAGGTATTTAGGGCTACGAAGATGATTAGGGGCCTGGAGCATCTCCCCTACGAGGACAGGCTGAGTAAGTTGGGACTCTTCACCCTTGAGAAAAGAAGACTAAGGGGGGACCTAATTAATGTCTATAATTATCTGAAGCAGGGGATGCAGGGGGAATCAGCCAGCCCCTTTTCAGTGGTCTGTGGAGACAGGACAAGGGGCAATGGCTGTAAGCTGGAGCACAGGAAGTTCCGCACCAACATGCAGAAGAACTTTTCCCCAGTGAGGGTGACAGAGCCCTGGGACAGGCTGCCCAGGGAGGTGGTGGAGTCTCCTTCTCTGGAGATATTCAAGACCCATCTGGATGCCTGAGTGATATGTCCTAGGGAGCTGCTTTGGCAGGGGGGTTGGACCCAATGATCTCTTGAGGTCCCTTCCAACCCTTCCAATTCTATGATTCTGTGATTTCAGGAAACCTACACACCACTCTTCATGTTTGTTTTTTTTTTAAATAAGGCTTTAAAATAGGTAAGGAAAATTATTTCATTGAGGAGCTATGCCCTCCCCTCCCCATTTTCAACCAGATGCTACATGCGGCAGCGAATGATTTCTTTAGGAACTGAAACCTTACACACACACCCCCTTTTTTTTTTACAGCTGGCATTTTGTCAACTCCAAGTCCTCACGGATTAACACCATGAAGTTCAATTTCCACCCAGCTATTCCTTTGGATTTCTCTGAAGCATCATAAACGATCACTGAAGATGCTGAGTTGTGCAGAACTGCAGCACCTAACATCTCTGTTCTTTCATTCTCCTACCTGACCAGCTTGGCTTGTGCCACAAATGCTAAAGCTTCACCAAATGTGCAAGCTAAACACTACTGAGCATCAAAATAATTCCTGAACTGGTTATTAAGCACCATTATCAATCTATGAAAACACGTAATTCCATGCTCCTGATCCAGACTAGGGCATGGGGCATCTAAGTATGCATTTTCTGTCCCTCATTCCCCCCTAAACTCAGTGCAGCCCAACAAAATAATTCCAGCTCAAGTAAGCTGAGAAATAGCAGAGTTTGATAAGCTGTATTTTCCCAAATTAAACTGGACAGACATAGTAAAGTTAAAAAAAAGAACTTTTCAGGAAGTTACATTATTCAATTAGTTCCTCCTTCCTATGCATCTTATAACTGTAATTAGTTACATTAAAAAGATAAAGTGTAGCAAATTGTGCCTTCTGACAAGTTGGCCTAGACTTTTTTCTGCATAAAACATTATCCCTGGTACACTTCAGAGAAAAACCCCAACAATTTAATGTTTCCTTTAAAGCTTCATTCAAAGCCAGTGCTCCAATTTATTTTATTAATCACCCTTTGCTACATGACAGTTAATCATTTAAAGTCCCATAATATTGTCCAAAAAAAGACCCTAAGAACTACCATTGCAGTTTTTCCAAGGAAAAGTGCTTTTAGAGTGAGGGGTGATAAGGAAGGTCTGCTGATTCATTATAAAAAAAAACTACAGTGTGAGTGTTAACATAACTAAAAAGATGGATGTTAGCCATCTTTCAGCAGGGTTTCAAGTGAGGCAGATGCTGCTCTTACAGCTGTCTGCAGGTTATAGCTTGTACTACAGGTAAGTAAGCACTGATGTGCAGCAGCTGCGATTTTGAAGGGCTGAAGATGGAAAAATCTACCTGGTCCCTAAAAACAACTGCCTCAGTTTCAGGAGGCCTACTGCTAATTTCTGTTAGATTAAGAGAAAAACAAAAGCTTAACCTATGTCAGTCATAAACCAGTGCTGAATCAGGGAGTGCAGTAATAGGACAAGGGGTAGATTTCCATTAGATACTAGGAAGAAATTCTTCCCTGTGAGGGTGGTGAGGCCCTGGCACAGGCTGCCCAGAGAAGCTGTGGCTGCCCCCTCCCTGCCAGTGTTCAAGGCCAGGTTGGATGGGGCTTTGGGCAACCTGGTCTAGAGGAGGGTGTCTCTTCCCATGGCAGGGGGTTGGAACTGGGTGGTCTTTGAGGTCCCTTCCAGCCCAAACCAGCCTGAGATTCTGTAAAACTGGTAACTTAGAAAACAAAAAAACAAAACCAATTCCCACATATTTCTCAGTAATGTTTAGTCACAAGCAATGGTGGTTTCAGTTTCATTTTGCTGTAAACTTCAGGCCTATAAATATTTTAACAAGGAATTAGTAGTCTTTATAATTTCTGATCCTTTTTCAAAGGCATAACATGGAACTGACTGAAAAGACCAGTACAGACTTCAAAGAGCCAACCAGCATGTTTCACTGTTCAGACCAAACATGCCCTATGGAGGGAAAAAAAAAAGAAAAAAAAAAAAGAAAAATATCAAGACAGTAACTTCAAAGAAGGGAAGGAGGGGGAAAAAAATCATCTGAAAAATAGAGCAGGTGGGAAATTTCAGTTATGATTAGCCCTGTTTCACAGGTAGCCTACGAGCCGTGCTTGAACCAGGTCTGCTCCGTGCCAGCCCTGCAGCTGAAACAGGCCGCTGCGGCCACTGTTCATACTTGCCTGCAGTAGGCATGGGGGTAATGGGGGGGCCCTGTGGGGTACTTCTGCACCCCTGGACCCCCAAACTCTGCCCTTACCTGAGTCAGGAAGGATGGCTCCCTGCCAGAACCTGGGGGTTGAGCTGCCAGCGCTGCCCAACTTGCATCCTGAGCAGGAGCCTGCAGCAGCAGTGTGAAACAGGTAATTACTTAATGTCTTGGTTTTGTCCCAGCTGAGAGCTGAGCCCCACACAGTCACTTGTTCTTTAAAAAAAGAAGAGGGGGAAAGTTGGGGTGGTGGGGGGGAGGGGGGGGAGGGAAGGGAAAGGGGAAAAAAAACCAAAACAAAACCTAGAAAACCAAAACCCTGCAGGTTGGGATAAGGACAGTTTACTAAAATAGCAGGGAAAAAAAAATTAAAAAAATAGATATAACAAGGATAACAGGACTTTAGAGCACAAAATGCTGGTGACACACAATGCAGTTTCTCACCGAACCACACAACTTTGGCCGTGCAGCCCAGAGCCATCCCGGATCCCGACCGTCCCCAAAAAACCGCATGTCCTGGAGCCACCGGCTCCTCCTCCAACCAGTCCCCCCTTTATACTGAGCATGCCGTAACTGGCATGGAAATACCCCCTTTGGCCTGTCTGGGTCACCTGTCCTGGCTGTGTCCCCTCCCGTTAGTTAGAAATATGAAGAACTGAAAAAGTCCTTGATTGCTTGGCTACAACTAGAAACATCAGGGTGCTATCAGCCCTGCTCTCATCCTAACTCCCAAAAGCATGGCATTCCATCCCCTGCTAGAAAAGAAATTAACTCCATCCTAGTGAAACCAGGACACCTTCCCAACAATGATCTCTGCAAAGTGGCAGCTCAGGTTTTCCAAGGACTTTGCCTTTAAAGAAAACCGGATCGCTTGAACTACAATGGATGGTGGGAACAAAGCGGTACTTGTCTGCCTCCCAAGCATCCCAGAAACCCTTGCACACCACGGGTTACAAGGATTACATATTTCCAGTCTCTGGCAGCAATCTGCAAACCCCTCTCATGTGACCAGCAAGAAAAAAAAAAACAAGAGCATTCAGAAAAGTGGAGTTTCACAATTACTCATGTGGAGTAAAAATCCACACATGATACATCCCAGTGAATATGGATTCATAAAAATGATCTACTGTGAAACCTCCAGACAGCCGCGCTGAGCGGTGCTTAAGTAACACGCTGAGGAAATGCCAGTTGCAGTGTGAATAATTAATATGAGCAGCAAGTGCATAGTTGGCAAGAGGTCCCCACTTGAAATAATGTTTAAGCATGTAAAACTTTCTTGAATAATCAGCTAAGCTTATCTGTATGGTCACAGTCTGTTCACAGATAATTCGGTACTGAGAAAAGAAAAGGAAAAAAGAAAAGCCATATTTATCAGATAAAACCATTTACTAAGAACAGCTCACATTAACTTACTCTGTGAACTGTTCCTCAAGTTTTGATGAGCATTTGTTTTGCTTTTGGTGGCAAAATATTATTTCCAAAGTCTGCTACAATGTCAAAACAAGTACCGAAACCAGCAAGTGATCTTCAGCCCTGAAGCCCAATAGCTGAGGGAACACACAGAAACAAGATCCCCGCTCTGTGAAGGATCTACCTCACCTTTCAGACTCTTTCTGCAAAAATGCTTCAAACACATGTGTTCAGTGAGTTGGATTTTAAAAAAAAGTGGCAAATCTTTGAGCTCTCCCCTTGAGAGCTGTTTTCTCTCTAGGGCTATGTTTTTTATCAGAATTTATATCTGTATTTTAGGCATTAATCATTATTAGAGATCCAAAACAAGTACTATGCTGAGCATACTTACACCAGTAAGTCACACTAACGTGTGAATTTTATGGCTAATTGTATATCTTCAGGAAGCTAAAAATAGTACATATACTCAAGCTGCATATGCCTGCTTTATGGTACGTATGTTTGCTTAGGTACATACCAACCATTAAGTAAGAGCACAAAAATCCTGCGAAAAGCAAAGCCAAATCTCGTTGGTACTCTGAGCAGGACTCTTAATCTTTGCTGACGGATGACTCTTCACTGTTACCAGTTGTGCAGCTGGGATTGCAAGCCACCTGCTAATGGTATTAATGCCCTTTTCTCTGTCTTGTACAGAATTAACAACATTTGATACTGCAATCATTTTTTATAGTAGTTTTTTCCTGTTGTTTTTTGTCATGTAGTTTTTTTTCCACCATTAGTCACAGCCATCTTGGTGCAAAAAGATGTCAGAGGAATGTTTTTACTGCCAACCTGTGAGGGTGATATCATCATCTTCTATGATCTGCTCTTCTGCCACATCCAGAGAGCTCTCAGTGATCATGTCGCTGGGTTCATCCACGCAGGTCAAGCCAGAGTAGTTGTGTACGAGGTCTGCGCTAGGCACATGCTCCACGATGACAGCAGGGAAAATAGATGGATCACCAAGCTGGGGGGGAGAAAAAAAGAAAATGAAATAACAGCTAGTTAAACTCCATGCAATCAAACCATGTACTGATTAATACAACAGGTCTACAGCACACCTCTTGAATGTCAAGACTGTCAGGAGGGAGTACCAAAGAACTAGATGAATTTTTGCACTGACGACCAAGTAGCAGCAGTGCTCTGCTATGAGCCAGAGGCTGAGCATCACTGCAGCGTCTCATGTACTGACTTTACTCCAGTAGGCAATACCAGACTCTGACCACAGCATTCTGCAGGATAAAAGCTGACAGTACAGATGAGTGGCACAGCACAGTAAATGCAAAACTTTGCTAACAATCATACTGGGCAAACAGCTTGTTGCAAGCACCCTCATCTTTAGCTCTCTCTGTCAAGCTGGGGGTGGAGGAGTCCTGTGGTTGTCAGGACTGAACGAAGCTCTCACAGGCACCAGATTTCCCACAAGACACCAGTTGAAAATCACTACTTTAGGAGACACTTGCTACCAGAGCAAGAGGTGTAATGGGGTGCTTGACATATGTGCCATAATACCTTTCCTCTCTAATTCTTACAGTCACTTGTCATTACTTCCCCACTCTCCCCTCATGCCCCTTTCCTTCCTAAGTCCACTTTCAGACACCATCCTTCTGACTCCATAGATGTTTTGCATCAGACACAGAAGGAAAGAGGTGGCTGGAAAAACAGAAATCAAGTTGACCAGTAACAACGAAATGCACACCCCCTGCAAAGGCAATCAATTCAACAGGAAGAGGTTTTCAGAAAACACCATTTACTACAGACACAGTCTTTTTTTCAAAGGGAGTCTTTCGAAATGTCGTTTACAGGAAGAAATTCATAGCTGATGATTGCAGAGTAGGCTCAAAGAAAGTCTAGTGTAACTGTAAGGCTCTCTCACTATCAAAATAAATCACACTCTGAACATGGTGAGCTTAAAAACAAGACAACAAACCAAGAAGTTCCGAAATCATAGAATCATAGAATTGGAGGGGTTGGAAGGGACCTCAAGAGACCATCAGGTCCAACCCCCCTGCCAAACCAGCTCCCTAGGACATATCACTCAGATAGGCGTCCAGACCGGTCTTGAATATCTCCAGAGAAGGAGACTCCACCACCCCCCTGGGCAGCCTGTCCCAGGGCTCTGTCACCCTCACTGGGAAAAAGTTCCTCCGCATGTTGGTGCGGAACTTCCTGTGCTCCAACTTGCAGCCATTGCCCCTGGTTCTATCCCCACAGGCCACTGAAAAGGGGCTGGCCAATTCCCCCTGCATCCCCTGCTTCAGATAATTATAGACTTTAATTAGGTCCCCTCTTAGTCTTCTCTTCTCAAGGCTGAAGAGTCCCAACTTACTCAGCCTGTCCTCATAGGGGAGATGCTCCAGGCCCCTAATCATCACAGAAAATGTGTTTCTGAGAAAAGCAGTATATACGTGTTTTGTCTTACCCTCCACAAAGGGCAGAGATATGCACAGATCAAGCAGGGTTTTTATCTAACCAGACAAGAAAACAATACCAAACACGTGTGATTACGAGCTTGCTTAGGGCCTGCTTGTGTCTGACAACCTCACAACTACGCACACCGCCTCCAAGAGAAAACGGTTCCAGAGCTGTCAGCTCAACACAGGCCACAGCTCCTAGCAGTAAGCCTCTCCTAGGGAAGGGTCTGGAAGGTAAGGACCGAAAGTAGAAAGTGCAATTACAAGTTTTAAAAGGCAGTAATTACCACTTCAAATTGCTCTTTGTAAAAGGTCTCCGTAACAACTGTGGCAAAGGGCAACCAGGAAAAAAAGAAGAACCAAGAAACAAAACTAGCATTTCTATGGGCTCCTATCAGGGACAGCCTGCTAAAAAACAAATCCCACCCAAAACAGCAAAACTAAACCCCTACAAATAACCTACCAAATATAAGCTTCAATAGAATAACATTGTACAAAATCAATACAAATGAATAAAGCACAGGCCAGTTAAAGCCCTCTCATGAAATTATATTGTCAAATGAGTAGCATATGGCTAAGCAACAGCTTCTATGCCACACCTTTGTGGCCTCCTCTCTCCAAGGCTGCATCTTGCTTGGGCTGACAAACTGGAAACCACTGGTGACCACAGGTCCCTGCTTTTTCTCAGAGAACAGCGCGTTCACATTGTGCATCCTGTTTGTTTACTGATTTGCTTCCAGGCAAGAGTAAGCAAATAGATTTAATTAAACAAAAGCTAAATTTCTATAACAATAAAGCACTGTAAAAAAAGAAAAAAAGAAAATCATGTGTGCATTTAAAAATATTTTATTTTGAGCAGTATGTTCCAGAAACTAGAAGGAAGATGATCTGTTGCAGCCTCACTAGTAATATGAAATCCATGCTACAAAAATCATTTAAGTACCCAAATTTCAGTAATATGCTGCTGTATGTAACTTTTGGGATGTAAGTTAAATATACTCTATGCCCATACATGTAATGACACTTAAAAAAAACAACCTGAAAAAGCATTACTTAGGACATTCCACTCCGGCTTCTGTCACCTGCAAGCTTTCAAGTACCTGTTGGTATTTTCCTGAGCAGTTAAGAATTATGCATTTTAGTTGGGGAAGATGCAAGTAAGACAATTCCAGTTGTCTTGTCCTGCTCCAGCTCACAGACAATAGGAGACAAGTGCCTTTCACCAAAGCCTGGATTTGAGCCAATAACCCCCAGTTTCCTTCTGAGAGAAATGGGTATTTCTAGGGCACAATTTCCCTGCCCAGTTTTAGGTGATATGATGGGATGAATCATGCCCCAAAAATGCCTATTCCTTTCCACTGACTATAAAAGGGTGGAGGCGTTGGGGTGTCTATTTATGATGCAGGCGCCCATCTCCTCCTACACGCAACTGGCCAGCTGCCTCCTCACCACTCCTTCCTCCCTGCCTCCACCACTCCACCAGCTCCATGGCTGCAGTGTCTGCAGCAACCAGAGTGCCTGTTCTTAGGATAAGCCTCATGTTAGCTTCTTTCAGTACTGTCTTTGCTTAGTAACACATTCTCATCAGTGACTTGGCTTCCAAGAGGCAAAACCACCTCCAACACCTTTGTTATTCTTTAGTGGGGACAAGACACAAAAACCTTTTTCAGAATACTAAAAGGAACACAACCAAATGATTTTCACACGCTATCAGCTTGGTTTCTGAAAGCCCTATTTATATTTCACCCTTCTCAGTACTTTGCTGTGAAACATTACTACAACAGCCCAACCACCCACAGGTTACTGAAACACACTTCATTGCTGACCCAAACGTTTCCTGCGGTACTGAACAGTGACACTGCCACACATTTCAGCAGGGGTTGGTTTGACCCGTGTGATCAGAGATGATCTGCTCTGCAAGGCGTTTTTGACCATGTTTAGAACCAACCACCCCACACATACTCTGATACAGTCACTGTGTCTGTCTGCAGGCAGAGAAACCCCTACGGCAGGGGAATAGCTGGTCACTTGAACTCACTGTCGAGGAGCTTGCTGACACACTATGCCTCTGAAAAGAGACAAACACAAAAGCTTTAAGTCATGGTAAGGCATTTTAAATGTGGTTTTCTTTAAATTAATAACAGTTTTGAACTGGAGGCGTCAGAGTAAATATCACTCTTCATGACCTTTTGTTTTAAAACTGCTGTTATACCTGCTTCCAGCTTGAACCTTATGGAGGTACGACATGAGGATTCTTTTCTCTGCCATCACAGTGAAAAGGAAAGGCCAGAAGGAACATATAACATGCTCTGAAAGAAGAGCATTCATAGAACTGCCAACAAATCTAATTTGAAATACATTTTTGTGAAAACCATCCTCACATTTTTGTGCAGGATTTGCAACTGGTTATGATTTCATTAACAAGCATTTAATTAGGTTATAAAAGCTACTACTAAAGTGTGCTGATGAATATATAATATGATGGTTGAGAGGTAAAAATTGCACTTCAGTACTTCTGTGGTGTTCTTGATGTCACTGAAAGTGTCCGAATCCCAACTGAGAGACAAGCTAAAGCTTGATGTGATAGAGAGCAGCCCTGCAGAGAAGGACTTAAGGGTACTGGTGGATGAGAAGCTCAACATGAACCGACAATGTGCGCTTGCAGCCCAGGCAGCCAACCATATCCTGTGCTGCATCAAAAGGAGTGTGACCAGCAGGTAAGGGAGGTGATTCTGCCTCTCTGTTCTCGTGAGATCCCACCTGGAGTATTGAGTCCCCAACATAAAAAGGACATGGAACTGTTGGAACAGCTCCAGAGGAGAGCCACAAAGATGATTAGAGGGCTGGAGCATTTCTCCTATGATGACAGGCTGAGAGAGTTGGGCTTGTTCAGTCTGGAAAAGAAAAGGCTCTGGGGAGATCTTATAGCACCTGAAGGGGTCCACAAGAAAGCTGGGGAGGGACTTTTTAGAAAGGCATGTAGGGATAGGACGAAGGGGAATGGTTTTAAATTGGAAGGGGGTAGATTTAGATAGGATATTAGGAAGAAATTTTTCACTAAGAGGGTGGTGAGGCACTGGAACAGGTTGCCCAGGGAAGTGTTGGATGCCCCTTCCCTGGAGGTGTTCAAGGCCAGGCTGGATGGGGCCTTGAGCTGCCTGGTCTAGTGAGAGGTGTCCCTACCCATGGCAGGGGGGTTGGAACTTGATCATCTTTGAGATCCCTTCCAAACCAAACCAGTCTGCGATTCTATGATGTTCCTGCAGCTCTGCTGTTCTAAGACACAGGAGTAACTTTGTGCACATGTAGAGACACAGAAGTCCGCTGTTAAGTACAGCTCCCTTTGACGCTGGCGTGTAATGAGAATTACACAGGGAAGACATTAACTACTAGAAGGTAGTGATTCAATTAAGACAAACTGAATTACCTAACAGCAAGATCACAAAATTACTTATTTCTAATATAATGGGAAAGGAAAGGAAGAATGCAAAGTATCCCAAATTAAACAAGTCCCAAATTAAAGAATCAGCAATGATTTTCAAAAAAATCAATGCATAAATCCACAGAAGAACAATTTCTGTACTTCTCCTTTTGCCTACTTCTATTTCTTCTCTCTCATGCAAAATACAGTCAAAATACACTTTAGCTCCACCAAGGCTGTGGCCTCAACACATCTGCCAAGTCTGCAGGATATATAAAGGAGCTGAGCTACTGCTAAAACCTCCCCAAGTCTTAGACACCAAATTTCTCACTGTAGTCACCTACAGACCAGTCCTGTGGACTGACCTTTAACGAGGTCAACAAAGCTTCAGATAGGTGCTTAAGTCCATGGGAGGTCCCATGAGCAGGGCCTTGAAAGCATCAATCATGCTCCACAGCCTCCTCAAAACTGAACCCTACCCTCTGTGAGGGGACAATCTGCCTTCCTGCTCTCAATTTTTTCTTGGGTGTTTGCTGACAAAGTGTTTCATTTTTTCTCTGAGAATTTTCCTATCAGCTGTCACCAACTGGCACAAGATCAAAATACTGTCCTTATGGAAATGGAAAATAAGGAAGGAGATTTCTTCTGCTCTGGAGGTACTGTCTTCTCGTAACAGGAGTCCTCTGAGGAAGAAAATGTTTTATCCCAGGAATATGATGAATAGCTTCTAACTGGTGTGGAACAAATTTTGTGCAAGTGAGTGACAGGTGGGAAGAAAGGCATGCAACAGACAGGAGCAGGGAAAAGTTATACTAGGGAAAAAAAGAGAAAGAAACCTCGGTTAAAAAAACCCCTGGCAACAGGCTGGCAAACAGAGAAGAGGATTCAGGCTTGCAATACAGTTGGCCATTTATTTAATAAAACCCCACTAACTAAACAAAACTAGGTAAGGTGACCTTGGTGACTACAAAATGGGCTTCAGTTTTCTCTCACTGAAGTTCCTGTGCCAAGAGCAGAGGCAGCCTCAACTTTAAAGGTGTTCCCACAGACAGCATCTGAGAAATTACCAGGTTTCACAGAGGGATGCTGAAATGCTGCTTGCTTTCCTGAGGAGACCACCTTACTATGGATCTCACATCTTTTCCTGAAAGTCTTCATAAAACTGCAAGTGGATAAGGGGGGGGGGGGGGGAGACTTTCTGCAGGAGCTGAAAATAGCCAAAAAAGATTAAGACCTTGGCCTTGACCATGTGACTTAGTGTTTCAGAAAACCCATGGCAAGGCTAGATCCACTTAAAACATCCAAGTACGGATCCAGCTTCTGTGGCTGCATTTATTCAGCTTTATAAATCAAGATTGTCTTCACCAAATATCAAGTTACCTATAAGTTAACAAGGACTAAATTAAAAGGCACCAAGTGGAGAAGCTGCAGATGTGAAGAAAAGCAGTTTTAGGCAGTGGCACTGACTCCATCAAAGCCTGTCCAGTTTTGCATGTGCAGTCTCTCACTCAAAAACCCCCAACCCTCTATTTAACCAGGATCTTTTAACCAGTGCCAGAGACACACTAAATTATTGCAACCATTGGGTTGCTAGCAGGGTCCCCAGCATGACCGCTCTGTGCCAAGAGTCCTCTCTCAAGTGACTCTGACATGTGTAGCAACGTGTGCCTGAGGATATTTTCATCCCATTTCTTCCTTGCCATACATGCACAGTGCAATAAATGAACCATCCATGAAAAAAAAAATAAATTGAAAAAAATCATTATTTTCTGCACTGAAAAGGATAAAGCTGGTAAGAGAGAACATTTCCTGTTCACACGGGACCACGTGATGGAGTCACTCCCATCAGCCTCTGCCACTGCCTGAATGCTATTTGCACATAGACTGTTCATAATTTATGGTTGTTTAACCAAGATTTAAAATTAAAAAGAACAGCCATGAATTATGACTTCCCTGAAACTTTCTGCCATCTAGACCCTGAACTTTTCCCCGCAGCTGTTCCATGTCCTGACAGCTCCTGGCACAACAGAGCTCCAGGCGAAGCTCTGACATGAAGAAAAGTAACAAAGCTCTTTCAGTGTCAGTTTCTGGGGACATCTCATAAACAACTATTCAAAGACAAGTTAACTGACACCTGTGCATAAAGACATCACCTTCTGTATGCTGATGAAGCTCAAGAAATGCTTTTGACCAACACAGAGCACTTCCAGAGATAAAATTTTTGCAGAGTACACAAACTGTGCTATCCATCCCTTAAATACAGTTTATCTGTCAAGAACTGAGAAATTTCAGGAGTAGAAATGGCTCCTGCATTGTACAAATCAGGTCAACCAGGGAAACAGATGATCAATCTTTTTGAGTTAATGTTCTAGTATAAATCCTTGCCTGAGCTAAATCTTGTTCTAGCTTCATAGATCTTTTCCTGTGCAGGATTCCTTTCCTACAGCTGAGTATTTAAGATCTACCTCTGTGCAGACAGCTATCTGGCTACTTGTATCTTTGATATATGAACTAAGGTACCCGAGTGCTTTAAGCATCTGGTCGTTCACAGCAGTGGACCTTCTGCTACCCACACTTCTCTCTTTGGCCTCGAAGATCTTTTGATTTCATTGCCTTTAGGGTATGATACAGGACACCTTCTTTCCTCAGACTTAATCTAGAGTAGGATTTATTTGGTTTATGAGATAAATGCCAAGGCTGAGTTTGTTCTGGGGCTGGTGAAAGCTCTGTTTAGGAAAGTTTTTCTGTCCTGTTGAGTGGTCTTTATTGTTTTTCAAGTTTTTCAGGTTAGCATCTGAAGAAATTGCACAAGGCAGAATGCACAGCTGAACTGAACAATGTCTGCTCACATTATCCCTTCCATAAACCACACTGAAGTAGCCCTCCATCTCAACTCTCCCCTCTCCTACTGCCTTGTAAAGTAAAGCCAGCAATGAAGAACAAACAGAGGTAATAAATAAGGTTTGTTTTCCACTATGTTTGAGCAATTCCCATATCTAAATCCCCAGGCTACCACAAGCTCTGGAAAAATACAGGGAAGGAAGTTACATTACTAGTTCCACCCAAATCTGAGTTAGCACTTTAGACAGGCAACACTCAGTTCATTGAAATGATTGCATGACTTTGACAGCAGAAACAGGCCTTTTAAAGCTGTCTCTCCATAGCACCTAATTTCTTGTTAATAAACATAAAACCCTACTATTAACCACTACCTACAGAGGAGACGATATTTTTACAATGGGAATCCTTCACTGAAGCCTCAGTACACACAGGATGTGGTTTAGATAATCAACACCTAACTGAGAGCATTCTCAGATACAGACAGACCTATTTTCTCTGCAGGGTGAAAAAACAATTGAAATGACTCTGAAGCTTATTTCTGAATAGCTGACATGCAGTAACATAATTCAGAAACCAATCTGTAAAAAGCAGTGAGCAAGTACCTACTGCTCCTTCTACTCATATGTAATGTAAACATTACTTTTATTCAGAATTTATCCCACCTAGCATGCTAGGAAAGGTAAAAAATATTGTCAAATACCAAGAATTTGGGGAATTCTACTGGCACAGTAGATGGATGGATTCTACTGGCACAAATCTGCCACACAGGAAAAACATTTTTGGAGGAGGAGGTCTCTGCAACGCTGCAGAAGTTTTAACATTTCAACCAATTTCTGTTCTGCTGTGCAAGTTAGAGGAAGCAACAGGAAGCTTTTGAAACAGCACAAAGATATGATGCAACAACATTGACCTCAATGTTTGCTTTTTTATGTTCTACACCACTTTTTCCTCAGGTTTTAATACTATTCCTAGCACTAACTTGTACAAATATGGTTCCACACACCATCCCCTACCTGCTGCTCGTCCTCCATGACATTGCTGGCAAATTCAAACACAAGCTCATTCTGCTGTACAACTGCTGCCATAACGCATTCCCAGATGTCAGTTCCACATGCGAAGAAAAATGTTCCCAAATTTGAAAGCTCAGAGTGTCACCAACGTCCAGCTGGGCAGAAAGGCAGGATCACAAAACCAATCAAGTATCACTGTTGTATTTCTTAGATCATTGGTGTTCCCGGGTTCTTCTCTTCTCAAAGAGAAACAAACCAAGGGAAATCCTTTCCTGAGTTGTTCTTCCCACCTCGGTAGCCTTTCTCACTGCAGAGGAAAAGAGAAAAAAACTTATATTTTACTTAAATTATTAAATTATTTTACTTAAATTATTAATAAAAAAACTTATATATTACTTAAATTATTGGTTTTGGCTATCTCAAATAATAGCAGTCACAACAAAGCCTGCTCCAAACTGTAACTGCTTTATCTAACTCCAAAGAAGTCAGACACCTTTGTCCCTTCAGAGGTATAACTTTTACTGATTAATACATGCAAATTTTCATTCTGTTAACAAGAAAACTGTTTCAGGAAGTAAGACATCAGTTTCAAAGTGTTTCATATTAAAAGCATGAGACTAAGAAAATGTTACACAAGTTAACAAAGAGAAAAATCCATCTTTTGAGTCATACACCTAAGCTTTCAGAGTCACTACGACCTCTCGTCTTTAAAGGATATTCAAAGTAAAAACACAGAACACAGACGGACCTTCTCAGCTGTAGGGTATCTCAAGTATATCACCTTTCTTCTACACACACAGTTCAAATTTAGCAAAGTTCTTACTTTGCGAGTAAAACGCTCTAGATCTTGATTCCCACAGCTTCAAACAGATGAAATCAGTAAATAAATTCTTTGTATAATCCAGAGAGTCCCCGAGTTCCTACATGAAGCAGATCTTCAGCTTCTTGTTAAAAATGCACTGTAAACGTATCCTTATCTCTAGCACAGGCTCGCAAGCAGCCGGAAGGAAACAGCACTAACCACGTCATGGCAAATTAGAACAGGCAGAAAAAAAAACCCAACCCTGCACAGCACAATAGCAGAATAAAAAATAAATAATAATAGAAAGAAAAAATCCCAAACTATGGAATGTAAACAGCTTCACTGGAGGGATGTGTGCTTACAGCTCCCACGTTTTCATTTACTCATCAGCGCCAAAGGTAAAAACATGGTTGACGTGAGGTTACGAAGAGATGTGCTGCTGTACCACTTCTGGGGAAAAAGGCAAGTACAACATGTCATCTTTTTATACAACTAACGTGACCAAAACATTAATAAAAAAAATCTTCCATTTCAAAAGAATAACAGAAATAGGTGTCTAAAATTAAGAACCTAAGGGAGCACGTTGGTGATGAAGAATTTAAATCCACACGTTTCTAAGGAAGTAAAAGGTGTGGTGCTTTGAACTGCGATCAATATTCTTTAAATTTCCTTTGATCAAGGGCTACTTTGACAGAAGAATAAGGGGCAGAGGTCTAACACATACCCATCCAGATTGAGACCCCCTCAGAAAGCCTCTGGGCGACTTCAGTGCCCCTGGAGAGGATTAACATCTGCCTTTGTACAAGAGATTGAACTTTGCCTTGTTTTTGCAGTAGGCTGGAACTCAAAAAAATGGAAGGGCATCTTCCTCCCCCCTAGTGCCAAGCAATTTAATTAGGGAGGATCATGTTGCAGACTCATACTCCCTCACTCTAGGAAATGTAACAGCTGCTTTTCCTGTATAGATTGTGGTATTCCCAAATTCCTAAGCGGTGATGGCACAGCATTCAAGCATTTAAGTATCTAGATCCTACCCTTCTAAGAAATCAGGAAACCCAAGATTATACAAACAGAACAACCTCCCCAACTTCCAAAGAGTGCTTTAATTAGCTTTTAAAGGGTTCCTAAGAGTAACCACAACCCTAGCTAGAGAATATTTGCATTAACGAGAGCCACTTGCATGAACTGAGGAGGAAGGATGCTGTGCTGGGAACCATGACTGTTCTAGCTCAGCCCCTGCCAGTTTGCAGAATGACTTAACAGTTAACAAGGCTTTCTCTGTACTTCAGCAGGGCTGTGGCACTGGAAGCACTACACACAACAGCATAATCCTGGGTAACTTCCCTAAATGTAGTTATTTGGCCTGACCTTCTAGAAGATAAAAATGCTATTAAGAAGTTACACCCGCCTGTCAGCACAGTGGGGCTAAACCCAACTTGTCCAATCCCAGACTCCTACCACATTGTATGCCAGCCTGAAAGTAAAGTATATAGCTATATCATATATGGTTTAGTATCTCAGTGATTGAAGTGGGTCAGTCTATGTCAACAGGGACACACCAGCTCTTTCAGAAGAGAGTACAAGGTACAGAAATTTAAGTACAACTTCTATTCTGGTTACCACCTACAATAAGACAAAAGAATGATATTTTAAATCACTCCCTCTAATCAGTGAGGAGTAACTTCACTCCAAAGGATCACTGAGCAAATGTGAGAAGCTCCTCAGCTTCCAAATGAAGAATTATTTTAAAATGGGAGTTAAGCTAATTGTCCAGGGAGAACCAGAGCCAGAATACAGCAAAAGCTTAAAATCAGCTCTGTTACACTAAGTGAATCCACATGTACAGACAAAGAGTACAGGTTCTTAAGGTCCCATAACTTTCTCAGGTCAGTAAAAATTAACAGCATCAATGTAAAATCAGGATAAATGAAGTGCTGGAGATGCAGGCTACCTAATAAGCTCACGAAGTGTAAGGAAAACTGGAGGTATGACCACCCTAAGGAAGATTTTAAGAGTTCCCTATGTGCATTGGGAGCTGGCCAATTTTTCCCTTAGTGCCAGGCCATTTATTATTCTGTAAAATATTAATATTTTATAGTAGATACTACAATACCAAGATGCACATTAAATGTGTAAGATCCAAATGCTGTGGCAGAAAACTTAATAAAAGTCATAAATAAATCTTTCAATTTAAAAAAAAAAAGACCAATAAAACCATCAGTGCAAAATAATAATCACGATTTAATATCATTTCAGAGACTGCAGCAGTGTAACACATTAGTTCCCTTTGGGATCCACACAGACTCCTCGTGGAACAGCCACACTTCATGGCAACATCTCCTTCCTCATCACCTGGTACTGCTGCAGGAATAGACATTCAAAACCTGCTTTACAAATTGTGCACCATGGTGATGTTAGGCTGTATAGCAGCCTGTACCTTTCCCACCAAGGACTATAAATAAAGTCAAATGATACTTTCTTCTTACAAGAAGAAACATCTAACCACAACATTACAACCAAAGGCAAAGACAGATGAGTGAACAGGCTTTAGTGAGCTTTTATATCTAACCTTATAAAGGGTAGGCAATCAAGATATTCTTATTTACAGAAAAATTTATCATTACTACTTTAGCGGTACCCAGTAATAGCAAATGATCTACTGGGCAGTAATGGCATGACAAAATAATGCAAAAGTACTTTCTTTTAACCCATATTACTTTTTCTGACATACAGAAAACAAGAGTGGCTTTTCACAGCAACCAGCACAGTTCTAAACCAGCTATATTTTCCTCCACATCTTTTCCTCCACATCTATTTTTATAAACTGTGCTTTCATTATTCCAAGTATCACAGGATCCTGCCGTCTATAGGCTAACACAAACAGGACTATTGTTTTTGCTATATAATGCCACTTATCTTCCTGCCTGCTTTTACATACATCTGTGAGTAGAAAATAAGTTATTTGCAAACAGTATAAAATGTATAAATTGTATTCACACGCACAATAAGCTTGACTACATACAAATAGTCCTAGGAAAAGCTAACCCAGTATATATTACCATAAAATTTACATTGCATTTTTAGAATGACAGAATAAGAAAATGTTTGCTTTTACTTTCATATTATAATATGTTGTAGAAATGTATTATAAAAAGCATTATTAAGACACAGCAATATAAATAAATGTCTTCATTTTTCTTAATTCTTGAAACTGAAGATACAAATACATCATTTCAATCCCTCTGGGAACTCCCCTCCTCTACTGATTTCAACATCTACAACAACCTCTTCTCTGAGACGGTCAAAAAGCACATTCAGCCAATTTTTAACCCTTAGTAAACTGCTACTGTGGTGTGCCAGAAGATATATTCATTGTAGGACTCCTTCCCACTAGACTTCACAACTTTTTTCCCCACCACTCTTCATCCTATATACCCTGCATTTAATCCTAGCCCTATTTAGCCAGTTCAACAAAGCTTGTAAGAAACACCTCCAGAACCAATGTTTTTGGCCCCAACAGTGAAGCTGCAGTACTGCAACTAGGCTCTGACTCAGAAGTAACAGATCCACAATTTCTCCTTCAATTCCTGACAGTATGAGCTGGTACAGCCCATTACTGCTTTACCAGCCAAGCTAACTGCAGAACTGTAATGCAGAACGCTGAAGTAACACAGCAGCACCACAGTGGAGCTGGAGTAGCAGGCATCAAAATGCCAGACACAAACCCAAAACTTTGCTGAAGAAGCTCAGCTACAGACTCTGAAAGCTCCAGTCTCTGTACTGACAGCACCCCAGCTGAGCTGAAAGATTCCTCCAGCAAGCTACAGGATCCAGGCCCGTTTTGGGTTGCTGAAGATGAGAGTTACCATCCTGCACTGCCCGTTTTTTGTGAAACTATAAGATCATTCCCACGTTTAAGACTGAGAACCAGCTTAGCTGCTCTGAGGTTCAAATGCAGATCTGAATCACGAGTTGCTGCTGAAACAGCTCCACTCATTTAGCACGGGGACAAATGACTTGCGACCGAAATTTCCCAATGATCTTCTAAGACAGTCTGCAGCGTTAGCTCCAGCCTAGAAGCAGGAAAAGGGGTGAGTGAACAGAAAAGCAAAGCTGAACACCTTTCTCAACAGCATCTTGGCTGTGGGAAGAAAAAGGGAATGAACGAGAGGAACGGGATGAATAAAGACATCACCTGTTAAGTTTGGACTGAAGGACTGAGAGCTATCCTGAATCAGACAAACACATGGATGGTAACTGCACCATTTCACTCAAGTTTCTAACTCCTATCAGTGCAGATGAAGGATGGATCAAGCTAGAGCTAGTCCACACTCCACAGTCACGTATTTTAAACATACCATACAAGTAGTACATCAGTCTGGTTTTCTTAAGAAGGGGGAAAAAGACGAATGAAATTGCAGATATCGTATCGCAGAAATCCCAAACCCATGATCATTATGTATGGTCCACACGGAGCATAAATACTAACAGTATAGTCTGCTGTGGCATTCTTCACAGATGGGTTTTTCCTATTCAATTACATTAAGAATTTGCACAGAACAAGAGCTGTGAACCATGTCCTCAGACCCAGGGGGTGTCTGCAGTCGGCAAAACGACAACCAAGTCGAACAAGTTAATATAAGTCACTTGGCACAAGAGTTTCTGAAGGCACAGTGCACTTTCAATGCTCACACAAATGAAAAGAGATAGGAAAACAATATGGTAAGGGAGTATCACCAAGGAAAGAAAGAAACAACGTCAGCAACAGCCTGCAATCTTCTGAAAGCATCCACACTGCCTAGGGGAAACTGCACAAAGCAGCTAACATAATACAAGTCAACGGAGTGGCCTTTGCTGAACTTTCATTAAGGACAAAGAAATCATCAGTATCAATAAATCCCTGTTTTGCAGCCAGGCTGGAAACCACTCCATGTCACCACAGGCTCTCAGTATACATACAGCAAGGAGGACAGAGAGTAAGAGGGCTCATCTGTTAAATATAAACAAGCATGGGACAAAAAAGGAATAGGCATACAATTCAGTTACTACAAAAGAAATTAAATGAACTTCCCCTTCCCTACATTTCACATAAAACCATGTTTACTTCAAAGAGAGCAGAAAGCAGAGATGCAACCAGCTGCTCTATGCCATCACCAGAAATATCACTCGTTCAATGAGGTTGGTTCTTTTTTTCTTCCCCCTCAACTACCTCTTTCAGCCTGGATATTTAATATGAGGCAAGATTCCTTTCTGAATTACTAACTTTAACAACTGCAGCATGGTTTAGATGCTCCCCCACCCCTGAAAACCTTCCTCTCCCTATCTACTACCGAAAGGCCAGTCCTAAACAGCAAGTTAAAAGATAGCAAGGCAAGGAAAGCTCTCCCCAACTTTACTGATGAAGTTCTTTAGATCAGAATAAAGTAGCTGAACATCTGCTAAGATAAAGAACAAGCCTCCCTAATCTGATCAGCCAGGAGAAAGACCACACTGCCTTTTAAGTCACCTCTTCTCAAAGCATTTGCTCTTGCAAAGTACAGATAACTCAAGAGGAAAAGTTTGCTTCCCCCTGGAGTGCCCTCACTCAGCTACGGCCCAAGTCCTCTCCCCAGCTTCCCCACTCCCCTGGAAAGAAAATAACCGAATCTTGCATTTCTGTAGGTTGAGAGCATGGTGTAAGAAGTTAGGGAGATGGAATATCACAATGCCAGCACTCCCTCCCTCCCCAAATCATGTCACAGATTGGGCCTCCTTTCCCTCTTCTCTCCTCCCCCCGATCAAAACTGCTTGGTGGATTCAAACACTTATTTTGCAGCAGCCCAGATTTCACTTTTTGGCATGTCAGAAACATAAAAGAGTAGGTGAGAGTAAATTTTCAGAACTTAAATGTGACCTATCAGCCATGGCTACCCATAGGGCTCTACATTTTTCCAGAATTAATTTGGGTTACTAAAGCCTCTGTTCACAGATACGATGCATTACTTCAACAATAATGTTTCCTCACTGCAACAGCACCTACTCTCCATCCCTGCACGGATGCAGCCATATCAGCTGCCATTATGTAAACTCATCCCCATTTTCGTGTGTGTTCGTGCAAAATATATAAAATGCATGCCCTTCCAGTGACTTGACTTTTTACTTTTGGTATAGCTGTTTTGGCTGCCAAAACCCCCCACAACTTCCTACATCCCTATACAGCAAAAGGACATGCAGAAGTGCTCCTTCTCTGCTTCTAGTTCAATCACCCCCATGCGTTGCTGCTCATCACTACCCCAGTACTGCTGGGAGAATATTTCGCTTCATCTTCCCCTCACCCACTGAAGGCCAAACAAAGGAGGTTAACCAGACCTCCCTTTAAAGAGAAGCACCCCCCCAAGCAGTACATAGAGAGCTCGCACAGCCTACCAAGCCTGCTGAGAACTCAGCAGTCCATTCACCAGCCTAGGGAACAGAGCAGCACTCACATCTCTGTCTTGCAAAGATAACATCTGTGCGTAGTTGCTGTCAAAAGAGAGAGTGCAGGTCAGGTCTTCACCACCTGAAAAATACTAGCCACAAGCACACCATCACAACAAGCTCCCTGGTGACCAACGGCAGGACTGGCAGTCCTTCTAAGAACTTCTCCATGATGGGCTATCTAAAGGTCTCTTATCCTAACAACCATCAGGTTTTGTTATGAAGATCATTTCCAAAAGCGTGGCCTTGTGTAGCAATGTAACAGCGATCCAAGACCAGCTCAACACAGTAACATTCACAGCAAAGACCTGCTTCTCTTCTTACTATTACACAATGGTACGTGTGCATGCTAATCTCCAGTCAATGCAAAGGCTGGCAAATGTGGTTTGCTGTTCCAAAACACTTGGGAATCACTCAGTCTGTCCTTTGATTCTGCCTTTGCAGTCAGTTCATCACTACTGCTAAAACCAGGTGCTCATATTTCCCAGCTGATAAAATGAGAACAAGGAGATATTCAATTAAGTCGAGAAGCAACCAGTTTTGAAAGGATGAAAGGAAGGCAATTAAAAATGCATCAGCCTAGATGTATTTGCCCAAACTCCTTGTTACAGACATGAGAGAAGTCAAAAACTCCAAAAAAAAAATTATAAAACATTTTAAGAACAGCTCGATGTGTTTAAACCAAACCAATGTCACTACATTAGGGTATCTTAAACAGAATGGAAAAGGCCTATCATAACACAAGGCAAACCTCCAGCAACTCAGACTGCAAGGGCACATCTCTGCAGGCAGGACCGTGCTGTCACTGTTTTCCTTTGGAACTGCTCCCTTCTGGTTCTCCACCAGAAAACCAGTAATACATCAAACACTCCAAAGCCACCATAGATGGACTGCAAGTTTGATGTGACACTGCACAAGTGCCTGCTCAGTCCAGCTCATCAAGAGGTAAGTGATACTAAGTATGAAGAGAAAGGAAAACAAAAGATTACTTCCTCTCCTACAACACTTTGTATCCAATAGCAGATTTGCAGAGACAGGACTGGTCTGACATCTTCTCATATGATAACCAAACTACCTGCATTAATAAATAACATTAGCATCATAAACATCTCACCATTTTTTATACTGCACAAGAGCTCAAAAAGCTGGTTCACAAAGGGTACACCAAGAAAGCTGTAAATTGATAAAATCCAAATCAGCTTCAGAAACATCTATAATCCAAATGAATCATCCCAGTGACACAGAATAAATGTTTTAAAAGGCACCCTTCAAGTGGGTTTTAGCATTTAATAGCACCTTTTAAGGAGCATTAAGACCACAATCATATAAGAAACTCTAACAAGAGAGCTCCTGGTAAGCCAAATCTCATCAATTTCCAAGGGAAAGGGTCTCAGTACAGAGGCAGCTGAAGGGTTCAGCTCCAAGACAGCTAAAACAGGCTATGAGGAAACTTCAAGGGGGGGGAGGGTGTTGGGAGGGGGGTGGTGTGGGATGAAAGAACTGCTTGACCCTGAGAGGTTTTGTTCTTTTGATTAACACATACACACAAGAGAATGAAGAGGTAGTAGTGGGAGGAAGAAAGACATGGGGAAAATAAAGATAATTGCTTTGGCTAGGTGCCAGACTTCACAAATTACTATTTGCCAGTCCCTAGCCAATACTAATAGAAAACCATCACCCATCCTCTCAGAATTACTTTACAGCTACAGACCAGTAACGCAGTCATCATTCACCTGCAGGTAAGAGTTAAGTTTACCAAAGAAAAAATCTGCTGTCCAAACTGGAATATATATACACACACAAAATCTACACATTACAGGTGGAACAAAAAAAAGGCCAGTGGAGATAAGGTTCAAGTCAAAAGTTTCTTACTCCAGGTGACCTTTGCCAGCCCAGTGACAGCAATTCTAGATCAGGGAGCTGGTTAAGCTCACACCAGACATCTTCAGCATTCTGCAGATAATACCACAGGACCAAGCTCAGTAAAAATCCCACTTACAACTTCTGCCACACAGATTTTTAGCATTCTTTGGCTTTCCTTTTGCAATTAATTTATCTTTAAACTTTTGCAACTGGACTGTGAAGCACAATGAACAAACATTTAAGTGAGTTCAAAATTACTCCTGGTTTATCTGTAGAAATACTGTGTGATTTCCAGCTCTACCTTTCAGTACTTGAGCAGCTTCAGAAAGCTGAATTTGATTTAATTGGATGTGCAACGACTACAAAGGGGCACAAACTAATCCACACAGAACTTGTTGAAGCCTCCCCTTTCCCAAACGTGCAGAGAAACAGGCTTCAAGCCCTCAGTTTGATACTTTAACTTCTGTCATCAATGTGTATGTTCCAGGCTGCATTCAGCAACTCTGCTGTGTGGAGAAACATAAAGGGTCTTACCTTTGCAGTGTCTTTAAAGAATCAGTATGAATATAGAGCAGATTAGGCAACATTTCTGTTGTTTGCCTCTCATTTGCTGTCAGCTGTCAGCAACATGAACAGTCAAAAGCCTCTGGAGCAGGTTGGTATTAGTCAGCTAGACTTGAATTTCCAGTTCTTTTACATTGCTGTCTATTTTCCTTCATTAGTTGGCCTGTCCTGCCCTGGTATCAGATTACAGGGAGCCAACATTTATAGCACCTTGCAAAACAGTCAAACATATCACATACCTAAGTCTGCCTATACCTGTTGCCCTCGATGTTTAACCCTTGCTATTCAACAGGAAAAACTTTTATTCTAGAAAGTATTGCCTAAAAAAATATTTCCAGCCAAGGAATCAATTTTCCTTCTTACCTGACAGGTAGAGGACGGCATGAGATTTTGTTTTACACACTTGAGGACACAGGCAGGCATTGCCAAGAACTGCAGCTCTGAGAAGCATTCAAGAACATACCTGGAGACCCAGCAGCAGAATGAGACCCATGGCCTGGATGCACTTGCTGATCATTTTAGAAGGTCTCAGAAACCCCAAACAGCTCCTTCTGGGTTCCAGCTCATCTAAAGACCCTAATTTCTGGCCTCCCTTCAGACCCTGCTGCTAGAGCAACAGGCAGGCAGGCGCGTTGTCAGCATATGACAGGCAGTGCAGGAGCTGACAGCACTTCCAGCCTGTGGCTCCCCCAGCACAGCTGGCTTCCCTCTGCTCAGCCAGGATGTGGTGCTGCCTTGAGCTTGGCTCTGCAACCTTGTCATTCTGGACAGCGTGCTGCTAATCCTATTTCCACACTCTGAAGCCTGCAATCTAGACAGCAGCGAGTTAAACCGAACAATGGCAGCAGCGACTTCGCTCTCTCCGGTGCCACTTCTTCATGCAGGACACAGAGCCGCCCCTGTGAACACAGCTGTGACAGCCACATTTGAGAGGGTTATATAAGGTATTCTACGTGTTCTGGTATGACAGGTACCTCAGCTTTCCTACACATGCATCATACATCTTGGAATTAAACAGAGTTTTAACAAAGAAATACGTATATTGTTAAAACTCACCTACGGCTGCTCAGCCAGCCCCCTGCTTGGGACCAGTGGCCCATACTGCTGAAGCTGAGAACAGAAGGTAACACACCGTTACACTCACAGGAGTGAGCTAATTCAGTGTGGATGAAACACATCAGCATAGTTTTAATTGCGTGGTGCTTTAACCTGTATCCTTTACATTTAAGTTAGCATGCACACCTGGATAAAATTAGATTTTCAGTCTTGTTTATAAAGCTTATCAGTTAAAACATACTCTTGTGACTGTGCCTCAAGCTTTTTTATGTTTGTCACAAAGATCCCTATTTAACTTTACCCCAAAATACAAGAAATTAAGTACTCAGTCGTGCATTTCCAGAGGTTATACCACAGGAATTCATCAGCGAGGCTTTTCGCACCAAGCAAGAGATGACCTGTTGTCAGACACAGCACAGCATCTATACAGTGCCCCAATGTACACCTTCCTTATACATCCACAAAGACCCATATTGTCACCTGCACAGCCATACCATCGAGATTAATTCTTCTTATAAGTTCTTTCTGAAATAGTTTGATGAGTGAACTAAGACAAATAATACTGTGATTTGTTTGTTTGTTTAAGGGCTTAAAAAGTCCAATGCTACTACTAAAACAGGGAGGGAGTTATTTATGAGGTTGGGACAGGAGGGACACATCTGCATCAGCAAAATTCTCAGAAAAATTGAGACCAATCTACTACTTTGTCAAAATCACAAAGCTGATGTTTGCACTCTGCTTTCACACGGATTACAAAAAACCTCAACAAGCAATAAAAGCACCCAACCCAAGAGTAAGTGACAGCAGCTCCTATCGTTTTTATAAGCAGAAATGCTTGCTTCAAAAAGGTCTGTACAAACAGGGATGAAAGGTAATGTAAGAAGAGGCATAAAGTAACAAACCATACCTACAGGTGGGCAGATTGATAAGGAAAGGTTGGAGACAGAGATGTCAGTCAGACTTCACGGATACCCTTCCACTAAACTCCAGGACTGATGAATCTGGGCTGGGGTTTTTTTTCAGTTTTTCTTTTCTAATGCAACAGTCTGATTTTTTTTTTTAATATTTTTTTAAATATTTTTTTCTTTTTTGCATGAATGCATTCAGATTTATTTATAGTGTAATCAGGTTCTTCACTGGAGCTCAGACAGTGTTCAAGTAACAAGAGTGCATGTAGGCCATGACAGAATTTTCTTAAACAGGATATCAAAAAAATACTCCAGAGCTTCAAGACAGTCTCTGAAATCAAGGCATGGGGTTTGTAACTCCTTTCTGACATAAACATTTCCACCTGCTTTTTAGTGTATCATATTTTACAGAGCACTGTAGCTGCAACTTGTGTCATCTACAGGTCTAACAAAAAATATTTAAATTTACTGCAGATTGTACAATGAAGGAGCTAAGCTTTTAAACTCATGGGTAGAAGGGCTGAGGCTCATCTGGGGGAGAAGGCTGTAACTGCACGGTTTCCCTCAGCATGACAAGTCACAGCTCTGAGCTCATATGCACTTTGTGCTTGGGTAATTCCTACTGGTGTTCCTGGTCACAGCTCACCATGGAGAAAGGCAAGAAGCAACAAAATACTTCAGATAAGCTCAAGTAATCACGATTACTAAGGTCTCCTGCAGCATGTAGGAAAAGCAGCAAAGTCACTGGCTCTGAACAGAAGGAATGCTCTCAAAACATGAGCTTAAAACTGAATGTGAGATTGGAAAACACTTGAGAACACCAACACAAAGAGACAACACCCCACTGAACTCCAGGCTCTCCCTCACTGTAACTTGTTTGGTATACAAACCACCTTGTTACTAGACAGCCAACTACTTATGGGTGTGGAGCACACAGCACAAAGGGCTCTATGTGCAAGTTATCCCAACAGTCTCATCTAATGTAGATACACTGAACATACCACCACTGTACCCGGAAACAGGAACAGAAATTGTCTTGTCTCTAAACCTCACCACGGCAAATTCTTCATCCCAGCAGAGAGACTGTAGGTTTGGGATTTTCATCTCCAATCTTTGTAATTATCTTTACTTCTTTCCTCAATTAGCACCTTTAGCATTAACTCACTTGATGTATTTTAAGAACATTGTTTTGGGAGACAAATGCTTTTTATTTCCCTCTGAAATGTCTCACTCATTTCAGCCACATTTTCAAAAGGTCACCAACCATGTCCAAGTTTCAGATGCTTGCGAAGTCAGACACTAACCCAACGGTTGTGCTGTTTTCATGGGATCACAGAACAGCTTGGCTCAAAAAACACCTGTAAATATCACCTTGTTCCCACCTCCTGCCATAGGCAGGGGCACCCTCCAAAATATCAGATTGCCCAGAGCCCCATGCAACCTGGCCTTGAACACTGCCAGGGAGGGGGCAGCCACAGCTTCTCTGCGCAACCTGTGCCAGCGTCTCCCCACACTCGTCACAAAACATTTCTTCCTTATGTCCAATCTAAATCTACCCTCTTCTTGTTTAAAACCATTGTCCCTTGTCCTATCACTACAGGCACCGTTAAAAAGGTTTATGTGAGTTCGCTAAGACAACCATAGAATAGTTTGGGTTGGAAGGGACTTGTAAAGATCATCTAGACCAACCCCCATGCCAAAGGCAGGACTATCTGCAACTGTATCAGGTCGGTCATAGTCCCATCCAAACAGACCTCCAATGTTTCCAGGGATGGGGCATCTACCACCTCGGCCAGCGTCTCACCTTACAATTACTTTTTTTCCCTTAATTCCAATCTAGTTCTACCCTCTTTTAGTTTAAAACCATTACCTCTTGTCCTATCAAAACAGGCCCTGCTAAAAAAGTCCCTGTGTTTTGTACAAGCCCCTTAGGGTACTGGAAGGCTGCAAGAAGGTCTCCCCAGAACACTCTCATCGCCAGGCTCAACGAATGTCTGCAGAAAAAAAGATCTCAGGTAAAGAACCAAACAGATAACACTCCATCTAAATCCTCCCTTTAAAACCTCTGCAAGGTGAGAGGCCACTGTGTAAGTGTACACACTGAAGAACAGTCACACACTGCCACTCTTTGTGCACTCCAAAATGCAATGTATTTCCTCAGATCATTCCGAAAATGTGTGTTTCATGATACTTAGTGCAATTGCAAGAATAAATACATTAACTGGCAGCTATGTAGGATAAGATGGAAACTAATATTCCCATGCCATTTGTGCATTTTTCTTCTTACAGATCAGCGTAGCTTAAATTTTAAATGGGATGGGATTAAGAAGGGCGACTATTTGTCTGGGGAATTTCAAACTAGTCAACTTAGCTATTAAGAGAATATAAATTATCTCTTGACGTGTTGTTAGACTAACAATTCCCACCATGGGATTTCAAACATTTATGGAACATGAGTTAAAGTCCAATAAGATTAATATTAAAGAGCAAAAGGATTTCTCTTAAGAGTGATGTGGAAAAGGAGTGGGGTCTGCAAAGGTTCCCCCTAGGGAAGGCAGTGTCTGGACTGGCCAGTATTTCTCATTTTGTAATGTCTGGGGAAATGTTCACACTGAAGCCTAAGTCACTCGGGTAGGAGCACACACCTGCTCTAGGGACACACAGGAATTCACTGCTAATGAACTAGACACAGAATTTATGTGTTACATGAAAAGACCCACAAAAATCAGAGTATGCTGGAAAGTTTCAGAGCCCCTACAAAGCAGGTGTAGGGAACTTCAAGCCTCACCTCTTCCTCATTTCAAGTTCCTGCGTCTTTTGCGGAACTAAATCGGGCATCAGAGGTGTCTGCACAGGCACTGCTGTGCATGCCCCTGTGCTCTCCAGCCACAGCCCCTATACGCAGGGCTGGACCAGCCAGCCTGACTCCCAGCTGTGGGAGGAAGCAAGGCAGCAGGGCTGGGAGGAACCAAACTGCCTGGGAAAAACCACAAAACTGCCTGGTCACTTTGGGCTGCATTGTGTACCCCACCTGGTCTCATCCTGCAACAGAAAGCAGCAGAACACTGCCACAAGCACTGGCTTACAAACCTGAAAACCTCTTTCCACCTCCCCTCAGCTCCACAGAACAAGACAGACAGGTATTTATGACACCCAGGCTCATAAAGGTTTCGATACGCAGTTTGCCAGCTGAGGAGGTGACCAATCCTGGGCTTCAAAGGCAAAGGTACCACCAGTTCCTACACAGGCACCATGTGCCCGTGCATACGCATGCACTTGCCTGCCCTCTCAGGTGCTGTCAGGACAGGGCTGTTGCACAAGCCCGCCTGTGCTTTCCAAAAGAGAAACCCTAAGAGTGTCAGTCATACACAGGAGAAGGGTTGAGCAGACATGCACCCAACACAGCTGCTACTGTCAGGAAACAATTTTCTCCTATGACAGCTTTTCCCTCTTTGACACACGAAAGTAGAGGACTTGATTGTCAGGAGGAATCCTAAATTCAGACTATACCTATGAAACTCAAACACCTCTGTTAAGAAAGGACTCTGGTTGCTCCAAGTTTTCCCTATAATCAACAGGAGAAAAGGCAGGCTGCATCTCCTGGACTCAAGGTTCTTCACTGAGTCACTTATCTGACTTGCCTAAAGTATCGGGAGTTGGTCCAGGTCTCAATTCACAGAATCACAGAATGGCTTGGGTTAGAAGGGATCTTTAAAGATCATCTGGTCCAACCCTTTCAACATCTTTCACTAGGCCAGACTGCTCAAAGCTTCATCCAGCCTTGAACAGCTCCAGGGAGGGGGCATCCACAGCTTCTATGGGCAACCTGTGCCAGGGCCTCACCATCCTCATCATACAAAAATAAATCTCTCTTATGTCCACTCTAATTCCACATGCTTTCAGTTCAAAACTGCAGTCCCTCTTCCTGTTGTTATAGGCCTTGGTAAAAAGTCTCTCTCCATCTTTATTATAAGCCCCCTTGAAAGGCTGCTCTAAGGTCTCTCCAGAGCCTTCTCTTCTCCAGGCTGAACAAGCCCAACTCTCTCAGCCTGTCTTCACAGGAGAGGTGATCCGGCCCTCTGATCATTTACATTTACATTTCTAAGAAGCATATGATGTGGCTGAAACAAGCACTCTGGCCTTTCTTGCAGCATAACAGCCTCAGCAAGCAAGAAGATCCTCAGCAGACACCAGCTTTCTTATGAAAACTTGCAAATTATCATAGAAAATAGAGACATTTTTATCTAGCACTTCTACCCTACCCTTTCCTCTCCCAGCACGACATTCAACCTGTACAGTCAGAAGGAAAAGACAACACAAAACAAAACAAAAAAATCCAAACCCAAAGAAAAGCTGAGGTTAAAGTGGAAGATTAACTAGTACCATAAACACAAGGAGGGGTTGCTTTACATAGTTTCTAATCCATACCATCATTTATCCTCTAGCCTCCTTTCTTTTCTTCTTTTCTGCTGCCTAACATTTAATCTACTTCCGTGAAGCCTCAGTGGTTTGCTGTGATCACAGATACAATAAATTAGTATCAGAAGTGTGGGTGGGTGGGGAAAAAAAAAACACAATACTGTGCCTTTTTTCAAGATGCCACAGACTTAAAAAGGAGTCCTGCAGAGGGTTTTACTATGTGTTCTGCCCAGATGGCTGTGCCCCATTCGTACCTTTCCTCTCTCAGTACTAAGAAAAATGGTGCTCAAAACTGAAAGGCAAAAAGGTCAGCAGAAGCATCTTGTCCTTGGCAAAGGCATCCAGTGCAGCTGTTAGAAATGTGAGAGCTGGTGCTTTTCACAGAGGCAAAATGCAGAGTTTTGCTCTTGTGGTGCTGGCTCCTGGCCCTGTAAAAACCCAGGGGATGAAGAGCTGCTCCCTCTGGACAAAGGCACCACTGAGAGCTAGGAGCAGTGTCTGCCTTCACAAGAGCTTCTGTCAAACACAGAACCACCTCCTCCCCACCTCTCCCACAGGGTGTGATGCACGGTGCCTTCCACAAAACCCCTCACCCATCTATTCTCACTGCCCTTACAACCTTTCTACTCTTTCACACCCAGAGGATGTGACCCTCAGGCAGAGGGCCTGTACTTTAAAGAGCATGTAGTACTGGAACATTTTATCACATGGCAAAGACATCTCTACTCAATGCTGGCTCGTCAATGAATAAACAGTATAAGGGGAAAAAAGGATATTCTGAGAGTTATGCTGTCACATGAGGAAGAAAAGATCATTGAATCAGGCAAAAAGGCTGAAATGAATCTGCAGAGTTTCAGTTCTAACATCGTTTTGATGTGCAGAGTACTCAGTTCTCTAAAATCTGGTGCTGGGGAAGATATTATTAGAGTTCTAGCTTCAATAAGTTAACTACATTGTAACAACATGCCTATCTGCAGAACTCATGGAACCTGTAAAAAGCAATTACACCTTTTAGAATAGCAGGTTTTATGGGCTTTTTTTGTGCACTTGTAACCAGCTCTTTAACAGAAAGCCAGACCTGCCGCAGAAACACACAGATCCACAAGTGGACTAAAATGGAATTATTAACAACCATCTTCATCATCATCATCAGTCCAAAGGTACTGGGATCTTACAGTAAAGATTCACCAGGCCAAGTAACGTGGCAGTTACCTGCACAGAAAGACATTAATGAAATCAAATGACTTCAAGCCCAACCTGTCCACTTCTCACACGCATTTAAAAACTCCTCCACCAGCAGCAGTGGAAAAAGAAACACCGGACCTCAGCTCTGTGTTAGGGTAACTCCCATGGTTACTCTTCTACAGTTCATACTTCAAGAGTTCAGTACTGCTTTTCGGTGAATTGATTACATTCTGATCTTTAAGGTATCTAAACAAGAGTCTTGGACAAATGGACAACAAAGCCAAAAGCACAGAGGCAGGGGGAAGCTCCTGAGAAGACAGTTTGTTACAAAAGGGCTGTCCAGGGCAGACAGCAGAGTCATCATCTCTCAGTGCATCTGCTCCTCTGCTCGTGGTTTAACTGACAGGAAGCACAAAGATACCAGGACCCAGCAACAAGTGTTTCCTGCCTGCACAGCCACGTCTCCCCCCACTGCGTGCTTGTCACCGAGCACGCCTGTCCTCCTGCATAGGCCACAGCCTCCCATGAAGGAGAGAAACTTTGAGACACCTTCTAAAATAAAATAAAATAATAAATGAACAACCAAAAAATAAGCCCATGCACAGTTAAGTCAGCCAGATAGATGGATGAAACATGGCCAGAGGGCCACCAAACCAGGGTATAAAATGGTGGCGTGTTTTCATCTGGCATGGCCTAGGACAGCATGTGAGCCAGCTCTGGAGGTTTTAGAGTCTGGCCTTCCTCAAGCGGGCTTGCAGACCACCAAGAAACCAAGTTACTTGACTTAACAGAAGGAACAACAAGCAAGTAGAAATGTTCAGAAATCAACCACAACCAGTGGCAGAAACCACACCGACAAATACACTACCAACACATTTACTTACCTGGACCACCCTGTCCTAGAAAACAGGGCAGGTTAGATGGTGCAGGGGGCTTTTCTAACACTAATACTTGAAGTAACACCTGTTAGTTTACCACAAAAATTGAAATGTTGAAGAAGTATTTAGTGCCAACAAGACAGGCGCAAGAATTAATACAGCTTAAGCAAGCAAAGGCTCAACCGCTAGAGAAAGCACAATTCCAGTGAAAAGCAGAAACTCCAGCACAGCTGTCATTTTTACAGTATCTAGATGTAAAGCAATATGCTATACTCAGTCCCTCTCTAATTAGTCTTCTGCTTGGTCTTAGGTTACCCTGTAATATCATGTGTCAGAAAGCATCTTCTCAGCCAGCTTAAAAACCATACTTGTAGGTAGGATAAGGAGTTAAGATGGTCTTGTATCCTTCCTTCATCGGTGGTCAACTGGTGCTTTAAAACTGAGGAAAACTAGTTTTGGGCTGTATCTGCAAGGTTGTCAACTAAAGCAGCAGAAGACACATAATTACACCTGGTATCCACAACTGGTAGATATCTAGTACCTTTAACAATATCATCTATTGGTATTGTATTAGGAGCATTTTTGTGTAAACATAAAAGCAGTTAAAAAGTCTTCACTGGATTCCATGGAGTTTCTGACACCCTTTATAGAACCAAGATCCTCTTCATCCCTATTCCAGCTGGGAATAAAAACACCTTCACATGGTGACTGGCATTGTTAGTAGAGCAGCCATCTCAAAGTGTCAGTGGTCTGCAATTCCCTGAAAGCGACCCAGCTCCAAATTCTCCTTTCTAACTCAAGATCTGTTCTGTAATTAGGTTCCTCCAACAGAGAACACTTTGTCACCAGCTTTCATATGCTCTCATCTGAGTTCTCAGGCTATCTGGGTTACACCACAGAACCACAACTGTCCAGTGCTTCAAGAGACAGGATCTGGTCCCTACATTTCACTGAGCACTTGGCCCCTCCACACCTTAGAAGTCTCAACATAAGCCCTCAACCAGGACCCATAGGACACTAACAGAAAGCCAGTGGAAGAACTTGTGGCAGAAGCTCACTTCTGCAGCACTTCTGATGTCTACTTAAGACACAGGTCCCACCCTTGACAAGTAATTAACACCAAGCCACCAACAAATAAAATAAAATTAAAAAAGACTTAAAAGTAATGGGTAATGGTTGCTTAAAAGCCTTTCTGAACGAAATGCCTTGCAGCATGATCTGAACCTTACTAAATTCTGCTGGACTGGCAAAAGGACTTAGAAGAGAACTGAAAGGAAAAAAAAAAAAGTATTTTCCATCTCAGATTCCAACAATACTATGTAGCCAACAGCATTTTGTAGATTTGCTTCTTAGTTTGTAAGTCACGTTGGTCATATCTTGCAACATGTACTGGCAGGATTCAATGTTTTCCTAAGAAAACCGGGGTGGCAGATGCTGACACTGATCCAGAAATGGTTTACTCTCAAGCTGGTTATTGTTTTTAACCCTGAAAGTTCATCTGCGTCCCACTAATGAACTACAGATTTTATTACAGCAAATATTTCAAAATTCTCATCTGTTTATTTTCATGGTGTATTATTACTGTACTAGCTCTAAGGATAACACCAGAAGGTTGTATTTACAAGCATAATCACCTCTAGTATCTTGATTATACACTAATATAATAGCAAAGACATGAATGTAACACAAGCATAGTGCCAAAAAATGTGGGGGTGTTCTTTTATAAATTATTTTGAGGCACTTTAAGACCGCCTAAGTTTCCAAGCTCTGTGTATTTTAAACAAAAATGGAAAGGTAAATGTTTATAATTATATCTATGATTATAAAAGCAAAACAAAACGCAGGATTGTCTTAATTCTTACAAAATTGAAAAGTTATTCCTGAAAGCTGCTGCTGTGTGGCACCAGCAAAGCACCTGCACGTTCCGACAGCCGGCCCCTTGAGTTTCTTCCCCAGAGTGGGTTACAGCTATCGCGAGGAGTGGTCTCCACAAAACTGCTTTTCCTGCAGAACAGCTCTGAGTCAACTCATCTCACATCTCTTGCAACTAGTAGTCTAACTGCCTTGCTACCGGTGTGTTTTTTCGGGGAGGTAGGCGGGATCACACTTCACCAAAGCACCATATAGAGAGAAGAGCAAAAGTGAAACTTAGCTGAGCCACGCTCAGCGACCAGGCTCCCTGAGCAGCAATAAAACTGCCTTCATGGATTTCTTTGTGTTAAAAGAACAGCTTTAACTGAGTGGAACGTGATTTTTAATCCTACAGTGTCCCTTTAATAAACACCCCAAAGAAGACATTTTCCAGATAACCAAGGAATTTTTTACAGTGTTGACTTACCAAGCAGAGCACAATAACCAGCTATTCTGTTTGCACTATGAGGCAGTACAGTGCAATGAGTTAATAATTTATCACAGCATTGCTCTTGGCAACTGACCATGATCAACTTTTAAAATTCTTCCTCATTCTTACATTTTTAGTCTCAGCAAGAATATGGCACCCTTAGAGCATGAGCTCTACCTGAACATTTCCTAGCAAAGGAAAGAGGTTCAATCTTCCCAAACACCTGCTTTTCTCCTGTCTTGTTTCAGGCTCAGACCAAAGGTCATAATTTCATTTCAATAACCTTATTTAGCAGACGGGAATAACTAGAGTCCTGTTAACAAAACAAGAAGCTAACAGCATTCTTTCAGAAAGCCACAGCAGTGCAGTTTTCATCCCTGTGCTTCCTTCCCCCTCTTCTCCCAGAAGGAAAAAAAATAACACGAAGGCCTAAGCTTCCCCCTCTGCCAAAATCTTTTATTTGCACATGCTCCTCCACCAACAAACACTTTTTCCTCCCATTTTACATTATCAAGACCTACGACTCTACATAATTTTGGGCAAAGTCTAGTTAGTTAACAAACTCTTCTTTCGACCAGAAGGATCTAGCTGTGGTGTTCAGACACTCAGTTGGAACAGAAGTTTTCAAGAAAGTTTAGATGTGACCCATAGAAGCTTTAACTGTCCTAAATGTCACCTTGTTGAAGCTTTGGCCACAGGCAAACATCTTCTTCCAAGGAGCTACTTCATCCTCGCCCTTATTCCTCAACCCCAGCTCTTACAAACTCCCCAGCTCCACCACTCTGAAAACAATCCCTAACCTGGTTCTGTCAACCAGCCCAGCAGCTTCACATGGGGTGGACACCTGACTTGTCCACTTGGCTCATCTTGGCTGAAACGGATAAGGGGTTGCTTGCACAGTTTGGACTGCAGATGGGAGGGCAATAAAACACTAGGGAAAAAAACTAAGCTGTCAGCGAGGGAAAATAAGGGTGGCACCCCTCAAGTAGCAGTGAGGTAGGTGTATGAGTGGTCCTGCCATGGATACACCTAGGAACAATCATATCCATCTCTATCTGTTTCACTAAGAGCACATTTTAATTTAAACTGGACTGGTGCAAGTTTGTATGCTCACAAGAACATATGCATACAGTTTAAAATCACAATTGTAGCTCAACTAGTGCAACTCACCGTTGAGTCAACATCATAAAGGCCAGTAAAAAGGCCCTGGCCAGACGCTACGTGAGCCATTTAAGGATTTACAACCCATCAACTTCAGGACAGTTCATTATGTGAGTAAAGCGTGCTCGGTCCAAACCTCCCTTCTGTGCTTCAGGGCATATCCACCTAAACCCTTGCCACGTGGGTTTAACGGGATGTGTGGCCAAGCGACGGGTGGTTACACATGCAGCCTTCACTGAGGAGCACAGCAAGCACCTCGGGTGAGGCTGAAGCGCCTTCAGCGTGCATGTAAGCTTGGCAAGCACCATGGAGGCAGTAGCATCATTCTTGCATCTAGTTAGTACATATCACGCTTGCTCATGACAGGAGGCATAACAGGAGGTTCTCCCAAGGCAGCCTTTCTCAGGAAGCAAGCTGCTTTCTTCACACAGTCTTCTTTTTCCATGTAGAGGTCCTCACGCAGGGCAGGAACAATGAAGCCACAGAACTCCCCACTGATTATTTCCCCGCGCCTCCAGACATGCTACATCTGTGCAGCACGTATGGACCAGTGACTCCAGTCTCTTTTCTCAGGGCAGTGGCTGTTTTACCCAGCTTGTAACTGCTACACTTTTTCCCCTCAAAGGTGCACACTTTAAATCACAGAGTATCAATGAGATGTCACCACAACTCCTGCTAATGAAGCCTGGCAGTACAAATAAACAAAAACCTTCCTAAGCCCACCTGAACCCAGGGCACTTCTAAGAGAATCTTTAAACATTACAAGTATCAGAACCTAGACACAAAACCTACCTTAACTACATGGCTTCAGAAGTATTAAACCTTTTCTGCAAATATACCTCTTATTTTTAAACAAACATTTGTAAGACCAAGCCCTCATCTTGTAGTTTGGCCAAAATTTTTCTGACATTGCTTACCACTGAGAATTATTTCTAGTCCATTACCACTGAATCATTTGATCTACCTCACTTGAAGGACTGTATTAAAAGACAATTAGCTTTTTATAAAAATGAATGATAGAATGCTGTATGGCAGCAAACATTCGTAATGAGGCACATGTCTTTCAGAAGTCTACATATAGGAAAATATCCAACCAACAGTAACTTTCTTCTTGGTTTTCTTCTCAGGAAAACCTTCCACAGCCCATTTTTAAATGGTCTAAATTAAGAGTTTTCTATATTACAGCCCCACCAGACAAAAAGTGAAACTGCATTTCACTTGGTTGATTCAAATGCAACTTATTGTGTCGTTGCTTTTAGCTGATACTGAAAAGAAATATACTTTTTTGAGTAGGAAAGAGACAGCATTTTTAAAAATGCCACAAGCCATCCCCAGCAAACTCGAGACAGTTTCTCAACACAGAATGTTTCATTTTCATTTGTAGGTTTAAACCAGCTCTGTAAAGAAAAAAAGCCCCCAGACACTTCCTCTCTACAGTTCCTTCTTTTCTCTTTTTGAAATAAACACAAGTTAGTTGTCTTTTTGAAAAGAAACACCTAACCAGGATGGCAGTCTCTCAGTAGCACACCACTGACAGCACCCAGAGCACCTTGCTGGACTCACAGAGCTCTCAAAAAGCTGGTTTGAAGGCACCAGGAGCCAGGGAAGTAAATTCTTGCAGTTTCTGCTGGTTTGCCACCCTCTGCACTCCAGAGCATGTAAGCTTCATCATTATTTTCTTGATAGCTAATACCCTCGTCCACGTGCTTACATGCTTAATTTACAGACACTGTGACAAAGCCTGAATAGCTACAGAGCAGTTTACAGAGACTCAGGGCAGAGGGGGGGCAGGAAGAGCAGTGCAAAACCAGAAAATACACCAAGAGAATGTGAGTGGATAGTGGAACCACCACCTCCAAGGACAAAGTCAGGCCAAATACTACCTTCAGGAGACAACATATAAGCCCGGTGCCTTTACAACAGTATTTACAACAAAGTGTTTCCTAAGAGGGTCATCTTCTGGTTGGAAAGACAGCCTCTACAAAAACCAAACCTTCCATCACATCCTTGGTAAACTACTCTTGTTAGCTCCAAACTGACCTAAGCACAGCACACGTAGCAGGCACAAACAGGCGAAAGCTAACAGTATCCTTGTCAACTTGCTTTTAACTTGAAGTTGAGTCTGGTTGGAAGAGCGAGTTAAACATTAATGTTCTGACAGCGGTCAGGCCTGAGTATCACAAGTTGTAACTGCAGTTTCACAATCCCCTTTTGCTGCTTCTTTCTCCAGCTGCAGTATAAAACTGAATAAACACTGGAACAGGAGAACAGCAGAAGCGATTTGATACAAAGCCCATAAAAGTAAGGTAGCTTTCTCCTAACCTGCCAGCTTTAATCACTGTCAGAAAAACACAAGTAGCTAGAGGAACATACAGCATGACAAACAAGTACATGGAGCTGTAATACATATAAACACCTTTTTTTTCTTTCAACAGCAGACAATTTTAATCAAGCCAGCTCACCCCTTTCTTCCAGTTCTGAAACTCAGTCTCATATGGGATGACGTTTATACTGAACCCAGTTAAGAACTCAAGCCACGACCACGCAAGGAGGTGAAGCAAATGCAGAAAGAGCTCATAAATTGAGTGATGAGACCATCACTACACTAACAGTAATCATTCAAGAACCACAAAGCATTCCCTCAAAATAATGTATTTGGTATAGTCACACAGAAATGTTGATGATGAGTTAAATATAGGGTGTTCTAGAAACAGACTAAAATGTCTAATTATAGAAGCAGATAGTGACATTCAATCCATCCAAAAAGAACCCTTTCCCACAGTTTCCAACCTATGTATTTAGTATTCCTATTCCTAGGAAATGATCTTAACTGCATTTTTCCCTCCCTGGTATAAAAAGAGGTAATTTTTCCACGCATATTTAAGAACTGGAGGTTCTTTCCAGGCTAACCAAACGACTGTCGTTTTCACATTCAAACCTGAACTTCATACAAAGTCGCTCACGATGGATGACTGATCTCTTCAAGGACAAATAAATGACCTGAGCTCTAGCCACCCCCCCATTCATCACTAAAGACGTTGGTAGGCAGTTAATGCCTAAAGCACATCAAGGTAAGAATGCATAAACTTTAGTCCCTATCTAATGGGATCCTTTTAGCACAAAGGCTAGTAGAGTGGGAAGCTTTGCCCCAGGACAGGCTCATACTGAAGAATAAATCGTTTTTACCTCTACGCAGATTAGTACCTTCAGGTCAGCCTGAGAATGTCTAGACCCTTTCACATGACTGCTGCGGACTTCTGATAAGCAAAAGACTTCAAATTTCAGTAGGCACAGTCTTTACTTTTATCTGTGGAGGAACATTTAAGTAAGATTTAAGGAAGCAAATAATCTCTAAAGCACATCAGTGGCATTAAAAGGATAAGCACAGTAAATCACCGGCGTAGGGGTAGCAAAGTTTCAGTGCCCACGGCAGGCTGTAGCCAAGGCTGGGAACCCGAACTCCACCTCCCGCCCCTCCTGCGCTGAATCACTGCGCCGGGGGAAAGTCCTCGCTGCTCCTCGCACGCCCATCAGGGCTCCAACGAGTCACCAAAACTGTCAGTGAAAACAACAAAATCTGCCAGCAGAAGCTGAGAAACTGTTCCTAACGCTCGCAAGAAGCCAAAGCTGGTTTGGAGATCAAAGTTTCTCCTCTGATAGAGAGGGAAATCTTGAGTTTTTCTTACAAAGTCTCTTCTATCAGCTCCCCAAATGCCCCCCTACTGTAGTCCCCTCCCTTGAATACACCTGTGCTGAAAAAGACATAAAAGGGGTACACTTACACTCCACCTGTATTCATTTATTACATGTAAATGTCCGAGGAGCCACACACACCACCAAAGTATGAGTTTGCAGCAATACTGAAAGATCAGGCTATACCAGGCCAACAACATTCTTCAAAACTGGAGGTTTACTTCTTCCCCCCCCCCCCCCCACTCGAGTGCCAAGATCGCACAGACCTGGCAATCCTTATCTTCAATGGATGAAAAAACAGAGCACTTTAAAAACAGGCACTCCTGTAAAGCATCGGTCTGGAAATAATGTTCAAGGTAACTGGCATCTAATGATTCCACTCCCACTGCTCATCTCTCAACAACCTCGAACTCCATCCAAACTAAAAGATCCCTGCCTTAGGGTTGGTGAAGGCGGGGGGGGGGGGGGGGGAGGGCAGAGGGGGGAAGATAATTCTTTTTGAGACAAACAAAGGCTTTGGCTACAAAAGTGAACAAAAACTAATGCCATTTATAATCCACTTCTCTGCCTTCTACAAGATCTGTCCAAGCTGACGTCTGCAAGGCTTGCAGGGGCTATCAAATCACTTTTTCCTAGCTCTACCACAGCACCTCAGATGCTTCTGTAGCCATGGAGTAGTCCTTGCACAGCAGCAAGACAGCCTGAACATGGCAGCTTTGCCTTCAAAGAGGAACTGCTCCTTCACTCAACAGAAAACAGCAGCAGCTATTTACCCTTTAGCACACAAAAAGCTTTCTGCCCAAGATAAGCAGCTACAGCTTGTGAGCTAACTTAGGATAACTCAAGTTTGGAAGACTGGATGTCTTGACAGGGGCCGGTACAGCAGAAAGAAGGGGAGGCAAGAGGTAAGGGAAGGGAGGCTCGCGCTCTGCCAGCTGCAAGGGCAGCAAACAGTTGTTGCCTCTGCCCTGTGATCTGGAGAAAATGGAGAAAAGCTTTAAAAAAAGGAAGGTGTAAATACCTTATCAGATTTTTTTCAGTTAAAACCTTTCACTAGCTCAAAACAATTTTCTTTTTTCCACGTGGTTCCTCTGTAGTTTTATCATTTCCTCTGTGGATTTTTCAACATGAAACAATGCACCAAAGAAATCTCCTAAGCCCCTGCAAAAATCTGTCACTTTTAGAAAGAAAAAACACAAAACATAAAATAAAAAATGGTAAAAACACATCATACCGCAAGATGCAGAAGGAAGATATGGGTGAACACTGGAAAAGCTGAAGACAAGAGACAGCCTCACCCAAAACATGACCATATACTTAATGGTTGCCTCCCTCCCTCCCCTGCAACCAATCGTAATATTAAGCAAGACTCCATTATACTTCCCAGATACACACTCCATACAGCAAATGAAACTGGGAAGTATTCCCCCATGTACAGCACTCTGAGCTCCCTGTCATTTCATTTTCAGTAAGAAGAAATTCCACTTTATTTCTCAACTGGAAGACCGAAATACAGGGTCCAAAGCTGTATACTCAGACAAAACTTCTGGAGATACTAGCCAGCATTTCTGTTCAACCTTGAACAAGGTGGAAACATTCTTTTTCAAAGTACCATGCTAGGGTTCAGAAGTACATAATTAGGAGAATCAAGGTGGTTTTCATCCACTTAGAAGTTTAAAAAGCAATCTGACACACCACAATTACCTCCGGGATTTTCTTCTCCCATTACAACTACCACTAAGCCCATTTTATAATTGGTCCGTCCCTCTGCCATGTACACCATCCCCATTACTATAATTTCTTAATCATTTTCAGGAAAAAGGTAAGTACCGCTCCGATTTCTTTCTGCACAAAACAAGGGAACTCCTATTTTAAAATGACACCAGAGTGGCTGCTGCTGAGTGAGTTTGTTTCAAGAGAAACGGAACCACAATGTGAGGTCGCGGGTGTAAGAGAGCGATCCATCTTTGAAACGACAAACCTGCCATTTTAAAGCTACTCGGGACCGCACCGGGCGAGCGGCAGCGGTGGAGCAAAGGTGCTCGAAGCCTCAGTGCTGGTTACGAACACTTTGTCAGAACTGGGCCGTGCTCTACTACATCCTACGTGGGTCTCGGTATACGTAGCATGGGAACAAATAAAATCGGTGTGGTGAAGGACAGCTGAAGGGGTCAGAGCGGTAGCCTGCCTGGCACCTCCACACGCTTCAAAGGTGACAAAAGTTAAAAAACACAGTGAAGTTACAAATGGACTGGAGCACTGATGGAGACTGCTGTTCGGAGAGGCACAGAGGCGCCTGGAGCAACACCCTCAGCTACAGGCAGCTCCTACCCCAAAACCTGGCTTTTGCTCGCAGCTCGATTAATTTATTTCCCAAGCGCAACCCTAATGCTGCAGCTTACAAGTTCCCCTTTTCCCCCCAGTCCTCCCAAGACGGTCGCGGAGAGCTGCTCCAGACGCCGGCAGGACGTCGAGGAGACAGAGGCCAGCGGCCCGGGAAAGCCGCGTCCCCCCCACTACCCAGCCGCCCGCCCTTCCCTCCCCGGGGAGCACGTACCGCCTCGACGCGGGGCCTGCGGCGCCGCCCCGACCGCCCCGCAGCTTCGTGCAGCTAAAATGGCTCCTATCGAGGGGGGGAAGTGGTGCCCGGGCCCCGGCCGGTGAGTCACCGCGGGGCCGGGCGGCTCGGCTCGACACGACACGCCCCGGGCGGCGGCCAGCGCTCCGCCGGGCCCGGCCCGCAGGTGGCGGGGGCCCCGCTCCGCTCCCAGGGCTGTGCTGACAGGGTGCTTGGAGGAGCGGGGCGGCTCGGCAGATGGGAGAGGGGCTGGCCGGCTTCGCGCCCCGCTTCGCTTCTCCTCGTGTGAGGAGCCTGACCAAGCGTGGTTTGCTCTCCCAGCTTACACCAGCCGTGTTTTCATGGCGGCGGTTCCCGCCAGGCTCCCCTCCCTGTCACCGAGGTGGCTCACATCTGGGCTCCCGCACCTAAGGAGTCCTTACGTAACATCCCAGCCCACTGCTCTTCATGAGTAATAAATAAACAAACGAGCTTCTGCAGAACATCTGGTATTTTCTATCAGCGCCATCTTGCTCGCGCTAAACTGGTTAACCCCAGAAAAGAGCAACAAGCGCCAAGGGAAAGGCACTCTGTGTGCAGCCTTCAGTGAGGCACTGACACACCGCTAACTCCAAAGGCAGGGTTTTCCCCATCCCCAGCAAGTTTCCCATACAATCCTTACATTCTTCAAACAAACTTTTGTGCATAATAAACAACAAGCTGAAAACTGCCCAGGGCACGGAGGAAGACAATGTAAGCGTTTCGAGTGATCTCTATGAATTCGTCAAAAGACCTGACAGAAATTTACTCTTAAAAACACGGCAGGGAGGGCAATTACAGAGTTATTTCCACTTTGTTTTAGTGGGAAGAGCATGCACACGCTCTGTTTGCAGGCTGGCAGCTGGTTGTCTGAAGGCCAGAGCCCCAAAGCAGCACGCTGGCCCTAAGGGAAGGAGACATGGGACAAAGATGAAAACCCACGCAGGTGACAAGAGCACACAAATGCAAGGAAAGGAGTTGGGAAGCAGGGGAGGAAAAAAAAGCAGCTCAGACAAACTTGTAATGAGCAGGGAAGAGGGAAGATGTGAGGAAAGACCTGAAGCTGCTAGCAAACACATTGAAATAATTCCAAATATGATTAAGGGCATCTGTCATTAACCACCATCCCAGGAATAATTAAACAGTAGTTCCACAAATGGCTCGCTAAGTAAAACTCATTTTATTACAGACATTACTATAACTACTAGTTACGTTTAACAACCGAGGAGAAACTTTTGTCTTTACTTCCAAGTAATTCAGTCCTTGTGATACCTGAACAGCACTCAAAGGCAAAACTGACTCCCACTTTATTGTTTAAAGCGCACTTATCCAGGTATAATTTTATCAGAGGCTTTTTATCATGTTATTTTGAAGCCTGCTTTAGCAAAAAATCTGAAACAAGAAGCAGCTGCATGTGTTTTATGACTTATGGAGTAAGGGTGTTAATTACATTGCTATTAAAGTAGCTTCATTACATCTCTTTATCAGAATATGTCTTCATGTGTATTTCTCAGTTGAAAAAAAGACCACAGAGAGGAAACGCCGCAATGTTATTTTAGTCACTATATATTTTTCACCTCTCAGAACAGATGTATTTTCCCTCTCTCCAACAACTAAATTCTAATCCAATCTTGCATTTAAAAGTATTTGTTTCATGTGCTGCAAAACCCTTTGGAAGTCCTGGGGCTTTGAGGTGAGAAATCTGACCCAGGTGCAGAGCAGTTACAAGGAAACTGTAACATTGGCACAGGGAGAGTGCCATTTTAATTATTAAATCAAGTCTAATAGTTATGTTTTACAGGGAAAAACAAAACCAAGAGAGTCTTATCCAGGCAATCAACTGAACTGAAAAATCACTTCATAGTGATGTACGAGCACAAGCTATGCAAACATTTTGCTGTTTCTAAGCTAAATCTGGAAGTGGTATTTTTTAAAAGCATATGTAAAATGTAAACATATTTAGCGAGAGAGAATGCAGGTGGATGTTCATCCTTGGAACTGTATCAGGTTTCTTGCTAATTATAATTTTGGCTTAAAGAGAAAGTGACCTTGCCCACTGCTGGGATGAGTGCCTCTATGAAACTTACATCATCGTTTGCCCAAAAGACATAGCTAGACACTGACCAACAGCATGGCTTAAGCCAATTTAAACATCTTTAGCGCTCTATCCGGGCTGCATGTCCCTCACACCGAGCTACTCCTCCCACCATTTCCCAGTGCAAATATTTGTGCAGACACACAGTGCAGCATAACACAATTTTCACATTGGGTTGGCCCCAGCTCCTAGAGAAAAGCATGCCACATCACATCCCAAGGGGAGCAGCGTGGCCAAGAGGACCGCACACCAGTCGGGGTGGCTGAGATCTGGACGTGGCCGGCCTCACACATGACCATGAGGAGGCCACTTCTCTTTTCACACCCTGGTTTGGTAATCTCTGACCACCTTTCTCAACTGGTTTTGAAAGTTACAGGTCTGCAAGAGTAGGATGGGATGGGATGCTTCCACAGGAGGCATAGGAGGGGACCACAGCAGCCTGCCTGCACAAGGGAAGACCAGGCTCTGAAGCCACACGAGGACAGTCTGGAGGTATGCTACCCCAATTGACAGACATTTTAGTCTCATAAAAACAGGCCAAAAGGGAGGTTTCTGAATGTATTCAGCTTTCAGTTTTGGATGGGGGATGGGAAGGAGAAAATACAAAAAAGCCTAGATTTAAAAGCCCTTTGTTTTTTATTCTCCTGCTGTATTATACAGGAGGGCCCCACATGAGAAGCCTAGCAAGCCCCCATTTATGTGGGATACAGTTGCACTATTCCTAAAGCAGCTCGAGGTGCTGTAACTCCTCCCCACTATTGCAAGAGGACATCCTGCAGCCCTGCTCTCAGCTCAGGCTCATATCATCAACTTGTACAGGCTCAGGGCCTCAGCAAACTCTTGGCTCAAAACTAGATAAACATCTGATTTGAGGAACCTCTGTTTCGTAATTGTTTCTGAAGGATCCCAGTATCTCAAGCTTTGCAACATATTTAATCCCAGGCATGCCTGCAGGAAGGAAACCCTAATAATCCCATTCACAAGCATGGCCGGGAAGAACATCTGAGCAACAGAGATGCCCAAGATCACATCACATATGTATGGAATGACATCACCTGAACCAGCCTTCAGCCCAGTCTTGTGTTAGTACCTTAACTTCTGCACCTTCCTTTCTCCTCCTATACACCACCAAGAAGCAGTAGTAGCACTGCTTCAACATTTTAATACAGCATGTATGCACCATGGTGTTACTGTCCCGATTTGTAGACTGGCACCTCCTGCTGTGGTAGACCTCACATAAAACACTGACTGAAACTACTGTGGGTTTCTAACACTGACAGATACATAATAACCTAAATATTTATGTATGGAGAAATTGCACCTGGGGATTGTAAGGCAACTTCTATCTCTGAAGGAAGTCTGTGCTAAAGGACATTAGGTGTAGAAACATTCTCCTCACTGTGTTATTTAAAAATTTAATCACAAATTCAGACCATATGCTTCCAATATTCTTAAGACAGTTGTTTGCCATCTACAAACCTCTTGCATTTGCAAAGACTTCAGTAAAAAAAGCATCTCAACAGAGAAACGTGGAACCCAAGGCTTTGCATAACTGGAGTGCAGCCCATGCAGCTATCAGTTCTTAATGTGCAATTTAAAGGTAGGCCTCAGTGGTGTTTTAGTGCACGTGGAATACAGGGTGAAAGCAGAGCACAACGTATTTGAGAGAAAACAGCTTACTTTTTTCACTGTGCTGGTCTTCTGAACTTTAGTTGAATTGTAGGGAAGTGAAGGTGGTAGCTAACAAAGCTTATTAGCAGGTCACTGTTCTTTTCAAAAGCAGGGAGAGAAGGTATTCCAGCCAACCTGCGTTTAACTGGATCCCTCAGTAAATGTCATCTTCTTTCAAAATGCACGAGGGAGTCTTTTGCCAGTCTGTGGTCAGGAAGCTCCAAAGCCTCCAGAAATGATGCCTTGCTAGCAGGAGGAGTGAGAGAGGTGTTGGGAATTAAACAGATTCACAACCGAGCACCAGGCAGCTTTAACCTCATCTGTTTTATGCTTCCAAGTTTGCTTCCAGTGTTTTGTAGCGAAGGCAGATTTGGAAAGGTGGCTGCCTCTGCCAGCAGCACAGCAACATCCCACACAGCTACAAGCCCCTGACCTTGTACAGCCTTGCACAAACCCTTCTTGGATCACCTTGAAGGTATTCCTAGGTCACATCCCAGAGATGACAAGCCTCTAGGAAAATCTACTTATGTAGTCGCTTTTCCTCGCTCTTTTAAGTTCCTTCCTTCCTGCTTTTGTTAGGGATTTACCTCTGATGAGAAGTATGCTTCTCGGTATTCCTGCAAATGGTTTAAAATGTGGTTGTATCCTCCTTTCTACTGACAAGCAAGCAGGCTTCAGAGGGAAAGAACTGCAAAAATCCAGGTAGTAAACACATCTCCGACACAGCGTAATCTCAGTCAGAAGCTGCAAGCTCCAGCTCCTCTCTGACACTTCTCTACAAACCCTCATCACGGTTCTCTAACCCCACCCTCTCCTTACACTGGCTCTGGTCCAAGCAATACCTGTTAAACCTTCCACTGAACCCATTAAACACCTTAATGTGGCAGAAAGCTGACGGGGGTGGGTGGGGAGCGCTGGCAGCCCCTGTTACCAGCTCAGAAAGACTGGGATGAGCACAGCCAGCACAGGACATAGGATCTTCCTCTGCTAGCAATGAACTGGGCCAGCACCAAAGTAAATTCTCACCCAAAGACACTGGAATTGCACAATAGCTGGAGAAAAAGAAACAGAGGAAAAAAAAGAAAGTTCAAGGCTGTTACCTGGGGAATGCTGCTGGCAGAGAGAAGGGACAAAGATGCCGTTTCACCCACGGCGCTCAGACCTGAGCTATCTATGGTTCCACCCTCCCTCCACACAGTACCTGCCCACTTATTTTAATAAGGAAAAGTGCACTCAAAGTCATTTAACATACTAGAAACACATCTGCATGTGTAAACCCACAGCTCTGAGGCAGTCACACAAAGAAATCAAAATAAGGACAGGACAAATTTATATCCCACACTACTGCTCTCAGTGAGCTTTAGACCCCACAAAAATCACAAAGACAGAAGAGAAATTACAATCTGCTAATATTAGTAAAACACATGCAACATTACCTGGTCCTGAGGTGCCAGACAGGATAAATCCTGGTGCATCAACTACTGTTATATGTAACTACAGTTGGGCAGACAGTTAAGGCTCCTGCATCCTGAAATCCAACTCACTCATAATTTGCTACTTCCCAGTTGTTCAGTCAACTGATCCAAAAAGGCCAACATCCCTTACATCTTTGAATACCATCTGTTCCAGCATGGGCCCTGCAACAAATAAAATGACTAATGGGAAGTAAATGGGCAGAGAAATGTGTTTTATACCAACAAATGGGTAACTCTATCTGGATTTTTTGTTTGTTTCACATAGAAGAGTTTACTGCTTGAAAAGAAACAGTTCCTGAAACAAAGTAAAAGACAGGGTAGTTCTAATTAATGCTCAAGTATTATATACACTGTATAGGTGATGAGCACCTCACTACAACATAAATGCAACAAACAAACCAAAATCTCATTTTTGTATGGTGGTAATGGTATCCCAAAAGATCTAGCAAGGGCATGGCAATATGATGGTTTTATCCAAATTCTCACACTGTATGTGAAAGTTCTTTTAAATATATGTTAATATCATATGAGGCTGTACAGTCCTGGTTGAAATAAGATTACGCTAGATTCTTAGCTTTCCAAAGGAAATAACCACCTGGGAATACAGCTAGTTTGAAACACAGGTATTGGGTCATCTAACTATTTCTTTGGATTTGCTCTCAAAACAATTTTTTTTAAACAAATACAGATTTCCTGCTATTATGCAAGAAAGACACAAAGGTGAGGCATGAAATGGAGAAATACCACTAAAATTCAAAAAATGTATGTGTGAAAGAAAAGGTTAGATTTTCCAAGAACAAGAAACAATCTTTCCAGAAAGTCAGCATTGCTTCTGAAAGTTGATGAGCAGTGGACATCATCCCACAAGGTAAACTCCAGTTTCTTCACTGTTACGTTCCTCCAGAACTGTGCTGCTTTAACAGGGTGGTTTTAGGTGCTCTGGCATCCTTGCAAGGGTAATTTCTAAGGATACAAATTCAGTCTAGAACTATGAGAGATGTTACTGCACCAGCAGTGGTAAACTTAGCCTTTGCTCTTTTCCTTTCTTATACACACAGAAAAAAATAAACAACAAAAAACTCAGAACTATTTGTAAACATGTTCTGTGGTTTTAGTTTTGGTTTTTGATGTTGGAATGTTGTAATCCCTGATATAAATCCCCTCAAAAACTCAAAAAAAAATAATCAGATGAATGAATAGAAATAAATACTAAGTAAAACTGTGTTGTAAATGCACAGAGAGGCAAGGACTAGGTGGGTTTTTTCATAGTCAAACTGTGGTTTCTTATCTGGGACACTGTAGATGGCTGAGGGATCCTCATTAAAAAGCTACATTTTTCCTCTTATTCTGTGAGTCACTCGTTACATTTTTTGATGTTGCAACACATTAATGAATAAGAAACACATAGTGGGAAGAAAAAAAACCAAAAAACCAACCCAATATTCACATTGGATTTTTTAATGTGTGTATGTATATATATATATATAGGTACAAAAATCAAATCAAGAACGAAGCCGAGATTCGTGGAAGTTTCTAAGCAAGGAATGCTATTAATCACAGACAAAGTATTTGGTACAGAGACAAGGGTAGAGAGACACACAGAAGTTACAGCACAGCAACGTTAATATTACTATTATTTGGCCTTTATACAGAGCGAGAGGAAGGGGGAGGGATCATAATGTTCCCCATCAAACCCTCCCCTGAGGGAGAAGAGCCAGGCACCACCCTTAGCTAGATGGTTCTGGGCCCAGAGCTGTACTTCTGCAGCTGCCTTTTTTTTTTTTTTTTCCCTTCATTAATTTTATTTAAAGGCTAAAGAGAGAGTTTGTGGAGACTGCACAATCCCAGAGCCAGCCGTGCTACAGGAAATCACTGTTGATATCTTGAAGAAGTCCCAGGGAATTATTTATTCACGTTTGTGTTTTAGACAATAACAAAGAGCATCCAGTGTATGCACACGTCAGGGTAGTTACTGCAAGGTTTTCCACTGTTCCTGACATGAAAACCTGCTTGCTTCTATTCCAATGTTTGCTGTTTTTCCTCAATCCCACCACCCTAGGCAGACCATGTTGGCTACCTCGCACAGTTGTGCCAACTCCCTGTATGGGCAGCAGGCCAAATTTATGGAATTAAAAGGAAATCCAGATAAACATCATTTTTAGAAAAATGTTGAGCTGGAGTTCCACAAATATTTTAGATGCTTGTGAGCATGCAACTGGGTATTTCTGCACTGCTCAGGATGTGAACACAAAGGAAAGGAAAGCGTGTGTATTATTGCTCTTCCAGCTGCTCTAATTAATGGAAAAAGATAAAAGGGCTCGCTTGGAGAGGCAGGAGAAACAAAAAAACCCACCCAAATAAAACCAAAACAAGCAAACCACCACAACAAAACCAAAGAAGCTGTGCAAAAAAGCAAGCTCAAGTGAATGAATCCTTGTTCCATGCAACTTACTCAGAGAACTGGCTATTAAAAGATGAGTAATCTTGAAACATAACCCGATTACTTGCTTGTTCAGGAAATAATCAATAATTTTAGTAGCAGGCTTATCTATCCAAACATGTGCTACATTAACCAAATAGTGAATAAAATAAAAAGACTGTAGGAAACAAGAAGGAGGGGTGTCCGGGAGCTCGGCGCTGCAGGGAAGGTGAACTGGCTCCTGGAAGGCCAACATTTTGATCTCTCAGCTGCATTTCAAGTTGTACAGACAGCAGCCTTGCATCTCTACACTGATCCTCGACCAGGTGAGTAGTCCTGCCATCAAATCCTCTAAAACTACAATCCTGTGGATCACTCCAAGAGTGCAAAACATCACCTCTGCTGTTGCCACGTGCCCACAAAAACAAGGTAAGGCTGTCAGACACATGCTAGAAGGTAACACTGCAGTGTTGATGCTCAGTTCCAGAAAGAATTGTTGCTATTACAACAACATGTTTTCCCAAAGCTTCCCAGGAATCATCTTTCTTGACTCTGTGCTTTAGGGACCCCTGGAAACAGGACCAGGAACCAGAGGATAAGAGGATGAGAGGACATTACAGCAGGTGCGGTTTCACAGATGTGATTTTTCTCCTGCTTTTCACCACTGAACTCGTTCATTTGATGGAGGGAGCTCAACATTCTCCTCAAGTAACTTGTCATAAAACACTTAGCATTCTCAATGCTCCACTCAAAGTACTGTATGTAGATTTATGCTTGTTATTTTAATCTCATATTGCCAATTTATTATTTCAGTATATATGTTTAACCTTATAACCCATTTTGTCCAGTATTTACTGAGCGCCCAACAGCTTTAAAGACATCTGTGCTCTGGAAAACATGAACTAGCCAGAGTGGAATGACTTAAACTCCCTCTGCCCTCAAGGGACAGAGACCTAAATTTGAGGGTAGAATGCTCATGCTCTAGGATGGGAGCCTAAATCTGTAGCATTTCATTCACTGCTTTTCTGTAACCAATTTTATTTATTGAACTTTTAATGCTCCCCCTTTTTAGCAAAACACATGAGAAATGTTTTCCATCTTTCCAGAGAAAAATATAATCCTTGTGACTGTGGTCACAGAAATCTTCCTTTATTTCAACCACCAATGACGATAAACATGAAACTCATTTAACATTCAGGATAATTCAACCAGCTTTTCTCCAAAAAGTGGTCTATGAAGGAGGAACATTGAAGAAAATTACTTATTTTCATTCATTGCTCACATCCTGTTCATTTAGAGTATGAGCCCTTGGTACTTTGCACGAGCTAGGAGCAGCTTACTCCCTGCTACTCTCCCTTCTATGAGGAAATGAACTCCCATATACTAAACAAGCACCCTTTAATTCCTTTATTGCTAATCCTTAATTGCATGCAGCTGGCTGCTGCTTTCCCAGATGATCCCAAACAACCTATCTGAGGGCTGAGGTTCCAGGTCATTCTAACAGGGTTAGTTACTTGCTGAGAACGTACTAATTTCCCTTTACTCTATGCAATAAAATTCTATTATCCAGTGAATGTCTTCAAAGCTACCCAAGTGTATCATTTGTGCCCCATTCTGGGAGAAGTCAGATCTGGAGGCTTTGGGAATTAAGCAACAGAATTATACAACATGTTGGAAAATTCACTTGTACCATTAAACACCAACTAGCAATACCAGACAGCAAACAGGGAAGACACCACTGGCATCGTCAGGAGATGCACATTTGCATCTCTGAGGTAACATGGATACCATATAAAGAGGGAAACAGGGAGGAAGGAGCACCACACTTTGGATACAAATAAAGAGGAAACCCTGCTTTGCCCAGAGAACAAGTCATGGTTATAGGCAGAAAAGAGCAGACTGAAGATTTGCAGACCAACGTTAAGCAAAGTCCTTTAAATCTACATAGACAAAACAAGAGAAGAATGGGAAAAACAGCAAATAACCATTGAGCAGTTGTGTTTGCTTAAGGATTGTTTTCTTTCACACTTCTGTATTCCTCGCAAAGAGGGGGGAGGAGGTGGTGTAACGTAAGGTGTAAATATATGGCCTTCTCCTTCCTAGTTCTATTTAACTAAAGAAAACGATAACCAGGCTCTCACCTCTTTGCCCACCAGCCTTCCACCTTGCAGGACATCATTTCTGGGATAACCACACAAAAGGAGAAGGACATTTACTAACACGAGGTCATTCCCCTTATCCCTGTATCCAAAACTACTGTGAACTCAGTTCTCCTAATGGCATCTGGGTGGCAGGACTTCTGGATGAGAAGTGTTAGGTGAGGTTTAATCCATGACTGGGAGGGGAGAGGATAAGAGGGTCCCACTCATAACTCAATTTGATGTTGTATTTAAAACATTGCTGAAGTCAAGTCACTAAATTCCCATACATTTTATGGGAAAGGTAAATATACACAGGAAAATCCTTCCCTCTCTCTCCTGATTTGGACCCTTAAAGGTTCGGTTTTATGCAAATATTGTCAAATGTCAGTCCAAGAGACACTGAAAAGAATAAAGCAAATACAAGACCACAACTGAAGATTATTTAAATATGCTATTACAAAGCAACCAGACAAATAAACAGACACAAATACACCATTTTGTTCTCAAAAAGGACCCCAAAAAAATCCTTCAGTAAACAAATGTCACCTAAGTTAGGTAAGAAGAATTTCTCACTGCAGGTAGTGAGTTCAACTCAACAATCTTTGGTATGCGCCGATCTGGTGCTCAGTTATTCTATAGCAGCTTAAATTACCTCAATTTTATCAGCAGGACTATTCAGTTTCTTCTGCATCTCATTTCCATGGCTCATATCCTGACAGTTAGAAGGAGAAAACTACTTTAGCTCTACCTTCTTCTCTGTCTTTCCCTCTCTAATTTGTTTTACCTCATTTTCTTTCATCCCCAGTTCTGTTCCCTATTCCTCAGGCATATGAATGAACACTTGAGATGTATTTTGGAATAAAAATGGAAAACTTTGATTGTGGTGGCCCCACAGAGCCAAATCATAGAGAAGTTTGGTTTTAAGTCACCTAAGCTGTGACCCTCTTCCAGACAGAATCCAGGTACAGTAATCACCTTCTTGCCTGCGTATCTGGAACTGGTAAGCAGGTTGTCTTTCTGGCAGATAAAACAATCTCAAGAAAAGATTTTCCCCAGAATACTGAAAAAAACACCTTTAGGACTTCTGTATCTACTTGTCTTCAGTTCACTAAAAAATGCAAAGAACATAATTTAGAAACCTGAACAGATAAGAAAGAGGCAGCAAACATACCAAAAAGCACCAGCAATGGTGTTCATAAAGCCACCTTCTCACAGCAGTCCTCCCATTTCTTTAACACAGTATCCAAATTCTGTGGTTTTCCTGGTACTTCCCACCTAGAATAGCTAAATGCAGTCATTCTGCTAACATGGATGTGGTGCCATATGAAAGAACCAGAATTATCCATTTTCTCCCTTAAACCACACCTGTACCAGTACTTGTGCCTATTAAAACACCTGTAATAAGATGACAGCTCAGTCTGATGATTACACCTATAGAATGGAAATGTAAATCTGAACATGTAGATAATGGATCCTTCTCCACCTCAAAAAAAAAAACCCACCCCAAACCAAAAGAAAGAATTTTTTTATGGTTATCCACCATGTCTTAAAACAAAAGCTCCAATGAATAATGCAGTCTCAACTATATTTGATGTCAAGATATGAAATTACATTAATCTGAAACAAGGAAGGATTAGAAAATTCAGAAAAGTAAGCAATATTCTTGACAGGTGTTGAAACAGAGACTTAGGACCTAGACTGAGCCATGAAGTCTGTGAAGAAGTACACCAAATTGATCGCTAATTTTCAAGCATAAAAGCAATTCCCTGTAAAACTACTTTTTTTTTTTCTTCAGGAAAACATGACAACAAATTGTTGTCTTTAACAAATGTGCATAGATTTGGGAGAAGACAACCCCCCCCTCAACACACACTGCTAGTAAAGTCAATAGGGAGGTTGGTACAGTAACAGCCTCATGTAAAACTTGACCTTACAAATGCTCATCCCCCAGGGACTACAACCCCCCGTTTCTGACACAGCTTTTCACACAGAATCAGAATCACAAGGTTGGAAAAGACCTTTAAGATCATCAAGTCCAACTGTTCCCATCCTATGCTAAACCATATCCCTAAGTACCATATCTACCCTTTTTTTAAACACATCCAAGGTTGGTGACTCAACTCCTTTATTTCAGAGGGACAAACCACAGCACCTACACAAAAGTTAATGTATTGTTTTTCTCACAGAAAAAACATGAAGACCTCTTAAGCAAGCAACATCCCAAAAACATGCTGTGACCATGCCGCTCTCTGACCCCTGGTTTATACTGCACTAGGAACTACATCCAAAGGTAAAGCCAGCAGCTACATCAGACTTTAGGTAATATATTTGCAGTATTAATCTTGAATGAGGTACATAATGATGCAATCACACTTCCCACTCCTGAAAGAGTACAATAATTATAAAAGTATACCAGTAAATCTGATCACAAGGAAATTAAAAATATGTAACATCGATAGATTCATCCTGGAAAATTTTCACAAATGGTCATTTGCCAAGAATATAGAAGTATATTTCTGGCTCTCACCATCTTGGAGGCAATATATTTATGGTCAGAAGCCAGTTAATTCATTCATTAAAATATTACACCTGTAGTAGAGGAAAGGTTTTATGACACAGTTAACATTTGAGAAATTAATTTGAAAAAGTCTTAGTAAAATTTTTACAAATCCTAAATACAGTTGTTAACCCATAAAATTTGTTCAACTAGGAAAACCTAAGGAAAAACCTAAAGGTTTGTTTTGGATGGCTCAAGGTGAAGGTTTCACTTGAAAAGGCATCCAGTGAAAGTCATCTACACAGAGCAGATACCCAAATTGTGAGGAAAAGCTCAGCACTACTTCAGCACAGGGAGGCAGGTGCAGGGGCACCTATTCTCTGCACACAATTACGTGTGGGTATAATTCCCCTTTACTAGATTAATAGAAACACAGTTTGGTTTTGGTTGGAAGGGACCTAAAAAATCACCTACTTCCAACCCCCCTACCATGGACAGGGACACCCTCCACTTGACAAGGTTGCCCAAAGCACCTAAAAAATCACCTACTTCCAACCCCCCTACCATGGACAGGGACACCCTCCACTTGACAAGGTTGCCCAAAGCCCCATCCAACCTGACCTTGAATACTGTCAGGAAGGGGGCTTCCACAACCTCTCTGGGCAGAAGAAAACATAGAGGGAAAATGGTGGCACAAGTCCGCTGGCACAAAGCTGGAGAAATGTTTGGAGTTCAACAGACTGCAGACACATCTTATTTCTGCTTTCTCCACAAATGCACTAATTTCCTCAACCCATTCTCCAGCAGCTTCTCCATACAGTTACCAGAACCTACCTCAGCTTTGCCTCCAAAGCACTTGAGTCCATTTTGACTGAAATAAGTCTACCATTTAAACCATGCAAGAAAAGCAAAATCATTTCGTCAGAAGCAGAAGGGTGCCCACGTTCAGCACAGGCACAGAGACCCAGCACACCTGTTCAGCCTCTGGGTGCCTGTGCAAACCTCCACTTCCATTGTTGGCACGAAAAAGGTGTGCCTTTGCCTGCACAGCAGTCCCCCAGGCCCAGCAATTTGCTTAGAAGTCACCTGTCTGCAGGTGGGACCCATGCAGGTCAGCCATTTCACTAGCACGGTATTTCTCTCCTGTGCGAGGGGGGTGCGTGGGGAGACGAGGAAGAGCACTGTGTGAGAGCTCCCTGAAAGCCAATTTGCATCAAAGTGTTTTCCTCTGAGGCAGCATATCTGTTTGGAGCAATTACTGCTAGAAATACTTAAGCACTGGACTGTCTTCTGGCACTTGACAGCGGCTTCACTTCCACTGCATTCGCCAGCAGCCCAGGAAGCAGAACGGACAGGAGGAGGCCCAGAGTCCCAGCTGGACAGGCATTGGAGCTCTATGTCTGCCATTGCCATTTCACTCTGTACAAATGGCTGCCTGAGGACAAGGAACAGTCTTCCTTAGGCTTGAGAAGAAAGAGATTTTAATGAGTGAATCAGTTCAGTCACCTGCACTTAAGTTATTCAGTTTGCACATTTTTGATGTTTAAATCAGTTGACTTCCCCCAAAATACCTGAGTTTCTGAAATTGCATTGGACAGTGCTCTTTTCCTAGAGACTTACTGTTCCTTGGGTAGCACATCATTATCATGGCATTTGGATTAGTCAGTGTTCCTACAGCTGTATATAAACACTAAATACTGTCACCATCCTTGTTCTGACTAGTCTTGCTGTCCTCTTCACCTACAATACCACTTCCCCTGTCATTAATGTCTTAAAAAAACCAGCTAATCCTATGCCACAGGATAGCAAAACCTTCTAATCTCTTCAATAGTTTAAACTGGTGACAAAACAAGCTCTTTCAGTTTCCCTCCAAAAAACCCTATCTAATTCTCTTGATTAGCTTCAGACCTTGATCAACAAGAGACCTTGCAATTTCTCATTGAACTTTCCCTCTTAACAAAATTAAAGAGCAGAGAACAGATGCCAGGATGCTGTTCACCTCCCCTTGCCCAAAAAAGGTCTCTGAAGATCTGCAGCAAGTTGCAGAATCCTACACCTTTCTCACCAGTAGTCCCACTTCTCAACCACCAGCTCGTGTCCCCCCACAAAGAACCCAAGCACACCCCAAAACCATCTGACACAGGCAGGCTTAACATGCAAGCTGCTAGAAACAACACAGCAGCTGTCTCTCCAAGCAGCACCAGCTGTTGAAACAGAAGTTGCAGCAGCAGATACCGTGCAAGCGACCTTCTGCCAGGACTTGGAGCATGCTCAGTTTCCTACCTGAATGTATAACACATAAGGGAGTCACAGAACAAGGTCAAGCAAGCTGAAACACCTCATTAAATTTCACTGATTCCTGTGTGACCAGGTATTTCAGACACTGTAACTGCTTCATGGCATTATTGTATTAATTCAAGAAAAAAGACTGGAATATCACACTGCTTAAAGTATGCAGGTGAATCTGAAACAATAGGTTTTAACAAGAAAAAAGGTATCTCTGTATACACATAAATAAAAAATGGAAATTAAAATAGTTCTGGAGAGCAGCAAAATTGAGCCTTCACTGGCCACAGATGTGCTGGATTAGAGACTATGTAGGAAGTTTGCACACACACAGCAGGTACAGCATAATACATTCAATATAAACACCTAACTCCTCACTATCCTAATTGTAGTTACATTTGGCACTGGTGAAGGGGAAAACCAAACCTGGCAGAAAACACAGTCCTACTACTATTTCTAGCCTTTGTTAATTTGCTTGACTGGCTGCATAATTATCCACACACACACACAGTTTGTGCTGTTATGTGCACAGTTGGTTATATAGCTCAGCTATTTGACAGTATTGTGTTCAAATTTGATATCCCCCTTAGATGGACTGAGATCACTTACCAATTCTGTGAATTTTAATCTCAGACTAAAACACTGTTTCAGTTCACAGCCAGTATGGGAATAAAAATCACTAAATATTATGAACACAGTAAGACATCACGAGGTGGCAAACTACAACCCGTGACGGCACTGTCAAAACAGATAGCATGTGGTAGTACTCCTTATCATCTCCATGTCAATCCAAGTTTTATCTAACTACTGGATCATCAAAAGAGGATTCAAAACTTACTGTTGATTCTTTGATTTTGCCATTTTCTGAGCATAAATTTATTAAATAACCTAACCAGAGTGCTTAAAGACATCCAATCTGATCTGCACGTTCTAGTGAGTTGGATGTTTTATCAGCTAGAAATCAATAGTGCATTATCATTAACTCAAGTGAATACAGTGGTAGGCACATAGGCCAAACCCTAGAAGGCTGTACTGTCATTATCTTCTCAAACATGCACATCTACATAAGGCATCTGAGGAAAGTGTTTTTACAAATCATGTTTGAAAGGAGTACATTAGTGCACAGTTATTTCCAAGCAAGCAGAAATACGTATGTTTTCAAGAAGTCTAGAGGTAGTGATTTACAAGAACTCAGGCTCCTCGAGTTTCAATTCTTCTCAACCAGAAAACTTCCAGTAACATCATCCTGTATAGAAAATGCAATTTGTTACCTTTAAAAATTCATGGGATGTTTTAAAAGGTGAATGAAAAATCCCACATGAAAACAACTGTGTGAAATATGGAACATCAGACCCTGGTACTCTTTGTGTGCCACGTACCTGGAGTAAGCACAATAAAATAAATTTTCTACAGAAAGAAATACTTTAATACTTAAAGTATAGTTATCCTAGTTCATATTCCAGAGTAAAAGAATTGTGCCTGTTTGTTATATTAAGAAATGAACTATGGAATTATAAAACACCTTGTAACTATCTAGGCTCAAGTGCAATTCCTGAGACAGTTTAAACCTTCAACTTTATTGTGAAGCTGCCTGAAAAGGAGCTCTGCAGGTAATGCTTCAACTGGATTTGACCAGACAGTCATGTATTTCAGATTACAAAATTACTTCCCTGCCATAACTTCTGTTGTGTTAGTGACTGACGAGGGTGCTACACAGCCAAGACATACACACAGGTGCCCACATCCCTGTCTCTGGTGTCTGCTTGCAGCAGATCTGGCAGCAGGAGAGGCATGCCCAAAGAACAGAGGGGTAGTAAAGAGGAGAGCAAGCCCTCAGCAGCTGACTTCTCCACAGAGAATGATGTCCTTGCCTTCATATGACCCTGAATACATCTGTTAGTATCCTGAGCAAAGAAAGATGGTACACCAACCTGGGAATATGAGAGGACTCTGTAGTGGCAGAGAGCAGTAAGTGAGGAAGGTGAGTACCTGATATCCTGTCTCCAGCTGCCAACAGATGTTGATGCTCTGGAGGAAAGTGCACAGTAATTAATCATAATCCCAGAAGTCAAATTAGGCACCAAGAAAAAGTGGTCCTCCTGACCCAAGAGAAACCATCCACGTTCTGAAGAATGACATTTTATTTTAACATGTCCTACAATACATGGAAAGCAGAGCAAATAATCTTGTTTTCTCCATCTAGGAAAGAATTCAGGTGTACACAGTATGGTCCTTAGCCCTTCTACACAGACCGAAAATGTCCCCCACACACGCAACAGAAATGTCCTCCAGTAAACCAAGCCAAAGCACATCTTTGAGAAGGAAACCCCATCTCACATTAAAGACTCCCAGTAACAGCAAATCCATCACAATGCTTTATTGCCCCCATTGCTACTTGCTATTTAAAGGTATGACATACCCAACTTCATCTCCCAAACAATGGCTGCCTCAGTAGGGTCAAGTAAACACCATGTATTTTCCGTACGATGTAAACAGACGTCATCTCCCATCTCAGTCTCTTCTGTGTTGGATAAACTCTGCACACCTTGCACTGTGAAGTTTGGTTTCCAAACCCTACATCACTTCTGTCACTATGTTCTTACTATTATTTCACATCCTTCCTCACATGTGAGCAGCAAAAACAGAGACGGAATTCTAGTGATAACTTCCCTACTTCTGTGCAATATTTATATTGCCATACAGCCAAAGACCACACTTCAGTCACAGCATCACAATGAAAACTCCTGTTGAGATGATTATCCACACAAATTCTTAAGCCTTCTTTCAAATTACCAGTTTGAAGACGATCTCCTATCCTGCTGGTGTAACTGCATTCCTGGTTCCTTTGTACGTGTCTGCATGAAAAATGCCTTCTGCTGGATGCCGACCATTTGTAAAGGTGATTTGGAGTACACTGTACTAGTAACTTGTTACACACACACACACACAAACCCCACATGTAATCTATTGATAAAAACGAGGTATCATCACAAAAACTGTGAATATAACAACATTAAACAGCTTTACACCAAGATCCAGCCCCCCGGGACCCCACAAGAAACAGCTGCTCTCTTACAGAAGAAAGGCACGCCTAAGTTCCTCTCTAAACTGGGAAAGATTTATGAAGCAACTTTGCCAATGTTTGTGGTATTTATTCCACAGCGACTCCATGGCACAATTGTTTTAAACTCACACTTCGCTGCCGAGTTAATAGATATATCAGGGACACAATATAGGGTGAGTCTGCTACAATAGAACAGTTGATGAATAGCTCAAGGACTTGGGAGATGTGGTTTTTTACAATTCAGGACGCTGGGAAGCAATTTGCTCTAGCTCTACTGTAAATTGGTCTTTAACAATTGTTAAGTCATTCTGAAAGATTCAGAGCGAGTAAGCCCTGGCCTGTCATTTATTTCAGAGGCTCCATTTTAAAGTTTTCAATATTTCAGCCAGGAAGACAACAATGTATCATGTGAGTAATGAAAAGCATTCATACAATTAAACCAAAGAGTTCCAGGTTCGATCCTCTATTAAAGAAAAATACATCAGAATCGACTAGCTGCCAGCTAGTCAACCAGTTATAGCTGAATTACGATATTAATACTGTAATTATGGTATTAATATAATAATTCAGCAATGTATTTCCACATACACAAACATACACAGCACTGATAAAGCTTGTAGCACGGCCTATTAGGCAGCTGCCGAACATTTCCAAAGCAAGATGCTGCATCCAGCTGCTTGTAACTTGGCCAAGCTTTGACTGTTTGGGTTGAAATTTTCCAAGTTGAATGTCTGCCTCAGGCTAAATTTTGTTCCATGTGTTGTAGAGGTTGCCGCTGAGCCAGGGGTGCAGAAAGAGGCAGAGCGCTCTTAGAACAACTTCAGCAGTTTTCAGAACAAGACCAGGGAAAATGCTGTCTTTTAATGCTAACAGAAATCTCTGACAGACCTGGAAAGCTATGGCACCCTTCCAGAGCTCTTGGTGACAGGTTTGAAATAAATCTGACTCAAGGGCTGGAGCCGCTGTATTTGAGATGTCCTTTGTGCTGTCCCTGTGAAAAATCCACCCACACCTGGTCAAACATCCAGAGATGAACAGTACTTTGTGCATTTTAAGTAGGTATTTGCTAGGCCATGTCCACATTCTTCTCAATTCCCCAAGCTGATCAGACGATGTAGGCCATCCCCACAGCAAACAAGCAACTTCTCCCCCAGTGCTTGTGCAGGATGTGGCTGCAGCTCAAATAACTGTGCTACAAGGCCAGGGAGCAGCAGCCCATTCCTGGCTTTCCATGTAGGTGCCTGTGCAAGCCAGCACGAGCAGGAGTCCTGCTTCTCCCTTGCCCGTTCCCTTCCACATCCTACCAGTCTTTGCAGCAACACAGACCACAGCCACCACCTACCACTGCTGGTTATCCTCAACAAAGACTTCCAACAGCAGAGTCCCAGGCGTTACACCAGTAATCCAACAGGTGAAGGATGGTGACACGAGTACGCTACCCTGGGCTGCCTATCTGCTTTTCGGCTCTTTTCCTAAGGGAAAGAAAACCTAGGAAATTACACACAAAAAGCAGTATTAAAAATGTAATCGACGTGGCAGAAATTAGGAATTATTAGAAATAAGCAGCCTATGGTAATTAAAACCATCTGCCAGTGCTTATACGCATAAAGGTCAATCTCTAATTGCGACTGACCTAGTCACGTTTTTCTTCCTTCCCCATAGAAGCTTTGCCACAACTAACACATAAATTCCTCCTCTTGACAGTGTTCTCTAGAGCACCACTACACAACTTCAACAGAGAGGGAATTCTGTCTTTCCTCCCAGGTTCTTTTATGATTATCATTGCTGCAGTAATCCGTAACATAAAGAGAATTGTTATCCATGTGTTTTTTTTGAAGATGGAAACTAAGATATGAAAAGATTAAAGCAAAAAAGGTGAAAACACTGAAGAGCAAGTCTGACACTCAAGACTTGTGTTTCTAACATGTTCAGACCCACAAAACATCTTCTGTACGTTGAGAGCAAGCAGCTGTTGACTTTTGTTCCAGATGAACAAGTTCAGCCTAACTGCAAAGCAGATCCCAGGGACTCAGGCCAGGCACCCAGAAAAACCAACAGCCCGCATGTGAAAACCTTTATGCTTACGTGGAAATCCTACAGGAAAGGCAGGGTCTGCAAAATCCAATTTTCCATCTGTCTCAGGCACAAAACCTCCTCTCCTTCTAAGTATAACCATCCTCCTGGTTCACATCACCTCTTCTGACTGCTACACCTTGGCGTGTGCACCTCTGGCTCATCACCAGAGCTGGCTGGGAAGGACAGGAGCAGATCACGTCACACAGATGGCATCATCTCCTGCAGGCCTGGTGCAGTCAGATGAGCCTGGCATTTTCGTAACCGCTGAGCACCTGGCTTTGCAAACTTACCCAGCGGGTAGGGCTGGGCAGGGCGGGGAGGTAGTGAAATGTATGGAGTATATAGGGATCAGCTACATCCACTGGGTGGCAGGCATGTTTCATGGGACGCAGATGCACGTACATACAGATATACATAAACGGAACCTTAAATACCGTACTTGGTCCCTGTCTCAGAGGCAGCTACTGAATAGACACGGTTAAAAAAAAAAGCAGAGAAAAAAGTCCCAAAGCAGAAGTTAACACATTCCACCTTCATTCTAATGCCGGCTTCTTGTCTGCAGAGCTGAGGCGTTCAAACTGTTGTGGCACTCGACACTAAGAGCTGTGCGGCCACGCAACGCCCAGCATCACTTCTGTAGGTGGGTGCCCTAACACAAGGCACAGGGGCCTTCAGAGCAGCTCTGCTGCACTGGTCTGTACACAAAGAGCAATGCCTAATTTCACGAGCTCAGGGAGGAAATGATGTTTCGGACTAAGAGCTGTCAGTGTGTCCATGTGCGTAAGCAGCTGAGTTCTGAAGTTCAGAGAAACATTAAAAAAAAAAAAAGAGAAGCCAGTATTTTCCATGGGTTTCCACTTCGCATCCGAGCAGCATCGTGTCAGTGTTAGCTTGCAAGATGTTTCTGGAGAAGAGGCCACTGGCCAAGCTTGAACCCCATGCATATTTTTATAACCAAGTTGTAAACTGCATGAAAAACTCTGCTTATCATGGAAACGCTGACAAACGCATAACGACTGCAGTTAGCTATGACAGCCTGACCACAAGTCCTCCTCCAGCAAAGAGCAACACTACTCCCCCCACACCCCACACCCCGCTCCTTTTTAAGGCTGCTCGACGGCAAGCAGGGGCAGGGGGGCGGGTGTGATTCGGTACGGGTACCTCTGTTTTACCCTTCCACTATGAATTCAAGCAACTCTCCCTCCACTTCTTGCCCACATGTTGAGCGAGCCACCCCCTGTTTTTGCCATAAACAACCAGAGGGCCTCTGAAATCCATGACTCACTGCGCAGGCTTCTCCTCCACCCCTGTGCCTGGCTACAGCAGAGAGGTTGCCAGCTGTAGTCGGTGAATTAACTTTTTTTATTCCCCCTTTTTTTATTTTGTTGTTGTTTTTCCCTGTTTTTTTCCCGCCGGGAGATGTGACAGGGCGCTGGGGCGGGGGGTGGAATGCACCCCCGCTACGTGCCTTATCAGAGGGGCAGCTGAGGAGGGGCTTCTCCGGCTTCACCAGCCCCGGCCACCCGGGAGGGACGAGCAGCCCCGGGCGACAGCACGGCCCGGCCGGAGCCTATGGGGGGGTTTTTTTGGCGGGGGGGGGGGGGGAAGGAAGGAGAGGGACCGCGTCGCCCGTCGCGGCGCCGGCCCCTGCCCCCTCCCCTGCCGCCTTCGGAGCGCACGCACGCGACCGGGCCTCCCCGCGCGCGCCAGCCGTCCCGCGCGCGCCCCCGCCCCGGCAGCGCGGAGCCGCCGCTGCCCCACGACGGCGGCGAGGGGGGAGGCAGCGGGCGGGGGGGAGGGAGGGGGGAGAGGAGGGCGGCGGCGGCAGGGACGGGGAGGTGGAGGTAGCGGCGAAGAAGTCGGCAGGCAGCACCCGCTCCCCCCCCCCGCACAGGCGCTGCCTGAACTCCTGAGAAAGTTGGCAGGGGCGTCCGGCGGGACGGGGCGCCGCTGGCCGCGGCCCGAAGGCGCGGCCCGCCGCCTGCCCGGGGCCCGCTGCCACCTCCCCAGCCCCTCCGCAACCCTCATCTCCCACAAGCCGCGGAGGGGCAAGAACAGCCCGGTACGGGGTGCTGCCGGCGGCAGGGCTCGAACCTGTGGCCCACGAAGGCTCGCCCCCCCGCGGGGGAGGAGAGAGAGCCTCCGCGTCCCCCGGAGCTCGGGCTCGCCGCAACCTGTGGCGCACGGGCACTCACCGAGCGGCGGTAGCTCCCTCGCCGAGCGGCTCCCCGCAGAGCGCTCGCCTCTCCCGAGGGCGGGGGAGGAGGAGCGGGCGAAGGCAGGAGGTGGGGAAGGGCGGGGGGAGCAGAGCGCGGATTGAGTCCTCCCGGCTGCCGTCGCCTTGTTCCCTCCCCCCGCCCCGGCCCGCCCCAGCGGCGCGGCGCGGCTAGCGGAGGGGACCGGCGCGGCTCAGAGCGGCGCGGCGGTGGTACCAGGGAAGCGGCGATGTGAGTGCTGTGGGGTCGGGGGGGAACGGACAGCGCCGGCCGCCCGCAGACCCCCTCCGCCCTGCGGGCCGGAGCCGGGGGCGGGCAGGGCCGGCAGCGCGGGGTTGAGGGTGCCAGAGGCCGGGGCAGGGCCCGGTCCCAGTACCCGCAGGCCGTGGGGAGGCCTCGGGCAGCCGTGCCGCGGCTGTGCGCCAGCGTCGGCCGGCGACCCCCGCCTCGCTGACCGAGTTATTTCCCCTCTGGCTCCGGTCTCTTTGCTCCCCCGCGTCCTTCTCCGCCCCCTCGCGCTTGTTTGTTTCTGCTGCGCTTTCGGCCCCTTATCTCTCCTTGACAGGCCGGGCCCCTTCGCCTCGTCCCCTGCAGCGTGGGGAGGGGGTCTGTCCCTCCGTGCCCCTGGACCCGCCAAACCGCGGCCTCCTCTGGCACCTCCGCTTCTGGGTGAAACGCACGGAAGCAAGCCGCTCCGCCTTGGTTTTCCTGCCCGTCTCTTTTTAAGTCTTTAATTAGAAAATCGGTGTTAATGCCTCCCTAGATTTGCAGTGCGTAGAAGCCCACGGTTTGGTTTTTGTGTCATATGAATGGCTTTAGCTCATGTCTGTTACTTTTCAAGATACATTACCTTCCCTGTCGAAAAACAAAACGGTAAACTGATGAAAAATTCCTTCAGGGATCCTTCTGCAGGGAAGTATTTGATGGTTAGGGTGTGAGAGCCTGTCTTGCGGGCTGATACTACATACAGCAGTGTGCTTAATTTTAGCTGCTGCTAAAATTATACCTGAACAGTTTCTTGACCCAATTTATGTTGCTGGCTTTTTCCTCTTATCATATTCTTCCTGACATAGCTCGTATCCTTCTTCTGCACCTACAGCAGCAGACCTCTGCTCTCAGTAGATATCCCTGACTAAAGATATTTAATTTTCACAGGCTAACTCAGGCAGTTCGCTTTAGATTCCCTGTATAAGGAAGAAACACACATCTATGGAGTTGACTTTGCTTCTCAGGTGCCTGTTAGGATGGTAGAAGTGCAGTTTTGGAGATGACAGTCACCTGTCTACTGATGTGGAGAACTTAAGACAACTTGATATCTCACTTTTTAGATGACTGAAGTTAGTGGAGATGAGGTCTGTTGAAGTTCCTTACATGCAGAAGGCTACCTGCCCCAGTATTCTTGTGAATTCTTGTATATTTTTTTAAATACTTGGAGCATTACCTTTCACGTACCATCATTTACCGTTTAGACAAGAGATCTGGCAAAGCAGATCTGTGCAAATGATCTTCAGCACCAGTGCAGGCCAGACTGAGCAGCTTCTGCAGACTCCGCTCTCTGATCAGATTGTCTTGCAGGACATGATTTGTATGCTGTTCAGAGCGGGATAATACAGTAGGAAAAAGAAGCGGCCACTCGGGTTGTAAATTAGAATTTACAGAAGGGTTGCAGACAGTAAAATTGATTTGAAGGCCAGAAGAACTAAACTCTTCACAGAACTGCCCTGTTTCGTGTGGATGAAAATCCTCTTCAGTACTACTCTGCAGGAGCTCACATGTAGACGTATGTTCTGTGATATATTAGTGCCAACAAGCTATGGCTAGGCACAAGGGCAGCCTTTTTCAGTGTGTCAGGGATGCTGCTTTCTGAGTCATTATTTTCAAATATCATTTTTAAAAAAAATAAAAACTAAGGGTATCTATCTACGGAGAGGTTTTTTTAGGGTAGGATTAGTGCACTGTGAATGAGTTGCTGTGAATTATTTGGGAGTATGGGCTGTTAGGGCAATGACACTGGGTCCTATTTCATGGTAGTCAGTGTAAAGTCTTCAGAGCTCATAGGTACTAAAACTAAAGACAGCTGCTTACTGAGCATGTGTATGGTGTCATTCCCCCCCCCCCCCAAAAAAAAACCCCACCACGTATAATTTGGACAGATCCATCCCTAATATAAACTCCTCTGCATCCCTGCCAAATTTCAAGTTTGGTGTTTTAGAACAGAGCTCTTCAAAGCAAATGTTACCAGATTTTGCTTACATGTCCAAATTAATTTTTTTGTGTGTGTTCAGGACCACTTGAAACAGTTCTCTTTTTTTTCCTCCCTTTTTTTCCCCCCTACCCTTCCTTTAATTTCAGCTAGTATGTGGTGGGAACCAAAACCTCCAGCCCAGTCTCACAATAAAGCTTAGCAAAGCTGTCTCAGCTGATGACAGTTTCTTTTATGAGGGTTTCTTAAGCTTCCCTATATAAGGAAGGCTAACTGCACCACCTGTTAAAATAGTACTGTAAGTTTTGAGGAGAAGCAGCTTGCATATTGATGGCCTGGGGCCCTGGACCCCAGTACTGATGAAGTTACTCTGCAAGTTGCTTTCTGAGTATCGTCAACAGAACCTGTCCCTGTTTGTGTGCTCCCAGACCCGCAGTTCACATGCAGTGGGAGCACGTAGCCCAGATGTTGCAGAAAAGCAACATGTGTCATTCTCATGGATCAAGAAATTATTTCCATCAAGTAAAATTACCTGAGTTTGGGAGTTTTGTCTGTGGAGTTTTCAAGGGAGGTTGAATTTTGTTTCGGGACTGTGAATACAGCGGGCACTAGTTATGCAGAGCGGTCATTTGTTCTTCCCCGTCTTCTCACTCTCTCCAAAGTTTTAAATTCATTTTGGAAAGCTGGAAGTGGTTTTAACAGCAGCACTGTTAGCACTGTGCAGCTTACAGGTGTTTGCAGTCATTTCATTAAAGCTGCAAGAAAACAGTTTTGCATTGACTTTTTCTCCATCCTCCTTTAGCCCAGTGAACTCTTGCACGTTCTGTCCTTGGGTGGTTTGACCAGGAGAAGTTGAAAGAAAATCACTGTTCTTTAGGAGACAATGCATTGCTTATGTGTTAGTACAGGACTTTCAACCCTGGCTGAAAGTTTCCAGCAGCGTGTCTAGAATTTGCCCAATACCCATTTCTATCAGTGCCATTCTGTTCCCTGTGTGCCCAGTAGCAGGTTTCCAAGCTGACCTGCTCTGGAAAGTCCAGCTCTCAGTGAACTTTGTTAGAACCCCATCCAGGAGGTAGAGCTTTGCAGTAAACACTGTGTCACCAGTTCCTGTTTTGATAGCCACTACAGGGTAAATGTGTGCAGTGCTCAAGTCTCAGCCCTGCAATCCTGGACAGGCCAGGATATGCTCTCTGAGTCTGTCTCTTCGTTTTGGTGAAAGGAGGAAAGATGGTTGTAGTGATGGCTAGCCAGTCATCCATCTGGTCCTTAGCAAGTTAGGCCAGCTGTAAAGCTGAAAACAAGAGTAAACCTCAACTTTCCTGGTCTAAGTGCAAGCAGAAGATACAGAGTCTTAAAGGCTGTACTGTTTTGAGTGCAGTGACTTTTTAACATACCTGTTTCCCTTGAGTTGAACACAATTGCTCAACTATAGAAGAACTCCGTACCACTTTAACAGCATCTCCTCTCCGGCTTGTATTTGCCAGATGAGTAAAAGAATCACACACACGTTGTCATCGTTCTACATTAACTTTCAGGCTTGTGACTGGAGCCTGTGAAGCACTTGTAGCATCTCGCTGAAGCGGAGTTCAGTTGCTGCTCCTGTCCGAATACTCCTCTGGTTTGCACTCCTTGCAGAACCGTTGGTGCTTCTTTGCAGCTCCATGGCTGTTGCAGTGGCAGAATGGCAGATGTCACTCAGTAGATATTCCAGCTGAGCTTGCTTTTTTTTTTATTTTATTTTTTAAATTTTTATTCAGTGTGTAACACTCTGTATGCTCCTGAGTTGCAGAATCTGGGCTGTAATTTGCCCAAGTAACTCTGTTACTCATGAAACGCAGGATTTAAGGCTCCCAGGATATCAGAACGTCTGCGCAGAATATTGTTTACATTTGTTTTATATGTAACAGCAGAGAGTCAGCTCCAATCTTTATCAGAACCAATAGGAGAGGAAGACAGAAGGCTTCTGGGTTTGTACTTAGGCCCTAGGTATGCCCTCAGGTTCTTCAGCACAATTACTCTCCATGTAGCTACAGTGGTTTGCAACACAGGTCATGTTCAGCAGCGTTTAGGAAATGTGTTAGTAGAAAATAGAGCTGTGAAAATACAGCTCATCACAGTCTCAGGGCTTGACTTTTGGTGAGTGCAGCTGTACGTCCTAATTTTAACTTACACTTGATTCTGTTGAAGAGAAAGAGCCATCCCAGATAGGTTAAACTTGGGGATGCACAGATGTTCTTCTGCCTCTGAAACACGCGGTGAGGCTCTTTTACAGTTCATGTGTTTGCTGTCAGAGTTGGTCTGTTGCCTTAGGAAGGTCAACCCAGCTTTCAGCTGAAAATTTCTCTTACACAATGTTGAAAAATTTAGAGACAGTTTTGGAGCTCTAGCTCAAATAGGAAAAAGGGCCTCAAGGTATTTCTGAGCTCTGAAATTCTCCCTCCCACTCTGGGAGGTTATTCAGCCAGAGCATTCGTTTTCCCATGCTTTGGCCCTTGTATTTGATACATAAATCTCAGAAGCCTTTTAATTAAATGTGTGACTGAGTAATCACCCAGTTTTAAAATAGACCAGTTAGGGATGAGCGGATTCCTGTTTAAACTGGGGGCAGCCCAGCTGCTTGCTTCTAGCTTTCCAGAAAATGGCTTGAAAAGCTGCGGCTTTGCAAACACAGTATTGCTTATATGTTGGTATATTTTGGCAGAGCATATCCATCTTATTTACACTTTTAAATGATCATAGCATCTTAGAAATTGTATTTTTACATTAAGCACCAGTGGGAGAGCATATTTTGATACCTGATTAAGAGTTGAGTTGATAGGTCTGTTTCGACACATGTGAGCAGATGTTTCTTATGGATTGAGGGCGCTATTGTTTTCTTTTTATTTAGTAAAAGCATCAGGAAGTGTTTTCCTTGAACTCTGTATGTTGATCTTCAGGTGGAAGGCAAAGAGAAATTTTTGAGACTGATTTTTTTTTATGTTCTCAGTGTAATCTTGACTTGGTTTTGGCTCTGCACCTCTTTCTGATTCACTCTTAACTTAAAAAAAACCCAGAGAAGTCTGTTGCTGGAATGCATTCTGTTGAACTGAAGCACCAAATCTGTTGCTGCAAGCCAATGAGAAATTGAATTATTTCTGCACAAGCTTCATCTGGCATTAAAAAGTGGGTTTTGATGAAGAAGCAGCCACTGGAGGGATTGTTTTATTGTTAAATACTTTTATGTACTAACTTTCGAGCTCTGAAGAATTTTCCCCACGTTTCCTGACACATATGCAAGTTACCTAGATTGTATGGTTCAGAAATGCTCACGTTTTTATGCTGAAACATCCAAACAATCTACTGCTGTGTCTGTGACCCCACCTTAGAGTGTTCTAGGATCCTACAGTAGCCCATGAGGTCTGGAGCAGCACCTTTGTGTTGCTAACCAAACTGTGTACGTTATCCAAGGTAGACTTTGACATCAAATATGAACTTTTACACTTAGAAACATTTGTCTGCTTTTTTAGGAAACACAGTGCAATTTGCACTTCTCTAACCATTCTGTGTTTAATTAGGGTATCTAGAGCTGCTCGTTTCTCTCTGGCTTGCTACAACTTGTATTTCTGGTTCTTGCAGCGTCACCTCCAGTGTAAAAAAATGGCTGTTTTCAGGGGTCAGATGGGCAGAATTCCAATATTAAATTGTGTTTTATGGGACACAGTAGTCCATATAGTACTCTTGCTTGTTCCTTGTACTTTGTTTAGAAAAAAAGAAATGAAAAGCAAACTCTTAGCACTCATTTACCTAAAGACAACTACATTTAAATTCTGAAGATGCATATATATATGCATATATATATATACACACATATATAAGGAAAAAAACTGGCTTTGATTGCTATTTCAAATTCTCCATCTCTTTTTTTTTTGTTTTTTTCTTTCCCCAGGGCCGATTACTGGAAATCTCAGCCAAAAAAGTTCTGCGATTACTGCAAGTGCTGGATAGCAGACAACAGACCTGTACGATGGTCTACAGTACTATGCCCATGATTCTGAAACACTGGGAATTTCAATCACAGGCTTTTCACATCCCATTTGATATTAATCTCTTGATGCATGAAATTTGTGGTTTAAGAATGCCTGTAATACTTGTGATATTTAAAATCTATTACATGAGAGCCAGATACAGCATAGAAGATGGTGTGTGCTGTTCTACTTGGCAGTATATACAAGAACTGAAATATCTCTGACTCTGCTTTTTCTTCAGGTTCTATAATTTAGCATTTGATCTGTCTTGAACGCCCGTTCCTAACCTTCATATGCAAGCTGAAAGCAAAACCTGGCATGCATGCTGTTTGTGTCTGGCAGGCCTGGTAGAGCCAGCACTCTAAGCCCTGAAAGCAGGTTTCTTTGATTTCACACAGACCACAGAAACAATACTGGGTCAGAGAAAGGTGTTTCTGACTTGCAGATGCCTTTTGCAGACTACCAGCCCCATTGGTTACTCAGAAATGAGTTTTGCATTTCTGACTCAATGCCAGGGGTGCTCCTGGAGCTGAGCTTCATCTGGCTTACCCTTAAGATACCTGCAGTTCAGAATGACAAGCATGAGCTGATTGGTTTTGGTTTCTTGTAGTCACAGAAGAGAAATACATGTTAAAGGGGGTAACTTACAAAGTCTATTTTTAAACGAGGTGACTCATCCCCTGAACGTTGGTTTGCCCAAAGAAATTCTAGGGGCACCTAACATTTGAGCACCCAAATGTACTCAGGTATTTTTTAGGAGAGCCACACAAGCACTTCAGCTGTTGTACCTGTAGGGCTTCTGAACTCCTTTGAAGTCCTGCTGGCTTCAGTCTTTCTGACAGCTTTTTGTCTTGCAGGCTGGTCTGTTGTCCTTAGTGACCCACTTCTCCCACCTTGCCTTTTCCTCCCTCCCTCCTGGATTTGGGAACCTGCAGACTTGTTTAAGTTTGTGGGATATCTATGGGACATAGCTAATATTTGGAACTCTAAAAGCAGCATAGCTATTATTTGGAACTCTAAATAAGCCATATGCTTTTGAAATGTTTGTGTGAAAACAGGATCAAAAAATCAAGGGATGATACTTTGAAGTATAGCATGGAGAGGAAGCCCAGATTCCCTCTTACTTGTCTCTAACCTGTGTGCTTAATAGTGTTATTTGAAAAAGTGTAAGTCTTTTAAATACAGATGGAAATTTTATGGTACCATTCGGGAGTATTTTTCATTACTTCTATGTGGAGTGTTTCTCAACATTCCTGAATTCTTATAGCTATTTTATAACTGCAGTGTTTGCTGTCAGTGTTTTCAAAACTGATTACATTTAGACTCGTTTAACTAAGTGTAATCTTAATTAAATTTTAGCTAACTAAAAATAACTAAACTACAATGGTATAATACATATAATTTTTCTTGTTTTTTCTTGCTTTTAAGAGCATTGATTTTCATGAAAGAGGGAAGAATCATAAAGAAAATGTGGCAAAAAGGATTAGTGAGGTAACACAAATATCTTATTCGTAGAAAAGCTTATTTTAAATCTCTTTCATTATCAAGCTTGTTTAATTTACTGTATTGGGTTCTTATTTCTTTTGTTTTAGATTAAAAAGAAAAGCTTGGAAAAAGCAAAAGAAGAAGAGAACATGTCAAAAGAATTTGCAGCAATGGAGGAGGCTGCAATGAAAGCATATCAGGAGGACTTGAAAAGGCTTGGAATTAAGCCAGGTAGTTCATATAGTTGCCATAGGTTTAAAAAGAGAATTGAAAGAGTATTGAATAGGAATGGTTTTTTCTTAAGTTAGGTTTTAGGAACATCAGAGGAAGCTACCAGGGTTGTGTTTTCTCATTTAAAAAAACCAAACAATATGTGTGCCAATTGCCATTTTAGAAGTTGCAGTACACAATGGTTTGTTTTAGCTACTGTGTCTCTCTGGTCCATGGAACAATCCAATTTGGAGTAGAAAAATTAAACAATATGGTCACAAAAAATAGGCTGTAGTTGATGCTTTGAGTTAGCAGTGCTGCTTCCATTGGTTAATTTTATGTGGCAGTTTTGTCAGCCAGAGACAAAAGTTCCTGTTGAGTAGGAGGAGTTTGGTTCCTACCGGTTTCAAACAGTGGAGATGAGAATGTTTTCAGCTTGCAGTTCAGAAAATACCTTTGTTCTGTCCATGTGAAGACACACTGTCCTTTAAAATAAACTGTAGTTTGAAGATCCTGTAGAAGCCACCTTTTATATAACTTCTAGTTTCTATTTTTGTTGTTCAGTTGGAACTCATTGGTCTTCACAGTTTTTATCACAGAATCATAGAACAATAGGTGTTGGAAGGGACCTCTGGAGATCATCTAGTCCAACCCCCCTGCCAGAGCAGGATCACGCAGAGCAGGCTGCACAGGACAGCATCCAGGCAGGTTTTGAATGTCTCCAGAGATGGAGACTCCACAGCCTCTCTGTGCAGCCTGTCCCACTGCTCTGTCACCCTCACAGTAAAGAAGTTCCTCATCATGTTTAGGTGGAACTTCCCATGTTCAAGTTTGTGCCCATTGCCTCTTGTCCTGACACTGGGCACCACTGAAAAAGACTGACCCCGTCCTCCTGACACCCACCCCTCAAGTATTTATAAACATTTATAAGATTCCCCCCTCAGTCTTCTCTAGGCTAAAAAGTCCCAAGTCCCTCAGCCTCTCTTTCTAGTCCCCTTATCATCTTTGTAGCCCTTTTTTGTACCCTCTCCAGTAGCTCCCTGTTCTTGAACTGGGGAGCCCAACACTGCGCACAATATCCCAGATGAGGCCTCACCAGTGCAAAGTAGAGGGGGAGAAGAACCTCCCTTGACCTGCTGGCCACACTTTTCCTGATATTTTCTTTATGTTACTCATCCTTTGATATTTAGACTTCCTTATGACACTACAGTATCTGCACTGCAAGATTCTTTGAATATGATCTTGTAAGTTTACCTGCTATGAGTGTAATACCAATGAGTGAAAATGCATAAGAACAAAATTTCCTGTTTGCTGTAGCTCAAGAGTGACTAATATTTAACTTCAGATTATTACTTTTTTTAAGAGATTCTTTTTTTTTTTTTTTAAGATGAAGTAGGTCCCAGTTCAACACAAAGTAAAACACAGAGTACTGCAGTGGAAACTAAAGAAAAGAAAGACAAGAAAGAGAAGAAGGAAAAGAAGGAGAAGAAAGAAAAGAAAGAAAAGAAAAAGAAGACATCTCAGGACACCTCAGTGCCACCAAAAAGCGAAGCAAAGGAGTGGGTGCAAGGACTTTCTCCTGAAGGCTATACATACTACTACAACACAAGGACAGGAGGTAAAAACTAGAGAGTAGCAAATGCAGATGTAGTTATTGGGTATAAATGAGAGAAGACCGCCTGCATTCTTTACTCTGCTCCCTGTAGTAAGCTGTTTATGGAAATGTGAATAATTAGGTGGAGTTTAACATTCAGGACTTAGACATCCAGAGCTTCAGACAGGCACTGCTGTTTGTTAACAATGGGAGAATGCAGCAATTCCACCATTTCTGGAGATGTTCAGGCTTTCAGAGGTTAAGTATACAAGAGAGAGCTGTGATCTTCCTAAAGCAGCTTTCTTAGTAGGAATGTGAAGGAAATTGATGGTGGCCAAGTAAACAAGAGTGGTTATGGATTGCTGTCTGATTGTTTCTTTCCACATCCACAGGATTTATCTGACTGACTTTTGTCGAGGAGCTATGTTATGATCTACTTTATGACTAATGAGACCGTTACAAGCTGTTTCTTATAAATTTAAGGATTGACATTAGTATTTTCTGTAGTCTTTCCTCCTACAGGATAACTTCCAAAAGGTAAAAACAGTGTGCTTAGTTTCCTCTGGCCTGTGCTACCATTTAAAAAGCAAACACCTTTTTTTGTACCAAAAGTCCAGTATGGGTGTGTCTGGCAGGTAGAGTCGTAGAGTCCTGGTAAAGCCAGCTGTAACTGTGATACTTTATTGTTCCTACTATCGTTTGATCAAAGGTGACTGTATTACTTGTATGTGTGCATGCAAGTTTTGAATGGCAGGTGAAATACATTTGTGTTGAATGACAGGTGAAACTTGTTTTTGTTTTTTAAGAATCACAGTGGGAGAGACCTAAAGGATTCCAAGGCAACTCTCAAAACTCACAAACGGTAATAAAATACCCTTATTCCTACTTTGCTTTGCCCTTCCAAACGCTCATCAGAAATAAGCAGTTTGCAGGTCTTCTGACTGCAGAAGATAAATCTCTCTTAGTAAACTTAGGAAAACATAATTTGAATGTATAAAATGTTATGATACAATTGATGAAACCTGGAATTCTGCTATACAGATCTTTTTTGGATAATTTGTTTACCAAGGGAAGGGAAGCGATAGTGATGGGGGTGTTTTTATAGAATATGCCTTTTTGATGTTTCATAAAAATTGGAAGGTTTGGGGAAATTGTGAATAAATTCAGCCTTTTGGGTGTTACACATTTGACATAGTCAAGCTCTTTTATCTTAGGAACCATTGAGGTTACACTGTCAGTTAGAAAAAAAAGTGGCTGGTTTTTTTTTCTGTTTGCTTTGGGATACAGTTATGTGATAATTTGTCTTTTTCATGGATTTGTTGTGCAAACAACCTTGTAGAATATTACTTTATTTTCCTTATGTCACTAGAAAACTCGCAGAATAGTCCAAAGATAGGAAAAAAATCTTATTATTAATGGGCTTTTCCCTGATCCTTGTCAGTCCATGTTTTTGATGCTTCACAAGATTAAACCCAGGATTTTTACAAAACTTCCATGAAGCAATGTTACTTCTCCCCATTTTCAAGATAGGTGTCATGGCTACAGTACGATTGAAACTCAGTGGTTGGTGTTTGTTAATGTTGGGTTTTATGTAAGGGGTCAGAAAAGCCTGGCTTTCTCAGAGTGCTTGATGTTCTGAAGCTCTGCATTGTCACATCTGAGAAGGTAGCCTGTGCTTGGTACAGGCTTACTTGCAGTCTGAGGAGAAAATGGTTATAACTCTCTTGTGTGGTTAGGCAATGGAATCAAACCACAAGGGGTAGGTGACGGTGCCTGTATTCCCTCTCTTGTTAAGGCAGAGATGCAGGCTTTTGCCACCCAGTGTTCATTCCCATGGGAATACATGCTTTGTGTCAGAGCTGCCCATCACGTGTCTCTCTGGCTTTCTGATTCCTTCATCCTGCACAACTTCGTAACCAGCACTTCAGCGTTACCTTTTCAGTCAAGGCTTAGCTTTGCAGTGTTTGTAAGCCAGTCAGAACTGCAGCCTTCCACTGACAGAGGTGGTCCTGGGACTAATCCTGTACGGTCCTTGGTGCATATTTAGCCTGACTGTGAGCTAGGTCAGGGAGCACAGATCCCAGAGTTTAGGTTAGTGCTCTGCAGGCTGATGACCTTGCATCAGCTCTCTGGGTGTTTGGAGAATTGCCTGTGCAGGGAGAGCAGATGGAGGAGGGAAGGAGCTCCCTTCTTGGCAACGATTTGAAGTTGGCTCATCTCTATCATAAACACACACCTTCAGCTTTTGGCTATCTCTGATGCCACATGGCTGTATTTTGCCATTCCTCCCTCACCCTGCTTGGTGACTTTGTGGTATCTTGAGTTATTTTTGCTATGGCTAAAAACAAGCATTTGATTACTCCCTTATTTAGTCTGAGCTAAAGATATTGGGAACATTCCAGGTCTCTAACAAGGACTCACACTGCCCAGAAATTAAAGGGCATGCTTGCAGTGTGTAGCACAAGTGAGATTCACAGGCCTCCCCTGTTTTACAGCACATGAACTTGCTGCTAGGAATTCCTAAGAGGGGGAGAAAAGGGAGTAATGAAAAGGCTTGTTGAAGACTACCTACAGCTTCAGTTAGATTGACATCACGCATGCTGGCATTTATGTAGTAGGGTATTTGGTGTGCCTAATGTCAGATATCTGCTCAAAACCTCTAAAAAACAGATCTAAAATGTTCAGGATATAACTCTTAACATAAAAAAAAAGAAGTTGTGCTTAAAGATTAGTCTTTTGTCCTCTTTCTACTTACATAAAATAAATTTTCTTTCCTTGTCTTTTGTTGAAACTAGCACACTGAAACCTTTGAGAGCAAAACCTGGAGGAAACTTGCAAACTGAAGGCTTTCTTGCTTTTTTTCTGCTCTGAACCTACTGATACAGTTTTCCTGTTTCATACATAGCTTTCTACAACGCAGCTGTGAGAACCTTAACTCCTGATTTTGTTGTCTTTGTAAAAAAAAACTCCAAAGTTTTAATAGAGCCTTAAGCAGATGCAAGGGTACATGTGTGCAGAAGCCTGTCTAGGAGGCTGTGTGTATAGATGTACACACAGAAACGTTTATTAATGCAAAAATCACGTACAGCAAAGGTGCATGGAAGTTCTGCCCCATACAGGGAAGTGGGCAGGATTAGTACATACAGAGCAGTGAAGTAGCATATGTGTAAGAGTTGATGAAAATCGGGTTCTTAGGGAAGATGTTAAGTCATGAGTAATGATTGATTAGCTGTGGCTGGTTCTGCAAAACAACCTTAGTTTAATTACACATCCACAAAGACATTCCAGCAACTTCTGCTGCATTGAGCATACAAACAGGAGGGGAATCAACTTTTTCAAAGGGCAGATAATGGCAGGACAAGGGGGAATGGTTTAAAGCTGAAGGAGGGAAGGTTTAGATTGGATATTAGGGGGAAGTTTTTTACAGAGAGAGTGGTGAGGTGCTGGACCAGGCTGCCCAGAGAGGTGGTGGATGCCCCATCCCTGGAAGTGTTCAAGGCCAGGTTGGATGGGGCCCTGGGCAGCCTTGTGTAGATCCAGGCCTGAGGTTGGTGGCCCTGCCTGTGGCAGGGGGGTTGGAGCTTTATGATCCTCGGGGTCCCTTCCAACCCTTGCCATTCTATGATTCTATGATTTCACTTGTATATATTAATTAGTATGTGAAAACTGTTGCTTTACTAAATAATTAAGTTCATGGTATGCATTCCTGCAAAGTTTGTTTCTTCAGTATTTTTTGTGAAGATCTATTTTGGAATAAGTTTTAGAAGTTTGGGGTTTGTTTGCCTAGGTTTAATTTGGGAAAGTATTTATTAGTATTTTTTTTCTATAGCCCTCACAAAACCCCGAATCTTCCAGAGACATTTTTTCTTGGTCTCTACTTCAGACAATGACTAAACTATGAAATGTCAACTTCAGGTGTGAATACTATGGAAAATAAATTTTTAAAAAGTAAAATAATGGCCTTCATGGCTTTTATCATCACCCAAACTGTATGGCAACCTTTCCTGTACTGATTGAAAACATCTCTGTGCATTTGTGGTACTTTGAAGTCAGGGAAGTCAATCTCATTTGAACCAAAGGGAATGCTTTCTAACAATCTTAGGGGTTCACACTTTAAAGCAGTAAAATTATCAAGAACAAAATACACTCAAATGTTGAATGGTCTTACAAGTTATGTTTTAGCTGATCCTTAAAGCTCTCTTTTTAATCAGCTCCTGTATCTTTTTCTCAGGCAGAGTGGGTAGAAGGCGTCAGTGAAGATGGTCATACTTACTACTATAACACACAAACAGGAGGTAAGGAGCCCTTGTTTTCCAGTTAAGCTGTTTCAGAGGAGTGTTTTCAGAGCAGTGTTTGATTTTGCAAGTAACTGCATTTTAAGGCTGTTACTGTGGTTTGTTTTCATGTTGTTACCTTAGTTGAAAAATACTTGTTGAAGTCAGTGTTGGCTTTACAGCTGTACCATCAGTGTGTATGCATTTGTGTTTCACTGGGGTTTTTTTGGACTTAGTTTTTCAACTCAGACAATTCTAAAACAGGGGTTCTTCTTTTCTACATTTATACTGAAAATATGTTTTAAATATGTTTTGGAAACAAGAAAGGGGAAGGATTTTGTTTTAACTGGTATGCAGGACTGTAGAGGAATCACCTAAACTTTTCCTCTTGCTGACATGGCACTGATAAAAAAGTCCAGAATCATCTCTTTCTTATTTTCCATGTTTTTTTCCCTACATGGGGAACTTTGGGGTAACTCCCTCAGAACAAGCATCTGTTCTCTAAACCTGTTTGAATCATTTTAAGGTCAGTGATGCCTCTTTGGAGAGCAAGTGATTTTTATGCTGGCTCTGAGTTTTCCTTCTGCTGTTGGGAATGAAGTAGCATTCCCAGTGATGCCAAGAATAGAAAAAAACCCAAAACAAACCAGAAAAGCTTTGGGGTTTTCAGCATGCCTGTCCCCTCTCTGCCACTCCCCTCTCAAATGATTTGCAAGTTTTTTGTTTTGTTTTTTTTTTCCTTTTGAAAAGGAAATGAGAGGCTGGTTATTTTTAAACATTGCCTTCTAAGTTCAGATACATTTTATGCCTTTAGTTTTATTGTTTTTTAAGTTCTTCACGGACACATGGCAGTTGTGAGGAATGCGACTGTAATCGTTGCGTTCAGCACATGTTTGGCCTGTGAGATTTTTAAAGCGATCCCTTTCTTTACATCGCTCCATGGATCTTGGAGGTGCTTGAAAAGTGCTTGTCAGTCCTGGTAACACTCATCTTGTTATGCAAGGGGACTGGTGGTAGCATCTCATCACAGAATCACAGAATCTTAGGGGGTTGGAAGGGACCTCGAGAGATCATCGGGTCCAGCCCCCCTGCCAAAGCAGCTCCCTAGCTCATATTGCACAGACAGGCATCCAGACAGGTCTTGAATATCTCCAGAGAAGGAGACTCCACCACCTCCCTGGGCAGCCTGTCCCAGGGCTCTGTCACCCTCACTGGGAAAAAGTTCCTCCCCATGTTGGTGCGGAACTTCCTGTGCTCCAACTTGCAGCCATTGCCCCTAGTCCTGTCTCCACAGACAACTGAGAGGAGCCTGGCCATTTCCCCCTTGTGTCTCACACTTCAGATATTTATAAACACTGATCACATCTCCTCTCAGTCTTCTTTTCTCAAGGCTGAACAGCCCCAGTTCTTTCAGCTTTTCCTTGTAGGGGAGATGCTCCAGGCCTTTAGTCATCTTTGTGGCCCTGCGCTGGACTCTCTCCAGGAGATCCCTGTCTCTTTTGTACCTGTTTCATCCAAAACTCGTAACTTAAGAGACCGGTATCTCTAGGTTTAGCTCCTGCTGCTTCTCATACCTGCTATAAGTCACGCTCTGGGAGGCTGCACTCACTCCACTGGCTAGATGTGACATACAGGAAAGTGAACGTTCACCGTTACTAGTCTAAAGCTACATGGCATCAGTACCCTTAACATTCTGGTTGGTTTGTTCAAAGCTGCTTGTTTCCAGTTTCTTAACACCTTTACCTCATCAATTGAACGTTGAATGTTATTTTCAGTTAGGGATTTCTTTGGAAATAGATAAAATAATTGGAAAAATATTAGTTGAATTACATTTGAAAGCTTAATTCAAACTATAGATCGAAAGTTGGTGTACTTTTGCCGTATTGTTACTAAAAACAGTTTCAGACCATTGAACCAATTTTATTTAAATATATATATATATATATATATATATATATATATATATATATATAGGGCGACAAAGTTGATTAGGGGTCTGGAACATCTCCCCTATGAGGAAAGGCTGAGTGAGCTGGGGCTGTTCAGCCTGGAGAAAAGAAGACTTAGGGGGGACCTAATTAGTGTTTATAAATATCTTAGGCATGGGTTGCAGGGGGAATTGGCCAGCCCCTTTTCTTTGGTCTGTGGAGACAGGACAAGGGGCAATGGCTGCAAGTTGGAGCACAGGAAGTTCCGCACCAACATGCGGAAGAACTTTTTCCCAGTGAGGGTGACAGAGCCCTGGGACAGGCTGCCCAGGGAGGTGGTGGAGTCTCCTTCCCTGGAGATATTCAAGTCTTGTCTGGATCCCTATCTATGTAATATGAGCTAGGGAGCCTGCTTTGGCAGGGGGGTTGGACCCGATGATCTCTGGAGGTCCCTTCCAACCCCTAAGATTCTGTGATTCTGTGATATTTCCTCTCAGGATGTTTGCTGGAATACTACCTTCTCATGGAAAGTGAGGTCATACCCTATAGATAAATCCATGTCTGTTCAGAATAATGTTTGTGTTTCCTTGTTTACTCAGCGGCTCTTTCATTAAGAGATGTAACCTTACGGAGCCAAGTAGCACAGGGAGGGGTTTTATCTGCTGGAGAGCTGAGGCTCAGTTAGTGCTCTTCACCTTGTCCTGTCTTTCTAATCAATGGGCAGGTCAAATCAACTAGGCACCCCAGAGGGCAGTTTGTCTGTCCTGTGTTAGGGTGAGAGGGACCACGACCTTGTGGTCTGCTGCATGGTATTTTTCTGAAGCATTAAGCTGTATCAACGTGAGCGTGGCTGTGAGGACAGAATCTCTGCTGGGAAGTGAAATGTTACCTCTCTGAGTATGTTGATGAAAACAAACATACCAAAGAAGCGCAGAAGCCTCGTGCTAAATGAGTTGCTGTCTTTTTGCACAAGGCAACACTGCTTCTGAAAGGTAATGTTGTCAAAGCAATAACAAGTGAGAATTAGAAACATTAAAAAATGTGGTTGTTCAAATGTTTTGGACAGTATCCACATGGGAGAAGCCGGATGGGTTTGTTTCATCTTCAAATGAGAAGAGTCCACGTGACAAGCGTTCCGAAGAGCCTGGGGAAACAGAGTCTGAGTCGGACTCAGAAGATAGTGACGATGAAGCTCAGAGTTCAGAAAAAAAATTCAAGGTAAGTTTCTAGCCTAAGATGGTTTATCTTTTACTTGTGTAATGAAGTTAAACCCTATGATTAAAAATAGAAATTTGCAATGGTTTGGATAGTAAAACCAACCTTTATGCAAGTATTTGGCCCGTTAGTGGCACTCTTTCAGAACAGAAAACATGCTCTTTCCTTCAGCCCACTGGGAGTAGATAGAGTTCTGCAATAAACACAGTGTGCTCTGAGAAAGGTCACTTATCTCTCTGAAATCACTGACAAAATGATTTGGATGTGGTGTGAGGGTATGACTTCTCACTCTCATTGGAAAACATGACTGCCAGGAGACCATCAGGCAGTGCCCTTGACTGAAAAGGACGCGGTTGTAGTTTCATTAGTAATTGAGAAAAGCATTGGCAGAGCACAGCATGAAACCTGTATCAATTGTATGGTTTTGCCTTCAGACATAAAACTCCAGATAAAGGATGTGACCACAGCTCTGCTTGGGTCAGACCTCTTCTCCTGAAGCTGGTTGTTCAGAACAGGCAGGGACAGTTTTTATATAAAATGTATTTTAGAATTAATGCCTGTCTACAAATACATCTTTTTGTGTCACCATGCATTGTGACAAACCACGGGGTACTCACTGTACAGTAGGAGTTCCTGCATGCACAGAAAGCTGCCTGTGAATTTTGGCCTTTTTTTTCCTTAAAATATGCTGAGCTTTGTTTTAAAGTAAGTTTGTATTGGGTGCTCCTTGCTAACTTCAGCCTCCACAGGTGGGGTTTTCCAGCTTTAATTTTTTGTAGCATTTAAGATTTTAATTAAGATTTATTTTTTACAACTCTGAAAGCACAAGGAAAGAAGTTCAAAGATTTTATTAGAATGAGTTTGTTGTTTCAAGTTACTCTTGGTTGAAAAGTATGACTAGCAGGTAACAGTAAATAAGAGATGTAAAATAAAGCTACATTGTGTTTTTATTTAGGCATTTTTGTTTAAGGTGGGTTTTTTCCTCTTTAGAGGAAAGGAGGTAATGGTGAAGAGTCAGAGGATGGGAAAAAGTCTCCCAAAGCTAAAAAGCTAAGTCCTTACGGGCAATGGCGAGAAGTTAAGCCAGAAGAGGAGAGTCAGTCAGCTTCCCAGGAAGCCTCCAGTGGTGCAGCTAACAAGACCAACCCTTATGGAAAATGGAAAGCGATTACAGAAAAGGAAGAGGAAGAAGAAGAAGAAGCATGGTGAGGACCTTTCTTTCCTAATGCTTGTTTCCAGAATACTTGTTTGCAGAGCTGAAGCTTTTTCTCATGAGTTCGGGCAGGATTGGCATGGTGATGATTGGAAATCTAGCTGAAATACAGCTCTTCCCACAGTGCTTATTTAAGTAATAGCTGTCCGTGGCAGATAGTGGCTCTGTGTTGGTTTTGGTGTAGAAGTTCACCATGAGTATAGAGCAAAGTGATTTAAAGGATCCTTGTCATCCATCAGTTTTTCATAGATACTGAGTGTCATCTCTATTAACTTAGTTCCTCTAACCTTCTATTCCTTAACACCGTCTCCTTCAGCAGTCTGGTTCAGCTGCCCCAGGAGCTCTTGTGACTGTTGTTTCAACTGTTTCCAGCCTTGGGACAGCACAGGCAGCTCTCTCAGGGCCTCTAGCTTCCAGGATTAATTGTCTTTTGTTCTCATGAGTAACTAACTATTTGGGCCAACTGTGCCTGGAGTTCAAGATCTACCTTGATCTTCTCGGGCTGGCAGCAACCTGATCTTGATCCTACTGGGTTAACATTGCTTTGAATTCTTTCCCTATGGGATCAATAGTTGCTGACATAATGAGTATGTTTTTTCAGACTCAAAGCGATTTCTACAAAAGCCCAGTATGTTTGGCTGAGTTGTTTCCACAAGCAGTAATTATTCCTCACTTTGTGGTGTTGTACTAACTGTAACTGTTCACTTGAAGCACACACAACTATTTTGTCCTCCTTCCATCCAGAATTGCAGTGAAAGACTTCTGGTTGGACTGTTTTTCTTGTTCCTTACTTTCCTTCATTTCAAAACAAAGTTAAGCAAAACCAAAACAAAGTCCATTGCAACCTTGTCTGCTGTCACTGTGAGCAAGTCCTGGAGGCTCTTACAATGTGGTGGGAGACATTTCCTGTAATGATTTAAATAAGGCCATGAAGGGCAAAGCAGGCATAATCTAGTTATGCCAATTTTAAATTTGGAAGCTGTCTGTCTTTCCCATGTCCAGCTGATGTACTGCAGATGTTTCTGTGTCATGCATCTGATCAGGAGGGGGGGCTGGGTTTTGTTTCACTGCATAATGCCTGAGGTGGCTCATTTTCTTGTGAAGCATGATGTCTTTTATGTCCAGTTTCTTGTTATGGGTGCCCTCTAGGATCCTGGAAAACAGAGGTTTGGGAGAATGAAATGAGGTTTGTTTCCTTCATACTCCATTCTCCAACATTTTAATTCTGAATTACTAAACAGATACAGCTTTGACCTGTTTGAACTCAGATGAGCACTGATACACTTCCTTGGAGATGATAATTTCACTTGATCAGTTAATGTAACACCTCCTGTATCGGACCACAAACCACTCCTTGGCTCCAGAGCTGATAAATCCCATCAGGACTTTGAAAAGTACTGTCCAATAAAATGTGCTTTCTGCTACTGAGCCTCCCATAGCAGTCTGTGCATGAACACTCACTGGGGCTCGATAGACACACCTGTAAATGAGCCAAACACAGTTGTTCACTATTTGCTTTAAATTGGGACTAGGCACAGCACCAGCCTCTTCCAGGAAGTTTTCATGTTAGGGGTACTGCAATGATTGCACTTTCTTGACTTGCAGTCATTCTCATGGGGTTTTTTGTGGTGTGGGAGCTGATCCACATCTTCCTTCAAGCACAGAACCTGAAACTAGCACATGAGCTGACATCAGACTAACACGGAGTGGTACCGAAAGCTTCCTTGTGTGGATTGGCCAGGAATACAGTATCTCTTCACAGTGCTGTTATGTTGGCATAATTCCTGATGAACTTGTGATTTAGGTCATTTTCTGTGACCTGTTTGGTTCTCTCCATGACATGTGTGCACCATGGGTTATTCTTGTAGAACACACTGTTTGGCTGCTGACCTGATCAGTCATGTTTAGACGGTATCTGTTGGCTTGTTCAGGTCAGTATTAGCTGTGATCCTGTCCTCCAGAGCCATTGCTCCCAGCTTAGGGTCACTGGCTGATTTTTGCAGCCTTTTTCTCTTCCCTCATACAGACCCTCAGGGATGGGCACCAACAGGGAAGCTCCTCAGCAGCGCTTTGGCAGTAAACCATTGCTATTTACTGCTGTCTTTCAGCATGCCTGGATTTACACACATGCAGCCCTGTTGTCTTTTACAGGACTGTTTACATGATGGGTCTTGAGTTTTTACTTTTCATACCAGCCCACACAGAAGGAAGAAAGGACATGGTGCTTGGTTTTTCTCTTGATCCCCTGTCACGATGGTGACCTTGGTTAGAAGACTGCATCTAACTCACTCAGGTCTGCTCGGACATGGATATCACTGTTGCTTTCTCCACGTAGATTAACCCTTTTCTGTTTTCCTCTCCCAGTGAAAAAGTGGACCTGGAGCTTCCTACTGTGGAGAGCGACAGTGCACCACCTCCAGTGCTAGAGGTCCCAGAAGATGCGACGATGATATTCAAAGAGAAGACAGTCACCTCCCTTGGAGACCTGACAGAAGGGGTGCCGACTTTTAAGAAGAGGAAATTCGAAAATGGAAAATCTAGAAACTTAAGGCAAAGACTAAGTGATCAGTAATACTTCAGAAATATTTTAGATTCTGTTTAAGCTAGAGTGAATCAAAAGTTTAATATTTTAAACAGGCTTTTATAAAGAAAAGTTGGATAGAAATTAAGGATTTATAGGTATTAAAACACATGTGAGTTGTACTATTTTTTTATTTTATTTTTATGTGATTGATTTTGGAGTTGAAGTTTGTGTTATATTCTCTCTTATGCAATATTGTAAATACATTTCTTTTTTATTTTAGCCATGCCATCTAATTCCAGTTTGCTCTCTGTATGCTGTTTTAAATACAGTGTGTAAGGTTTTTTTTACTCCTTTTCTGAGCATAGGAGAATGTAGTAATCGTTCATCTGGCAAAAATGATGCAGACATTGTATCTTTACAGAGGAACTGGATCAGTGGCATGTACTACAGAGGAAAATCTTCCCCCAAGATTGTTTTTGTGGAGTAGTTTCCCAGCTAATGAGTGAAAATATTGTGCATACTAACCTTTGGCTGATCGCTTGCAGGAGCAGGTGATAAGAGTGCCAACATTGCACATAGATCCTTTGAAAGCAGTTCTTGCAGGAGTGAGTCACATCAGTACCACTCATTTCCAATAACGTTCTGGAAGAAACCATTTGTGTACGTGCATGACAGATGTGTTAGACTTCTGCAGAAGGTGTAAACCTGTTGAATCTTCACTTTTAATGACAGCATCACAGCCACCACCCCCTGTTGCAGTAGATACTTCTGTGGTGTCTTCCTGTTGTGTTTTGCTTTATTATTGTCTTTGCTTGAATGGTTTTTTTTTCTTTTTACACATCAAATTGTGGGATTTTTTAATCATACTTGCTTTGGGCTTGATTTCTTTTTTGTCTTTTTCCTACTTTCATGAAAAATATTCCAAAGACCTGGCCCCAGTGCAGCGTGCAGCACCCTTTTTGAGGCTGGTGTGGTTTCTCTGTTGATAAGAGGAGTATGTTGAATAGTGACAGTATTTGCTGAGAGGTGCTGAAGGCATTGAACCTTCACCCTTCTCAGCACCGTAGGAGAGGGGAACAGAAGATGGATAAGTAGAGCTGATGGCTGTGCTGTCCAAGGTGGCTTGGACGTTTTCTTAAGGATTGCAGATTTGCTTTCTTCACTTGGTGGGATCAGACTGTATTTTGAGATTTACTGGCTGCATCAGAATAGAACTATGTGTGTTGTTTCTGCAGGTATCAAACTGCACAGGACAGGGGATTTGGGTTTTCATGTGTTACAAAGGAAACACAGTCCTTTTTGCTGTTCTGTGGCATTTTCTCTGTATGTTTGAAGAGAATTGAGTATTATATTTAATCAGTGTGTTTCTTTGGCTTCATCAGGGTGGCTGCATTTCTTGTGATGTTTGATTTGAGAAGTTGGGACGTTTCCAGGAATAACCTAGCCCTGGGTTGTCATTTAGAGATGCAGGATGCAGTGCTGGATGCTCTCACAGTCATAGGGGCACGTATCTACAACATGTACTCTGTATCAAAGGCCTCACACACAAGGCTAAGAACAGAAATGTCCCTTCTACTGAGGTTCCTTAAAAAGCAGGTTATGTTCTTACTTGAGCGTTACTCCAGCAGCCAGGAGCCTGCTCTGACTGGAAGCCTCCACGTTTTTGTGACCAGTTCACCCTCATTTCCTCCCACCCAGCACAAGTATTGCCCTTCCAGCTAAGTGGCTTTTCTTCCTCTTGAATCCACCACGTCTTTCCTGAGTCACATAAAGCGTCCTTGTGTGACGGGACCTTCAGTGCTCCACCAGCACCCCTCTTCATCCAGTCCAGCCCGGGTTTGCCTTGGCTCTGTGTTCAAGGAAGATTAAGGCCAGGCATGATGTCACTAATGCTTCCTTAGCCTATTGGAAATAACCTTTGATACATCTCTAAACCACATTTGCCTTTCACATGACTGCATCACGCTGTCTGCTGTGATCTACCAGGACAACTGCCTCTTTCTGCTCCTCTGCCATCGCCAACCGCTGTGTTAACAGCTGATGGTGCTCTCCTTTCGTGGTTTTGCCTTACAAATTTGGTCTGTACTGCTGCACTCATCCTGCTTGTTACCCCAAGCCTGAAGTATGTGCATTTCTTTACAACCACTGTAAAACTATTTTATTGTTTATTAGTGTAGGGGCTTTTTTGTAGGCTCCTCTGAGGCAGGCATCTTTCCTCTCCTAGTGAGTGCATCCTTCCTTAAAAATGTGTCACACTGAAGTGGTCACAGGCAGTGATTTAAGCTGCCTGTAATTAAAGTGGATGTTTAAAACATCTGAAGATAAAAGCGTCCAACCAAAACTTGGTTCCTCGAGGAGCTGCTCTTAGTTGTAACACGAACCAAAGGTCCTTGTCAGGCCCCATCTGTGGCAGACAAACCGAGCCAGGGGTTGCCCTAGGGAAAGAAGAGGGCACGTTTGCTTTGTTCACTGCGAGCGGGGCTGGTTCAAATGCCGTACGCTCGCTCTTGGTGGTGGGACTTAGAGAGCCTGCATCTCACAAAGCCATACACTGCTTCACTACCCGCTACCTCCAGGAGTCAGTTTGGGGAGAGACCAGTTTATTCTTTGCCTTTAAGTGTAAATTATAGTAAGGGCCAATAGCGTCACACCTGATGTATCCAAAGCCACCGTTCAATTGCACACTGTGCTGTCATTCAGCTTCCCTATGGTGAATCTAAACCAATTGTTTTCCCTTCTGTACAAAAATTCTGTCCTGTGTGAGAGGTAAGGACAGATGCTGCTTCGGCAGGACATCTGCTCTGTGCAGATCTCCCTCCCTTCAGTGCTGCCTCACTGCAAAATCCTCTGCCTTTGGGATCTGCCGTAGGAATCTACTAGGTATTACCAGAGCTATGTTCATCTGCTAATGCTTCCCAGGGCTGCACTGGCTTTTGTCAAAGGAATGTTCCCTTCACTACTCCAGAAGAACAGTGTTATCAGGGGAAGAGCGTTTTGTTTTCTGTGTGCAGTGTGTTTGTTGGCTTTCACTGTGAACTCCTGAATGAGCACTGCACTCCCGGTGTCCTAGGCTGTCACCAGCATTGCTGCCAACAGGGGAAGGATTGCTGGGGAGGAGGAGGTGGTCATCACAATCCCTCATGATTCCTTTTGTGTGGTTTTGAGCAAGTCAGTTCACTGCTCATGGGGGGTTTTGTTTCCTTGCCTCATCGCTCACCCATCTTGTCTGTTTAGAAAGAGCTTGGCAGGACAGGATGTTTATCTTTGGGGGGTTGTGTGTGTGTGTGTGTGTGTGTGTGTGTGTTACAGCAGGGCCTGTCTGGAGTTGGTGATGAGTTTAGGAGCAAACAGATTGCGTATACTGAAGATTAGTTTTGTTGGGCGTTTGTTGTGCCAGGAGCAGTGCGGAGACCACCTGCTCCACTTGACACAGGTTGTAGAATTATCCTTGTTCCTGTTTAGGCTGAGCCATATTTTAACCCTTCACATGGGAATTTGTAGACTGGAATCCAGACTTCCCTAGTAAGGTAAAGTGGGAGGGGTTTTTTGACTCTCACAGACAAAATGCATGCTGTGGCATCATCCAATCCCAATATTCAGACGTAGAAGGTGGGAGGCCTGCTCATGGCCTGGCTCTGCATTAGATTCACTAACCTGTGTGTGGAGAGAAACTTCTTCCCCCCACCCCAAAAAAGGTGTCATTTCAGTGTATATTTTGGTATCTTAGAAAGGGAGTAAAAAGCTGTTTTCAGGCTGTTTGGTTTCCTTGATTTGCTTTCTGAGTCGCATCTCCCCTGTTTAGTGCTTTTCTCCCCGTTAAGAGCTTTCCTCAAACCGCCTTCCTCCAGCATCCCTACGTATGCAGATGACCTATCACCGCCCTGCGGCGGCTGCAGCCTCCCGTCACCTCATCCCTGCGCTGCCCAGCTCCTCCGACAGCCCCGCCTTGGCTTTGCCAGGCCGCGCTGTCCCCAGACCCCGGCTTACGTCCGGCACTTCGGCTGCCTGTGTGCGTCACGCCCTGAAAAAGTACAACCTTACCTCCTCTGATACAACATGCAGGCCATTCCAAGACCAGCTACATGTGCTCTTTTCACTCTCTTGGCAATTTGTTTTCCTGAGGCTGAGATTTCACTCCGTTCCTCCTGTGGGGTTTACAGCCCTTGAATCCTTTGCTTGTTGGGACGGAAGCCGTCTGCACACCTGCTGTCTGCTGCAGCAGCCCTTTGCGTCGGTCTTGTCAGCCATATCTCTTCAGTCTCTCCTGTATCTACCTCTTGAGTCCTCTTCCCCTCTACCTGCTAAACTATTTAACTTAGGAATCGTGTAGCCATCTGTGTGAGTGACAGCTCTAGCTTTGTGAAACGTTTCAGGATATACATATAGAGAGGATGATCTTTGGGGCCCCTTCCAACCCAAGGCATTCTGTGATTCCATAGAGCTTGAGTAAAAGTTTCTGTACAGAGCAAAAAGTAACAACCTAAATTTGCCCAACAGGATTCCCAGAGAATGTCAGCAAATGCAAATTTGAGTTCAGGTGTAAAAGTGGAACTGGCTGGTGTTCAAAGCCAGCGCCGGCCTCGTACAGACTATGGGCTGAAGATAGTGGGTTTCAGGGACTCCCTTCACTGAAGATACAGCGAGGAATGGGGTGGGGGGGTGTTGAAAAGCGCTGGTTTTGTTCCTGAGTTCAACAGCTGGTTTCTCTTTACAGCTTCTCAGTTGCAAGTAGAAAATACTGCAAGCTCTGGAAGTGGAGTTTATATGAAAATACCAAATAAAGCTTTCATTTGAACAACTGCTGTTACCAGTGTTCATCTGTTCAAGGGTTGTAGGACAACCTGAGGGATTCATGGGTGGATGCTCTGCTAAAAAGGGGGCCGAGGTTATATATAAACCCAAATGGGTGTGTAAATACGGAAATGCTTCTTCATACTTTTACTTTGCGGTCACCGGCACTTTGTTAGTGCACCGAGCAGTTACTGGAAACTGTCTTATTCTGTGCATCAGTTACAAGCAACAAACGACCTGGGTTAGAGTTGTTAATTATAAAATTCTTCATTTTGTTGTAGTTACTGTCCAGTAACCTTCAGAATGTAGCTGAGTGTATCAACTTCCTGACGGTAACAGATTGTGATCCGGTAGGCATCATACTTGCAGGGCTGAAGAACGCTGAGCAGTGCCCTGAGAGCTAAAGCTCCGTGCTTTTAAAAGGTGGAGAGTATTTACTAGGATTTCTTTTACTTTTTGCCAACATGGTCTTTTGGCAAAGCAGCTGGGAAAGGTCAGATACCACCTGGACAAACAGATCTGCCAGGTGAGGGAACAGGTTCCACCGCTACCATTGTGGGGTTCTGTTGTTAGCTAAAGGGGAACAGGCAGCTTGCTACTGTGAGTGAACAAATCCGTGTGTGGTTCCAGGATCCCGGAGATGTTCCCTGTGCATTCTGTTGGTGAGAAAGTCACTGAGGTAAGGTACTGGGGCTGCTTCTTTCTGTCTTCCTTGTCATAAAAAGGGCTGCTCCCAGGCTCCACTTTCGTCTGGCTTCCTTTGTTGCTGGGAGAGGAAGGAGCCAGGAGCTGCATTTCACATCGATGGGCTGCTGAAGAGAGGGGGAGTTGATGGCGAGTGGGGAAGCCAGGCAGAGGGGCAGCATTTCATTCTGTGTGTTGTCACAGTGTCTGCAGTGTGAAGCTGCAGGTGTTGTTTCCTCCCAGATGAACCTGCTCTTGCTCTGCTCTCCCCAAGGGCTGTCGCTGCCTTCCAGGGAGCTGCTTTCCCTTTCCTTTTCCTCCCTATACTTTGTTACTGTAATTTTTCCTGCTGGTGGTTTCTCTGCTGGAAGTCAGGGTTGCTCATAGGAACTGCAAAGCCCAAGTTCAGAGTACTCTCCATCCTGGAGACAGCACTGCTCTGCCCCACATCCCTCCCTTGCAGACAAGTGCCAGCCAAACCCCATCACAATCCATCAGCTCTTACGTCCCTCAGAAAGACCGGGGTGGAAGAACCAGGAATAAAATAAGGCATCAGATACTGCTTTGTGAGTTAGGAGAAGCCATTGCTTCCAGCAATGCTTTGTCAGTGAGGAGAAGGAAGTGTACCTGCCTGCAGTAAAACGAAGTGCTATAGGCAATGACCTCCTGTAGAAGGGGGTCTGCTCAGCAGCGAATTCTCTGACCTAAGCGGGCCCAGCAGTGTTTTCCTGTCTCACAGACATGCATAAGCAACGGCAGGATAAGCTTCATCAGATGAAGATCCTTAAGAATGCCCTGGAACAGGCTGGGAGAAAGGATTTAGCTCCTTAACTTCAATGCCTGAGCTGGGGACAGCAGAAATGAAGGGGAACTGCCTTCTGCCTTCCCCTCTCTCACCACCCTGCGCAAAACCATCAACAACAAACAAGGGCTACAGAAAACTAATTAACTTCATTAGGGATTTCCCTAAGTTCCTGCAGTCAAAACTTGACCATCGTTCTGCTGGTGACATGAGGCCCACTTTTGTGAAGTGCTTCAGTAGTTCCTCACGGTACAGACCATCACAGGTACTAATGTGCCCCACAAGTGCAACCTGATCATTTAAAGTGCTTGCTTTGTAAGAAGTTTCAAAGGCTGTTCAAGGCAGTAACTGGTACAGTACACTGATTGCATCGTGCAAGTGAGCAGGGTAACTGGGTAAGCACGGTGCCTGGGCACTCTCCTATCACAGTACTAGCTGCTGCCTGCCTGCCAGCACTGCCCAAGTGTAAGCTGAGTTGTGCATCCCCCTGGACGTCTCTTTTCCTACACTGCTCACTGCAAGAAGTCGAAGTTTAAGTGTGTGAATGACTCCAAGTTGCACATGATGGGGGTGTGCTTCCTGATAGCCTTACAGAGCTGTAACTGAAAAAAAACCAACCCAAAAAGAAGAAAAAACAACCCCCAAACCAACCAAAACCCAAAAGCTTTTGTAATGAAAGCACTGGAAGCAAGTCAAGACCTGTCAGACAAACTTGCTGGTAAGAATGTGCAAACACACAAACAGAAAAATCCCCCCCAGAACTGAGAAACTGAGGAGAATTTTCCTCCCTTCTTCCTGGCACAAATTCTGTCTGCCTCAATACAGCTGAACAAAGTGAGACGTGGTGTGCTCTACGTGCAGTAGTAAAAATTAACACTGCTCAGAACTCAGTGTCAAAACAATTCTTTTTCTTAAAGTAACTGATGTTTTCTCAGTCCTGGCTCACTTGTGATCCCAAAAAAAATGTGTAAATATAGATCGACCACAAGGCCCAATTTAAATCATAATAAGGGCTACGAAGATGATTAAGGGCCTGGAACATCTATCCTATGAGGAAAGGCTGAGAGAGCTGGGGCTGTTCAGCCTGGAGAAAAGAAGACTGAGGGGGGACCTAATCAATGTTTATAAATATCTCAAGTGTGGGACACAGAGGGAATTGGCCAGCCCCTTTTCTGTGGTCTGTGGAGACAGGACAAGGGGCAATGGCTGCAAATTGGAGCACAGGAAGTTCCGCACCAACATGGGGAGGAACTTTTTCCCAGTGAGGGTGACAGAGCCCTGGGACAGGCTGCCCAGGGAGGTGGTGGAGTCTCCTTCCCTGGAGATATTCAAGACCCATCTGGACGCCTATCTGTGCAGTATGAGCTGGGGAGCTGCTTTGGCAGGGGGGTTGGACCCGATGATCTCTCAAGGTCCCTTCCAACCCCTACAACTCTGTGATTAACTGATTCTCCACGTGCAAAAGACTGTGAAGAGCAGCCTTACAGAGTAACCAGGGAAGAGCAGGAGAAAGCACAGTGATCTAGCAGGTCAGCCCAGTTCAGCAGAGCCCTGGCACACGTCTGTGCAGCGCTGAGCACACCAGGTATCCCGAACCCCCGCGCAGGACTGCAGGCTGCCCACGCACAGGTGCCTGTCAGCACCCCGCACAACAGGCGCCCTACGGACACCCACACCCCCCTCAGGGACAGGAACACATTCCCAAAGACACCAAGGCAGGAACCAAATTTCAGATTTACTCCATTTTCTGAAGCATACCTGGGCTGTGAACGCGTTTTCTCTGCCCAGAAGCAGGGAGCTGCCCCTTACCGCTGCTGAACTCCTTCCAGATCACCTTAATTTGAAACTGGAACATGTACTTCTACACTCTCGGGCCCAGACCCACCTCAAGCTGGCCCAAGAATGGCCAGAAGAAAGCTGAGAGATTTCTCTCTTAAGCCCCTGGCCCCTTGCCTGACATCACTCCCTTTACTTTTGCACGTTCACTATAACATCACAACACAGCGTTATCTTTAAGGGACAAAGCTCACCCAACCCATGGGTAAGAATATGTATTAGTCACTGGGACAGATTCTAGTCTCTATTAGGGGAGTTTAGGTTCCTGCACTTGGAGAGGAGCACGTCCCATCCCCAAAACAAAACGTGTACTATGTGATACCTCTTCTGCTCCATCCTCACAATTCTGCACCTTCCCAGCTGCAATATGGTCAAGAGGGGGACTGGCTTGAAGCCGTGCTGGCAGGACAGAAGGTTACGTGCAGTCAGTACCTCTGAGCTTGTTCTCCTCTGCCACAGCTGCTGTAAGTAACAAATCCAACCCTTTGGCACCAAAACATAAAAAAGAGCAGCCTCCTCACACACTGAGAGTGATCATGATCAATGACCATCTAAAAGAGACATTGGGTTTATTTTGCTATCAAACACAATGCTGCTGCTGCTTCAGCTCCACACAAGGTCTTCAGCAGCCGCCCCCTTCCAACGCTCGCAAATTTTCCAGATACTCGGTGACAGCCTCTATCTCTGCAAACTCCAGCAGCCTGTTGATCAGCTTATCCAGCGCTTCTTTCCCACTTAGAATTTCCTATTAAAAAACCAAGAGACAAAAGCATTACTGACTGTACATCACCGAATAGTTATGGTTGGAAAAGACCTTCAAGATCATCAAGTCCAACCATCTATCCAGCCCCACTAGGTCCAACACTAGATCAGGTCACCAAGTACATCCACTCTTCTTTTAAACACCTCCAGGGATGGTGACTCAACCATCTCCCTGTGCAGCCTGTTCCAGTATCTGACAGCCCTTGCAGTGAACAATTTTTCCCTAATATCCAACCTAAACTTCCCCTGATGCAACTTCAGGCCGTTTCCCCTTGTCCTGTCACCAGCTACCAGGGAGAAGAGACCAACCCCCAGCTTACTACAATCACCTTTTAGATAGAGAGCGATGAGGTCTCCCCTCACTCTCCTTTTCTCTAGACTGAACAATCCCAACTCCCTCAGCCACTCCTCATAAGGTTTGTCTTCCAAACCCTTCACCAGCTTTGTAGCCCTTCTCTGGACACACTCAAGCATCTTGATGTCCTTCTTGTAGTGAGTATTACTCTGAAATGCTGAGGAGCTCCTGGAAGGCACTTTTTCTGCTGCCTTATCCCAGAGCATCCAGTAACTCATCTTTGCAGCCTTGAAAAACAAAAGCAGCTACTCCTGCCATATTTCACGTGACCCAGGCATTTACATAAGAACCCCCAAGCAAGGACAACAAAGGACTGAAGCATCTAATTCAAACACTGTTGCTCACACCAAGAACTAGTTGGTTTTCAAGTGAAACTTAACCATTCTGTGATGCAGTTTACGGCTTCTGCGTAGCTCAAGAAAAGTAACACACTCCCAACACTGAGTAACTGCAAAGCCTGAGTACCAAAAGCCATTTTGATACAGGGATGGAACTGCTTTTCCATTCTCCTCCACGTGGTGTTTGTGTATCTGTTCCCTGCTCCATTAAATATGAACCATTCCAATACTCAGCACACCCCGTACTCTCTGGTTACCCAGGACATCTGTGGGTACAGTCTGAGACACAACAGCGTTCCTCATGCGTAAGCTGGGTGACTAAACCAAAACAGTGAAGGGTCACCCTAAGTTTTGTCCTGGAATTCAAGTAATTTTCCATGAATTTAATACACACAGATCTGTTTCCATGTGAAAAAACCCTCAATAAATAAATAGGATTCAATCCACAGGTAGAGATTCACTTAGAAATAAAATACCAGGTAACCTTAAAACACAAGCATTGTGTTTCAGGCTCTTTTAACTGTGGCTTGTGGGCAAACATAAAGACAAGTTCTCCTCTTTCTTCTCTCCAGCGCTAAAGGGAGAAGGAAAGACTTGGCTCAACTAAGAAAGAAGTCCTTGTCAGGCTTTTCTTTTGGCTATCCTAAGCTTCCAGAATCTCAAATATCACTTGTCCATTTTAGCCAAGGGACTCTCAGAGCTCACGACTGAGGATACTGGAAGGCACTTTTTCTGCTGCCTTATCCCAGAGCATCCAGTAACTCATCTTTGCAGCCTTGAACAACAGAAGTAGCTACTCCTGCCATATTTCATGTGACCCATATTTCATGTGACTCCTGACCATTTGTCACTTGTACAGGAGGAGAACAACACACAGAGAAGAGGGTCAGCAAGTTACACCCTGCGCCAGTCGCCTCTAACACCACCCCTACAAGGCAGAAAGGAAAGTGTAATCTTTCAAAAACCATGGTGTTCTGTCAGAGCACAGCTGGCCATCCCATATCCTTGTGTTTACTGAATTGGTTTTGTTTAGTTAACACACAGGTAATTAACTTCCAACACTCCCACAAGCTCCATTACCTTGATACTGCGTGCGTCGTACGAGATCCTGTGGTCAGTGACTCTGTCCTGGGTGAAGTTGTAAGTACGGATTCTCTCCGACTGGGCTCTCGTTCCCAACTGCAGTCAAGCACCAAGACTTAAGTTCTACTGTGTTCATGTTTCCAAAACAAACAAACAAACAAAAAGATTGCTCTAAACCAGAGCAAACTGGAACAGCTCAGCCCATTGCTCATACAGACCTAGCTACTGCTGGCTTGGAAGATGGGTTTGGTTTTGGTTTTTTAAATATTGTGGCAATACTGAACTATATGAGCTGTGATTGTGTGCCAGACTAAGCTCTAACATCCTCCAGTACACTTCTGTTCCAGCTCAGCAGCTGGAAGAATTAGGTTAATTCTTAGAAGTCATATCACAGAATCACAGAATCACAGGGGTTGGAAGGGACCTCCCTCCTCCTAGGGCACCTCCAAAGCAAGTTCCCTAGGACAGGTCGCACAGGTAGGTGTCCAGATGGGTCCTGAATATCTCCAGAGAAGGAGACTCCACCACCTCCCTGGGCAGCCTGTCCCAGGGCTCTGTCACCCTCACTGGGAAAAAGTTCTTCTGCATGTTGGTGCAGAACTTCCTGTGCTCCAACTTGAGGCCATTGCCCCTTGTCCTGTCCCCACTGACAGCTAAAAAGGGGCTGGCCATTTCCCTCTGTGTCCCACACTTGAGATATTTATAAATATTGATCAGATCCCCTCTTAACCTTCTTTTCTTAAGGCTGAACAGCCCAAGTTCTTTCAGCCTTTCCTCATTTGGGGAGATGCTCCAGGCCTTTAATCATCTTCGTAGCCCTTCGCTGGACTCTCTCCAGGAGATCTCTGTCTGTTTTATACCAGGGAGTCCAAATGCCTCTATGTGTCCTTAGTTCAAAAATGTAAGACCGTTTTTCATATTGTTTTGTAGGAGCTACAACCTCCCCCCCCCCAAAAAACGAGAGCAGGCACCATTAATAACAGAGCGGCACAGTGGACGTGTGGCAGAGCAGCCGTACTAGCGTCCGGCTGTCAGGAATCAGCTCTGGAAGAGGAGGGAATGGAGGACACGAAGGGGGGTCCTCTAGTGGCAAAGCTCAGGAGTGCAAGTTGTAAAACCCAACTCCAAACGCAGCGTTGTTACACTCTGTGTTAGAATGGAGAGCTAGACGCTCCAAACGGCTTACAGAAACGGGGTTTTGCTTCCCTGGCTTCGCTGAAAACTTCATCTGCACCTACTCGAGTATTTCAAACCCAGGAATTTATGGGCTGTATCCTGAAACGTTAGGAAAGGTCATTTACTTCTGTCTGTTTTCCTACAGCACTCATAGAAATGCACATCCACGTCCTTTGTGCTGATTTGAAGGCTCCCAACCTAAAATTACTACCAAAAGATAAATGGCTTGCTGCTGACAATGACTGGGTTAACAATCTGCAGGAACACCAGGCTTAAATACAACCTGAAATCAGTGATTAAATAGCTAAGCTGGAAACTTGGGGGAACTGAATAGTTCTCTAATTCTGAAGTGGTTTTGTTCCTGTTGATCCCCATGCAAGTTTTCACCACAAATGGGAAAAGAATGATTGCACATTTCAAGAGAAAAGCACTTTTATGGAAGTTGTTTCTTCCTTTTAAGGAAGAATCATCATCAAATAAACTGCTACCTAACTGTGAAGTAGGAGGATTGTTTATACACTTATTTCTTCCAAAAGCTCGGTGTGATCTTACACATGCTCTGGTTTAGGAACAGGTTGTAACACAACTTTGAGAACTTCTGATCCTGGTTTTCACTGAAAATAACTTTTGAGTGATGGTTTATTTGTGTAACTCTGGCCCAAACAGGCAGATTCAATATGTGATGTTGAGCGCTGCCTTTTGGGTAACTCCAGCCAGTCACAGGATCACAGAATTGTAGGGGTTGGAAGGGACCTCAAGAGATCATCAGGTCCAACCCCCCTGCCAAAGCAGCTCCCCAGCTCATACTGCACAGATAGGTGTCCAAATGGGTCTTGAATATCTCCAGGGAAGGAGACTCCACCACCCCCCTGGGCAGCCTGTCCCAGGGCTCTGCCACCCTCACTGGGAAAAAATTCTTCTGCATGTTGGTGCAGAACTTCCTGGGCTTCAATTTGCAGCCATTGCCCCTTGTCCTGTCTCCACTGACCAAAGAAAAGGGGCTGGCTGATTCCCCTTGTGTCCCACACTTGAGATATTTATAAACATTGATCAGATCCCCTCTTAACCTTCTTTTCTCCAGGCTGAACAGCCCCAGCTCTCTCAGCCTTTCCTCATAGGGGAGATGCTCCAGGCCCTTAATCATCTTCGTAGCCCTTCTCTGGACTCTCTCAAGGAGATCCCTGTCCTTTTTACACCAGGGAGCCCAAACTGGGCACAATACTCCAGGTGGGGCCTGACCAGGGCAGAGTAAAAGGGGAGGGTCACCTCCTTTGACCTGCTGGCCACGCTCCTTTTAATGCACCCCAGGCAAGAATCTTCTGACTCTTTTCTTTCCAGCTACAGCTAATGTTTCCCTTTCATTGCCTGAGAAGGCTACACTAGCCTTGAACTGGGGTAAGTGAAGAACAGGCTTACCATTTTAAAGTACAAGATTCTCCTTTGTAAGCACACCTGGCAGGACACACACACACTCACTTTCTCAGCCACTGTCAGCTCAAAAAGTCAGGAAAAAAAAATCTACAACATAGCAGCCTCTCCAAATTTCCACAACCACATGTTCTCACCTGCAGTTTTCTGGAGCTCTGCTCTTGACTTAGTTGTTTTTCAAGGATCTGCTGGTACAGCTTAGCTCTCAGTGTCTGCAGAGCTATTTCCTTGTTGACCTGCTGTGATCGCTCCTGCTGGCACTCAACTGTCAGTCCTGCACAGAGGGATTGAAGACAGCTCACATCAAAAGCCCATTATAGCAAAGAGCAAACAAGCTAAATTCATTCTAACACGTTGGGGAAATGGAACCTTCTAGGGCCTGGTTTGTAGGGCCTTTCAGCTGAAGGGCAAAACATCATTTAACACACTGGTTAGAACCATTAGGATGTTTTTAAACTCTTCACAGCTGCACCAGGGGCTTTGTGCAGTGCTAAAGAAGTCAGGGATATTTTAAGATTTCATGAAGCAAAGGAGGTTCTGGAGGACACTGTCTCCCTAAAACAGCTCCACTCCAATCAGTGGCTCCACTCCAATTTTCACATGCTAAAAATGCAATTTGCAGAGCCTACAGAAGCATGTGTAAACAGTGTAACACATCTTTAAAGTCACGGTCTAGGTTAAGCTCTTGGAGACTGGAAAGTGGATTACTCTAGCAGAGAAGGGTGTCTAAACAATACTGGAGAGGGTTGAACTTAATTATGAATAATGAAATGAAGTAAAATAAAAGTCTTTCAAAGAAATTTGTTGTTTATTTTTACTTCTGGGTTGATTTCTGGAATAAAAAGGCATATGGGAAACAGCTGTTTCCCATATCACTACTGTTATCTCATGTGCCTAAAGAGATCCTGCTTCTGGACAGAGAGAAGCCCACTGAGCTCCCATAAAAACAAACCCTGGGACAGGCAGCGTGGTGCAGTATGCACACTACCTTCCCACCAATATATATATTCCTTCCTATTCCACATACAATAAAATCACCTAGTACTGCATGAAAACCTTCAACTCTCCTTTTTTCTCAGTCCTACACCTGCAGATGTTCCAGCTCAGCAAAGTGCATCCTCTGTTGCCAGCAGCCATTACTCCTGAAGGTACAGAGCACATGGCACGAACCATTTACATCTTCTACCCTGTCCCTGTCACCCTCCATTTGTTCTTTCATCCTTCAAAGACAGTGTGTTCATTAAACACTCCCCCTGAAGACAAAACTGGTGTAACAGCAACATGCTGATGGCTGTGCCGCTGGTCTGTGTCCCTTTTCTCACACGCTGCCTTGCTAGAGGAGGGGCAGGACAAGAAGGAGTATTTCCTTTTGTTGTTACAAAGTCCAACCCTGCCAACTCTTAGAGACACCTTGCAGGATCAGGAGCTTTTCAGGACGCAGCCTTAGCGTGATCAGAAGCCTGAAGTGCAGCCAGACTCACCTGTGGGAAGGTGTACGATCCTCACAGCGCTGTCGGTTTTGTTGACGTGCTGCCCTCCTGCCCCTTTGGCCCTGAACGTATCTATACGCAAATCCTTGGGGTCCACCTTGACATCCACCTGGAATCAAAGAAAGTGACAACTTTCTGTTCACTCTAATACCAACAGAATCAACTCTCTAAAAACTGCTCCAACTGCTCCTGAGTAACAGCTATAATTACTATACTTTAAAGAAATGCCACATCAAATATCTCTGCGAAGCAAGTGTTGCTTTAAATGTTCCAGTTTGGTGGGGTTTTTTTAATTCTCACTCAGGATCCTTCACAAAAGAAGGCATGTGTCTGTCTGTCTGAAACAAAAGAACATCAGCAACTTTTTGTAAAACCACTAGCTTTGTCAGGGATGCTAAGAAGTAAGAAAATGATCAGACTACCTCTAAACAGCAGTGCCAGGACCTTGTTCGTGAGTCAAGTCTGAACAATCCTTGTGCCAGTGCTTAAAAAAAAATACCTGAGGAAAAAAGATGTGTACAGATCCAAGTAAGGATTGGAAATACGAGTCCATGATGACCTGGACCATAGTTTGAGCTCAGTGGATGGGAAAGGAACATTCAGATCTGATCAATGTTGCAAGGAAAGCATTACAAGGAAGAAGGAGAACTTGCAAGGAAAACCTGTGGGGTCTGTTTTTTGTTTATTTTGTGTGCAAAGTGCTGGGTTGAGAACTGTTGGTATCAGTGATATGTCAGAAAGATTAGCCAACACCCTTGCTCATCCAAATTCATGGCAGACTACCCCTGATTTAACAGAAAAGGACACCAATAATTTAAATGGGGGGAAAAAATCAAAAGGACCTGCAAAATCGCATTACTATGCAACACTGAATTTGGATATATTCTCTGCCTTAATAGATGACCTAATTTAAAATTGGTGTCCTCATAGCAGTCAGCTTTGGGAGTGTTGGGGCTGGAATACTCATTGAAACGATCCTTGATTTACGTGTTATTTCAGGCAACAGCAAATCTCTGAGAATCACAGAATCATAGGGGTTGGAAGGGACCTCGAGAGATCCCTGGGTCCAACCCCCCTGCCAAAGCAGCTCCCTAGCCTAGAAGCTGTTACCGACGACCCATTTAAACACATGTGGTACCGAGCCAAGGCCTATCGCCTTCCAGAGTCAGAGAACTTGTGGCTCACTTCCTGGGACTTGCACAAAGCACTTGGCTATCAATATAATCCCCAAACAATAAGATGCTGTTAAATCTCCACCAATGCCAAAATGGGCAAGCAGGAGCACCCTGGTGCACAGTGCACTTACCTCCTCTGGCTGCGGGAGAACAATGACCGACATTGTCCCGGTGTGAATGCGCTGCATTCTGGATGACATGCCCGTCTCAGGGATCCGCTGGACTCGGTGAGTCCCTCCTTCATACTTCAGGTGCCTGTAGACATCCTCTCCCGAAATGTGAGCAGCGGCATGATGCAACCCACCTGGAGGGACACAGAGTGCCTGGCAAACACAGCACAGAAAGGCTGCTTTAGGTTTCACGGCCTCGGTGGGGTGCTGGGAGAGCTGCGGTACCTATCTCAGCCGGCACGTAATTCACAATGTCAAAGGTCCAACGTTTGTAGTCTGCATAGTTCTGGTACATCTCAAAGATTTCCTGGGTGAACTGTTGGCAGATGTCTCCTAGAATACAAAAGGCACTACAACATAAATAGCAGCTCAAAACATGGCAGCCACCTGCTTTTAGATTAAGCTGCAACTCTAACCAACCACAGCCACTAGACAGATTAATACTCTTCCTTAGGAAGTGCCACCTTATACCATTGAAGTATAGAAAGGCATTAAGAATAACCCGTAAGAAGTTTAATAAAGTTGGACAGAGGTTGGAAGCAATCCTTCCTGTGTGGACTCTGCTGACCTCCAGTTGTTCTGCCAGCTGTCACTTCTAATATGACATGACTTCTATCATATTTTCCCTCTGGTACTAGAAGCTGGAAAAGCTGGAGAAAAAAAAACACAACAAAAAAAAAATCCCATGTAATTATCTCCTTCATGACTGTATCTCCTCTTAATCCAATTTAAGCCAGCCCTCACAATTGCCACAGCTTGAGCACATACAAGCCCTGATTTCTTCTGGCAAACTAGTAAGTGGGACCAAAAACTTCCCAACAGCCGTGGCAACTCAGTGCAGCCAGCATGGAAAGGGGACAGGCTGGTGCATCCACAGGATAGCTAGCTCCAAATTCAACCCTGCAAAGTCAGGTGCCAGGTCACCCACTCCAGCCCCAACTACCTATGAATACAAAGTTAGTATCTATAACCCAGCCAATCTTTACATGACTCTTATTTTTCAGGAAGCCCCATTTTGTATTCGATCTGAATGTAGAAATGAGCCCAGACGTGGAGCTCTCCAGTGCATCGTTTCAGCTTCTCTGCTGGTAATTAATTTCTCCACTCATGGGGTGCTGTCAGCTGAAGAGAAAATGAAAGACTGGAAGTTCCAATCAGAAATCTGTCATGGATGCACGCTCTGCTGCCACAGTTACTAGGATGTCATGTCAGAGCTCAATAGCACAGACTAGCTATTTTTTCAATCCCCTGCAGCATCTGCTGATAGCCAAGCAAGCAAGCAAAAATGACTAAAATAATAAGCTTCTAAGACACAATTGTCAGTAAGAAGCTTACTGATAATTAATGTTGTCACTTCTATTCAGGGACAATAGAGAAGCTGGACTTCTGTTTCATTAAACACAAGTGTCAGTCTACTGGTAAAATCACAGAGGAACATTTTTCTGACACCTTCACTTACAGAGCTGCACAATTTAACCTCAGGCTCACCTTTCTGCACAAGGCGTTGATTTTTTTGTCCAGGGTTTCCTTCTCTTCCAAGGCCAGCTCTAGAAGTTGTTTCTCATCTCTCCTGTCTAGCTCTAAATTCCAACAACAGAAATAGATGTTAGCCAATCTCACCTAGCCTGGAGCAAACCAAGTAATGCAGCTGTCCAAAGACATGCACTGTAGCACACAAAAGCTTGCAGTTGCATTTTGCCAGCAGGAAATATCAAATAAGAGCAGCCCAAGCCAGGATGCATACTGCTACCTAAATGACTGTACTCCTCAGGGGTGTTGGAAGGAGTAGCAGGCATCTTACCTCTCAACCTCCAGCTTAGGGCTCAAAGTCTGCACTGAACTGATGCCTGTCCCACCTGACAGCTACTCACTCTCAGTGATGGCTGTGTCACACACATTGACAGTGTAGGGATAAGTCCACAAACAGATTTGATAACATAGGTCAAAAACACTGCTGGAGACAGTAAATGCCTCAGTTTCCCTTAGTACTATTTTTCTTGAAACTAAATTTTTTGTTTCTAGGCTTGCCCAGAAACATGTATTCAACAACTCACAGCCACCTCATTAGGGTGAGCCTTACAAATACTGGCATGATGATAACAATGAGGTTTCTAACCCTCTGTCTCCTGGTATTCAAGAGATCAGTGTGATGCAGGAGTTATGGAGGCAAGTCATGAGGATACAGGAGACTTCAATACTCTGTTAAGGAGATTCCCTCCCCTCTTTTCAACACACTGAGAACACAATCTGGAGTACTGTGTCCAGTTTTGAGCTGGAGTGAGTCTAGTTGAGAAGCACCAAGATGGTCAAGGGCTGGAGCAAAGGACGTATCAGAAGATGCTGAGAAAACCATGTTTATTCAGCCTTAAGAAAAGCAGGCTGAAGGGTGGAAAAGCTGACACTGCCAAAATCACAGAATCACAGAATTATAAGGTTGGAAAAGACCTTTAAGATTAAGTCAAACCATTCCTGTCCTAAGTACCACCTCTACCGTTTTTTTAAATACATCCAGGGAAGGTGACTCAACCCCCTCCCTGGGCAGCCTGTTCCAGGCCCTGACAACTCTTTCAGTAAAAATTTTTTCCTAACATCTAATCTAAACCTGCCCTGGCACAGCTCTGTGCCATTTCCCCTTGTCCTATCTCCTGTCACCTGGCTGAAGAGACCATCGTCCACCTCTCTACAACCTCCCTTCAGGTAGTTTTAAGGGGTGATAAGGTCTCCCCTCAGCCTCCTCTTCTCCAGGCTAAACATCCCCAGCTCCCTCAGCTGCTCCTCATATGATTTGCCCTCCAGCCCCTTCCCCAGCCTGGTTGCCTTTCTCTGGACTTGCTCAAGGACCTCAATGTCCTTCTTATGGTGAGGAGCCCAGAAGTGGACACAGCACTTGAGGTGTGGCCTCACCAATGCCGAGAACAGGGGCACAATCACCTCTCTGGACCTACTGGCCACTCCACAAAGAGGAGCACGCTTTCCTTTTTATCTTTCTTCCCACTGTCCTAGCAGCTGAGTGGTGGCTCTCTCACTCATCAGAAAGTAAAGCAATTCAATCCACCAAAAGAAAAGAAACCCACAGCAGGTCTGATTAAACAAGTGCACATATTTGACCATGCCAAGCTGAACCAGAACTAACGTACAGCCAGACGATTACCAAGACAAACAGAAAGGAAGAACACTGCTTTGAAGAGCTGGGAGTGAGTGCAGGGGAAGGAAGCAACAAAGAGGAAGAGAAAGCCTTTTGCCATCTGGCCAGCGTGGAAGCCATGTTTGCCTCAGATGCAGCATAAAACAGGACACTGGGTAGGTGAATCAATCTCCTTGCTTCACATGACCAGCTGCCCGAGCGGTGGGTTACGTGGCAGGGATCGGGTATCCCAAAGGCAGGTGCAAGGGCCACGGGCTCCATGTCTCTGGGCACCTGGAGCCTGGTTCCTGCTCACAGCAGCTGACACACACACTTCCACTGGTGGCCTCAGCAGCAAGCCTTAAGAACTAAGTGGCCTGGGATGCTGAACCAGCTCTGCATGCTGGGCAAGGACAGCAGCAGCTCCTTTGTATCACAGTTTTTCACTTCTGGAGTTTTTTTACCTCAAATAAAAGGTGTCAGATCAACACTTGAACCTGGCACCCCCTCAATGTAAGGCAAGAACTGTATGAATTTCCCTACTAGTATGTCACACTCCAACCTGAAGTTGGTACAAGGCTTTCAGTCGGTCCAAACAGCATCGTTATTAATTAGTTAGACAAACAGAATCAAATTAACTACTGTCAACAGAGCTGAAAGAATGGTTTGATGGTGACCAGTGAGCTTAAGGTTCAAAGGACTGATGTCCCATTCCCACTTCCCTGCAAACTTGACCTTTAAGAATTCCCTTCATTTACCCCATGATTCCCATCACCAGTGGCAAATAATATTTTTCTGCTTCACTGAGTGTGGCAAATATAAAAGCCTATAGGAATTGTGAGGAATTGAGTTGCTGTGGAGAAGAGCATCAGTTAGGGAGCTAAATGGAAAACAAAGAGCAGCCAAGTGAAGTGTTTTAACTCGGCCACATGATAAACAGCACAGACAGAATAATTTGGCTCTGTTAATTAAACTGCCTTCCTTCTTTTCTCTTGCTTCGTTTAACTAGAACTCGCTCCATTCGTCCACACCATAATTTACAGAATTAGAAGAATTGTTATATTTATCTGATCCAAAAATTGCCTTTTTGAGTACAAATTTTCCAGTGTTCTCTTAACACTTTCTAATTCTTCCAAGAACATTTATAGCATTAAATTTTTGCCCCTCCTCACTGCACTCTTTTTCCCCCTTTCTCCAGTAAAGAGAATTTAAAAGGGCTGGGGATAAAAACCCTTTCCATAACCACCATTTCTTCCAAAAGCACAAGCATGTCTATTTACTTCTAAAAGAAAAGACTACAAACATTTTCTACCTTTCTAAACAAGTTACATTTTTACCAGCTTCATTTCAATATGGCTTTTACTGTTTTGTCAACACCCCTAGGTCCACTCTCTGAAAAGCACCATGAACTCTTCCCCTCCTCCAATTACACCACCAGCAATCCATTTCTCTTGAAATTTGCTTTTCCCTGGCTTTACTTCTTTAACATAAGCCCCATTCTCTCCAGGCCAATGTTTCCCTCTCTTGGCTTAATACCCATCGGTGCAGCAGTCTGGATGACATTTTTTCCTCTCCTGTTGTGTGCACCTCCTCATACTTCTAAGAGTGCTGTGGTGGATATTTTTCCACTCAAAATGTTGCATCTTTACTTATTTTGTAAATTCTTGTACTCTCCATGTACTTATTCCTGAAGAGTATCAAAACCAGTAATAACATTTAACTCTTTTTGTAACCCAACATCTACAGTGGCAGAGTATTCAAAAGCAGCAGCTCCTCAGACAATCGTCAGTTTTTATTCCTTGAAGGCCTCATCAAATATTTTTAAAGAAATAATGGCTTTTGCCATTTAAATTGTAAGCTGGCAGTTCAGGGCCTAATGAAACTTCACTCAGTAAGGATCAACGAACTGGCTAGGTGGAATCCCATTTTAAATAACACAGGTCAAGCCTGCATCACATGTATTACACTCGCTATTTTTTCCCCCCTCCTTCAGTCCACACTGTTGTTTCTATCAAAAAACACAACCTTAAAACAAACATTTCCAAACTACTTCTGCTAGACAGATAGCCCTGAGATTCCAGACAATCCCTACTCTCCTAGGTTTGCTGTATTTAGACCTCAAAGCTGAAATGAGGTGAGATGAAAAACTGAAGGATGTGTCTGGATGCATAGAAGCCCTACCAGCACGCAAGCCCCCAGGAGCAGGCAGGACCAGGGAGTATTCCAGGGCTGGCTTTTCTCAAAGGCTGGGCCACAAAGTTTATCGCAAGCAAAGCTCTGTTTGGAAACAGAGATGTATTCTCCTTACCTCTGCACATAGCTTCTAACTCGTGAACTTCTCTCTCAGCCTCTTTGATTTGTTGAAATGCAGCTGCAATGGGGGACAGATTGGCACATCTTCTCCTCAGGGTTCTTTGCTCAAAGTCATTTACAGAGCCAGCATTTATAAGATGACTAACCTGCTCGTACTCCTTGCTTAAAGTCTCCAGGTACTTCTGCACAGCCTCATGCTTCCACAATGCTCGAGAATCCTGATGTTTCTTCCTATGCCGATCGCTTAAAGACAGAGTGAACCTAGCTGTGTCCAATAAAGATTTTGGCCTCCAAAATCCATGGCTGTGCCGTCCCACCACATAACTTATTTTCTTTGCAACAGGAAAGAGAAGACAGCTGTGAAGTTGACTGTGACAGTAGCAATTGGCAAGCAGGCTCTTGAAAAGACAGATGCTTTGGAAAGGTTTCATTTTGTTTTGCGTATTTCCACCACCTGAAATTACAAGAAGACAGTACATGGACCAGTGTTAATTATTTTGGAAATGAGAGCACTTTATTAAAACACAAACACACATACCCACAAGAACTGTATCAAGCCCAAGTCCCATTTCCGATTACACCAACACAGATGCAACTGTCACTGAGAAAACTGGTCCTGTTTTAGTCCTGGTTTACATCAGAAGCTTTTATCAGCACTGTTATACTGACTGAGGGTTGGAAAAGGTCTCTTCCCTCACCTCCTCAGTTTATTTATGCTGTGAAAATGCTACCATAAATGCGGCTTTACAGACATTCTGCCATACACCTCACTGGAAAAATCCAAGCATTTCATGCCTAGTTAGGAAGCAACGTACTCAAATAATAACAGACCTGTATTGCCCTTCCTGAGATCTCAGAAGTAAAATCCTTGGTTTAAAATGCCTAGAAAAACCTAAGCAATAGCATGCCACAGACCTAGGAAGCCAGAAATTTCAAGTAACTTTGCTACGTTAAATAAAAAGGATACCTCCCTTTCAAACAGATGGCACCACCCCACATCTGTGCAGAAATAACCACACACACCTTCCACTGAGCTATGAGCAGCTGATGACCTATTACCCACTTTGTGAACCAGATTTTCATAGCTTTATGATGTGATGAAATGACCCCGTCCACACCCCGAATCAAAACCAGCAGGCAAAAGTGAAACTGTAATCGCCTTATTTTACAATATTAGGAGTTGGGCTGGATGATCCTCCCAGCTCTGTATATTTCATGATTCTGTGAATGTAACTTATGTTACCTCTATCAGAAAAAAACCCATGTATATATATACACATATAATTTCCAGACAAGGAACGGTTATCACTGCTGGGACCACTTCAAGAGGCTTTAAAAGCAATTTCTAACAATAAAGGCGCTATCAAGGCCACGCAGATTACTTCAGGCACGGAAAAACACGCGGGTAGAGGGAAGAGGCGTACACTTGAACGCCCGCTGGAACAGGGGCAGCTCCAGGCCGGGCCCCCGAGGCCATACCCCTAACACACCTCTGCCTCCCACCACAGCTGCCCCCCGCTCACGCTCTGAACGCCGCGCAGTGCTCAGTCTGCAGCCCTCAGCCCCCCGGCAGCCCTCCGCCAGCGCAAAGGTGACGGGTCGGTGGGGAAGGCGGAGCCGGCGGGAGGCGCAGGCAGCAGGGCCTCCCGCGCCTGTGAGGGCCGAGACGGGGTGCGCTCCCTTGCACCCGCCGCGGAGCTCTGGCACTCACCGCTCGCACACGTCCATACGGGACGGGTCCCACCTCGGAAGAAGAGGCCACGGCGGACGGGAAGTAGGACGGGAAAACTCCCGGTCCCAGCATGCCCGCTGACAAACCGCGCTCCCGGCCTGCCTCGGCTCAGGGCCCGCCGCGGCCCGCCCTCCGCCTCCTCCCCGCCCGCCGCAGCGCCGCCGCCACGGGAGCCCGGCGGGCACCGCAGTACTCTGCTGTCGGTAAAGGCAGGCATCGCCGCAACGTGCTGAGGCGCAAGCCTCGCAATAGAGAATGGGGAAGGCGAGCTTAGAAAGAGACCTTCGTTTGAGGTGCGTTGCTCGGCGCTGCGCGGGAACACGGCCCGGGAACGCCGCCCGGGAACGCCACCCGGCTGCAGCAGCGCTTCGGGACGGACGGCAGAAGCGACGGGGCGCTTCCAGCCTGTGGATTACACGGGCTTTTCCACGCCTGCTCCCAAACGCGGGCTGAGGGGACAGGTCGTTTCAAGGCTGGTTACTCAGGGCTGGATTGCAGAGAGGTTTGCATAAAACTACACGAGCATGTGATGCGGGACGGCCAGCACGGCTTCACCAAGGGAAGGTTGTGCCTCACCAATCTGGTGACTTTCTATGATGGAGTGACAGCATCAGTAGATAAAGGGAAGGCGACCGATGTCATCTACCTGGACTTGTGCAAGGCCTTTGACACATCCCCCACCACATCCTTATCTCTAAACTGGAGAGATGTGGATTTGATGGGTGGACCATCCAGTGGATAAGAAACTGGTTAACAGACCGTAACCAAAGGATGGTGGTCAATGGGTCTATGTCCAGGTGGAGGCCGGTGACAAGCGATGTCCCCCAGGGGTCTGTCTTGGGACCGGTTCTCTTTAACATCTTTATCAATGACATCGATGATGGGATTGAGTGCACCCTCAGCAGGTTTGCGGATGACACCAAGCTGAGTGGTGTAGTCAACACCCTAGAAGGAAAGGAAGCCATCCAGAGGGATTTGACAGGCTGGAAAAATGGGCCCAGGTGAACCTAATGAGGTTCAACACTGCCAAGTGTCAGGTGTTGCACTTGGGCTGGAAGAATCCCAGACATAGATACAGACTGGGAGAAGAGCTCCTTGAGAGTAGCCCTGATGAGAAGGACCTGGGTGTCACCGTGGATGAGAAACTTAACATGAGCCAGCAGTGTGCTCTTGCAGCTCGCAAGGCCAATGGTATCCTGGGCTCCATCAGAAGAGGGGTGGCCAGCAGGGACAGGGAGGTGATTGTCCCTCGCTACTCTGCCCTTGTGAGGCCCCACCTGGAGTCCTGTGTTCAGATCTGGGGCCCCCAATACAAGAAGGATGTAGAACTGTTGGAGAGGGTTCAGAGGAGCCACAAGGATGATTAGAGGGCTGGAGCACCTGCCCTACAAGGAGAGGTTGAGGGAGCTGGGCTTGTTCAGCCTGGAGAAGAGAAGGCTGCGGGGGGACCTCATTGCAGCCTTCCAGTACCTGAAGGGAGCGTACAAACAGGAGGGGAATCAACTTTTTCAAAGGGCAGATAATGGCAGGACAAGGGGGAATGGATTAAAGCTGAAGGAGGGAAGATTTAGATTGAATATTAGGGGGAAGTTTTTTTACAGAAAGAGCGGTGAGGTCCTGGAACAGGCTGCCCAGAGAGGTGGTGGATGCCCCATCCCTGGAAGTGTTCAAGGCCAGGTTGGATGGGGCCCTGGGCAACCTTGTGTAGATCCAGGCCTGAGGTTGGTGGCCCTGCCTGTGGCAGGGGGGTTGGAGCTTTATGATCCTTGGGGTCCCTTCCAACCCTTGCCATTCTATGATTCTATGATACGCTACGTCAAAGCTCGCTATTCAATTATATTCATAAGGAATTACTACTATGTTCCTAAAAACAAGCATCAGTTATAAAGTATTAATAAGCATAACCATTCAGATTGACATGGAGCTAAAAGGATGCAGCTTTCCGGTAAGGCATGGTTTGAAACAGTGTGGATATGCGCATACCCACAGGTGATAATAGATAAACAGAAAACTATACCCTTAATTAGACTTTTTAAAAAGATTGAGGTAACACTGGGTTTTTATAATCACCAAAAAAAAAAGCCAATTTGCTTTTTGCTGTGTGTGCGATAGGAGGGAAATGTATTCAGAGGTAAGATAAGAAAAACCCAAAACCATCACCCAAAACTGTTCTTTCTCATAGGTGTGCCACTTGCACTGAGAAGTAATTCTTTCTTCTGAATTTTGCTTTGTTTTGGCGACTTTCATAACCTACTTGAGCAAGCCCAGCTCTGCTGTTGAATGCTTTAAAAGCTACTGTGTTCGGAGTTTATTTCCTCCCACCTGTTGTCATTCAACAGGTTTTTTAAAAGAAGGTACAAACTTGGTGTTTGGCATACGTAACATCATTGGGGTTTGGTGAGGTATATATTCCAAAAGACTGAAGATGAGACTGATAGGGAGGGTTTGGATCAAACCTCATCAGCACATGAACGAACACTAACCACTTCTTTAGCTCCAAGGGCTGGCACTGGCTCTGCTCCATCTCCAGGGACAGAAGGCAAGGCAGACACTTTTAAGAGGCTCCTCCAGAGAATGGGACTCACCTCAGAGCTGAGCTAATCTACCAAAGGGCCACAGCAAACAGCACCCTGAAATCTCCCAGGCCTGATGCCTGCTGTGCCACACCATCAGGGATGCCATCGGCCAGACGCCGTCTCCATCACGCCTCATTCTTCCACTACGACTTAGACCTCAGTGAAAGGAAATAATAAAATTATCCTTGCATTGGGACACTAAATATGCAATCCGATACTTAAAAACCTTGGGAAGGCAATCTCTGGGAGGACAAACAAGAAGCTAGGAAGAACATGAAAATAGTAAGCAGACCATGCACTCAGAAATTGATTTTAAAAGAAGAGGGTAGGCCAAGGAAAATCAAATCACCTTCTACTCCAGCCAATAATGGTTCTTACATTAAATCCTCTGATTAAAAGTGATCATGATTCAATTTTTGTTATGCTTTAGTGGTGAATTCCTTAACTCTCAAGTGTGAAAATAGTCTAATGAATTCTCAGCCCTCCCTACCAGGCAGCAGAGGACACAAGGGACCACACGGCCAAGACAAGGGCTGCACCCCGTACTGTCAGCAGGGTTGCCAGATACACCATCAACCACAGGACCTAGCCCATGCATCTCACACGCAAATCATCTAAGACACACTCCTTCCCTATAATTACTGTATGCTTTTAGAATGCAGTATGGGAATTGAGTCTGAAGGCTGGGAAATCCTGTTGCCATCTGTGCTTCCATATTCCTTATCATTTGCTTTGACGCCTTAAAACCTGCATGGCCAGAGCAGCTGCCTATGGAGCGGGATGGTTATAGGATGAAGGCTGCTTCAGGCAGGGTGCCAACATCTTCCTCAGCCACCATAGTAGCCTACAGGGATGTCAGGTGTAGAAAGGAAGAACGACAGCAGAAATACAGTGAGGCTTCAGGGCAGCACAACGGTCCTGTATTTTAAAATCCAGCAATCCAAAACTGCCAGTTCCTTTAGAAAATGAAGGCAAAGAAATGGCCCATCAGACAAAACAGGCTTTACAATGTGCTTGGCTCCAAGGCAGGTCCATACCCCTATGAAGGCCCTTTTTTGCTGTGGGGTCCTAACTAGGTTTGGTGATCTGCAAGCAGCATGCAGTGACTTCTCAGGACATCAACTGATGTTGACAGGTCATGCAGTAAAGTGAGAGACGCAACTAAATCACAAGCTTGTTATAACATACGTATCACTTTAATACTGGTCCCCCCCACTTCTGACCCAAATAGTTTGCCAACAGACTCCTGAATTCTTTCTGTTTGAAGGAAAAACTGGTGACAGAATCATACGCGTCTTGAATGCAGTCCTGTTTATTAACAAAGCCTGTAGAAAGAGCTTTGTTTTGCCCAGCACAGTGGGATTAAATGACAAGAAGTTTTCTTGACTGCGCTCCCAAACCTCACTTTCAGCTAGAGCTCTGCCTCCCCCCAAAGCTGGTTTCTTTGTTTATTCTCTCCCAGCTAGCCTACAAACGTTTCTTTTACTGCCTCCTAGCTTTTTTTTTTTTTCCTGCTTTTAACACAGATTTTAAATACAAAGAAGTCTAAATGCATATTCAACCTCTGCCTCTTACTTGCAATCTGTCTATTTTTCAGGCAGCGCTCTTTCCAGTATTTGGATTAGCAAGAAGTGGAGACCTTTAGCTGTCAGGAACAGCCTTACTGCTTCTAACCAAAGGTCCACCTAGAACAGCATTTTCCTCAGAGATGCATCTGTTTGTCACTCAAACCAACTGGAGGCACAGCACGCCTTTTGCTAAGACAGAAAACTATAGAGTTCATAAAGTCAGGGGTTAAAAAGTGCTGAATACACGCTATGGTACAAAAGGGCTCTGAAAAAGCTGCAGCAGGCCAAAGTCAAGTTGTCAGCTGTACTCCTGCTTTGAGAAAATCAGGTAAGGAGTACAACAGGGCTACACCATATAGCGGAAAGAACAGCAGAGTGGATACAGCATGTTGAAAATACACAGGCTGCTGTCATTCAACTAGGTGACTGAAGCCATTAGGACCACGGCAGAACAAAAAATAAGAAATAAACACAATAAAGATATTCCTTCTACAAATAAACTAATTACAGACCACACATTAACAAAATACCATCTAACCCAACCACCATCCCCAAAAGCACTGGCCTTAAAACAATGGTCAGCTAGGAACAACTACGAAAGCATACACTGTACCTTCTTGAATATTCTCATCTTTGCTATTTTCATCTCAGGAGGTTTCCTAAGCTTACCAGTTTTGTTTTGGTTTTCCTAAATAGGAGACCCTAAATTAGGCCATCATCTAGGTTATTCTCTTCCAAGAAAGTTGCCTACTCCCTTGCTCCCTCCTGAATGGAAAGCTGGTACCATGTCCATCAGCTTCCGTGAAACTTGGGACAAGTCAAAGGCACACTGTGGGGGATCCACGGTCACTGTCACACAGTCACCTACTTCATGTGTAATCAAATAAAACATGTAAAGTGCACAGGTTAACTGGCTGTTGATATATACCATTTCCCACACACTTGCTTTACTGCAGGTATCTATCAATGTTCATCATCTAGGATGGTAGGCGGAGAGCACTATTAGAAAATTAATCTCCTTTTAAAACATACCAAACTACAATTAATATTTTAAAGAGTAATTATATAAACAGAGATTCTAATTTAAGCTGCCTAATTTTTTCCCCTGTAAAATGGGTCTTTTTAATTGCTCATGACTCCCAACAGTTTAACCAGCTTTGCTTTCTAAGCAAATGCCCCAGGCCATGTGGTTTGAGTGTTTCTGGTTGGGGTTGTTTGTTTGTTTGTTTTAAATCCTTGCAAAGATTAACTTAAGAACGATTTCTGGGAATAACAAGAAGAAAAAAAAAAAAAGACATTATTTCCAAGAGACCTTAAAACCTCCTGCAGCGAAATGGGGCTGAGCCACAAATAAAACGCTTACTGTTCCAAGTGTGCACGACAGTGCCGGGAAGTTTTACATAACCCAACTGCTGAAAAAACGCATTAATGCAATAGATGACATCCCCGCTTGCTAAAAGTCTGACTGCTTAAGTTTGCTGTTGTTTCCTTAAATACCAGGCTAGGGCACACGGCAAGCACGCAGCCTCCCAAAGCTCTGCAGCTTGCAGGGACTGTGCTGTGCCCTCTTCCAGCAATAACCTCCCGGGCAGCCTGGGGCTCCCAAAAAACAGCAGTTGGAGCGAGCTGCGCGGATGGAGGCCGCGGAAACTAGGTTACCAGGGGCAGAGAAGCAGGGCAGCGAGCACACAAAGGGAAACTTTCTGCCCTCCCTCCCAGCCGCGGCTGAGGCAGCCCAGGCACCGCGAAACCTGCCGCAGCCACAGCCGTGGCTCGCAGCTTGAGCGAGCGGGAGTGAATAGCGTTTTTTAGACCCTCCGCGGGGGGAAGCCCCCTTCTACCCCTCTTCAGCCCCCTCCTACCCCTCTTCAGCCCCCTCCTACCCCTCTTCAGCCCCCTCCTACCCCTCTTCTTCCCCCTTCTACCCCTCTTCAGCCCCCTTCTACCCCTCTTCAGCCCCCTCCTACCCCTCTTCAGCCCCCTCCTACCCCTCTTCTTCCCCCTTCTACCCCTCTTCAGCCCCCTCCTACCCCTCTTCAGCCCCCTCCTACCCCTCTTCTTCCCCCTTCTACCCCTCTTCAGCCCCCTCCGCCTCCTCTCGGGGTGTTGCCGAGGGCTCCCCTCGCCTCACGGCAGGGATCCCCGCAGAGGCACCGAGAGGGAAGAAGAGCCCCCGCCGCCAAACTAACTCCAGCGGCCAGAAGTAACGAGCCGGGGCATGCCACGGCCGATCCCCTTCGCGCCCCAGCCCGGCGCGGAGGGTGGGGAAGAGCGCGGGGGAAGCAGCAGGGAAGCGGCTGGCGGGGGTGGGGGGGGTAGGCCGCCAGGCTGCAGTACGCCTGCGCGGAGGGGACCCCGGCTGCCATTTTGCAGCGTCAGCCGGGCGGCGAGGCCTCCCCGGCAGCTGCGCAGAGGGGCCACGCTCGCGCGCAGCGTCGGAGGGAGCCGGCGGGGAGGGCGGTGCAGGCCAATGAGTTGAAGAGTCGCCGCCGCCGCCGCCGCTCGGGCAGGAGTCGCGCCGCCGCCGCCCCGCGGAGTTTGGGGCTTTCCTTCCCTCTTTCCCTTCTATTCCCCCTTCCCTCCCCCCCTTTCCCTCGTACCGGCGGCTGCCCGGTCGCCTCTCCCGGGCCGCCCTCACCCCCGCCAGCCTCCCTCTTTCCCGCCGTGCCTGCCCCGGGGCCGCCCGCACCATGCCGTCCGTGCCGCTGCCGCCCAAGGAGAGCAACCTCTTCAAGCGGATCCTGGTGAGCCACCAGCCCCGCTCTTCCCTCTCCCTTTCCGCCGGTGCTTCTCCCTCCCCTTCCCTTCCGCACGCCGGCCTTTCTCGGCGCCCTCCGACCCGCGGCGCGGCTTACTTCGTCCGCTGCCGGAGTTGGCTCCGGCGGAGCGAGAAGGGATGCGGCGGCTGCGCTCGCCCGGCCGGGAGCCGGGGCTGCCTGCGTCTCGTCGTCCCGGTTCGTCCCCGTCTCCTTCCTTTGTCTGGGGCCCGCCGAGCAGGCCGGGCGAGCCCCCCTCGCTCGTGTGGGGGGCCGGGAAGGGGTGTTGTCGCCCCCGGCCGGGCGAGGGCGGGAAAGAGGGAGGGAGCCAGCCAGCCCCCCACCCGCTGCTCCCCCGGCTGGTCTCTTTCCTCCCCGCGGTAACTCCGGGGCGAGCTCCGGCCGCGGGGCTCGGCAGCGCGCCGCCGCCGCCGCTCCGTCCTCCCCGTCCCTCCCGCCGCAAACGGGCGGCGGCCCTGCCGGCGGCGGCGGGCCGTGCCCCGCGCCGGCTGGCGGGCGGCTGCGGGCGGCGGCTCGGAGCGGGGGGGAAGGTGTCACCCCACCCCCGGCCGCGGGGCTCGGGGTCAGGGCTCGGCGCGCCCCTCGCCGCCGTGCCCTCCCGCCCGTGACCCCGGGGAGGCAGCGCTCGGGGCGCGGCGGGGGTTCGGTGTCGCTGCGTTACCTCCGCAGGTGCTTGGTTCTCGGCGAGGAGGTCGCGTCTCGCCTCGGGGCTCGGTGAAAAGCAGGCGCGCCGAGACATCCCGAGCGTGGCTGGAAGTCTGGTGGGTGGAAGTACGGTGACTCTGGGAGGTCCTCTGGAAGACGCGCCTCGGCTTCCGTGTGCTGTGCCGCTTGGACTGGCTTACCTCGGGCTGCTTCAGCTCCTCCAGGCTTAAAGGGCGCCTTGTGGGGTGGCTTTGAACTGTACGCTTCGACTGTAAGCTTCCACTCGGTCACCCTGTGTTCTATAACGCTCAGTCTTTGTGGAAAGAAGCCCAGCCCACGGCAAAACGCCACGCTCTCCTTTAAACGCACTTCCCAGTGTGACAGCAATGGAGTTCCTCAGCTTTGTTAGGGGCATTTTTGTCCCGCTTTACCAGCCCACGGGCAGGGGAGGTCTGTGCAGCACAGTGGTGTCTCTTTTAGGCGCCGGTTCCTTTAGTCACATCAGAATTCGTTGGGCTAGTTCCAGCAGCTTTGTGGCTGAGAGGTGAGCATTTTGGCTTCAGGAAGCTGAGCTCAAGCAGCACATGTAAGCCTGCCCTCTCTGCATTTCAGCAGGTGTTTCAGAGCTGTTTGTCCTGCTTTCGGTACTGTGAAGATTTTAAAAGGCTAAATGGTTCTTAATGGTGATTTGTGGCTTACTGCATGCTTATGGTATGCATCTTAGTAAGTCATTCTAGCACTCCTCTTTCTCTCTGCTAAAAATAAATTACTAATATTAGAACAGTTAAGTGATTATTCCTACTAGTAGCAAACAAGTTCACAGTAGCAGTCACTTCTGAAGTTTTTTCAATTGAGGTATAGAAGAGGTTTTCTGGAGGTAATATTGTGGGCAACCTTTTTTTTTTATTAAGCAGCAGACAAAACACGTGCACAGGCAAAGAAAAGAGATCCATGAAACTTCATTGGAGCTGATATGGAACTTTATTTGCTTTCTGAAGTTCTCAGAAGGTTTCCTTGGTACTGTGTAGTGTCTGCTTATAGCTTTTAAAGAGTTAACCACAAACTTTTACCTTTTGGCTTGCCACTTCGTATATTGATACTTCTTGAAGCTTCATTTCTTAGTACTTTTTTAAACTAGTGGTAGAGACTCTTCTCTAGTTGCAGCAGCTTTTGTCTACTTTGACACTGCCAAAATACTTGAAATTAATTGGGTTGCTATGAGCATTTTAAAAATTGGAGGGGGGGGGGGTAGGGAAAGAGGGGAATTGTGTGAGAGTGTGTACGGGGGGGGTAGGGAAAGAGGGGAATTGTGTGAGAGTGTGTACGGGGGGGGTAGGGAAAGAGGGGAATTGTGTGAGAGTGTGTACGGGGGAGGTAGGGAAAGAGGGGAATTGTGTGTACTGTAAGACCGTATAAGCAAGTAGTGATTTAATCACTTGGAACAGATGTGAGGAAACTGTATTCATATATTGAGACAAAGTATTTTTGCAAACACTCTGTGGAGAATTAGCAGTTATGAAATGGGAAACTCATTTGGAGATCATCAGAATTACTCGGGAGTCAGTGACTTGGGGTGTGTGTGTAACATGTGAGAGAGGTTAGCAGCAGCCTGAACAAGATGCCCACGTAGCAGAAAACCAAGCTCGCAGAGCTGTGGGAGCCTGCCTGGCCTCATGGAGCTCAGGCTAAGCTATGAGAAGCCGGGTGAATGGTCTTTAAGCCACAGCAATTTGTGTCCCTGCATGCTTGGCAGTACTTGAACAAGCTGACTTAAAACTAGCTGTGATGTGAGTAGGGAACTAATAGCAATTGCAGCGTAGGTAGTAGTACTAGTTTCTCAGTGCTACTGTAAGGTAGTGCTAGAACTTAGTTCTCTTGTTGTCTTCCAGGTTTGTTTTGTTTCTTAAGCCTTACTTCTACTCTTCTACAGGGGCTTTTTATCAGTCTGGAGGTCTTGCCCTGGAAGCTCTCATGGTGCTTATTGGTGTGATGATTCTTGGGAGGGAGGGGCTGAGCAACTTGAAGCCTTTTTCTTTCACTTCTCAGTCTCACAGAAGGCACGGAGGAAGTGTTTGGAAGCTTCCTGGCTCTCCCCTTATGGAAAGAAAGGCATCCATAAAGAAGGTTTAACACAGGAATGTTGGTGTGTTTCTTGCCACTTGAAATCAGTCTTCAGCCCATGTGACTTTTTAAGTGAATGGGGCAGATGCAGTCTAAAAAAACATGCACATGTTCTAACTTCAAAATGCTTCTTGTTACCATTGAAGTTTGGTAACATGCATTTGGTGTTTACTTCTGGTATGCTTAGACAGATCTTTTATGTTGTGTATTTAAAGCAAAACTGTGAGCTTGCCTTCAGACTGTGTTTCAGTTTAAGCAGCTTTGACTTCACTTTTTTCCACCGAAGAGCCCGTATTATAAGCTATGTCTCATAGAATCATAGAATGGCAAGGGTTGGAAGGGACCCTGAGGATCATAAAGCTCCAACCCCCCTGCCACAGGCAGGGCCACCAACCTCAGGCTTGGATCTACACAAGGTTGCCCAGGGCCCCATCCAACCTGGCCTTGAACACTTCCAGGGATGGGGCATCCACCACCTCTCTGGGCAGCCTGTTCCAGGACCTCACCACTCTTTCTGTAAAAAAACTTCTCCCTAATATCCAATCTAAACCTTCCCTCCTTCAGCTTTAAACCATTCCCCCTTGTCCAGCCATTATCTGCCCTTTTAAAAAGTTGATTCCCCTCCTGGAAAGTTGATTCCCCTCATCTGAAAATCAGTTTTAAGCTTTGACTCTGTAGGATCAAGGCTGCTCTGTCTTGACAAAGTATGGTAGTAGTGCTTCAGAGGAAAGCCATGGTCATGTCATGCTTTCATGGCTGGCTTGCTAAATGGTTGTTGCTAAGAAATGCTTAGTGTCTTGACATAAACTATTGGTGCCTGCCCAGTACCACATAGTATAAGGTATTGTCTGCTGTTTGTTTAATGCATGGTATAACTATGGATAGTATCATGCCTTTAAATAACTAATCCTTTGATTTCTTAGTGAATTCCACATGCTGCCGTTGCGTAAAGTAAGGTTTGCTGCTTTAACTGCAAATGTTTCCTTTGAGGAGGAGCTAGCCTGTGAATATTTTGCCCTGTTAAGAGGGGCCCATGCCTTGTTATCTCTTCAGATACAAGATGTTACTTGTAGTAAGACCAGTTTACTTTGTCATACAAGAGTAAATGGCTAATCAAACACGAAGTTTGGAAATACCTCCCTTTGTAGCAGCTTAGTTCATTCAGGCATGTATCCCCCACTTTTCTGGGTGAGGAAATCTTAGAAATTATCTGAAGTGCCTTATCTCTGAGGAGTTTCTCAACTTCAGTGCCGTGTCCTTTTTGTTCCCTGGCTTCTACAATAATCCTAGAATATTTCTCCTGTGATATCAGGTAGATATGCAAGTGTTCGTAGGAGCTAATTAAATTAATTCTTATTAATTAAATTCTAAAAGTTTTTTCATTTTATTTAATGAAGTAATAACGGATTGTAAGCCTGAGAATAGTCAGTCTTCTAGTAATGATGTGATGAAATTACTGAGCTATTAAACTCAATTGGGAAGGTATGATGGTATGCTAATTAATGTCTCCCAAATGAGGTGAACAGCGTAGCTGAGGTAGCCATTGAAATCCACTGCTGGAGTAGTAGAGGTCTGAAGTCTCTGTTAAAGATCCCTTCTTTTAAAGATAGGGGGAATATGGAGCTGTCAGTAAAAATCTTCTGTTGTAACTAATTGGGAGTGATCTGTGGTGTAGTTGTGAACTTGTGCTGCTAAGGAGGGGCAGCATAGGAACAGTGTGGGCTGTTTCATTGGTAGTGGCTTTGAAAAGAGGTGGTGAGGGTGCCTGGCCAGCTGCAGACTACTGAAATTACAGGACTGGGAAGGAGAGATAGTGGTAAGAGTTTGTAAGACCTTCATAAGAGAGAATCACACTGCACATTTGTTAGTGATTTGAGGGAGCCTGATTTGGAGGAGACTTTATTCCAAAGAAATATTCCTGGTTTAATTTTTCAAGAGGAGCTTGTAAATACCATAATGAAAAGCTCATAAAGCAGGCTTCCATGGAATGGTGCTGGTTGTTTATTCACTCTGCATGGCTTTTTAGGAAAGTTCCTATATGAATAAGTGATAACTTTTTAGAATTCAGTCCTATGATTTTTGTGCTGTAGCTTTTCCTTAATTGCCTGTGGTTATATTGAACAGAACAAGTAACAACTAGCAAGGAAAGTTCACTTGTCCTAAACTACTCATGGCACGAGAAGCAGAGGCCATCTGAAGGATGCGGAAGTACGTCGTGCTTCTGCAGTAAGTTGAGTCATAGCAAGTAAAGTTCTGTAGATGAATGCTAAACTTGGCAATCCTAAACTAATGTAGAGCTAGTATGGGCTAGGAGATGGATTGCCCCTAAGATTTGGAATTTAGAGGGATTTTTGAGGTGCTGTTAAGACAGTATCCTTGTGCAGTTGTTGGAAGCTGGTGGATCCTAGCAGAAGAAAAATGCTGTTACGCCACTGCTCAAGTACATTGTAAGTCTCCATCTGTAATGCAGTGTGCTGCTGTATCCCTTAGTCCTGATCCCTCTTTAGCCTCAGAGGAAGGATGCAAGGATGAAATTACCTTTTTGAAGGAGAAAGAGCTTCACAGAAGATTCTGAAATGATGAACAATCTAGAAAAGTTAAGTAGGGACTTGACTGTTTTCAAGCTATGATGCCTAGTTCTCATTTTGTTGGGAATGGTGGCTGTAAAGTAGTAGGCTCCCAAGAAAGCTCTTAACAAAAAGGGTGGTTATACTGTGGAACCCTTTGCTACAAGACAGTAGCTACGAAAAGTGTGAGGCACTCCAGAGTGTGTGTCAAGGGGAAGCCCATTATGTTTTTGTGTATGTGAAGATACTTAACTCAGAGGATCGGTGGGGAGAAATAATGAGGCTGAGAATGTTCTGAAGAGAACTGTAATAATGTTGGTCTTATAAGCCTCTCCCTGTGCATCTGCCATTTGTATCTTGCTTCTAGTGGCCTGCACCCTGCTCAGGCCTGTTCTGTTACGATTCACACAACTTCTTTGTCTGAAGCACTGTGAAATCCTCTGTGGAACATTGAGATGAAGGTAGCATTAAGGTTTGAATCAGTAAGCACTTTGAACTTGCTTTGAGATGTCTAAATAAAAGCATAACTTTTTAAAGCCTGCAGTCTCTACGTGTGTTTCTGTTGGGGCTCTCAAAGCCATGCTGCTGTTGATAGTTTCAGTTGTTTAACTGCTCACAGATGTGGCTCCATCAGCCTGTGGAGCACCTGCTCAGTCCGAGTTCTTGCTAGGCAAATTGCAGTTTCACCCCAGGAGATGTGTCAAATTGGTCTCTTCAGTACTTCCACACAAAATGCAGATTAAAAACTAGTTCAAAGTGTGTGAAGGGGCTAGGATTTGTTTAACTGCTAGTGTTGCTGTTACAGTTTCTGGTTTACAGAGGCAGGCGTGTGTTCAGAAACAGTACTGACAACATTGAGAACCTCAACTCAGAGTAGTGAGGAGATGACAGATACTTAAGAACTTTCTACTGAATGGTCTTTCGGTTTTGTCCCTTCAAACCAAAGGATATTTTAGGAATCCAAGTTATATAGAATGTGTATGCACAACACAAAATTAGACTAGATATAATTTAAGGCAAGCTTTTTAATAATGAGCATACCCCTTTAAAAGAGGGATAGCTTATAGGACTCTAAAGATGTCTCTGACAACAAAGGTTGCAAAAGCATTCTTTTATCCTCTGTGTTCTTTCCAATAATAAATAAAATCTCAGTTTAATTCTGCCAATAACATAGAATAAAAAGAGCAGTGATTACAATTGCAGTTTGGAATAGGTGGAAATATTTTGTGTATTCTGTAGGGATGAACTTAAATAATTGGAAAAAGCTGGTTAAAAAGTGCCATTACACAGAGAGAATCATGACAGTGAAAGCTTAGATACTGCTGTGACATGAGTACTTAGATCAAAATGTTACCACTTTATACTACGCTGGCTGCTTGCTCTATTGTACACTGCCATCCGTGGCCTGACTCAGCACTGTGCTGCACTGCCAAGTCCCCAGGTCTGTGGAAGAACAATGCGGCCTGTTCATTTTTCAATTGAAGCAAGCTAGGCTGGAGCTAGGTTGTCTTTTATTTCAACTGATGAGGTTAACAGTTCTTACCAGCAGAGAATAGGGGTGGCCATGCATATATAAAACACGAGTAGGGCGTGTGGGAAAGGGTAGAAGAACATGTTGATGCTCTGGAAGGTCTGTCATGGGACTAGGAATCTAGGAAGCTGTGAAGAGTGGGAAAGCAGTAATGAACTTTTTCCTTGGTCTCCATGAGTTGAAGCCCCTACCAGTTGATACTCTTTTTTTCCATTCTCTCAAACATCAATGAACCAAAATTATTGTGGAGAGAGAGTTGCTTTTTGGGGAACTTTGTACAGAGATCCCTAGTCTGTCACTGAGATGGAACAGCATAATGATGTTTTCCTGTAACAGTATCCAAATATTTCATGATAAAGTGAACATTTCAGATGTGGAGGCTGAACTCTCTGAAATTTAATCGAGTGCCATTCAGACAAGACCATGTCAGACCTTGCTGTTAAACTGGAGAATAATTTTGTAATTACTGTTTGTTAGCACAGGAACAGCATATACTGACTTATTTCTAAAATTTGACTAAGGTACTTGGATAACTACTTTCATCAACTGCTTTGAGAAATATACATTGTTGTTAGATGCAGATGACATGTTTTATAGATCGCAATGGAATAAGGCTTTTTAAAAGGCTCAAGTGTGAACTGCCAATTAAGGATAATACTGACAGTATGCTGATGTTCCTGTATTGATTTTGCCTGGTTTTGCTCAGAAATCTGTATTATTAAGCTGAATATCCCCTAAATGCTTGTCAGATAGCTCCCAAGAAAATCTGATCAGAATTGCAGTCAGTAATACCTTTGTGGATATTTTTTTTTCCTTGCTGAATTTGTTCTTCATTATGGCTTGGACATACTTCCAACAGCCTCTCCATAGGGCTTGAAGTTTAGGCCCTCTCCTTTTTTTTTTTTCTAGGCTTTGACATTCCATCTTTATCTCTTGAGCTTCTTCCTTACCTAGCCACCTACTGGTGTTACACAGCAGACACATACAGTCTAAAAAAATGAAGATGTAAGCATTGAGTACATAATCCTTTGTCTGTTTGTTTAAAAACCCAACAAACAAGTACTAGGTATTACTAAAAACTCTGGAGTTTAGTACCAAAATCTTTGCCATGAGAGAAGACACTACCTGGCAAGAGGAATGTTGAAGTTGTCAAGTGCTGAGGGGTCTGTTAGCAGGATTATACAGAAGTGCAGTATCAGGGAAGACTAATAAATTATGTTCTTCTAATAAAGCTTGAAGCTGGGGGAGAGTGGTTAACTACTTAGAAATAGTTAGTTTATTGTCTAGCATGTTTCAAACAAGGCAACATACTGATCATAGAATTGTCTGTGTTGGAAGGGACCCTTTAGTTCAAGTCCAACCATGACCCTAGCCTGCCATCCACTACTAAATCCTGTCCCTAAGCACTACATCTAACCATCCTTTACATACCTTCAGGGATGGAGGCTCTAGCACTTCCCTGGGCAGCCTGTTCCAATACTTAACAGCCCTCTCTGAAGTTTTTCCTGATGTCCAATCTAAACCTCCCCTGGTGTAACTTGATGCCATTTCTTCTTGTCCTATCCCTTTTCACTAGAGAGAAAAGGTCACCCCCCACCTCACTGCAATCTCCTTTCAGGTAGTTGTCGCTACAACCTCCTTTCTGAGAGCAATTAGATCTCCCCTCAACCTCCTCTTCTCCAGACTAAACAACCTCAGCTCCCTTAGCCCTTGCTCATGGCATTTATTCTCCAGTCCCTTCACCAGCCTCATTGCCCTTCTCTGGACATGGTCTGTAGGGAGGGACCCAAAACTGAAAGCAGTGCTCAAGGTACAGCCTCACCAGTGCTGAGTACTGGGGGGACAGCTACTTCCCAAGTCCTGCTCACCACCTCTTGGGCGTTGGAGCTCTATGATCCTTGGGGTCCCTTCCAACCCATGCCGTTCTAGGATTCTATGACCACAGGTGTGCAGACCCATATTAGGTTGAAACTGAGAGTAGTGTTAAACTGCTGGTAGTGGTTTGAATTAAGTGTTGGACAAGATCCTGTCAAGAGACAGCAAAACCAATTTCCAAATTGTGATATTGTTATTGAAGAACATCATGTTTGTCACGAGACTGGTCAGTGTGTCTCATTTGGGTTGAGCTCCTTTGTGCAGCTCGGTTCCACTCACAGACCATCTTGAATGTTTTAATAGCTTTGAAGTTGTCAAAATTGACAAAGAAAGCCTGGCTGCTATGTTTAACAGCGTTCTGGTATGATATCTGGGCTCAGTCTTGGAATGTGGTACTGCATTTTATTCCATACATCCTTTTCATGTGAAGGTTGAATAATTCAGAGGTGCCAGGGACAGGGGGTGAGGAGGGGAATTGGTTGTCACGAGTGAAGTCTCTCTTTGAGTAGCCAGGTCAGGTGGTTTCTTAGTTGGCTTAGAAGTGAGTGTTAATGTCTGAGGGTCTTAATGTGATGTTCATCATAACATGGCTGATCTGTACATTAATCTCTGTCCTCAATGTGTGAAAAATGCAGCTGTTCTCTCAATAAGGAGACCTTGTTTAAGGGGCGAGTGTTTTGTCTGTGGAGGTGTAGTCTCTAAAAGCATCCCTTTACTAACCTGATGTTGCCAGTAGTTTAACAGGTGGGGTTGAGTAGGAGTATGAAGTCCTCTTGTTTTGTGAGTATTGTTTGTGAGCCATTCAGATGCCTGATTCTGTTGATATTTAGTAGTGGAAGGGGTTTTGTCTGTTTAAAGTGTGGAAAGGCTTTTGTCTCATCGAAGAAAGATGGCATGATACAAAAACTAAATTGGACTATGTGAATGACAGTTCCTTAAGTAGAAGCAACAAAGCACTGTAATGCAGGATTAAGAGTCTCTACTTGCTCTATGTTGTATCCTTGTTACTAGTATTTTTTTAATCTTTATGGTTACAGTTACTTTCTAGATGCTGCACTGTTTGACCTTAGTGTAGAGGCACTTGATACTTACCTGAAAGTACATAGAATGATGTCTAGCTTAATTGTATGGTAAAATCTACAAGTAGGTTATATCTTGGAGTTAGTCTTGAAAAAGGGAATAATAAGGATGAGATATTTGCCACTATAGGTAATGTCCTTCATGGAACATGTGGTAGCAGCAGTTCTGGATAACATTTCAGCCGTGCCAGAATCTCCCTTTGAGACTTCAGGCACATAAACACCTGTGATTTGGCTTCAGTTTTAGCAGGAAATTATTGCCATAAAAGGGTGATGAGGAGCCTTACTTTAACCACAACTGATAAGGATGTTTTAAAAACAAATAAAACCACACATCCCTTCCAAAAAAACACCAAACCCAGGATAACAGCTTGAGCTTTTACTATATCAGACTTAATGCAATGGGACAGATATTAATTAACCCATTTCTGTAATATTTGTCCTGATTAGTAGAAAATTTGAGCATATATATGGAGACATCAGGTTTCTCAGCTATGAAATTCCCACCTGTACTACAATATGAGATGGTATCAATGGTATCAAACTCTGTTCTCCTGTAAACAAAGTAGAGCATGGTCTGCTCATTCGGTGTTTGGACAGACAGAAGTTTAAAAACAGTCCATTCATGAAGTTTGGAGACTTTATACTCCTGGGCTTGTCCATGCAACAGAGTCTGCAGCTTTTCAGTATATGTATATGGGTTGTTGATGAGAATAAAAAAAATCTTGCTTTGAGCAGAGTCCTTTTATGTTGGCTTAAACATATACCAATGTATTGGCATAAATACACAACTTATTTACAAATGCCTACATATTTATGGATTTGGAGGGCAGCAGGACTGGGAAGTCACCCCTTGACTAACCAGCTAGGCTCATCCCATAAGCAGTGGAATTGCTTAAAGCTTGATTTTGCACTGATTAATTCTGTTTATGTAGTTAACCTCTGTTTTGTCTAGTAACTAGCAGCTGACCAAGAAATGTTGTTTGTGTCTGGTTTTGAGCTAACCTGTTTATTTGACAAGTACAAGTAGTAGGCTGTCCATCAGCGAGCCAGACAACTGTGAACTGGTGCTTCTCTCTGCCATTCATCTCTTGACCTTTGGAAAAAAGTGATCTTGTCCTCCAAAAAAGCTGATCCGAGTTCAATTCTGATTCTAGGCCTGAGACTGAACTTCATAGGATAAGAATGTCAGAAGAAGGATAATAGATGCAGTTTTTTCAATAAGTTAAATGTATTTTAAGTGCACACTCAAGTAGCCTCTGTTCTGTGGTTAAGCACCACTGTGTATTTGGAGTTTGATTCAACAGTGCAAGACTTGTAGAATCGTGGATGAATGTTCACTATCATTATCTCTTAGGCATACCTGCATAATTTCAGAAAGTGTGTTTAGAGCATTATTGGTATTTTCTTAGGATTCTTTAAAAATGACCCTAAGGACCTTGTGTTGAGGGGGGAGGAGAATTTGACCTTGTCCCAGAGGGTACTCCCAAGTTTTGTTGCAGCATGAGTTATTTCAGATAAAGATACAGGAACTAGTTCTCAGTTTAAAATTTTCAAAGCTTTTTTTGTTGCTGCTGGTTAAATGTTAATTGCCATGGTGTAACTATTTTCCTCTGATGGGAGCTCCCTGGCCATCCTGCCAGAAGTCAGCCAGGCAGAGCAACTTGATCTACTACCAAGGGTTCCCTCCTTTGTTTTGAGGGATGATTTAGGTGACCTCCAAAGGTTCCTGCCGACCCAAATTATTCTGTGATTTAGGCTCCACTTAATCATGGTTAATTGCAAGTGACTTGAATTTCAGGTAACAAAGACTTGAAAATTGTCATGGAGGGGGTTGGACACAACATGACTCTTGGCCATTTACCCAAAACTGAGAATAGGCATGTTTCTGTGTTGCTCCTACCTTGGGAAGCAATGTGATGATATATTGTGTCTGCAAATGAGTTACTACACTCTTCATTAATTTTAACGTAGAACCTCTGTTGCAGAAGATTGATGGAGTGGGAGTGATCTGTGAGAGACAGTTGCAGTACTCAAGCACATAACTGAAATGACATAGTTTCTCCTGAGAATAGCTGCCTAAATTACAGCAGGACAATACACCTTATTAACTGAAAATGGTGCCAAGTTAAACCTGGGGGTTTTTTTTCTTTCTTCAAGTTAAGAAACTTCAATGACCTTAAATACGATTTTCATATTTACTGATGCAAGCATGCCTTTAACTGGCTTAATTAAATTTGTTTTGAAGTGATCAACTGTAGTGGTCAGTAAGCAATTTAAATTACTAAGACCTTACTAACATCAGGTAATGTCTTTGAAATCAAGAGTCCCAGGTTCACATGTATGGATTGTTGGTTTTTTTCTCTCCTTTGTGTTCCCACCGTTGTACTGCATTGTTTGCCAGTTTAGTGACTAGGTAAATGGTATCTTAAGTAAATCCAAAAGTAGCCCTTAGCTGTACTGTTCCAGCTAGAATTATTTTTTACCACCCAGGTAAATCATCTGTCCCTGAATCTCTGCGTATAGCATTTTGAGGTTACAGCAGGTCTCTCCTACTTTTATGGTTTCTCTCTTCCTCCTGAAAATCTTTTGTCTGAAACTTCTTAATCTGGGAGGTCATGAGGCCAGGCAAATAGGATGTTGAAATTAGTGTCTCAGTACTTCTCAAAAGTTCTCTTGAGTCAAGAATTATAACTCTGCTCTCTATTTTAAGAATTTCTGAATTGAACTGGACATTTCAAGGTGCTTTGCCTATTTCTATCAGAAAGGAATTAGTAGCTTTTCACACAAAGGTCATGAGGTAGAGTATTGGCTGTATATAAATGAAGGCAGGTAGCATCAGAGAATCACTTAGGTTGGAAGACACCTTTAAGATCACTGACCCCAACCACAATACCATAGTGTACTGAATGCTGAAGAAGGCAATATAATATCAATAGTCATGTTCAACTAGAGCTTGTTAGTGATCTGGTTACCATACCTTAAGGAACTACTGCATTTGTAATACTGTGTTAAGACACTGTGTTTTGAAGTGCATTCTAGTGACTGTACTCTGCCTTTTTTTTCCAGAAATGTTACGAACAGAAACAGTACAAAAATGGACTCAAGTTCTGCAAGATGATCCTCTCTAACCCAAAATTTGCTGAACACGGAGGTAACCACAGACTCAAATGACTTTCTTCTCCTGTTGCAAGTTCAAATGTACTATCAGTCCATTCCATACTGTTGGGAAAGGAACCAGTTGCTGAGTAGGATTCTGTCCTTATGACTGAATAATTACTCTGGATTTTCAGTGTTTGTGCATTCACAGAATCACAGAGTTGTAGGGGTTGGAAGGGACCTCGAGAGATCATCGGGTCCAAGCCCCCTGCCAAAGCAGCTCCCTAGCTCATACTGCACAGATAGGCGTCCAGATGGGTCTTGAATATCTCCAGAGAAGGAGACTCCACCACCTCCCTGGGCACCCTGTCCCAGGGCTCTGTCACCCTCACTGGGAAAAAGTTCCTCAGCATGTTGGTGCAGAACTTCCTGTGCTCCAGTTTGCAGCCACTGCCCCTTGTCCTGTCTCCACAGACCACTGAAAAGGGGTTTGGCCAATTCCCCCTGCATCTCATGCTTAAGATATGTATAAACATTAATTAGCTCCCCCCTCAGTCTTCTTTTCTCTAGACTGAACAGTCCCAGCAGAACAAGTTTCTGCCCTAGCTCAGTCAAACATTCCTGTGTGGTGGGATGATGGTCAAAATATATGGTGGAAGCACACCTCAGTGAAGCTTCCAAGTAAGTTGCCTTTCTAGGTTTCTGGGTCAGAATGCTAGTGTGGATTTTTCTTAAGTTCCCTGCAGGCCCCCAGCATTTGGGTTTTTTTAGTACTACACAAAGGTATTCTGTCAGTGAATTAATCTTGCTTGTTTTGTCAAGTTCATACCCTAAATGTACAGCATAACAAATGGCAGCTTCCAAGGAGCAAAGTTAGGTGTAATGCTGTTGCTGCTTCGACTTGAAGCTAAAGGCAGAATCTGGAGACCCTGTTCTAATAAATATTGTAGGAAACGGGACAGCAAAATGTTGCTTCCATTTACATCTGACAAACTTAAGAAGATCCTCTAGTCTTACTGTATTACAGGGATTCAGTTGCATGGTTCAGCCAGTCTTTCCTTCTGATACAGTGTATTTTTTCTTGTTTGTCTGCTGTTGAAGTGATGTGAGGGTGCATGTACTGTGTTAGTGAAATTATTTTCCTATTTTGCATTGTCAGGTTTTGGCACAACATTGGACTGATCTTTTTCTTGCTTGTATCAGTGTCTGCTGTGTCTCTGTTGTCTTCATTGCCTCCCTAGAGATAAAAGTGCATTTTCCTTGTTGCTTCAAAGCTATAGTGACTTGCCCAGCTTGGACCTAATCCATTAGTCTCTGCCTGCACTTGTGCTTTTATAACTTCTTAGTATACATCTCTTGTCTTTTCTGCTCTTGCTGCCTCTTAAACTTTTCCAGGACAACTGGCTGCCTTGGCAGTCCACATACTACTTGGGCTCTGAGCCACTAATGGCTTTGAAGCTTGGGAGCAAAGCCTGGAATGAACAGCTGAAGCAGAACTAAGCCTATGAAATGATCTGATGGGAAGCTGCACTGTTGTCACACTTAGCTTCAGAGACAAGGAATTTGAGAAATTTAGTGAGAAGGTGACAAACAGATGGGTTGCTGTTGCTGGACAGTTATCTCTCTGCTGTGGGAAGGTAGGAGTAGCTTGCCCTCCTTCCCCAATGGGGATATTCTTTTTTGAGCTTCCTGGCATTATTGGGAAGGTATCATTCTAGCTTTCTCTGTGTTTACGATGTGGATGTAAGGCAAGTTAGGAAAACAAAAACCTTGGCTCCTTTTGGTCAATTCCTTTTAGGTGTACTTTTACAAAAAACTGTGTTAAACCAGGTCTATTAATGTAACTTCAAACTGCTTTTTATGGCTGACCAAGAGATGATGAGCTGTTGCCATTAATACTGGAACAAAGGTTGAAATGAGAGGGAAACCAGGGTTATTATGATAAAAATGTGACTAATAATTTTCTGGCAGGAACCATAGTTAAGTGGTCTCTTATTTTGCAGAAAAGTGAAATGAATCTGGAACAGCTTTCAGGGGTGTAGTGCATGTATTGCATGCCTCTTGTTTCCCACAGTGTTACTTGAAGCATGCAGGAAGAGAAGGAGCAATAGTCATACTGGGGTAGTATTTGGAATCGTATGCCTCTCAGAATGTTGATTAAAATGCTGCTACTGTGAGAAGGTCTTTGATCCCCAAAATAATTTAGGAGGAAACATGCTCCTCTTAACTAATTCTTTAAAAGCAACTTTTAGTAGAGGAGCTGACTGTGATGGATGTGTTTCTTATGTTAGGACACAGCCCAATATATTTTTATTGTTCTGCTTACCTGGAACTTTAACACACAATAAGAAGCCCTTTAAGGAAGTTAATAAGCTAAAGGAATTTTAAAGCCAATTAAATGTATTCTGTAATTATTAAAGTTTGTGTTCATCACATCTGTATGACACTCTGCAGGGGTGCCTTTAAGACCAATTTCAAGAAGGGAAAGACTTCCATATAACACTCCTCAGCTGTGCTAGGCTGCTGTCCTGATCTAAATTTAACATTTAATGGGGAACTTCGCTGTGTAAGAACTTCAAAGGGTATCTGCACTGTGAAACTGGCATTTGGGAAGTCGGAAACATAAGTATATGGTATTTCTTACAGAGACGCTGGCGATGAAAGGACTGACCTTGAACTGCTTAGGGAAGAAGGAAGAAGCATATGAATTTGTTCGTAAAGGACTTCGTAACGATGTAAAGAGTCATGTCTGTATCCTTTGTAACACAAAACTGGGTCTTTTTTTGCTATGAGCTGTCACTTCTGTGTATATGATTTTCTTGCTCCATCACTACATACTTTTGAAGTACATTATGTGGTCTGTAGGAAGTCTAAAGGTGTGTACAGTGAATGTTAAGTGGTAATCAAATACTTGAAATAAGGGTTTTCCTTTTTTACAGTTTTGCAGAACCTTAAAGAAAAATGCCTTTTGGGTTTATCTCTTAGAAAAAGACCAGCTATGATGTTTACTTTCTGCAGAGCATAGGTTCAGGTTGTAAAATCTGGCCTTTTCTAAAGTTCTTTCGTGAAAAGGTGGAAGAAATTCAGTCTAGAAGTGCTATGAAAATACCTATTTTGCCACTAAGTTTTAGGTATTGGTTTAGGTCTGCTGGCTTGATGACTACTGCTTTTTTCTAAGTTTGTGTGACAAATGTTTATACTTGTGAAACATTTACCAGCTACCCAAGAGCTTTGGAAGTATCTGTCTTCTGTTTGTTAAGTCACAGGTCAGAGGTTACTTCAGATTTGCACAGAATAGATACAAACCAAGTAAGGTATTTAAATTGTGTGTTAAGGGGCAAATTTCCCATTAAATAGTTTAATTGTTAAATATAAAAAAACCACCACCCTTCCTTTAGTATCACAGTTGAAACACTGTGATGGCCATTGAATTAAGGCAAAGGGATGGCTGTTTACACCATTCCTGTATTAAACCTCCAGGAAGCTTGAGGTTGGAAATAACCTCCACATGCTTAGAGCTTTATTGGATTTACTAGAGGTGTGTCATAGAGCAATCAAAGATAACTTCTACTTTCTTGATCTTAAAAGCTGAACACCTAAGGAATGCCAAAGCAGCTCTAATCTGTGTGTAAGAAGTCTCACACATCAGGGAGCAAAAGAATCTGGGTGAGTTAGTGGAGTCTTTTTGGGGATTCTGATTTCTAAACAAAATTCCAGAGTGGGATTTATCAGCATCCCTGATTCTTGTCTGCAGTTAATGCTGACTCTTAAAACTCTCTAGAAGATGTTCCTACAAATGCTGGCAGAATCTCTGCTTATTCAGATCTAATTTGGTGCGTAGGGTGATCAAATGAACCTTATTTCTACACAGGTTTAAAAAAAATAATAATTTTTAAAATGAGTTTTAATGTGTGTTATTGCTGTTCTACTGACTGTTAAACTTACCTCACCTTGAGAACACTCCAGGCATTTTTGTTCTCTGAATTCAGAGAAAGTGTAAACCCAGCTGAATCCGATTAGGCAGAAAGGCTGGTTTGTTTGGGTTTTTTTAAGCTGCATCTATGTCAGGAGCTCTGACAAAGCAAGAAGTTCCAGTGTTTTGCATTCAAGTGTATTGTTACAGCTCTACAGAGAATCCCTTGGAGCAGTCTGGCTGTGCAGCATTCCTTCGCTGGTGAGCGCAAGCTAGCGGATACTGAATTCATTCCACACTGGGCATCTGGCTTGTCACAGTACTTTCAGATGTCATTGCTTGGTAAATTCTAAAGAGGTGGCAAGTTTTTCATTATTACCATGCTTTAGGAGCACCTGATGAGCTATCATCATGTCATAGGGCAGGACAAGGATATCATCATGACATAATGGCAGGACAAGGGGGAATGGTTTAAAGCTGAAGGAGAGAAGGTTTAGATTGGGTATTAGGGGGAATTTTTTATATGAAGAGTGGTGAGGTGCTGGAACAGGCTGCCCAGAGAGGTGGTGGTTGCCCCATCCCTGGAAGTGTTCAAGGCCAGGTTGGATGGGGCCCTGGGCAACCTTGTGTAGATCCAGGCCTGAGGTTGGTTACCTTGCCTGTGGCAGGGGGGTTGGAGCTTTATGATCCTTGGGGTCCCTTCCAACCCAGGCCATTCTATGATTCTATGTCACTGTGCAACTCTCCGAATCTCCTTATGGTGGGGCTCCAGTGCCTGGGGAGAGTTAAGCCTAGAAGAATATACTAGCCCATGAGAAACTGCTATCTGAGGCAGAGCTTTAAAGGTTTCTTCTACATTCTTTGCAAAGGCTTGGGACTAGCCATGAATCACAGAATCGTAGGGTTTGGAAGGGACCTCGAGAGATCATCGGGTCCAACCCCCCTGCCAAAGCAGCTCCCTAGCTCATACTGCACAGATAGGGGGGTTGGACCCGATGATCTCTTGAGGTCCCTTCCAAACCCTACGATTCTGTGATTCATGGCTAGTCCCAAGCCTTTGCAAAGAATGTAGAAGAAACCCCCCTGCCAAAGCAGGTTCCCTAGGACATATCACACAGACAGGTGTCCAGATGGGTCTTGAATATCTCCAGAGAAGGAGGCTCTACAACCCCCCTGGGCAGCCTGTCCCAGGGCTCTGTCACCCTCACTGGGAAAAAGTTCAGTTGGAAGCCTGAAGGCCTATTGATCCTCAGTGATACCTAGGCAGAACTTGAGAGGTTCTCTAAAATAATGTTTTGATTTCCTATTCTGTATGAGCTTTGTTCCTGTTCTTTGGTTAAAAGGAGAGCTGAGGATTAGCCAAGAAAGTCACCTTATTTCAGTAGCTGGTTTCAAGGAGGTGCAATATATCTGTGTTCTAAGTTTCTTGTGGTAACATTTGAAGGTGCTTTTGGTGTATTTTAGCATCTCTGCTTTTTAGAAAGCCCGTGGTAGAGAGTGTTTAAAATACAGCTTGTTGCTATAATGTTCTGATTTGTTTAAGGAGTTACAGAGGAGTACAAGATTTTAATTCCCCTGCAATTCCAGATATTAAGGTTTGGAGGAAAATTACTGTTCTAAAATTGTTTTGAAATCCAGAAGTTTTCTGGTCAAACTACAAACATATTCTGACCTGTGTTTAGATACAAGTTGAATAATAGTCTGGTCACTTATTTCAAAAGTAAATGTTTCAGAAAGTGGTGTGTTAGACTCAACACCTTAGGAACAGGTACAACAGTGCTTAGAACTGTCTGTTGTAATAAATTGGTGTCAGTGTGCTTTCTTGGCTTGTATTTGCACTTAAAATGTCTCATGCTTGGTTTTTATCACTGTATGCACTTATTTCTTAGTGGAGTTATGCTTCTCTTCATTTATGAAAGATTAAGCCAGATTACCAGTTGCATCCAGGAATGGTAATGATTCCTGATGAATTACTCAAAGCATCATCTTAGACTAAGTACACTGTTATAAGTGCACATAAATTCTTTTGGACTGAACTGTCTTATTCTAGGCAAGAATCTAGGCAAGAATCTAAAATATTAGTAGTTCTGAGGAGGTATATGAAGGTGCCACATTTAACTTCCATGTCTGGAATACTTGAACTCAAGAAGAAGTAGTGGGATTAGACCATCCTCTGTAACTGTATCCAGAATTGTTTTGTCCCACTTTACTGTTTAGCCTTAAATCAGCACAGCAGCTCTGCTAGCAGTCTCAAAGAGTTTCTATATGCTTCACTTAGCTGAAATTGTTTTGGTGTTCCCATAGAAATGCAGAACAGGGTCTCTTGCTTGTGTACTACAAGTTTCCTTCAGACTTAATTCTCCCAGGTCCTTTCTTTTGGCTGCAGTCTTAAATCTTTTATTCTTGATAGTTACAAACTTGCTTTATATATTCATATCTAGAACTTAATTCAGGGCATAAGTTCCCTCTCTCTTAGGAAGGTTCATGGTTGTTTCTTTGATTAATCTGAGCAGGTTAACCCATTGAATTTTTTGTGCTTTTGTCAAAGTGTGAGAGGCAAAGTTTGGAAATGATTGTATCTCTGAATGGAACGATTGGCTTCTGTCTCAGTTCAGTAGCATAAGAACTCTGGAATACTTTGTCTGTTAGCACTGTGAGTTACTTGTGCCATGTTCATTGAAAGCGCATGGAGAACTCGGCTGCCTCTCCCCATGAGCACTGTGTTCTGCTGCTTAGGGGCACATGGGAGAGCTTTGGGAGAGAACTTGTGAGCTGCTTCTAAATTCAAAATCAAAGTAAGTTCAGATTTACTACTGTGGAAGATGTCGCCTCAGGTAGTATTAACCTGGAGTAGCGAAAGGTAGATAACGTCAAGTAATCTTTCTTTTAATGTGACTCTTGGAGACTGCGAAAAGCACAACATAATGCATTGCTATGGCATATGATGCTTTGAATTCAGAATCTTTCCAGGATAAAAAAGGATGATCTGATGAAATGATACACTACTAATGGAAATCTGAGATGCTGGGAATGTGGGGAACATGTCTGATGCACCAAAATGCCAAGATTTCTTTTTCACAGAATCACAAGGTTGGAAAAGACCTTTAAGATCATCAAGTCCAACCGTTCCTGTCCTATGCTAAACCATGTCCCTAAGTAGCTCATCTACCATTTCGTAAACACATCCAGGGAAGGTGACTCAACCACCTCCCTGGGCAGTCTGTTCCAGGCCCTGACAACTCTTACAGTAAAAGACAATTTTTCTAATACCAATTTTTTGTCAGTGAATGAAGTGTGGCTCTGCACTTTTCCTTACTGTAAAATCTGGACACTAACTGACGTTGCAGATAGGTAGGTGAGGAAAAGTAAAACCTGTATTGTTAGAATGAGACTCTTCTAGGAGTAAAAATTTCTACTGTAATTACAGTAGTATGTTTTAAACAGTACATCTCTAGGAGTAACTTTTGCATTTTGTGGAGTTCAGGTAATTTAGTTTGTATAACAGTGTTATTGGGGGTGGTATGAATGTGCCTTGGAGTGTTTTTAAGTGAGACTTGGTTGCATATTTGGAGGCATGTAATATTTTAAAATGCATGTCAAAGTCAGGCTGTGGTAATCAAACTAATTAAAGGGAGCTGATCTTCAAGGAAGATGTCAAGTTGTTTGGTCTGTAACACAAATGCAGTGCAGTTACTTTCTGAAAGCTGTGACTGCATCTTCCTTAACGTGCGTTAGGCTGGCACGTCTATGGCCTCCTGCAGCGCTCGGATAAGAAGTACGACGAAGCCATCAAGTGTTACCGGAATGCGCTCAAACTAGACAAAGATAATCTACAGATCTTGAGAGATCTCTCCCTGTTGCAGATTCAGATGAGGGATCTAGAAGGATATAGAGTAAGTATTCTTTTTGAATTCCCATTTATTGCTGTTGGCATTCTTTTGCTGTTCTGTTCCATTATTAACCCTTATTGCTGCTTGTTTTTTTTCTATTTCAAAGCAGAAAGGGTTTCGAGCTCTTGTTTAGGAAAGCACAGAAACACATTGCTGCAGAGTTCCATATAATGTTGAGAAGTAGAAGTACAGTTACTCTGTACAATTTGATTGTGGGTCACCTTGTAAAACTTCTTTTTTTTGTCAACATTTTCCACTAATAGAATAAAATATAAAGGATAAAGCTTAGGAAGTAGGACTGCTCACTGTGCTGTTGTGAAGTACTGCAAATGGTGGTTTGGCTGTGTGTATACTGAAGGTGGGTTTTGTGAGAAATACACTGTCGTAGTTCTTTGAATATGGGGAAACCTGCCCCATGATAACTGATGTTTATCATAAATAAAACCTTAAAATTTGTCTAAAACAAGAGTTAATGGTTTCAAAATGACTGAACTGATTTGTGAAAGGGAGAAGTCCTGGTCATCTTGCATCTTCTATTTCACATGATGTAGAAGACAGGATTGTGGGCTTCAGCATTAGCTTGTCATCTTCACTGAGCATGTTGAATTTGCTAATAGAAGAAAAAGGAATAACTGACTTTAGGTATTGGACTTAGGAAGGGGGTCTAAGAAGCACCATGGCAGCATAAGTGTGAGAAGAGTGGGACTGCTCTTTTCAGTGGCTGTGAATTTGCTTTCCAAAGGAAATCCCTCTCTGATATTTCGAATCTGTACCTTTGGAAATAATTTAGGCCCTTTGTGTAGCATCAAAGGGTTTTTTTATGCTTTGTGCCATGACTCCTGTATTTGGATCATAGCCTCCAGACTTCTGAGACAGAAACATTCTACTTTTCCCTGTGCTCTTAAGAGTTTCAAAGAAATGCTTAGGACTTCGAAGAAATCTTTTAAAATATTAGCCATAGTAGTGGTAAATTATGATGAAGATGTAACTTTTTAAGGTCTCTGGTTTTTTTAATTCCTGAAGGAGACAAGATACCAGCTACTTCAGCTGCGCCCCACACAACGGGCTTCCTGGATTGGATATGCCATCGCATACCACTTGTTAAAAGATTATGATATGGCCTTAAAACTACTTGAAGAGTTTAGGAAAACCCAACAGGTAAGGCTTCCTATTCTGGAAAGAGAACATTTTCTATGTAAGAGATAGAATCTGAGGAATTAGTTCTTTTTAATTAGGAAGAGCTAATTAGGAACCAGTTGAGAATCCGGAAGAAATTTACTGTTTGTGGGGCTTTCTGCTTGGTGCAAAGATTTTTCTAGAGCTTAGTAGTTGATGCAAACTATCCAGGAATATTTTTTCCCTTTGTAACAGGCTATTAGGGTTGAGCGTATGAAGGTTGACTGATGTTTAGTAACTCAGTAACTTGATTTTTATGAGACTTGGCTAGAGAAAACCTGTGATAATCCTGTCCCTGGACGTAGGCAAAACTTCAGAAGCTGTTTAGTGTTGGGTGTGCTCATTTGCCCCCTCTCCCACTGTAGCATGGATGCAATTACATCTCTACAAAGAATGTGAAAAGACACTGTGTCCTTCCTTTGTCTGCATCGGAATACTATGCACTTAAAATCAGTGCTTGGTGTCAAAGTAACATGAAAGCATACTTGAAAATTCTTTGTTTGAAAAGATGGGGTCATACTGAAACTTGTTGGATTAAATAAAATGGTACAGTACTAAAATCACTAAGTGTAACCTTTTTTGAGACACCCTTTTTGCTTGTTCTGTTACTGTTAACTCAGAACTATAAAGTCTGAATTAACAGAACAAAGTGGATGTGTTTGTTTTGGGTTTTTTTTCTGTAATGTGGAAAGGGGGGGGAAAAGAACCAACCCAACACGTTTATAGATGGATTCAGCTTGGGAGATGTGCTGGAAGCATTGAGTGCTGGTCCTAAGGTATTACCTGACCTACAGATTGTGACTGTTTTAAGCAAAGTCTTGCATTCTTTCTGACAACTGCATTTAAGATCTTACACAGCCAGAACAGGACTAACTCTTAAGAAAGGAAATTAGTAATTGCTAGGAGGGGTGAGTCCTTGTGTCTTGATAATGTATTTTAGCCAAACAAAGGATGTTAAAAGCTAGGTAGCTTGATATTTCAAAATAGTTGTAACTTCACCATTGAATAAAACCTGAAAACAGTAAGTTTAAAGTGAAAATTGGGTCATCTTTTATGAGTGTTTGACAGCCAAGAAGTCGTGGCCCTTGATTGAATCAGCAGAGCACAATCTGCATTCGGCATTGAAATGACTATTTGAATTAGGAAACGTATATAATAGGTGGAAAAACTACAAATGAAGTGTAAGACATTGAGCTTCTTTAAAGAACTGAAAGGACTTATCAGTGGTATTAGCCCCTTGGAGAAAAAAGAAGTGATTATTTAATGTTGTCTTGTCTAAAAGGTTGTGTGTAAATATGCTTGTTTGAGGCCAGTCATGATGATATGCTCTTCAGTCTAGTGACTAAGCCAGATTTAAATACCATCTGCTATAGATGAACATACTGAGTCTGCTGTGCAAGTTATCACAGTCTTAAGTCTCACCCTAAAAAAAGGAAATCATGAGAAGATCTCAAGCTCTGATGCTTTTTAGTAAAACTGAAAATATTTTGGAAATTTCCATAAATAGGCAAATGTTTTGTACTTGCACAATGAGCTGCTTAACTGTTGATAAGAATAACACCAGTCTCAGGCACGTGGTGAAAAAGCTGGTTGAGCATCAAAGGATAGAAATATACTACAAATTTTGGACAACATGGATTTATACAAAGTTAATTGTGTCAAGCCTAGAGACAGTTAAGTGGTAGATCATGTTTTCTCACTGAAAACACTAAAAATAAGCGTGACCACATCAGTGTAATTTCTCTTGCACATGACAGAACGTTAGGAGTTGGAAGAGACCTCAAAAGATCACCTAGTCCAACCCCCCCTGCCAGAGCAGGATCACCTAGGCTAAAACACACAGGAATGCATCCAGGCAGGTTTGAATGTCTCCAGAGAAGGAGACTCCACAGCCTCTCTGGGCAGCCTGTGCCAGGGCTCCGTCACCCTCACAGTGAATAACTTTCTCCTGATACTCATGTGGAACTTCCTGTGCTCCAGCTTGCAATAGTCTTGTGCTTTGCTGTGCAAGATCGATGATGAGTGCAGGCCTGTGCAGAGCCCCAACCTCTGGAAGGGAGAATCAATTTCTTGAGTCCAGAACAGTCAGGAGAGCCCAAGCAAGATGACAGCTCAATTTTGCCAAGCTTTGGCTCTTCTCTGGTAGTCCCCAAATGTGCTGTTTCTGTGGTCTCTGGATATTTAACAGTCCTGCTTTAAGAGTAGGTGAGTCAGGATACTTTGTTAATCTGTGAGGAGGTAAACTTCTTGCTTTACTTTCTAAATCTCTCACCCTGTATTTGGTATGCACTCCAACTCGATCGGTGATCTTCTGGGCCTGTCTGGTAGAATATTGCATGGGCCTGATGAAAGGGGGTTGTGGAGGGTTTAAAAGGAGGGGTAAAAGACTGAAGGGTTTCCAAATCACTAATGAATGTGAATCTTTGACAAACTGATCTCCCTGAGTTTTACAGCGATCTGTATTAGGCCTGCACTGTTTACCATTATTCATAATGAATAAAGGAGTAAACATAACATAAACACCTTATGTAAAATGCTGCTGTCAGAATCATTGGTACATAATAGTGATGCAGGGTGATCATATTCATTTACTTGGATTACCCAGGCAGCTCTGTCCATTCAAATGTGAATTAACAGCCCCAAAACCAAGCAGTAAAATTAAGAAAAAGATAAAGGTGCTGTGTCATTTTAGTGATTTGTAGGTGAGTATCTGAGGATGCAATATTGCAAAATAATGGAGTTAATTTAGCTACAAGCTGTTGCTGAAAACAGCAGTCTGACTTTTTCCTGTGTGCTCCCACTGCTTCCTTGTGCAGCACTGGTTGACTCATGGAGGGCTGGTTCAGGAAGCCAAAGTGGCAGAAAAATAATCACACTTTTGAAGGATTGATTGGCTGAACTGAACAACCCTGAGGTGAGAGGGGAAAGAGGAAGGGGAATAATAGAGGGAAGTGGACTGCCTTTGTTGATCCAGGGTACAGTTAGATTGCCTTAGTTTATTGTAAGATTGTCCCTCAGGGCAGACTTATGGGTGAAAAGCTAAAAAAAAACCCCCCTTGTTTCTGAGAAGTGTTTTTTGTTTGGGTTTTTTTTTTTCTATGGAGCACTGATTAATGAGAGATCAGCACTTACTAAAGGCTGTGTTTTAAACAAGTTAATTAATAATGTGGGAAGATTAGAAAAATGCTGTGTAGTGAAAGGCAGAGATTCTGTTTGCTGTGAGCAAGAGCAGCTTAGGTGATTCTAGTACAGTTCAGGTACTGGGTTGGGGAAGGATGATAGCTGGGAAGATTGCTCAGCAGGGAAATGCAAAGGAGCGAGCTGTGGCAGGAAGTTAAGAAGTTCAAATAAAATCAATCACTCTTCATCACTGACAGTTTTATTCTAATGGCTTAGTTATCATTGGAAGTAGTGAGTTTTCTGTCTTTTAGTGTATCCAGATCAACATTGCCTGTCATCTGAAAGCTGTAAGTTAGCCAGATGCACCATATTTTGGTTGAAAGCAGGTTACGAGGTTGCAGACATCATTGCTGGAAGTAGAACAGCCTGTGCTGTCCAAGTGAAATCCAGTTATTTAAGTCACACAAGAATTTAAATTCTGGGAACCAAGGTGTAAAACAACTATGCAATTTGCTTTACTGTTGTATGTCCCATTTGTCCTTTCTTCTTTTCCAGAATAAAATTTTATTCTTAATTTTTATTTTATTCCTAATTTCTGCATCAGGCCCACAATTACAGATATGGACAGAAAACCTCTGGAGTTTTGGGGGTCTGCTCTTAGGTATGTTTTGGCTGCATCTTGTCACATTCTTTCAGTGACAGTTATGTTAGGGCATCTACAGTTGTAAAGGTGATTTTTAAAATTTTTTTCTTGGTCCAGGAGAGGAAGAAATTTAGTCTGAAACAGCAGAATTGAGTTCAAGAGAAAGTCAGATATCTTGTGTGCAAGAATCATAACTCTTCAGGGAGTGGGGGAGTGAGGAGTAAATGTGTTGTGCAGCTATAACAATGATGTGGAAAGTATAGAGTATCTTACACTTTATAGGACAATCTGACTATTCAGATTAAATACTGGGATTATAAAATGCTTGCCTTCTGATGAATCGCACATTTAAATCATTAACTTCATGAGATTTCAGAATTTCTTATGAACTTTTCTTAAAATGGCTTTTAAAATGGAGCAAAAGTAAGCACAGCATCCTTCCTGTGGATTTGCCCTATGTATAACAGGGTATTTATTCACTTGATTTTACATCTTGTCATTTGTTTTGTTAGGCCTGCCAAGCCAGAAGAGCTACAAGGTTAACTGATACCCATTTCTTGTCTTACATATATGTTTTTAAGAGCTTTTGGGGTAGTCTGTGTTTTGGAGGCCTAAACCCAATTCATGATATGCTAAAAAGATGTTTTAATTCACAGAAGTAGAGATTGGCTAAGTGGGAAAAGAAAGACCTTGGAATTCATTGAGTACTTGTGGGATTTAGATGTGTTTTGGAAAGGAGGATATTTTTAATAGGGGAAGTGAAGGAGGAAGAACTGAATTGGTGCTCTGCAGTTTTGTTTTTGTGGTATTGCAGTGAGGATAAGCAGGAAGACATGCTTAAACTCATAACTGCTGGTGCATGTCTCAATTCTGTGAAGCAATTAAAAATACTTGCCAGGTAATGATGTTTTAATTAGTGACTTCCAATGTTTAATATGTGGAAATGGAGCTGCAGGTAGAGTAAGTATACTGTAAGAAATAGGTAGGATATCATGCTACCCACTTACTCTATAGTCTTGTTCCATTAGCCATCATTTGTTATCATATGTTCACAGTTACAAATTTGAATGCAGTTATTTTCAGTTCCAAAGCTGATGTTCATTTCCAGTTACACACTTCTTTACAATATTTTATTTAGTTACATTGTTTTTCTGAACATTTAACTAACAACACCTTGTTTCTAAAAATTCACAGTACTATAAAAGCTGTCACTCAGAATTCACAGAGCATGTAAACAGAAGTGTTAAATCTCATAAAATTCATCTGTGCTTAGGGAAGGGAAAGGCTGGAAATAGTGGTTTAAAACAAGATTCTTTTAAATGTGAATGTTAATTTCAACTAGTTATTATTTGTTTGGGTTTTTTTTTTAAATTAAACTGTAAGTTCTTTAAAGAAGACAGAGAAAAATCTTTACTAAAGGAACATAAAAATGACAGTAAACTGGTGACTAATGTGACTTCAATGTGTTGCTTGCTCAGGAAGAAGCAAAGTATGTATTGTCATGGGAAAGAATCATTAGCACTTACCAAGCTCTGCTGCTTCTCTATTAAAATAATCATGTAGACTATAACTTTCTTTCCTATGACTGCCATTCAGGCAGTATATTTCACATACTAAGCTGTTGTGTAGATCTGCTGGGCATTGTTTTCAGACTTTCTGGGTTTTGTCTCTGAAATTCTTGTCACTTGTAATTTTAGTAGCTTCTGTGTGTATTAGTGAAGAGCATTTAGTGTGAAATAATTATAACTCTGGCAAGACTTCTCATGGCCTAAATACGCTTTAGGGAGTTATCCCTAGACAAGAATGCTTCTGAATGCCATCCTGTTTCAGTGGCTGGCTTATCACTGGAAGGTAGATGACACACCAGTTCTCCCATAGTCCTAGGTATGCAACAGGCAGTGGACCTCAAAATAATTGCTGCTTGAAGGCAGTCTTTGCATGCCTGTGTGCTGTTTTCTGGGGGATTGAAGTGTAGTACAGAGAACACCTGGTTAGACACAAACAGTATGTTTTCTGTCTGAAAATTGTAGTGGTCAAGCTCTGGCCAGTATATGGGTGGTTCATTGCGCTTGGGAATAGTTTGAGCTAGAAGTTTTGGTATGCTGCAAATGAATATTATGATATCTCAGGAATCCATTCCAGAACTTAATCAAAACTGTTGTGGAGTACATTGAGTTCTTCAGAAGGAAACAACTACAAAGGTCTTTGAGAATTTTAGTGAATTGTATGACAGCAGGCAAGGATTCTGTTTTTTCACTTAGCTCACCATAGTGATAGAGAGAATAGACATACAGGAATTCTTTTAAGCTGTTCCTTATCAAAGGATGTCTTGAATGATTTAATAGTGATTAATAGGAGTCTTACATTTGGAATGTTTGGATGGGTATGTAAATACACCTGATGTATTCTGTAGCCCGACTCTTGTGTTCTGTAATATTGTACACAGTTGACATACAGGTAAATGTTAACTAACCTATTGCTTTTTTTCCCCCCCAGATTCCTCCTAATAAAATAGATTATGAATATAGTGAACTGATTTTATATCAAAATCAAGTGATGAGAGAGGCAGATCTATTTCAGGAGTCTTTAGAACATATAGAGACATACGAAAAGCAAATATGTGATAAATTAATAGTAGAAGAAATCAAAGGTAAGTCATTCTTCCCTTGGCCATTTTTTTCCTAACATTTTGCTTCTAGCTTTCAGATAAGATAAAGCAGGGGAAGAAAAAACGTGTGGTATCTTTAATTTCAAACAGTTCTTATAGGGAAACTGCTAACACCAGATTTACAATGTTGTGCTCAAGTAATTTGCCCTACCAAAGTGGATAGTGGATGCAGGTAGTTTAACTTGGGTTGACACAGGAACAGAGGAAATCCCAGAGATACTGTATTGGGGCATACTAGATTACCTTTCTGTGAATCAGAGCTAGTATAACCCAGTTTTATTCTCATGAAGAATACTGTTTATAGTACAAACACAGATTGTTTTAAGTGAAGCATCACATTTTTCTTAGCTGCTTAAGTTTTCTAACACATTTACTTGTATTTCCCTGCTTGAGTGCAGACTGAAGTTCACTTCTTTGATTAAAGATAACCCACAGTTGTTTTGTGGATTTAAAGTACTGAGTTCTGAATATGCACTATTACAGTGTCATACCATGTATTCTCCTGCTCCTTCCTTGCATGTTTGTGGTGAGTTGACCCTGGCCAGGCAAGTAAGCCCTGCACAGCTGCTTGCTCACTTCTCCCAGCCTCTCTTGTCAGGACAGCAGAGAGAATAGGAAGAGCAAACCCAAGAAGACTCAGCGGGTGAAATATAGACAGCTTAAGTGAAGAAATGAGGAAGGGAAAAAACACAAGCAGATAACACAAGTGATGCAAAGACAATTACTTTCTGCTTCCCACAAGCAAACTGATGCTCAGCTAGTCCACAAGCAATGGCCACGTGCACAAACGCACTTTCCCTATAGTTTTTATTGCTAATTATGACACTGTGTGACCTGAAATATCCCTTTGGCCAGTTTGGGTCTGCTCTTCAGGTTTCATCTGCTCCCAACTTGCTGTCCACCTTGGCCTGCTGTCTGTGTGGCAGAGTGGGAGTAAAAAAAGAAAGCCTTGATACTCTAGTAGCAAAAACATTGGTGTTATCAATGTTTAGTCACAAATCCTGAAATGCAGCACTGTATGAGCTCCTGCTGAGAAAATTAATTCCATATAAGCCAGACTTGGGAAAACAATTTACTTAGTAGCAAACCTGTGTGATAAAACTGGTTAGTTAGTGCAAAAAGTATAGGTGTGTAGTTAAGTAAACAGCCTGGTAACTGACATAGCCATGTGTTGGAGTCCTGGAAGGAAGAGTTGCTTGTTTCTTCAATAATCCCCATAGCTATTTTAAATACTCAGATGCAGACATAAAGTAATCTTTGTTTTCACAGGTGTTGAATACTCCAAATTGTGTTGAGCTACATTTGTGGTACCTTCAAGTAGCACTTCTAATAGGGCGTAATGCCTTTTGGAAAATACAGCCTCTTTTTAAGTATCTACCTAAAGTTAAGCCTAATTTTATGCATCTAGCTTTGTAAACTTTACTCACAAGCCCATCAGTGCTTTCTCATGTAATTCACAGTTCTTTACTGTGCTGTTTTTAGGAGAGATGTTACTGAAGTTGGGAAGACTGAAAGAAGCTGGTGAAGTATACAAGGAATTAATTGAGCGCAATGCAGAGAACTGGCATTATTATGAAGGTTTGGAAAAGGCCCTACAACCTAGTAAGTTAAGATACACAGATATATTCAAAATACTTGTGATTGTAGGATATACTCCTGTTTGATATGCTACTGGCTTAGGTTAGAAAGCTTTATTTGGCAGAAAATTACGTACCTTCTAATCTTGAATAAAATACAGTTCTGTGTATTTTTTAAAAATTCACTAAAAAAAACCCTTGTATGCATGAAAATGCCAACAGCAAGTCTTCCTCTTGGAGCTAAAGGTGGTATTTGCTAACATGCTTACATGAAGCACCTTGTCCTGCCACACATGAACTTGGAAACAGAATTGCAGTTCATTCCTATCTAGTAGTTGATTGCCAGGTGACTTACCACATACTACAACATAAAACTGTCATTCTGAAACCTATTTAGGTGATACTTCTTCCTGTGGACATGTAGACAAGCAGTCATAGCCATTTCTGTTGGCCTTTTAAAGATTGGCCATCTGAAAAAAAAATTCCCAAAAAAGCCCAACCCACCTTAAAGCTGACCATTCTTTGGAGGAAAAGGTAATATATGTGATAAAACTTTAGTCATTCCAATGCTTGCTCACATTACTGCCCTTCTGTCTTTCCAGGAAAATAGCTAATGTTTTCTCTTATTAATTGCTTATAAGACATGTTTTACAGTGGTAACTTTCCCAAGTTGTTTACTGTTTACATAGGAGTGGCTTCCTTGTATTTCACGGTTCATTAATTAGTGGAAATTTTATTTGAGTTATTCTGATGACATCATAAATCATAAGCACACAAGGATATTAGGCATAGATATAACTGTGTTACATTTCTCAACCAACTTCTAAAATATTTTACAGTTGGGTTTCATAAGGTCTGGGAGTATGGCTTGTTATTGGGAAATTAAGATGATTGCATTTGTTAACATATATACAGAGAGCTGTGTTGCTCTTTGAATGGTTTTCCTAGTGTATTCCTAGAGTTGGGCATCATGATTATTGGTTCAGAAAACAGACTACCCAAGAACTTGATTATTCTGTTTAATATTATAAATATGTTAATGAAAATGTGTTGTTTCTTAACAAAGAAACAATCCAGTAGTTTGACATATTAAAATCCTGTGTAGATTAAAACTGTACTAATTTAAAAAAACTAATAATGCTACTTTATTTTTTTAGGTGGTCTTAGGACTATTTCCTCCCCCATGGTAAGTTCTGGAGCTCCAACTTGTGACTTCAATTAGGGCTTTTATATGCTTTAGTTCCAATCCAAACATTATTTTAGTATAACTCTTAGAACTCTACATCTCTTGGAGCCACTGGGTAACATATTCCCCCCCCTTCCCCAACATCTGAGCTCAGTGACAAGATCAATTGTTTTTCTTCTGAAAGTAAAACATATGTTTATTAAATGTATACTGTCATAGTCGTGATCTGTAAATTCAGTTTTATTTAAATTGATTGATGAATTTCATATTTAAGCAAAATTGATACCAATGATGTGAAAAATGGCATTTCAAAACAACAGATTAGTTTTATTTAAGTTCTAACCACATTGGAGCTCCAAAGCATATTATGGGGGAAAGGGGAGGAGTGGGAAGAAAATATTAAACAAAAATAAAGCTACTCAAAAATTAAGGTATAAAGATTTCTGGTGCTCAGTACTTACACTGGCAGTATTGTGCCCTGTCTTTGCTGCCACCGGGGGACCTGTATTAGAGGCATGCTTGTATGGTATGCTCTGTGTACCTGTGATTGGAAACACAATATGTTTCTCCAGATGCTTTGAGTATGTCTGAAACAGATGCATAGTGGAAAGCAGTTAATTGAAGCTATGAATGTCAAACTACTGTGTGAATGGGTCTGCACAGTGTGTAACTGAAAGAAACCGAGCTCTAGTGCTGTATGATTGAATGTGCAAGGTAATTGTTCTGTTGGCAGTCTATCCATAGTGATTAATGGTGGCAGTTGTGTATTGTACGTACAGTGTGTCTTCAGTACAGTTGTACACAGTATTGTTTGATTGGAATTGAAATGTTTAAATTGTTCCAAATCCAAACTGTATAAGAAGTCTAGCTAAATTCTCAACAATTGAAAAGATTTAGAAGAATAGGTTTTTATCTCTGTTACTTATATCTATTATATTTACTGATAATAGGCACTTTAGAAGAGAGGCTTCAGATTTATGAAGAAGTTAGTAAAAGACATCCCAGAGCAGTTTCACCTAGAAGATTACCTTTAAACTTTGTTTCAGGTAACAAGTTGCATATCTGTTCTGTAATAGTTTTTATTTTGTTTTATTTTAAGTTTTCATGAGGCTGTTGAATGTTTGTTTAATGCCTTTTTAGTACATGTGTGCAAATCAGATGCATTTCTTTTGGAATTAGACAAAATTACTTGTTTTAGAAATTGGTTTTAAAAGTTCAAGTGCTCTAATAAGGTGATACAAACTTAGGTGGTTTGTGCTGATAAAACTACAGTAGAGAATGGTACATGGATTTATAGATTGTTGGAATTCTTGTACATGATTTTTCTGCATGATGCAAGTTAAAAGGACTTGAATTAAGGGTGTGGGGCGTGTGAATAACACCCCTATACTTTTAATGTATATATTAAAATAACTCATTTACATCTAGTTTCAGTGTTTATGCATGTGATGTTCCCAATAGCATAGGGCTGGAGCTTTTCCTAAGTCTTTGGGCTGATGATATACCAAGTCTATTTGTGACTGAATATCTTGCTGGGTGTACAAGCATTAGAACTTAAATCTACAGCACAAACTAGTTTTGTGTTGATTAATTTTATAAGAGGAATAAAAGACAGTGTTGTGTAGCAGAGATGATTTTATTGATAGTTTCATAGCTGGGCTCTTGCAGTGACGGTCCTTGCTTTGAAATACCGTGCACAAATAAATATTCCCTCCAGAGCTGAGGGTACATACTTCTTAACACAGAAAGTTGTGAACTTCCAATGTAGAAGGAAGGAACAAAATAAAATGTCAACCCCCCCAAAAAATACACAGTTGGCATGTAGATCTAGAACTACAGCTCCAGTTGAAAACTTTTGGAAAGAAAAATGAAGTACCTAAGAATTTTTGTGACACTTGATATCTAACTTAAGTTCAGTTGCAAACTCCCAGCATATCTGCCCATGCTTTTAACTTCCTGAGGTTAGTTTTTAGCACCATGTTTGTGGTACATGTAAATGCTACAGAGCACAGCTAGTCCACTGCTCTGTAGTTGCTCCAGAATCTGTGTGTGCATAGACCTGTCCTGTGTAAAATCACAAGATTTGAACTGCTGCATCTCTTGTGCCTTAATCCTAGATGTTTTGGTTTCTTTGAATATGCAAGGGCAAATTTTAAGGCAGTTGAGCTAGATTTGAAAAGCTAAGGGACAAGTAATTGGTTTTCTTCTGTTATTGTTTATATGTGGCAAACGAAATGATTTGCAAAATGCTTTTCCATTTCTTTAGTAATAGTGTGTTTTGCTGTTCACTTAATTTCACTGCATGTTTTGCACCAGGCAAACTACCTTAACTGGCAGTATGTTTTCACAGTGACTGTTCTTTTAAATGGAAGCCTGTTTGGTAATAAGGATTAGTTATTCCTGTTATAGCAATACTGTAAATGAAGGCAAAATTTGTTACTAAGAAAAATCTCTCAGGCTTTCTGTGGTGTTTCCTAATGAAGAAGAACTTTGCTGAATAACTGAAACACAGGTTTTAAATCCTGTCAAACTTGTATTGGACATGGATGTGTAAGACTGGTTTTGATCTACTTAGGCCTGCATCTGTTTAGTAAATGATCTCTTGAGTTCATAAGTACAGCAGATGAGAAATCCTCTTGGCAAAAGGTAATAGTAGAATGTGAAGGAGTAGAAACAAACTATTTTGCCGATTTCAAGAGGGTAGAATTTTCTTGTGTTTAAATGAGGCCTGAGTGGCCACTGCCTGATTCAGAATTTATTTAAAAATACAATAAAGTGCAGGTTGGTATGAAAAGGACAGCCCTTCCCAGGCTTTCTAATGTGTTGCATCTTAATAACCTTGTATTTCATACAGATCAGCTCCTTGATCCAGATAGAAACCACCTTTTTCCTAGAGGAAGGCTGTTACAATTAATTTTCAGACTGATCAAAGAATGGAGGGTTGGGGGGTGTTGAAGTCTGGCCACCCAGTTCTAGGTTTGTTAATGCTGCTATGAACTGATTTATTGTTCCAGTGAAAGACTGGTCAGGTCTTTTCCGTGCCTCAGACTAAATTTTGAGGTTGTCTCCATGACATAAGTGGGTACCTAGCTGTATGTCATGTACTTTTCAGAACTTGTTTAAAAGCTGTCTGCTTTCTATAAATAAATACGTAATAAAAATGGAATCTTCCTTTCCTAAATTCTGAATTACAATTCTTCCATCAATAATATAAATTGGAACAATTTAACAGATGAAACTGAGGTGGCTTTTTTGTCATGTAGGGGAGTTTCTTGTGGTGCAAGGAGAAAGCAAGTTGTAATTAACCCATCTGTAAGAAAGTATGTGCTTGTAGTCCAGTTATAGAACCCCATCCACAGGTGGTAGGAGTTTCTATATAGAGCAGTTTGGTTTTGTACAGCAAGGGAAGACAATAAGGAGCTTTGTTAGTAATTGTGCTGATAATGAGTGTAGGATTTGAGAATTCATGGAGTAGTGTCTTAATTTGCTGAATATCTGGAACCCCCTGTTAATCAGATACATTAGTGCATCATTAATAAATTGAAGTTTAACATTTTTATGTCTATGTTGGCATTGTGATGCATACTACTTCCTTGTTTCAGGACTTGGAGAAGTCCACAACAGAGCAGGCAGTGAAACACAGCAATTTCACCACTAAGCAATGCAAACAAGCCCTATAAAAAAATTTAAAAACCAACCAAACACCAAAATTTCAATAACTGAACACAACTACTTCTCATCCCAGGAATAAGAACATGAAAGCCAGCTATGTGTTTCCTGACTGGATAATTTCTTTCCATTCCTGCTTTGCTTTTTGTTGAGGGTTTTTTTTGAAACGGCCTTTTTCAGAGAAGTGCAAGTACTATAATTTTGACCTGAAAACATAATTAAATCAGACTTTTAGCTTTCTGCCAGTATATTTTAATAAAGATGATTCTGATGTGGTGCTTATCCTTCTGAAACCCAGTCTTCTATTCTGTTTCTGATTCCAGAAACAATCATATTATCATCGGAAGTCATGTCCTACTCCTAAAAAATAGGACTAGAAGAGAGGTAGAGGGTTCATTTCATCCATCCTTCTTCCTCAAAGCAGGATAATTTATATCTGCACTATTCCTAACACACATTTGTCTAACTTAATCATAAAAACTTCTAATGATGGAGCTTTTACAAGATCTCCAAGGTAATCCATTCAAGTGCTCAGTTATTCTTACCATTATATTTTTTCCAATGTTTGTTTAAAAAGCCCTTGCTACATCCTCTGTAGCCAGCACTTAATACTTCCTCTTTTTAATAGCCTCTGCAGGTTTGAGGACTGTTACCATGTCTTCATCATCAGTCTCCTGAACACTAGCAATTTAAGCATTTTACTCTGATCTCTTTCTTTTTTTAATCTGGAGTGTATTATCATCTTAAATAACAGGAAATAGAAAAACCTTTAATTGTAGTTTCTCGGTTACTCAGTTATCCAGAGTTGCACAGCAATTAGTGCTTCTATTTATATAACACTTGTAATCACTGACCAAATACACTTTTGTTTCTAGGTGAAAAATTTAGAGAACTAATGGATAAGTTCCTGAGGGTTAACTTCAGTAAAGGCTGCCCACCCTTGTTTACCACTTTGAAATCTTTATATTACAATCCAGAAAAGGTAAAATTTAGAATTTATTTGGTTTTAATAAGTCTTCTTGATTTTTTTTTTTATTGAATTTCTTTTTTTTGTATAGGTTTTCCTGTAACTTACTACCAACTGCTGCTGAACATTTTTCTCCTTAAAGTGCTATTTTGTCATAGATGAATGATCATTTGATGATGCTTAATGTGTATGAAACCACTTCTGTAGACAGTTGATGTCAAAGTGCTTGGAGTTGGATTGGTGCAGAATACACTGGAGTACTTAAAATCAAAGATAATAACTTTATTTTTGTGTGGTTTGAGTGCAAGTGTGTCGAGATTCTTTCAGCTTATGGTTTATGATGTCACCAGAAGCCATGATTTTAAATTGTCACACAGATGGCTATTGTTCTCCATACATTTCTGAATTGCAGGAATAAATACTTACCACAAAGGCTTGTTTCCCATCTTAGACTTTGGCTAAAACATTAGTGTTTAAATTTTTGCACTTCTTAACTCTCACAGTTTTATCAATACTGTCACATTAGAACTATTGTTTCAAATGTAGCTATTTGTTCCAGGCTTGTAAGTCAGATATTATAAGAGTAAGTTTTCATATAAAGCATGTTACTAAAATGTGTAGAAATTACAAGAAAGGTCAGTATATTCAGACATTGCTCTCTTTGGGTTTTCATGTAACTACAGTGTAACAGAAGGGTCTTTGAAACTAAGACAAATCAACACACAAAATAAAAACTAGGTGTTCTGATCCCTATGTGACTAGCTAAGAAGAGTTTTTGTAGCTGGAAAAACCCTAAATAAATGATGCAGCCTTTCAGCTGGAAGTGGGTATTTCCTCTGTTGAACTAAAATTACTGTTCTTTCTAAGAGTCTCTTTGCTCATTGTCCTAATGTGAATTTTTCAATACATTGTTTGGAGAAGGTACTCTGTACTGTGTCTCCTCTCCATGGTTGATATAATTTTGGTAAATTCTGGAACCATGTATGGCACAAGTCTTTTTACAGTGCTTATTGCTAATGCATACTTTTCAATGTATGTGTATTTCTGAAAGTTGATTGAAATTTAAGTGATGATACACTGACTATCTAGACAAAAGTACAGTCAGTAAAATGGAAGCTTTACCTCTGCTATTTGAAGTATGAAAAAGCAGGAGTTAAAATTTACAAATAAACTATCTTGTGAAGAGATTTTAGCACTTTGGTTTTGACATGATGGGTAAAAAGAAATGAGGATTACCATGCTTCAGGGCTGACTTGTCTGGAAAAGTGCCTTGCTGCTAGTTACCTTCGTTGTATCAAATCAGTGCTGCTTGGAACTGCTAGCTTAATCCTAAAAAGTAATTAAAATTAAGAGCCTCACAATTTATGATTATGCTGATGCTTGTTTGTGCTGCTAACTCCTGCAAAAGCATTTTCCTCTTATTTCTTGTCCTCCTTGCAGGAGAAGGCCTCTTCCACCAACCACTTGGTCGGGTTTTTGTGTAGCTGTTGTGTAACAGAAGGGTCTTTGAAACGAAGACAAACTTTAATTTTAGTCTCAGATAATTAGTTTTAGAGCTGCCAGAATTTAGGTGTTAGAGGGTGCTACTGGAAAACGTTGGTCTTTGGTATGGAACTTGCCTGGGTTGGCAGTTAATTACTGGTATATTTTGACTGGAAACAGAATAGTGGTCAGGATCGTGCCATCCCTCCTAGAAAATACCTAGGAAATTACTGAATCCTCTACAAACTGACAGTGAACAGTTCCCCATGTATTTCTTTGGAAACACATGTAATTTGGTGTAGTCAACTGCAGTTGCATTTTGAAGGGCCATAGGTAGGAGGATTTAATGAAAGAGCTGCTACTTAAGCCTAGAAAGTTCCTTCTTTCTAGAACTCCACGTGGGTCCGGGCTCTTCCATAAAAGGTGGCTTTGGGACAAAAGGTGAAATAAGCAATATATATATAAAGATTTTATATATTTTAATATATTATATATCTATATAAAACATATTTATATATCTATATAAAATATATTTATACATCTATATAAAATATTTTTTATATTTATATAAAAATATACTTATACATTTTATAAAATACTTTTATATTTATATAAAATTATATTTTTATATTTATATAAAATATATTTATATATTTTATATAAGCAAACTATATTTAAATATAAACTTCATATAAAAATATATAAATATATAAAATAAATAAAACTTATGTATAGACTTTATATAAATATATATTATATATTAAGTTTTATTTATTTTATATATCTATATATAAAATATATATTTATATAAATATATATTATATATAAATATAAAGTATATATTTATATAAATATATATTACATATAAATATAACATATATATTTATGTAAATATATTACATATAAATATAAAATATATATTTATGTAAATATATTACATATAAATATAAAATATATATTTATGTAAATATATATTATATATAAAATCTATATAAAGTTTTCTCTTTGTGTGTACTGAACTCAGACAGCAATATTTCACATGTAGGAAAAGAAAATACCATTTTTTAAAAATACCTATAAGAATACAAAGGAATAGTATGGCATTGGGGATTGGAGGAAAGTAATGTGGCTTTACTTGCTCAGCAAAGGATTCAATTTCTCAGTAAATATCTCTAACCATTTTGGTATGAAGAGCACTTTCTACTACCTTGGTGGGCAGACCAAAAGGTAATATGGCAAATAGCTGTTTCCAGAGGAAATCTTCTCTGTTTGGAGGAGGCAAAGGGGAAAAAAAGGTGGTTACATAGAAGGCAAGTATTTGTCAGATGTGCTCAGGGAAATGTTTGCTATCTAAGTGCTAGGAGTTGGTGCTTCATATTAAATGTTTTAAATACTTCCTGATGTATTTTGATTTAAACAGGTTCTAGTCTAGTAACACTAGTTAGTCTTCAGGGAAATCAAGCTTCAGGTACACAGAACTGCAAACCTCTAGGACGTGCCCAGGTCCAAGTCAAGACTGGTCAGGGAGGTTTTAGAAAATGACTCCAGATACCAAGGCTTTATGTTGAAAGTTGTGCTTTGTATTCCAGTGCAGACATTCTTGTGCTAGACCAGATTTACTGTACTTACAGAAGTTGTGGAAGTAACGTCAGAAAATAAAGTGGGGAAAATTCTGATTTTGGGTCTGTTCAAGGAGTTAAAGTTCAGCTCTGATTTATGGTCATCACCTGGTAGCGGTTTAGTAGGTTAGCACTGACTTCTTCATGATCTTTTAAGCAGTTTAGGGTGAATTCCTCAACAAATGAGTAATGAAATCCACCAAGAGTATACAGAGGAACCTTTAATTTACAAGTTGGCCCATTTAACTCTCTGCAGCTACAGTCGTCCTTTGTTCTGAGAACTGTTGGACAAAATCCATCTCTGGTTCTGTTCTTGCATATTTGTTAGATTGAGTTGTTCTAGGGAGATAAGTGTGTCCAACACTTGACTGAATTTCTTGGTTTGTTCTTTGAAATCTTACCTGAGACCTCAGTGGAGAGCAATAAACTGTGACTAAATAAAGGATTCTGGAGATGGAGAACGTAGTCCTTTTGCTGTTGTAACATTTTCTGGAAGAATAGGGAAGGAAAATAATTATCTTTGCCTATCATAAAGGGTGTATTGTGTTCCTGCATATTTCTGCTTTCAGGTAATTTTCAGAATATTTGATTAAATATAGTTCTTATGTGCTAAGAACAATGTTTAGCGAAATAAAAAAAATGGTATGACTGTCATCTGATAAAAAGATGGCTGAGAGAGTTTCTCTAGCTATTTTATTGGTGGGTTTTTAAGATGGGTGAATTATTTTAGGCAGATTTCAAAAACTTTTGGCTTGGAACGTGGTTTTTAACAGCCAAGGAATGACAATGAGTTCCAGGTTCAGGCACACTAAATGAGGTCAGCGGACTTAGAGAACTGTTCAGCTCACCACCATGTATGGCTTCCTACATAAGATCAGTTGATCAAGGCTACTTTTGACTGTGCTAGGCAGATCTGGTAGATCTGTTTTGACTGTAGAGGGAGCACAGGCACCTATATTATGATTACCTAAATATAGATGTCTGAATCTGAAGGTGTCTACTGTGTCTCCCATCTGTTCTGTGGGGGTGTGTTGGGAAGTGTTTATACTTGTTCCCAAAGTATCTATTCTATGAGGCATTTCATATCTATGGAACTGTAATGTTGAGCAAGCTTTAGCTCTGCTTCTAGAAAGAATTAGCAGCTGTCCCATCAAAAAAAATATCCCAAACCAGAAATAACTGAAGTGCTAACTGTATGAAGAGGGTGTCACATTCCCAGCTACTGAATTGGCATTTGTTTACATACTTGTGCAAATATTAAGTGGAGCAAGGTTTGGAGCATGGCTGGTGCTTCTTCACTTTCTAAAGAAAATGCTTTGCTTTGATTCAGGAGAAAAGGTTAAAAAAAACCCCCAAACTTCCTTTGCACTGAAGATCATCTGGGTGATGTTACAGCAGGGTGTACCATAAGTGCAAAAGACATCATAGTGGAATAATATAAAGATACTTTTTGCACCTAAAAATAATAAATCTTAAGATGGTTGTTGCTGGAAGAGACTTTTTTCCAGCAACTAAAGGCATGAGGCCTTTAAATCTGCTCAGTAAAGAAAGATTATAGCTGCTTTGCTTTTTGTCTCTTGCAAAGAATTTTCTCTTGAGGTAAGAGTCTTTCCCAACAAGTCTCTAGCAAGTTATTCCATTATATTATGGAATCTGTGTTCCCTAAAATTCTGGAGCAGAAAAAAATCCTGTCTCTGTGCTTCTTGTGTCCAGTTTGTGATTTACAAAGTTTTATATTTGACTGTACAGCTGGGTTGGAAAGGAAATTGTTCAGGATTTGCTGTTGTCTTGAAAAGGTCACAGATGGTATGGTGAAACCTTGAGGATAAGCAGGTTAGCTGGGTGTTTCATCACTTAGCAACATTGTTACCTTCAAAGGGTGAGTTGTTAACCCACTGAGATTTGAGATAATTGTTTCTAAGATACTTAGGCAGACGTTAAGATAACTTTGATGGCTGATAGAGAGGGTTAAGCTTGCTTTGCTCTAAATTACTGTACGTGCTTCTGTAAGAAGATCTAGATTCTGTAGTCCTTCAAGACTTAGAAAGCAGTGATCTGACTGGTGTTTTTCTCCCTAGTTTTGGAAGGGAGTTCTCCAGTAAATTGTTTAATCCTTCAAAGCTCTTCAAACGAGGTTGTGATTCTAAAGGTTTTGTGCTGTTCTGCTACTGTAAGAATTATGTGAACTGTCCTTTGACTGTGTCTTCCTCTTTGGCTAACCACCTAGACTGAAGGAGCTAGGAATATAGAGTGAAGGGTGAGAAGCTTGAAGAAATGGAGCTAGCAGTTGTCTGTCTTCCCAGAAATTGCATTGCCATTTTAACTTGGATCAAGTGTATTGTGCTGTGGAGAGAGCTTTTGAGCATTAAAATGCTCTTACTAAAAAATCCTCATGCCAGCTGTTCAGTGTCCTGAGTGTATTTCTATACCATGTTGAAGCTTCAAATCACTCTAATGTTTAAATAAGAAAGACAGGGTGTTAAATTGCAGGAGGAAATATTGGACAAAAGCCAGTTGAGGGAATGGCATTTATTTTCTCACTTGTTGTAATACTGGCAATGGATTTTTCTACAGGTAATGTAGATGTGTAAGGATGTGCCATGTAAAGAGTACAAGTTCTTTTTCAAGTGATAATTGTTATTAATCACTTGTAACTTGCTGCACTGGTACATTGCCAGTTTCTGTGTCTTGCTAAATGAAAAAAAGATCAGTTAGAGGGTAAGAGACCCTCAGGCCCAACTTTACTGTATTTTTCCAGTGTGTCTCCTTCAAAGCAGTGTTTGAACTGATGCTCAGTGATGTCAGTATATTTCAGATGACTCTTCAGGTAACCAGTCTTGCGAAGAAACTGGCTGCATCTTCCTTGTATTCATTCTATGGCAGCCTCTATGGAATGCTGTAAACAGCCTGGGGCTTTTTATACATGATGAAGGATTGTAAAGTGTCTTAAATAAAAGGCAAAGCCCACAAATGTAAAAAAAAGTACTGACTGGGTTCTACTTACCTCTTAGAGATTGGGAAAGGATAGGAAATGGCAGGTCTGAACAAGAACTGAGACCTTCCTATACAGGTTACTGGTAGTACAGAACAGACCTACATTCTGAGCTCGTTATTTCTGAACTGATCTTGTAGTGTCTTGTAAGGACAGCATGTTTGACTCAGTGTGTCAGCTAGCCGTTTTAGCAACCCAGAGTTAGCTATCAGAGTCCTCAATATAACTTACAGGAACTCCTCTCCTATCAAGCAAGGGTGGGGGAATAACTCTTACATGTAACAAAGCAGCTGCAAGCAAAATGCAAAAAACCCCAGGTAACTCTTCAGAAAATAAAGTTCACACAGTTTCCTCCATCAGCTGTTGTAGCTGTGCATGTTGGGTTCAGTTGATAATTTCATTAGTGTCTTTTATGAAGCATGATTTTACCACAGTATGGATGAGAGAAGAGTATTTCTGATGTTTTTCATGGTGGTTTTAGGTAGTTACTATCTGTTATTCAGAAACAATTTGCTCTTTTCTATTAAAACCAGAAAATTCAATCTTCAGAAGAACATGCTTGAATCTAAGATAAAATTTAGTCACTTGTATTGATGTGTGGCTGCTGAATTGAAGGAATAACTCAGTTCAGGAAAATATGAATATAGACTTAAGTGTTTCTATAATTTGTTGTTGATTATAGGATTTGTTGATTGTTTCATGTATTAAAACAAATACAAACAGCTTCTGGATCTCTTCAAGAATATGGAACTACTACAGAGATTTCACAGTAAACACGTGTACCTTGGCTATGAGTTCAGTCACCTTCTCAAACACCAAGCCTGTGCCTGTCTGTACAGTTCCTCTTGAAGCATGCTCTTGGTTCTGGCTGTTGTTGGAAACACCAAGAGGGAACCCTGTGATTGTCCAACTGCTCTGCCAAACTTTCAGTTTGTTCCACATTTGATTGTTTCTTGGTCTCCCCCATCCCCCAGCATGCCCTGTTAAATTTATTTGGATAATTTCTATCACTGAATGGAAGAAGGGAAGGCATTCTCCTTAACCCATCATGCTGGTGGTTACACTAAAGATGCTGTTTAATCTATATTTTTCATGCATTAAATCTATGCCTTTAATTGGCAGATACAGCAAATGCCTTGTCTTCCTGGGAGGAAGACATGTCCCAAGCAGGTACTTAGTAGTTTTGGGGTTTTTTTTTCATTTTCAACCTGCATCTTCCCACATCTGCTAGTACCAAGAGGAACATCAGCTATCGTGATACTTGTATTCCTGTCTTCTAGGTATCATTCACTCTGATAGGATGCTCCTTAGATCAGGAGGAGACTGTAAGGCATCTGCATGTATTCTATAATGGGCTGTGCAGCCAAATGCCAGTGGACTGCTCAGCTGATGCCTAGTGCACTTGGTGCTGTCTCAATGATACTTAGGTTTATTCTCTTACACCATCCCAAGAGTGAATTCCTGTTATGTATCAAGGAAAAGCAAGAGATAACAATTGTCAGTGACTTTGTGGACAACTTTCACTGTGCTAAAAATCCCCCATAACACCAACACCCCCCCAAGCTAGGACATAGTGTTGTGGTCAACAGCAGGAAATCCAGCTAGTGTCCCCCAGCAGCTAATATCGGGAGCGGTAGTATGCATCACCTTTGTTAGTGACTTGGCTGATGGGGCAGAATGTACCCCTCTACAGCTTGGCAGATGATACAAAACTGGGAGGAATGGCTGGTATGCAAGGGAATTGTGCTGTCATTTAGAGAGACCTTTATGAACTGGAAAATGGGCTCAAATGAAGCTTAACAAAGGGAAATGTCAGGTCCTGCACCTTAGGAGGAATAACCCCATGCTCTAGTATAGGTTGGGGACTGACCAGCTGTAAAGCACCTTTGCAGAAAAGACCCTGGAGGTTCTGCTAGACAGCAAACCAAACATGAACTAGCCTCTGGTAAAGCTGGTCAACAGCATCTTGGGCTGCATTAGTAAAAGCACTGCCACGAGGTCAAGGGAGGTGATCCTTCTGCTCTCCTCAGCCCTGGTGAGACACAGCTAGAGTGCTGCACCTAGTTCCAGGTTTTGCTGTACAAGAACTACCTGGAATAACTGGGAAGTCCAAAGAAAGACCATGAAGTTGATAATGAGGCTGGAGTGTCTGGTGTATGAGAAGCTGAGAGCAAGAGTTGTTTAGCCTGGAGAAGGCAAGGCTTAGGTGGGGTCTTACATGTATAAGTATCTAAAGGCAAGAATGAGAACAAAAAACAAAACAAGAAGAACAACAGATGCTTCTCAGTGGTGCCTATTGAACAGACATGGTGTTATTTAAAATAGAGTATTTGAGCAGACAAAAAGACACTTTTATCATGGGGGTTGTCAAACTTGGAAGCGGGTTGTTCAGAGAGGTAGTGCAAGCGTCATCCTTGGAAACAGTCAAAATGTGACTGGACATGGTCAGGAGTAACCTGCTTTAGCTGACCCTGTTCTGGAAGAAGTGTTGGACTAGGCACTCTGTAGAGATCTCTTCCAATCTTAATCATTTAGCAGTGGTATCTTCTTACTGGGTTTCACCATCAAGTCTAGGATCAGCTTGTAGCCACTGACTTGCTAGCCAGTCTACAAATGGTACTTCGTTAATGGGCTAAATGTGTTTTTATACAAGTCTGGTGACATGATAGCAAAGAGTGGAGAAAGGCCCGTAAAACCAGTCAGTGCCTATCTATATACCCTACCTTTGAAATGCCTAATCTTTAGTTGTGATTTGGGTTTTTATAATATCTGTTTGCCAGCGTAGCCCTCCTAGAATTTCTTGCTTCTCCCTTCTCAGACCACTTAAAGGGAAAAACAGATACTTGTCACAGAATCTGCCACTCAGAAATGATTTAACTTCAAGTACAGGTGAATAGCTGCAGACTTGCCTTTTATCAGGTTAAATGTCAGTACATGCATGGTTCACCACATGTCAAATGAAGCATCTATAACTGCTGCTTTAGGGTAGGCACTTGCCAAAAGAGCAGATTTGTTTATTCAAGAGTGAAATGGGGTTAGACTGAGGATGCTATCTATAGATCTGAAGGGATATAATAATTGTTTCTTTACAGTTGTCCGTCATTCTTGATTTTAAAGCTCTCAAAGTGGCAACATACGGCATCCTTCTTTATTTCCATGATGTTCCACAGTGCAAATTATAACAGACAATGCAAGAGTCAAGTGTGTGGTGTTTTGTCAGTGATCATTCCATTGTAGTCTCACATGAAGAGAAAGAACTGTGCAAAGAGTACTTTCAGCTCCTTAGAAATCACTTGGCAAAGTTGTTGATGTAGGTGTTCGTTGAAGTTGAGCTTGCCCTTCTTTACTTGGTGAAAGAATAGTAGAGGAGGAGATACTGATAAAATTCTGGTGAAGTTATCACATCTAGATGATGTCTGAGGTCTGATACCTTGCATTCACCTTGAGTAGTTTCCTGCTGATAGAGACAGTTTGTTCCAGCAGGCCTGCTAAGGTTTGTAATGTTATACTGCAGGGACTGTTGGTGTGACACAGTGGTGGTGTCAGGGTATGCCATGCTTCTACTCTTGGCTTCCTGTGGTAACACAGAACTGGAGGTGCTCAATGGAGCTGTTGCCTGTAATGCTTCACATATGCAGTGTCCTAGGTTTTAAATGAGGTGCTATATTTTGGACATCAGTGCTCCAATCTTTGATGATTCTCACTTACACTCATCATCCCTTCTCGTACTCTACAGTCCCACCTGCAGTGGCCTATAATTAAAGAGAAAATGGGCTTTTACACCAAAATGGCCTGCTCTGAGAGGTGATGACACAAGTCTCATGATCTGCCATCTTCACCTTGGAGTTTAAATTTATATAAATTCTGCACCAGAGAAGTTCATGATCTTTTTATACTCTGGGTGTTGAAGATGAGAATGACAGGCACAGGATTCCTAGGACTCCAGCAGCTTCTCCTACTCAGGGAACTGAATGCTGAGTGTATGTATATGTGTCGTGCAATTCAGAAGGGATTGTCTGAGGGCCCTGACTCATGGATGGAGTGGTTCACATTCCCAGTTCCCTATGCCATCTTTGTCATTCAGTTGCCACTTCTGCTGAAGGAACAGCAGAGGTGTTAAGTGTCAGTTTCTGAGTCTGTCTAGCTTTAAATTTGTACTCATTTTTGGTTTTCTTAATGTGTTGTGCTGTTCAGCTAAAAGTGCAGCTGCTCAACAAACCGTTTCTGCAGCAGCAATCTCTAAAAGATGGGTGGCTGAACATGTGAAAATAAAAAGCACTAGCTGTCCTCACTTGAAAAACCCCCCTGCATGATTTAGGAAAAATATTTACTTGGGGCTGATGTTGATAGCATGTTTTGAAGAACTATATATAGTTACTTCTGGTAAAAGTAGTTTCATTTATTCAAGAACATAATCTGAAATACGTGCTTCCCATACTGCTTTTGGAAGTTTATTCACTTGCTTTTCTTGATCTTGCCATAAAATAGTAAACTTCTGCATCATCAATTCATTAGCATACCATGGAGTAACTTGCATTTTAAAGTTGGTCACTTTTAACTGTGGACTAAGTAGTAAGAATTGTAGGTGACTTATTAAAATGATCTAAGTGAGATACAGCATCTGCTGCTATCCTCCCATATAATAAAAAGGCAGCTTCATCCCACATGAGGCAACTTGTGTGTTTGTCTCTTGGGGTGTTTTTTTTTACTAACATGGTATTCTGCTTTCCTCTAGAACTTTGGAATGTTATCTAAACAAAATATGCCTTAAAATGTGAATATAGTGGAATTTCTTACTTATGGTTGACACTTCTAAAATAGTGTGAAAAGTTTCATTTTCATGACTTGTGAAGCCTTTGGGAATAACTTAAAAGTATTGCAACATGAATAAAAGCTTTTGAAATTTGACTGTATGTTTACATGCTAAGAAACAGCATTTTCAGGAAAGATGTCTTGCCACAACACAGTCTGTGTGTATGGGAAATACTTTCTGGGTGTCCTAATCCCTTTCTGTGGTATAGGAGACTTTCTATCTAGCTACTGGGCTTTTTCTTTCTTTATACTAGAAGTAGTTTTACAGGTGTGTTTTGGTTAGTTAGCATTTAGTTCCCAAAGTTTCTTATTAAAATATGGGTATCAGCAAGGTAGCTGTTTTCCCTGACTTCTTTGTAACGCTAAACCTTTACATAGCCTTCTACATAGAATAGAGCCTCACTGATTTTTTTTTTTATCAAACTTTTAAAGTGTTAAATAGCAAGTATACTTGGCTATTTAAACTACATTTACCACCTTTGTGCTTGAATAAAATGCACACAGTTGGCATAGTACATCTTTTGCCAGGAAGAAGCTGTAGCCCTCTTGGCGTATTCAAGAGGCAAAAGCTCGTGTGTAGGAGCGCGACGGTGTTATTGTGAGTTCTGTTGTTCATGCAGCATTACTATTCAGGGTGAACGCAGCTGTAGCTCTTGGCAGAGTGTTTCTGCTCAAAACTAATAACCCTGGAGTCTAAGGGATTGCATGGGATGTTGTAAGTTTCACATTCTGTAAGCTGCTGTGGAGATGGGTTACAAGTAATTGCGAACAGCCTTTTTTGTTACTGTTCCTCACAAGAGAGAAGTCTCAAAATGCTACCTACACCTCCCCCCCCACCCCTAAATTCTCTTTGTACTTGAGCAGTGTTCAGAAATACTCTTTGGCTCCCCATACTTGCTGGTCTCTGTAGCCATGAGATGAAAACCCAAAGAGTGAAGATCTGCAATTAGTCAACATCAAGGTTTGCGTCGATTGTGTTGCAGGTGCGTTGGTTGATTCCATTGAAGCTCGACCTTAGTGCACATGTCCCCTTTTTCTGAGTAACTAAAAACATGGAGATTGTGAGGAAGTACTGGATGAGAGAAAATGTCTGGCTGGAAGAAACATCAGAAACAACAGTCTCAAAAAAAAGTCTAAGACTGTCTACACAGGAAGGTAGGCTGCCTCCAGTGAAGATATTTCTTTAACCCTTTCAGGAAAGATGGCATTTCCCCCCTGATGTGGGAAGCTAAAGGAGTTTAAAGAAGGGTGCATCTGGTTTTGTAGTTAGATGCCCTTTGTGAACTACTGTTGGGTTGCATAAGGAACTGAAGAACATCAGTTCTGTTAGGAAACTCTCTGTGTTAAGAATAACTCTTAAGATCAAGCCTTTTGTTCATACTGACTCTGTCAGATTGAGTTTTGGAAAGCAGTGTCACTGAGTTAAAATTCTGGGAGAGGAAATCTGGTAAGTGGATGTTAACCAGATCCTGAGTACAACTGGTACATTCATACAAAAGATAGCATTTCTGCTATATAGCTTCATCTCCTGGAGGTGTAAGGGAATTTTAAAGTAAGTGGAGGAAGGAGAAAGTTGTAGGCACTACCAGGACAGGATGTTTCTACTCTGTAATGGGAGTGGGTTGTGTAAAATATGTTGATGGCTGACAGTTTGGGTCCCTGAGATGACATATAAGCCAAGGGCTTGCAGGTGTAGTGCTGACTTAGATGAAAAAGCTCTCTTGATAAAGTAGTCTAAGTTGTTTACATTGAGAAATAGCTGCTCCAAATACCCATCTGAGGACTGACCAGAAAGGTTCAACATCTCTGCTCATAGTTACTCCTACTGATGCTCTGCTTGTATGAAACTGCTGTCATATGTGCAGTCCCCAACCTTGTGCAAAGCTTTCAAAAATCCCATTTGCTCATGAAATTAGTTGTGTGATGACAACAGTGACATCATAAAGCATTGTTCTGCTCTGAATTCCTTTTCTTAATGAGTATCTTAAAACTTTCAGTGCAGTCTTGTAGTGCTGCTGGTAACTTGTTTCATTGTGTGAGCAGTTCCATGGCTGGATTGTTAGGAGCAGTAGTAAAACTGAAAGCCAAATGCTGTTTTTCTGAATATATTTACATCCTGTGGTATAGTGCAAGCTTTTTGTTTGGCACTTTTCTAGTATGCTATGGCTTATGTCATACCTCAAGTTCTTAGTCTCAATACGGTTCAATAAAGTACGGATATATTATCTATACCTCACACCTTTAAACCAGGCAGTAAGATGTTGATGCCACATTCTGCAAGCATTGATCATACAACCCAGGAGTTAAAGCTTCAGGGATGTTTATTTTCAGAAACATTCACTGACCTCAGTTGATGTGGAATGCTCAGCATGTTAAAAAAATCTGGTTCTGGATGTTTTAAGGTGATATGAAAATGAAAGCAAAAGCGTGTCTTGTGCTTGTCATCAGTACTTTACAGAACATTATCCTATTTCTTTCCAATTCTGTTCCTTCTCCTTAGTGTGTGTTAAATGAGGCAAGTGCTCCTCAGGGCAAAAACATGTCACAGAATACTTTATATCACGTTGCTCAGTATTCTGTCACTTTAGAGCCACTCTTTGACTTGGACCTTACAACCTGTTGTCTTTAGTGTCATTCAGACACTATGCTGTTAGCATAGCAAGTCTGAGCTCTTCAGTCATCTCTGAATTGTAGTATTTCCTTGGGGGTGGAGCGAATGGGGAAAAGATGGGTAAACTTCACTCCTCAGTGCTCCATATGAAGTGCTCTCCTAGCACAGCTTTCTGATTCATGACTAACTCTTAAGTCTGTTCCATAAGGCTCCATCATGTCTGTAGCAGTATGTCTGGGGGAAAAATAATATCCCATTTATAGTTTGTTTACCCTTGTGGGCTAATTCCCAGATGAAAGATGTCTAATATATTTAAGCAACGTGCTTTTTCTAGAGGTCTGTTTCTGTAGTTGGAAGCAACAGATAAATGAGTAGGCTTCTCTCTATGGAGACTTCAGCAGTAGACTGGCATGTTAAATTTCTATAGCCTATTTTGAAAAATCAATGCAAGATCAGTGTTTGGAAGCGTAAAATTGGAGAAGAGACTTAAAAGTAAAGCCTTTAGTAGTCCTTTGTTGCAGTCCAGTCCCTAGGTTTTCATTTTAATTTTGTGGTGTAGTTTTGCAGCTTGACCAGTGTGGGAGAGTTTCTGGGACAGTAAGTCTGTTCTGATTGCAGTGTTGCTGTCCTACTGAACTGAAGGTTCCTGCACAAAGTGTTCTAAGCTGTGTAACTTGTCACTGGCACTTTTCTAAATCACAGAATCACAGAATCTTAGGGGTTGGAAGGGACCTCAAGAGATCATCGGGTCCAACCCCTCTGCCAAAGCAGCTCCCCAGCTCATACTGCACAGATAGGCGTCCAGACGAGACTTGAATATCTCCAGAGAAGGAGACTCCACCACCTCCCTGGGCAGCCTGTCCCAGGGCTCTGTCACCCTCACTGTGAAAAAGCTTTTCCACATCTTGGTGCAGAACTTCCTGTGTTCTAACTTGCAGCCATTGCCCCTTGTCCTGTCTCCACTAACCACTGAAAAGGGGCTGGCTAATTCCCCCTGCATCCCATGCTTAAGATAATTATAAACACCAATTAGGTTCCCCCTTAGTCTTCTTTTCTCTATGCTGAACAGTCCCAGCTTATTCAGCCTCTCCTCATGGGGGAGATGCTCCAGGCCCTGATGTGTAGCCTGTAGCAGCCAAAGCTGGAGATCTACCATTCACATGATGGGCATTCACATGGCTTCTTTGTGTTGGCTAATTTGTGTTCACATCCGTAAACCACAGCCTATGGAGAAATCTGAACATCGTAGTTAAATTAGTTAATATTTATGATACAGCTGAACACTAATATTCATACTCTGAAGTGTAGCTTTGCATAGGCAGTGCATTTGCTGCTCCTGTAGACAATGTACATTTTCATTGACATTTCCTTCAGTTTTTGAGGGAAGTTAAACTACAAGTTACGTTAAGATAGCTACATCCCTAGTTGAATCTGAAAAAATACTTAATTAGTTACAGTTTTATTATTTTCTGAAAGATGCTGCACTTTATGGCAAAGAATTGAACGATTCTGATAGTATTCTCAAAGTTAAGACCTCACTTTCAAGTCTGAATCCCACATGTTTTCCATCCCAGATAGCATTATGGTAGTATCACTGTTGTTCAGATGCCCTAAAAGTTTTAGAAGATACTTGAGGGGTGTTGCTTTTGAAAGTAACTTTTAAGGAGCTGGTTTAATATCCAGCTAGTTACATTTGAAGCACTTAAAATTCATGACTGGCTCTTGTATTTATACTCATCTTACTTAAAATTTTTGTTTAACATGAGACTGATGTAGTACTTGTGATACTGATCTGCAGCTCCAGAGGTTAGCTGTGAGTGCAAGCTGGAGCATAGGAAGGTCCATGTGAATGTAAGGAGGAACTTTTTCCCAGTGAGGGTGACAGAGCCCTGGCACAGGCTGCCCAGAGAGGCTGTGGAGTCTCCTCTGGAGACATTCAAACCTGCCTGGATGTGTTCCTGTGTGATTTAGTCTGGGTGACTCTGCTCTGCCAGGGGGGTTGGACTAGACGATCTTTCAAGGTCCCTTTCAACTCCTAATGTTCTGTGATTCTGTAACATTGTATGTTCCATGTGTAAAATACCTATGCTATGCCAGGCCTTTCCAAAGCAGCAGTCAATTCTTTATGAAGACTGTTTTTCCTGTGACTTGTTTGCCATTCTGCTTGAGGAATCTGCTCTCTGCAGAGCTGGTGTGGTGAGCAGCTTTCCCCTAGCTGTGTAAGGTCTCATCAAAGAATAAATTGGAAGTGCAAAACTTCTTACATACGGGACAAAATGTTTTCAGTGCAGATGTTCAAGCCAACAACTGGTTTATCATAGAATCATAGATGGTTTTGGTTGGAAAAGACCTTCAAGATTGAGTCCAACCAACTGTCCAGACCTATGAAGTCCAACATTAGACCATGTAATCAAGAACAACTACTCTTCTTTTAAATACCTCCAAGGATAGTGACTCAATGACTTCCCTGGGCAGCCTGTTCCAGTATCTGAGAGCACTTGCAGTTAAGAATTTTTTCCAAATTTCCAACTTAAACTTCCCCTTATGCATAGAAATGTGTGGTTTACTCACATTGTGCTTGTGCATAGTGTGGCCTAAAACAGAAACAATGCTGTTGCAGCAGAGCAAGTGTACAAAATGCCATGTTACAAGTTGCATTTTGAATGACAGTTGCAAATTGAATTCATTAAGATAAATGAAGTTTTTTCTTTTGGAGTTTTGTACTTCAAATAGCTGGTGTATTCAGTGGTGGTATGGGCACTAGAAAAGTAGTTTTATATTTCAGGGGTAGCTGTTACCAGTGCTAGCAGCATATAGCAGCAGTAATCTTTGCTTATGCAGCAAGTTAGTGTTATCTTGAGTTGCTAAATCAGAGTAAGATTTGATGGGGTGTGTATAGTTCAGCACATACTGATCACGCACCAAAACACATCATGCAGTTCGCTAACAATGGTGTGTATGATAAGGCATATCCCCAAACCTGACAATCCAGGGCAAAAAGAAGCCCTAACTATGCTTGACTTTTAGCAAAGTTTAAATTCTGAGTGATCTGACATTGCATTGGATGTATTTTATGTTTGAAAAGTATTACAAGTTATTATTGGAAGAGGCTGGTTGTTTGAAACAAAGCATGAAGAAAAACTTAAAAGCTAATAAAGGTCTTGTATCTCATTGTTTCTATGAAAATGTACAACAAAATGTGCTCTCAGACTTACTTGGAGTGTAGATCAGCTGTAGAGAAACCTTTCTAATGAGAGACTACCACTTACAAAACACATGATTTATTTCTTAGATGGAGAGGGAACAAAGCAAATTAATTTATTGGGGTGTGAGGGTCTGGGTTGTTTTTTTTTCTTCTTTGTTTTAAATTTGATACTGCAGAGTTAATGCATTCCTATTAGCTTGTGCTGATAAACTGGCAGCTCTTTGATAGTCCCAAGAACTGTGCTTATCTACCCCACACACTGAGAAATGATTGAAGTCAATAATTAATCATCATACCATAGGATTAGTTATATAGAAAAGTAAATGATAAAATCTTCCACAAGCTGAGTTGAAATGGCCAGTTGCAAGGTGACTAGAAAGGTATTTTCACAGGTACTTGATGGAGTGTCTGTAGGTTTTCCACTGAAAAGGGGGTGCAAGATTCTGTGCAGCTGCTTAGCAGACTAGATCAAGGAACAGATATGAATGACAAATCACTTATTTTTATTTTTTAAGTTAATTCTCATTTAGATCAACTTAAAATGACTGTGGAGCTTCTGCTTAGTTGTATTAGTGCAAGGGACAGATTTTTCTTGTGCCCTGTGTATGGGTGAACATGCAGACATTTTGCAGGGCTTCCCTTAAGGCAGCAGAAGTAAGTATTGATGGTTCTCAGTTGAATAAATTTGAAAACTGAGGTGCAACTGCATTTAAACTGCTGTTAGTTCAAAGGCAGCATTTTCTTTGGGTGTTAAAATAGCAAAGTTTCAGTTACAGAAACAAACTTGGAATCTGTATATATCAAAAATGCATTAAAAAATTAAGGAGAGTTGTTCTAGGTAGAAGTCTGCTTGTCATGTTTTCCTGTTCCTACTCTCATGGTGTGATTTTTGTGATGTTTGTTGCATCCAGACATTAGCCCTACACTAAAACATAAGCAATGGAAACTGCTTCCTATGAGAGGCCAAATACTCTTTTTATAATCAGTGATTTACTCTGATAGCTTAAGGGTTTATTCTGTGGGCTAAAAATGCCTCAGCTATATAGCAAGCTGTGGACCAGAAACTTTTCAAGTGAGACTAAGGAAATGATTGCAAGTAAGTTAGAATATATCTGCCTTGAGTAAAAATGGAAGTATTTCATCATTTCATAGAATCATAGAATCATAGAATGGCAAGGGTTGGAAGGGACCACGAGGATCATAAAGCTCCAATCCCCCTGCCACAGGCATGGCCACCAACCTCAGGCCTGGATCTACACAAGGTTGCCCAGGGCCCCATCCAACCTGGCCTTGAACACCTCCAGGGATGGGGCATCCACCACCTCTCTGGGCAGCCTGTTCCAGCACCTCACCACTCTTTCTGTAAAAAACTTCCCCCTAATATCCAATCTAAACCTTCCCTCCTTCAGCTTTAATCCATTCCCCCTTGTCCTGCCATTATCTGCCCTTTTAAAAAGTTGATTCCCCTCCTGTTTGTATGCTCCCTTCAGGTACTGGAAGGCTGCAATGAGGTCCCCCCGCAGCCTTCTCTTCTCCAGGCTGAACAAGCCCAGCTCCCTCAGCCTCTCCTTGTAGGGCAGGTGCTCCAGCCCTCTAATCATCCTTGTGGCTCCTCTGAACCCTCTCCAACAGTTCTACATCCTTCTTGTATTGGGGGCCCCAGCTCTGGACACAGTACTCCAGGTGGGGCCTCACGAGGGCAGAGTAGAGAGGGACAATCCCCTCCCTGTCCCTGCTGGCCACCCCTCTTCTGATGGAGCCCAGGATACCATTGGCCTTGCGAGCTGCAAGAGCACACTGCTGGCTCATGTTAAGTTTCTCATCCACCATTTGCATACCCGACACCTTTTCCTTTTTAAACTGATATATCTGGAGTGTCAGTATCTTAGGTTTCAAGTTAGCTGGATGGGAAACTTTTTTAAATAATGAAGGAACGTTGCTTTAGAAAAACAAAACCAATTGAGCCTTGCTGAAGAGTGTTTTTTGATGGTTCTGTGGACTGTGTGTAAGCTTATAAATGTGGTGGTCTTAAATATTACTCTACTTAAATTTGTGGTAAACTGCAGGAAATGGAACTTTTTCCTTCAGGTGGCTGCCTGTCTTACACCTTCCTATGTGGATACACTGGAAGAGCTTGAACTTGGACCTTTTGTACAGTGCAAGTGTGCCAGCTGGCTCATGCTTGGCATGCTCTGTTCTCTGCTGCCTCAAAAAAAAAAAAGCACACCTCAATTTATGCCAATCACCTCTTGTCTTCATTGGGCAGTAGTCAAACCTTTCTGCTGCCCTCTTCTTCCTCACCCCTTTTCCCTGATGTGGTTAATTGAAGTTATGTGGGGTTTGTTTAACCTGTTAGCAGCTTCTTTATTTGAAACTTCCTTCCCATCAGTATTTCTATATAGGAAGGTATGGTCAGAGTGCCCTGGATTTGAGATACTGTTGATCATGTGATAGGACTGTGCTAGATACAGTAGATCATCAGAAATGTGTTTCTGCTACCATTCATAAGTATTTTTCAGATGTGAAAACCCCAGTTCCCTCAGCTGCTCCTCAGAAGACTTGTGCTCTAGGCCCTTTACTGACTTTATCTGGACACATACCAGCACCTCCGTGTCTATCTCGTAGTGAAGGGCATAACCAGTGTGGAGTACTGTCAGGGAAGACAGCAGGCCTGCTAGCGGCCTAGCTCTCTTCTGCCAAGATTTAGGCCCTGACAATATTCTTCTGTTCCCCTGAGACAGGAAACGTTACTCATGCAGAGAGGATCTTAATAATCACATTCTCAAAACACAGCGGCCTTGCTGATAGGGGTACAGGCTGCCCTAAACCAAGAAGCAGTTATGGGAAGGTATTTGGGAGTAACAGAACATGTTAGGAACCAACCATAACAGGATGGTCAAAACAGCAGCTGTGCTGATGCTTTTAGGTATTAAAGGTAAACTAAGGATGTTTAGCTATAAGATAGGTTTATCAGAACCTGTTATAATTACTAACCAATCAATATGGTGTGAACAGGGTCTGTAACCAATTAGCAGGTTTGTAGCTTGCCATGTTTGCAGCAAGAAAAGTCTATAATCTGTGTGATTTCACCTAATAAAATGGCTGGCTTCCTGGCTTCACCTAAAATTCATATATTGAATTGCGTGTTGCTCCCTGCTGGATGCCACAGAGTACCAGGGGATGGCCAGCACCCTCAGTGTCTATCTCATAGTGAAGGGCCCTGAATCCAGTTACATTGCTTGAGCATAACCAGTGTGGAGTACCAGGGGATGATCACTTCCCTACTCCTGCTGGCCACACCAGTTCTGGCACAAGCTGGGATGCTGTTGGCCGCCTTGGCCACCTGGGCACACAGCTGGCTCATGCTCAGCCAGCTGCCAACCAACATTTCCACTGGGCAGCTTTCTAGCTGCTCTTCCCCATGCCCGTAGCGCTGCCTGGGGTTGTTGTGACCCAAGTACAAGATGCAGCTCTGAGCCTTTTTGAACCTTGTGCAGTTGGCCTCAGCCCGTTGATACCGCCTGTCCAGAGCCCTCTGTAGAGCCTTCCTACCCTCTAGCAAATCAGCACTCCCACCCTACTTGGTTTCATCTGCAGACTTGCTGAGGGCTTACTTCATCTTCTTGACTGCATCATTGATAATGGTATTAGAGAACTGGCTTCAGTACTGAGCCCTAGGAACACCACTTGTGACTGGCCACTAACTCCATTCACCACCAGTCTTTTTGCCCAGCCATGAGGCTGGTTTTTTACCCAGCAAAAAGTACCCATCCAAGCAACGAGCAGTCAGTTTCTCTAAGACAATGTTCTGGGAAACAGTGTCAAAGTCCTTACTAAACTCAGGTCCATGTAGACAATGTCCATAGCCCTTCCCTCATCCACTCTGTGGATCTTCAGAACCAATGGAGGAATGTAGCTTCCCAGTGGTGATGACCACCCAGGTTGATGGTTTGAGTTGTAAGAAAATGCAGCTGTCTGATCACAGAATCACAGAATCTTAGGGGTCGTAAGGGACCTCAAGAGATCATCTGGTCCAACCCCCCCTGATGTCTGAGACAAATTGTCAAATGACAGAATTATAAACATCTGTCTCAGGGAACATCCTATTTCATTTCCAGCACAGACAATGTTCATCCTATGGAGGATGAGCAAGTTCAGGAAGGGTATTCTCTGCTACCTGCTGGTATCCCTCTCCTTTTTTTTTCTCAGGCCCTTCTGCACTAGACTTTTTTGCTAGAACAGTAGAAGTGCTTTATCGATATAACGGAAGATGTTGCTCTGAAATTGCTCCCTTATTTTGAAGGAGGAAGGCAAGTTTGGCAGCAGCCCACCTCCCTCCCTAGGAAGGTCTAGAGTTGTCTTTAAAAATGTTTGGAAGAACTTTTTCCCAGTGAGGGTGACAGAGCCCTGGGACAGGCTGCCCAGGTGGGTTGTGGAGTCTCCTTCTCTGGAGATATTCAAGACCTGTTTGGATGCCTATCTGTGTGACCTGATCTAGGGAACCTGCTTTGGCAGGGGGGGCTGGACCTGACAATCTCTGGAGGTCCCTTCCAACCCCTACGATTCTGTGATGTCTGCAAGTTCAGAAAGGTAATGTAACCACTGCTGCTGAAGTGAAGGGAATGCCTGTGTGAGATTTATCTGATACTTGTGCCAAAATACAGTTGGTTGAACTTTCAGGCTGCTCTTTGTAAGATGTCTGCTCAGTAATACTAAGGAAGTTCTGATTCCTGGATATTAGAAACCCTTTTTTCCCCCTGTATCAGAAGGTTTTATGTACTGCTTCAGGACTGGGTGTCTCAAAAGAGGTGTGTGTTTGTGTGAGCCTGTGTTTGTTTAGATGGGGAAGAGAAAGCACCTACACTTTCAGCTCTCTTTTTTCCACTCTAAGTACTGATACTTGGTGGCTTTTGACTATAGAATGATCCTCCTTGCATCATCCTTCTCTTAAAATTTAATTCAAGAGCTTTCTGAGAGACAGGAATGTGATTAGGTTACTTTTCTATGGTGACTACTAAGAAGTAAATACCTAGAAGTTTCTGAAGAGAAGTTAATGAGGAAGGCTGAGCAGGTTGGGTCTTAAATTCTTGCTCATTGTTCCTTTGTAACAAAGTTCTGGGTAGTGACCAATGCATTGTTCAAAGTAGTTTTCAGAATGGTAATGCCAGTACTTGCTTGGACTGCAGAAGCCAAAACCACTGCAGAGTTCTGGATTTGGAAGATCTTTTAAAATGGGGTGCAGTTTGGTGTTCTCCATAACCTCAAGATCAGAGGATTTTATTTCACTCTTGCTGTAAGCTGAATAAAAGACCCTCTTGCTAGGAAGAGAGGCTTTCTTACTGCTTCACTGACCCAGTACTGTCCAGCTCCCTCTGATGATAAAACTAGTAATAGGACACCTTTATGCTGACAAAGCCAAGGAGTAACTCATTTGTAACCCTGGATACAGCCACTAGCACTGACCCAAAGCAGGAACCAGCCATGTGTGGCTTGGAAATGGTGGCACCGTGCTTGTGGTTGCATGGTCTTTGTCCAGCCCTGAAGCCATACAGCCAGTCTGTAGTAGTGGAAAAAAGATTCTGTAGAGTTTGGTAGTGACTGGGTTGTTTAATAAAGAAATGAAAGGGTCTTTCTCTCCCTTTGCACCCAGTTTGCTTGTGGTCAAGCAAAGCTGACAGGTCTCAAAGGAATTTGAGTTTACTAACAGCTAGCTGAGAATTGCTTTGGGATTACTTCGAAGCTGCAGTGAAAAGCAACAAGGAAATAGTATTTATTCTGCACCTGTACACTACAAGCCTGCTACCTGAAGCAGGTGCTTACTTCTGCATGTAGGCTCATGGTAGAGATTCTAAGATTTTCTGAGTTTGTTGGAAGTTTCTTTCAGTAAATAAACGTCTGAGGCCAGAGAACAGCTTGATGCGTTTATTTGCCTTTATCCATTTACTTGTGACTTGTTTACATTCCTTTATCACTTTGTAATTACTTGAGGTCCAGTAGCACTTTATTATATTTGATGAGATTTTGTTGCCAGAAACCATCTCTTATGAGATACGCCCAGAGCTTTCCAGAATGTGTGTTTTTATGTTTTATTACACTTCAGATAAATGTTCACTGACTGCTTGTGACTTGGGCACGTTACCTTCTGTGTTCTACATTTCTTCTCCATTGTGCTGAATTTGCTTAAATAAAATAGCATCATTCAAATTATATACTTCTATATGATACATCTTCTAGAACAAGGTTTTCTCCCTCCCCAAATGTACATCCATGTGGATGCATGTACTATCAAGTCCTGCTTTGTTAAATTTTGCTGCACCTCTGGTATTTTTTTATTGTCCTTTCACAATCAGCTTTTTTTAATGTAGGATCATTTAGTTTGAATCACTGAAATTTTAGGTGTTTAATAGCTATTAAGTTTCACCTAATTGGTGAATGTAGCTGTTATCCTGCTATGCTTACAGTCAGATTTTATTTTTTAAGTCCCTTTTGTGCTTTGAATATATATGCTTAGATCCTATTTATTTCTTTATTATTCTTGTTTCCTTGAGAGGTTGGTTCCTTGTTGGCTATGGCAGGCGTGTTCAGAATAACTTCCGAACTGGTTGAGCATGTTATAATATGCTCAGGCTTTGTAAGCCATTGACCTAACATTGGAATAGTTCATTGTCATGAAATGCACAGATACTGCTGTTGGTATCCAGTGTACATGTCAAACTTGTATAGCATGAGTTCAAATCTGTATGGGTGTCTTTTGAGTCTTCAGCCTTGAATTAAATGACAATATTGTGGTCAGGGTCTGATTTCAGAAAGTTACTACCCTTAAACCAATCAACATATACATTTGTTTGGTTAAAAGATGCAGCCCATATTGTAGACAACAGTATCTTTTTAACAAAAAAAAACCAAAAAAAACTTTAATAGTGCATATCAGCCTGCCAGAAAACAATAGAAATATCTTCTGTATCTTCATTGTTATGGGAAGTGCATGCAGAGTCTTTTCCAAAACATCTTTCTTCAGCTGGATCTGTTTGGACACTGAAAAACTACTAGCATAAATAAAAATTCAAAAATACAACTTCAGAAGAATACTTACCTAACATACCTGATTATCTTCCACCATGAGCTGCCAAAGATTGCACCTGTTTCCCTGCCATATCAGCAGCTGGAGGGTGATCAAAGGTAGCTTGTGAAAGGTGAAGTAAACTAAATGAGGATGCATCCTTTTTTTTTTACCATGTTAAGTAATTTCAGTGTAAGTGTAATTTCAGTGTAGTTTCCCTAATGTGCCTGTGCATTTTTTCAGTGTGTAGTTACATGTAAAGCAAAGCTAACTGGTCATTTATTTATTTTTTTACATGTAGGTTTCTACAATCCAAGAACTTGTGACTGGATATGAAACCTCTTTGAAAACTTGTGATCTTTTTAGTACGTGTGGTGAGTGTCTGCAGTCTAATAGTTTAGTGTGATTAAACCCCTAATTACTATGGCAGTTGTCAAGAACTGTTGAGTGCTGATGCTTTTTTCAAGCAAATTGTTGTAATACCTTTCAGTAAACGAATGCCTTACAGGAAATGTTTGCTGAAATTGCTGATCTTTGGTTTCTGTTTGTTTTTCAAATGCAGTCTGCAGCCTTACTGCTCACTGTAAATTCTTGGGTTTTTTTCCCTTCCCATTTTGTTGGCAGAAAATGGAGAGAAAGAGCCCCCAACGACGCTGCTTTGGGTTCGGTATTTCCTGGCACAGCACTTTGACAAACTTGGCCAGTGTTCCTTGGCCTTGGATTACATTAACGCTGCCATCGCAAGCACTCCAACATTAATAGAACTGTTCTACTTAAAAGCAAAAATCTACAAGGTATGTAGGGTATATAATTCGATGGGTTAGGGCTTTTTTTATAACTGGTGTTAATGTGTGGGTAGTGTTTCAGTTGGCAGTGGTTGGGGGCATCAGTTTTCAGGCAGGTTTCTTCTTGTGCACTGTTCTGTCGGGAAGGAAGTTAAAACCTTTGTTTAGGTTTTGCAGGACAAGTCACAACTTAGAGCAAATTGTCATTCTGAAAAAAGCCTGGGGGCAGGGGCAAAGGAGCAATAACATTTTTGTTATTTCTGAGAGGGACATATCAGAGACTATAGATTTCAGGAGCTGGTCAGTATCAGGCTTATATTGCAAGTTAACTATTTCATTTCTACCTAACAGCATGTAGGTAACCTCAAGGAAGCTGCCAAATGGATGGATGAAGCGCAGTCTTTGGACACTGCAGACAGGTTTATCAATTCTAAATGTGCTAAATACATGCTGCGAGCAAATATGGTGAAGGATGCAGAGGAGATGTGCTCTAAATTCACAAGGGTAAGTACATGGCTTAATGAAGACAGATTTTGTTTGCTTCTTGGCAGATTTTTCTACTCATACAGTTTTTGACCAAATCTAAAAAAAAACCCTATAAAAGAATGTCTATTTTTTAAGATAATGCTCTTATACTTTATGGTAAATAATGATTTTGAATCATAGAATGATTTGTTTTGGAAGGGACCTTTGAAATATCATCTAGTCCAATCCCTTGCAGTGAGCAGTAACATCTTTCACTATATCAGCTTGCCCAGTGGGTGATGGGGCATCCACAGCTTCCCTGGGCAACCTGTGCCTGTTGTCATAAAAAAATATATTCCTCGTGGGCAATGTAGACCTCCACTCTTTCAGTTTAAAACCACTGCACCATGTCCTGTCACTCTTCCTGCCCTGGAAGAGTCGCTCCATCTTTCTTTTGAGCCTGCTTGATATATTGAAAGGCCTTGATAAGGACTGCCTAGAGCCTTGTTTTCTCCAGGCTGAAACAACCCCAACTCCTTCAATCTGTCCTCACAGGAGAGAAGATGTTCCAATCCTCTGATGATCTTTTTGTGGCCCTCCTGTGGACCTGCTCTAACAGGTTCATGTCTCTCTTGTGCTGGGCACCCCTGAGCTGGGTACTCCATCTGTAAAGACCCAGTCAATACTGGGAAAAGTATTCAGTTCAAAATTTATTGTCCAGAAATGTTCTGTTGGTTTTTAGTTCCATACTTCTGAGTACCTCTCTGGAAGTGCATCTGATGGATACCTTGTTTCCAAAACGTGCTGTTTCCCAGTAATGCCCTCTGACCTAAATACACAATGATGGGCACTATTTTCATCATTATTCAGCATTAACATAAATGCAATTCAGACTTCAACGTTTAGTGCCTTTAAGTTAGGACTGCAGTCAAAGATTTTGTTAAAGCAAATCCTGTCCTTAAAAAAAGGGGTAAGCACTTTAAATTCTCTGGTTTTGACTCTGAACAAAATTTAGATTTTCAAAGACCAGATTTCCATATTATTTATGTAACTCAGTATGACGACAGCTACTTGGTGGGATTTCCTGAAGTATATAAATGAATTGAACTCCTTAATGCTTCATCTTAAGTGTGAAAACACTTGAATACAAGCTTTCTAGATATTTCTAGGAACTACTGAAGATTTGATTACTAAAATTCATTGTGTATGCTTGTTAGAAGGTGTTAGAGCAAGCAATACAGAGCTCCAGCATAGATACCTGGTGGTAAGACAGGATAAAGCTGATCTTAAATAATGTTGTAGAGATTAGCTGGATTTTTTCTATTATGAAGATTGTTCTGATATTAGGTGGCTAGCTAGCATTTGTGATGTGTTCAACATGTGCCCAGTTTCCTTATTTTTACTTCAGAGCACTGAAACTATAAAGAACAAATCCTAGGAACTTTTTCTTGTAGAAATACGATGTATAAATTTAACTTCATTTATATAGACTAGCAACTACTGAGAAAAAAACAATACTAATTTTTTCCTGAACTTTTAAATTATTTTATTTTAAATTGTGTTGTTTCCTACCCCTGAATTATAACGGTGTTGTAAGCATGAGTTAATTTAAAACCATTGAGATATTACTCTTGTTCCCTTTTTCTTTTTTTAAAAAAATTATTATCTATATCTATTCCTTTCTATCTTGGGGAGCATAGGGTTTGACAACTAGTATTTTCAGTTTCTGGATGGCTGTATCCATTTTACATTCCAAGGAGCTCTAAAGTACTAATCTTTCTTACCAAATGGCCTGAAACTAGCTATTGTTGAAAGAAGCAGCTTGTAAATTACAATAGCATAAAGTGATGACAACATTTATTTCAGGAAGGAACTTCTGCTATGGAAAACCTAAATGAGATGCAGTGTATGTGGTTCCAGACTGAATGTGCTGCAGCTTATCAAAGGCTAGGGAAGTATGGTGATGCCTTGAAAAAATGCCACGAAGTAGAAAGGGTAAGTAGGTGCAAACACCATCACTTTCCTTCCCAAGATTTCTCATATACTAATGAAGAGATTCACTGAAGTAATCAGTGTGATTTTCTTTGTTGATAAAGTTTCTGCTATAATGATGTTTTTAAAAAGGTCAGTACTTTTGATGATTTATTGTAATAGGTGTCATCCCTAGGTATTTATGTGCAAAGCATGTATTTGAAGTGAAAAGGATTCAGTGTAGGATACATCTCCTAACTATGCAGCGATTTGTGTGTTAACTTTATGCTGTCTTCTTTTTCATTCTGTCTTTTGCCAACTGTTTGTTGGTTGCTTTTAGTCAAAGCAAGCAGATTTCAGTTGGTTTTTAAGGAGTCCCTAACTCTTCAAAAAATTTCAGTCCAGCTTTTGTTAACAAAATTTTTCTGGGTAAGTCTTTTCCCCACTGATGGGTTCTGCTGGACAATCAGTATTATGAGGATACTTCTATGCTTGTTAAATATTGGCTGTAAACCAGTTGTAACTTCATTTCCATCTAATAAAAAGAATAGGCTGAGCAAGGGAAGTGCATAAGACCTGTCCTGGGTTCAGCCTAGCAACAGGCTATGTTTCTTCTTCTTTCTTGCAGCATTTTTTTGAGATAACGGACGATCAGTTCGACTTCCACACGTACTGCATGAGAAAGATGACTCTTCGTGCCTATGTAGACCTCTTGAGATTAGAAGATGTGCTCAGGAAACATGCCTTCTACTTCAAAGCTGCTCGATCAGCAATTGAAATCTACCTGAAGCTCCACGATAATCCTCTTACCAATGAAAGCAAAGAACAAGAAGTGAATTCAGGTATCTAGACCACAATAGGGGCTTGTATGTGTGACACGTGGAAAAGCTCATTAAGCTATGTGTCAATGGAATATATGAGTTTTAATGCATACAGTTTTTTGCTCTTTTCTGCCATGATTTAATATTTGGAAAGAGATCATAACATACTACAGCTTGCTTTCTCTCTGTTCTCCCCCCACCCCATATTCTGAAACTAGTACATGAGTGAACCTCGAGGTAGAATGGAGTACCTGGGGGGGAAGGAGTGGCATTTCAGAGTATCAAGAGGAAAAATCAAATGCAGTTCAGCTACTTAGCCATTTAAACAGAATGTAAATATCATAAATTAATTAGGAAACAATGGATAGGATTTATCAGTGGCCTGAGTTTTAAGAATTAAATTTTGATCTGATGTATTTAATTTATGACCCAGTAGTATTAGTTAATACTGCATTACGCTCTATAATTTTCCACCTAACTTGGGGACCAAAGGATACATGGATATGTCTGTATTAGCAAAGTGAATACATTTAGGAAATTATTGAAAACCAGTGTTATATGGAAAGCAGACTGTCTTAGGAAAGCAGTGGGGTGTGGTTTGGGAATCTGAGCATTCAGTGACAAGTCAGCTAAGAGATTTTCTTCCTTTCAGGTAGAATTGCTTCTTTTGTGGAGTCACAGCTACTGTCAGTGACAGCAGTGGCTATTGACTGAAGGGGTGAAACTAATGCCTAGCTCTTTGCAAGGGGAAGAATATTGATTGGGCCTGGGTGAACCTAATGAGGTTCAACACTGCCGAGTGTCAGGTGTTGCGCTTGGGCCAGAAGAATCCCAGACATAGATACAGACTGGGAGAAGAGCTTCTTGAGAGTAGCCCTGCTGAGAAGGACCTGGGTGTCATAGTGGATGAGAAACTTAACATGAGCCAGCAGTGTGCTCTTGCAGCTCGCAAGGCCAATGGTATCCTGGGCTCCATCAGAAGAGGGGCGGCCAGCAGGGACAGGGAGGTGATTGTCCCTCTCTACTCTGCCCTCGTGAGGCCCCACCTGGAGTACTGTGTCCAGATCTGGGGCCCCCAATACAAGAGAGATGTAGAACTGTTGGAGAGGGTTCAGAGGAGCCACAAGGATGATTAGAGGGCTGGAGCACCTGCCCTACAAGGAGAGGCTGAGGGAGCTGGGCTTGTTCAGCCTGGAGAAGAGAAGGCTGCGGGGGGACCTCATTGCAGCCTTCCCCTACCTGAAGGGACCATACAAACAGGAGAGGAATCAACTTTTGAAAAGGACAGATAATGGCAGGACAAGGGGGAATGGTTTAAAGCTGAAGGAGGGAAGGTTTAGATTGGATATTAGGGGGAAGTTTTTTACAGAAAGAGTGGGGAGGGGCTGGAAGGGGCTGCCCAGAGAGGTGGTGGATGCCCCATCCCTGGAAGTGTTCAAGGCCAGGTTGGATGGGGCCCTGGGCAACCTTGTGTAGATCCAGGCCTGAGGTTGGTGGCCCTGCCTGTGGCAGGGGGGTTGTAACTCTATGATTCTTGGGGTCCCTTCCAACCTTTGCCATTCTATGATTTGATGTGGGGAAAGCTAAACTAAACCAAAAATACCACATAATATTGTCAGTGCATTCAGAGGTGAATAGTAAGTTCCTATCTGCCTGTGTATAATGAAGTATGTCTGCAAAGGAGAACACATAACCATTCAGCTGGCATCTTTTTTCTCTTTGATTTTAACTTGTTTCTGTATATAACAGAAGATAGGCACGTGACAGGATCTTGATAGTAATAGCATCATAAATTAAGGTAGGGAGGCATCTAAGAAGTCATGCAAGTTCATTTGCCTGCTGTGTGTTGGGATTCAGTAGGCTCATCCACAGGGGACACCGCCACTGTGAATGGGGTAAAAAGAGTGTTTGTTTCTCCTTCCTTCCTTCCTCCCTCCCTATGTCTCAGGCTGGTGGCTGGCCCCAACAGTGGGGTCATGGTGCCATAGCCACAAGAAAGATGCTTTGGTCCCACAGTAGTTTGTTCTTTTCTTGCCTTGTTATTAGCACACATCCTGTTCTCAGTGAAACACCACAGTAGTGAGAGTGGAAACTACAGTATTGTTCTGGCTAAACTGGTCAGGTCAGTGGGCCAGCAGGGAAGAAAAGAAGAAGGGTGAATGCAAAGGCTGAAGCCTTCTCACCTCTCTCTGAACCTATAGGGAACTGTGGTTTGCAGATTCTGCTTTTTGTGCAACTTCTTGGTTTGCATAAATGCTACTCCAGTCTAAAAATCACAGCATAGCAAGCAGCCTGAAGATTCCTGTAATGGTCCTGCTAATACATGCCAGGATCCTTTATCTCTCTTCACCCCAAACAGTACCAGTTGTTGCCTGCATCCATTTAGCTGTCCCATGGCGTTTGCAGAATCAGTGCAATTATTGTTGCTGTGTATTGTTCAGATGCTTTAATGGAAAATAAGCTTGTCTGAAGATGGACTGTAAATCCACTGTATGTTTCTAGTAAGCATTAGGAGGAAGCTGAGTGACAGTCAGGATGGGAGCTTAGTATTACCCTTGAAAACCGCTGTCTGTTTTCTAAGGTAAAACCTGTCATAGACGCAACAACAGCTTCATGTAGCTAGCCTTTCAAGTAGTTGAGGTATCTGTAACAGCTGTGTAACAGAAAATATAGTAGATAGTGTCATGTTATGCTCTAAATAGTAGTTCAGCAGTAAAGTTGGACTGTACAGTGATGCTAGCCTGTGAAGTCCTGATGTTTGCGGAAAATATTATTGATATAGGAGGAGGGGCCCAGTAGCATGTCTAAACATCTGAGAGAAAGATCTCTTAATTAAAAACTCTGTTAATGCAAGCTACCTGTTTGCTACTTGAATCTGTAGAAAATCTCTCAGCCAAAGAACTGAAGAAAATGCTTAGCAAGCAGAGAAGAGCACAGAAGAAAGCAAAGCTTGAAGAGGAAAGAAAGCATGCAGAGAGAGAGCGACAACAGAAGAATCAAAAGAAAAAGCGAGATGAAGAGGAGGAAGAAACTAGTGGACCCAGGGAAGAGCTAGTTCCTGAAAAACTGGAAAGGGTTAGCATGGTCTTTCATGTTAATTTCATGTGATTATCATAAAAAGCCTATAATATGGGATTGCTGTCAGGTTCTCCTGAAAGAATCCAGTGGGGTTTATGAGATAATTTTGGCATGCAAAGATAGGTTTTTGTAGTCTATTTATACTGAAGTAACATTTTTCAGCTAATAAAGTTCTATATTATTACTATTTTCTTTAAACATTGCTTTTTCAAACATGTTTCTATCTTCATGGAAATGGATAACAAAAAGATGGTTCTTGCCTGAAAAACTCTATAGTTTTCCTACGATGAGCAGAGGAAAAAAACCAACAGACAGAAATGTTTGAAGTCATGATTTGAAGCAAAACAATTTGAAGACCTGAGCCAATGTTTCTCTGAGCACAAAGAATTATCTCCTTTGTCAGAGTAAACTTCAGAAGTTTAAGCTTGTTGTCTGAGGTGGCCGTATTTAATTGTTTCCAAATGCTGGGTTACAACAGCTGAGTACATTATGTAAGCAGTGCCAGAGTTAGTATTGTCTTTGTCAACATGAAGTCAGGAGTAAACACTTTCAAGTCTTGCTTGTCAAATAATGTGTGGTTCAGTTTAAATTCAGAATTTAATTTAATTTAGTTCAGTTCACCTTTGGCCTCTGATTATTTAAATGTTCCAAATAACAGAAACTATCCTTGGTGTTTTGTTTGACATTTACTTTAAGCTTTAAATTTCACTATGTTTATTAAAACAGGTAGAAAATCCATTAGAAGAAGCCATTAAGTTCCTTATACCACTTAAGAATCTTATTGGAGATGACATAGAAACACATTTATTAGCATTTGAAATATACTTTAGAAAAGGTAAAGTACTCTGCAACTTTATTTTTTCTTTACAAAATTTTAACCCTTCACTGTGCCCTATGATCTCTGATTGCAGCCTGAGATGGTCTGGAATAGACAAATACTGGGCTGAAGCTGGGGGAGGTTTGCATTGTATCCAGTAATAACAGGGGAAACACCATTTTTGTTTAGCCATCCTTAAACAAAAAGCCTAAGAGCAAAATAAGTTACAATATATACTAATAAATGCTGTAGGAGGGTATTTGCAGTGTGATCTCTTAATTATCATGGGGAAAACAAAGCCAAACAGATAGTAACATCATCTGTGCTGTGTTGCCTGAGTTCAGTCAGCGGGCATTTCTGTTTTATTAAGCATTTTGGATGGGAAAAATAAATCTTTCTATTTCTGCTTGGGCATCGGTGCTTCTGATGTTTGTACAGGGCTTACTAAAGAAAACACTAGTTGCTGCAAAGAGAAGAAGTTCTGTGTTCTTAATCATGGTGTGTTTTTGGTTTTTTTCCCCCCTTCCCACAGGAAAGTTTCTGTTAATGTTACAGTCTGTCAAAAGAGCTTTTGCTATGGACAGCAATAACCCCTGGCTGCACGAGTGCTTGATCAGATTCTCAAAAGCTGGTACGTGTGCAGGAGGCGTGTGTGGATGTGTAAAGATACAGGAAGCTCTCTTTGTACAAGGACACAGTTGTGTGGTTCTGTGTAATGTATGAAATGCTCTTGAAACACAAACTAATGTGAAGAAAAATAAAACCAAATCATTTGTTTTCCATGGTAATCCTAAGAAAACAAGAGGTTGTGCTGTGCTGGGTACTGTGAATATATTGTATTATGCTGCTTCCTCCATTAGTCCACCAGATGGACCCAAGAACTCGTTTTAGCTCGATTTCAGGGAGGAGTAGGTGTTCCAAAGATCTTTGGATGTCTTGGGTGTTAAGAAAGTAAGTGGCAGATAGGGGAGAAACACTGCTTCAGTCGGAAGCACTGTGAGCTTACAAGCTGAGGCAGCAGGAAGTTCATCTGACCTGATAGCCCTTCGATGAATGTTTCATCTAGCAGTGTGTATGTAATGCTTTTACAGAGCTATGGATCACACTGTGTAGATGATGCTTTTCTGCATTTGATGGACAGTTACATTGACTTTTAGGAGTCTGGTAGTAACAGATGACTGAGAAAAAAGTTAGAGAAACAGAGCAAGCACGTGAGAGCTTTTAATTAGCTAAATGTATATAGCCTGTTTGCTCTGAAGAAGCACTACCAGACCTTGTTCTTGATTTTGTCATATACATCAAGTTAAAATGATAAAAATTTCTTAATACAGTAATAGAAATTGTACATAAAACAGCATTAAAATGAGCTGATTGAGGATATCTTGCTGGCTTCATTACCAGTTGGGGGATTTAAATAGAATCACTCTGATTAGTAATATGGATTTTTTTTTTCCTGTGGAGTTTTTTACTTGGAAAAATACTCATTTTGCATACATAATCAGAGTCTGACAGATTTGCTTTCTGAAAGCCTGTAATACTGCTTTAAACTGGAATTTGTGTTTCTGTGACTAGGTATTTTTTTTAAAAGGGAATTTTAGCAGTGATGCTTATGGTTTCACACTGTTTTCTATAGTTATTTAAATGTCTTTTTTTTTCCCTTTCCCTGTTTAGTATCTGACCATAGTAACCTCCCAGAAATTGTGAGCAAAGTCCTAACTCAAGAAATGCAGAAAATATTTGTTAATAAAAACTTGGAAAGTTTTAATGAAGAATTTCTCAAACACAATGCTACCTCCATTCAGCACCAACTGTCAGGTTTGTTTTAACTTTTTAAATGCTCTTGAAAATAAGATGATTTAAGTCATTTAAATCCAGAATCTTTGTCTGCAGTCCAGAAATTGTACATAAATTCCAGAAAGGCAGAAATTCACCTGATGAGAATTTGTCTTTTTACTGTTTTAAAAGAAATATACTTACCTTTTTATTAGATCCTTAAGGGACCTTCTTAGGTCTAAAAAGGGCTATAAACCCATCACAGTGGTGGAAGCACTGTCATCCCTCTTGTTGCAGCTTCTACTTTTAAAATTATTAGAAACTATAAACAAGCAAACATTAGAAGCATGGCTTTTCTATTTTCTGGTTTTACTCATAGCTTTCAGATGCCACAGCATCAGTAAAAAAATTCACTATGCTGCTTCTTTGCTTTGTGGTCAACAGTGAAAATGTTGCAATATGATTCTTACACTGTGTGTTTAAAGACCTGCAAGTAGCTGATGAGTTAAGTTGGAATTGAGATCTGTTATGTCTACAGAGTACAGAAGGTTCTGGGGTAAAAATTGATGTCTCCTGAAACCTCTCCAGTACTTAGGAAGCAAAAATAAGCGTAGCACTTGAAGTCCTTAGTACTAATATCACCTAGTTTGTAAAAGTTACCCAGAGTCTGTCCAGAATCACTGGAGAAAGTCAATATTGGAGGATTGTTCATGTCACAGGTGGTCAGGTAACTTACCCAGACTCAGAGTGCATTAAAAGATCCCTGTTTGAGAACAGCATTATGAGAGAAATACTTGCACCCCTTTCCTGTGAGAGGGCGCCAGATTTGTGAAGTCAGCTACAGTTATCCTAGCTGGCAACTGCTCCTGATTCTTACAGAAATGTTCTTCCACTCCTCTCATTGTTAGGCACCTATGATGGGATGGTTTCCACCTTCCACTTTCTGGTCCTCCATTATTGCAGAAAATGTGCAGGCTAAGACAGTCGCACCGCCGGATTTGCCTTCGCGCTGTCCACACCTGTAGCACCTTTGGGAAGACCCTAAGCCTTCTCATTGGCAGTGGTGGCACCCATGTTAGAGGGATGTCACGGACCCCTTTGAAGAAGGGGAGTCTGTTCATGGTTGGTGGAGGTGAGGGGAGGGGTTTGAATGCCTGAGCTCCTTAGAGTCAGTCAGTAGACGTCAGGGTTCATCAATCACTGTGATCCAACAGCATATCAGTTTACAGGCAGCAGGAACAAGTGTGGGATTAAGATTTTTACGTGAAATTAGGAGTGAGCTAACCATAGATGTGTCTTTGGCACTGTTAGATCTTTAACCTACGTGCCAGTCTTCAGTTTATGCTGAATCAGGTTTGAAGCAATTGATTTATCTGCTGTACAACCTGTAATTTTTTTAACTGCCATCTTTAATTCATGCTTGAAAATCTGAAGTTTGAAAAGTCCTGAACTTGAAGTCTGAGACTACAAATGAGTGTTTTCTGAGCTTTAAGTGATGACTAGTAATAAAATAAGCATAATTTTAATCCCTTTTTAATTTTCATACTCCAGCTTCCCAGACTTTAAACAAATATAACTAGGTTATGTTTGATGAGTTTGTTGACAAGGATGACTCAACACCAAACATACTCACTCTGACAGTTTATTTTCTGAAACCTCCTAGATAGAAAAAGCAGTAAGAACTAGGACACTTGAATTAGGAAAACCAATTTAGTAATTGAGAAAATGAGTTGAGCAAAAAGAGACTCAGAATGTGGGGGTTTAACTTTGTCAGTAAAATAATTTCTTAAGCTTTTTTTGTTCTTTGTGGTAGATTATATTGTGAGGTGTGCCTGCACTTTAGCTTTCTTAGTTTTAAGTTATAAATAAGGGAGGAAGAGGTAGTTTATTAAAAACTTGTAAGTAGTTCTGATTCACATTGACTGAGAAATCTCCTGAGTTGGTGTGTCAGTATATGCAGCGCTGTATTTAGGAATGCTGTCACCTAAACGTTGTGTTCTTTCTTGGGTTAAGGTGCAAAGATGATGTATTTCCTGGACAAATCAAGACAAGAAAAAGCAATTGCTGTTGCTACTAGGTTGGATAAAAACATGAGAGACAAAAATGTGAAGGTAAAGGATACAGTATTTAAAGCCAAAAAATGGGGGGGATTTTAAATAATGCGTATGTAAATGCAGGATAAGGTACATGCTTTCTACGTCGTGGTGGTGGTTAAAAGAGCAAGGTTGCAATTTTTTCCCCTAAGTAACTCTTAAGATAACTGAATACCTGTAGAGAACTTGTATTGGCTCAGATTATTACTGTTTAACAGTACATCTGTTTAATAAAGCAGTTGTAAATGGCGTTTATTCACTGTTACTTTTGCTTCCTTAGACGTTAACAAAGGTCTTTGAGGCACTGCTTGATGGCAGTTTCGGAAGCTGCCACTCTCAATGTGAAGAATATCAAGCAGCCTGTCATAAACTGTTCCCTTTTACGTCTGCCTTCATGCCTGCCACCAACGAGGAGGACAGCAGCCTCACATCTGTGAACCACACGGCCACCAACCACGACCTGCTGTCCAACGAGATCTGACGCCGCGCCCGCGCCCCCGTGCGTGTATACCTACATGCACACGCGCCTACAGCACTCTGACTCTCATCACCACGTGCTGGCTGGATATACAGATCAGGGTTACTTTTCCAGGTTGTATTTTAATATCTTTAACAGGTATAGAACAAAAATATTTGGATAGTTAAATGAAATGGAGTATGCTATTAGGGTTGGTTGGTTTTTTTTTTTCCCCTCCCAACAAAAAAAAACCTGCCAATATTTATGTAAACATTATCCTTAACATCAGCATTTTTCATGTTTATACTTGTACAGTTTTAAGTCTTTTAATAATCCATCAGCCCTCCATCACAAAAAAACTATGGAAGTTAAAGGCTGCTTTCACACACATGTCATTACCTATTACAGTTAAATGTGATCATACCTTGTTCATAAATTATCATTTGAGAGTTTTTAGCAGATGAAGACCGAAGTGCTGCTTGATTTGCCCTCTTCGTCTTTTCTGGGTTGGTTTTTTTTCCCCCCCTTCCTCCTGGTTTTGGTTTTGTTTTTTTTTTTAAATTTTATCTTTGGTCAGTTTGGTTTATTTTGAAGCAGTGACAATGAAAGCATTGGGGGTTTGCATGTTTGTCAGGTGTGTGTCTTATATGGAACCAGTGTTGATGGATATAAAGATTAGGTTTGTGTTAAAATATATATATACATAAAAAAGAAAAAAAAAAGGCTTTTTGAAAACTATTCTATCTGCCTTGTGTTCCATAGCTATTGTTTCCTTAAGTTTATGGTCAGTTTAACATTTTTAAGTTTGAGTATCCTGAAGCAATTCCCTGTGAAAACAAAGAATTTGATACTGTTGATACTGTTCTTGTTCCATCTTCCCTTTCTTCGTCTTCCTTCTGGATTCTCCCCATCTGTTCACCTGTTGACACTTAAGTCGAACAAGCTGCTCCAATTTTGGGCAAATGCAAAAGGAACAGTAATGGGGAATCCAGTTCTTCTCTACATCAAAGAAAAATGAAATACTCACTGGTAAGTTTACGGTATAACTCCATAAAAAGTCTTAGTTGTCCACTGATGGCCAATACTCCAGTACTTCTTATGCCTAAATACTATTGCTTTAGGTGCTGCAGAGCAAATAGTACGTGAGGAGGATGTTTTACATTTAAAAACTATTTAAGGGAGCACAAAGAGGGTGACTATAAATCATAACGAACCTTTTTTCTTACTTTGTCTTCTGGTGCATTAACTATTAAATATACAACACATCGAAATGGAAGTCTGAATCTAATATACCTATTTAAAGCATAGTATTGCTGGACAAAACGGCTACATCTGACAGCTTTATGTTCTGTAAGAACTGCTATCAAAACATAACTATACTGTGGCTTGTACAGAAAACCCATTTTCTGGAAACTGTAATGGAATCATTCAGTCTTGGTTTGTTTTTATTTCACTGCAGTGTAAATAATTTCAGTAATATTAACTAGCCCCTCGAAGGCAAATACGAGTTCACGAGGAGGGGATTTTATTAAGACAAATAAACTGTTCTAATTAAAATTCTCCTTTGTGTGTCATCTGTTTAGGTTCAAAATTGTTGAATGGAAAACTCACTGTAAAATATTCCCAACATATGTTATGCTGTAATAAATTATTTTGTACACACTTGCCTTTGGTTTGGAATGTTTGTGTATTTATGGACATCAAAATTCAGCCCATTGTGTTCACTAGACTTTCACAGAATCACAAGGTTGGAAAAGACCTCTGAAGATCATCAAGTCCACCCATTCTCATCCTAAACTAAATCATATCCCTAAGTACCTCATCTACCCTTTTTTTAAGCACATCCAGGGATGGTGACTCAACCCCCTCCTTGGGCAGCCTGTTCCAGGCCCTGACAACTCTTTCAGTAAAAATTTTTTTCCTAACATCCAATCTGACCCTGCCCTGGCACAGCTCTGTGCCATTTCCCCTTGTCCTATCTCCTGGTTGAAGAGACCATCACCCACCTCTACAACCTCCCTTCAGGTAGTTGTAGGTGGTGATAAGGTCTCCCCTCAGCCTCTTCTTCTCCAGGCTAAACATCCCCAGCTCCCTCAGCCATTCCTCATATGATTTGCCTTCCAGCCCCTTCATCAGCCTGGTTGCCCTTCTCTGGACTTGAGGTGCCCAGAACTGGACACAGCACTCAAGGTGTGGCCTCACCAGGGCTGAGTACAGGGGCACAATTACTTCCCTAGCCCTACTGGCTACTTTGTCCGTTCTTGCATGTTCACAGATATAATGTGAGCTGTAAGTAGTTAAGAAAACAAAACCACTGCTGAGCACATTGAGACATGTATCTCCCTATAGTAACATGCTACGCTGAGGAATATGGCTGGATGGTTTGGTTTTGTGCGTTCACGATATGGAGCTTGCTGTGGAACAGCATGCCCAGAGATGCCCTGAGCACTGTATGGAGCTTGCTGTGGAACAGCGAGCCCAGAGATGCCCTGAGCACTGTATGGAGCTTGCTGTGGAACAGCGAGCCCAAAGATGCCCTGAGCAGGGAGAGTAATGGGAGTCTTGGCTCAGCCGTACCCTCAAAGCCCTTTATCAGCCCGCTTAAGGTGAAGATGTGAGGTGGTACAGTGGTGATCTGCCTTTTTATAGTGATGACACATTGCTAGAGATGTAACTTAGACCCTCAAAGCAAGGCTGGGGTGCTACACATGGGCATGGTGAGATGCTAACCAGTCCTCTGCTGTCCTGTTTAGCTTGACACCTTAACTCAGACTTTAGCAAAAATACCTGGGGTATCTTTTCAGCAGTTTATTCCTTAGGTAGATGACTAGTTTTGATCTCTAGACTAAGAATTGTAGGAACTCTTTGGAGAATTCTGAAAATACAAAAATTGAGGCTTCTGTCACCCAGTGCGTGGTGTGGTTTGCTTTTCTCTTGTAGCTGCTGGAAGCATAAGCTGCTTGAGCTTTCCTAGAGGCTGTCATGGCAGATGTGAACTGCTTGTGAAAATAGACACTTGGCAATCCTGTGGGTTGTTGCAAAGAGTGAACTGGGTAGTATGGGAAGGATGAATGTTATGGAGGAGAGTGGCTGTCAGGGGAAGGTTTTTCTTTATTCTGAAAAGATCTGGTGTCTCTTCAGGAACTTGAATTAGAAAAGGGATCAAATTTAACAGCCCTGTTAGCACATTTCCTCTGGGAAGGCACATAAATGCTGACAGTGTTTATGTATCATAGAGTCGGTGCTTCACATTTCAATGTTTAAAATGCATCAGCTGGCCCAGCTCTGCTCCTCAATACTGCATTTGTCATGCTTGTGTTCTTCATCACTTTCTTGCTTTTATTTTTCTCTGTAATTTAACCTGTTTTGTCATCTCAAAAATAATTTAATCCTCTTTGACAGTCAGTTATAGTTACTCTTGTTCTGCTCTCCCATCCCTTAACTTCTTTTCTTCTCTAGCAAATGCGACATCCCAGGAGGTAGCTCCTCTCACCATCAGAACAACTGCGGGGCTGCACTGGGAATTTGTAGACAGCCCAGAAAGAGGCAGCTGGTGGGGCTGAGAGGTCCAAGAGCTCCACATCTCCTCTGCTTCAATACAGTCACACTCTATACCTCAGCTCGGGCCAGCTACCTTCTCCCAGATGAGTCTAGCTGAAAATATCCCGGGCTGTGACTACGGTGCTTCCTATTTTCAGCCCCACCTCTTCCAGCCATCCCACAGGGAGGTAGAAGGAGCGACCTATTTCTGCTACAGCTCTTCGATAACTGGTCTGGCCTCAACGTGTGAAGAGCAGAGCAGCCATTTCCCAGGGCCCTGTGTTGCTTTCAGATGCTACTCTGGACACCCACAAGCAGACCCCCTAAGCAGTGAAGCCATTGATACATAACATATTGCAGTTGGAGACACTTTGTGGCAAGGACAGGTAAAGTTGTTTGGTAGAAGCAGGGGTTCTGCTAGGGAGGACTGACGGCGAGACAGGGACCTAAGCTGAGACCAGCTACAACCAGAGGCTAGAGTGAAGTCTTGAAAGCTCGTCACTGATTCAGACCTGAGAATACTCAAATTGACCAAAACAAAAGCCAGGCCTTGTGCTTGATCATTTTTACCCTGGGATTATAGGTGGGTTTGTTTTCTGAAAGAAGCCTTTAATTAATCAAGGAAATTATACTGTTTCACAGGTCAATGTTTCAATATAGGCCAGATTTAGTATATTAATGAGATGCTCTTTAATATACAGGTTTTATCCATTATTTTTATCAATGCCACATGCAAATCACAGCCTCCTTCAGGTTTTATCTTTCTTCCAAGCGGGCATGGTGCAACGTGTGTCCCAACAACCGGCAGCTACCTAAGATGGGATTCGGCGTCCAGGCAGAGGGAAGACACGCGGAACAGCAGCGAGCGTCTCATGAAGCGCTGCCTGCAGAATGTGAGACTTAATCCCAACATGCCTGGCAGGATCAGATTGCTCAGGGCAGGCTTGAACTCGGGTTAGGTGCATTTGCTGCCATCTGCAACATGTTCTGCAGCTATGTGCTCATATACAATCACAGAATCACAAGGCTGGAAAAGACCTTTAAGATCATCAAGTCCAGCCGTTCCCGTCCAGTGCTAAACCATGTCCCTAAGTACCACATCTACCCTTTTTTTAAGGACATCCAGGGAAGATGACTCAACCCCCTCCCTGGGCAGTCTGTCCCAATCCCTGACAACTTTCAGTGAAAATTTTTTTCCTAATATCTAATCTGACCCTGCCCTGGCACAGCTTTGTGCCATTTCCCCTTGTCCTATCTCCTGTCACCTGGCTGAAGAGACCATCATCCACCTCTCTACAACCTCCCTTCAGGTAGTTGTAGGTGGTGATAAGGTCTCCTCTCAGCCTCCTCTTCTCCAGACTAAACACCCCTAGCTCCCTCAGCTGCTCCTCATAGATTTTGCCCTCCAGCCCCTTCCCCAGTCTGGTTGCCCTTCTCTGAACTCACTTGAGGACCTATATAGGACCTATATAATTACATTATTCTGGTATGAAACATAAATGTAGAGGTGAGTTATGCCTCATTTGCTCATTACCAATCTCGAACATCCTCAACACCCATGGTCTGGGTGAGGAACCATTGATGTGTTATTTCTGATTGCTGTAAATGACAGTAAGTTTACTTACCTGCCTTTTTTTGTTGCAGATCTTTGAAAATACTCTGTTTTAAGCTGGTTTATTATGGGTTTCCTTTATAAACCCCTATTGCCTCTCCCCACAAGAAACAAACAACTGTGTTAACATAAATGTCACAAGAGCTCATTGACCCCAGCATCCAGTCTCTTGTTGGGTCCTGCGGTGCTACTGCCACCTCACATTTGTACCCCCCCAGCTTCCTTTCTCTCCTCCCCACACACACACAGGCAGCCCCGAGGCTGCTGGACTCCTCATTGTAGGGAATATGCCTGGTCCAGATGCCCGGGAGCAACAAAAGTTGAGCCCAGCAGTAGTGATGACAGTGGAAAGCGTGCTTTCTCACCTCTCTTCAGCTCTCACATCTCCAGCCTTCCCAGAGTAACAAAGCCCTCAGCCAGGAAGGGGTCAGGCTTGAAGGGTGACACAAAAGGTTCAGCCATAGTCGTGTTTTCACGTTGTCATGAATGTGCCCGCGGGTCATTGTTACACCATTGATGTTACATGTTCTTTCAAGCGTTCTGGTTGTTCACACCAGAACTGCAGGCGTCCACCAGAAGTGGTCCCATCGTGGGTTTTCCACTAGAGGGGAGCCTTGCATCCGGAATATTCTCACAGCAAGGAAAGGCTCCGGTCTCGTTGATTTTCAGGTGTTTCCTGGCCTTGTAGAAAAAGCCCAGGGAAATGCTAATCGTCTTTTTTCTTTCAGGCAGCGAGCAGAGGTGGTCAGTGTTTTATACGTGCTTCAGCAGCTGAGCTGGGCTCATACAATGCAGCTCTCTGTAGGCATCGATCTGGGGAACTGATGTTGAGACCATAGTAGCTTGGGCTTATTTCATGCCAGCTGGGAACAGAGGTGCTGGGGTTGGATATCTGAGCTCACAGAAACACTTTGTGAGGCACTTTTGTAGACAGTGTTGGTCAGTTCAGTTCCTTACTCTCCTCAGGCTGTTGAAGAGAGGCAGAATGTATTGGCTTTGAAGATTAGCCTTTGCTCCAGTTAATTTATCATGGACTAAGCACGCTGTCTGCTCACCGCTCGGACTTTACTGCTTAAGCATATTTCAAGTCTAGACAAAGTATTTGAGAACGTGCTGTTAACGCTTAAGAGGACGTTCAGGTTTGGAGAGGTTCCTAGGGGTATTTTAGGTATGCAGTAAGGCAGGATGAGGAAATACATGGTATTGCCAGGGCTGATTGCAGACAATAAATGGTCAGACTGGAAACAAACCAGGAAGCGAGGATCAGAGCAAGAGTTGTCTTCCTGGTCTCTGTGGAGAGGGCCTACTGCAGAGCAGTCCTGGTTCAAGACAAAGGTTTATGAAAGGAGCAAGAAACTATCATAAAACATATCTATAAAGTATTCTAACATGGGGCCTGGCTCTGTAAATAATAGTGCAAAAGACAGCCAGAGATCCACAAAAGATTTCAGGCACCAAAGGAGTCTCTAGACTGTCACTGCAGATGTTTAATCACATTTTCATTAATCCACACACTTGATTATATTTGAAATGAGGTCAGAAACCTCCTGAAATTGAAGGAGCCTTTATTAGTAAAGTTTCCTGCAGGTCTAAATGTCTCTCTAGGGACGTTCAAAGCAATGGGCTGAAGCAGTTAGATGTGCCATGGATACATTTATTACATTAGGATCCATGGGAGAGCCGGTGATTCGCTTGCTCAGGGTTTAGAGAGCTAATCCAGGTGGTGAGGACATGTCCCAGTGGTTAGCCTGGGCATTGCAGAGCACCCAGAGGTGACCTGGTACAGCAGTGTGAGCAGGTACCCTGCCGTTACCCTGCCACTCAGCTGTGTCATCTGTGAACGCTGAAGCATCCTCAAGGCTGCTTGGCACAGAGGCAACAAAACCCAAACAGGCCTGCAGTGATACCAACAGGTGTAAACCTTACCTTTGGGGGCTTCAGTGGAGACTTCCTTCTGTAGTAAGCACAGAATTCTTCAAACGCTGAGAGGCTGGACACCTCTGCTGTCAGGGATCCCGTGGATCCCGCTCAATGCCCTGAGCACCTCAGGAGACCAAACGTCTAAACACGGTTCCTGCAATACTGAGATCTGCATGGCTGATACCAGTTTGGCTCCTGATGTGCCACCTGGACTGTAAGACGCTGTGCTGAGAGATGTAGAGCTACAGAATTTCTTGAACTCATGGAAAATTTGTTGTTAAACCTTTTTGTCTTCTCCCTGCTGTATGTACTTCTCCAGCCTCTCTGTCTGCTTCAGGTGCTGGCACTTGCCATTCACTTCTGTGAACAGATTCAAAACAACAGCTTAGCAGAAACCTAGCCCAGCAAATACAGGTTGGTTATCTCCCAAGTAGATGTAGATGGACAAGGAAAAGACAGTGAGGTCTAGTCACGTATTTGAGAAGTCCACACAGAATTGCTTCAGGCTGAGTACTTTGCTCGTGGCCTTCCATTCATGGAAGGTACACATTCCTCTCAGTTACCTCCAACATAGGAAACATGTTTTTCTGGAAGAAACGGTGCTCCTCCTGGGTTTGCTTGACAGTGCTGGGCTGAGGCCATGCACGGTTCTTCCCAGCATTTCACGGGCAATCTCAGAATATTGGCTTGTCTCCAAGGAGCAGAAGCAGGGGAGGCGATGGGGAAACAGTACCAACAAATAACTGGTCAAAAGAAAGTCACATCTGCAATTGGCTGCTTACTGTTAGCAACCTCCCACCAGCATCACCACCTTGACAGAAGCCCTGGTCTTCCCGAGGAATGAGGACCACAGTGGCTGGTGGCCATGCTGCCCTGACCTCCAACACAAACTGACTGCAGAGATCTGAGCACCTTCTTTCTCCAAAAACATCAGCCACCGCTACCTCTGCTGACCACCTCCTCCCCTCCAGTGTCCCCTCCTGCCTGCTGAGGGTGTGCAAGCTTGTGCTAGTAACAAGGACCTCGCATCTGTGGCGAGTGCGAAGCCCAGCGCGGTGCCATGTAAATACTAAGTCGGTGTGTGCTCCCTGAGGTGTGCTTCCAGGAAGACTCACAGCTTAGGCAACCCCAGATCCAACAACATAACACGTCTTTTAATACCAAAGCACGATCACCCTGGATGTGCAGAGCTGAGTTTTTAAGTGCCTACAGTGGCAAAGCCTGTTTTTCAGTGCTTTTTTAATGTTCAATTGCATTTATCTGTATATTAAACCACTGCCCTCTTCTGCAAAGGCTCTGACTCTAGTTTTGTATGCAAATCCTCTACTGCAGAAATACAGCTGGTCTATTGGTGCTGGGCAGCACGGAGTGGGCAATTCTGAAAGCCTGTGATTTATGGAATTAAAGTTGGAAGTAGAAGATGAGCATATGGAAGAAGTTGCTGTCGCAGATCACGCCTCCGGCCTGGAGAATTAGAGCACGGTTTACTTCACTTGCGTTTGTGAGGAAGACAGGATGCTGCAGTGGCTTGTCATGAAAATTATATGAGGCTGAGAAAAAATGGGAAAAAAACCCAACCCAGGGCTTTTAATAATTATTCTTAAATCAAATGGCAGTCGTCTCAGTGGGAGGAAAGAGCTGACTGTAACACTGATTCTTTTCTTCCCATCTACGAAACCCCCTGTGCACCCCAAACAAGAGAGGCTCCAATGGACCAAAGCATGGTTATTTCCCCAACCATCAATATGCAAATCCCCATCCCTTAAAGGGGGGTGATTTACTGGCTAACCAAAGCCCGAGGATTACTGCTTTTGTTCCACCTTTGTATGGTGACTGACTCAATGGGGTCCCGGTCTGTGATTGGCGCTGCTGCAACACAAATAAACGAAGAGCTTGGCTTCTGTTCTACCATATGTGACCACATGCCTTCAGCAAACAGGCGGTCCTGGCCTCTCCTTTTGCTTCCTACTGCCTTAAAGCCAGCAGAGCAGGGGAGGGAGAGCAAGACTGGATGTTTCTCAGGTTGTTTTCAGCAGCTTGCTTCTGTAGAGTGGATGGGAACCAGGTCCTGCACCACCTGCCGTTCTTGCCTTGCACTATTCTTGTGGCTGTCCCTATTCTCTTAGCTGTACCCGCTGGAATTACCTTTGGATCGGTGGAATACAAGGCAAAGATGCTTCTGGACCACAGAAGAAACAAAGCATTGGCTTAGTCATGCAAAGGCAAGTAAAACAGATGAAATGGAAACCAACATGCATATTTAAAAAGAAAAAGAAAAACCCACACCATGAAACCCAGAGGACACTCAGTGTTCCCAGGAAAATCTACTAAGAATTTTTCTTGGGCAAGAACATTTTTGTTTCTACGGATGTGGTTAGTATCTTTTTGGCCAGGTATTTTGGCCACAAGGATATTTTATCATCATTGTGATTATAAGTGCATCGATTTAGAACCCATATTCCTTGGCCAGGTTTTAGGCTCTGGAGACAGACAGTCCCCAAACAATGTTGGATGTAAAGTACAGGGCGACTGAGCCAAACAGGCTACGTGTGTGTGACTGTGTGAAATATAATAGAAACAGTACAAAATGCAAAAGTTTTAGTCAGAGCAAGTAGTGTTGATGTAAAATACATCTGCCTGAAGAGCCTTTTATTTTACTTATGGAGGAGATGAATTAGGAGAGATGTCTTATTAATTTAATACATGAGCTCCCATATATGTTTCACTTCACAAGGCATAAAATTTGTGTCCAGTGTGGTTTGTGTGTCAGATATATTTCATGAAACACAAGCCTCTTAAGCCTTAAATACCCATTTCTTTCTCGTGTGGAATCACCAACTGTTGAGTCAACATTCCTTCTCCCCTTGAGAAAATGACTGTGCTTTTGAAGTAGCACAGTATCCAGCCACCTTAACTCCTCGATTACTCAACAATTCAGAGCAAAATCAGGTGGAGGAAAGAACCTCAAACAACCCACCTGTTTCTCTTTTGCATTTGAAATGGTACAAGTTTCTTGATGGAGCGGTACTCATGAAAGGTCTTGAAGCAAAACTAGGAGAAAAGTAAAGAATTCAGCTTCTCCAGTTCATGATTTAGCACATTAATTACTAATTTACACCAACCTTGCTGTGGTGGCAGCAGCATCTGGTAAAGGTAGAGACAGTGGCTGGTCCTGAGCTGGAGGCCACAGGCTAACAACGGGGAATAAAGTTGTCGTCACACCGCATTCATACGTGTGTTTTTTTCCTTTGCTGTTTTCTTAACTTCACCATTTTAAACAGTTATTTCCTGCTGCTGGACTCTGGTGAGGGACACCTGCTGAGGAACAAGAACAGGCTCTTTCCTTCAGTCAGTCTTGTGCAGAGTCTTGCCTGCAATCTGCCTGCACAGAGGATACGTGCACAGCCCTGGTTCCCTGAAAACAGAGGCAAAAGGAGGCGATTTCCTCACTTCCAGTTGCCACACAGCACTCCGGGCTCTCTCCCCCTCCTGGCTTACTGCCATGGCCCCTTTGCTTACATTTCTCTTCTTGTCTTTTTGGCTTTCTGAACGCTTCCCTCTGCTGCTTCTCTCATTACTCCATCACCCCGCAGGGGAAAAAAAAACACCCTACAAAACAATGTCTGCCTCCTTGCATTAAGATCCAGAAACACCAGTTACAGCTTTTCAAGCAGTGTTTTTTGGTTGCTTTCTCTGACATCTGGAGTGATCTGCCTCAGAAAAGGAGCTGCTTCTAGCTCTCCACTACCACCACAGCATTGTCTATACACTTCATGGTCAACGCATGCTCTGTGCAGTGGGGTTTTGTGGGTTTTCTGATGGACATGAGCTTGTGCTGGGACTTCTAGTGAACTCAGGCTTGAAGGTTCCCCAGAAACTGACTTTAATATGTATTACAGCCCAGTATCTCTTGTGTGATAATGCACTGCTTTCAGATTGCTTTGCTCCTAGATGTTCCATTTGCAGGATCATCACCAATGTTCTAGACTAGGAAAACAAGCGTATGCATCATTGGAAAAACCTGGTGACTGATGAGGAAAAGAAAAAAGAACTTGTTCTGCAGGTTAATATTAGAAGTCTTTCTGTAAATGTGATCAGGAATTAGGTCATCAGCAGCTGTCTCTTTCAACCCAAACAGCTAAAACTTAGCTTAAGTTATGCCAATGTGAAGAAGACATAGAGGTGGTACCAAGAACATGCAGAGTGTACTTTCCTGGGTACAGAAGAATCAAACAAGCAAAGACCATCTTCATGTTTTCAGGTCCAAGCCTTAGGTTGGGACCCATGGAGTTGGGACCTACTCTCCTGTAGAGTTGGAGTACATTTGGGCTGGTCTTCCAGTTACATTCCCTCTGCAAGAGAAGTCAGCCCATGGACAAGAAAAATGCTCCAAAACTGCAACCACCAGAAGGCAGCTGGAGCCAGTAGCAGATCCACACCAAAATCACTATTACCCCAAGTCGGGTTGATAACATGAACATGCCTTTCATTGAGTGACACTATTCCTTTCATCCCCTCTCAAAAAGGTACCAAAGAAAACCCTATAGAGTTATTTTGAAACTTTGTTATCTCCTACTTACTCACTGCCATCCCTCTCCCTACCTGAATTCCTCTCCCTTTACCCATGCAATGCTCAGCCAAAGTCCCTCAACCCAGAACTTTAAAATGCTTGAGTGGTTTTTGCATATCTCACTGGTGCTGAACTGTCCCTTCCAGAGATGTTGGTATAGGTTGCCATGACACCTATCAGTTTCAATGATGTTTAATCCAGCTGCAACAACAGTGATCACATTTAAACTGCTGCAAACATGTATCAGAGTAAATAACTGATTTAAATACATCCATTGGAAACTCCAAGAGCTTCGGCCTCAAGTTATGAGGCAGAGAAGACTCCATGGGCTATACTGTGCTTGCCTTTAGGAGGTTAATGGGACAAGCAGAAAATCTAGAAGCACAATGGGTTGGAAAAAGTGAGTTTAGGCTGTGGCAGGATTCAGCAGGAGAGCTGGGCTTGTTCAGCCTGGAGAAGAGAAGGCTGCGGGGGGACCTCATTGCAGCCTTCCAGTACCTGAAGGGAGCATACAAACAGGAGGGGAATCAACTTTTTCAAAGGGCAGATAATGGCAGGACAAGGGGGAATGGTTTAAAGCTGAAGGAGGGAAGGTTTAGATTGGACATTAGAGGGAAGTTCATTACAGAAAGCGTGGTGAGGTGCTGGAAGAGGCTGTCCAGAGAAGTAGTGGATGCCCCATCCCTGGAGGTGTTCAAGGCCAGGTTGGATGGTGCCCTGGGCAACCTTGTGTAGATCCAGGCCTGAGGTTGGTGGCCCTGCCTGTGGCAGGGGGGTTGTAACTCTGTGATCCTCGGGGTCCCTTCCAACACAGACCATTCTATGATTCTATGTACACTTCGCTCACAAGGCCACAGTCACAGTCGGCCATGAGCTGGTCCATGAGTTTGCATCCACTGTGTGTCAGTCAGAGGGAGAGAGAAAAACAAAAAGACATGTCAGTTTGTCCAAGTTCAGGCTTAAGGTCTACAGAAAAGGTTGAGAGAAGAGGAAGGAAAGGTTCTGTGAAGGATCTCTTGCAAAAGTTGGGTGGGTTTCAGTTTTTCAAGGCTGATCACATTGCTGTAAGTCACATGCTCTTCCCACTGGTGCTGTGGATGGTGCTACAGGTCACGGGCTGGTATGCAGCCCAGCTGGCAGCAAGTAAAGGCTGTTACGCATCTGATGGTCATTAGGTAGCCTATGGAAAATGCATGGCTCATCTCAGCCAAGTTTTAATTAGGCAGCTGTCCTCATTACACAACAAGTTTAGCAATACACTCCCATAGGCAATTCCACTTGCAGAGTGAAGGATAAAATAGACTGGAGTCTTAACCACTGCCTCACTTCAAAAGAGCATCCCAAGGCAGGGTTGCGATGCCCTGATCATGGAGACAAGTTATCCCGATGATGTTTGGTCTATTCCTGCTCTGTGGCTCAAGGAGTTGGGTTTCCCTGCCTGTCAGTCTGGCTGGCACCTGTGCTTTTTCATCCTCCAGCAGCTTCCATTTTTCTCCTCCACACCTGTCTAATGGGTTCCCTTGCTTTCCTTCAGGTTGAGGTTTGGTGGATGAGTTTCTATTTGTTATTCCCAGGTTTTAAGTGAAGTATCTACTTTAACCACTTGGTACTTTTATTACTTTCACAGACTGGAAAATACTAGAAGACTCATGGAAATTGCATGTTCAAAACCCCAGGCTGCTTCCACGGGCAGGGGTCTGTCACTCTGGCTTTTGTCTACTGCCAAAACCAGTGAGAAGAGGGGTGACATTTCCCAAAACCTCTGCTTTTAACTGTGGGAATAAGGCCCTTCCCCAACAAGATTGATAATTTGGGGCACCCTTGATCTCTGAGGCGATGAAAAGAAATGATTGATTAGACTGAAACTTTTCAACCATTTCTGACTTGCAAATTCCCCCCCTCCTGCAGCTCCAGGCCCTGCATATGTGCATATGGGGCTGCAGATGTCCTGTGAATTCTAACCTACTTCCAGTAAACCTGCCTTTCTTTTCTTTTTTTTAACTTGTCTTACATGAACACCTCAGAAGTTGTTCATGGGTCTGTAGTCCTCTCCGGGCCATGCTTTGAAATCCACTAGATTAGTCAACCTAATGCCTGGGTAAACCAGTCCTAGAATTCTCTTTGGCGTAGTCACACAAGGGTTTGTGCCCGAAATTACTGTGTTTCACTTAGTCAACTAGTACTTTGTGAGCTGGGCAACTTGGCTGTATCAAAGTACCTGCTAATGGTTTAAAAATCTTTTCCTGAAGCATATTTTCAGGCAGGATCTGTTGGTTTAAATAGCTGTGTGGCTCACAAGTTTGTGAGGTTAAAAATGCAGTAGGAAACCGCTGTAAACACTGCGTCACCAGCTGAGGAGGATCTGGAGACACTGTGTCGAATGGTGGAGAAGAAATTCACTTTAAATACACCTTGGATGGCTGCCTAGGAGAAGGGAGGGATTCGGTAGCTGAGGTTTATATTACAAGTTGTGCTGGATCTTTCATGGATAAACAAGAGCAGCCTGATGTATCAGGCTGCATTTTTTCAGGGCATCGTGCTTAAAAGCGACCTCTCCTTTTGCCAGATGCAGGCTGCTACTGCTGGCATTGAGAGCAAAAGCACACCTAATTCACTGGGAGCATGTTGCAGAGGGCTCTGGACAGGCTGGATCGATGGGCTTGAGGCCAACCGCCTGAGGTTCAACAAGGCTCAGTGCTACATCCTGCACTTGGGTCACCACAACCCCAGGCAGCGCTGCAGGCACTGGGAAGAGCAGCTGGAAAGCTGCCCGGTGGGAAAGGACCTGCAGGTGCTGGTAGACATCTGGCTGAGCATGAGCCAGCAGTGTGCCCAGGTGGCCGAGAAGGCCAACAGCATCCTGGCTTGTGTCAGAACTGGTGTGGCCAGCAGGTCCAGGGAAGGGATCGTCCCCCTATGCTCAGCGCTGGTGATGCTGCACCTCAAATACTGTGGTTTGTTTTGTGCCCCTCACTACAAGATAGACATTGTGGTGCTGGAGCGTGTCCAAACAAGGGCAACAAAGCTGGTAAATGGTCTGGAGCACAAGTCTTCTGAGGAGTGGCTGAGGGAACTGGGGTTGTTTAGTCTGGAGGAGGCTGAGGGGACACCTTATTGCTTTCTGCAACTACGTCAAAGGATGTTGTATTGAGGTGGGTGTTGGTCTCTCCTTCCAAGTAACAAGCGATAGGGCAAGAGGAAATGGCCTCGTGTTGCATCAAGGGAGGTTTAAATTAGGTATTAGAAAAACATTTCTTTACCAAGAGAGTGGTCAGGCTTGTATCAAGCTACCCAGAGAGGTGGTAGAGTCACCATCCCTGGAGCTGTTCAAAAAATGTGTAGACATGGCACTTTGGGACGTGGTTTAGTAGATATGGTTGTGGTGGTTTGATGGTTGGACTTATAGGTCTTAAAGATCCTATGATTCTGTGTTGGGGTCTTTCAAGAACATTTATAGAGATGCATGGCTATATGGTCTATAACATAAAACCAACAGGCATAAAAGTCAATCTTTATTCCCTTGTGTATAAGCTAATGGTAGATTAGAATTCACCAGCTGAATCTCAGCTGCATTCAATGGAATCACAGGCTGCTTAGAAGAAAGAATGACCTCCTGTAGAAGACATGAATATTTATGAAGAAAAGTTAAGATACTTGTTTATGGAGCAGTAAACATGACCAAGAATTTTTAAACTCAGGTTTTCTTAAGGAAAGTATATTCCCAAACACGTGGCTGTAAAGGAAGTTTATGGAATCATTTCTTCAGCGTGCCTAAAAATTACTCTGAAAATTGTGAGTGTAAAATAATAACTTAAAGAGAAGGACAGGGATAAACTCTTGTATCACTATAGGGAAGCAGCTGTTCTCTTTTCCCTACCCTCATCCCCATCCATTCTCTCCTTCTATCAGCCCTGGAGCTCCCCTACCTGAGCTGAGCCCATTCAGCTCAGTCCAACAGAAAATTATTCTCAGGGGTTGGTATTGGGGCCAGAGCTGTTCAACATCTTTGTTGGTGACATGGACAGTGGGATCGAGTGCACCCTCAGCGAGTTTGCTGGCGACACCAAGATGTGTGGTGAGGTTGACATGCTGTAGGGAAGGGATGATATCCAGAGGGACCCGGACAGGCTGGAGAAGTGGGACCGTACAAACCTCATGAAGTTAAAGAAGGGCAGCTGCAAGGTCCTGCACATGGCTTGGGACAACCCCAAGCACAACTACAGGCTGGGCAGAGAATGGATGAGAGAAGCCCTGAGGAGAAGTGTTGATTGATGTAAAGCTCAACACTAGCCATCAGTGTGTGCTTGCAGCCCAGAAAGCCAACCACATCCTGGGCTGCATGAAAAACAGCGTGTCCAGCAGGTCAAGGGAGATGATTCTGATCATCTACCCTGCTCTTGTGAGACCCCGTCTGGAGTACTGTGTCTGGCTCTGGGGTCCTCATAACAAGAAAGACAAGGAGCTGCTGGAGGGAGTCCAGAGGAGGGCCACAAAAATGATCAGAGGTCTGGAACACTTCTGCTATGAAGACAGTCTGAGAGTTGGGCTTTTTCAACCTGGAGAGAAGACTCTGCAGAGACCTATTGCAGCCTTCCAGTATCTTAAGAGGGAAACAGGAAAGCTGAAGAGGGACTGTTTTCAAGGGCATGTAGTGATAGGACAAGGGGTAGTGGGTTTAAACTGAAGGAGGGGAGATTTAGATTAGATATAAAGAAGAAATTCTTCACTCTGAAGGTGGTGAGACACTGGCACAGATTGCCCAAGGAAGCTGTGGCTGCCCCCTCCCTGGCAGTGTTCAAGGCCAGGTTGGATGGGGCTTTGGACAACCTGGTCTAGTGGAGGGTGTCCCTGCCTGTGGCAGGGGGTTGGACTGGCTGATCTTTGAGGTCCTTTCCAACCCAAACCACCCTACAATTTTCAATGGATTAGTTGTCTGATGTTCTAACGCATTGAATCGACTCAGCAGAAGAGACAAACCTGCTACAGAAGACATGCATGGGGTCTAGGTCAGGAGTACAAGAGGGGAGAAATAGCAAGGGGCCATTCCCCTTTTTGTGGCAACAACACCCCCGAACAATTCAAGCCTTACTGTACAGCTTCCTCACTGCAGATATGTGCCCCTTTTTTCTGATGTGACCTAAGACTCTGTTCCAGGCAGCTGAGAGATTGCCTGACCATCTTTAGGAGAATGAATGGAATGGGCATGGGCACACTTTTAGCCTTTGGTTATTTTGCCTGTATTCCTCACAAAATGAAATGATTCAAGCCTAATCTAAAACTCCTCTTGCCCCTAAGTTATGTCTTGCTTTACCACCAAACACAGGACCAGACAACTAGTGCTTGGTGGAGGGGTGTGTGGACAGTAGGGCTGCTATTTGTCTACCTGGTTTGGGAAAAAGGGAATTGCTGTCAGCTGCAGGGCTGGGTTGTTTTGGGCTGAGTTTTGCTCAGTCACATACTCGACAGTTCTCCTTTCTGCCTTTTGTCTGCTCATGCTATTGAGGTCATGTCCTCGTATCTCCTCGTTTTCTACTTTTTAACCTCACTTTCCACCTATGTCATTATGGTCTTCAAAAAGGATTGTCTGTAGCCACTTTTATTAGCAGACAGAAAAACAGAGGAAGACCACAAGAAACGAGAAAGCTGTAGACTAAATAACGATTGAACTTCACCAGAAGAACTTCTTTTGATCCACTGCAAAAATAAATAAATGCCTCCGGTAAGGAGAAGTGCACAAATCTGTTAACATACAGATGGTTTATTGTCTAGAATATTCTTTTTCTCATTTTGTGTCTTCCAGGAGTAACGACAGCATGTCTGGATATGTCAAGAAGTTTGGGAGACTTGTTTCTTCCCTCTCCCTGCCCTCAGCTCTCCTATTTGACTTCTATTCTTATCAACACACAAACATAATCATAGCTCCTGAGGCACATGCATGGAATAACACCTGTGTCCAATATTACTGTCCATAACTAAACAGGACGGAGTCTTCCTCCACAAGTATTTAACAGAACTGGTATTTTAGCTGCTCGAACGCTCAAAAGCTGCTTTTATCTGAAACGAGTGAGAAAGAACAAGAGCAATATTTCGTAGCTACGGCATGCATGAAGACCAGGTTAACCTGACTTCCAGACAAGCGATAGTATCTTCTCCCAGAATGAAGGAAAGCTCTCTACCGGCGTGGAGAAACAAGAGAGTAAGGAGAATAAGGAAAGCTTTCCACTGGAGTGGAGAAACAAGGGAGTGAGGAGCGTAAGGAGAGCTCTCCACCAGAGAACACCGCAGCCGGCTCAGCTGGGGCTGCAGCTCCCCGTGCCGCCCCTGGCATTTACCCCTCTCCTCAGGTCACCCCTCTGTAACACACCGGCCCAGCTGCCCGCCCTGACCGTGCTCGCAGCTTGCCAGCGGATCGAGCCGAGCCATAACCCCTGGCAGAAGGCGTGGCAGCGGGCGGGCGGGGATGGTGATGGGGAAGCGGTGATGGGGCTGAAGCGGCGTGCCTTGTGCGAGGCCGCGGGCTCGCTGCAAGTGCCAACGCAAGGCGGGCCGCTGCCTTTTCCTCCTGCTCCCCCTGTACCCCGGGGCTGAGTAAGGGCGGTCCGGCCGCCTGTTTTTTTGCGATTCCCTCCTTGCAGCTGGCTCGTACTCGCCGCCAGCCGCAGGGCACCCCCTCCCGACCCACGAGGAGCTGGGGTTAGCCGGCAGAACCAGCCAGGTGACGGGATCACGCTGTCGGGGCAGACGGTGGGAGGGCGAGGGGCCATACTTCCCACTTGTGGTAGCGATGAACCGTTAAGAGGGACTCGAGTTGTCGGGAAACCCCCGCCTTGGGCCAAGCATCCGTGCCGCTCTGCAGGCCGCAGCGCGGCTCGCCCCCGGCACGGCGCACCTGCACCGCCCGCCCAGTCCCCCACGGCGAGCCGGGCCGGGCCGGGCCGGGCCGCGGTGCCACCTCCCCCTCCCGCCCCCTCCGCCTCAGCCCCCAGCCCGGGCGGGGTATAAGAAGCAGCGGCGGCAGTCTCGGGCTGTTCATGCTGGCGGCGGGAGGCAGCGGTGGTAGGGCACCTCCGCCCGCCACCGCCATGAAGTCTCCTCAGGCCCAGCAGCCGACGGGTCAAGGTGGGAGCGGTGTGATGAGGGGGTGCGGCGGGGCCCTTTGCCCTCCGCCGGGGTGGGGGGCTTGGGGCGCCGAGGCGTGTGGGGGTGCGGGCGGCGGGTCTCCTCTTACAGCGCGGGGGTCCGGGGGCGGGCAGCGCCCGGGGGCGGGCAGCGCCCGGCGGGCCCTCACGCTGCCGCCGCCCGGCAGCGCTGGGGGAGGACGGCGGCGGGGGCCTGGCGGAGGCGCTGGGGGAGTTCGACGCGGTGCTGGAGGAGTTCTCCTGCCCCGCCGGCCGGCGCCGCTTCCACTACGGCGAGCACCTGGAGCGCATGAAGCGGCGGAGCAGCGCCAGCGTCAGCGACAGCAGCGGACTCAGCGACTCGGAGAGTGAGTGCCCGCCGGTCGGCCCGTTTGTCCCGGCCGTGCCCCGTTCCCTGGGCGGGGGGTGCTGGGGGGTGCTGGGGGGAGCGGTGGTGGTCAAAAGCGGCTGTTAAACCCGCGCGTTCCCCTCCGTGAGGGAAGCAGGGGTCCCCGGGCGAGGAACGCGAGTTAACTCAAAAGCGAAAAAGCCCCTCCGAGCCCCCAGGACCCCGCGCTCGTTCATTTACTGTCCGGGTTCGGAGTCGCAAGGGTGCCAGGTTCGGCCCCGCTGTCTGTGTTCTCCCAGCTCGGAGCGGCAGGGGCGGGAAGGAGGGCGAGAGCGGCTGGAGAGCTGCCAGCCGGCGGCTCCAGCACCGAGGCACCCCCGGTGGGGTGTGTGTGGGGGGGAGGGGGTCGGAATCCCTTTAAGTAAAGCAGGGTCTGTCCGCTGTGCCTCGGCAGCAGAGGCGTTTGGAAGAGATTGAGCTGAAGTGCGCTTTCCAGGCGGGAGTGAAACTCACCCAGGTTTCTGGCTGTGGCTGTTTTGGAGGTGATAACACTGAGCTGACTTGCACCAAACTGCTCCGAGTGTGTGTGAGTGAGCTGTGCATGCAGAACCTAGCACAAGAAGGGTAGAAAACAGGTATGACTCATGACCTGCTTTGAGCAAGAAAACAGAATTGGAACTAAGTTTTTTCTAGCAATTTGGAAAAAAAGTCTTACCCCTCTTACTTTTTTGCTAGCCAGGGAGAGAAAATATATTTCTTTTTCCAGGTAGTGAGGCTGGAAATGGCTGTTCTGGGGAGCAGTAGACTCAGGGGCTACTTTGTCAGAAGTAATTTCTGCTAAAACCAATTTCTTTTTTAAAGTTCCTACCTATACAAGGAGCTTTATGAAACTTACCTTTCAGCTATTTAGAATAAAAATGCTCCTTTAATTTCTGTTGCTCATCTTTATCTGTTCAGGGTCTTGCTGTGCAGTTGTGTTGACTTAGCACTAAAACATGAACATAATCTTCCCAGTACTTAAGCTGTAAGAGTACAGCTTCTCTGTGTTATCAGAGACCTTTATTTCATCGTCATCATGGGGAGGATTCCTTTAGCTCCTTGACAGGTAATGTTTTACCTGCCGTGAACTTGGATACCTTTTGCCCAGCAGTGAGTGCCTTTGGGCTCTTTCTGTACTCAGTGGAGATAACATGGGGCAAGATGCTGTTCAGCTGTTTCCCAATGTAGTCGGTGAATTACTCTTTGTAGTATCTCTTTCCCTCTAAGGAAGACTTAGAAATGGGTGGCTCACTTCAGGGTGGACCCTGGCTTTTTGGATAGCTGAGTGTGACTTAGTTACTGAGTCAAGCTGGTGAAGTATGTGAGCTGTGTAACAAATCTCGGTCTCTTACAGCCCTAGTGTTACTATTTCTTGATCAGTCTTCAGTGTTGCAATGCACTGACGTCTCTCATACTCTTACCACAAATGAGTTACTTAAAATGATAGAGAGGAAGGATCTGCTGTTGAGAAAACCATGAAATCATAGAATATCCTGAGTGGGAAGGGACCCCTAAGGATCATCAAGTCTATCTTCTGGCTCCACACAGGGCCAGCCAAGTCAGAGCATGTGCCTGAGTGCATCATCCAGATGCTTCTTGAATTCAGTCAAGCTGGGTGCTGTGACAGCTTCCCAAGGGAGCCTGTTCCAGTGCTTGACCACCCTAAAAGAAGCCCCACAGTATCAAGAACTTACTCTTCTGGTGTGGATAACCATCTGTAGTTGCTTAGGATATCTGCTGTGGCTCAGAAAATTTAAATCTTGAACACTACTTAAAATTGCTTTGTTAGGAATGACAGGAAGGGGGGACCGTTGGAGGGGGATGATGGTGTTCTCTGGAAGGGTGAGAGGCTCGATGAGAAACAGCATGCTCATGTAAATAGGCAGACCAGATCTTCAGGAAGATCTAGAAAATAACAGTCTGTCACAAATCTGCACAGATTTAGGCAGAAGATATTAATGGGGGATAGCAGGATAGACTGGGTTTGATGGCTCTGTGCAAAGTCCTGAAGGCTCTTGTATAAGGAACTTGTCAAGCTTCCAATCCCATCCATTGCAGGAGTTCCTCCTGTGGTGATGCATCATGTGAAGGGTGGCTCTGGAGAAACCAAAGTCACTGTCTTCTGGACACTGGCATATACTGGACCAGGAGGGTGCACTGAGTGTCTTGTTGGCGTCTGACAGTGTCAAGTGTATGTTTAAGGGAAGGGAAACACAAAACCAGCCAGATCTCCTCACTTCTCAGAAAAGGCCCAGCCAAACACTTCTTCCTAAGGCTGTCATTCAGTGCAGGGAACTTGTTTTGAAGACGTAGTAGGACTGGAGAATTGCAGACTTCTGAAGAGCACCTTTATAAAACAGGCTCCAGTGTCTGATGTAATCCAGCTACACTCCCTTTATCTATTTTAAAGCATACATGCAGGGAGTTCCCTGCTTACCCAGGCTCTTTCTATCCAAGCTCAAGGGGTTTTTTTTCCCCCCTAGCTTTACCTTTACTTTGGTCTCTATCATTTTGCAAGCGTGCTGAATTCATGACCTTCCTCTTCCCATGGCAATGATTAGGTTAAACACCACTGCAGGATCAAGGAGAAATTGGGCTGAAAGAACAAGTTTTGACAATGTGGAAGGAATTCCAACAATATTATCTGTGAATAGTTTGAATGATCCTCTTGTTCATGAAGGCTGTCTACGTCTTCCTCAAAATCCTGTTATCCAGTGCCAGGACTCCTCCAAGTACACTTTGTCATGTATGTGTAGAACAGTTCAGGCTATTGTATGTTAGCACTGTCTCCTCTTGTTGGTTGATCTAATCCTCCTAACTGATGTGGTGTGGCAGGAGGTTATGTATCTTTCAGCCACTCCTAGGGCGGTATCAAAGGGACTGGAGGGGAGGTAACACTTCAAACTGTTGCAATTGTTTGTTTTGGGGCCCCTGTCTTGAGTTCAGCTTTACAAGAAGTTAAGATTAGATATCAGGCAGTTGTACATGAGCAAGTGGGGTCAGGAAAGCCTTTCCTCTCCTGGGGCTCCTGCCATGAGGATGAGCCCATTGAATTTAGCAGAAACACTCAGAGAAGTTCTTCATCAACACAGTTAATCACGCACATGTTGCTTTTAACATTAAAATCCCCTCTTGAGGGAGCTAGATACAAAAGGACTAACTGAAATTCTTGTATTCCATATTTCAAGCTCTTAAAAAAATAGGAGTTTGAAGACACTACTGTGGAAAGTGAGTGTGATAGTACTTGGTTCTCCTGTGTCTTGTCCTGTTACTTGATTAAGTGATCTTTGGACGAGGTCTGTCCTGGCTGTGGTTAAGTATTGTCTGTAGCACAATGGACTCTAGACCTTACAGCAATAGACAGGATCACATGTGCAGATGTTTATGATGATCTTAGTTCTTGGCCCACAAGTATTACTGTAACCACTTCAGCTGTTGCCTCGGTTAGTGTTGGAAATCGTGATGTGGCTGGTGAGTTATTCCAACAGACATCTCTTTGTTGCTGGGCTGTGCGAGTACCAAATATGTTTCAACCTGATGTGTCCAGCCAAATCAAAAGACAGCAGCTTTGTGCTTTAGGTCATTAACCATGCTTTTTCACTTTTTTTTTCTTTTAATAACTCTTTGCTGTTTACAGTATACATTTTTTCTGATAAAATAGGATTTGTGCTAGAGAGGGTTGTGCTGGCAAAAAGCCACTGGTGTGGATGCAGCTACAGTGACAGTTCTTGCAGGTGTCATTTGCTGCTTGTGTGTTTGAGTAAGCTTGCAAAGAAAGAGGCAGGCTTCCACTGAGTGGGCACACAGTTCACATGGGCATTGTGCCAGTACAGTATATGGCAATGTCAGGACAGTCTTCTGAGTTCAGGCTTAAGATAATGAATAGAAAGTTGAACTTGTGAGACGTTGCAAAGGGAAGGCCTTTAACAACACCAAAAAGCAGGATGAAATGCTTCACACTTCTAGCTCCATGTGTGCTTTCTTGAGAAAGGCTCAGCTTCCAGCCTCTTTGTTAAAAATCATTGCAGAATATATGTATCAATTCAATTCTTGCACTCGTACAGCCTGCAGTATATCTTCATAGTTACTTTTAGGAGTGTGTAAATGCTTCCAGACATTTATCTCCAAGTTTTTAAACACAGCAAAAGACCTTGAGTTGCATCTAGAACTCTGTTTTCTAACTTCAAAGTCAGGCAGGTGCAGGCTTACAGAGGGATTGTACAGTACATGGCACCCAGTGCCGGGTGTAATGCAAGCACTTGTGGTTATGTGCCATGGATGTCTGTGTGGCTGTGCTAATGCCTCTGCTAGCTAGAGATGAAGCATAATAATGCAGCACATATCCTGAAAAGCTTGCTTAGATTTGCAGTCTTTTGTAGAGAAGGTGCAGGGAAAGGCAACAGAAATTGTTGAAGAAATAAAATAGTTTCCAAATGACTCAATAGGCTGGGACTGTCAACCCAAAGGAGAGATGCCTTGGGTGGGGACAAGCTGGTCTTCCAGCAAATCCCAAGTGATGTTAGGAAAGTGACTGCTACATCACCCAGTATGAGGAAACCAAATTAAATCAGCATGTTTCAAAAAAAAAAAAAACACAAACCAAACAGAAGAGGAGCTATTTCTTCTCATGGTGTTTTGTCAAACTGTAAAATATATTGCCTTAAGGTATTGTGGATCTTAAAAGTTTACATAATCAATAAAAACCCACAGTAAAATCATGCTGAAAGGGATAGAGCCACAGGGGACTGATGTAGGCTAAGATGCTACTGCAGTCTTAGGGCAGAATGATCTGTGCGTTGCTAGAACTTGGTAGGGTTTGTCTTGAAATGATCAGTGTATGGCAGCATTGCTCTTAACCTCTTCTGTAGGCATCTGCTTTGAGTCACTGGGAGAGATGGAATGTGGGGTAGGTGAGCCTTTGGTCTTGGCAGCAAATCCTAGTCTTGCATGATGAAGAGAAGAACATTTTAAGGAGGTAGATAGTTTCTGTGAACTTCTCGTGTCCTGTCTCTGTCCACAAGGTGTAATATGATATTTATCATGGAAAAAAAGAAGCAAGACTCTCATGGAGAAATAGCCTGGTTTTTAAATCATCTGAGAAAGTAATGTTTTATTAAATTACTGATACACTCAAAAGGAGGAAGCTCCAGAAGTTTCAAGTGCATAGGCTTTCCAGGTATTTCAATTTCATGAGAAATGTGGGGTTTTGTAGGCTTTGCTGTGTTTACCTCTCCAGCATCCCTGTTTTCCTTCTCCTTTAGGAAGGAAACATTAGTTAAGGGAAGGTTGAAGGTAGAAACACTGTCTCAGATAAGTGTGGTGGGGAAGTGGAGAGGTAAGCTTTGTATACAGTGAGAAACCACACTCCTACCTCTGAATTTCAGGCCTCCTAGGTAACTTCTTTGTAACTACATGATTTGGTATCTTTTAAATCATGAGCCCTAGGCATGTAGTTGGTGAAAAGGTGTGATTTTTTTTGTTGGAGCAGTTGTTTCTTGGCTGTACTGTCTGTTTTTTGCCTAGCTAAGTGTAACTGATTACGATGAAAATAAACACTGTCCTCGAGGGCTGCAACATGTGTGTTGTGAAGCAAGCTCTTTACATCATGACTTTTTCTCACTTCTACTCTTGGCATTAGAAATTCCTGATTTCATCTTTTTTTAATTATATCAGCAAGTAGGCTAGGTTCTGACTAGGAACACGTTGTGCAGTCTGTTCATTAAAGGCTGAACTATTGCTTTATAATAATTTCATGGCTTGCAGAGGCTTAAAGTGGAATTTTAAAGCTCCTCTCTGAAAACTTCAGGGATGTGGCTTGTTGGTTTTTTTTCCTCTAAAACTTTTCCCACTGAAAACTGCAGTCAAAGTTTTACCAACTCGATGCTCTTAAGACTCATAGAATCATAGAATGGCAAGGGTTGGAAGGGACCCCAAGGATCATAAAGCTCCAACCCCCCTGCCACAGGCAGGGCCACCAACCTCAGGCCTGGATCTACACAAGGTTGCCCAGGGCCCCATCCAACCTGGCCTTGAACACTTCCAGGGATCCACCACCTCTCTGGGCAGCCTGTTCCAGCACCTCACCACTCTTTCTGTAAAGAACTTCCCTCTAATATCCAATCTAAACCTTCCCTCCTTTAGCTTTAAACCATTCCCCCTTGTCCTGCCATTATCTGCCCTTTGAAAAAGTTGATTCCCCTCCTGTTTGTATGCTCCCTTCAGGTACTGGAAGGCTGCAATGAGGTCCCCCCGCAGCCTTCTCTTCTCCAGGCTGAACAAGCCCAGCTCCCTCAGCCTCTCCTTGTAGGGCAGGTGCTCCAGCCCTCTAATCATCCTTGTGGCTCCTCTGAACCCTCTCCAACAGTTCAATATCTTTCTTGTGTTGGGGCCCCCAGATCTGGACACAGGACTCCAGGTGAGGCCTCATATCCTGAAGTAGGGTACTAGAAAGAGCACAGTATTAAAGAAGACAGACAGCTGAACTTTTCTGTTGTCTGCTTTAAAATGAGAAGTTTGAGGCTTTCCTCCTTCAGTTAATTACTGCCCAGAACCTTTCAATTGCTCATTTCATGGGGACATTATATATTTACATGGCATTGCAGTGGGTTTTCTTTGTGGTTTAACCATATACTGGAACAGCAAAGGTCAATACTAACTACAGATTACTTTGCCAAAGGAAAATGCGCCCAGATGTATTCCAACCTCCTAATTTTGTAGCTGTTGGCTTAGTTTAACTCATGTAGGTCAACTCAGTGGCTTAAATCTCAGATTTTTAAGGTGGGCTTTTTTTTAAGGAGACAGCAGTATGGAGTGTGTTCTAAAACTGCCAGAGGGTTATGGTTTACATGTGTGTGCAGACAGGAGAATCAAAATGCAAAGTGAGAAATAAGTAACCAACAATAGATAAACTTGCATCAGAGGGGGAGAGAAAAGGCTGGATGAGAGGGCAGCAGCAGAGAGAGATCCTTGGTGTCAGCCTCTGGTTATTGGGTTGCAGGGGATGTCGTATTTGTCTGGCAGTGGAAATCTTCCAAGGGCTGTTCCTGGAGGTGAATGGACAAATCTTGGCTGTGGCAGCTGGTAGAGAGCAAGGACTGAAGTGTCCTTTTCCCAGAGCTTTCTGCCCTACAGCCACATTTTGGCAAAGTGTGTCTTTCTGTGTGATGGATATCACAAGTATGTTTTAATAGTATGTGGTTGTCAGCAGTTATAATGACCTTGATGGTGGAGTGATTGCATTCATTCCTCTTTCCATCAGCAGGATTTCTGCTGCTTGGTGGCACATGCAAGCCACAGCTGGTAGCTAAAGTATGTTTTTATTCTTGAAGAAAAATAAATGTTGATGTTATCCTGAAACTGTTAATGTTGCATCAGAAGACAACACTGTCTTTTGAAAATAATTTGCCTTTTGAAACTGGAAGAGAAACATTCAGGTATTTAAAGCAACAGTACCACCTTATTTTCTCTTTGCCCAGCTGTAAATATTTCCCAGTATAAGGTTTGTGGAAGCCAGTATGAAAGAACACTTTCTGGTTTCAATACATGGAGAGGGGAGCGGTCAGTACTTCCAACTGCTTATAGATGGAGTTTGGAGAGAGGAAACCACAAAAGGAAATATAAATTCCCTGTGTTGCTACACTTGGTGTCTGGATGCAAGTAGCATAGACTCCACACTAAAAGTACACTCTGTCTTGTAACCTCTGTTTTCTGGATTATTTTTCTATTAATTCAGCTAGCTCTAAAGCCTTTAAAATCTGAAATAATTTGAAAGTTCTTGTTCTCCTCTTTTCAATATGTTACCCAGACAGTTCTTCTACCTCTTGTCTGTTCTGTCAGTGTTTCAGTTGCTTGTATTCTTGGCTACAGGACTTGTTTGTGAGGTGTTAATGATTTATGTGGCTTTTTTTGATGGCAGAGTTTTTATCCTGAAGAGCTAGAATTTTTTAATTTCAAGTTTCTTGTTAGCTAGGGTTTGGATTTTGCTTAAATGTAAGTCTGGCTTTACTAGAAATTTGGAATGTAAGCTCATTTCAGGAGGAAATGTCATACCTTTAACAAGTTAAGTCCACTAAATACAGGGTTTGTACTGTATAGTACAACGCTGGTGACACATGTCATTGCGGAACATAGAATGGTTTTGGTTGGAAAAGACCTTCAAGATCATAGAGTCCAACCACCTATCCAGCCATGCTAGGTCCAACACTAGACCATGTCACTAAGTATAACATCTACTCTTCTTTTAAGCTCAACCACCTCCCTGTGCAGCCTGTTCCAATATCTGACAACCCTTTCAGTAATTGTTCCTGATACCCAACCTAAACTTCCCCTGATGCAACTTGTCTGTTTTCTTCCCAAAAAAGTCAGTTTTCCTTTGTCCTGTCACCAGCTACCAGGGAGAAGAGACTGACAGCTCTTTTCCCCTTTTAGGTTGTTTTTTATGTTTTAGAAGCTACTTTTTAAATGGCTTGCTCTTCCATTTTCCTATCCAAAATTTATCTCAATTCTGCACTGTAGTCATCAAATCTTTCTTGTATCTGAAGTTCCAAGTAGATTTGTTTTGGTCTACTCAGGTTTTAGAGAATAGAACAGGCATTTAAGAGTGAAGATAAGGACATGGTAACAAGTTAGCATGAGGAGGTACACTCCTCATTCTAAACAAGAAATACCAACTAGTGGCTGATTTGGGCAAGCAATAGTCCCAAGTAGCAGGTGCCATTCACACCATCACTCAAGCTTGCACAGTGCCACAGGTAGCACATGCATTGGCTGGAACAGGAGTTGAGCTGATTGTGGAGTGAACTGTGAAAAACCAGCAGTACTGTGGTGGGCCAACATGCATGAGGAAGAAGAAAATACTCCAGGTTGAAGCTTCAGTGTGTATTGCCACAGAGGTAGGCCTGGAAGCTGCCATGGAAGAAACAAATTCCAGTGGCTGAGGAGCCATCTGACAGGCTTAGTCGATGCAGTCATCCTGTCTGGTCTGATTTGTCACTGTTTCCTGTGGAAGGTGGCTTTATGCTGGGAGGGGCAGCAGGCTAGAGGAGTACGAACACCCAAACGTAGGGGGAACATACAGTAGAGGAGTAGTCATCTGGGGGACAGTCTCTACATCATTTAGAATTATAGTCATCAAATGGTTTGGGTTGGAAGATCATCTAGTTCCAACCCCCTGCCATGGGCAGGGACGCCTTCCTCTAGACCAGGTTCCCCAAAATCCCATCCAGCCTGGCCTTGAACACTGCCAGGGAGGGGGCATTTGATACCTACAAATGTTGTGGTGGTGTTCAGTGAAGGTGTAGATGTCCAGACCTTGGTAAGGCAAGCTGTGGTCCTGCCCCCTTTACTAATTCAGCAAGGCACCCTTAATTTAACTAAGGCAGTCATCTCCTGACATAGCATATGGGCCAGGCACCCAAGGAAGTATGACAACCCTTGACTTAAATGGACTTAATGCAGTGTAACCACCTCCTAGGCTGGGGCTCTGAGGACATAACATAGAATCATGTTATGTGTGCTGCAGATAGGCAGAATTGCTGGCCTCTGTGGCAAGCAGTGGTAGTCACCATTCCATATAATGAGACATACATTTATTTCCTAGGAAGTGTGCCAAATGAACAGAGACTGTTGCCATGTTAACATTACAGTGGTTTATTTCTGTAGAACTACAGTTTTCAGGCAGCTGGCTCGAAACTCTGGGAACCAGCAGTTTTAGTGTCTCTAACATAATGACAATTCCTCCTTCCAGGGGAGCCATGGCTATTACTTTGTGTGCACTGTGTGCCATGGAACCTCTTTTTATGAAGAGACAAGAAAAAGATATCTCTTTTTGAACTTTTGAAACTTAAGGCCTTGTCTAAAATCCAAGAACATCAGAACAGCATTGGAACCTTTCCCATTCCTTTCCATGGCATATAAAGGCTTTCTTTGAAAGACCATTTAAAATAAGATTGCTGAAATTATCTTGCACAGATTTACTGCTCTCTGAACTCCAAAGAGTTACAGAACAAAAGGAAATAAGGATGCCATACAATTTATCTAGAGCACAAGACCTAAAGCAATGGAGTATGGAGAAATGGGCAAGTTTGCCTCAGGGGTGAGCACAATACTGAATATAGTTTTCCTTCTGGGGGACTGTCCTTGTCCTGGAGCTCTTTGTCTTTTTTTTTTATAGCTTTTGGAAAAAAATTTGGGTAATCAGAATTTCCCAGAATAGTGTGAATCAGGCAGGTCATACCAGGCATAATCAGTGGATGTGGGATAATTACCATTCCTATAATATCTTCCAAATGATGCTGACTGCAGGGGAAGCTGACACTTCCCTTACTGAGGGGTGAGGGCTGGCCTAGGATAGCTTTCTTTTTTAAGCAGTCGGTGTGGGTGCAACAGCCTTCACCCACTGGATGATTTATTTGTCCCTCTGGCTTTAGAGTCTATACATTTGAGTGCTACAGATACTGAGGCCCACGTAGGAAATATCCTATTTCAAACTCTGTTGCAAAATTACAGAAAGTATTGATTTTACTTTATAACTTCTTTACAGGTGCAGATTCACTCTACAGAAATAGTTTCAGCCTCAGTGATGAAAAGCTTAACTCTCCAACTGCATCTACTCCAAGCCTGCCATCTCCATCAGTAACTCCATGTAGAGGTAAGCTTAATTTTAACATAACATTTCTTCCTAATTCCCAACTACCCAGGTTTCTTCCTGTAAGCCAGGATTCACATGCCTGCATTGACTCTTTATTTAAAATGCCAACAAAGCTAAGGATTACTGTTAAGCACCCTGCAGATGCAAGTATCACTGTACTGGCCACTGCAGCCACACTTCATAGGTGATCTTGATTTTTGAAATAGGGAGTAATAGTTAAGAAGTAGCAAAAAAGTGTTCACTTAACTTGTCAGGAAATACTTGACCTTCAGCATTATGCCTTTTCAAGATGCTTTTCCTGATGAGAGGACAAAAAGACAGAAATAGAGTTGGAACTGGCTTGGAATAGGACACACAAAGGAGATGAGGAAGCCACTTGCAGTGAAACTAAATTGAATGGAACCAGTGGGGTTCTTAGGAGTGGAGATGTAGGTAGATATCTGGATCCAAATTTATAGCATATGGATCAAGATCAAAGGATCTGACATCACAGTAAACCAGTGATGCTGACATGTTTTTAAAAGGCTTAAATTTGGGTAGGACTGGGAGCTGACTGGGTGGGGCTTGATTAGGGCCATGAATGCAGTATGAATACATGCATTAAGGAAGACTCCCACAGTAGCAAGGACATGGATTAGTTGACATGTGGGTGTTTTCCTTCACTTCAGCCTGTGCTTTTTTAGGAAACCAAGCCACGACTGCTTTGCTTCTGTCCAATGGAAAAGTTTAAAAATCAGAACTTTTAATTCTGTCTCCCTTGTTTTCTAAGAATGCAATTGAACATTGCAGCAACCCTGTTGAGTTTTACTGAGAATAATCCACAGCAAGGTATATACCACTGAAAATGATTTGGGGTTTTATGTGGTTCCAGTGTTTCTTTTGGCCAGAGAAACATGTCATGTCTCAGCAATGTTGACAGCCTCTTATTTTTGCAGCAAAGCTTGGAGACACAAAAGAACTGGAAGAATTCATTGCTGATCTTGACAGGACACTAGCAAGTAAGTAGACTTATTTATTAGTAAGCTGCATCTCAGTGCTGTCAAAGAGTTATGAAGCCAATCTATAGGGGGAGGGGGAAGTGAAGGGCAGCTATAGCTTTATGTAATGTTTGCTAGCCCTATGGATCATTATGTGGGTGAGAAGGTAACATAGACTTAAGTTCTGGTCTCTGCCTGAATGCTCACAGCATGCAGCTCAGCTTGTGCAACAAACCTCTGTCCCCACCTCTGAGGCAGCTGACACTGACCCCTCCTTGACAATGAATGGATCAAGTAAACATCACTCATGGTGAAAACCCAGCTAAAAAGTGGGGGGATGTCTCTTCATTATAAAGCTGGGTGACTGGAGGAATGATAGTAGGAAAGGAAACCTTTTATTCTAGATTTTGCTTTACAAAAGAATTAAGCAGCAGATATCTCTATCTGTTGACTTAGATTAAATGTCAAAGTCCTGTTTGTTCTTGCCTTTACCAGGAATGGAATTTAGATCACTCTTTTTGTCACTACTTAGAAATTGTATTTCCCAGTTCTGGTACTAAGTTCTTCATTATGATTTTTAAAGAAAAACAACAAAACCCAAAAAATACCTTTCTGTTCCCAGCCACGTGCTCTGCCTTTTCATTCTGCTTCTTACCTATGCTCTTACAGGCATATTATGGTTTGTTTGGGGTGTTTTTTGTAGACTATAGAGCCCAAAACAAGAATTTGTAGGACTCTACCTAAATTGCATCATGAGCAAACCCACTCTAACAAACCACAAACTGAGAGTTTCTTTTATTAGTTAGGTATTTTCCCTTCCCAGTACTTCTTGAAGCCTTTGCCATCTGCCTTGGACTTAATACAGCTGCTCTCTTGAGTTTCCTATTCCCTTGCCATCTTGTATCTTAATTCTGGTTTCACTTCTCTTACTTAAAATACATTTTTAGTTCACTGACTTCTGTCATGGTCATGTGCTTTGAGCTAACTCCATCTTCACCACTGCAACATCCCTGACTGATTGCTCTTTTGAAAACCCTTTGGGCTTGAAGGTTTGTGTCAAACAGTGAAACACCCAAACACTTAGTGGTGTATCTTGCCCAGCCTTGGTGCAGCTAAATCTTAGGGGACTGCCTATAGTATATTGTTTGGGGTTATTTGTCCCCTTGCAAGGCATGTCTAAGGTGAGGCCAGAGATTGCCACCTGCTGTAGTGGTTTTTTGGGTGTTTTGGTATTTTCTTCTCCCATCTAAGCAAATCTCTAGTTATTTCAGCAGACTCTCATTTGCATGCTGTCACTTGTCTTAGTGATACACTTATCTTTGCCATATGTGGAAATTTTGAGGGAAGAAGTCCAACTTCCATCTGATATTTATCATCACTTTTTTTAAGGAGTTGTGTTTGTATGCTTGAAGTTACACAGAACTTTGTACAGATGTCTCTTCAAGCCTAATGCACTTGTTAGAACAGTAATTGCCTTAATTTTTTTACACACTAACCTTTTGTGTCTCCTATTAACTAAGAAAAAGCATAATTTTGGCCTGTCAGGCAGTCTAGCAAGGTGGGCATAGGTAAGGTGTCTGGTACATCAACAACATGCAATCTTATCTAATATAGAACTTAATGTTTTGTATTTCCAGGTATGTGAAATGAATCTTTGGCATTGTCCTTGCCTGTGAATGTCCTCTGAAGGATAAGTGACATCAATCACTGGGAACTGCTGCCCTTGTCTGATAACTTTGCTACCCTGGATACTCACCTTCTGAACATAACCTTTGCAGACTCCTACAAGTGTTTAACTGTCAACATCGGTTCTGTTACTTTGCAGCAGGTGGAAAAAGATAGCTCAAGTGTTACAGCTGTATTTTTCTTTTAAGTATAGCTTGATTTTTAATTTAAAGTTCCTTTTTATTAAAATATATTTGTAATTTTATATAGTTGAGAACTTCTAATGCTTTTTTCCTTTATAATATATTTTTATATGCAAATAAACCCTAAATTGGAATCCAGATGTCTGAAAGCTTCACGTGAGCATGCAAACTCTGAAGTAGAAGTACAAATTAAGGTCTTATTGAAAACATCAAACTTTAAATACTTCTGATAAAGGTGTGTTTTCCCTATTAGACACATGGTGTAACACTGGCTTCATGTGGAACTTCATATTTCTCTTTTTGAACTGCTTAAGTAAGATCATTTTGTACAATGTAAAATTAATACTATCAGGAAAGTAATAAAATTGGTCAAACTGTTACTCAGATTTGCTTTAATACAAATGAGGTAACACTGACATAAGTGTTCTTGCTGAAATCTGTACTATTTCACCCCTTACAGAAACTACTGTTAACATGACCTGCCTTTCTACAAGGCTTACTAATTGGGAGGTCAGACAGTTGGGCCCATGGGTTTTAAGAGGTAGAGATCCTGTAGCACCAAGAAGCTACTTAAGTGTCTGCATGTTTCTGATACCAGACCCTTGGGTCCAAAACAGTCCCTGACTGTAAGAAGACTTCCTGGTCATCAGTGTTATGCTGAAAGAGAGGAAGCTGAACCTGCATTTTTACAAGGAACCTGATTCTTTCCATATGTATTAGGCACTGGAGATGTCATTATGTGAGCTCTCCTCCAGCTGCCCCAGGCATCATGCTTGGCTCTGCTGTCTGAGCCGCTCATGCAACTGCTCTCTAATCTGTTCAGACCTGAGTGAGCTGGGCTCGTATAAACTCCAGGTTTTGTTCTGGCCAAAGTGAGCTGTTGAGCAGCTGCTTGAATGGTTCAGATATTGTGCCCCCCTGTTCTGTTACTTTTGTGTATCTGTGCTTGGAGAAGAATGTTCCTGTAACTGAGGCATGGCTACCAGCTAGCTGTGACCATAAAGGATGGATGTGGACCTGTTTTCTGCAGCTAGGGCAAACTCTGCTGTGTATTTGCTAATGAGAACACCATGAGAATGATGCAATCCATCTCCCTGCTTCAGATTTCCTAAAAATGAACCAAAGGACTTGGGTCTTCAAACATTGTTTCACTTTTCTAGTTTTGGTAAAAGTGGAATTGTGAACTGGAGTCACAGAGTTGTAGGGGTTGGAAGGGACCTTGAGAGATCATCGGGTCCAACCCCCCTGCCAAAGCAGCTCCCTAGCTCATACTGCACAGATAGGCGTCCAGATGGGTCTTGAATATCCCCAGAGAAGGAGACTCCACCACCGCCCTGGGCACCCTGTCCCAGGGCTCTGTCACCCTCACTGGGAAAAAGTTTCTCTGCATGTTGGTGAGGAACTTCTGTGCTCCAGCTTACAGCCATTGCCCCTCGTCCTGTCTCCACAGATCACAGAACAGGGGCTGGCCAATTCCCCCTGCACCCCATACTTAAGATAATTGTAAACACCAGTTAGGTCTCCCCTTAATCTTCTTTACTCTAGACTGAACAGTCCCAGCTTATTCTGTCTCTCCTCATAGGATAGATGTTCCAGGCCCTTAATCATCTTTGTAGCTCTTATTTGGTCTCTCTCCAGAAGGTCCCTGTCCTTTTTACACCAGGGAGCCCAGAACTGGACACAATACTCCAGGTGGGGCCTGACCAGGGCAGAGTAGAGGGGGAGGATCACCTCCTTCGACCTGCTGGCCACACTCCTCCTGATGCACCCCAGGATCCCATTGGCTCTCTTAGCCTCCAGGGCACACTGCTGGCTCATAGCCAGCCTGTCATCCACCAGGACCCCCAGGTCCTTCTCCATAGAGTCTTCTCCAGCAGGTCATCCCCCAGCCTGTACTGAAATGAACGGTTTCAGTATGAACTTGAGGTGGTTTTGTGGGATTTTTCCTTCCTTCAGACAGAAGGGCAATGCAATGTGGTGGGGTATTTTTCTGAAGAGGGAAAAACTCCCATATTTTCTACAGCTGGTAATTTGTCCCTTAGAACAGAAATAAGGTGAACTGATTTAAGAGGGGCAAACCTTCATGTTGCTGTAAGTTGGATAATAAATCTCTGTATGAAGGTGATGTGGCTCAAGTTTAAGACAGCAACATGCTTCTGTGTGCTCTGGCACCTTCTCAGAGGCTCCAGGAAACCCATTTTCAGCAGTGGTGCAGTCTTGCCAGAGCACTATGGAACTTTACTGCTACTATACAATGAACACACAGGGGCAAATCCTCTTTGGCTCCTCCTCTAAAACAGAGAGGGGAGTTTGGCCCTTCTCCCTGGTCCTGATGCAAAGGGATACATCACTGTGCAGAGCCAGGCATGGGGATTCCCTTGGCTATTGTAGGACTTGCTGCATGGGGAGGGAGAGGCACTGTATCTTTCAGTAGAAGCTGAGGGAAGGGGATCCAGGAGGACAGAGACAGGCTTACCCTTTTCTTTTAAGAAACCCCACTAGCATAGCTCATGTTTTTAAAGCTCCTGGAATAGCAGTAACTATTTGTGCTGGCCTTTTTTTTTTTTACAAGGCTCTTTGGTGGTGAGTGGGGGGTGTTACTGTCCCAAAAGCAGGACACCCTGACTACCTGGGTGTTCAGTAAGTCATGTGCTTCAGAAGAGGCCACCTCAAGCAATTGAGTGTGGGGAGATGGGCAGCTGTTTGCTCCCCTGTTCCTCAGATTGGATTGTTTGAGGTATCGGGCACGAGCTCTCCACTTTCCCTCTTCACATTCACTTGTTGCTCGATCCCACCAAATGTTCTGGGCCTACAATCTATTTAAAATTGGATGTCTGCCTTTACAGGGTGATATCCCCCAGGCAGTGCAGTACTTTGGAAGGGCAGTGCTCTGTCCTTACAGACACACGATTTTGAAGATTTTTCCTGTATAAGCAAATGTTTAAACTGAGGCGTGTTCCTCATTTTGGGGATGGAGTTGGGGATTAAATCACCATCTGTTTGGGTTTTTTAATCTTATTTGTGCATGAACAGGTGGACACTTCTGCTTGCTTATCCAGCAGTTTGGAGATCATCAGCTGCAAAACCTGGGAGTGTCTTCTGAGGAACTGCTGGTCTGAACTCCCTCCAGTTTGTTAGGCTCAGTTTTGAACGTCTCGCCGTGCCAGAAGGAAGTCGCTAGTGTAGCTGTCATTCTGCTGGAGCATGCTTATGATTTAAGCACATCATCTAATTACATACAGCACTGAAAAATGCACTGCTGAGAAGAGTTCCTGTGATACTCTCTCCCCAGCGAGCATTGCCAGAGGCTGCTCTGTCCTTATGGACGAGCCTGACTTTTTAATCCTTGTTTTGGCCTTCCTCTTGCGCTGTGATGCTGAATTTGGATTCACAATAGAGTCTCTCAGCTCTGTCGTGACAAAGTCACGCATCCAGAAATGGAAACGAGGAGCTTAGCCTGAGCAGATGCATTGCCATAGCTTAACGTGTGTAAGGTGAGGCACAGCAATTATTTCCACCTATGTTCTTTACCTACTGCAAATTCCAGGTTAAATGGATTAATTTAAACCTCCATCACTGAGGCTCAAGCTAATGTGTCTTGTCTGGGGCTTGCTGCCACCCAGGCTCAGCTGATACATGGTAACGTACTAAACTTGGTGCTGTGTGTGTTTTTCTGAGCCCTTAATAAAAGAGAAAGAAAATCAAAAGATGTTGGGAAACATCCCTGCCTGCAAACACAGATTTATTATTTATTTTTAGTTCATGTCATTAATTGCTGCTTTGAGATCACTGTCCAGCTGCTTCACGTCCTGGAAAGAATTCAGCAGTGCCGTGGGGAGCGGTCCACCCAACATGGGGGTCTCTGTAGAGGAACTCAGATGGAGTTCGGCTCGGATGGACCCGGCTGAGCTCCTGAGAGGTATCTGCAGCCTGCTGGAGCGCATCTTACCTGAGATTTCATTTATCTGAAGGTTCCTAAATCTGAAGTCCACATCTGCTGGACTGTTGGAGAGGAACTTCCAGCGTTGCAGTGTTTGGAAGAAAAGTGAGTATCGTAGGGCCAGTGTGATAGCAGCAGCTCTTGAACTCCACCCAGCTCTGCATACTAACAGTGCAAACTCCATATTCTCCACGGGAAAAACTCCTGTTTTCTATGCTACTTTAATAGGCTGCCAACATTACTGACTTCACTGCAGCCTGGCTAACAGCTCTAGCTGTCAAAATAACTTTACAATCATGTAAGACGACCCTGGCTGCTCTATCTCATTGCCTTAGAGCTGTAAAACAGATCTTTCCAAGGTCCTTGTCTTCTTACAGGTTCAGATTATCAGTTAAACACTGGGGGTTGGCTTGTGGGATTAAAGCAGGCCAGTCAGCACAGAAGGACGCTAATGCTTGCCTTGCTTTTACTCTTTCACTGCTATGTTTTTTAAATTAAAAAGATATTTCAGTTCAGCTCTTAAAAACTACAGACTAGAGGCCTGTGCTCCTGTTCTCCCAAGGCACCAGAACTCACTTGACTTCTCTGGGAGGCTTGGGGATGCTTAAACAGGCTTGAAGCTGAAAGTGCTGTCTTCTCCATGTGGCGTGGCTGTAATACTGACAGCCATCCTTCAGCTCTGTTTCTCATGCATTACAGATCAGTATTTAAGAATGTCACTCTTGTCTCAAAAACCGAATCAGTGTGTTTTGGGATGTATGCAGTCTTCATATTTCCAAAAATAAATAACTCTTTACTAGCATATGAAATCAGGTCAGGACCAATCCCACCTGACTTGGGCACCTAGGTAAATCACCAAAGTTAGGATGTTGCCCTTGGTTCCCTCAGTAGCGTTGCAAGAAGGAGAGAGAGGCTGAATTATCCCCTGACATTCCTTTGCTACAAGGAACAGGACCGCAGATAAGCAGACTTTTCACTTGGGCTTCTTAATCAACTGCATCAAAATAAACCTGCCTGGCACTGTCCTGAGAGTGTAATGGTTTGTGGGGCTGGGAGAGCAGAGGCAATGCTACCCAGCTGGCCAGGGCGACCTGCTTTGGGGCTTTGCATCACACTGTGCAAGCATGGTGCCTTCCTTCAGCCCTGTGACTTGGAGAATCTGTCCTCCCACCATGCTGGGCAGAGTAACCAAGGGGAGCCTTTGGGTGTCAAAGCACACACCCCCAGGCATTTGCTTTTCAGCTTTGAGCACCCTGAGAACGTGCTCTCCTCTTGTGCTGCTCTCCCCAGTGCTCTGTGTCAGCAGCCCAGCTATCGTGCCTTGCCTCTGCACATTGTGCTCAACCAGGCCAACGCTGCAGGTCTACCAGGTTGTCTGGAGGCTTTGGGGTTTGGGTTTGTTTATAAAAAAGAAGTATTCCAGGACTGGGCCAGCGGGTATCCCATCTACAGATAACATCTAGATTAATTACCCATAATGAGTGGGTGATGATGTTCTTCCCTGCTTTTTCTCATCTCTGTGAGAAGTAGAGACGTTCATGGTGGTGGATGGGGCTTGCTGCTCTTCGGCCCACAGATCTGAGCAGCTGGGTTGTGCTAAGAGCTTATACCCACAAATATTTCACACTTTGGAGCTGTGACTTCAGCGGGCTCTCACACAGTGTTAAGCTCTGATCTTGGCAATCTGTCTTCATGGACTGGTTCTTAGTAAGTAATACAGGTGGTAAGGGGACAGTTGGACTAGATGGTCTTGGAGGTCTTTACTGACTTTAATGGTTCTGTGATGAAGGGTGTGTATAGTTTAATAGCTTTATGCTCTTGGAAAACACATTTATGAGCAGTAGCTGAGCTAATGAGACCCTGCTTGTCTTTCTGGGATTTTAAATCTGTATCCTATCTGGCCCCATCCCCCTGAGTTGTAGACCCACGGGAAAAATGCAGGAGTAAATATTGTGCATATATAGCAAACCTTCAGACTCTTGCTTCCTGGACTCTGGCCTTCTCCAGCATCCTCAGTGCCTCGCTGTGTAATGAGGGATGGCAGCTCCCTCATCACAATCACATCCTTCTTTGGTGGCCGAATGGAGCTATGGGGTGGCCCTGCTCCCGCCCCTTGCCAGGACATCTGGCTGAGCTGCAGCCCTGCACACGCCTTGGCTGCACTAGAGCAGCAGTGAGCACTGAAAACTGATAAAATAAGAAAAAAAAAAAAGTGTAAGGATTTTCCAAGATCCAATTTCACACTTTCTCTCCTGGCTCATGCAGTTCTCTGTTTCCCCTGCCTGTTTTGCAGGGTGTTTTAACTGCAGGATTCTTAATTAATGTTCTTTTATGCTGATGAGAAGAGGCTGGTTTACCCTTGTCCCTTGTGCTAGAGGGAGGCAGCCTTGGCATGCCCAGTTGTGCATCCTTTGCTTAAGGCACCTGATAAAAATGTAGAGTTTTTCTGCCACAGAATCTGTGCTATGGAAAGAAACATCCTGTGGCCACTCCAAATTGTTGATGGTCTCTGTGTAAATCAAATGACACTTGCTGGTGATTTACCCATGATTGATGTTGAGAATCCTATCAGCTTCACCAAATCCAATTTTTAGTTTCCTGTGTAGCAGAATTTGGTAGGTGACCTGGAGATTATTCTTTTGGTGATGCATAACCCTGGCATCGTATCATGATTATCATTATGCTGACTCTATGACTTCTCAATGAGTGGCTCCTCTATGGCTCCTCTGTGACGTGACCGTGCTCACTTCATCCAAAGGCTGCTCCATGACATGGTTGCCCAGGATTGTCCAGTAGCTGAGCTGACAAGTCACCTCTGGTTCCCAGCATCTCTCCTGGAAGTTCACCAGCTCTCTAAAGCAGCACATCCATGTGGGAAGCACTCACAGCTTCTTGGCAGCCTTTTGGATTTCCCAGGCAGCTGAGTCAGAATTGATGAGAGCAAAACTGATTGCAAAGAGTGATGAGTTCTCTTCATGAGGGGCATGGTGGCACAGTCCCAACCCCTCAGCCCCCTTCTTGCACTGCTCACTGTATTTAACCTCCCATGTAAAACTTGTCTGTGGAACTTTGGAGAAGTAACATTTTTGACTCATGTTAGTGTTTCTGGCTTGTCACAGACCTGCTTGGAAGCACTGGTGACACTTTTGTTGGTTTTCATGGGTCAAAGAACCATCTCCATTTTGTTTAATGCTCACCAAGTCCTCTCATTTGCCAACTGAATATTCTCCTTTGAGAATAGAAGGCCAAGAGGGGATCTTATTAATGTTTATAAATATCTCAAGTGTGGGACACAAGGGGAGATAGCCAGCCTCTTTCCTATGGTCTGTGGGGACAGGACAAGGGGCAATGGATGCAAGTTGGAGCACGGGAAGTTCCGCACCAATATGTTTGGAAGAACTTTTTCCCAGTGAGGGTGACAGAGCACTGGAATGGGCTGCCCAGGGGGGTTGTGGAGCCTCCTTCTCTGGAGATATTCAAGATCTGTCTGGATGCCTATCTGTGTGACCTGATCTAGGGAGCTGCTTTGGCAGGGGGGTTGGACCTGATGATCTCTTGAGGTCCCTTCCAACCCCTACGATTCGGTGAGTCTGTGATATCTGTGTGCTTGTTTTGAGGATACACTGACAGGTATAAGCTGATCCACATGTACTCTGAATTCTATCTGTTAACACTTTATTGCTTTTGGTGAAGGTATTGTTTTGGTACCACTTTGGCCTGCTGTGTGTCAGTTTAAACATCAATCACAGGTGCTGGCTACCTCACCTCTTGCTCTAACTCTCCTGTATCTACTGGTTCTCCTTGTAGCTGCAGTCTGAGGGTTTTTCTGGTGCCAGCAATCTCTCCCAAGGATGCTCTTGCATCCCCCTCCCACCATGTGGTGCTTGGTAGCAGACCTGCTGCACTGCCTTTGCAGGGCTCCAAGGTCTTCGACCCATTCTTCCACGGAGGTTTGTCACCATTACCGTGTCCATGATGCCAGAGTCCCTACAGTCCCATACAGGCAGAAGTTTGGGAGGCTTCTTTGACTTGAGGAGTCTTTCCCATTCCCTATAAATGTTGCTCTTTGAGAAATACTGGCTGGTGGTGTTCTTTTTGAGTTGTGTCCTGAAGCTGACCTGCAAGCTGCCTCCTGAGGAGGCATTCCTCCAGCGGCAGCAATCTTCAGCTTCAGCTGGCCACCAGCATTGCTAGAACAAGATGAGACCAGAGAATTCTGTTTAATTCTCCCAATGCCCTCAGATGTTTCACTTCCATTGGAGTGCAGTTGGCCTCATCTTAGTAGAATAGGTAATGTCTTAAAAAAAAAAGCCAATTCTGGAATAAAATTGTCATTGGCAGCCATAATACTATCTTCTCTTTGTTTTCTGGGATGAAGTGTCCAATTATCTCTGTTGGGCACCTGCATTTAGCAGCACATTTCAGTTCTGCTTCACCCTCAGGTGAAATACCTTGCTGAGCACCACAGAAATCACATTCCCCCACAGACCTCAGAACAGATCTCTTTGGGACATTCTACCTTGTGCTAAAGTGCTGACATCCCTCCAGCCTGAAGATGAACATCAAATGGTTTGGAGTGGGAATAGGACTGTGATTAGTTCAAGAAGAGTGCAAGCATGAGTGGGGTTGTGGGAACCAATTTTGTAAGCTGTCATAGCACCTGCGATCTCTTCTGTGATTCACCTCTGCATCATTTTCCTTCCCTTGCTGAAATTCACACCTTCCCCCCAGAAAAAAACCCTGTGTAGCAAGGAGAAACTCCACTTTTCTCCCCAGATTATTAAATTCTCCTATCATAAGATGCAGTTATTCTAAATGTACACCTAAAGACAGCCAGATAACAGAATTTACCCTCACTAGGCTCCTCGTTTTCTTTACCCTTTAGAATAATAAAAAAAGTATAAAATCCAGCAGATCAGCAGCTCAGTCTGCACCTTTGGGAGGATTTTGTCCCACACAGATTTCTACAATTAAGAGCATTGACACCAAGTTACTGGAATTTTCTGTCTGTTCTTGTTTTTTTTTTCTTTTCTTTGTGATGAAATGGTTGAAATTCAAAGGATAGGCCCTGGGTGTATGGGCTGCTTTGTTTATCCCTAGCAGGGACAGGGGTGGCGAGGAAGGGAATGTGTACCAAAATCATGAGCAATCTCAACTGGAAAATATTTCAAATGTCAGATCTGTTTTAGTATTTCTTTAATATGACGCATCCATAGTCATTCACATCCCATTTCTGGAGTCTATGGGCTTGTTTTTAAGGCTAAACCAAGCACTTCTCCCAGTGATGGTTGGGCCATCTGCCTCTCCTCCCTAGGCCTCACGGCTGGGTGGCTAAATAAGAAGGAATCATTCAGCTAACCTCAGCATCTGTCAAATTGTGCTTCCTCAGTGATCTTTCCAAAAACTGCCTTCTTTTTTTTTTTTTTCCCAAAAAATAGATTTTGTACTACCAAGCTGAAGAAGCAGACTTCCCTATGCATTTTGAATAACATCTTTGTTTCCAAATGTCTCCTGACTCCTGCGTAATAAAAGCCTGACATTAAAAAAGGTGTTTTAAATGGTAGCCAAGCATTGGCTGATGCTCAAAATAAAATAGGACAGTTAAACTTCTCTGCTATCTTGTGACATGCCATCATTAGTACCCCATGAAATGGATGGGAGGGAGAATAAAAGCACTCAAACATTTCTGGAGACTTTCCATGAGCTATTTTTTTTAATGCAGGAATTTTCACTCTCAGAATGCCTCAGTTTCAAAGCATTTCACCCTCACAACACATCCAGAGTCTGATGAAAAGATTTTCAAGCAGCTCATATTTCTCAGTCTTCTTCCTTACCACCCAGGGGTGAACAATTGGTGTGGCCACGACAATATCCAAAGTGGGAAACAGACTCTGAATGGATCTGATTCCCAAGGAGAGCCTTTCCTTTTGGGGTTTGGCATACTGCGATTGGACTTGATGATCTTAAAGGTCTTTTCCAACCTAAATGATATATCTGTGTATATACAGGTATATGTATAAAATCTTGGCCTGAAGTTTGACAGCGATGGTCTTTCAGCCTGGAGAAGAAAAAGCTCCAGGGAGATCTTATAGTGGCCTTTCTGTACCTGAAGGGGCCTACTGAAGGAAAGCTGGGGAAGGACTTTTTAGAAGGGCATGTAGGGATAGGATGAGAGGTAATGGTTTTAAATTGGAAAGGGGTAGATTTAGATTGGATATTGGGAATAAATTCTTCACTACGAGGGTGGTGAGGCACTGGAACAGGTTGCCCAGGGAAGTGTTGGACGCCCCCTTCCTGGAGGTGTTCAAGGCCAGGTTGGATGGGGCCTTGAGCAGCCTGGTCTAGTGAGAGGTGTCCCTGTCCATGGCAGAGGGGGTTGGAACTTGATGATTTTTAAGGCCCCCTCAAACCCAAACCCTTCTATGATTCTATGAAAATCAGAGCTTAGTAGCAGAGGTGGAGCAGCAGAATTGGGGAAAGGGCAGGTGGAATTTCAAGGGTCCCGGGCTATGATGGTTTCCTTTCTCAGCTTTTGCCATACAACAGTTTGGTAAAGGGCTCCCAGAGCCAAGGCTATCTCAGCTGGTGTGTCTTTGCATGCAGTACAGTGCTAACAGACTGGAAACTGGGGTTCCAAAAGCATCCTTCTTGCTTTATATAGGTCTGTAAAAATGCTTTTGCAATACGTGTCTGTTAAATCACTGATACAGTTTTAGATAGTTTCCTCTTTAGTAGACCATTTCCCAAAGCCAAACCAGTTCCATTGTATCTTTTGCTTCTTGTAACAAATTCTTTCAAGGTAAATATTAATTTGTCTTGGCTTTTGTGAGCACCAAATGACAAGATGACAGACCTGCTTGCAAATGTAGACTTTTTTACGAGATGGAACATGACTGTATCTATGGTAGCAATGTGTTGTTGCAAACTGGTTGAGCTAAAGGAAGACGGCAGGAAAACTGAACACTCCCAATTTTGCTCAGATAAGGACTAAGCCTCTAATTTTGCCTATTCTTTGGCTTTTCTCCAGCTGCTGTGTTGTTCAACTTTTATTTTCCCCATAATCAGGCTGATATCATAGGGATTTGCATGGAAACTGATGCCCTCAGCTCATCTCAGTGCCAGAGTTACAACAGCCTCTTGTTCCTAATGGAAAAAAGATGTAAAATCTCCAGACAGCCTCCGTTCATGTGGTGTGTGATTTGCTGGCCTCTATTCACAGCCCAGTTTGATGCCTTCATCTGATTTTGTGAAACTTCAGATTAATATGATGTGTGTATATATGTGTCCATCAGGTCAGTATTTCTCTACTGCTTCTCTTTGCAAACCCATGGGACCTTGCCTCTGCCACTTAGGTGACCCCGTCCCCTTTTAGGCCGTGTGAAGAGCAGGCCCCAGGATGCTTGGTTATCCCCAAAGCAAGCCCTTGCTTTGGGATCCTAAACTGTGTCAAGCTCCCTGCAGATTCAGACAAGCATCATTAATGGCTTCTAAGTTTTGCTAAAGTTGTTTGGTACAGCGTCCAGCCCTTTTGCGGGGGTTTACTTCTTGGTTTAAAGGCAGTTCAACCCCAAACTCTGCCAGCTGAAGGAAACCATTCCTTCTCTTGTAGTAGGCAAAGGGAGGTTCAGGAAATGGTAGGGCTGGAAGAATGTTTATAAATATCTCAAGTGTGGGACACAGAGGGAATTGGCCAGCCCCTTTTCAGTGGTCTGTGGGGACAGGACAAGGGGCAATGGCTGCAAGTTGGAGCACAGGAAGTTCCGCACCAACATGGGGAAGAACTTTTTCCCAGTGAGGGTGACAGAGCCCTGGGACAGGCTGCCCAGGGAGGTGGTGGAGTCTCCTTCTCTGGAGATATTCAAGATCCGCCTGGATGCCTATCTGAGTGATATGTCCTAGGGAGCTGCTTTGGCAGGGGGGTTGGACCCGATGGTCTCTTGAGGTCCCTTCCAGCCCCTGTGATTCTGTGATTCTGTGAATGAAAACCCAATAAAAACCTCATGTCCTCTGACATGGGTATCCTCATTTGGTACCAAATGAGGAGGGCTGGCAGAAACGGGCCCTGAATCATGTTCAGCTATGCTGGATAATAGAGTTACTAATATTGCCACTCATCCAGAGGGAAGAAACCAGTGGATAGGCCCTGTATATCTTGCCCATTCCAGTATATTTAGTTACTGGCCAATGTTTTTGGAAAAAAGAACTGCTTTTACCAGTTTGCTGAAACAGCATCCAAACACTGACACAGAGCTGCTGCTGCATGGCAAGAGTGAATTTGCCTGGCTTCTTGGCTCGCTCCTTCAGAAACCAAGACACAGTCCAAGCTGTGAACAACTCACAGTGTGATGTCCCTGCCTGATGCAATTTGAATTAGCCGGTGCAGCAATGGATTCCAGAGAGCCAGGACAATGAAAATCAAGACCTCCTTTAGTGGTGGCTGTTGTGTAAGCCACAGCCGTTTCAGCTTTTGAAGGCCTGGCCTCAGGCCATTTTTTCCTATTTGCCTCACAACTTGCTTTTACCAGAGCTGAGAGAGCTGATGACTACAGGCTGTGAAACATCAGAGACCTGGATGAGAAGCTGATATGACTTTGCTCCAGTGCTGTGCTTGAAGTTACTGTCTGTTGTGTAGTGATGTTCAAAAGATCCTGAGCTCCTTACACTTGACCTCATGTGTGAGTGTCTCCCATCTGCAAGCCAAATCAACCCTTGTCCCCAGCAATTTTAGGGAAATGATGGCAGTTTGAAATAATAGGCTTCAAACTGGTCCTTTTCCTGGGCAAGTAAGTTTGAGTGGATGGTTTCTCTATCCCTTCAGTAGTAAGGAGGGGTACTGGGAGGACCTGGAAACCCCACCCATTAAATTAATGGCTGAGAGGCTGGTGCCATCACAGGAGGTTTGGGTTTTTTGACCATGGAGTGATTTACTTGGCATCTGGTCTGACGGCTGCAGATGGGTCCCACCTGACCCAGAGGGGGAGGTGGATCCTAGCCCAGGAGCTGGTAAGGCTCATTGAAAGAGCTTTAAACTAGATAGGAAGGGAGTACAGGGAGGAAATGAGGGTCACTAGAGATGAGGCTGGGGCATCAGTGCCATGGCTGGTGTTGAGAGCAATGACCCAAATGAAGCACATCTTCACTAATGCATGCAGCATGGGCAACAAGCAGGAAGAGCTGGAAGCCACTGTGTAGCAGGCAAACTATGACTTAGTTGCCACCACTGAAATGTGGTGGGACCACTCCCATGACTGGAGTGCAGCCATGGACAGGTATAAACTTTTCAGAAGGGACAGACAGCATAGGAGGGGTGGTGTTGTGGCTCTCTATATTAAAGAGTGTTTTGATGTGGTAGAGTTTAGGGCTTTGAATGATAAGGTAGAGTCCCTATGGGTAAGGATCAGGGGGAAGGCCAGCAAGGCATGCATCCTCGTGGGGATCTGTTATGGACCACTGAACCAGGATGAAGAGACAGATGAGGTATTTTACAAGCAACTGGTGGAAGTTGCCTGATTGCCAGCACTTGTTCTCATGGGGGACTTCAGCTGCCTGGACAATTGCTGGAAATACAATACAGCCCAGAGGAAGCAGTCTACGAGGTTCCTGGAATGTGTTGAAGGTAACTTCCAGACACAGCTGGTTAGCAAGCCTACCAGGACGAGTGCCCCACTAGAGCTTCAGAGAAGGACTGGTGGGAGATGTGGTGGTCTTGGGCAGAGTGACCATGAAATGGCAGAGTTCCTTACTCTCTGTGAGGTCGGGCGAGTGTCAGTAAAACTGCTACCTTGGACTTCCTGAGGGCAGACTTTGCTGTTCAGGACACTGGTAGGGAGGGCCCCTTGGGAGGCAGACTTGAAGGGCAAAGGGGTCCAGAAAGGCTGGATGCTTCTCAAGAGTTGAGTCTTAAAGGTGCAGGAGCAGGCTGTCCATGTGTGCTGTAAGACAAACTGGTGGGGAAGAACAAGCATGGCTGAACAGGGAACCTCTGCTGATTCTCTGGGAGAAAAAGAGTCTATGTCCAATGGAAGAAGGGACAAGGAACTTGGGAAGAGTACAAGGAAGTTGCTAGCATATGCAAGGGAAAAATCAGAAAAGGCTCAAGCCCAGCATGAGCTCAGCCTGGCCACTGTGGTGAAAGATAATAAAAAATGTTTCTACAAATATATTAACAGTAGGAGGAGGGCCAATCCCTCCTTTCCTGGATCTGGTGAGGAACATGACTACTGAGGATAAGGAACTGGTGGAGATTCTCAATGCCTTCTTTACATCTGTCTTCAATAGTCAGACTGGTTATTTTCAGGGTATTCAGACTCTTGACCTGGAAGACTGGAACAGGGAGCAGAATAAACCCCCCACAACTGAGGATGAAACAGTCAGAGACCTGCTATTTCACCTGAACTGTTGCTAGTCCATGGGGCCAGATGGGATCCACCCGAGGGTACTGAGGGAGCTGATGGATGTGATTGACAAGCTGCTCTCCATCATCTATCAGTGCTCATGGGCAACTGGAGAGGTACCAGATGGCTGGAGACTTGCTAATATGATGCCCATCTACAAAAAGGATCATAAGAAAGATCTAGGGAAGTACAGGCCTGTTGGCCTGACCTTGGTGCAAGGGAAGTTTATGGAGCAGGTCATCCTGAAGACAATCACAGAGCAAATACATGACAACAGGCAACCATACAGAAACAGTCCTTCCCATTTATGTTTGGTTTTGGGTAAGCTTGCAACCTTGAGGGCTACAAGATGCCTCACAGAAAGGAAATAGAGAGTTTTGATGTCTGCACAGGGAGGAATCCTGCCCTTTCCTTGAGGAGAGCAGAAATTGACCAATATCTCGGGCTGTTCAGATGTTGGGTCCGCAGGGGCATGGGTGGGTATCTACAGTTCTCTCCTTGCCTCTATCGTGATGTAAAGGGGGGTGTCTAGGGAGTATCTGCCCCTCCAGTGCCTCCCCTTGCAGGGCCTGTGATATCCCCTGGGATCCATCAGCAGGCACAGCCAAAGGATCTATTTTACATGTGTAAAAATCAAGGACAGAAAAATAGTGTTTATTTACATAATACATGTAGGTGCTTCTCTGGCTTTCTTGGGAGACATCCTCGTTCCACTCTTGACCTCTATTCATCTTCTCCCCTCCCACCTTCCATGCCCCCCCCGACACCCTCCTGACAAATTGCTCTTGCTAACAAGAACTGGGGCTGTCAGGCTCTCCTGTGGTTGGAGGAATCAGCCTTGGCAGCTGTGCATCAGCCAGGGTGGTGCAGTTTGGGTGTCTGTCAGGCCCCTGATTCACTGCAGGGGGGCACAGGGCTGTGACCTCATCCCTCCCAGGAAACTGAGCTGTTCCAGTTTGAACTCCAGGCCCTTTTCCACTTCCTCCCTGTCTACTGTTGAATTTTAGGATTCAGAGAGGCTGAAGGGCTCTCCAAAACACACTGGGGCTACAGATGGGTGCCATCACACCCTGGCATGGCACATGCCATCTGCTCTGCTTGGGAAGGACCATGTCAACATTTTTTTCCACCTGGTTGGCAGTGTAATGTTACTTTGTCATGACTCAGGACTGACTGACTTTGCTTGAACTAAGGATGCCTTGCAAGCAAGCATCCATCTTCCAGAAGGAGGTGACTCACTGGAGATGTACCTCCTTCCATTTCGTGTGTAGCTTCCAGCTGTGATTCCTTTCAGAGCCATTTTTGGGTTTCTTTCACCCCAAACCATGTGCTGACTTTGAGAAATGGATTTCAACATCCCAGGCAGAATTCTGCTCCCTTGCCCCTCATGTGGGCCAGGTTGCTCCTTGGTCCCCAGCAGGCCGCATATCCAAGTTACTCATTTCAGATTGAGTTCAACTTGTCAGGCAAGGGTTAAAAGGCACTGTTGTGAGCATTTACTCTGATTTTTTGTGCTTAACATACACCCTAGGATTTCCTCCAATATTTCTGCTCCAAGTCTGTAGTTTGTCTGGTTGAGAACACAGGTCTGCAGCCCAGATCTGAGGCCGGGGCCTGTCTCTGTGAGCGAATATGAGCAGCAGCTGATCATGACAGTTCTCCAGCACATGGAAAGGCTTCCAAGACTTTTAAATTCCTGACTGCAATGCTGATCTTGCTGACAAAAACTTCTGTTTCTGCAAGATGTGGATGCTGAAGCTAGGCAGGGGGAGAAGATTCTTGAGACAAAGCTGCAGCTGCCAACAAGTAGAGCAATGAGCTGGTTTTAGGCTCTGAGAACCAGGAGCAAACTGGAACAAAATACTGGCCCAGGGCAGGCTCCTAAACCCAACTGTGTACCCAAACACCTCTCTGCTCCCCAGAGAAGTACCTTTCTCACCGCAGCCCTCCAAAGATCCTTTCTGAGTTGTCTGCCATTGCACAAAGGCAAGCATCTTCTTGGTGCTCAGAGATGCCCTGTGACCACTGGGCTTTTAAAACTTAAGCATTGCAATGCAGAAGTTTTTATGAAAAAATCAGAAATCAGTGCTTAATACACACTGTTTCACTCCCATGGAGTGTCACCAGTGGTCACAGAAAAATCAGTACTTGCAGCTATTTATTTTCCTTGAACCGCCCCCCCTCCTCCCCCCAAACCAAACCACATATTAAAAATTGAAGAATTAGCAGTAAACTACAACCAGAGACCTGGTATCTTCTCACCCTGGATATGTGCACCATGGCTGGGCATCTTTCTGGTCCACTTCTACCAATATTAATGGTGTCCATGGAGATAAACCTCTGTGACAAGAACCTAAGATTCAGCTTCAGACTGACTTTGCATATGCTCAGCAGCTGTAGAATAGCAGTATTTTGTGTGAGACCTTCACAAACATACATTTTGGGTTTGGAAAAAAAACCCATGTTCAATTAGCAGTGAGCATGTCTTGGTCTCTTTGTCTCACTCAGAGTTGCTACAGCCATCAAGGAGACAGCTGCAGCGTGCAACACTGTGAATAAAGGGGGCTGAAAAAAATGTATGTATTATGTTATGTAGCCCTCTGAGAAAAGAGATGGGCAGGACAACCCCACTGGGGCTGAGATGTTCAGGTTTGAACAACATCCTTAGGGAGCTCAGGGATGCACAGGAAGACAGAACAAGTTAGCTTGTTTCTAAAACGCATCATCCTCTTGACTTCCCAAAGAAACAGTGGGTTCTTGGGATTGCAGTGGAAGGATGGGATGGTTTCATATCTGCCCCACAAGTCTTGGCTCTAGCCCAAAGGGTGGCTCTTGTCTCCCCACCCCCACATGTCCCCTCCCTGCCCTTGGGTGGGAGCTGGTGATGACCCATACACACGGCAGCCTCACAATGTGCTTTGCTTTCTGTTTGGTTTGTTGACTTGTTTAGTGTGCCCAGTGATCCCTATACTGGTTTTGCAAGGGAAACGGTAGTCACCTGGGACTGGAGCTGGGATTATATCTGGGCAAGAGTGAGACCACTCCTCACCACTTTCCACTTCCCATGGACCTGCAGGTGTACCAGATCAGTGTCAGGTGAGCGTGGGACCACAGAAGGAGTATGTTTCCCTCTTCTTATTATTTTTCTTTTTTTTTTATGAAATAACCCCATCTGAAACTGCAGTGAGGAAAGAGCTCTACTGAAAACCACATACATGGCAGATGTTTAAACAACTGAAGTTGGTTTTAAATGAAGCAAAACCACAGGAGGAGCAGCAGTCACTGGCTGTGACTTTGCAACCTGAAGCCCAGGTGAGCCTGGGCACAGAAGAATGTTTTCACAGGAGAAGAGAAATGTCTCCTTCCTTTCAGGCAGTGCTGTGACTTCATGAGAAGATTTGTCCTCAGCTGGGAAAAAAATTGAGGCATGAAAGAAGATGCAGAGCTCAGTTTCTTCTGTCTGTCCATGGAGAGGGAGGGGTGTGTGTGTGTGGCTGAGCTCTGTCATTGCTGCGGCACCAAGAGCCAAACAAATGGCAGGAGATCGGTTCAGGTCACTGCTCCATCATTTGCATATGTGGTTTAGATGTGAACACACAGATTTTGATGCCATCAGGCAGGAAAAATTAAATCTGTGGCAGAGTTACTGCAGCCACTGGTATCCCTGTACTTAGCTAATGCCCAAAGAAAAAGTGTTCTGACATGCACATTGGGAAATGCCTGTGGGTGGGAAGGGGATCCCTAGTGGTCCTTGGCCCTGGGTTGAAGGTGGTTATCAACCCCTTCTTGCTGGCCAAGCCGCAGCACTGCGGGGCTACGGTGCTGCTCCTCATCCCTGTCTGAGAGGCTGGAGTCTGACAAGGGATGATGGGGCTCATCATGCAGTCTGCTTTCTCTGAGCCTTTGGTCCAGAGCTGCCCCTCATCTCAGTCAGGATGCACAGAGCCCCAGACAGGGAGACATGGTTGTTGTGTTGGTGTGATGGGGCAGCACTGGTGGGACAAGGCTAAATTATATACCCTGCTCTGGAATGATTTCTGGCAACACTGAAAGTCCTGCACAAGGAGGAAAACATCATTAATTACAGTGCTAAGAGTAAGTGAAGGGTACTCCAGCTAATGGAGAACCTGGTCATCTCCATTGTACTGCATACAGGTCATCTCTGTGGTACTGCATACACCAGAAACTTATTTTGCTACTCCTGTTCCTTCACAGTTCTGTTACTTTAAGTAATTGCATCTGATTTAATTGTGTCTTTCTGGGCAGTCAGTCTGATACATTCATTTATGGCACACCTTGCAGCCTTTGCTGAGCTTTTTATCCTGTGTATGCCCTCTCATTTTTGTCTTCAGATGTTCAGTCTGCCAGGAGCCCCACTAAGCTTGGATGTGTGAAGGAGAAAAAGCTCTCCAGACCTCAGTGGTGAAATGCCCCAGCTGGAACCAGCTTGTACTGATTTTTGAAAAACTTTTGAAAGCCAGAGAAGCTGGTGGTCCAAGGCTTGACCCTCAGTGGAAACAAGAATAAGAGTCTTTGAGAATATGCCCAACTAAGCAGGAGCAAACCCAGCATGGTGGATACTGTGAAATCTGTACAGAATTTTAAAGGATATTCAAATATATAAAAATCACAAAGTGGCTTCAAAAATTGCCAGGGGAATAGTTCCCAATCCTACCACTGAAGTACTGTTTGGTAAGAAAGGTCAAATAGCAAACTGCTGAGGACATACATAGTTAGCCAAAAATCATGTTATCTTTTGGGACTGTCTCTCTGCTTTACTAAGGTCAAACAGTCATCTGTGTTTTTGCCTGCCTTCCTTAGATGTGAACACTTAAGAAGCTAAAACTATGACAAGTATTCAAAACACATTGATGAGACTTCTCCAAACTGTCTCAAACCTGATTTCAGAGGAGACATCAGAAATTATTGTCCCTTTGTTTGCCTTATGGCATTTTAATCCTTTGCTTGACTTGCGTCATTTTTAAAAAACTTTCCCTGCAACTAGAAGGGCTGCAAACAGCACTTACTTAAAATTAAGAAGGAAATTTCACCTAATGTGGTGTCAGATCTGACTTTCATAATCTCTGAATGAAAACTCAGAGCTCCTAAATCAATATGCTGGAGCTCAGAAGGGGGGGTGGGTAGGGGGTGGGGTGGAGGGGAAGTGTTTCTTCAGTTAGAATTGGGGTTAAGCATGGTGGGTATGGCTTTGCCAGGTTTTCTGTGTGCCACTGTCTTTGTTGGCATGTAGATATTCAGCATATAGACAGGTTTCTTTCTGAAGCATTAAATCAGGTAGGAATTTCTCAAATTGCTGTTTTCTAGCCTGATATTTAAGGAACTGGTCAGTGAGTTGTTTTCAACTTCAGATAAGCATTTGGATTTCACCCTAGGTCTCTCAAGCAGGTGCTGTGACAGCTACATAGGTGCATGTGGTGATTTGACCCTGGCTGGAGGCCAGATGCCCACCAAAGCCACTCTATCACTCCCCTTCCAGGGGAGAAAATAATGGGCTTAGGAGTCGAGATAAGGACAGGGAGAGATCATTCCCCAATTTGTGTCACAGGCAAAACAGACTCAATACAGAATAAATGAAAGAAACTCTCTAATTTATTACACTGCACTGCACACCCAGTGAGACCAGAGTTGGATAATAAGGGCGACCAGATCTTAAAGCACTTCCCTCCACCCCTCCCTTCTTAGCAGACTTCACTTTAGTCATGATTTTGATCCCTCCTTCCCCCCCATTTTGTCACGGGGAGGGGCAGGGAATGGGGGTTTTGGTCAGTTCCAGTTCCTCACCAGCTGTTTTCCTTTATAGCCAGGGCCGGGGGAGGCATTCCTCACACTCTTCCCCTGCTGCACCCTGGGGTCCCACCCACGGCAGACAGTCCTTCCTGAACTTCTCCAACGTGAGTCCTTTCCCACAGGGCTTCAGCTCTTCACCAGTTGCCCCAGCGTGGGTCACTGCTATGGGGTTCAGGCATAAATCATAGAATGTCTCTCAGTCTCTCAGGGCCAGACTGCTCCAGCCTGGTCCTCCATGGGGTCACAAGCACCTCCACCCCCACCCCAGAAAACCTGCTCCGGCAAGGATCTCTCTTGCTCATCTCTGCGTCTCTGTCTCTCTCCATGGGCTGCAAGTGCTGGCAGAGGCTCCAACATGGGTCACAGCATCTCCTGTATGTCTCCATCTGCTTCAGTGTTGGGGCCTCTCCACAGGCTGCAGGTGGGGTCTTGGCCTTTTTCGTGGGCTGTGGGGGGACACCTGCTCCACCATGGGTTTCTCCACAGGCTGCAGGGGCATCTTTCTCTCTGGGACCAGGGGCACCTCCTCCTCCCACCTTCCCTGGCCCTGGTGCCTGCACAGTTTCTGACATCTTCTCACTCCCTTCTCTGGTGGCAAAAAGTGGCTGCTTCCAGGTTTTTTTCTCCTAAATGTGATTCCCAGAGGTGCTGTGACCATTGCTGATGGGCTCAGCCTTGGTCAGCAATGACTCTGGTCTTTAGCCAGCTGGTGTTTGCTCTGTCAGCCCTGCAGAGAGCTTCCAGCTGCATCTTGCAGAAGCCCCCCCTGCAGCCCCACCTTCTCTACCAGAACCCAGCCAGCCAAAACCACAACAGGGCATGATGAGCAACAACAGCTATGTAGGTCCATGGTGAATAATTACAATCATACAGGAATTCCCAGCTATTTTTGTAGACCTTTCTTAAGTCTTTCATGGCATTACAAGCCAATTCTCACCTTCCTTCCCCCCAGATATTCCCCAGAGGTGAGAGGCTGGTTTTGTCCTCCTACGCTTTAGGTTAGATATTAAGAAGAAATTCTTCCCTGTGAGGGTGGTGAGGCCCTGGCACAGGCAGCCCAGAGAAGCTGCGGCTGCCCCCTCCCTGGCAGTGTTCAAGGCCAGGTTGGATGGGGCTTTGGGCAACCTGGTCTAGTGAGAGTGTCCCTGCCTGTGGCAGGGGTTTTGGACCTAGAAGATCTTTGAGGTCCCTTCCAACCCAAACCAGTCTGTGATTCTATGAACCTATGCTGCAAATCACATGCGAACCATTCTTGCATTCACCCTAAATACAAACCAATGTCCCACACAAACTTTCCAGAATGTCAGGATTGGCTCTGTCATCTCACACAGACCCTCAGATCTATTCAGCAAAGGAGGGCAAGCCACACCTTTGTTTTGTAATTATTTTTTCCAGTGCAAAGGAACACAAACTTGTCATTTTCTGCTCATTGCATTTGTGGTTTCAGTGATGGTGTCATACAAGCCCATATAGCATATAGCCATAATCAAATACTTTGTGCACAGCAAAACAAGTATTGCCAGAAGTATGGGTAAGCAGGGCTGTGGCAAGCTGGGAACAACCCAGGAGTGCAACAACTCTGCTGATCTCATCTTGAAAAAACCTTAATCCCAGCTGTCACAGCTTCACAGCTCTTCCCAAGCCTGGAAATGTAAAATGAGCTTCTGTGAGTCCTGTCCCATGCACTTTTTTTCCCAATGTGATCACTGCTCTTGAGGGATTGCTTTGCCAGAGGTGAGGTACTCATCCACAGGCAGAGGTAGAGCCTGAAAAAAACCCCTTTGTTTGGAGGGAGACCTGTGTTGAGGGATGGGGAGGAGCAGTGTGCTGATGAAAGACTTGGTGGTAAAGTTGGGTGGGTTTTTTTCTGTTTTTTACAGGCAGAAGCAGCTGACAAACCCAGCCTGTGTGTGCTTTTTGTGTGGTATTACAAAATTAGAAAGTTGTCTTTCAATGAACATGAAATTGCTGAAGAATAGACACTCAAGTGCCATAAATAGTGCTGTGCTCTTTGAAGCCACAAAGAGGAGGCTGTTCTGCTGGGAGATGCCAGGCCTGGGAGCATGGGGTTTCTTTGTCTGAGCGCTGTCAGTGCAGCAGACGGTGTACTTTGAGCATGAGTCACAGGTTTGCTTCTGCTGTAAACTAGGGATGAAGAGGAAGCTGCAATGAGCTGTGAGAGGGGGCCAAGAGAGATCCAAGTCCTTTAACCCACTTGACTCAACCAGGCAATGATCTTCTAAGGAGAGACATGGGGGGGGGGGGTGTAAAGACCAGGCCTGCAAGTAAAATTCGGAAGAGGGAAATTTTTAAAATTCCCTATAGTATTATTCTTCTATGCTGTGTCAGGAGGGATAAAGAAATGGCAGTTCCTAGGTTAGGAGGTTAAGAGAGGTCCTTCTCCTCCTCTACTCTGCCCTGGTGATGCCACACTTGGAACATTGTGTCCAGTTCTGGGCCCCTCGGTTCAATCAAGACATAGAACACCATGAAAGAATCCAGCGCAGGGCCACCAAGATGACTGAGTGGAACACCTTCCTTATGAGGTGAGTCTGAGGGAGCTCGGCCTCTTTAGCTTGGAGGAGACTGAGGGGTGACCTTATTAATGTTTATAAATATGTAAAGGGTGAGTGTCAGGAGGACGGAGCCAGGTTCTTCTCAGTGATGGCCAATGATAGGACAAGAGGCAGAGGGTGCAAGCTGGAGCAGGCAAGGTTCCAAGGAGAGATTATAAGGAGAAAGTTATTCACTGTGAGTGTGATGGAGCCCTGGAACAGGCTGCCCAGAGAGGCTATGGAGTCTCCTTCTCTGGAGACATTCAAAACCTGCCTGGCTGCATTCCTGTGTGATTTAGTGTAGGTGATGCTGCTCTGGCAGAGAGGTTGGACTAGATGATCTTTCAAGGTCCCTTCCAACCCCTAATGTTCTGTGATTCTGTGATTCCTTCTCTTAGGAAATACACCTTGGTCTCCAATGTCCTTGTCACCAGTGTTTTTCTATCAGGGATGGTGGCAGCTTTAGTGCCCTGTTTGAGCCATTTGGAAGTACCAGGTGCTGATGGGGTTAGAGCCGAGCTCAGCTGAAACCCTTCCGAGGTTTAACCCCAGTGTCAGGAAGGGCAAAGTATGGGCAAGTTCGGTTGGGCACAACTTCCCAAAGTCATCAACTATGAACCAATGATCAAACTGAGCCCAAAGACACAAGACAACTGTAGAAGTTTATTATGCTTTATCTGGTGTGAATGCACTGCTTCGGGGAATTGAGACCCCATCCTGCCTCCTTGTCTGCTTTCTGGATGGACAACATCTCTGCTTGAAACTTGGAGCTGCTTTCTCCCCCAGCTGTCCATAGCCATGCCTGGCTTCGCCCTATGACTGCTCAGCTTCCAGTGTTGGAAATGAAGATGGTCATTAAAACCCACTGACCCTCAAAAGAGCCCAAAATTAAACCCAAACTCTGTTTTAATGAAAGGTAAGGTGACATCTCTCATGGCTTCTGTCCTGTGTAACTGCTTGCTGGCTAACTGCACCAGAGATGCTTGTAAATGGGAACTTTATTAAACTTTATTAAACGACTTGAGAAGGGAGGGCTGCACCTTTCAGCCCTGTCACAGGAGAGCTGCTGCAATAAAACCAAGGTTTTAAGCTAGGCCACAGAAAGCAGGTTTAAACACACTCTGAGTTTTTATTGTATGGGTATGGAGATGCTTTCTTAACTAATGAACACATGGTGAAGCTGTTAATCGGTTTTAGGCTGTAGTCTCTGTGCACTGCACTGTTTAATTTCTTGCTCAGCTTTCAGTCTGTGAATGGTGCAGGACTAAATGTCCCATGGAGCCAAGCTCGAGGGCAGAATACCACAACACAAGAGGGCTAGGCACAGTTTCTTCAAGGAACAGTAGCCAAGTTGTGTGTGGGGAAAAAAACTCTGCTAAAATCATCAGCTGAAGGAGCTGATGGAGCTGGCAAGGTTTCCGGATTATCAGGAAGGAGCTGGGCAGGATTCCAGAGCTGCAGCGTACAAGCTAAAGCCATTAACAGGATTTTTAGTTTTAAGATAATGAAAGATTGGTTAGGGATTGGGATTTCCTGGACTCATGAGGCTTAGGAAATGCTAGGAACTTGGATGTGGATGGCTCTCCCTGGGGAAGCGGGCACAGGGGCTGCTCTGTGCCCACCACCAGACTCCCTCTGCCCCATCTCGGTGCCCCAGTGCCCGCCTGATTCCCTGCAATACTGGTGCCCAGTATTGGGGTCCGTACTGTGCTGGTGGCTCCCCCAGCCAAGGGAAGGGTGAGCTCACCCATTTGGCCAGGCCCAGCTATGGTCTGCATCCAGAGGAGGATGGGGTTCCCTCCAAGGCAGGGGGTCTTTCATGTATTTTTGCTATATTCCCTATTCCTCCAGTTGTTTGGACAAAGGAGTCAGTTCTTTCCAGGGACAGAGCACACAAAACCCAGCTCGTGGCCACGACAGCCCAACGGGGTGTCTGCTCACACACTGTAAGTCCTGGGGCTTTGATGCCAAGCTCTGCCTTTGTGTTTAGAGGGCTTGGAGAGGCGGTTTTGGTTTTAGGGATTTTCTGATAGGGCTGTGCTGATAGGATGGAGGAACACATAGAAGTGAATCAGCCACTGACTGTGGGATACAAGCCCAGGCAGACCCAGAGACAGGTTAGTGTGTGCTGGCACCCTGCTGAACAGCCAGCAGGACCTTGGGTGGGGGATTAGGCACCTTATTGAGCTGCTTACTTGTCTGTGGCCTTAGGTTCCTCCTGCTCTTCTGAACAACGAGTACTGGAGCTGACACTCTCAGCTCTGACCCAGAGGACTGCCATCCTCCTGCTTCTTGGTGGCTGGTTGCCCCTGAGCGATTTGAGCCAACGTGTTTCCTGTGTCCACTGGAAGAGAAAAGAAATCTCCTCAAAATCTCCCGATTGCTCTGTCCTTGTTCTTTTTTAATTTTACTTTTAATAAGCATACTGGGGTTGTGTGGAGAGCTTTTGGCAGCAGAGTACCACAGGGATGGCTTCTGTGAAAAGCTGCTAGAAGCTCCCCCCCGTGTCTGACAGCCAATGCCAACTGGCTCCAAGATGAGCAGGTTTGCTGGCAGGGCTTGTGACCCCACAGGGGACCCAGGCTGGAGCAGTCTGGTCGTGAGGGACTGCACCCATGGAAGGGACCCACACTGAGGCAGTTGGTGAAGAGCTGCAGGCTGTGGAATGGAATCATGTTGGAGAAGTTTGTGGAGGACTGTATCCCATGGGTGGGACCCCAGGCTGGAGCAGGGGAAGGGTGTGAGGAGGATGTAAGAAAAATTTCAGGGTCAAATGAGGGACAGTTACCTAGGTTTGGGCTGAGCATGAAAGTTGAGTAATTCAAAGGAGGTTGATTTGTTTGTTTATTTTTAAACCCATAAGATGCTGAATTCCTATTCTGAGGAAAAATGACTAAACTTTGACGTTCACTGCCTCGCCAGCCTAAGTGTCTCACAGTTACAGACGTGTTTTCCCAGAAGAAACCATCCAGAGAAACAATGTGCCTTTTGTGAAGAGCAGCTGGTTGAGTTAAATAATGATGCTTTCAAACTCCTTCATGATAATGGAAGAAGCGTTGTGACCTTTTGGTTTGCTGCCTGCCGTCATCTCAAGTTCGGCGGGGCTTTGCGGGCTGTGGGGTGACAAGACGGGGGGTGCCCAGCCTCTCTGAAGAGGTGCCTTTGGTTTCTGACACATGCACTGAGTGGGTTTCAGCCAAAAGCAGAGGGAGATGCTACCCTGCAAAGCCCTGGCCTCGGAGGGTGAGAGTGGCCAGGGAAGAGCCGCTGGGTGGGATGCAGAGATGCCAAGTCTGGAGTCCGACACCTACTCACAGCCACTCTCAGCAGCACTCAAGAGGATTAAATGGAGATGGAAAGAGCTCTTTTAGGGTCTCCCCTGTCTCAGTCTGTGCCTAGACACACTCATGCTTGGCCACTTACTTTTGTTTGCCTCGGCTTGGCTTTTGGATCGCTTCCTGCCTCCTTCCAGCCAGCACTCTTGTATCTATTTCTGCTCTAATTTATTTATAATGAGTCCTCCTCTCCTGCTTTCCCTCTTCCTCATTTTTGGTGGTGGAGGGAAAGGATCTTTGACCTTTTGTGTTTTGTTTCAGAGCACAGCTGCTTCTTTTCTTTATTTCCACCCCAGAAATCCCGTTGCCGAAGCAGCGTGACGCCGAGAGGCAGGGTGTGCACCAGGGCGAGAGGGGCAGGAAGCCTCTCAAACCCACACGCTGGCCACAATTTCAGTAACAGGTTTTATTTCAGGTGTGCTGTGTACAGTGTGCAAATCACAGAATCACAGAATCACATGGTTGGAAAAGACCTTTAGAGATCAAGTCCAACCATTCCTGCCCTAAGCTAAACCATAACCCTAAATACCCTTTTTTAAGCACATCCAGGGAAGGTGACTCAACCCCCTCCCTGGGCAGCCTGTTCCAGGCCATGACAACCCATTCAGTAAAAATTTTTTTCTAATATCTAATCTGACCCTGCCCTGGCACAACTTTGTGCCATTTCCCCTTGTCCTGTCTCCTGTCACCTGGCTGAAGAAACCATCACCCACCCCTCTACAACCTCCCTTCAGGTAGTTGTGGACAGTGATAAGGTCTCCCCTCAGCCTCCTCTTCTCCAGGCTAAACATCCCCAGCTCCCTCAGACTTTCCTCATAGGATTTTCCCTCCACCCCCTCCCCAGCCTGGTTGCCCTTCTCTGGACTCGCTCAAGGACCTCAATGTCCTTATGGTGAGGAGCCCAGAACTGGACACAGCACTCGAGGTGCCTCCTTGAGTACTCAGCCATTTGCTGAGTACAAATGGCTTCTCAAAAGTCGTTATAGGGGTCATGCTTGGGCATTGAGATAACGACTCACTGCAGCCTCTCAGTGTACATTACCAGCCCGTTTTAGCTCTTTGCTCATCAAACCTTTTAGCCAGACCGTCTGGACAATGCTGGGAAAGGAACAGGGGTCTCATTTAGGGGACGTGCACTTACCAGTGCCAGAGATGTAACTGCCTGCCTGTCTGTCAGTCCTGAGCCACATCAGATGGTGGACTAAAGAGAAAGGATGATTGAACTGAAAAAAGGGCTAATAAATTTTGACCTGCTTTTGGCAAGATAAAGCAAGTGCTTTGTAAATAATTTTTAGAGACATTTTGTTTATATTGAAATAATACCTTGGCCTTTGGTGGTATCTAGCTGAATAATTTATTTATTCATTTGCTTGTGGAATTAAAATGCAGTTGATGAATTAAAAGGCAGAGAAAGGGTGCTCTGTGTTTTCACTGCATTACAAAGCACATTAATATGTTTAGAGCTATAATATTGCATGCTTAAAAAAAACCAAACCCTAAATAAAAGAATCTGTTTCAGCGTTTCACGCTCACCTTCCAGGCAGTGAGGGACATGAAGGGGGTTGGTTGGGGGCAGCAGGGAGCAGGAAGGATCTGCGGGGTGATTTCAGATAATTCGGATGGAAAACAACAGACAGGGATGTTGGGGAATGAGATTTCTGTCCTGCCTTCTGCTGCTGAGCGCAGAGCTCACAGCCTGTCCCACAAGTGAGAAGCAGTGAATTAGGCTGGCAGCATCCCAGGAGAACACAACCCCTGGTTGGGTAGAAGGAAGGGGCAGGTGTGGAGCAGCTGGTGAGGTCACTGGCTCATATGGCAGACCATGAGCTGCACAGGCCACCAGAGAGATGCCTAGATGTTCTTGTCCCTGCTAAATCTGTACCTGCACTACCCTTCCCTTCACCACCCTAGCAGGAGGGGATGAGGCAATGCTCAAATTGCTCCTCTGCTACCACCAAATATTTCTGGGAGGGGAACAGTGCGTGCAGTGCTGTGTTCCTTGCTGTGACATGTCTCTGTACATAAGGGCATAGGAGCATCCCTACCCAACCTACTTATCACAATTTTGAACCCCAACTTAGCTCAATTTTGAACCCCAACTTACTTATCTCCGTTTGGAAACTGTAGTAGGTGACCTTACAGGTGTCAGACCCATCCAAGCTGCAGTGCAGATGTTGGTACAGACAGTACAGAGAGGATTTAGTCATGATGACAGCACAAGTATCTGGGACGATATTCCTTATATCACTCTCCCATAGAACACATTTTCCTAAGTAAGTAATGCTGGGTTTGGACCCTTTCCAACCCACCGTCTGCATGTAATATTGTCCTCTGACTCAGACAGCCCAGCCAGGGAAGTTAACCTAAAATAAAATACTTGTTTAATGATTTGGACTGAAAAGGCTGTTGCTAAGAATGAGTTTTGTCTCAAGCCCTAGCACAAAAAGGGCTTTTTTATTTCCCATTTGTGAGATGGATTTAGTTTATAGGTGCTCAGTGAATGCTCAGGTTCACTGAGAGGTTCCAGGGACTTTAAAATTTTGGCTTGTACTAGAAGGAACCAACTTGTGCACATTTAAATGGAGGTGGGAGGGCAGGGGGAGAAGCTCACAACATTAGTATTGAGGGAACATGCACGTTTTCGTTCATGTCCTATCTGATGATGTTGACAAGCCTCAGCTCATCCTGAACTGTGGTAGGGAAGGAGTTTATTTCCTGCCTGAGGAGGATGCTTAAGCACAGAGTTGAAGGGTTGATGCCAATGGGACCATAACAGTTCTGACATGGTGCTGACTTCAGGAGCAGAGATCTCTCACTGAGCTGCCCCTCCCTGCACAAGGGTGGGTTTGTGCTGCGTGGTCCTCACGGAGGGTCTTCGCCACGACACAGCATCATCTCACTCCTGCCCTGCAAGCTGAACGTGCCTCCTCTGGTGAGCCTCTCCTGGCTTTGGGATCTGTTTTTTACTGTGGATAGTTTTATTGCTGTGGATCTTCCCAGCCCTAATCCTTCACCTGCATGTTTCTACCTCTGTTCTACCCCTAGTTGCACTGGTGCTCAAGATAAGCCCATTCAGGGAGCTGAGTAGGTTGAGAATGATGAATCTGTCCATTTCTTTCCTTCCTGCTCTCTTTCCTTATGAGTATTTTGGAACAAGGAGGCAGGGGGGTGGGGGTGGCTCTGGTGCCAGGTGACACTCAGCTGATAGGGATCTGCAGTATCAGGCAACCACGGTCAAGGTCTAGTTTCCAGCCCTACCTGGCTTTGCAATGCTTAACCTGTCCATAGCAAAACTTTCTGTGGTGACTGAGGAATCCAGAGTCAAAACCAGAGATGTGTTTTTACATTTCCAGTTGGCAGTTTACCTACTGTGATCAGTTATTTTCTTGAATAGGATCTTCCACGTGTGTCGTGTGGAAGGACACAGACCTTTTCCACATGCAGCCAATGCCAGATGTTCAGACTAATGCTGCTGTGACTGATGTTAGGAATATTTGTTGGGAGAACGGATAGTCCTGAAAAAGAAGCTATTAGAATTTTATATGCTGCCCTCATCTTTTGAAAAAACCCTCTATAACCTTCATCCTGAGGAAAGTTGAACCTCTTCTTCAAAGCTTCCTACAGACACTTCCTTCACAGAAAATGCAGCTGACTTCAAAACGTTTTATTCAGTGATGATGCTGCATCACTGACATCACTGTCACGACAATCTCAGAAGCACTGCTGAGTGAGGCAATTTGGCACCTGTTTATTTTGATGATATCATGAGCTCTAGACTGTTTTATTTAAAGCTGTGTGTGGACCAAACACTACAGATAACCCTTTCATGCTGCTCTCTTTCTCAGAACTGCTGGTGCAGGATTGATACTGCACATCACACTGCAGCAACCTGCACGCTGAGAAATAAATCACTGATGGGGCCATATTAACGCAGCAGTTTTGCAAAAGGACTTTCTGAAACAGCCTGCTTAGGAATTAGTGCATGACTGGTGATAAAGATGGGCCTTTTAAGGATAAAACTGTCTGGATTAAAGTTTGGCTACTAGAAGATAACATCCTTCAGCTGAACTGCTTGCTCTGCAAGTGTAACGTTTTTTCTAAGGGAATTTGTTTGCTACAAACTGTTGTAAACAACCACAAGTTCTTGCGTTCGAAATCACCAACAAAGAGCATGGTCACATCAACAGCTACACTGAGAACTGTCTTGGAAAAAATGCCCCTGGTAACATAGTCCCATATAGTGTGGGAGGCATTTCAAGTCAACTGGCACAGCAGTGTCTTGACTTCACTGAGCTGCTCCAAGTGCTCAAACGCTTTGGGCATCAGTATCTATCTTTGACACCCAGAGCACCAAGCCAGAGTTAAAGACTGTAAATTACCACCTGAGATGTTCAGGGATTGCTGGGCACATAATGGACCACAGAAGATCATAGCATCGTAGAATATCCTGAGTTGGAAGGTACTCATAAGGGTCATTGAGTCCCAACTCCTGGCTCCACACACGGCCAGATAAGTCAGAGCATGTGACTGAGCGCATCGTCCAGACGCTTCTTGAACTCAGCCAAGCTGGGTGCTGTGACCACTTCCCTGGGGAGCCTGTTCCAGTGCCCGACCACCCTCTCAGTAAAGAACCTCTTCCTAACATACAACCTAAACCTCCCCTGTCACAGCTTCATGCTGTTCCCTTGGGTTCTTTCCCTGGCCACTAAAGAGAGGAGATCAGTGCCTGCCCCTTCATTTCCCCTTGTCAGGAAGCCACAGACCTCGATGAGATCTCCCCTCAGTCTCCTTTTCTCCACACTGAACAAACTAAGGGACTTCACCCTCTCCTCATAAGAGTTCCTCTCCGCACCCTTCACCACCCTCACTGCCCTCCTCTGGACACTCTCCAATAGTTTTGTGTCCCTCTTGTACTGTGGCACCCAAAACTACACCCAGTACTCGAGGTGAGGCTGCACCAGTGCAGTGCAGAGCAGATGCTTCCATGCATTGAGGGCTGGCACTATACAGCATCCGCAGGGGCTGAGAGGAAGAAATGTTACCTTTCCTTTTCTAAAATGTTCCCTGCCAGGACAGGAGAGTGTGTTTGCTCCACCCAGATGCTGGCAGAAAGAATGGTAAATGGTAAAATGCAAGTTGGTCTTTTTGGTGGTTTTGTTGGGGGGTTGTTTGTTTGTTTGAAAAGATGATGCCAGAACAGACACATTTGCCCCAGCAGCAGAATTTTATCCTTTAGCTCAACCACAACTTCCACCATATTTCCAGCAGGGAAACCAAAGAGCTTCACCTATTTTCAGTAAAACAGCAGCATTCAAAGCAGTAACTGAACCCTGACCTTTTCTCATCTAGAGCTTCTGTACAACAATGGTATTTTCACATCAGCTTTCCAGGTTCAACATGCAGTTAGGCACTGTATATTTATTGCTCAATAAATGCCTTGTACATTCTCCTTTGTTATAGGAATGGTATTTACTAATAAACACAATAATGTGCAATAGCCAACGCAGCATAATTATTTTTATTTAAATGCCCCAATTATATTAATATTTATTTTGTAATAAATATTAATAATAAAAAAACCTTAACTGTGTATAGAAAGAAAATCTCAGGTATTTTTACATCTCTTACCTGTACTGTCAACTTAGGTGACAGGGCTCCTCTTTTGTTGGATTTGGCACATACAACACAGTGTGTGACTCCCCGTTGCACGCCTGTTTGCTCGAATATTACATCAGTACAACTGATCAGCGATTAGGATCGTCAGTCTTAATTGTACCAGGCTAATAGGCGAGTGACACTCGGGGTAGTAAGGGAAAGAAGAGGCAAAAGAGTCCAAGATCACGAGTCCCCCCTTAACTCCCCTCGTGCTTCAGGCTAACCCGCCGCTTGTACACACAGTGCCTGTAAGCAGGGAACGTGCTTTGCTCTGACTGACACCCCGTCTGCCCAGGCTTCCCGTGTTTCCTTTCTCCTTTCTTTGCACCTCAGTTGAGTAACCATCATGCCCCGAAGTGACCTCACTGTTACTGACTGTTTATGTGTGTAGTGAGCACATCACACACGTAAGCAGGGACTAGACCGACACCTGCACTCGAGGAGGTAGTTACAGTCACTGCATTGCTACCGCTGATGGGACTGACATGATTAAAGCATCAGCAACAGGTCAGGACCCGCTCCAGCTGGCAGCTCTATTTATTTGCAGTCCCAGTGCCTTTTCCTAAAAACCAGTGGGTGTGAAAGTGCCTTCATAAACCCTGAGAAGCGATGGAAAGCACCCCAGCTCGCTTTCGGGGGGGGGCGAGTGACACACAGCACTGGTGCGTGCGTTGCCACAAGAGCAGCCACCAGTGCTGCTGTGAGTTAAACAAAGCCATACCACTCCAAAGCATTCTGCTAATTAAAAATAAATCCACATCAGAGAAGCTCTGCAAGTCCCAGGGACATGAAAGAAGAGTGTTTGCTGAATTTCTGAGCAGGGAAGTAACGCTGCCAGTCCTCAGAGACGGGGGGGGGGGGGGGGAAAGCACAGCTCCTGCTTTGATTTCCCTGGGGTAGCGATGAGCATTAAAGCAGGTGAGAGATGCACACCCCAGGGAATATTTTGTCCTGAATTGTTAAGAGTTTAGAGAGATGCTGTTGGATCAGATATGATCTGCAATGAAGCAACATTAAAAGCAAACCACCCCCTACCCCAGCCATTCTAAAATGAAAAAAAACCCAAGTGTTTTATTCATTTCTTCTCTCTTTCTCTCAAACCCTACCAGGAACTGCTGCCTCCTGCTCCCAGCCATCCACCCTCCTGGCCCTGGACACGACCGCGTCCTGTTGGGCCTGTGAAACATGAACTGAAGCACAACAGACACCTCCTGAAATAAAGAGCAAAGCCAAACACTATGGAGAGGTAGCTTTAAATTGCATGGCATGAAATATAATTTACAGGGATAACCAAACAAAAGGTTTAAAATTGGATTTACCATGGAGTTTCCTTTAAAGAACACTGGTTTGCGATAAAGACAATGGTAATATAGTTAATATAAGGCATGTAAATCTGAGGCAAAAAAGTTTATCCACTGAAGTAATCTAGAAAGACTAGAGCACATTTGCTAGTTAACTGCAATAAAATGCTGCTTTTTTGAAGGACTGCTGGCAATACAAGCAGAGGTGCTGAAGAAATTTCCACGTAAAACCACATTTACAAACCAACTTATTAATATGCCAATTCTTTATTGCATTCTGTATCTCATCAGATGTTTACAGGAGCAAGATATTTATATTTTGAAGTGTACTTCCCCTCAGTAGCCACATCTGTGTGTATGTGGGTGTACATGTGTTTGTCCCAGCCAGGGATAACCTTCTCAACCTTCTCCTCCCAACTCCCTTCTCTCCAAACAGGAATTGCATCTTCAACCTCTTTGTTTTCACACACATAGTTATCATAACAATACTAACAAGCCTTTGAAAAACGTCTTCCGTCCTCTCTGGCTCTAAAGACTTTCAAAGCCAGCCAGGCTTCGAATCACATCATAAATATGGGACATTTTTGATGTTCTGGTGAAGACTCTTGCTGCAGGACTGATGGAATACAGAATGACCACTGGAAACTGGGCCCTTTAAAACACCACTGGTTGTGTTTAATGAGACCAAATTAATTTGCCTCCTCCTCTCCTGTCCACAGTGCAGTCTGAGCTACAGTGAGATTAAGAGAAAGATTAGAAGTGTAGCATTGCAACCTCTCCTTCAGATTTTAGCAGCACCCTCATTGGACATTCTACTATTCAATGACCCTCAAATTAATATCAGTAGAGTATCAGTGATGATGCACATCCCTCACCCCAGCTTAATTAAATCATACCTTCAATTCATCACATATTCCAGTGTTCCCAATGCACTACACAATAACTATTCTTTAATAGATAAAGAGGTCTTACTGCCTCATGGGACAACCCAAACACCAGTCAAATGAATTATAAGTTTTTATAACTATCCTGGATAATAAATATACCCTGACACAGCTAACTTGCTAAAATAAAAGCAGATTTTTTCCTCTCTTCTTTTATAAAGAATAAATTCTTTTCTCATGCCTAGATCTTTCCTCCAGTTTCACCTTCAAAAGACCCAAGCAAAACAGATGATGAAGGAGCTCTAACAAAGCATTAGTAATTGTCCCCCAGCCGAAAAGGCACCTTCATGTACTGAGGCCACCCGGGGAGAATTCTGAGCAACAGTGCGGCAGCATCAGTCATGCAAAGGAGATGGCAGTTTTGACCCATTCCCCTTACTTTTCACAGGCAGAACCTGAAAGAATCTATTTTTGTTTTGTTTTCCTTCTTAACGGCCACTTTCTCTAGATCTGACAAGGCTGAGCACCGTGCCTGATCAGATAATGAATGTTTACACGGGATGGCCAGTGTTTCCAGGCTGCTCCATTGTTTCCAGCATCCAGTGGTGAAGCCCCCAATGCCTGTCAGGACAAGAAAGCCACAGCAGAGGAAGGAAGGGTTTCCTGCCTGACAAGACCAGTCCTGTCCAAATCAGAGATGGAGTTAACTACCCATTCAAACACACGCACACAACACACCAAAACAGATTGCCTGGTTCTGCCTTGCATAATATTATCAAAACCCAGTGAACTGGGATTAATTAAACAGGGTGAGATGACACCGTGGTGCTGGCAACACGGCAGGCAGAGGAATGATCACAAAACTGTCCTTCATTTATTTGTCCCTCTGGAAAAACACTCGCTCTGTGGCCATCCTGCCATTCACCTCCACGCTGCTGCATTTCTTTAACCCTGCTAAGTCGGTTGGGAGATGTGGGGTGAAAGTTTACAGCCTTGCTGTTGTGCAGATTTGGGTGGCTTTTCTGATTAGAGAACAGTAGGTGTTTTATTAATGACTGTGTTTAGCCTCAGCTTTAGGGTTTATATGTCCAGCAGGAGTGGGCGTCTTCTTTGTAGTCACGCTCGGTGACATCAGTGATGCTTAGGCACTTGACAACATGGTAGATGTGAAGATCTGCTGCAGAATCTGGGGGATCTCTTTGGTATCCATGGCAATAAAAGACCGACCTGCCGGTAGGGTCCTCTGCAGTCTAAAGAGCAGAGAGAAGGACAAGACACAATTACCATTTCAAATTACCTCCCCCCTGACCCCAACAAGCCATGGTCCTTTAAGAAAGGACGTTTTTCTTTCTGAACACAGAGCCAACCCATGCCGTTCATGTCGCTGTCGCCATGCAATTAAAGGCTTGGGAAAGCAGCAGTGGGAGGAAGCACTGAGCACAGCCAAGTCACAGAGGTCCTTTCAGCAAGACAACCAAGAGCATTTCTATGGATTTCTGTTCACATCCTCTTTCTGGCGTGCAAGAACTCCCTTTTGATCAAGGTACCAGTGACCCCACGAGGTATTACCACAGCTGGTTTCCTGAGGGCAGCTAGAGAGTTACTCTGGAAATGAAGATATTCCCTTACACTAAATAGATTAGCATGAACCCGCAGCTCTCTCAATTCAACACCTTCAGTGACCGTAACTGTGCTCTTTGTGTTTCCTCCTCGAGACTGCAGCAGATTAGATGGAAACATGTTTTTTTCTGTTAATACTACCCTGACACATTTTTATGCAGAGCTTAACCCCCCTTAGTGAAGGTAAACAAGGCGCAGGTTACAAACCCTGTCTCCCTCATGCCCAGTCAGCGGGCTTGGAATTTATTTTTGTCACCACATGTCAAAGGCGTTTATGCTCCACACTGTTTCCCCAGTGCTAAGGTAGGTCTCACTTTTCAAGTGAGTTTTTAAAAAAGGCTGCACTAGAGGGTTCCCTTCTCCTCCCCCACAGCAGTGACAGGAAGGCTCTGTCTCATTCTGCACTTCCACGGACGCACAAGTGCATTTCAGCGACAGTGCTGCGTGCATTTTCCATACCCAGTGAACTAGGCAATTATCAGAGCTCCTCTTACACACAGCAGGATATGGGCAATGCTTTTTGGGGTTTTTAATTCCTAGCAGAAGTTAAAGGGCCTCCTGTAATTAGAACCTTGCAGAATGGATTCTTTTTTTGTGTGTGCAGCACAGCTCTGATGTACAGACCTGAGACATGACTAACGCTGGCTGCGCAGCAGCATCTTTCAGCTCTTTTCTGATTAAACCTATGTACCAAGGACCAACTCCCTTCGGGATTTCACTCCCTCAAACAGAACCAGAAAAGGCACTGTTGGTATTTGTGACTATAGCAGCTATTTCTGCTGCACGGGCTGCTCCTCAGTGGACATGGAACATCACTTGGGACAGAATTTCCTTATTCTTCCTTGTGCCAAATCAACTTAAAGTAAAATAATGTAGTAGCACTAAAAATAGGCATAGTGGTTCAGACTCTCCAAAGATTTTAGGTCTCTGACACAACCAGACTGAGTAAATTTTTGGCAGTTTTAAAGACCATTAAATGCCATCTTCTCTTGCTTTAATCTCATTTCTTAGGCTCACGTGGATTCATTGCCCATACTGGGCAATGGCAAAGGCACCGTGTCTCCATTGTGATTATGTAGTGATAGTATGTACAGGGACAATGCACATCCTTCAGTGGGAGGATGGCGTCAGGTACTCCCTTTGGATGTGAAGAATGCTCTGGACCAGCTGCCCATTAACTGCAAGGACCCATGTATCAGTCTCCTTCCTGACACAAGACAAAGCCACTGCTTCTTGACAGTACATACAGAAATCAGAGTGATGGATGAAAACTTGGACATGAGCTGACAGCCTAACTCACAGCCCAGAAAGCCAACCACATCCTGGGCTGCATCAAAACCAGCGTGGCCAGCTGGTCAAGGGTGGTGAGTCTGCCCCTCTGCTCTGCTTATAGTGAGACCCCACTGGAAGTACTGCGTCCACCTCTGGGGTCCCTGGTACACGAAAGACATGGGGCAAGTCCAGAGCAGGGTAACAACAATGATCAGAGGGCTGGAGCACCTCTGCTATGAAGACAGGCTCAGAGAGCCTGTCTTGTTTAGCCTGGAGAAAAGAAGGCTCTGGGGAGACCTTATTGTGGCCTCTGCATATGTAAAGGGGGCTCATAAGAAGGACAGAAAGACCTTTTTTCCCCAGGGCTTGGAGTGATAAGGGGTAACAGTTTTAAACTGAAAGAGGATAGGTTTAGATTGGACATACGGAAGAAACTTTTTATGATGAGGGTGGTGAGACACAGGTTGCCCAAAGAAGCTGTGGCTGCCCCCTCCCTGGCAGTGTTCAAGGCCTGGTTGGATGATCAAAACCTCAGTGCAGAACACCAGCACAGGCAACTGTGTCTAACTTTACTGCATTAAAAGCATAATTTAGATTTATGATGAATGGAAACAACGAAAGTTCTATTAGGGATAAAATAAATATACTCACCTATCTGCCTGGTCTCCTAAGGATCCTATAAATATGGCAAAGGCATTGACTTGAGGATTGGTGGTCAAGACCTGGGCAAACCTGGAAGGCTGAATACCGTATCGCTCCAGATTGGCGTCACTCAAGACGATTACAAAATACTCATCAGCCTCTTCCTTGGCGATGTCCCGGACGGCGTGCTCTGTCCCTTCCAAGGTATGGTCTCCACTCATGCAGAACTGAGCATGGGCATGCATGACCTGTGTGCACAGCGTAACCAAGGGGAAATATGTAAGTGGACTTTATGCATAAACATCCGTTTGAGTTGGCACAGGGAGGGAGCAAATATTCACTTGTGCTACATTAGGGGGATGCTTCAGAAATGTGGGCACTGGTCCAGATGCTACAGAAGATGCAGCTCTTTGTACATAATATGTTGCATTTTAAGACAGGCGTCACTTCTTAAAAATACAGCAGGTCAAACAAAATCTACACATGGACAGAACCAGACTGGACTGTAAGGAAGGTAAAATACTTTGATCAGCTGCAGTTTGAGTATCGCTCCACTCCTATCTTTGAGGAAGAAAACAGGGTTTAGTTTCCAAATACTGTGACTGGCTCCAGCCTGTTTATAACGTGCACTAGGTTTCCAAGCCCCAGTAGTGCTGCAGTTGTTATCAAATATTTGATTCCTGACATCAGCAGTAAGGTGTAAAGCTGCTGAAACGGGTTGCTTGAGCTTTTCTGAAATAAAAATACAACATCAATAAAAATACACTGGTTTTATTGATGAAGCTGTTTCCTATCCGGAAGGTAAGGAATTTTAGACATGAGGAAACCCAGTCCTTCAAACCCAAGTAACTGCTGATCTTTTAGAAATAATTTCTGAAGGAAGCTGAAACACACAGCTCTAACCTCACAAGCTGCCAACCAGGTAAATCCTCACTCAGGTTTTCTGCATCCTGCTGCAGCAAAGTCTTGATGGATACCCTCACTCTGCAATCGTGGCTTAACACGTTTTGAGTCTAGCATTGACACGTTTTCCCACTGCTAGTGTGACACGTCACTTTTTGAAGGTACCAGGCTAAATCAATGACCTGGTATGGAACTTCCCATATTTCCTTGACAAGCACTCAAAATGACACATTTATGACACAGCAGTCCAGAAAAAGGCATGTCTAACTTCTACTATTCTGGCACAATTTGTTTTCTGCCAGGTCTCTGAAAGGTCCTGTCTCAGCTTTATGCAAATACACAAATTTCACTTTCTGGCCTTTTATTTCATTCTTACGATGTTTCGCATCCTGTGACCTACCTACAATTTCATTTTTGCAGTCATCAAATCCTTAATTACCCCTCAGCACTTATCAGTAGGATTTACCTTGAGAACCTCTAATCTTTGCTTATTGTTCTTGGGAACTTTGTCGCTCTCAACCAAGGTGATGTCGAAGCCATCCCCTGAGTGTCCAACGATGTCATACTGCAAGAAAGAAACTTCATCAGTCATCTGTTAGTCACGAATGGCCCTTGGGTCACAATGACATGAGACAGATCAAAGGCTATTTGCTTTCAACAATAAAACCCAAATACAGTTTCCTGTTCCTGTTTATGAGCCTCTTAAGGGAACTACTTGCCATTTCTCACTGATGTGGAACTACGGGAACGAAATGCTAAAACATGAAATTAAAGAACAGTTACTTATTTCTGTGGCCTGTTTTTCACATCATCCCACCAGCTGCAGAGTGGTGATGCATAAGACAAAGACCTTGCCCTCTCACATTGTCCACTTATTTTCTTAAAGTAGCAATTTTCATCCTCAAGTCTGACAAACAAGAAGAGCATTGTTTGAGAGCAGCTCCCAAGTTTGATGGATCATTTCTGTGACCTCATTCTGCTCTGATAAAAAAAAAAGCATTACAAGCCTTCTTTTTTTTTTTAAAGTCAGCAGTCCTTATTTTGTGTATAACAGATCAAAGTCACTGCCCAAAGTATCTAGAGAAGTGAATTCTAAGAGTCTCTGTATGTTTTCAAAGGACATCATTCCCCTGTGAAAGATGCTGCAAAAACACATGTAGAGCTGTAGTAGTTCAAATACCTTGTCGAACAAATGATGTGATATTTGCAAGTCCTTTGTTTTATGTGAGATTTTTATTATTGATGCATGAAAACCAAGACAAGCTGAGCTATGGCAAGTTCCTGCCCTGCCCTTTGTGTTGTAGATGTGGCAGTCACCCCAGGGCGAATTCATAAGCAGGACAACAGTGGATTTAAGAGCTGACTGCACCAAATAATAAAGCACAGTGCACGGATCCTAAGCCTGGAGAGACCTGACCTGGTAATTCCTCAACATGAACATGCCTGTATTTTCCCCTGCCTAGCTGGCACAGACCTGTCCTTAGCTGCCAGAGAGCCCTTGTGCAACGCTTTGTCTTTCTGTTATCTTTTATGCAGGCACTGCCTATAGGTCCGGCTGGGTCGACCATCCCTAGTTCCCACATAATAATTTGGTAAAAGGTAGGTCTCATTCTCAAAGACTTTCTGAATATTCTTTCCTATCAAAGACTACATTATTTGGTGGAGACTGAGGAAATTGCCTTCTTTATTGACAAAGCTCTTTAGAACAGTTTTCATACTGCTAATTTGCTTTAAAATATTTCAAGAGTGAGAGAAAGCTTGAGCAGCTGGAACATTTTTAAAGGTGACACCTCCCTCTGCAAAACAGCTAATGTTCCACATTATTTCACCCAGGGTCAGACCATTTCATGACAGCCTCAAATAACCCAGACTTCATTCCCCCAGGAAATCTTTACATAAGCTAGTCCCCACATGGTCCCATTTCATTTTGCTCGGTTGGCTTTTCCCATTCCTCTTCTCCCCAGCACTTCCATTTCTTGCTTTTCCTACCCAACCTTATGAAAAGCTTCCAGTTTGAGACATGCTTTCTCTTCAAAACCTATTTCTTATCTCCATCAATGCTTCAGACTCTCTTTCCCCCCATGAATATTCAGCTGGTGCTTCTGTCTTCCCCAAACCATTATCTTTCCTGGAGAAAAGACATGGCAAATGACAATACACACATCTTGAGAGCACTGCTGAGGTGACATTCAACATCCTTCCGAATTAACGCAGGAATAAATTGGGAACATGAACCACCCACAAGGAGAGTGTGCATGTGAATTGTTTCAAAAACTAGAGACTATTCAAATCAGAAGAGCTAAATAAAGCAGTGGTTTAATGGAGCGGAAGATACACAGCGCAAACGTGGTTCTTACATAATATCTCCAGGTTGGCTCTTTATTAGGAAACTCTGCACATCCTTTGCTGAGCGGTTTTGTATTCGGTATCACTCTTAAATCAACAACCTAATTATGCACAGCAAATGCTGCCATTCTCCTGAAGAACAAGAAGCCTGACTCCTTCGTAACGAGCTCCTTCCCAGCATTTCACCGACCTGTCCTGTTCTCAGCTCCGCCATACTGAGTTCATAGGGATAGGCCAGACTTTGCTGTCACCTGGGAATCCAGTGTTGGTTCTGGGCACGCACTAATAACGGACCAACCTTTTATCTCAAAAGGCTGGGTGTAAACTTGATGGGACAGTCTGGGTACAGGGAACTGCTACAGCTCCTAGGTGAAACACCAGATGTTGACCCCGCGGTTGGGTCCCCTCAGCATTCCTGCACTAGGTGGGAATGCACAACCTGGGTGGGGGCAAGGTGAGGCTGAAATGATCTCCACAAACTATTGCAGGCACGTAAAGCCACTCACCTGGGAACATCACGTCCTGCCTGCTACCTCCTCAGCTAGCTGTCTGTTATTCTCCCTGTGTGCCCATGCATGTGTCAGAGGAGGTGTATTTAAAAGATGTTATCTGTTTCCTTGGTTCTTTGCCAACAGTTTACCACCCCACTTGCAATTAACAAAGGTGCAGCGAGGCAGTGGAGAAGAAGTGCCTGTTTTCTTTGTCCTGGCTGAGGCAAGTGGGGCCTCCCCCAGAGCAGGGAGAGATCTCACCATGCCTGAGCACCTGCACTGTGGAAGTGCTGCGGTCACAAGCCCTTGCGCTGGTCCTTATGGTCCTCTGATCCCCCTGGAAGTCAAGTCAAGGACCAGGAGTGGCCAAAAGCTAATGACCATGAGGCTGCTTTTGGGCAGTTTAGTTCCCCAAATCAGATGAGTACTCGTGCCCCTGTCCTGGGGACAGGAAGGTAGCAGCACTGACTTGGATTGACTTAGGGTAGCATGCAACTGCAGCCCAGGAGACCCTCCCTGTGAGGAAAAGGCAGGCTGACAGCCAAGCTTTAGAGGTGACAGAAGGGAGTTGTTTCCCCAGTGGGACATATGGAGTCTACTGCAACTTGGGGAAGCAGATTTTGGGACAGAGTAGACTGAAGAACCCCACTCTGCAAGGGCACAGAAGGAAGATTTAAATCTCTCATCCAGGTTTTCTTTCAGTAAATTATTACCTCCTCCTGACACACGTTCTGGTAAAACAAACCCTTAAAGAGTTCTGAGGTTACCTTGTGCTCATTTTAAAGAAAAGGTGCAGGAAGCTCCACAGCCCTGGCCAGCTGGGAACCCCAACACATGCAGGCAACGTGCACACTTTGTCAAAACCAATTTCCTTCCTTTGCACGAGCACAGGAGCTACAGAGGAGCACAGAAAGCTGAGAAGCAGGGATCCAATGCATTTTTCTCACTAACTCCCTAGGAGCACTGTGAATGGAGTAAAAAGGGAGAGAAGAGCTGTCATATGATCAGAACCGACTTTTGTTTTGTTTCACAAAATAGATTGCAAGCAGAGGCTCTCCTGACAAATCCATCAGCAAAATACTTGTTTGCCACAGTGCAGGCTAATTGAATTAATTTATTACTGTAGTAGACAGCGGCTCATTTTCCAATAGCCTGAGGTGCACTGAGACAAGGACTGCTCTGTTCAGAGCTGGAAGTACACAATATGCAAACACATCTCCCGAAATAGCATCATTTTGTTGGTTTCTTTCCATACAGGTTTAAGCAATCCCTACCCCACCGTCACATTTTGCCCTGAATGGATGCTCACTGCTGCCCAAAAATGGGTAAAATGGAAGACTTTGTCTTCTGCAGCTGCCATGCCAAAAGGTTTGGTTCCTGAAGGCATTTAAAAAGCTGAAAGAGGAGGCACGCTGAATGTAAAAGGCAGTGTGAAGCTAGCTGGAGGGCTAGATCCTTATAAATTCATCTCATCTTTGGACAACACTGAACATTCTTCCCTACCCCCCCCCCCCCCTTCGAATTTATTTCAAACCTTTTGTTTATTATTTAAAAGAAACTATTCTGCCAAGCATGTGGAACATTTTTTTTTCCCCCTGAATTAATAGTGCTGTCTCCACAGTAGATTCTACAAACAGGGAATGCTGAAACAAGCATATGAAATGTACAGTATCCCTTTAATATAGTTATAAATAACAATTCAGGCTTTTCCTACCACTTACGTAACATGCCATTTATTGAGCCACTTATAATATTTTCAAGGCTTCATAAAATTACTGTTAGATAATTTACTGGACATGCCTCCTAAATCTGCCATCATCTGTGCAAATTATGGTAATTAGGGATGATATAAGACCATATGGTTTGTGTGACAGACATAATACTACCACAGATAAACACAGGACAAACTGCCCTTCTGCGCATTCTCAAACAGCTGGCATTCTAAAATCACCTAAAATGAGATGTACAAAAGATGTGAGAACTTTAATCCTGCAAATTAAGTTGCTTCTTATAACTAAGACGTGTAAGTGATGCATCCAGATATTCAAAGGGGTCAAGGGGCATCTGAAAGAACATATTTAACTTCCATTATTAGGATGAGACCGAGAATGTGGCTTCTATTATCTCAGTCACTCCCACCTTCTTCTTTAATAAAGCCCTTCAGAGGGAGTGTGGATGAGATGACACTGGAGGAGGGCTTTGAAACATGGCTGTTAATTTACATGGCTTTCCTGACTGTGCAATGATCCTCCCCTTTCTCTCCTGACAAGGAATGATTCACTGCCTGTCCTTATGGGAAATGGAAGCGGGCAGGTTGTCCTACACAGGCATAAAGAGCTGACAAACACCTGCAGCCACTTGTCTGACTTTTCATGAAGGACAGCTTCGTTACCTGCTAGGTACAGTCACATAACCAATACTTAGCTCTTCTCTAGAAGGCAGGGGGTAAATATTCTCTACCTTCCTTCAGCGCTGTAAAGACCCATCGACAATCAGCATCATCAGTGACACCAAGGGGTACCACACGTGGGGACAGCTCAGTCGGTAAGATAAAATAACCAAAGAAAAGCCCATCTGATTCATTCACAGCCTTAATTAGCAGACAACTATAACGAGCAATAGCAGAAATTTTTTCTTGAACCACGAATTGGTTTCCAGAGTTTGCACTGCACTGAGGTAGCAGAAGGGAACCTTAATATGTAAATCCCCTGTGACTGCTCAACAAGCCGGATGGTCCCCCAGGTTTAACACACGTTGTACAAGGAAACCCTCAGGTTTGCAGCACATATTGTTGTGACCCTTACAGATGGGGCTGAACAGGAATAGATAACAGCAGGCATATCAAAAGGCCAAAAAAGTCTATTTTTATAAAACCACTCTTGTAAGGCAAGAAGAAGATAAGGAAGATAAAGAGTGAAAAAACTGCAGATTTCTCATTGCACACAACACAGTTATGTGTTCTTTTCTCTTTGTTTCATATGGTTCCTCTTTTAGACATGAGAAATGCATGCTATTTTTATAGACATACCCAAACTTCAGCTTTGTCCTGAGAAAAATGAGCATCTTGCAAAGCGTCAGTGTTGTACAGAGTGGAGTCACTGATGTTTTAAAACAATCCCTGTCTCTCTTACTCTTTGAGGACCTAATTACACTGACTAGAAACTGAAGAACTGGTACATGTTCTGGTTATTGGTTTCATTCATGCAGGCATAGCAACTGCCATACCAGATTATATTAAAATAAATAAATAAATAAAAGGCTTGTATTTTTGAGCTGAAGATTTCAGAAATGCAATTTGTGAAAGGAATGACTCAAAGAGTCCATCAGCACATCCATGGGAGATTTCTCATATGAGAGGATGGCAAAATTTAGATTGAAAAGAGATACTTTAGCCTAGTCACTGGATCGTGGTAAGAATATGGTTCAAACATGACTAGCTAATAAATGCCTCTGTGCTCATTTTGGAGAACGACTTCAGTGGCCAGGACACATAAGGCCACATCTTGCTTGCTGTCCTAGTCATCTCTGGTCTACTTGTGTAGATACTATGCTTCAAGTAAATCAAATCCCAATAAGGCAGCACAGAGAGATGTGGAAGAAAAATACTTCTCTTTCCAGGGGCAAAAGCAGATCTGAAGTTGACAAACTTCACACTGGATCTGGCCAGCCTTGAATCAAAGGGCTGTTACTGGCCCCCCCAGAGTTCTCTATCCAGTGGGAGGAACCCTTAAATGGAGGAAGAGTGACCCAGGAAGTGACTGAAGTTGAACAGATGTGAAAGCTGATGAGAACTTGCTTTCTTTGGCATCTCAGTAAAATATCCATCATCTTCCTCATCACTGTTATTTTAAGTATGAAATTTGCCTTACAGCTCTCTTGACTCAGGGACTGTAAGTACAACATTACTATTCTCATCTTACTCTCATCAAAGCATGGCAATTTTCACCTCTAATAACTGCACGTGGGTTTTGTGTGAAGTGTTTTAATAAATGGCAGGTGGCTGCTAGAGAGGGACATTAAATGTCACAGCGCTCGGAGCTCCTGGCACGGCCAAGGTTTCGCCGATGTGCGGGGCAGAACACCGGCCAACAGCAACTCCTGCCAAGCAAAACATCATCATCTGTAACACACACAGAGGGATTTGAGAGGTAATGAAACAGATTTTAAAATCCCAGAACTGAAGACTTAACGATCTTGCGGGCTGCCTGTCTGCTCCTATGTGTTATTTCTTTACCGTGTACCTGAGGGTCATGTCTGGGTTCTCAGCTACAGAGCTGCACTGGAAATAAGGGCAGCTGGTTATCTGCCACTGTGTTACACCTTTTTTCAGTGTCATCACTTTCTAAGCCTGTGTGGAAATGTAAAATAATCTGCTGTTCACAACAAGAGCAGACTGGCTGTGGTAGAACAGAATTAACAACTGTCCCCTGGTCCATTTCCATTTTACTCAGGATTTATCAGCTCCTTGGTTTTTATCTCCTCCAAGCTGAGGAGTTCTTGTTTACTTAGACATTTCTTGTATGGGGACACTTCCCTACCTTTTGTAATCTTTGTCACCCTCCCTTCTTCTTCAGCTCTACGAGAACTTTTGTGAGATAGGGGACCAAAGTTGCACATGTTAGTCCTGATGTGAAGGCACCAAGGATGTTTACAGTGACATTTGGATGGTTTCTGCTTTATTCTCCACTCTTTTCCTAACAGTTTCCAACATTCAGTTAGCTTTTTTGACAGCTGGTGGGCACTGAGGGTTGAAAGAACCATACAACATAATTACAAGATTTCTTTGTTGAGCTGTAATAGCTGAGACTGAGCACTAATAAATAGCTGACACTTCCTCACTGTGTATTTAAAATCAGAATTGCTTTCTTCCATCTGCAGCGCTTTACATTTAATAGTACTGAATTTCATCTGCCATATTATTTCCCAGTCACCAGTTACGGCCAGGCCCTTCTCCAATTTCTTGCAGCTGGATTTCCCTTTTGTTTTTTTCCCAGCCAGCCTCATACAACTAGAAAGTTCTGTCACCTCACTGTCCATCCCCTTTTACAGATCACTTACAAATATATAGAACAATGTAACGATATCAGCTTTGGCACAGATCCCAACACAGTTCCACCAGTGACCTCACTCAACATAACAGCCAGTGGGTCTGTTTTCTGACTCTGTGGCAGTAGCTCATTTAGCTGAAAGCTTTCCCTTTCATCCCCCAAGTAGCATCATTTCTTCACGAGCCTCTGGTGAGGGACTTTGTCAAATGCTTTTGACTAAGGAGACTCTATCAACCAACCTTGCTTGTCACATACATAGAGACTCTTCAGAATGCATTCCTTCCCTCTACAAAACCAATGCTGACTATACCTCAATCTATCATATCTATCCTTGTGCCTCCTACTTCTATTTCATCTTCCTTTGTGGATGATAACATGTGTGTTGCTCAGATAGGCCTGGTTGACCAAGCTACACAAATTGTCTTGTATAGTTATGTTGGCCCTGTTAATATTTGTCATTAACTTTTCTATTATCAGTGAGCAGGAGATACATGAGCAGCTGAACCAATAAACTCCTCATTCCTCATGATTACAGTTGAGTTCCCATGTGGTTTTCCTGGGCTAAGGTCTAAGCTTATGGTTACAGCATTTCTCTCCAACAGGAACACAGTGCATTGTTCTCTACCTGTCCTATTTTCATGACATTTGCAGGAATTGAGTGTATTTGGGAACAAAATCATAATTTTAAGTTTGTTTGATAATGTGCCACATGCTCTGTTGAAGCATGTTAAAGGGGGAGAAAGCATTACCACCAGAGACTATGGCAGCACATGCCTTGTTTCCTTGGGAAAGCAGGCTACAAACATAATGCCTGTCTCTTTCCTGACAAACAGAAGTCCATGTGTTTGTCGTTTAGAAGACGTTCTACAAGCACGCGCCTCTGTACGGCCCGTTTCTGCACCAGCGATTCTACAAAAGGACAGAGACCTGTAGGGTTCTGCTGTTGGAGGAACAACATGAACCACATCTGGCTGAATTAATCTGGACTAAGTTTTCTGTTAATTTTGTTTAGGAGATTTTACATTTTGATGAGATGTGTTTCTAAGTCTTATGTTTGAGATGTTCCTCAGTAAAGGCACTGGACATCTTTATTCCATTAAACACCATCTGTCAAGAATTAATTTGAGACTGGCCATTCCTGTCTTTTTTAAGGTTACAGAAACATACCCTAGATGTTGTTTAGGCTTACTGAGGCAAATAAAAGGGCATAAAAATTTATTTACATTTCCTTTTCAGGCTAGCATTAAATGACATTTGGAACCTACTATCTTTCAGTATGAGAAATTATTTTCTTGTTTTCAGGTAACTGGAAGAGAACATAAGTAAGGGACAAAGAAGTTTGGTCTTTACTGTGACAAAGTACTACTGTCTGCTCTGGGCAGAAGGAAAGGTGGGGCATCCCTGCATGTCTTGGAGCTCCTATTTACTTGTGTTCCACGAGCTTAAGCGTTTCTGCTCAAAGAGACAAAAACCCAGATAAATACAGAAAAAGGCAGCATATTTCACTAAATCAAAGTCTTAGAAGCCTCAGATTGAATCCTTCCCTGCTGGAGCGTGTAATGTTTCTGATCCATTCACTAGTATTATTTTTCAGGTTGCTAGAAACAGATTAATGTCTAGATTTCCTTGCGGGAATGAATAATGCTCTTTGGCTAGACTGACTGCTGAAACACTTTTTCCACTGCTCCACACAGCCTGTGCAGTAACCACAGAGCTCCTAGGCCAGTTGTAATTACCTTGAATTTGTGCTCATAGTTCTCAAAAGCTTCCATGACCATGCAGACAGCCTCCATGGAGCGCTCCAGTCGCCCATCCACCCCGTTGAAGCGGTACATGCTGCCGGAAACATCCACCACCAGGCGCAAGCGTTTAGGTTTCTGCTGGGGGCTCCCAGGCTGACAGGGAAACACAGCAGGAAAAAACCCAAAACAACCCAATTTAGATGGGAAAGCCAAACATTAGCAAGGATAAAATGTTTCAGAAATGGAACTCAACACACTTTGCAAAGCAAGTAACTTTTATCCAGCAAACATTGATTTATTTTAACTTTTTATTTAAAAGAACAAAGACCTTAAAACTTTTTCCCTAAGAGTTTCAAATGACTTAATTAACAGATCCCTCAATTCACTCTTTTCCCTCACCTTCAATGACTGGAAACAAAATACCTCGAAAAAATTTCACACATGCTTGTTAGGGAAATACCTTTTTTGTCTCAGTTTTGATTCTAAACATTTTATTTCAATGAAGAGAATCTCAAGTTTATCTTTCTGCCAAGGGTTATAGTGGAAATGCTTTTCCTTGGCTTATGGTACTAACAGGGATCCATGTAAGACTGTAAAAGCTTGTCTGCTGAGGTTAATAACATTCAAAAATGTTTGAAATCTTGTTCTGATTAACTACTAGTTTCTTCTTCATTCTAATGCTAAAACCATTATTTTTTTTCCTGAAAACAATCCCCATCTGTTTTAACAATTTTTGGCACAGTACATTCAAGGGAGGTATTTTATTTAGTGTGTAATGAAATGAGTCTGGATTCAAGTACAAGCCTAATAAAGATGATCTGGCTCAAAACAAGTCGCTTTAAAAACAAATAACTAAAATGTTCCCTTTACCTGTAAAGGGTTGCAAACATTTGTGTGCTTTGTTACTGTCCTAAAGGACTGTGGCATCCCTGTCCTCCCAAAAACAAAGGGAGAGAAGCGGACACATCATGTCATCCATTTATTTTGCCTTTATTCAAAACTTAAAGATGTCCTTTTTTTTTTTTCTTAATTGAACTATTTTTACAAAGACTTAACACTGATACAGTGACTAAATACATTTTGCAAAATAAGAAATGAAGATGTAATCACTTTTCCCCTATGGATCTTTCACACAGGCGGTGCCAAGTTCCACGAACTGTTCAAAGCTACAGACATTGGGACCAAATAGCATAAAAAAATAGTACCAGGGAGTCATCAGATGTGGGTAACTGACGTGTAAAAAGATGTACTCAGCTACTAAAAAACCCTCTCAGTGTAGTTAAAAACTGCAATCTATCATTAAGAATTACTGTTAAATATTATGGACTAGCCCCACCAGTTTTGGCCGGGTTGTGTTGGTCTGATTCAAGTGGTTTTTCTGTTGCTGACTCACACAGGCCTAATCATAACATCTTCTAAGGAAAGGCTGACCTGACCCACAGGACAGAAAACTTTATCACATCTTAATGGCTCTTCCTCACAGTTTTTTTCCCATTATAAGTTTTATTCTTGTCAATCCAACTATATGGAAGTTGGAAATCCTCATGTATCATGAAATAAGAAGACATTTGTAAACCACTTTTTTAAAAAAAAAACTTCCCAGGGTATTAAGGTATTTATTATTGAAAATTAAATTAATGAGAAAATATTTGTATTTTTCATAGACAAAGAAATAAAATGGTTTGTGCTAGTTGCCTTCAGCTCAATAAAATCTAAAACGAGAACAGAAAAACCGTTGTGCTGGATCAAACAATGGAGTGTCGAGATCCACATCCTGAGATGTGAGAGTGGCAAACAGCAATTACATGTGTGTGACTACAAGAAGTGACGCAAATCTTCCACTTTGTGGTTGCCTCTGTCTCAGGGAGAGGCGTTCCTAAGATTTTCCCCAAACTTCCCAAGATTCTTCTGAGTTTCTCATCCCTATAACTCACCAAAACTCCACTTACATTTGTACAGCCACTACGAGGACAGAAAAGTGGCTAAGCACTTCCCTACCTTTCCCTGCTACTTGTTGGATACTCACTTGTGGCTCAAGTTCTCCCCGTCGTTTATATATGGCTTTTTCTCCTGTCAGCCCATCAATGATTTTGGCATCATCTAGTTCTCCAACAGCTTGGTGTTTCAGCCATTGCCTTTCCTTACCCTTGGCCTGCAAGAGAAAAGGAACCTTCATTCACACAGTGATGTCACTTTAAGCAATTTAAGACATACTAAACATGACATACGAATGAATTTTTGTTGTAATGATGTGACAGTTTTGGCATAAGTCAAAGAAATGCAAACACATTTTCATAGCTGTCCTGCTGTTTTTCTCTGAAAGAAAACCTTACATTGACAAAGAACACGTTCCCTCTGTAATTTTGTCTTCCTTCAGTTGTTTCATATATGGGAGTTTAATGCAGACAGCAGAAATTATAACCCTTTTTCTTGCAAATGTGCTGAAAATCTGTGTAGCTTGTGAAGAAATATCTACAGACAGAAGGACAGGCATAACTGGCCATGTGTTCTCCATCCAAGCAGTGCAAAAATCCCTGGGTGACTCAAAGGTAAAACCACGTTGTATTTACCTTAGGTAAGGGCAAGTGGTTTCTTTTAAAATTACACTCATAACAAACTGCAATGTTATTTTAAAATGGAAACCTTGAAAATTATGATACTCAGGAAATGCTCCACTGAATGTTTCTTTTACTTTCTTGAAAAGAGCCCTGGTTACCTGCAGCCTGATGTGATCAACGTGCATTACAATCCAGGAACTCAAATAGGCATGGAACTCCTTTACATAGAAGCAAGCACTTAAGATTGAAAACTCCAGTGCTTTATTATTATAAGCAACATATTTAAAAATGTTTTCATAATACATAAGATCCTCCTAAAGAGAGCAAAGTCTAGATAGATGGGTTTCATGGTTTATTTAATTTCTACTTAAATCTTCAGGTTGAAGTTTTCATTCTAGTACTAAGTCCAGCAAGGAAAGAAGATTTTAAAAAAAAAATTATATACATATGTATATATGTATGTATAAGCCATTTGGACTTTCAGCTAATTCCTGGTCAGCAGCTAGAGGCAAATCAAATACCCAGCATGACACAAGTTGCCTTAAAAGATTGGTTTTCAGGAATGAAGATCAGTTACTGTCTGACGAGCTGCAAGTGTTTTATTACAAATCCCAGGCAAACTGCAGGCCTGGGATTTGAGAGGACAAATCTTCATACTTTTGTACAGTCTGAGCAGTCAGATGATGGCTTCTTAAGGCTCAGGGAATCCTTGATTTTTCTTTGGTCAAGATTTATGAATTTTTCTTTTCAGTGTGTATGGAACTAGTCCTGGACTACTGTCTGTTGCGTATAGTTACTCAAGACTAATGGACTACTAATCTACGAATATAAATGGGCAGACAATACAAAGCCACAGGGAAAATTTTGTGATTAACTTTACAGTACAGAATTATCATAGCTGTAACAAACACAGTTGGTTTTAGTTAGGTTGTGTCAAAAGCTTTACAGATGCTTCTTGATGCAGGCAAAACCAAAGCTAAAACCTCATCCTTTTAGTACATCACAGTAGTGGAAACAATTTTCTAGGTTGTGAATTCAGTCTGTTTTTCTATCTGATAGATTTTTGTGGTGCTACATTCAACATAGCTTTCACCCACTTATGCACTGGGAGATCCATGAGTGTGTTCATATCACCAACTAGTGGTTTCCACAACCATTAACTATTCTTGGGATAAAAATTGAAGTCCTTTCTTCCACAGGATCAGCAATTCCTTTGTTTTCCAAAGAGTTGTGTAATGTCACAACAAGATACGTGCAAATTCCAGGTGATCTCTACAAGCTCCAATGAAGTATCACAGAATCACAAGGTTGGAAAAGACCTTTAAGATCATCAAGTCCAACCATTCCTGTCCTATGCTAAACCATATCCCTAAGTACCTCATCTACCCCCTTTTTTTAAGCTCATCAACCCCCTCCCTGGGCAGCCTGTTCCAGGGCCTGACAACTCTTTCAGTAAATTTTTTTTTCAAAACATCTAATCTGACTCTGCCCTGGTGCAGCTTTGTGCCATTTCCCCTTGTCCTATCTCCTGTCACCTGGCTGAAGAGACCATTGCCCACCTCTTTCAGGTAGTTGTAGGTGGTGATAAGGTCTCCCCTCAGCCACCTCTTCTCCAGACTAAACATCCCCAGCTCCCTCAGCCGTTCCTCATATGATTTGCCCTCCAGCCCCTTCCCCAGCCTGGTTGCCCTTCTCTGGACTTGCTCCAGGACCTCAATGTCCTTCTTATGGTGAGGGGCCCAGAACTGGACACAGCACTCGGGGTGCGGTCTCACCAATGCCAAGTACAGGAGTACAATCACTTCCCTAGACCTGCTGGCCACGCTGTTTTTGATACAAGCCAGGAGTATATCACACTATAGCAGTTCCCTGGCTGTGAAAAAAACAGTAGATAACTCACAGAAAATATCAACAACTCCCCAAGTAACCATTAAAAATGCTTCTAGAGACAACTTGCTGCTGAGAAGAGTCTGTCCAGAATGAATAATGCACCTCTCAGGACGATGCAGATGACATGATTTTCTAGTTATCTTAGCCACTAGAAGTGCTGGAATAGAGGTGGATAATTAACGCTTCCTTAGGGCAGCTCTTTTGTCAAATTCTGTCATTTGTTTCCTTAAATTAGGCAGGAGGGACAAAGAACAGAAGATTATAAAATATTGGCTTCATCGAGCAAATTCTGAGGTAGTTTCACCACTGTTTTCATTGATAATGCTATAGCTTTGTGGCTATTTGCTGTTCAAGGAACACCAAGGAAGGAAGAAAATTGCTTCTAACTATGGACATCCTTAAAAAAAGTTTAATACCTTTGGAAATTTATCTAGAATCACAGGGGTTGGAAGGGACCTCAAGAGATCATTGGATCCAACCCCCAAAATCTATGCAAACAAACCCCAGTATTTGAACTGAAATTGTATTGGATGAACAGAATTGCCATTCTCTCCTAAAATAGGAAAGAATGCTGACAAAATCTGACCTAACCTCTTTCCAATATACTGCTAAAAGTATTTAGACTAAGCATCTGCCACTTCCATATAAAATTCCTAAGAATTTACTTCCTTCTATAAAAGCTGAAAAAAAAAAATCCCCTTAAGCACGTGTTATATGATGCACACATATATTACTGAAAAGCTTCAAAGAGTTTATACAATTTTCATCAGCCTAAAAGCAACATAAGTGTAAAAGCATTTGCAATTTTAAGAGGAAAAGAGAACTATTACATATATACCTGGCTTTAATATTTTACTAGAAAGGACACACAACCCTTTATTATGGCAATATACTGCACTCATATTGATGAAAAAATAGTGTACGTATATTGATTGTGTTGCTTTTGAAATGAGAAGAATGTGCCAGGTACCATATCTTATCAACATGGTAATAGCTGATCACAATGCACCACTGCAGTAAATCTTTTCACTGAAAGTCATCAAAGGCATATTTAAAAAAAAAAACCCTGTAAAATATAACATGGCATAAAATATGCCTTGAAATATCACACATAAAGTTGTCTATGTGATCATATCTAAATATGTAACATAACAGCATAGGATAGTATGCAATAATGCCAGTTCTCAGAAAACATTGTAATAGAATCACAGACTGGTTTGGGTTGGAAGGGACCTTTAAAGATCATCTAGGTCCAACCCCCCTGCCATGGGCAGGGACACCCTCCACTAGACCAGGTTGCCCAAAGCCCCATCCAACCTGGCCTTGAACACTGCCAGGGAGGGGGCAGCCACAGCTTCTCTGGACAACCTCTGCTAGTGTCTCACCACCCTCAGAGTGAAGAATTTCTTCCTTATATCTAATCTAAACCTACCCTCCTTCAGTTTAAACCCACTACCCCTTTTCCTAACACTCTATGCCCTTGAAAACAGTCCTGCTCTGTCTTTCTTGTAGGCCGCTTCAGGTACTGGAAGGCTGCAATGAAGTCTCCCCAGAGCCTTCTCTTCTTCAGGCTGAAGAAGCCCAACTCTCTCAGCCTGTCTTCGTAGCAGAGGTGCTCCAGCCCTTTGATCATCTTCATGTCCCTCCTCTGGACTTGCTCCAACAGCTCCATGTCTTTCTTGTACTGAGGACCCCAGAGCTGGACGCAGTACTCCAGGCAGGGTCTCAGGAGAATGGAGTAGAGAGGCAGAATCACCTCCTTTGACCTGCTGGATATGCTGGTTTTCATATAGCCCAGGATATGGTTGGCTTTCTGAGCTGCAAGTACACATTGTCCCAGTTCATGTTGAGTTCTATAATCAATCAACAACCCCAAGTCCTTCTCCTCAGGGCTGCTCTCAATCCATTCTCTGCCCAGCCTGTAGTTGTGCTTGGGATTGCCCCGACCCATGCGCAGGATCTTGTGCTTGATCTTGTTGAATTTCATGTGGTTCACATGGGCCCATCAAATGCAGATGCCTAAAAGATACTCAGAGGCTACAGGGACAGTTGCCCCACTTTCCCTCTGTAATAATTAATAAAAAGATAAATGCTTTCTGAAAGGCAAGTAATCTAAATTCCTGAGTGACTGACTGACCATCAACTTGGGAGAGACAGAGTTTGGCCAGAATTAGGAGACAGAGGAAAGCTCATCATAGACCAGATTTCTTGGACGTCTGGCTTTGCTACTACTACAGAAGACAACTCGTGATGTTTTGTTCATGTTGTTCAACAAGCTGACAGAGATCAGGAAGTTATGGAAAGTAAAATTAACAGTGAAATTACATATTTATTCATCTATCACTTTCAAGGATCAGCCTAACGCAAACATCTCTTTCTGCTGCTACTAATTTTTTTTGAGTCATTAAACAACTGGGTCTGAATCCCAGCTTCTTGATTCTTGGGATGTAAAATTTAATCAAGGGAACAGATTCTTAAAAACCCCACAAACCTAACAATTAAAAGGTATATGTTGAAAAAAAATATCCAAGTTGAATAAACACAGGCCATATATTTCCATTATATAAACACACAGAGTTTGAAACAAAGTAAAATAAAAAAAAATATTTAAAAGCCACCATTGTTCTCTACTGAGAAGGCAACATGGGATTTTCACAAAGTTAAAACCAGACAGACATCTGAGATTCAAATTTTACTGCAACTATACCACTCACTTAATTGAGAAATGAGGAATGTCTGACTAATAACAGAAATAAAGATATTTTAGCTAAAAACCTATGGTGTGCATGGGACTTTCCAGAAGAAAAGGGAGACAGAGGCATAGTCCTATAATCAAAGGTTGATCGACTTACCATGCTGAAAAATTCAAATATTTTCCGCCCCCCCCTCATAAAATTAACATGAAATGTGCTTGGACTCAGCTTCTCAACTAATAGAAAGTATTTTGCAACTAAGTAACTCCTGTCATCATTTGTCTTCATTTTCCTCATGCATCTTCCACTAAAAAACCCTACCAAACTCTGTACAAAAACGTATCAAGCTTTCAATGTTGCTCTTACTCTACAAGCAAGCTTTTCCAAATTCAGTGAGTTTGCTTTTTTCATCACAAAGTACATTTACTAGCTCTGTGGTTAGCTGTTAGAGATCTGGCCAGGAAGTCAGCAAAATCTCATAAAACACCGAGGCTTATAAGACTTTGCTTTCATATTGAAATGACCTTTTTAACATAGCAACAGGATATGTCTCCTTATATTAAAATATGTTATATTTTGCTTATGATTAACGTGATCCCTGGATGTAAGCACTGTGGCTCCAAGGAATAGATAAGGCAGTCTGAAAGAAGACCTTAAACTGAAGATTCATTTACTTCACACCTAGAGTGTAATTCTGATGGCATGTCTATTAGAAAGATGGTACAAAAACCCACCTAGATACAAATGAGGTAGGGAGAACTGAGATTCGTATCTAAAATGTTCCAACTGAAACTGTCTTTACAAGCCAAAAGCCTATGTCCTGAACTGAAACACATTGTAAACCTACAAATTACCTAATCATGACTATGTTAAATATTCATTATAGAACTGATACGTTCATAATGAAACTGGGTAATAGTTCTCTGTGTATATATGTAATTACAGAAGCATTTTAGTCCCAATGGCTTAAAAGGTATAACTAAGGCAAAGAAAAATGTTACCTTGCCTACTTGCAATGCCAGTGAATTGGATTTTTTGACCCAGGAAAAGTCTGTTGATCAAAGTAATTTCTTTCTTTATTTCAGTTTTATTGCTTAAGTAAGGAGAGAGATTAGACACAGCACAGTGACTAACTAATAGACTAAGGTAATAGACTAAGGTATACATATATGAGTGGTTGGTAAGCTTCAACAGAAATATTTTTAATCAGAGATGTCTTATATGGAATAAAATCAAATTTCCTTTCATTTTTACTGAAGATTAGTAGATTCCTCCTAGAAAAAAATGCCCTTTTATTTTACTTACCCTGTATTAGTAAAACCTGGTATAGCCATAAGACCAGTTACTAGAAGGAAGGTGAACTAGTGGTTTTGGTCAGCTTTCACTTAAGAGATTTTGGTTATGCATATCTTTATTAGCAAGAGTTAAAAACAAACCTGAGAAAAATTACTATCTTCAGCTGCATACGCAGTAAAGAACCTCCCACCCCCCTCCAGAGTGGGTGTTTCTTTTAATATCTGTAGCATTTGCACTTCTCAGCTAAAAAAATGTCTTTTGGACAGGAGGTAAAGACAAAGGCTGTGCTCTACACACTATCATATGTTCTTTTAATAATGCATAGTATTTTCTTTCACAAAATTCTGCTCCTGAATAAGTAATCTCTGTAAACTGTGGTATGGGAATACTGTAACTCACAGAGATAAGCACTGGGATCCACTTAAAAGGTGCCTTTGAAAGAGTAATAGGAGACTCTTTTTCCTAACCATGATTATAAACTGAATCTGCTTTTAACCCTCAAAGGTAGAAACGTCAGATGGTAACAGGATATCAGCAGGATAATATAGGGGGCCCATGTATGTAATGAACTCAACCACGTTCCTTTATCAGTAAATCTAAGATTACCTGTAGATTGTCTAAGATGATGCGGAGTGACTGAACTTGACGTCGAACTGCTCCAGAGAACCTTTCGTAAGTTGATGCATCATATTCACTCATCTGAATCTCTTTCAATCTGAAGCCAAGAACAGGAAGCAAAGAACAGTTTAACAAACAAGCATATAATCCTTTTACCTATGGAGATGACAAGGTTACATACTTTATAACAGGCAAATTCAGACTGTATTAACCAGACACAAGAGACAAATCAAAGAAGTGGCAGCTGCTGTGGTGAATTTTTGACAAGGTGGGTGATCTACAGGGATTGGATCGCATTAAAACTTATTAAAGTTACTAATCCTTTGTCTCTCTCCTAATTTCCTTTAATGTTTGGGAAGCAAATTAGATCTTCTGAAAACTGTGATCAAATTCTAAAGGTTTTATTGGCTCAGGTGTTGCTATTTGTACATAAAAGGATCACGAGTGCCTATTCATTACTTCACCGTCGGGGTATTTTTAACATACCACGATCCACGCTTTAACACAAAGGTTAAGTAAAGGCACACTATAAAATCTGTCCTTGAAGACCTGCAGCTAGTAACTCCATTTCAAATACCTATCTTTAGGCTTCATAAAATGATGAAACTCTGAAACAAAGAAGTTTTAAATGAACATTAACAAAAATGTACTGCCCCACAAAAACCAGTCATGTCACTGAACACGATCCTGCCCAGAGCCCTAACAGAAAGCACAACATCTGCACCATAAAAACAGACATAGGCTTTTTCTGTAAGTTAAGATGTGCCCACTTCAAGTTCTGTATCATCCTTCTCAACATTGTAGCTAAGCAGATACTCTTAAACTGGTGAAACTCTCAATTGGAATGTAATTACAGAGGTCTAATGGTGAACAGGTGGATATGTTTGGAATGTGAACCATTTGATATTTTCCATGGCCCAGCATCATGTAGCGAGGCAGTGATTGTGTACCTCGCTACCCTACCATCCAGCACATGGCTGGCTACAGCTCTGAGCTAAAATGTACTGGCATTAGGTTTGTGTGGCCAGGTTTTGGTAGAGGGGGAGCTACAGGAGTGGCTTCTGTGAGAAGCTGCTAGAAGCTTCCCCCATATCTGACAGAGCCAATGCCAACCAGCTCGAAGACAGACCCATGGCTGGTCAAGGACGAGCTCATCAGCAATGGTGGTAGTGCCTTTGAGATCATGTAGGTTTTTTCTTCATCCTGAGGACTCCAACCTCCCTACTCTGAACTTTTATCTATTAGTTCCCACAACTATCCAAGATCCAAATCAAATGTGACTTCAGAACAGGCTACATTTACAGTGGGTACAGGCCAGCTCACTGTCCCGAGCAGGACATGAATTATCATCCCACATACAGATACTCAGATCTTACAGCACCCAGCTGCACTGTTTCCACAATACATAGCAGCATCCAGCAATTTCCCCTTGCAGAAATCATGCAGCTCACCATACAGGCTGGTAGAAACTCCTCAAAACGTGCCATGTGAATATAGGTGCATATGCACAAAGAGATGTACAGTATCCAAGACTATACATATCAGTTGTTTCTATTATGAAGCAACTGATAAGCAATTTTGAAGAACAGAGATGTAGAACCAGTTAAAAGAGTCCTCTCCTCCTACACCCCTCCCCCCAGTAAAGCATCAGGAAAGAAAGACAAAACAAGCTCTGCCTTCTGCCTGAAAACAAAACTTAAAGTGACTATTTTTAATTTTAATTTCTGTTCATTGCTTGTGTAAATTAAATCACTACCAGAAGGCTCTTTACCTTATGGGTCTTTTCTACTGAAGCACTAACATAATCAATATATTTTTCTGTCCTAATTAATCATTAAATTTTTAACAGCAATGTTAAATGCTCCAGGTGATTTAGTAATAAAAACATCATTAAAAAATAAACTTGACCAGAATACAACAGACAGATAAACTTCTGTTTTTAAATACAGTGATGCATATCCAGTGCATGCTCTGTGGTTAATAGCCTAATTATTTATACATCAATTGAAGCAACTGGCAACCTCACCTGCTCCTCACAGCACCCAGACTTCCCCCTGTTGGGAATCACTTTGTTAATAAGAACAAAATGTGAGCTGATTAAGTTACTTCCAAATTAATTTGCTCTGATGTTTTAATCCATATCTATTATTCTCTCCTTTCAGACAGATACATTGCAATATGTCCAGGGCTGAAATATAAAACTCATTTGGAATGACTGTCAGTGCACTTTGGGTTTTTTATGCAAAGTTTGATTTGGAAGAGTTCTGTCAGTGGAAAGAATCTCAATTGATTAGTAACCAACCATACATTACACTAATGATAAGAAGATCTGTGCTTTGTGTAAAAGTGTTTGCTGAGCTCTGATAGTTCAAGTCATGTCACTGTTTGGCTACAGGGCTTTCAAACAGAAGCACTTTTCTCGTAACGGTGCCTTTTGAAAGACATCCATACAATCTGGATTCATCATAATTCATATGGTAGATATCTTTTTTTAAAAGGCAAATACATCAGTCTCCTTATCCACCTAGTTATGTTTTACTCTACCAAATCACACAGTCATTTTAAAAGTGTGGCTTTGTTCAATAAAATATTCCCCACGTTTTGTGCAGAACACCTAAATGCATGCTGGTAAGGAAACACAGTTAAGAAAGAATATTCTTTTTACCTATCTTTTTCAAATTCTTCTGGGAAATGGTAGGGAAAATAAAGACTCTCATTACCTTTGTTTAAAGGCCTTTTCACCCATCTCTCGAGCAGCTCTCTTGACCTCCTCAGGAACAGCATCCTTTTCAGCTTGAGATATCTGGTAAACCCTGTGGCCAGCATCTAGTCGATATGGTCCACCTTTGCCACCTAACCCTGCAGTGTCTCTCCCACCTAACATGATAGAGACAAAAAATAGTTAGGAATATCCTTTCAATAATAAAGAAGAATGCATTTTCTTTAAAGCTTATGTTGTCACATCTACACATGTTCCAAAAAATTTGCCAACAATCCCCAGTTGAAATATTTATTGCCAAAGATTTTCAAAACTAGACTATGACAGTTAAGAACTCCAATGAAGTGTGTTTATAGTCCCTTGAGACTGGATTTATTATGGATTCCACCATGTACAATGGGGACTACAGATCATACAAGTCTTGACACATCTTCTCAAAACTCCTGGTCCTTAAAGGCACTCACTGAGCCTCTTAATTTCTCCCTAGAATTTGGTGGTTTACACTGTTCCCAAACTTTGGAGGCACCTTGCCTATTGCACGTGCTTCTTCCCTACACTACCTGAATTGCTGCAGCTACAGAGACATCTAAGAGAATGGTAGATGCCTTAACCTAGCTTCTGTGGCTGCAGGCTTCTGGTTCTCTATAAGGCAAATGAAAAGAAATGACAACAAAATGTAATTGAACTAGAGGTCTGCTATATGCAGTTTACGTTACACATGGCAAATACTTCTGTCAATAAAGCGACTCTGTGTTGAGTAAAATCAGAGGGTGGCCTTGTATAAACCCATTTTTGACTGGCACATCATCTCCCTTAGACATCCTTAGACATTAAAAAGAAAAAGAAATGAAAAACCTGTTCCACCAGCCCAAGTATTTCCACCAACATGTGGCATGTTGTCTGGATCCACTTTTCCATGTTTGGGGGAACTGACATCCAAACCACTGTCCCTCTGAATGGTTATCTGTAAAATAAAACATAGAGCTGTAAATCTCTCTTACAGCAAGGAAAACCACTCTAAACCTATGAATAACATACTAGGTCTGATGAAGGGCTGCAGGACCAGAATTAATTAATGCAACATCCCATCTGCTGAAGACAACAGGATAAAGGAGACTAGAAAAGGGCTCCTGAGTGGCCCACTAAACCTACACCAGATCTAGGACTACTACCACACCTGAACCACCTAGTGCTTTCAAATCTTCTCCACACTAGGAAAGTGCTTCCTGAAAATTGCCAAGTGATTCAATATCCTCCCCATAGACAGGATCACCTACAGTTTGAATGCTTCTGATAGTACTGTCGACACCTGGCTTGTAGACCCATTCACAAATGTCATGCAGTTCAACTACTGCTCTGTGTTCTTCACTGGTGGGCAGACTGATCTTCCTTTCATTAACAGGGACTCAAGAAATGGCACGGTCTTCCCCAAGGTTTGTCCATAAATGGCTAGTTCCAATGACACGTGCGCTCACGTAATCCTTAACTCACCACCGTAGACTCTTGCGGTTGTGGCAGGGGAGTTTTCTACACCTGCCGACTGACTCTACTTTCCCCACCAATTCACCGCACAGCTCAACACCCAACAGCTGTCAGATGGTCAGGGCTGAGTCACTTCAGGCTGGGGTTGGATTTAAGTGGGTGACTGAAGGTAAAAATACTTCTTCCCATTACCAGCTCTGAGTCATGCAGTGAATCAATGATTCATGTGTAAACTGCCCTTCAGTTACCAATCTTCTATAATTTAATGCCTTTTTTTTTTTAATGAAACTTAATGACAGAGATGTAAAATTGATGCCTTTAACCTCTACAAATTAACTTTCTTCTCATCTAATATAATATAGTTAATTGCCTGATGAATTTACGTGTCCCAATAGCTACAATTTACTGCCTTCTCTGAAGCTCATTGGCATTATCTGGATTTTCACTGGGACTGCAGAGCAGTTTAATCCTTGAATTCACTGTCTCACAGACTCAACTTTATGCTGACATGAATTCCATACGTGTTTTCGAACTGAAAACATGTGCTCCAACAACAGTGCCTTGGCAGCTATTCAAAACATGATTTTCTTTCCCTTTATAGAATTTATATTCATTCAAAGAGGTACAATGCATCCTCTGTGAACCACGTCATTAGTGTAAAATCAAGATCTAATCTGATAAATTACATTAATTTAACATGTGAATAGGAAGAAAAGACGCTTAACCACAACAGCATGTTACCCTTCGGGTTATATACATTTTTGGTTTAAGAGATTTCCTCCAAAATAAACAGTTCTTTTTTTTGCATAACTGGTAGATTTCAAAGCTATTGGAAACACAGGCCGACAAAAATCGCTGACCTTTCTTTAAAATAAAATCATAAACCCAAAACTGTAGCATCAATCAGCCTCATGAATGAAAACAAAATATGACTCAGTAAAGAGAAGCAATAGGACGACGGAATATCCTTTCTATTTCCAACCCTGTGGGTTCCTCATAGAAAAATACTCAGACTTCTGCAAAAGGAAGCTCTGGGGCAAATACAACCATAATCAGTGATCCAAATCCCCTATTTTATTTTTGTCAAGCTTTTCCATTAAAAAATTTCACTGAATATTTTGAAATACAAGCATTGCTTAAATTTTGAGTGAAGAGTTCTGTCATTGCTTAAATTTTGAGTGAAGAGTTCTGTAGGTAAAAGAACTTAACTGCTCACGTGTTTCTTACATGCAATAAGTATTTCACAAATAATATTTCCAGTACATATGTACTAGGGAAGTTTCTAATATACACTAATTTTACAATAGCATCGATTGTATTGAAGCACATATTTGTAACTTTGAAACAGCGTGTGGTTAACAGGAAATATTTTCTTTTATAGTGATTTGTGACTTTTTTTTTTCTTAGAAGGACAGCAGAACATTCAACATTTGATTTCTATTAAAGCTTTGCAAAGAATTGCATGAGGGAGGGAGAGACCAGTGGTACAATCTGTCATAGCTTAAGAATGTGACCTCCTTACTCTTTTCTTTGCTTGTTTAATATATAGTTAATTGGTTACTGGAAAAAAATAATTGAAAATGTAATGATATTAGAATGGAACACCACCAACAGATGTGTAAATGTCATATAAGTGAACTCCAGCAGTTTCATTCATTTACTTGTTTTTTAAGTACCATCTACGCACACAAAAGGTAGTCGGCTTTTGCTACATCTGAATGCGCTAACAACCAATTTTTATTAGCACTGGTTTGCTGGGGTAATTGTTATTTAAATTTACCATACACTCAGAAACTGCTTTAAATAGTACACTATAGAGCCCTTTGAAGAAAATCCTCTGGATGTACTTTGCTGTTTTTTTCTTTGAGGTCTTAAATAATTCCATTAGTAACTTATTATGCTTTTCTCCTCCCCATCCCTATCTCCATGGAAGTATTTCAAAGTGATTTTACAACTAACAACTTCACTCTGCTCTGAAGGCACCTCTATGAAGTACAAGTTAGACTAACAAATATCTAGATTAGAATTGAAAACACATTTTAGAAAGAAGTAAGCAGTAAATCACTGAGTCTGGACATGAAATCAGAGGAAAGATGAAGAAAAAAAAAAGAAGAAAAAAAAAAGAAAAGCTTTTGGTCAAAGATACATTCTTCAGCATGACAGCTATAAAGACATGGAAGAGTCATAGATAAGTCATCCCTCTGAGGGTTGGTGGAATTCTTGATGTTAGAAACTGTTGGAAAGGTATATTTAAAGGGAAGGACCTAAAACTGGACACAGTATGAACCTGGCAAACTGAAAAACAGTCAGTGGGGAAAATCTAGTTTGTCTGGACTAAGAGGGAAGACAAGAAAAACAGGTCATGGAAGTAGAGAAAGAGAATCTAAAAAATCTGTAGTAACTTTTCCAAGCTTGTTCAACTGGAATTCCTAAACCTACTGAGAATTCTCTTACTGTTGCAATGGATATTTTCCAAATACAGAAATAATGTGCTAGCTCAAAAGTTGATCTGTCCCCTCCTGAATAATTTCCATTTGAATCTATTGCAAAACTTCTATCAACTCTGTCTCTTTCAGCAAGAGTTTTGACTGAGCGCCTCTTTTTGAGAGAAATCTCTGCTCTTTGTAGCTCTCCACACACTGAAAGGCGCTATTCATGACTGCCTTATTGTGAAGATTTCATACTGCCTGGTGTGTGCAGCACAGCTCCATAAAACAACAGATGAATTCAGGAGTCTCAGCTATGAGGTCAGAGTAGAATGGCTGGAAAAACTGAAATTTTCCTTCTGAGACTTCCTTTTGATTTCCAAAATAACCACAATTTCCAAAACACACGGCTCACATGTGTCAGTTGTGCATTATCTAAACTTGTTTATGCATATTGGTGATTCATGATCAGAGCATGAAAGCACTTTGCTGCTGCCTGTTTGGGCAGGTTCTTCTTCAAAGTCCCTCACTGCACAAGAAACCCAACTCTCCTGGCATATATGTGATTCTTAGTTTATTCTCTCTATATAAAGTCCAAATTCTCAGTACATCGATGATCTTAGTCCCTGGTTTACAGACGTTTTGTTCTCCTTTCTTTTTCTTTGACTACCTTGTATTCTCATCACATATTCTCATACCTCAATGGGTGTATTCAAAAGGGCTTTGCAGATGAAGATTCTCTTGGTCTTCCAGAGTCCACAAAGCAAACAAACACAAATTTTGCACAGGGAGAACATGAAGACTGCAGGTCAGGAAGGTGCTAAAGGAATGTGCTTTTCTGAAGAGGCAACGGTATAAAGTGAGCACTTAAGCAAAAAAGAAATGAAGAAACAACAGCAGATACCAAGACTTGTTAATGCTTTGACTTAATTTTCTGGCCCTGCCTCTTGCACATCCATTCACTCCCAACAGCAAGGGCAGCTAGACAGAAATAGAACTGAACTCTCACTTTACATTCAGTGAGAGATATGTGGGATATGTGGCACCTGAACAACTCGCTCTGTATCAGTTCCTTGAGACATATGAATGGAAGCCAAAACACTTTTACATGGCTTCACTTAATTTCTTGGTTGTGTTTTTGTTGGGTTTTTTTTGTTTTTCTTTTTTCTTTTTTTTTCTTTCCCCTGACAACTCTGAGATTCTAAGAGCCAACTGAATAAGAGAAACTGATACAAACACATTCAGTTTGGAAAGTGATCTTATCATCCTTCATTCTGTAAAGAAGATAAAGAGGCTCAGAGAAGCCAGTTACATGATTTAATGCACTCAACAACACAATGAAACCAGGTGTTTCACATCTGTGTCATATTTATGCCACAGAGCTATTAAAAACATACAAATCTGCCATAGGAGTCACTCTGAAGGTGAGTCAAAGGCTGGCAGTTTTGTATAGACTTCAGCTGGTCAGGAAAACTATGGTAAGGGAAATTTATACTGTGCACTAACCAAATTTTAATCGTGTTTGGAAGCAGATCTAGAACCCCATTCAGTGAATTAAGTGGATGTGGGATGGAATCCTATTGAATTGTGATGTGAAATAATCTAATTTAATAACATTACCCCCCTGGAGAGCAAGGAAGCACTGGCATGCAGCACATTTTGATAGTTTCATCATTCCTCAGTAAAAGACAGGAGCTGAATTTGTTGAGGATCACCCAGCTGACCCACACACAATGTACACGGCCTCTACAAGACACCACCACAACTAGAGGAAGAAAGGAGCTTGCAGTAACTCATTAACAGAAGTGCATCAATTATGGAGAGGGCTGCTGCACTCTATTATTAAAATGATTTATGTCCCACAGTTATATTAGCATTTCATTCTAATATATGTGTTGTTTTCACAATTACAATACTTCCCTTTTGAGCTCAGAATTAATTTTCTACTAATATCTGGCAAAAAAACCCTCTCAGGCTCTGTGAGTAAAACTGACCTAAAGCATTATCAAATTTAGCTTCAGATTATTTCATACAAGTGAGTTTAACAGCATTTTAACTCCTGGCAATCATACATTGCAATGAGTCTGAGAGAAAAAAAGTCTAAAAAGAAGCTTTACCTCCTCAAAGGCAGTCCCAAGTAGCACAACTGCATTTCTGTATCTTAACAAGTGTTGGTTGCCCCCAATCTGCTTGTGCCAAGCAAATAAATACAAAAAAAGAAACGATCCTCAGTCTTGAGCCTGTCACAGTTGTATGTCTCATGGGAATAATATAATTCCTTTAGCTGACTCTTTATGAGTTGCTTTTAAGGAACTAGTCACAGAACATCTAGACTGAATACATATTGACTTCTCCCTTAATATCATGTTCATAACAGTATCCAATTTAATGAGTAAAAGACATTTAGCAGTCAATTGAAATGTACATTTCAGTATGTCTGCTATTCAATGATTCCTGTTTCATGACCTTCCATACTGCTGTCTTTTCACCCATGCATTTTAAGCCCTTACACCAGCTCCTCATTGTTCAAGTCTGTTACAATAAAGACTAGAATTCTATGAGTTATCTTTACTGCAGAGACACGGAAAGAGATAGGAAAGCTTCTATCCTCCTGTATTTTCCCCATTTGAAATTCTCTTTATTCTTGAGAGTTTCATTCAGGAGATAAACCCAATGCCTCTCATTGTCTTTGCTGCCCATACCTCCATTAGAGTCTTGTAAAAAGCTGACCCTCTAAAACAAGGGGCAGAACAGGAACTTAGATTTGACTGCTGGCAGAAAAAGAAGCACTGTCTGGACTCTGTAGGCAGAAGTCAGACCAGGTTGAAAATATTTCTAGCTTTGAATAGAAAAGTAATAAATAAGTGATGGCTTTCAGTCCAATGAGAAGGACTTTCTTCCTTGATGCAGTCTGGGATACGTCACTGATGTAGATTGATTTTGTTGGTCGTAGATATTCCTGTCACCCTTCCCTACACACAACAAGATTCTGTTCAGCACTGCAAGCTGGCTGGAGAGGACATGGTCTTTTAATGCAGCAGCTCACTTTTGTCTTCTGATTTGGTTAACTTCATTAACATTCCTGCAGGGTGCAAGACGTGTCAGTGCCTCCCATTCAGGAGTGATTGCCAGAAAAGCTCCTTTGAGGTGCTCAGAGCAACACAAACTAGTTTCTGCCTGAGGGTGGGCAAAGAAATTGGTTTCCAACTGGGGCAAGCAGTTCAGGGGAACTCTTGGTTTTAACACATCTGGCCCTGTCAGGACTAACTTGTATCTCATCCTCTTCTATAAAACACAATGTTTAATAGTATGTGTGCAACTTAAAAAGAGGTGGGGGGGAGGGGGACCAGAAAAAAAAGCCCAGTATCCTGCAGGTGTGAAGGGATGCAATTTGCACTTTTAAAAATGGACTGTATTTCCATTGCCCAAACTGCCCCAAATCAAAATTTTCTTACTGTTTTTAAACAGACCTGGTCATTCCTTATAGGAGTTTACATCTTTGTAACAGAAATAAAAGGAATTCCTATTTGTTGTATGTGGTGAAAACCATGTAGCTAACCTTTCTACTAAGCCCTTTTTTAAGCATTCATTGGAGCATGACATATAAAGTGCATTTACTGAAACTGAACCTGGCACAATTTCATGTGTCAAAAATTAAAAAAAATACACAAATGGCTAAAACCTCATTTTACAAAATACAACAAACAGGGTCAGGGCTGCAGTATTTAAAGATTTAGAGAATATTGAGGTAGAGATATTTTTGAAAAGGAAAAAATCTGAAGTGCCCAAACAATAACTATTTTCACAAGCACATATTCTAGCATTTGTAATAATAATAATAATAATGCATTCTTAGGTGTTTTTTTCCTGTTGTCATAAAGATCTGAGGTGGAATACAGTTCACATGACTTAGATTCTTAGTTTAATTCAAGTTAAGGAGGTGGCAATAGATTAAACAGTGCTGGAAAATAGGTGTATGTAGGGAGGATCTAGACAGGCAAGATCCAATTTTTCATTAGTCTTTTTATCATAAAGGAAAGAACCCTGCTAAGATGTAAATTAGAAGATATCCTACCATACCTGGGACACAGAGGGAGAGAATTCATCCGCCATTCTGTATTTCAATTAACATACAATATAATAAATGGGGCAGTTTTTAATCAATGAAGAATGTATGCTGCTTTCTGTATAGAATCACAGAACTGTAGGGGATAGAAGGGACCTCTGGAGATCATCTAGTCCAACTGCCCTGCCAGAGCAGGATCACCTAGAGCAGGCTGCACAGCATTGAGTCCAGGCACAATGGGAGTATCTCCAGAGAAGGAGACTCCACAGCCTCTCTGGGAAGCCTGGTCCTGTGCTCTGTCCCTCTCAAAGTGGAGAATTATTTTCTGATGTTCAGATACAACTTTCCATGTTCCAGTTAGTGCCCAGTGCCCCTTGTCCTGTCACTGAGCACTGCTGAAAAGTCTGGCCCCTTCCTCTAGACATCCACCCTTCAAATATTTATAAGTGCTGATCACCAAGCAGATCCCATCTCAGTCTTCTCAGGCTGAACAGACCCAGCTCTCTCAGCCTGTCCTCCTAAGAGAGGAGTCCCCTAACCATCCTTGTAGCATTCTGCTGGACTCTCTCCAGTAGTTCCCTGTCTGTCTTGAACTGGGGATCCCAGAACTGTCACAGTGCTCCAGATGTGGTCTCACCAGGGCAGAGTAGAGGGAGAGGAGACCTCCTTCAACCTGCTAGCCACATTTTTCTTAATGCACCCGAGGTGTTTTCTTAAATAGCTTTCTTCATTAGCATCATGGACAAGATCGGGCATGTATCAGAAGATCAATGCAGGAAAAGAAATGAAAACATCATAAGACTTTTTTCTTACAGGTGGTTTGGGTGATGTTAATTTCTTCATCAAAATCAGTGAAAAATCCTCTATCAAAGCCATACATTATTATGAAAGAAGACTGAGTTGGGCTATAGTGAAAAATGACAATTCTCCACGGTTACACAAAGGATTAGGAACTGTACATCACAGGATGCAGAATGTGTTTCAGCAGATGCATGAGACCTTTTCCCCAAAACTAAATCCTTGTTTTCTTTCATCCCTACCCCAAACGCTGCCATCAACTGTAAAACATCAGTGTTACCCTAGGCTGCCTTTAACAGGTGACAAGAACATCCTTTCCTCCAACAACATTCTTATGAAGCAACAGGAATTTATGCATTGTTTTCTCAAAGAGCATATAGAAGTTTCACACCAGGTAAATCAAAGGCTAATCTGCCTGTTCCAGGGTGGATTTATATTTAACTAGAAAACTGGTTCTTCCAAAGACAGAAAGAAAATGTTTTACCATCGATTTACATGAACTTGTGAGAGATGGCTATTATTGCTTTCACTTGCATCTTATCATGTGCAGCTTTTTTCTGTCTGCTAAAAATTAATAGCACAATTTCTATTCACACCAATGGAGCAAACTGCAGCCCACAAGCCATTTTCCCACAGAATGAAAGATTCGGTATTAAACAAGGCAATAACAATTTATGAAATACACTCTAGGTCTTTAATTGTATCCCCAAATGAAAACACATTAGTTGCCCTGCAATATAAAATGCATTTAATACATTTGCCTTCATTCATTTTGGCTTCACTCTGGTTTTCTATCTTATCTGTGGAACTTTGCAAGGATTCAAAATGCACTAAGGAAGCTTCATGTGTTCACTGACTCGTGTGAACATTTCGCTCTAAAAGTAGCTTTTAAAATTCACACAGGCATTAAACTGCTGCCTCAAATAGCAAAACTGCTCAAAGCCTCCCAGCTTTTAATGGGACTTTGGATTTGTAAAGTAAAAGTGAATTCACAGGTAGGTTAATCTGGGTGGGGAAAGAGTGGGGAGATTTGGAGTGAAACACAAAGGGGAATCTGGCTTGCACATGAATCATAGCATCTTTAAGGTTGGAAAAGACCACTAGGATCACCAAGTCCAACCATCTGTCCAATGCCACCACGTCAACTAAACCATGTCCTGGAGTGCCACATCTACATGGTTTTTGAACACCTCCAGGGATGGTGACTCCACCACCTCTCTGGGCAGCCTGTTCCAATGCCTGACCACTTTTTCAGGGAAGAAATTTTTCCTAATATCCAATCTAAAGCTCCCCTGACCCAACATGAGACCATTTCTTCTCCACGCAACCCCCACCTCACTACAACCTACCTTCAGGTAGTTGTAGAGAGCAATTAAGGTCTCCCCTCAGCCTCCTTTTGTCTCCAGGCTAAACACCACCAGTTCCCTCAGCCATTCCTCATAAGACTTGTGCCCCCAACCTGTTACCAGCTTTGTTGCCCTCCTCTGGAAATGTTCCAGCTTTTGTAGACTAGTTAACTTTAATACACCACTTAGAGAACCCCCAGTAAATAAAATGCAGTTGATGCTGCTCTGGGTGTATCTTCATTTGAGCTAAATAGTGTCACTCTTAAGAAACAGCTCAGAAACTCTGCAGCAATATATGTGTGAGAGTCTTTTGCTCATGAGTATACATTCTGTGGCTTAAAAAATGGAAAAATTAACTGTAGTAATGAGAAAATATACATTTGCTTCCATCTAACAGATCCTCTGTTATGTTAACACCTGTGTAAATTCCATTTTCCTCTGTCATTATTAAAATTTGCCTAGTCACTCACAAAAGATGTGAGGTCATTATCTTTTTAGTATGCTAATCCAGTGCAAAATATAATCAGAGCAGACAGACAGTGTCTGGCTTGGTTAATTATGACCACTACACACCTACAATCAATAACTTGGAAAACAGTGAATTCCATTTATTCTGGAGCACCCTGAATAATTAACAGCTAGAAAGATGGGAGAAGTGAACACACTCCGAAAATTGGGAATATTCTGGACAGAAAACTGCAGGGACATTGTGAGGTCAAAAGAAAGTTGAAAAAAATGACACATGGAAGCAAAAAAAAAGCCTGATTTTCTACAGATCTAGGACCTTGTCAAATATGTATTTAAGAAGAGAGACACGAGTTATTAGGGACCATCTGCATAGCTTTGTTTTCTAAAGGAAAGCCTCTAATATTTAGTGCCACTGATAGAACAGATGATTTAAATCATAGAGCAGATGATTTAAATTTTCACTACGTTTCACTAATGAGGGAACAACTTTAATAAGAGTATAATGATTAACATACATTTGTCTGTCTGGGACAGCAAGATTTCACTGCTGTTGGGAGCTCCAGCCTTTACATCAGCAACATGCACTGCTGCAGGCTTTCTGACATCTGGAAGAGGATGTATTGAGGTTATTCTCTTCTCTCCCATGAGAACTGTGGGCTCTCACAAGAAGGTCTGAGGGAAAAAGAGGAACTTTGTGCTGGATCAACCTGCTCTAACAGAAAGTCAAGGTTATTTCCACTCCTGCTTTTTGTCTGCTGTAACTAGACTGGAAGATCTTCAGGAATGGGAATGTATTTTAGATGGGTTTGTATAGTGTTTCCAGCAAGGCACTCATTTTAGCTGAGGACATCTATCTGAGGAAAAGAAACTGATGCTCTTTACCTGAATTGCTTTACCCAGTGAAGACTTCTGGAGATGTGAACTTCTGGAGGTCTGTGGGTGTGTGGCTTTCTAGCGTTGTGCTTCCCCATACTCAGATGCCTTGTTTCAAGGGGCAGTATAGATCTGCTGCTCCTCACTGTGCTGAAATGAACCATGCAGCCCAGGAAAAGGTCACAGGCCTAACCTGGGGAGGTAGGGGAGCTCACACAGCTCAGAACTGCAAACACCATACCTTGTAACTCACTTACCGACCAGACAGCTCTGCCATGGGCTGCATTTCAAGTGCTTCAGGGTCTCGCACAGGGCTGCAGAATGCCACCATTTCAAATGAGGCTACTCCAAACATACAAAACCTCTGCACTGAGTACGTTTTTCGTAATTTATGGGGTTTGTACCGACAGTGTTGAAGAGATGAGGCACATCGCTGTTAGTAGCTCACCGATGCCCTCATGTGGTCAGAGAAACCAGCCGGTCTAAAGCAGAAAACGCAGAACCGGGGGGTGGTGGGGGGAGAAGGCCTTAGCCACTCTTGCTGAAGGTCATGCTTCTATCTGGACTCAGAACCCGAAGCTTTGCCCAACTCACTAATGACACCAGGAAGTGGATGGATTTTTGTTAAAAAATTATAAAGTAAAACGGCACTTTTAAAAAAGAAAGAAAGAAAAGAATTGTTGATGTTAAAGTAGATGTTTTGCAGTAAAAATAAGAAAGTTGGGATCACTGAAACTCCTGAATCAATTGCTCTTTGGATAAACATCCCACCTAAAAAATAAATTTAATCAGATGACCTTATATTACCCTAAACTTTCAAGTACAAACTACAGCTTCAGGAAATCAAAAGAAAACATAAAATAATGCATTCACTAAACAAAAAAAAATATTAATACACATAAAGAATGAATAACTCATTGCAGAGTTGTGTGTGATTAGTTGAGCTGAATAAAAACAGAATAAATCAGACAATTCAAGGGAGGGAGATGATCATCACCCAAAGAATGCAGAGAAATCAACCAACCATGGGTTTTCTGATCTCAGCTCAAATGACAGAGGGAGGCATAAAGGAAACTCCTTCTGTTTCTAAGAATCCATTTCCTTAAACCTGTACGTAATGCCTTGCACACCGAGGATGGGATTTGGATCCAGACTGCCTTGCTCATTAAGTATAACACACTGCTGCTTCTTTTCATCTAATACAGTCTCAACAGGAAGCTGGGTACAGGGCATAGCTGACCATATGTATAAACATTTATCTCCTGCTACCCCACCAAGGCTCAAGGAAGGCTGTGTGGTGTTTAGAGAGCACAGCTTTAGGCGATGAAATTGTAGGAAAGAAAAGGAAACCCTCTGCAAACAAGCTAAGATTTTAATAAGACAGTTATATCAATAAACTCCCACAAACTAGCTGAACTCGAAGCATTTTTTTCAAAGGGTTTAGCCATCAATAAACCAAGACATAAATGCTGTAAAGAAAAATGGCTACTAAGTGTTTGCAGGACTCTTCGGATCTTTTTGTTATTAATGTTTTATTTCTACAACAAAGGTAGAGGTGATTCCCAAAAACTTCCAAGGAAAACACCTACATCATCCTAGGAAAACTCAAGGGCAGCTACACAACATTTCTTTGGTTTTATAACAACACTATGAAGGAACAAAGCAAATTCATTAAGTCAAGACTAAAAGCACTACCACATATCAGCTACCTTCCCCTTGCCCTTCTTCTGGTTATACAATGCTGAAGTCAAATCACAAAGATTGTTAATAACCATGATGCTTCTTTTTCTTCTTTTTTTTTCTAAATTCCTCTGCAGATTTTACAAGACTACATCTTGTATACAGTATCATCCTGCCTTTCTGATCATCTCCACGTATGTCACGATTGCTCTGAACCTCTCACTGTTGCAGTTGGAGGTCAGTCTAGCTATGTCGTGTCCCCCCTATTCCTAGAGATCAAAATGTGTCTGGGGAAAGGAGGCTGTGAATGCATCCACAGAAAGTTCTCATTTTCTGAGTGCAGGTAGGTGCCTCAGCTACTTTCTAAGTCTAGATCAGCCACACACCACCTGCAAAAGCAGGACAAGGGCTGGGCTTGAGCCAACAGGTCTTTTAACCAGCTGAATACAGACAAGGACCCGACAAAAGGAGGGTGAAGTACTACTGCATTCCTCATGGCTAAGTGTATGTATAACCCAGGGATCCCAACATCTTTTGCCTAAATTGCTCTAAAATCTCTTCTTCTAAATCCACTTCATTATGAAATACACCCCTGAGGGATTTGGTACCTGTAAAATCAGGACAATCTCAGGTAATTCAAATTCAAGAGACACAATGACCAGGTATGACATCTGGGCAAAAAAATGAACTTTTTGTGTGCGTATCAACATGTGTATGCATGTTTGCCATACATAAATATATATGTGTGTGTAAAAATACATACATGTGCATACAACTATGTATGTACACCTATTTACATATGTAAATAAAATGCTGCCCTGTTTTTAAATATGACTGTGTTTTTTCTAACTTCAAGAGCAAGTCTGCCATTAACGGCATTGTGATTACTTAAAGAAAGGTACTCAACCTTGACTCCAGTTCAACACAGGCTTTACCTGAAGTCTGGGTAGGATAGGAGTGCATTTTAAATAGATTTCTAATGATGGACCTGGCATCCCAGAATAGTTACTCAATGTTTGCCTTTGCCCTCATCAGATCTAAAGGTTAAGTGATGGACTGCAGAAGAAAGTCTGAATCTCAGGAGCTACTACTGAATGCTGCTGAACTCATCAAAATGCTGGTTTTAACAAAAAAAAAAAGCCACTGCATGATGGAGGATTTGAGCATTTAAGACACATGAAAAACCACCCTTCATTTTTTTAGCTATTGGTGATGAACACACATACGTTGCTCTTTTAGGTTACAGACATGAACCATATGTTCATGTCTTCTAGCTCTTCGCAGGACACAGAATAACTTCTGTGTTCTGTCATCATTTTTGAGTGCTGTGGTAAGACCGTGAAGACACCCATTTAAATCAGAGAAAAACTTCTATATATTGCATTTCTTGAGTTTTGCTGAATGTGTCTACACTCAGCTATGCATGCTTCAACCCCGAGCTACCCAGAGTTGCCATTTGTTTTCTTAGGTGGCTGCACTGCATTTATATGCAATTTTTTTGCCCAATTTAAGGCATGTTCATACAGATTGCAGCATTCAACGACATTCAAGCTACTCAGCTTGACAGCACGGATTTATAGATCCTTATGGGTGTATATTGCCTTTATCCCACCTCTTACTCTGCAGTGTAGACATACAGTGTGCATTTGAACAAGTGACCTGCCTGCCTTATGTCTCAGTCTCCTCTTCTGGAAAGCAATGCTAGTGCTTACTGTCTCCAGATATTGAAGGAATTACGTATTTAAATGTTTAGGGGTGTCTAAAGGGAAACAGTTATGGATGGATGAAGTAATTTTTTCCCCTCTTCTGTTTAGCTAGTTACACTGATTCACACTTTGTGGAAACACTGTACTGGTAAAATGTCAACAAGTCACAGCAAAACCCGAAAGACCATCCCTCTACTGCTACTCAGAAAAGGAACTGCAATTTAAGATAAAAGCATTCATGTTTGACAGGAAAATATTCTCTCAGTCAGTTCCCCCGCGGAGATAATCTTGAATAAAATCTCCCAAACCTTAATCTAAAGCCTTCCCTATTTATAGATACATTTCATTCAGTTCTTCTTTCAGTTCCAAGGCTTGAAATGTACCCAAAATATATCAAAGTCATGCTGAGTGGTCCACTTCTAGGAGCTCTTCTAACAGAATGAATTTGGGCCAGAATGTATTTCTACACACTACTGCAGAACTGTCCCCGGTGCATCTGGTGTTCAAACAACTGCTGAGAAGCAAGGAAACATATTTTTTTTTGGATTCATTCCACCAGCTCAGTTTTGTGATGCTGTGAGTTATAACATGACTTAACTGTTGGCTTTTTGCTAGAAAATAGAGAGATTGGGTCAAGTCACAATAGCCAAGGGGGAGAAAAATGGGAGAGAACATTTCCAGGCTGCTTCTTGTCTTTCAAATAGAGGTCTGCTCCCAGTTAGTGGACTATAACTAACAGATGCTATGCGAATGGTCTTCAGTGTTGAAATGTTTTTGAACCAGGTGGGCAGAAACCTGCCCTAAGCCACTGGGAGCAGGGAAGAGGGTGAGAAATTCGGAGAAGCTGAACCCAGGAAGAAGGGAGTCGTGGGGGAAGGTATTTTAATATTTGGGTTTATTTCTCATTATCCTACTCTGTTTTGATTGGGTAAGAAATAAGAATACTTTTTTCCTAAGTCAAGTCTGGTTTGCCTGTGATAGTAACTGCTGAATAATCCCTCCCTGTCCTGATCTTGACCCATAAGCCTTTCCTTATATCTTCTCTCTCCTGTCCAACTGAGGAGGGGAGTGGTAGAGTGGCTTTGGTGGGCACCTGTAGCCAGGATCAACCCACTAGACCCTAGCAAAATAAATCTCAGATTATAACCATGTTGTTTGTTTGGGTTTTTTTGTGGATTGGATCACTCCTTTGGACAGCCTTGGTGCTGATACAACAAGAGACTATCCTCACCTCTGAGATCTCATTTTGCATGTTGATATTATCAGATCAAGACTGCAAAAGGATTGCAAAAAAAAGAGTTGTGATTTAATTTTGAGGCTCAGATATAATTTTATATATATAATAATTAATTACAAGCCAACTCTTGTTACCTTTGACCAAGCATAGTTTTATGCATGAAACAGGTTGGGCTATGTCCTGGGACTTTTGAAAACAGTAACATTCTGAGTGTAATCTTTATATACTATAAAACATTTAGGGCAAAAATTTACAGCAAGAGAACATTAAGTGGAATGAATGCATAAATAAATAGTTTTGCTGATAATCATGCATAAATGAAAAAAGATTTTGTTTTGGAGATTTCAGGTGCCTAAGGGACACGGTGCTTTACCTCTAAATGAGGCACCTTTTAATCATTTAATGTAAGCATTATACTTTACCTAAGAGACATATGAGTAAATGTTTACTGAAAAATTACAGCCCAACTGTATCAGAATGTAATCAATGGGGTTTTTTTTCTATTTTTTTTTAATCAGTAACCCTTTGTTGTAGTTTTACATGGATGGGTTCTGGTGGAGGAGGGGGGCTACAAGGGTGGCTTCTGCAAGAAGCAGCCAGAAGCTCTCTGCAGGCCCCACAGAGCAAACACCAGCTGGCTCAAGACCGGAGTTGCTGCTGACCAAGGTCGAGCCCATGAGCAATGGTCACAGTGCCTCTGGGAATCACATTTAGGAGAAAAAACCACAAGCAGCTGCTTTTTGCCACCAGAGAAGGGAGTGAGAAGATGTCAGAAACTGTGCAGACACCAAGGCCAGGGAAGATGTCCCTGCAGCCTGTGGAGAAACCCATGGTGGAGCAGGTGTCCCCCCACAGCCCACGAAAAAGGCCAAGACCCCACCTGCAGCCTGTGGAGAGGCCCCAACACTGAAGCAGGTGGAGACATACAGGAGATGCTGTGACCCATGTTGGAGCCTCTGCCAGCGCTTGCAGCCCATGGAGAGAGACAGAGACGCAGAGATGAGCAAGAGAGATCCTTGCCGGAGCAGGTTTTCTGGGGTGGGGGTGGAGGTGCTTGTGACCCCATGGAGGACCAGGCTGGAGCAGTCTGGCCCTGAGAGACTGAGAGACATTCTATGATTTATGCCTGAGCCCCATAGCAGTGACCCACGCTGGGGCAACTGGTGAAGAGCTGAAGCCCTGTGGGAAAGGACTCACGTTGGAGAAGTTCAGGAAGGACTGTCTGCCGTGGGTGGGACCCCAGGGTGCAGCAGGGGAAGAGTGCGAGGAATGCCTCCTCCAACCCCCAGCTAAGAAGGAAAGCATCTCTTGATGAACTGGCCAAAATCCCCATTCCCCCATTCCCTGACCCTCCCTGTGACACAATTGGAGGGTGGGTGGGGGGAGAAGGAGGCGGAATCATGACTAAAATGAAGTCTGCTAAGAAGGGAGGGGTGAGGGGAGGTGTTTTAAGATCTGGTCGCACTTCTCATTACCAGACTCTGGTGTCACTGGGTGTGCAGTGCAGTGCCATAAATTAGAGAGTTTCTTTCCTTTATTCTGTGTTGAGTCTGTTTTGCCCATGATACTAATTGCAGAATGATCTCTCCCTGTCCTTATCTCGACTCCTAAGCCTCTCAATATGTATTTTCTCCCCTATCCAGTTGAAAAGGAGAGTGATAGAGTGGCTTTGGTGGGCATCTGGCCTCCAGCCAGGGTCAAACCACCACACCCTTTGATGCAAAAAGTAACACAAATTCATCAATGTCTGCCTACTGCCATGAAATTTTCAGGGCACTATTTAAAAAATAAATTGTCTGCCAAATTCTTTTCAGGTATTTCATAATGAAGTGATCTTCTTTAGAAATATCAAATGGTGAAAAAGCTCAATGAGTTTTGGATTTCATTGGAGCTTAAGAAAATCCAGTATTTTGTTTAGATATGACACTGTAGGCATCCAATTTAATAATTTCAGAATCCCTTACTCATATTTTGAGTTTTAAACTGCAATAAATGAAGAAAATTTCAGAGCTGCCTATATAAATACCAGTTTATGTAAACATAAACCGTATTTCCAGAAACTATTTTTGTAGCCTCAAGACTTCAGAAGTTTGCACTCTGCTGAGTGTTATCAACAATACAAAACAAATGTTGACTATTTTGAAGACTGCCAAGACATTATATCAAGGGAGCTTAATTACTGATTGTAAGTGGAACAGCTGTTTGTTTTCCTTGGTTTCATTGCTTATGTACATACAGCCTGTTTCTGAGATCTAATGTGTTTGTGAAAGCTAAAATACAGCCTTAGAAGACAGTACCAATAATTCCAACTGAAGCCTTGTTGAAGATTTGTTTCCACTTCTAGTTTTCTGAATCCATATTTCTACTGAAAGCCCTCTAATTCTCTTTCCTCTCAAAATTCAGGAAGATTCAGAGAAATTACGCATGTTTTTCTGCACCAGTGGTTCCCAACCACCTAGACAGGGCTCATGTTGGTCTAAGAACATCCCCATGAAGGGCTAGTAAGATTTGCTAAGCCTCTAGTAGTTTTGTGGGATGCATAAAAGACAGCTTTTAGGGAAGGGGAAATTAGGGCTGGCTAGTGATACCTGGAACAGTGACACCTTCCTTAAGTGAGCTTCTGCTATAAGATGATCTGGAACGAGAGGTTTAGTCAAGGAATTTGAGATACCTCATTAGACTCCCAAGATACTTAACATGAGTATGACCATGAAAAATTATACAAAAGGTGATTTTCATACATTTGAATGAACAGATCAACATTAGCTGCAAGGGATCTCCAATTCTGTAAAAACAGGTATCAGGAAATAGCTGCAGCTTTTGTAGCAAAAGAACAGGGAACACTGAAGTTCTTCCTATGCTTACCTCACACAGGAATCTACAGGAGCATGTTTCCAGGCTAACATTATCTTTTAATTTCCAGAAATTAAGGTCTTAAAAAAGTACTGCTTTTGCCTAAGTCCATTGAAAAAATGAATTAAGTAGGAAAGGTGAAGACCCTCACCTCCAAACATCAAAGCACAGAGTTTATACAGCAACTACAGATTTATTATCTTATTGGAGATGTACATAAAACAAAATAAAAATATTTACTTCTTATTGTTCTGTAAAGCCTTTGCAAACAAAGTTTCTTAGGTCTCTTCATCTTTCCATTTAGAGCAGAGTGTGCACAAGTGGAGAAGCAGTAGTTAAGGATAATCATGCAAATCTGAAGATCACGTAGGAGGCTCGTTTCTGCCCTTTAGCTCAAATCAAACAGTAAGCCATTTTGTGTTCTGACAAACCACTGACTTGAGCTATACACACTGCATTGACAGAGGAAAGATGGTACTCTAAGAAGACTTGACTCTGTAATGTGCCTACTAATTAGAGAAGCAGACTGTCAGGAGAAATTCAACAGCAGATCTTGAAAATTGCTTTCTGACTGCAGGAAGCCTTCCCAGCCTTTTTAAAAAATGGTTACTTGACATGACTAGTTAAATGACCTAGAATTTTTTGATAATATGCACTTTCCAAGCCAGTATTCTCTTATATCTAGTTGACTATGATTGAAAGTACAGTAATAGTGTTGAATTAAATTAAAAGTTATCAAAATTTAAAAAAAAAAAAGAAAAAAAGGAGGGGAGGATAGTTATTAAATCAAGTAAAACTCCTGGAGCTCTTAATTTCTACCAGTCAACTTGATCCGTGGATGAAGCTGGGCTGGTGCAAACCTACTACATCTGGCCATAAGATGGTGCTGGTGCTACTGTGTTGGTAATAAAGATGGCACTGGTAAAACAACAAGCAACCACACAAAGGTGCTACTGGGTAACTGTATCCTTTTCTCATGATATTTAAAGGCATTTGTTGAGGTCCAATAAATAGAACACAAGTTTCTGTGAGATCTTGTAGAAAGGGAGCTCAGAATGGGAAAAGAAAGCAAAAGAGCTCTATTTTCTTCTTAATAAAGCTGACTCACACACCTTGTTTCCCCATTCTAATGTATTGTGGAACTGGTAACAGAAACTAATGAAACAGCACCAACTCCAATGGTAGACAGAGATGGGATCTTCCTAGTCAAAAGTGGAGAAGTCCTCCTAAAGCACACTCTAGTTCTTTGCAGTAAAGTGAGACCCTCTCCAGTCACTAACAGAAATTAAAGATGCGATTGAAAAGCCCTGAATGTTCCCTCTGTGTTGCACAGGTGATCACACACGTTAGTCAGTACATGAACACCTGTGTCTACAAACACTGTACACACGTATACATGTATGTACAGCACCTTTTCAACATCTACGTAAGTCATCCACATGAGACCATGGCCATATGGAGACGTGTTTTAGGTTTGTATGGCAAGGTTTTGGTAGTGAGGGGGTGGCAGAGAGGGATGGTTGCAGGGGTGGCTTCTGCAAGAAGCTGCTAGAAGCTTCCCCTAGATCCAATAGGGCCAATACCAGCCAGCTCCACGATAGACACACTGCTGGTCAAGGCTGAGCCTGTTAGCTACAGTGGTAGGACCTCAATGAGAACATATTTAAGAAGGAAAAAAAATAAATATCTGAGCAGCAGCTTTTTGCCTCCAGAGAAGGGAGTGAGAGGATCTAAGAAACTCTGCAGACACCAAGGTCCGTGATGATAGAGGGGAAGGAGGAGCTCCAGGTGCCAGAGGAAAGATTCCCCTGCAGCCCGTGGAGAAGACCATGGTGAAGCAGACTGTCCCTTCACCAGGCTGGTGAAGGTTGTAGAGAGGTGGATGGTGGTCTCTTCAGCCAGGTGACAGGAGATAGGACAAGGGGAAATGGCACAAAGCTGCACCAGGGCCGCTCATTTTACTGAATGAGTTGTCAGGGCCTGAAACAGGCTGCCCAGGGAGAGGGTAGAGTCACCTTCCCTGGATGTGTTTAAAAAAAGGGTAGGTGAGAGTCTTAGGGATATGGTTTAGCTTAGGATGGGAATAGTTGGACTTGATGATCTTAAAGGTCTTTTCCAACTTTGTGTTTCTGTGATTCTGCCCCACTGCAGCCCAAAGAAGATGACAGGCAGCAGAGAACTCACCTACAACCTGTGGAGGTCCCCATGCTGGACCAGGTAGACACCTGAAGGAAACCATGACCTGATGGGAAGCCCGCGCAGGTGCAAGCTCCTGGCAGGGCCTGCAGCCCATGGAGAGAGGAGCTTATGATGGAGCTGGTCTTCTGGGGGGACTTGTGACCCTGGGAGGGACTGTGCTGGAACACTCTGGTTCTGAAGGTCTGCATCCCATGGAAGCCATGCTCATGAAGAACTGAAGCCCCATGGGAAGGGCTCATATTGGAGAGGGATCCCATGCTGGAGCAGGGGAAGAGTGTGAAGAATTTTCCCTCTGAAGAGGAAGGAGCAGCAGAGAACTCACCAAACCTCCCATTCCCCGCCCCCCTGTGCCACTTGAGGGGGGAAGGAGGGAGAGAAATCATGAATGAAGTTGAGGGGTAGGGGTAGGTATTTTAAGATTTGGTTTTATTTCTCATTATCATATTCTGGTTTGACTGGGTAATAAATTAGATGAATTTTATTCCTTGTTGAATGTTTTGCCGGTGATGGTAATTTATGAGTGATCTCTCTCTGTCCTTATCTCGACCTATGAGGTTTTCATTCTATCTTCTCTCCCCTGTCCAGCTGAGGAGGGCAATGACAGAGTGGCTTTGGAGGGCACCTAGCCTCCAGCCAGGGTCAACCCATCACAAGACTCCTGTAACTCTGCTCAGCTGGGAGAATTTTTAGAATTAGCCACAGGCACCACTCTGAACTCAAAGCATCTTCCACCTCTGTTTCAAGTTTTTTTTCCCAAAGTACAAACCATCATTTTTTCTAAGTATTTGAACTCTGGAAAAGTACACACTTTCCTTAAAAATTAATTTCATTATTCTATATTTTAAAAGTTGCAGTTAAAAATCAGCAGGAGACAAAGACTTAATTTGCATTCAAATGTACTGGAATTTGGCAAAAATACAAATGCTGCAAGAGAAGGAGACTGTCAGTACCTGTAATTACAAGGGTCACAAATAAGCTTTCTAATTAAGCTACTGTGTCTTTTTTTTTTTCAGTGAAGATGCCTATTCAACTTTTCTTGCAGGCATATTTCTACTTATTTGTGTTTTTCAACACAGCTCTCCCTCGACCCCTCTTCCCACCTGAAAACTCATTTGCAACTCATTTTGTTAGATGTTTTTCACTTCAGCTTTGTGAAGTCCTACCTGCACTGGACGACCATCTTCTTGGCCAATCATGTTCCTCCAGTCCTGCAGGGATCGCTGGAGGCTCTCCAGGCCAGTCTCCCACAGCCTCACACTGCCTCCCATGTCCACAGTAACCAAACCTACTTTGCCCAGCGGTGCCAACAGGGCATCAGCGTCCGAGATCTTAGACAGCCAAGATGTATACGGGGAGATTGACTGTGATCTGAAAAAGAACCATAGAATCATAGAATCATAGAATGGCAAGGGTTGGAAGGGACCCCAATGAGCATAAAGCTCCAACCCCCCTGCCACAGGCAGGGCCACCAACCTCAGGCCTGTATCTACACAAGGTTGCCCAGGGCCCCATCCAACCTGGCCTTGAACACTTTCAGGGATGGGGCATCCACCACCTCTCTGGGCAGCCTGTTCCAGCACCTCACCACTCTTTCTGTAAAAAACTTCCCCCTAATATTCAATCTAAACCTTCCCTCCTTTAGCTTTAAACCATTCCCCCTTGTTCTGCCATTATCTGCCCTTTGAAAAAGTTGATTCCCCTCCTGTTTGTATGGTCCCTTCAGGTACTGGAAGGCTGCAATGAGGTCCCCCCGCAGCCTTCTCTTCTCCAGGCTAAACAAGCCCAGCTCCCTCAGCCTCTCTTTGTAGGGCAGAAGAATTAGTGTGATTTTTCTTGAAGCTGCAATTAAAAAGAGGGTGAGTATTTCTGTAGTTAAGGCAACAATGAAATGAAATTACATCCTCATTCCACTAGAGGCTGTAACTGAGCCCCTGCAGACCCACTGCTTCATCGGAAACGTTCCACCCACTGACACTGGATATGACCAAAAGGTACTTGTCATTATAAAAAATAGGATTGGTCTCTTCAGCCAGGTGACAGGAGATAGGACAAGGGGAAATGGCAAAAAGCTGTGCCAGGGCAGGATCAGATTAGATATTAGAAAAAAAATTTTTACTGAAAGAGTTGTTAGGGCCTGGAACAGGCTGCCCAGGGAGGGGGTTGAGTCACATTCCCTGGATGTGTTTAAAAAAAGGGTAGATAAGGTACTTAGGGATGTGGTTTAGTTTAGGACAGGAGCAGTTGGACTTGATGATCTTAAAGGTCTTTTCCAACCTTGTGATTCTGTGATAAAAGACCAGGCTGAAAGGGAATGTGTTGCCTAACGTACTACTTTATCTCACCCAACTGAAAGCAGTCAGTCTTGAAAAAAAATCAATTAAAAATATGAAAAAATGTAAAATGTGTTCTAGAAAAATATAAACCTAAAAATAAGTAGGGGAGAACATCACCTGGGCACTGAAGAAAATACCAAACAACTTAAGGTAGTACCTTTCCCTGGTGTTTCAATAAAGCATGAAGATTTAAACACTCGTTTAAAGGCGGCACAGCTTTATGCAGAGAGAATCTCAGCACCAGTTTAAACAGTCAACACACATACAAAAATTTACTGCTGAAATTGAGGGCCTAATAGCTGTGAAATAGGAAGGGAAACTTAGATAAATTATGAAAGTTTTTTTTTTCCATTTTTCCATACTTTTAATACCATGCATCATGACTTGGCAACCTGCACCAATGCTACAATCAGTAATTTTTGAAGACAAAAGAAGCTGTTAACACCTATTCCTCTAACAATGACTGAAATCTCCATGTACTAATTCAACTGAAGGAGGGTTGATTAGGCTAACTATGCCAGAAGGAGGAAAGGTTTTTAGATTTATGCACAGAACTATTCATATAGATGAAAAGTCTATTTATTAGTTCTTAGTGGAATAAGTTTTTAAATCTGGAATTTTCAGATTTGCCATAACCCAATATGAGGATTTACACAATTTAAGGGTCATGATGTTGAAGTTTGGTTTTGTAATTTTTGTAATTTCTTATAAAATCCTAGTGTAAAATAGTGGGGCTTACTCCTATTTCTGTGTTAATGCCTTACACTTTTTAATGACAGTGTAAGATGTAGGCCAGTGGATCAATTCTAAAATGGTGTACAGTCCAAAATTAATTCTCTATTAATTGACTCAAAAATTCCACAGATTATTAATGAAGCAGAATTAATTTAAATGAGAATCAATTAATATTGTCAAACCCAACATCAAATGGATAGACTATGTATCCATGATGCATTGGTTTCAAACATGCACTATTTAAACATGCAAGGCTAGGAGACTTATTTAAAACAAAAAAAAACCCCAACCCTTTATTTTTATTGCAGTAGAAAATGACAATTTGTAACCAAAATATCTGTTTATATAAAAAAATTTGAAAATATGGTCTACAATGGTGAGAGACAAATATTAAAACCATACAGAAGACACAAAATCTGGCCATTTTCATGAATCACACATGAAACTTGTGAAGGAATATGTATTTTCCAAAGGGAGAACCAAAACAGAGAAGCTCAAGTTATGTTCAGGGTGAACTTTATAGTGAACTAGAACGTGATTCCTGGTTTCCTAACACCTAGGACTGAATCATTTTGCATATCTTTTTGAGACCCTAAGGATAAAGGAAAAGAAAATAAAGACGGCAAAACAAAATAAAAAAAGATAGAGAATAAAGCTGGTGAAAGACCAAAAGGAATGAAAATCAGAAGATAAAGCTACCTTTCATATTTACTAGTTAATTACTATATTTTGACTTGTATCACCTAGTAAAGTTGACATACGCTACAACAGTTGCAGAATTTTACACACTAAGTATGAATTATTTTTACTTTACATGTAAGAAGAAACACTTGCTTATTCTGAAGCAGTAACACACAGTAAATTCTCTTTGTTCTTCCTGTAAGACAGAGGCAGCTCTAATCAATAAAATCAGTTACCTAGGAATAGCAATGTATTTGATTTTCTTTGAGTTAAGATCTGTTACTTCCAAGTATCCAGCAGCTGGTGGAGGAGTGACATCTGAAAATAAACAAACATTATTTTCTTGCTGCACCATTAACTGGCTATTGCATTTAGCAGATTAAACTTTAACATTTCATTACACAGTACCTGTCAGAAAATGATAAGCTTTCACATTCAACACAGGAGTATAACTTGCAAATACAGAATTGTTTCAGTATTATGATAGTGAGCAGCCAGACAGCCACGATTACAAAAGAACAATGCATTTGTATAGCAAATGTCAAAATCATGCACAAACACAGCCCTACTCACAAAAGCACTAATCAGGCATCACTGCAATCCCTCACTCACTGCTTTTATCTGCCACTGAAGATAATGACAGCTGTATATCTGGCTTTAAAAGCAGATTGAGGAACGTTTCAAAACATTGTGCTTATAATTCCCACTTGAAAATGTCTCAATAATATTAATCTAAATGTTGCTGATTAAAATTGAACCACTCTTCTTGCAGGTAGAGTCTGATTCTCACTACACAAAGATTTTATAAATAGCCCTATACTATCAGGCACTTAATATTCTGTTTATAGACAGATTAATGAATGCAGCAAATACTATGGTCCCTCCCTCAGAAATTAATTTGTGTGTGTGTGTGAGTCTACGTTGGCTTTTGATGATATTTCAGTATGTTCTGTCTGGGCTCAGAAATGGCTCACAGCTAGGATTTGGCTTTCATCTGCCTGGAATAACTTGAAGACTTTTTTTTATTGCTTTATTTTAACTTTTTTTTTCCAGAAAAGAAACCAGAAGGTAGAATTACACTGCATCTTATGGGTAAAAAATATTGTCTAGATGTGACAATTTCAGATTTCTATCTCTTCCACCTTCTTGAAATGAAGGAGAGTTTGATGTTTGAAGGAGAGCTTGATGTTACCTGCAGAAGTGTTGATGCTTGCATACATCACACCCAAAAAAGACCAGTAAGATCAACAGTGTAAGTGGAATCAGCATTCAAACGAGTATACAGAATAACCCACAGCAGCACTTCAGGCATATTTATAGTAGGTCTATCTACAGTAGCACATCTGTTGACTTTACTCATCTTTATGAAAATGGAAATATCAAACACATTGGAAATAGGAAAAAGACGACCTTTTTTTAGAAACTAAAATGGGAATAGGAAGAAAAAAAGAGAAGTGCAGATTTGTGGACTGCAGAGCACTTTTTGTTTGGCCCAGATTTCATTAGTTTTAAAATGAGCTCTCTTTTGGTAGTAATGGAGAATAAGATACACATAACAAATCCTAATGAAAATCTAGAACACAGAACTGATGGTGAATTGGAAGGGGTAGAATTCAGGGAGAAGAATCAAAAATAAGTTAATAGAGAACACAAATTAATCAAATTAAATTATAAAAAGAATTGGGAGAGCAGGAAGCTGAAGAAAAGGTAATCAAACATTTAAATGCAACATAGGAACAGGCCCCAGAACTGGAGTCAAGAATCTTACTATGAAACATGAATATCAGACCTAAAATGCAGTTTGCTGCTCTTTTGCCAAAGCCCAACAGAGAAGAATAGCTATGCACAGCTCTAGACATCAAAATTAGCGGGAAATACAGAGACATGAGATAGTCCTGGGGGTAACAAAGAGGTTAGAACAGATGAGTTAGAAGGACAAGTATAAAGAGTTAACTTTTTTTGTCTAAAGATATACTTTTTTCTGAAAAACACTTGTTCCAAAATAACAAAAAGATCCTTAAAAACACAGCAATACTATCCTGACTGAGTGGAGGTGACATAGAATCATAGAATCACAGATCGGTTTGGGCTGGAAGTGACCTCAAAGACCATCTAGTTCAAGCCCCCTGCCACGGGCCCGGACACCCTCCACTAGACGAGGTTGCATAAAGCCCCACCCAGCCTGGCCTTGGACATTGAAAGGGAGGGGGCAGCCACAGCTTCTCTGGGCAACATGTGCCAGTGAAGTATTCAGTTTTGTTTACAGCAAAAAACCCCCAGGATACTAGGAAAAGCTTTTCTTATACAAGGAGACTGAAGTATTGTGATAAGCCAATTGTTTCAAAACATCAGCTGAGAAGAACCTAAACATGCACCATCCTGTCCCCTGTATAAATAGGGGGACCAGATGATGCGTCGAGGTCAATCCTGTGACTGTGTGTGTGTTACACTTAGTGTTGTTCCTGTTACTGTCACCCTAACAGCAATCCTTGCTCTGTAGTAGACTTTTATTTTATATTCATATATAGAAAGTGCTGAGAATCCAAGTAACTATTTGCCCTCAAGTAGCCCTTATTTCTATAGCCTTGTTTTCAGAATAAGCATTCATACTTATTTGCTGAATTCTGCCATGATCTCTTGTCTGAGTTTATATTTTAGGGACATACATCTAGTTGGCACTCTTTGGGGAAATTATTACTTGTTACAGTTTCTTTTCAAACATAACTATTATCCTAGTTTACAGTTCCAATAAAACATAAAGGAAATAATTTGTTTGCTTGCTGTTCCTGGAACAGCTTCAGTAATATGTATTGGAGTATGCAAGATTCTGGCTGAGTACTTTGAATTATTAATGGAAATGGAAGGCTGTGTGCCAGAACTGACCAGTTATCCAAGAAGATGAGAAAGAAAGCTGCATAGATATACAAAGTGAAGCAAAAATATAACACAAGTTCTCAGAGGCACCGTAAGATGTTAGTGGAAGGACTTAAAGGGACTGCCACGTACTCAATCTTATGTAATATGATGCTTTTGCTTCACTATACCATCTACTAGGAAGGAACACAGACTTAAGAACAAAGTCTTATACAACTTTTTAAAGTAAGGAACTACAGGTTTCCAATGCAGAAACAACAGCACAGATGAATCACCAAACATCCAGAGGCCTCTTGAATTTATGCAGCACAATCAGAAACAACCAACTGAATCTCCAAGGGACCAAGACTGTTAAGCAGCTACTGGTAGCAGTTAAACGTGCACTCAATTAAATATTCTGTCAATTAGCAAGACTTAAGAGGCAAACTCCAGAAGAAACAATAGCCCAGCAGAGAGGGTTGCAAATACTGAATCTCAAACAGGCACTGTAAGGACTAACACCTTATGAGCTCACCTGCCAAGTCAGTACATGAATACACGTCTCTCTCCTTCTGTGTTCTCGTTTTCACTTGGAAAGATTTTGGATTTTAGTTGTAACAATGACAATGCTGGGTCCCCCTAATCTAATACCCCATCTCCAAGAGTAGTTAGATACTTGAATAGTTAAAAACGGACAAGCACGTACGTTATTTTTCTCGAGCCAAATCAGTTCCCATCTAGGGGCTCCTTAAGCTGAACGTGGTGCCTATGGTTTTCTGTCTATTTATTTAGCAACTTTCCATGAGTTTTTCCAGCTTTACTTTGGTTTTAGCCTGTCCTTATGATAGAGTTAGCTTTCTTCTAGCAGCTGGTACATTGCTGGATTTCGGATAAGAATCATGTTGATAACACACTGATATATTAGCTGTTGGCAAGCAGTCAGGGACTCTTCAGCTCCTCATACTGGCCTGACAATGACAGGGTGATGGGCACCCAAGAAGCTGGGATGGAACACAGCCAGGGCAGCTGACCATAACTGTCCAAAGCTATAATCCATACCAAATGATGCCATGGTCAGTATAAACCTGACCAGGTTTATAACCAGGTTTATAACATGACCAGGTGGGCCAGGAGGCAGTTCAGCTCAAGAACTAGCTGAGTATGAGCTTTGGTTGGTGAGCAATTCTGCTGTGCATCACTTGTGTTCTATATTCTATGATTATTATTGTTGTGGTTGTCTTCTGTTCTGTTAACCTGTCTTTAACTCAACTTACAGGTTTTACCTTTTCTTTTTTTTTCTTTCCAACTCTCTCATCCATCCCACTTGGTGGGGGAGTGAGTGAACAGCTGTGTGGTTGTTTTGGTTGTTTGCTGGGTTAAACCACCACACAGCATTCACAACACCCTTTGGGAAAGGAGTTTTACAAGCTGCTTCCCTGCTCTATTTGTTGGGTTTTTTAATGAAGTTCCTACTCAATTCATTAGCTGCCCTCCAACTCTGGTGTGAAGCATAAAATTGTTGCTCTTTACACATCATCTCCAAGCTATACATGTTCTTGTAGAAGTCCACCATATGTTCTTGTGGCCCTTTTCTGAACTTAGATCAAAGTTCATCCTTCTCCCACCATGAGGGAGGGGACCAGAGTTACACAGTGTTAAGGACACATGGATTTACACATCAGCACAAATATGTTCTCTGTTTTTTCTCTGTTTCTTGCCTAGTAATCATTAACATCTTGTTTGCTTTTTTTTTACTGCTACTGAGCTTTGAACTGGTATTTTAATGAACCTATCATAAGACCAAGATCATGCTCCTGAGATGTACTATCAGCCCCATCGTTTTAGGTGTATAATTAAGACTCTTTTCCTGTACATACACTGTGTTTATCTCTACTGAATTTCATCTGCCATTTCTGTTGCAGTCAGCATTATGTCCTTCTGTAATCCTTCATGGTGAGTCCTTTCTACCATTAATAAAGACCAGTATCATAAGCAAACACTGTCACATCACTATTCATTCATTTTTCCAATTTTTCACAACCATGGTGAGCAGCACAGGTCTCTGTAGAACTCCACCTGACCATTAACTGATAAATGGAAATGTCTCATGTGCTGAAAAAAAAGGCTTTGGAATAGAAAACCTACAGTCTTGCTCAGGTTCAATTTACTTGTATCAGTAAGGTCACATTAAACATGATTCAGTTAAGATCAATTTTGGTAATTCATAAATTAAAATGTCATTTAGAAAAGAAAAATCAATGGTAATGATCTGCAAGAAGACCTTAAATCTTTCAATTTGAATTGCTATAAAACACTGTATGAACTATACCTCATAAAACTTCCTATAAATGTAAAGCTATAAAACACTAGTCATGAATATATTTCATGATAGTTGAGGGGGAAAAAAGTTATTATCTTGTTCAGCTATAAAAACAGATATAAATTAAATTGCTCAGTCAGAGAGAAAACAATTCTCAGATAATTCTCTCAGGTCACTGATATCCAGGATTCATGAAGAGTGTTTCCTTGATTTTAATTACACTAATCTAGCATTATAAAGTGTTATATACCACAGTAACTTAAAAGCCTTTTAGAATTAACTGTCAAGATCTCAATTTTAAGTATCTCTTGGAAACACTGTATCCCTCCTTCCCAAATTAATAAGCTAATTTTAACAAAGGCTCAGCAGATCTACCTTCTGAATTTTTATACCATCCACTTCAAAGTCAGATTACTTTTATTTTTTTTTACTGTGAAGACCTTAAAAAAAGACCCAGCCTGACCCTTCAGCAGTTTATAAAGTATAAGATTACAGCCTGAAGTGGTGCAATTAGTTCCAAGATCACCATGATAACTCTAACTATGTATTATGAAGTTTAATCTTTTTAAAAGCTAACCTTTTCTTTAAAAATACAGGTACCTTCAGTTTTCTACCTTTTATGTATCCTTGATTTTGCTTCTTTAGCCAAGTAAATGTTTTATCCTTTCAATAATAAATAAAAGGCTTTCTCTACAAGGGACATTAACATGCATGAAACAAGGGCAGACATTTGAACATTTATTTTACAAAATGTAGTTAATTTGGAACAAAGCATTTCTTCTGGGACAGAGGGTTCACATACAGAACAATCAGGAATAGCTTCTTGTGCTGATGAATTAAAGCCCTCCTGCCATTTTACCATATACAAGTATTTTGGGGGGTTTCTCTTTTGATAATGACCTTCCCTTGGAGATTTCTAGAGGTAATTAATGCAAAACTCAGAAATGCTATTATTTAGCACTAATTGGTGTATTTTTAGTTACTGGCTGAAGAAGCTAAAGATACAATGGTAACAGAAAGCTTGGCATAGTGGCACAAAAAGTGTGAAGGTCTGCAGTCTGTACCTGCTTCATTAGTGTACGGTGGAGGGTGGTTTGGCTACATGTGAATGGTTCTCATGGAACCTCTCTTGGACAAGAGAAGAACTAAAAAGTCTGGTTCTCTTCAGTTTGGAGAGAAGGCAGATGTGACTGAAGCTTAAGAAGTGATGAAGGTGATGGTTAAGGTGAACGCATAACTGTTATTCACCCAAGCCTGCAACACTAGAACAAAGGACATTTGATAAACCTGGTAGGAGATCAGTTGATCACAGAGAGTAGTGGGCTTGAGAACTTGCTGTGGGGGGACACAACTTCAGAAAGCAACCAAAGTGAGATTTCAAGGCTGAGGCAGGAATGTCTCCTGTGACATCCCTAGCAAAACAACTGCAAATGGTGGGAAAGCATGAAGGGAAAGACACAGAAGTGGCCAGGCATTCCCAAATAACCTCTCCTATTCACCCCGCTGGAGACAGAACAACAGGTTCTAGATGGACAACAGGTTTGTCTTATCATGGCATGTCTGTGTAGCACTCAGGAGAGGCTGGAAATACGGGTGAAGGATGATGGTTGAACTGGAATGATTGTAATACTGTAGCTGATTCCAAGTGTGGTACTGGGATATTCAGTGTAAGAAGCCTGTTAGCTCCTCAGAATTATAATTCAAAATGTTAGTAAGATCCAAACCAATTCTGAAAATGAGTGTAACTACTCTCATTCCTCCTTAAATGCCTTCTTTGTGATTCTTTAAAAACATTTTGGAAAAGTTCACGAGTGATTGCAGTTTACAAAACAAAAACAAGTGTGAGCAGTTGTTGCAGCAGGAGTATATGAACCTCTTACCTTTTGGGTAAATGTCTTTCAAAGGCACATCTCCAGGTGCTAAAATTCTGACTATTTGATTAGAAGCCAATAAAGTCACACAATTGGTTTGTTTTGCAGCTCCCGTTTTCCTCCGGGCTCCATAATAAAATGGATCAGAAGGAGAAGCACGTTTGTGACTCAGAGAGGAGTTTCTTTTCCAGCTATATACTTCACTAGGAGACTGCAAGAGAGAAGGGAGTTTAATGAACAAAATATTACTATTACTGAACCCAAGAACAAAAGTTTCTTCTTAAGTTCCACTTCTCATTTAATATCAAAACAAATGTAGCTACTGTGGTTACCTCTCATGTCAACATGTGACAAGGAAATGACCTGTATTATTGTCATTAAAACTATCTATAGGGGTAAAAAATGAACAGACCACCTGCATGACTTTTAGGAAATGGGAATCTTTGAAGTTCTGAAGTTGAGGAAACTTTTTTTTCACACTGAACCATGAAGAGAAAGCACTGAAACAACCTAAACTGGAATCAGACTAAGTAACAAACCATTGCTATAACCTAAGTTTCCACTAAAGGAGAAAAAATACAAACAGGTATTTCAGTAATGACTTTAAAGATGGGCATGAAGGCTGGGATTTGGCTACAGGTTCAGAGACATAGATGTAGGTGTCCACATGTGAGCCAGGTGTTTCATCTCCTGCTATAAATCAGTAGAGCCTAGAGAATAAATAATATCTTGAAGAAGGCTTCTATGATCCTACACCATTAACACTAAGCACCGAATCTGAACTTCTCCACCGCCCTCAGATTCCCCTTTAGCACTCTGTTCACCTGGACATTTAAAACCATGTATACAGAAAGTTAGAGCCTCAGTCTAAATCAGGGAAAGCAAAATGCTTCATTACCAGTGTTGATAGAGAAGTGTGTGGTATCTTTAGTAGTCCTTCCTCTAGACTACCCCCCCCTTTCCAGCAATAAGCTAGCGTCTATTATAAATAACATGAAAAGCTAGTATAATCAACCAGGTAGTATAAATCCAAATCAAGTAAACTCTAAAGATAAGTGCAAAGACAGAGAATGTCTTCTTAACAAAAACATGGTTTTGAACCATTTTGGATTTCAGAGTATTTTCTTCAATTGTTTAACTTTGCCAAAATTCACAGAATCTGTTAGGTTGGAAGGGACCTTTAAAGGTCATCTAGTCCAACCCTTGGGCATTAGAGCAGGGACATCTTTACTAGCACAAAATTACAGAATCACTAGGTTGGAAAAGACCTTTAAGATCGTCAAGTCCAACTGCTCCTGTCGTATCCTAAACCATATCTCATCTACCCTTTTTTAAAGGCATCCAGGGATGGTGACTCAACCCCCTCCCTGGGCAGCCTGTTCCAGGCCCTGACAAAAAAATTTTTCAGTGAAAAAGACCATCGCCCACCTCTCTACAACCTCTCTTCAGGTGGTTGTAGGTGGTGATAAGGTCTCCTCTCAGCCTCCTCTTCTCCAGGCTAAACATCCCCAGCTCCCTCAGCTGCTCCTCATATGATTTGTCCTCCAGCCCCTTCCCCAGCCTGGTTGCCCTTCTCTGGACTCGCTCCAGGACCTCAATGTCCTTCTTATGGTGAGGAGCCCAGAACTGGACACAGCACTCGAGGTGCAGCCTCACCAATGCTGAGTACAGGGGCACAATCACCTCCTTAGACCTAATGGCCACACTCTCTTTGATACAAAGATCAACTACATCAGGTTCATGTTTAGTAATAGTTCAATTTTCTATTAAAAAAACTTGACATAGAATTATTTATTCCATAAGCACCACCCTTTTATGTATCACTGATAGTAAATAAACCAAAGAATTAGACATACTGCCATTATCTACCCTGTCTTTAACTCAACTCCTTGCAACAGCCTTAGTCATTAAACTGATGAGTTTCACTTTTCTTTCTGGTCCTTTTCTGATTGTGCCACAGGAGTGAGCACAACTATATCCAGTATTTATACTTAACTACATTATTAAATACTGAAGGGGCTGTGTAATTTTGTTACCATTTTATCTTTTTTCTTTTCTCCTATTTTTTTTTTAATCTAGTACCTTGCTAGCTGCTATACACTGAGCAAGAAGTTCACACTGAACAGTCCAAAATGATACTGATTAGCCTTGTTCTCAGTGGTTATATTTAATTTAAAATGTGTAAATCCACATTGATTTAGAAAATATTCCTCTAGCCAGCACTATTCCGAATAAAAACCTGCAATGAATGTTGTCTGTGCTAGACATGATGTCATCTGATTCCTTATTATTCCAAACTCCACCAAAATGCCTACAGAATAGACTACCACATGGTGTATATTACACAAATGTGCCATTTACTGTCACTCCCTTCTTTTTCCATATCATTTGGTAAACAGGTACTCAACTGGGTACGGAATAAATGAGATGGTGTTACGTCACTAAGTAATAATGCTGAGTATTTACCAAGAGGTCTGGGAAGCCAATAACAACAGTAGCATAGTTATGTTCATCTGAGAACATCCTGTTGGGGGAGCTGATCTTTTGTCCCACGGCCGCGCTGAGGTTTTCTGAGGAGAGCTGGTCACTCGAAACAGCGTGAGGCGTGCACAGCTCTGATGCTACATGAGGAAATTAAAAGGAAAGTCATTAAATCCAGATGTGCAATAGGAAGCTGCACTAACCATAAGAGTGCTGAGCACTGATTGCTGCTTTTCCTTTGAGCATAACATTGCTAAAAAGCAGAAGATCTGATTGTACCATGCCATAGAGCAGAACACCCCCCTCCAAGGGAATAATGCTGGTTTTGTAAAGTTAAATGTTTAAAATCAGGAAATACTGTCTTTGTGGTTGCTTATACCACTTAGATTTGCCCTCTGCTGTGGAAAGGAGGCAGGAAGCCTAAGGAACAGAGCAGCATGTGATCTCATTGCAGACTGTTTTAATGTAAATGCATAAAAAGGCAAGATGTAGGTTTGCACAGGTAAGTGTCAAAGTGACGTTTTGTGGTAGCTGTCTTGCTGTCTTTGCAACTTCAGTAATATTATTTGTAACACATTTCTGGTAAATAATGGTCTTGTTTTCTTTTTCTTTAAGCTAAGAAAACCTAAATTTTATTCTGTGCAACTCTAACAGCCCTTTAACCTCACCTCAAATTATCACCACAGTCAGAACCTGCTATCTTCAACTCTGCGACACTGTTCCCACTTCAATGGGCAGCCCAACTCATTTACCTGTCAGTAGGAGAAAATCTCTCCTCCCTCAAAGGATGAATGGGCTACTGGTTTAAGTCAGTGACAAACCCACACTGGTCTACCTTTTCTTACTTCTCCTACCCCTGGTTCTGCCTCAAAGAATGAGAATAGGGTGAAGATGTTACATTCGGGCTTTGCTGGATGTTTTGGAAAAGAGTGGAGAGGGGATATGATAACTTTTTAGACTGAAAGAGAAGAAATAAGATAACAAAGGGTAAAAATAGTACAAAAAGCATGGAGCAATAAACTATCCACAAATACTTTGGGACTGGAAATTATAATAACGTTTCTACCCATCTGAGAAATGATACTCCGTAATGGTTTCTAAATAAGGTAATAAGAGGAAGGAAACTACTGTGCTCTGATAGAGCTTGATAAGTTAATAGAGTAAACTGTACAAGAGATAAAAAGGATTCTACATATTTAAGCTGTGGTTAGAGTCTTTGCTATCTATTTTGTTGCTCTTTGTGTAACGTAAGCCGTATTTGTTATTTGTCAGTAACCTTTGCCTGTATCTATTGCACTGTGTTAATCTCATTCTTCATACTAATGCTGGCCACAAGGACCAGCACAAAACTTTTTCCCCACTTTGAGAGATAGTATTTCTCTCTTTTTTTCCTCTGAGACACACTGGAGACAGGCCAAAACCTATCAACTGCTAGGTGGGATGAACATGTACTTCCAGTGCTATCAAATCAGAGACACTAAAGATTTTGTGCACCACGATCAAATGTTCAGCATTGAAAATATCATCAGATCTGAAGAGAGGCCAATTTGACCAGGCAGAATGATGACCACTGGAGATTGCTGCTTTCTTCTGCAGCTAAGACATGCCTACTGAACAAATTCCCACTATCTTTTAACACAGGTGTGATGGCTTCAATGCCTCCTGCAGACCAGATGCCAAAGTTTAGAAACTGTGGCTCCCTTTCTGTTTCAACTGCAGGTCTTTTGTATTTTTACATGTTGGGAAATGTCTTCTAGCTCATTTGAGCATGTGTAACACACATGCAACAGCATACAGACTGGACTCATCATCATACTTGGTCTATTCTTATGTTTTAATCCCTAACTGTCTTTTTGTCTTTTCCATTCTATATGCTTGTTTCCTCAAAGTCTGTGACCAGGGTCTTAAATGCTGCAATGAAACAAAGATGCTTTATTCAAACAACCTGAAGTTTGAGCATGGAATTTGCCATGCTTTGTGAAAAATTCTTATTAACCAAACACAATATGGAAAGGACAAAAAGAGAATCAGAGAGAGGGTTACCCAGACCTTTAAGAGCCTTGTTTGTGCAGCTGCTAGCACAGAAATGACTAAAGGGAAAAAAAAACCCCAACAACAACAAAAAAGAACAAGCCAAGCTCGCATTCAATACCCGTTGTTAAACCAAATCCCATCTCAGCTGGCTCTTCTCTCAATGCATAGAGCTGGCAAACCTCACTGTCTTCAGCTTCCATATGGGCATGCTTGGTTAAAAGGAATTTCCTGTAAAGGATACACATTTATAGAAAGTCTTGATTAAGCTTGTAACTCTAAACAATGACTTATCTATAGAAACGGCAAAAACATTCTACATTCACATAAACAAGGTTATCAACACCTTTTGCTAAAACTATGTATGAGCTACCAAACACCTGTGAGCTAGGAAAAGGGTACACCAGCAAGTGGCAGACTTGTCTTCTGGTAGCTATCTACACACATGTTTTTGCTGTCCATTTATAAAACCAAGACAGCAGAATGGTACTTCTTTTCTGTGAGCATGAAGTAAAGCAAGTGGGCACTAACTCTGAGTGATGTGGCTGCATTTCCAAAGCAAGGTCAACCAAGATTCTCATAAGTAGAGGTCACCACCACCTCAGTAAAACCAGTGTGAACATGCATACAATCAAAGATAGTCCAGATTTTCAGAGGCATGAATTTAGGCAGGCATATCCTGTCCATTTCCTACTCTAGAACCCTACCTGCGCTTTCACTCGAGCAAACCTGCATGTTAAACACCAACTGTTTAAGTCTCCCAAACTCACATACCCAATGCAGAGACCAGGAGTGAAACTCCTGAACAGAAACAAGACACAAATAAGAGATAATGCCATCAAAAAAACCCTATCTGGAACTAACTGATTTGTTTCATTTTCCACCAAGAGCCACCGGTCTTCTGCCACCAGGAAGACGGATTTCAGATTGATGGGGAGCGAGATGGTGTGAGTCTGACCCTCCAACACATCCAGCACAATAAGGCGGTTTCTGTAGAATTGGAAGCCAAGAAAAGAATAATCAGATAGGGATGTACACGAGGAGATCTGTTATTAATCAATATAATACAAGGATATCATTTACTCTCACCCAGCTTCTTTGTAGAACACCAGCCAGTTTTTGTGTGAAAACTCTCGGCACATTTTGTAGTTGCTCTGTACAAAAATACGTCATCCAGCAGTTAGTGTTTGTTGTATTTGTCCCAGTGAGTTTCCCTGACTTCCTTGAAAGTGTACTACATTTTTCCTTTATTTACAACAATTCACAGCATCACATTGTGAGCTAATGCTCACAAAATGCTGTCTAGCCTGCTTTGTCTCATCATATAACTGCATCATAACCGAGTTCATTGCTTTGGATATAATCCCTTGTAATAAAACGTCCCATTATTCCCAGTTCTACCTCCAAAGAGGGATATTTTAAAGATACATATCCTCAGGCAATACAAATTATTTATATTTTGCATATCAGTATTCCATAACAAAACTGTTTTATGTGTAAGGCATTTTAACATACAGAAGAATAACTAAGTCCTTGGGCTGTAAAAAGGGAATGACAAATTATTCTGGAGCAGTTTTTTTCCAATATTAAGCCTTGATTTAAAGAAACCCAACAACTCAGTTGGCAGGTGCTATTCCTCACCATCTCTTCTTTGCTGCTCCACCAAGATGTTCTCTTAGGAGACTCTTCAGCATCTGGTAAGAGCAAAAGTCGTCGAAGGGCACCGTTGTTTGTATCCAGCAACAACACAACATTGCTCTGTAAATGAAAAGCAGATCCATGTACAACTAAAGCCCATTTGAGAGATTACAAGAAATCTATTGGAAGCACTTTTGCAACTCAGAACACTTTGAAGAGATAATGTATATTTTGTTGGAAAACACAGGCTGAATCTTCCTTCTTGTTGTCAAAGCTCATGGAGAAATTGAATTGTAGAGTTTAAGTACATGCAAAAAGGGCTAGAATAATATTCCAGTTTTTCCATAACATTTTATCTATACATCTCACATTCCTTTCTCCATAACCTCTAGGAACTAGACCAGTATGGCTTATATGTCCAAGCTGTAGTCAGCTACAGGTGAGAGCCATACCTGTTTTGTTCTACCAAGTCACTAAAATATTTCATTTTAGTTCTTACATTTTCCTGCCCCTCTCCATGCCACAATGGGAGGGAAGAAGGGAGTGAAATCATGACTAAAGTGAAGCCTGCTAAGATAGGAGGAGCGAGGGGAGGTGCTTTAAGATCTGGTCTCACTTCTCATTATCTGACTCTGGTTTCACTGTGTGTGCAGTGCAGTGTAATAAATTAGAGAGTTTTCTTTCCTTTATCCTGTACTGAGTCTGTTTTACCCCTGACGCCAATTGATAGAGCGACTTTGGTGGGCATCTGTCCTCCAGCCAGGGCCAAACCACAGCAGGATTCAAGAGAACAATCATTTGGGGCCAGTCTTAACCACATCAAATTAAAATTAAAAGGTACAAAAGAAGTTAATTAAGCCCTGGGTTTAATTTTTTCTTTGCCATTCAAGGAAATGTTAGGTTCTGCAAGGACATTAGCTTCTGCAAGAACTTACTAAAAGTAAACTGTCTATTGACAACATCTGCAACAACGCGCGCGACAGACTTTAAGGGAGCAAAACATCAATTCCCACAAATTCTCCTGAAAAAAAGCCCCAAATACAAACAATCTGAGTCAGGGAGGTTTTGTTCTTTTTGGGTACGCTTCATACTTTTACTAGGATCATTTGGGAGAATTAACTTTATTTAATAATTGCAGTCATTTGAAGCTAAATATGGTAAAGTATTTAAAATATTACCATGTCGTTTGGAGCGTTCTGGAATTTCAGCTGGAGTTCAATACCTCTAAAAAAAGCAGTTTGCTTATGTATTACAAACCAAAATTATAGAAATGTGGCTCAGGGAAGAAAAAAAAAAATAAATAGGGCATTTGCTTTGGATTTTGGTTTTCTGCCATATTTTATTTATATAATTCTGCAACAGCAGTGCTGAACCAAAGCAATGCATTAGCCTTCCACGTGAGATGAGGGACGCATACAAATCAATTACATTCTTCCACTTAGCGTTAAATTTATGAGAGCAGTTGGTAATATAAAAAGCCTCCCTACTCCACCCCTTTTGATGTTAATGATTTCCTTCTGTGCTAAGTGACTGATGTATATTCTGTCTGTGTTTAAGAATAGATTTTTGCGTCACTTGCGAACACATCCAAGGGCAGCTTTGGCAACTCTTCAAGTGGGCTGGGAAAAGACACTAGTGTGCAGTTCTGCTGTGTTTGTTCTTGACTGGGAGAAAAGTAACCTCTGGGTGACCTCCCGACCCTGATGTCTGGAATTCCAAACTCTGGACATATGCAATAGCCAATCTCATGAAGTGGAGTGCCTTTATTTTTAGTTACTGCAAAGTTTCCCTTTCCTTGCTGCTGTTTTTATTTTAGCCAGCATTTTCCTCTTAAAAGTCCTTAAACCAAACAGGGCTGTGATTTCACTTTGCTGGTATGGGAAGTTGTTCCTTATGGTCCCACAGACAAAGAGGAGAGTTAAGGGAAGGAATACACTCCAATTTCAGAGTGAGACAATACAAACAGATTGGTTTAACCTTCTTGATTCTCCTCTCTATACTCACTCTCAGTTTCATTTTCTTCTGCCCTCAGTGCTCAGGTCTCAAGCAAGCACACTCACGAAATCTTCTTACCTGTCAGCTTCAGATGATGCTGATTCTTAGCTTGGTAGGGTAATACCCTCTGTACACTCTCCACAATGCCTCCTGTCCCACAAGTACCTTTCCTAATATTGCCATTCAATGACCCCCTGAGAGATGCACCCATAGTAATCCTGACCCTGCAACTATTAGGGACAGAGACAGATGTGTCATGTTCATGAGGTTCAAGTGAAAAAAGTCTGTGCAAGAATTCATGGTTTGGAGCTCTAACTTCCATGCCTTCAGAGGTGGGAAATATATGCAAGGAGGTTACTGGTGTTCCAATTAACATGAATGGAGTTTGTCAGATGATTTAGGAGACTTGATTGTACTAGAGATTTCAGCAAACTAAGAACAGTAGAGATATAAACTTTGTCTTCACAGAAAAAGGAAGTCTTCACTTTTTTCTGTAGAAGGTGCACACCATTCTGTCTAAGCACACCTTTCCTTTTTTATACAGAAAAGTGCAGTCTTATACAATATAAAAAAAAAGAGAGAATTTAATAACATCCACTAGGTTTTCTTTAAGAAAATACACTCCTCCTGAACACACACATCAGGATATTATAAGGACTAGGGGTTTCAGACATTGCTACTAGTAGGCTGCATGTCTTTACATACACAGGTACCCACTTGTGTCTCGGGCCAGATCACAAACTGTAAAAAAAAAGTCTTCTTTTAAAGGATGTTTGCCACTTTCCATGTGTACTGAGAGAGGCCTATCTCTGTGACACAGACTCACTCACTCCTTTGCTACTGGAGAGCTTTGACATAGAGCTCCAGCAGCTCGTGGGACAGGGAAACGCACTGCCCTTCCTCCCTGCCCCATTTTCTGACCAAGAAAAGTAAAAGCAGAGGTAAAGTACACTGACAGGACCAGAGGTTACTCTGTCCGTTCAGCTGGAGCCTTGCAACAGAGCAAAGTGCTTGTAAGAAAAAACAGAACTGTGCAGTTCATTTATATGCAGGTCAATTCTCCATGTGAATTTGCCTCCTATAATCCCATATAAAAATGGTGCATAAAGTCACCAAAATTTTTTTAGTCCATATTTTCTCTCCTTCCATAAAAGCAAGAGGTGCAAAAAGGGAAACAGGCAGGTGTGAAGCTTTATAAGAAATAAGGGTATGCTCTCAAGCCCTCATGGGGAGGACAAGGCAGAGGCATCACTGCTTTCAAAAGATTAATTCCCATCTTACTAGGAAATAAATTGAGATTTCTGAGGAGTCTTTTAAAAGTTTATCAGCTTAGTCTGAACAAAAAGATAGGAATCAAAATAGGCTGCATTCACCATGACCAATGGCCACTGTGAGGAACAGAACCAGCTACTCTTTTTTTCCAAGAAGATGTAAAGGTAGCTTAAAGGCAGATAAATTTCTGACTTGACCTATTAAATTAAATCCCCAAGGAGTTTAGTTTTAGTAAAATTTTATATAAAAGGACAGAAAGGAATGGTGATTTTTAAATTTTATTTCACTGGAGGACTCTATTGAATCCAGATGGATGTCATCTGGGAAATAAATCACAGAAGCTTGTTTGAAGAGCCACAACATTGTCACCTCATCCTTTCCAATAAGGTTATTCAAATTGTTCTTTTGAAACATCCATCTCCAAAGATGTTTATTAAGACAAAAAGTTGGGAAAAATCTTTAGGTTTTGGTATTGTCTAATGGATTATATTATTTATGAAATATCAGCTGTCAAGCGGACTTTTTTACTTAATAAATTTAACTTCTTATTTCTTGAAATATTGTTCATACTTCTTAGTCCTTTTGCAAGCACACGTAGACAAACCTCTAAAGACTCACATACTTGGCTTATGTTACTTGTTTTTCTTGAAGATCTCTTCGAGGCACCCTTAGCACAATTAGCTAAGCCTTGGAGCCTTGCCCAAAATACAGATGTGCCAATAATCTACTTGTCTCAACATGTGAATGTTGCAAATTCAGACCTTAATGATTGCCAGTGACCATAGTACACTTGAAGGCAGGCTTCCTGGCTATATGTCAAGGATGAAATTCTATATTATTTTCCAGCAGTGTATAACAGGTTTATTTTCAGGCAGCATTTGTTCACCTGTAGCACATGCTAAGAAAGTCAAGTCTGAAACTGGCAATGTTTAAGCTCTACCAGAGAAAAACATGAGGTTACAGCTCAACTGAAGTAATCCGGAAAGGGGCACTGAGCTACCATAGTCTCTCCACAGCACAAACTTTATTTTGAAGTTTAATTTATACTAAAAAGTATATCCCATGAAGACAGGGAAAACCAGTTACAGAGTTAGCTACCTAAAGCTTCACAGATGAACCTTTGATAAAAACCTCACTGCTGAGGCCAAGTGCTACTGTGACTTGGTTAAAAACAAAACTAGCAGGACAATTATTTTCACGGCAGGAGGTTCAGAGACTTAGAAAGCAGAGAATATTGCTGGGCTGTACATTAAAAAGCATGAGACATTCTAAGCATTCTTAGACATGAGATAGACTGCCATCTGCTTTACAGTTTCCTGCATTGACTTCACTAAAAAAGGCCAAGGATTGTTTAGAACTGAACAAATGTGTTTATCCGCTTCTCTAAATAGCCCCAATGTTACTTCCATAGCTGTTCAGGACAACTGCACAGGCAATCACCATGAGCAGGTAACTTCAGAATCATATTTTTTTCTACTTGGCACTGGAAAGTGTCCAAGGCAAAGCTAAAGAAGGCATAGGCAGTTCTACTAAAGCAGAAGAATTGTGTTTCTCACAAGGCATCAAGTTTATCTTTAGCGTTTGAGACCAGAAAGTGGCGTCAACACTTGACAAATGTTCCTGGAACAACAGTATTGCAGAGACATGAGTTATGAAATGATTGAAAACTACTTAATAACCCAACTCCATGTAGGAAAGGTTCTTCTAGATTGGAGCCTCTCACCTACTGAAAACTGGACAGAAGAAATCCAGAGCAACAGGAAAAACCAACCAGCAATAATGACCAGATTAAATACCCATGTCAAGTCACTATGACTGGTAGGTGACATCATAAACTATTATTCATGTTAAAAACAACAGCAGCAGCACTGTATCAACTGTTGTCTCTTCCCACTCCTGGGCAAAGAAGTTTTGCATTGGAAATGTTCCAATCAGTCCACTGATAATAATGGAAAGTGGAAAGTACACAGAGAATATGCAATACTTTAAAAAAAGGGTTTGAGTCAAACCAACACTGAAGTCATCAGTGGTTCTAAATTTACATTGCTGATACACTACACGTCAAGGCTTACATAGTCTTCTTTCTAGTCTCAGTACTTCAAATGTTACAGAGTGGGAAATATCAGGATTAACAAAACAAATCAAAACCAGCGTCACGAAGCAAATACAAGCAACATTTTAGTTTGTGACTCAAAAGTTTTTGTCTCTTGCACATACAGTTTGAAAAGTAAAAAAGGGATTGGATTGGAGAACTTAAGTTCACAGCATAAGCCAGCTTACTTTTTGCTTAACACTTTGTAAATTCTGCTTGTTTTGAGTGGGATAGAGTTAATTTTCTGTGTCGTAGTTGGTATGGAGCTGTGTTTTGGACTTGTGCTGAAAACAGCGCTGATACTACCAGGATGCTTGCATTACTGCTGAGCAGTGCTCACACAGAGCCAAGACCTTTTCTGCTCCTCACACCACCCCACTAGTGAGTAGGCTGGGGGTGCACAAGGAGTTGTGGGGGGCCACAGCTGGGACAGCTGACCCCAACTGACCAAAGGGATATCCCATACCATATGACATCATGCTCAGCATATAAAGCTAGGGAAGAGTTAGTAAGAGGGGGACGTCCAGAGTGATGGTGTTTTTGTTCCCAAGTCACTGTTTCACATGATGGAGCCCTGCTTTCCTGGAGATGGCTGAACACCTGCCTGCCCATGGGAAGGAGAGAATTATTTCCTTGTTTTGCTTTGCTTGAAACCACAGATTTTGCTTTAGCTATTAAACTGTCTTTATCTCAAGCCAGGAATTTGCTCACTTTCACCCTTCCCCCACCCCACCGGAGGCGAGTGATGGAGTGGCTGGGTGCTGCTTAGTTGCCAGCTGGGGTTAAACCACAACACAAACATGATATGACAGTTGACTGAGATCTCTGAACTCAAGACACTATCTCTCTCCCTTTCTCCCATGGAGACGCAAGAAGAAAATCTCCACGTTACAACTAACGCTGAAGGCAACTCCCAAGCTTCAATTATAGTGAAAACAGAACATTCAGAAGGGGGTAGCATTGTCCAGGCTATTTCAATTTATAGAGGTAGACTCCTCAGCGATCCTACCCTTATGATACTACTTTGCTCATCACTAAACATTTAACTGTATTTTAATTTTTGTTACCTCTTCTTCATGTAGAACCACTTGACCTTTGAGTGGATTTCCCAGTGGTGCCACAGTCACAAAAGGTTGCCAGACATTTCCAACTGTTCTTGGGAAGAGGTCATAAAGATCCACGAAGTATCCACTCTTACTAGAAACATTCATGAAGTACAAGGATACAGGATTGCATGCAGTAACGTAAAGGATATTTTCAGCTTCATCTTTTGAAATAAGAAAACAGAATGAATGAGAGGTTACTGACATTGTGCTTGGCTTTTCTGGAAATACATGTGTCATAAATTTGGCAGTTGATATAGCAAAATGTACAGCAAAATTACCATGGTTGACACTGGAAGATAAGGAGAGAAATGGCCTCTTGATACTAAATGTTACCAGGTGGAATCTTACCACAATACTATTAACTCTTCAAAACAAGTACTCCACGGCACATTTGTGTAGACAGGACTGCAGTGCCTGCCAAATGCTAGCACACCCAAAATCTGTCCAGAGGTTTTTGTTTCTTTATATTCTTGGTTCTCTCACTTTCTCTCTTTCATCCCCCCTTTCAATTAATAACTAAACATAGGATGAATGCAGACTTCCTATGGAACTTTTCCACAGACAGCATCAATTTCCTTAAAATCAATCCAAACCCATGTAATTTCTGTTTCACTGTCATGAAAGTACAATAAAATATATTTGAAACTATGGCTACAGGCAGAAAGGGCAGCATTCAGTACTGATCATCAGTGATCTGTTTGGAATACACAATAAATGTAGACATCTTTAATGATGAACCCTAAAAAAAAAATTATGAACATTTCCAATGATGCAATTCCCTTTGGGACATCAGTAGTATAGGGAGCTAAGGCAGGCTTGATCCAGTGAGGAAGAATTTTAATCCATGTAAGCACGGGAAGTTACAAAAAAGAGCCTAGCACTGCAAGTTACAAGGTTTGTATTAAAAATGAATTGGCCTAGAGAGAGAGGAAAAAATCAAAGAATTGTTTTCTGAAGCTCTACAGTGTTGAACATAAAAACTAGAGAGACATGCAATTTTGTGGCTGTGTCCTATTTTAACTGCATATCCTTCTCTCAGCTTGGTCCTTACAAAGACCACAAAGTTGCAGTGAAAATATGCTCTCGTTTCGGTGGCTGATTATTTTTGTATTTCATCTACTGTTTAAAAAATAAAGTGCAATGAGGAAAGCTGTTATTCCTACACTCCATTGCTAGACTCCGTATCCTCCATTCCCATATTCCAGTCTTGAAGAGCATTACTCTTAAACTCTACTGCAAACGTAGGCAGAAACACTCTAAATGCATTGCTATTATTACACTCTCTCATCATATCGTCCTTTTATATTCTCCAGGGATGACCTGCTGGAGAAGAACTTCAGCAGGGATGACCTGCTGGAGAAGAGCTCAGTGGAGAAGGACCTGGGGGTCCTGGTAGATGACAGGTTGGCCATGAGCTAGCAGTGTGCCCTGGTGACTAAGAGAGCCAATGGGATCCTGGGGTGCATCAGGAGGAGTGTAGCCAGTAGGTCAAAGGAGGTGATCCATCCCCTCTACTCTGCCCTGGTCAGGCCCCACCTGGAGTATTGTGTCCAGTTCTGGGCTCCTTGGTATAAAAAGGACAGGGATCTCCTGGAGAGAGTCCAGAGAAGGGCTATGAAGATGATTAAGGGCCTGGAGCATCTCCCCTATGAGGAGAGGCTGAGTAAATTGGGACTCTTCAGTCTTGAGAAGACTAAGGGGGGACCTAATTAAAGTCTATAATTATCTGAAGCAGGGGATGCAGGGGGAATCAGCCAGCCCCTTTTCAGTGGTCTGTGGGGACAGGACAAGGGGCAATGGCTGCAAGTTGGAGCATAGGAAGTTCCGCACCAACATGCAGAGGAACTTTTTCACAGTGAGGGTGACAGAGCCCTGGGACAGGCTGCCCAGGGAGGTGGTGGAGTCTCCTTCTCTGGAGATATTCAAGACCCATCTGGACACCTATCTATGCAGTATGAGCTAGGGAGCTGCTTTGGCAGGGGGGTTGGACCCGATGATCTCTCGAGGTCCCTTCCAACCCCTACAATTCTATGATTCTATGATTCTGCCACTGGCTACCAGTGAGCAATTAGGAGGCCAACAGCTTAGTTCTTCCTCATCTCCAGGGTATTTCACATCCTTGTAATATTTAGGCTCAATACAAAAGATACTAGCTTTCCTTACCGCACCTTTTGTTACCGTGACATCGCAAACTAAGTTAACTTCACCCAAAGGCAGTGTCCAAAAAGCCAGTTCTTCTGTAAAACTGAGGGACCTGGCTTCATGACGTTCCAGTGGAAATCCTTGAACATTTAAATACACAGGGCCCTAAAAGACACAACAAGGAGGGCTTGCTAAAATATTTCTCTCACCATTCTTTATTAAAAAAAGTCTTAGAAGTCTTCAAGACTGTTAATACGATTAGCAACTGAAACAGACCAGTTACTAAATAAGTAAAAGGGAAAAGGAAATGCTTTTCTACATGCTTGCTGAATGCCATACCACCATTTTCTTTACAGTGTAGAAACCATTGTGCCTTTCCTCTTCAGTCTTTTATTGGTTTGAAACTTGCACTGCTCAGTGGCATGAAGCAGGTAACATGCACTGATAAAACACAGTCCATACAAGGAAAAAAATTGGAATATTATGGCTTCAAAGAAATTCAATGGCAAATTCTTGTTCTATGAGTTTAAATTTCACCCGATGTCACAGTAACAGTTCATGTTTTTCCTTATTCACTGGAATGCAAGTTAAACCAAGAACTCAAAGCTGAAAAGGACTCAGAAGCTTTGACTTCAGGTCAAAGTGTACCAAAGGTTCAGATTCAAATTTGGCAGTGCCAAAAGATCTGTAATAATTCAATGGCATGCAAAACAGAAACAGCAAACAGCTTTCTTTTCAGTCTGATCTTATCCAAAAATCGAGATCTGGGGCCTGAAACCAGCCACCTCTATGCATCCAGAACAGCTACAAAGTTCTTTCAAATAGCATATTTTCTATATCCTGATAAAAATCTCTTTTCAAGAACTACTGATCAAATTTACTGATTTTAAATCACATCTCACATTTTGAGGGCTAGTTTACAAAAAACCATTCATTTTTATCGCTAGCGAAAGGAAGAGGTAACAAGGGTCATGTTTTGTATATGCTCTTTTTCCTGAAGAAATCTATAACATTTTAGATTCTTCACATCCCAATACGTAAAAACTCTGAATTAAAAAAAAAAAAAAAAAGAAGAAAGAAAAAGGAAGACAAACCTTTACATCTATTTTTTGAGTTTCTGTTGGACACAGCAGTTTCTGTTGTGCATTTCCTGGCTGGTCAACTTTCCAGTAGCCCATAAATTTATGATCTGGTAACGGCAGTCTGTCAAACAATGTAGGAACAAATAAATTTTTACATTCATAAACCAGCAACTAATATGGAATAAATAATTTAAACAACTGCATTTTTCCAGTGAGACATATCTGAAGGTTCTCCTGTAGAAAATGCTTCCTTGCTAAAATTTTAAATTTCTTTTAAGCTTTAAAGTCACACAAATTTCAGCTTTCTCTTACAGTCACAACCTAAACACCATCAAAAAAGAAAGCAGCAATTCACATAATGTGGCCTCAAAGAAAAACTTTTTCTGGTCTGAATTATTTGAGAGATGCAGTAAAATACAGCTGAACCATCTCTTGCTTTGCTTTATTCCGATCAAGCAGAGTGTGATAGTGCCCCTTACTTAAAGGAAGTCATGTCAGTGGAGCCCTCACCAAAAACCCCAGCAGAATAAGCACAATAAACACTGTGGCAAGTTAACCATGCTGTAAAAGTTCAGTGAAATATTTCCACATACTTTGCAACTGCTCACATGAAGAAAGGCCAAGGAATAGAGACGTGAGGGTTTCCCACTGCCTTCTGGCCAGTACAGTCTACAGAAGGGACATCTTTGAAAGCCTCACCTCCTTGCCTTGGTTTCATTTCTTCATTTCTGTACCTTTCATTTAGGGAAGAAATATATGGGCCACAGCAAAGCTCGCATATATAGGAAAAGAAGATGCTGGTGTATGACAAAGCAACTTGACAGCAGAATAGGGACAATTTTTATTTCTTTCCTCTGTAGGAACTACTGAAAGCAGTTTGACTTCATTAATTGGCATGGATATCTTCAAGTTAATGAACTTAGCACTTTTGGAGGTACTTTTATTTGGGATTATTTCCTCCTAAAGAGACCTCCTATCAAAACTTCATTCTGCATTGCATGCCAGCTACAGGACTTAGTAAGCGAACAGAAGACTTGCCTTCTCCCAGTTTCTATAAATATCTCCAAAGTCTATTTTAAGGAAGTTCTCTTAGACTGTTCAGTTTGTGTGTGGTCTCTTCTGACCTGTCTGATGATGCTTGTTCATACTATCACAATTATTTCCCTGCTCCCCAACCAACCAACCTAGCCCCTCTAAGACACTTGTTTTATTTCTTCTCCATATTCTGTTCAGAATAAGAAGGGTTTTTTGGTAAAAAAACCCCTCAGTTAGACTTTATATGAATCTTTGGGAATTTTGATTTTACTTTTTTTTTCCCCACTGAGAACTTAAAGAAAAATTCAGGGAATGAAGATTAATGTCCCCTTAGCTTTGCAACTCAAGCAGGAAAGCTGTATTAAAATTTCTTACTGGTAGACAAACACCAAATCTCAATCAACCTGGAGAAACCAGTACTCACGGGCAGGTAAGTCCCTCAGTCTCCATCCCCATCCTGCATTTGGACCATCTGCCAAGGCAGTCAGGTAACCAGACATTTCTTGCAAACAGAAAATGGCTTGGATGCTATAGATCATTGGTGCCCATGGATAAAGATCCAGCTGCCATCAACAGGCCACTGGGGCATGTCATGAGGAAAGTGCATTTGATTAATTCCCTCACTTAGACAAAGAACCAGTGGAGTTTTCACTGCCTGTTTGTTTCTTAGTTAAGAATATCGATAGCAATGTTTGAAAAGTCATTTATTTTACATACATCCTCACTTCACCTTGCATTTTTCCATTCTTTAAACCTAGCTAGTCTAGGAGATTCGCCCCAAATTAAGAAATCAAGTAAGACTCAAAAAAAAAAAAAAGCAAATATATTGTAGATTACAACATTCAACATGGTTAGGGAAAAACATTCAGGATACACTACTGACATATACACAATTCCTAGATAAACTTATTCATGCAGTCAGAAAATGGGCAAACAGTCAAGTCACTAAATTAAATGTCAGCCTATCCATGAACTGGAATTTTCCTTGAGGTTTCCATTTGGGTTTCAGAATGATTTGTTGGCAAAACAGCAGTGGTGTCTTGAGCCAAAACTGTCTTGTATGCAAAAAAGAAACTGTAGGCTTTTTTTCTTTGGCTATGATGGCTCCAAGTAGCACAATCTCTGATACACCTATAATCAGCAATAATTGTTTCCCATTAGCTCAATGGAACATCAACTTCCACCAGAATTTGGACTTCAGTTTTAATTCCTTACACATTACTCCCATGAACAACTTCCTAGAAATCAATAGGTTGACTAATAAACATGATTGCTTACTAGATTTTAACCCAAAACATATGTTAATAACCAGCTCTAACCAAATACCCTGCTTTAAATAGCAACAGAATTACAGATTGCATTCCCAAAGAAACAAAACATTTCCAACTCTGCTTCAGCTTTCTGGAGATTTGCTTTGCTAACTGTTTCTCTCTTCCCTCAGGAAAACCAATTTCTCCTTTCTCCTAGATTCTTGAGGGTTTGCTCTCTTCCCTGTTTCTGAGTGATTTAGTTTCCCCGGGGCAGCAGACCAAGTTATCGTCAACAGCAAAGAAGAGGGAAGGGTAGGTCAGCATTTAAGAATAGAACAGAAAACAGAATTCATAATAGAGAATTCTTTGTCAAGAGTAATAAGAATGTTATCCTTCCACGGCCTGACAATTCTTTTTTACTCCCTCTCACTGCTCTCTCATACAAATCTGGTCTAACAAAGACTAAGCACATTGAAGAAGATGGTGGCATTAAAAGTCTTATAACCAGTCTGTCTCTGAATGGTTTTCATGAGACAGTGAGGGTGCAGAAGGACTGGAACAACATGCTCACACTGAAACTGTGTGTGCATCTTAAAAGGGTTCCTCTAGTGAATATATACAATACGCAGTGAAGGAGGGAATTGATTTTCTTCTCCTGGGACCTAAAAGGAACAAGCACGTTCTGAAAATAACTTGAAGTGACAGCACTAGCAAAAAAACTTCACAAGGTGCTCCTGCCACACTGCTGTATTTCAAATTAACTAACCAAAAACTTCTGACAGAAAAGGCAGACAAGATGCTATGGAAATGCCACCACCAGAAAAAAATGTGGAAAGCAAAGGGAGCGCAGTGGCTGGGTAAGAATGGTACTGAAACTGCACTGCTCTCTCCAGCTGGAGTGTATGGAGTGATCCATGATTTTTGCTCTCCTCAGAAGATGGAAAGGGTTTCTAGAACAGAAAAAACACACAGAACACTGCAGTAATATGGTAAGAAAGACCAAGACTTAAAAGCAAGTTCTGAAGAATTGTTCCTCATCAGTTATTTGGTTATGGAACTGTCAAAACTTGTTGCTTAAGAAAAAATTTAGAAATAGATTTAAACATTTATTTACTCTTAATTTTTCATCCTGGTTTTCGACAAGATCAGTGCTGTCCATAAAGTGGTTATTTTTGTTTAGAAAAGGTGTTGCACAGGACCTACAGCTGGTGAGGCAATGCTACAAAAATTACTACTTAGCCTGATTAATCTAAAGTTTAAAGACAATCTGTCAAAAGGTAATTCTTTAGTGACTTCTGCTGCCAAAAAACTTTTCAAAGTGACACCTAAAGAACACAATTTCTTTACATTTGTATATTTTTGATTTTAGAAAATAAATTCACTTTAGGCTAGTTAAAAATCCCAGCAAAATCACCAAACAACCATGTTCAAAAGTCAATACAATTCACTTTCTAAGGTCATTCCTTTAGTTTTCTGAGAAGATACTGGAAAATGGCTACAAATCTTAAAGACTGAAGTTCCCCTGAATGGAAATTCTCTCCTGTCAGCTATCATACCCATACAGCTGCAGGCATGAGCTATGGCAGTCAACAAAGCTGCTCAACACATGATGTCGTGCTGGCTGGGAACATGCTATTCAGCGACTGTAGTAACAGCCTGAGCTCTATCTGACTGAGGAAACTTCCATCCCACCTGACTTAAGATATAGCTTGAAACCAGGAAAATTCCTGGTTATAATTTCGTTTAGACACATTTTAATTAGAAATATGAGCAGTAGACACATGGAACAGCATTATGTTAAGTCTCCTGTTCCCTGTCAGTCAAGTGCAGACCTCCCACTCTGCTTCTTCTCCAAGGCACAGGATGGACAAGAGACACATTTGGTATGAGAGAGGTCAAACGATTAACTACAGATTACCCAGGGGTAGGGGGTGTCAGTCTCAAGAGAACACTAAAGCTGTTAAGAGTTCACATAGTTCCACTGCATACAAAAAAACCCCAAACTCAGTTAATAAGTTATGGAAAGGACCTGGAAGTGGACAGCGACAGTGGGAAAAATATGGAATGCCAAATTTCATCAAGGAAAGATGCCAGAAGTAGAGCTGAATGTGGTTTTACCCAGGAATTGCCAATGGTCTGAACTGTGCAACAAAATGGCAGATTAACCTGACTTCAGACAAATGTGATGTAACAGATGTCAACAAGGAAAAGCAAACTGCGGTCGCACACAGAGAAAGATAATGAGTTAGTACAGGGAGTAATCCATTTTACTCACTATGTCCTGGCAAAATGCTACAGACAAGCCATCTGCTCTACACACAATACTGATAAAAATTATAAACTACTGAACAGGTGATATCAGAAGATACAGAAAATATCATGATGTTATATGACAATACTGAACATGTCAGTGCCTGGAAGAATGGCCATCCTATTTGGGGAAAAAAATCCAATCCTGAAGGAAAGAAAAAGCCCAAGCAAATAATTACTTTACAGGTCTAATATATTATTTCAATTTTGGAAATAAATTAATTAGTATCTATAAATTAATTTCTCTCTTGAGAAAATAACTAGTGATGGAATTCTTTTCTAAATGGTCATTAGACACCACCTAATCTTTTCTTCCAAGACTAGATATATGAAGTCTGAAGCCTAAGCTTCAGGAAAGAAAAAGCCCAAGCAAATCATTATTTTACAGGTCTAATTTATTACTTCAATTTTGGAAATAAATTAATTAGTATCTATAAATTAATTTCTCTCTTGAGAAAATAACTAGTGATGGAATTCTTTTCTAAATGGTCATTAGACACCACCTAATCTTTTCTTCCAAGACTAGATATATGAAGTCTGAAGCCTAAGCTATGATATCCATAAGGTTCACCGGTACCATCTGTTAAACCTCCCTTCTATCAAGACCCTGTACTGTAATGTGTTGCTCGTGCCTCTCATGTCTTTGTTCCTCTATTTATGGCAGTTATATTTCAGTAGTAATTTATACAGCTCTGATTTATTCAACTTTTCTTTTAAGTGATAGGTTAAAGACTGCTCTAAAACATTAAAATAAAAGATTCACAAATTGTTTGATCCAGCACATGCCAGAGTACCTTTAGAATGAAGTCAGCACTTCAGTACAATAATTTTCCTGTCCTAGAAATGTTTCTGCATTGCAAAACTTCTTAATTGCACATAATTTGTGTTCTTAGCCATGATTTTGCTGCAGGTAAGACTAACGTCATCAGGCAGAATAGGTTTGGACTATTATCTTAGTTTTCACATTACTTAATAGAACAACTGAGCAATTTCTTATGCTAGCTTGGAAACCTTGCAAATTAAGACTGGAGCACAGAAGTGAACCTCTGTGGGGGTATGCTGTTGTCACCAGGACACTGTAGAAATTACATCTAGTTAACCTTGAGATGGCCAGCTTGTCAGAGACTATCATAGAATCATTAAGGTTGGAAAAGACCTCCAAGATCATGGAGTCCAACTGTCCCCCTACCACCTATATTACTTACTAAACTATGTCCCTAAGTACACCATACAATCTTTCCTTGAACACCCTGAGGGACAGCGACTCCACCACCTCCCCGGGCGACCTGTTCCAATGCCTAACCACTCCTTCTGAGAAAAAATTTCTCCTAATTTCTAACCTGAACCTTCCACAACTTGGAGCCATTCCTTCTTATGAAAACAAAAATGACCAGAGACCTTAAAAACAGAGGGAAGGTTGAGAGAACTGACTATGTTTAATGTAGAGTTGACTTTATAATGGCACAGATACTTATATACTTTATAGAAGTACATATACAAGACTGACTGGCTTTGGGAGGTTATAGAACTCCATTCTCTGAAGGTTTTCAGCTACAAATCAGATAGGAAGCTTTCAGACGAATTTGCATCTTTTCTAAAGGAAATTGGAAGGACTAGATAAGTGGCATTATTCTATTCTCAAATTCCTGAAAAGCAGTATACAAGAGATCAGTACTGCAGTTCTAAACATGTGGTTGCTTTGGGAAGTACCTTTTCTGTAGTGGCCCAGACACCATACCCAATTACCTCCATGTGTCAGTCACGGGAGCTTGCAAAATGGGCTGGAGCAGATTTGGAGAGATTATCTAGATGTTCTTTTGCACCCAAGCAGAAGCAACTATGCCTAAACCATTCCTGCAAAATGTGTCTGTAATTCAAGGTAATCTTCCTATGGTTTATAAACTCTATAAGTTTAAATCTCATGATTAATAGCAAGGCTGTCTTGTAATGGAGCAGTATAACAACCTGAAATGCCAGCTGTAGTGGAAGCAAGTGAGATACTGAAACCCAAGCTTGCTGGCTCATCAGAGCCCCATGATCAGCCTAGTCCCAATCTCTCATGGTGAGACCTAAGAAAAAGTTTCTTTCACCAACTGTGTGTGAACTGTTCCTGTGGTTTTTTCTCCTCTAGGCCTTCAGTGTAAAGAGTATGCACCCATAGCTGTCAGTCAAGGGAAATTGTTATGAGCATCTTGTGGAGTCTTACAAGTCTGTCATCACTGGTGCAACCTGTCCTATAAAACTTCAGTGGAGGATTCAAAATGATCAGGTGACTAATTCAAATTGATCAGAGAGTTTTTCTATCTTTTCACTTCCAGATTGAAGAGTCTTCAATCCAGCAATCTTCCTCTATGTTTCCTAAACATCTGTTTTTTGCCATTACTAAAGAGTCCTCTCCAATCCACCCATGTAAACCCACATCTAAATCTTTAACAAATTTATATAAAGTGCAAATTTCTCAAAAAAACTAAGACAGATGTGTGTACTGTCAATTTGACAGACACTGTAGCTGCTCAGGTATTGGTTCTCTAGGCATGTTATTCTTCTGTCATCAAAATTAAAAGGTACACCACAGCTATTAGACTGCCAATCTTCTTGTAACAGTTATATGTAGAATGTCAGGTACGAAAACAGTGGTGTCCAGGAAAAGAAACCTACACAGAGACATCTAATATCAAGACATGACATCATAAGAATCAGTCCCTTCTTAGCAAATACAAGAGTAGCATATCCCATGGAAAATGCAACAGTCCATATATCTTTCTTCATGTAAGGGAAATATCTGTTTCTCCATAAACAAATTATGTATTATTAAATTACATTATTATTATTATGTATTATTAAATTAAATTATTAAATTATAATTGCTTTTCCGTACAATCTCCTTACACCTGTTACCTGTGAACTGTAGAAGAGCCCAGTTCATATCTTTGTTTAGTCTTTAAAAAAAAAACCAAACCCAAAACTATTTTGGTTCTAACCTCTGAAAAAAATATAGGGTGTAATATGGCGACTGTTAACACAAATAAAGAACAACAGTGATATACAGAGACATACAAAAATGGTTCTTAGAGCTTAAGTGCATTGCCCTATCCTGCAGAAGTGTTTTTGTAGAGCCTTTTGCAAACACCAAAGATGAAATCCCACTACCACTAAAGACAACTTATTTTTGCTACTGATTTAGGTGATAAGAGGACAGAAGTGTGTTGCAATTCAATTAAAAACACAGGAAAAGAAACAAGTATTGCCCTTTATTAATATATATCTGTTTACCATACAGACTATCAATATGTACATAGACATTAAAGATTAAATATTAGTAATAAGCAAATATTCTATTATAAAGTAATTTATCTTGTATCTTATATGGAGGAATATAAATTTGAACCAGAGGAGGACTGATTTCAAGTATTCCAGGTTGTTTTTAAATCAGTTAGCAGCAAGATACCACACTTCATAAAAGTGATCATGAGACACCTGTCTTCTTAATATATATCTTATGTTACTCTTACTCCTTGGCCAGCTGTACATTGGTCGGTTTTGCTCCAATAGGTATCCCATATTTGTGCAAAGTGCTGACTAAAATGTCACGCATTTCATTGTTGTAGGAGTCAAAGTCAAATACATTCCGAACAACATTTGCCAATCCTTCAGTTGGGAATTTCTGGGAAGAAAAAAAAAAGACAGCAAAACTTCTGTTAGGTTACAGCATTCAGTTCAATTCAGTTAAACTTCTATAATGAACAGCTGGAGAAAAAAAGACTGAGGGGTGACCTCATTAATGTTTATAAATATGTAAAGGGTGAGAGTCAGGACAGAGCCAGGCTCTTCTCAGTGATGGCCAATGATAGGACAAGGGGCAATGGGTGCAAGCTGGAGCATAGGGAGTTCCATGTGAATATAGGGAGGAACTTTTTCACTGTGAGGGTGACAGAGCCCTGGCACAGGCTGCCCAGAGAGGCTGTGAAGTCTCCTTCTCTGGAGACATTCAAACCTGCCTGGATGCATTCCTGTGTGATTTAGTCTGGGTGATCCTGCTCTGGCAGGGGGGTTGGACTAGATGATCCTCTGAGGTCCCTTCTAACTCCTAACGTTCTGTGATAACAGTGAGTTTTCTAGATTTAGACAAGTGCTCAAGTAGTCATTTTTAAATTTTTTTCTTTAGCTTCTAGAATAAAGCATTTCCACTGCTTCCAGTCCAAATAAAGTTACTGACTCTAAACCTGAATAAAACAGACAAGCAGGAGGCAATTATTTAAATACTCAACACCATTTGTGTTTTAAAGAATTATTTTGATTATACACTAAATGAGATGTTGTAATCGTTGGAACATATAATACTGTATTTTTTTAAAATTTGGAACTACTTTCTGTAACCATGAAAATCTGACACAAATATATATATTCTTGAATTCAAATATACAACTCATTTAAGAGTTCTGATTCTTAACACTGAATTTAGAAAAGCAGAAGACATTCTGCTTACTTACTAGAAATGACTTTAAATTATGATGGATTTTAGTAAAAAGAAAAATTCACTTAAGATGCACAAACATTTGTTTTCTTAGTGAAAAATTCTACCTAAAATGTGTTGTGTATATAAAGAAAGATGAGATTTTAGATTTGCCCTGAAAATCTAATAGCAAACATGTACCTGTCACTATTTAAATTAAGGCAGATTCCAGTAAACATGTACCTTAATGTATGCAGCCATATGGTCAGGCTCTAATAAGCTCATTTTTTAAAGGTGCATTTAGGTAATTTAAACTGAATATGTATAGTGCAAAATTCAGATTTTATTTGCCATTGATAAAACCAGCTGTTTAAGTTGAACATTTTAACACATCTAAGTCATTGACACACTCTTAAATAAAATATCTGGAAAAATATGATCTTACTCTGGTTAGATGTAAATGGAGTAAATACAAAATACATTTTTTAAATCACCAAACTAGTATATATCCTAGAATTTTACCACCTAGCTGTTCTATTTTACCTTTTTTGTCAAGAGACAAGAATGAGAATATTTTTATTTTAAGCTTCACACTTTTTCTTTGTAGGTCTAATATTCTAAAGCAGAAGAAAACAAAAAGCTTTCATAAATATTTTGTCCTGCAGTCTTAATCAAATACCAGCTTTAGTCAGGAGTTGACTAGTTTCTCAACTTAATAAATATCTGTTCTCTGAAATAAAATATCCGTGACAAAAGCAATAGTGACATTAGCTAGTGACTGTGGTAAAATGGAACTCTACTTCTACAACTTGTACAAACCTGTACAAACTTGTTCTTAATCTGCAGTGAACATGCCAAAGAATATCTCAGTACTAGTGCTGGTATGAAAGCACACACTGAACTATACCCTGCTTTTTAAACCTGCCCATCAGGAGCCTATTAGAAATTCTGAATTATGACAGGTTAGCAAACTACAAACTATTATGAGATAATCCAAAAGCTGTCCTATGGCCTGTGCCACCCTGGTCACAATGTCCATTACTTACTGAAGGAAACAGGTTATGGAAAACAAAAGTTTTCCCAACAGCTATTCTAACTAAAGACTGTATAAACACTTCATATGTAAATGCAAATGCAAAAAGGTTGTGATAATGTTCAGTAGTGAATGTACTAACTTCTACCACATAAACCTCACCTTGGAGTCAAAGTAAACGTCGTATCACAGAATCACAGAATTGCAGGGGTTGGAAGGGACCTCAAGAGATCATCGGGTCCAACCCCCCTGCCAAAGCAGCTCCCTAGCTCATATTACATAGATAGGCGTCCAGACGAGACTTGAATATCTCCAGAGAAGGAGACTCCACCACCTCCCTGGGCAGCCTGTCCCAGGGCTCTGTCACCCTCACTGGGAAAAAGTTCCTCCACATGTTGGTGTGGAACTTCCTATGATCGAGCTTACAGCCATTGCCCCTTGTCCTGTCTCCACAGACCACTGAAAAGGGGCTGGCCAATTCCCCCTGCCACCCATGTCTAAGATATTTATAAACACTAATTAGGTCCCCCCTCAGTCTTCTTTTTTCCAGGCTGAACAGACCCAGCTCACTCAGCCTTTCCTCATAGGGGAGATGTTCCAGACCCCTAATCAACTTTGTCGCCCTTCTCTGGACTCTCTCCAGGAGATCCCTGTCTTTTTTATACCAGGGAGCCCAGAACTGGACACAGTATTCCAGGTGGGGCCTGACCAGGGCAGAGTAGAGGGGGAGGATCACCTCCTTAGACCTGCTGGACACACTCTTCGTGATGCACCCCAGGATCCCATTGGCTCTCTTGGCCATCAGGGCACACTGCTGGCTCATGGCCAACCTGTCATCAACCAGGACCCCCAGGTCCTTCTCCACAGAGCTCTTTTCCAACAGGTCATCCCCCAGCCTGTACTGATACAGTCGGTTATTCCTCCCCAGGTGCAAGACTTTACACTTGCACTTGTTGAATTTCATTAGATTTCTCCCAGCCCAGCTCTCCATTGCAGACTGACAATAACAAAAAAGAAGCCCAGAGACTTACAAAAATATACATCACAGTTTAGTTTAAAAACATGTAAAGCTACTTAGTACTCGGTGTGCAAGACCTTTTCTCAGTCTGTTTTCAAGTACATCTTCATTTGAGAACAAGAAGAAAACACCTCCAGGTTTGTGCACACTCTCAATGACCAAAACCCTTTCCTGAGGCAATTATTTTAGAACATTCTGATGATGACTACTGCATTTTCTGTGTTCCTTCCTTCTCACTGTGAAGCACAACCAACAAACTGGTGCCAAGCTAACTTGTTTGCTCCTGACCTTCTGTTTTACCTGCCCTGCACTAGATACTGCAGAAACCTTGCTCAAGTGCTTCAAATGTCTGGTTTTCACAAGCAGTCTCCAAGTATGTCCATGGTTTTCTGCATCACTGTGTAGCTTCTGACATTGATATCCTTCTCTTCAATGAATTGTCTCAGTAGTTCCATGCCTCTTGTATCAGTAGGACATCATAAAAAAATTATTTCCTCAGGTACAACTGATGGCTGCTGTCAATACAACCTGTTCTGAACACAAGCTACTTGTCAGAAGGCCCTCTACTTCAGTTATTAAAAAAAAAAATCACAACTTTCCTGTGTCAATCAGAAAAAACCCAACCACTTTTTAATAACTGCCTGGACAACTGTTTACTGAAGAAAGGCAATGACAGTTCATTTGAGGAACAAGTGAAAAAAAAAAGGTGAGTGTTTGAGTTGAACATTTAAAAAAAAATATTTTATTTCTATTGATTTTTAAAACCAGATTACTGGAGAAAATATTGATCTCTCATCAGTCTGTCTGGTTCTCATTCATTGATTCTTTCCCTTAGAAGTAACACCACTGTGTGTTCCTTAGAGTATTTTCACAGCTTAGATTCTTGGCTGTTCCTTAAAATAGTAAGTAACATAGGTTCTTTTAACAATTTTATTTTATAAATCTATTATGCTTTGATACAGTGTTGTGACAGAATTCAGATTGGTGAAAAATCCATATTTTTACAGATGTAACTTTCCATGAGTACACCTATTGCTACAGTCTGCTTCAAAGCTATCAGTAAAGCAGTAGTTTGTAGTACAAATACTGAATCTTTGTTAAAATATGCTATGCACATTGTGGTCTACTGTACTTCTACCAGTACTTTTAAAACAAAGCAAGAAATTATCTGGTATTCAGTCTGTAGGGAATCCAGATTTTTCTTCTGGACTTCCAACTTGAATTATCACTACTACTCGCGTCCACAAATCACAGAATCACAGAACTGTCGAGGTTGGAAGGGACCTCAAGAGATTATTGGGTCCAACCCCCAATATTCCAGTGCCTTCAGACACCTGCACAATTCCCCTCCTGTCCGCAGGACACTAACATATCTCTCCCCACCTGCTCATTCCTCCATGCCCTTGGCTTTCCTGTGTATCCTTGATCTCTTTTCCCTGAAAGCTGCCAGCTCTCACCCTGTCTCCTCAGTTGTCCTGTCAACAGGGCAAGAACAACCATGTGTATGGTCATCCTGAGCGACAGGCATGCTAACTGATTAACCAGTGCTCCTGTCTTGCGTGGGCATCGTCTACTGCCAAGGAAAACAGCTGAATTCTCCCTGTCTTTTCATTCACAAGGACACTCATTTCAATCTGTTCCTCTCTGTCACATAGCTGCTGATTTTGATTAAACCAGCAGAAACCTAATTATCTTTGAAAACTGGTAGCAAAGATTCACTGTGGTTGGCCAAAAGGGTAAAAGGTTATTACTGATGTGCATTTGGCAGCAAGGTGAGGAAGGGGTACAAACTGTGATTTGATAAGCCTACTTTCAAGATTAGGCTGAACAGAAGAAAGTCCCATCTTTGCACAAAAGCTTACTGAGCAGGTCTAAAAGCCTGATGATTAGTAGACTTCAGGGCCAGAAGGTGCCTTTGACATTTCCTGCTTGAAAACTATTATACTAGTGCCTACTATTAGAAAAAAAATCTTAGATACAAGCAGGAAAGGAGGCCTATCAGAAAAAACCTCAGCTTTGACAAACTCAACAAAGTTCACAAAGCAGCTATTCTTATTTGATCTGGACTCGTGTGGTTTGCCTGGCTGCCATCTGTGAGGGACACAGGGTGAATCTGGACTCTGCAAAATAACATACAAAAGGTCTCATGACATCTCACATGCTAGATGAGCTTTGTTTTGGCTGAGCAGCACTCATAGTGTACACTGGGAGTTATGGGCAGCATATGGTAACCCAACAGAGTGAGAGCAGAGATTCTCAGCTTGCCCAGAAGTCACTATTAGCATCAATACTGCTGAAATTTGATGCAGCCTGAAAACTGAGGGTGAGGGAGACAAAAGGCTATATTCAGGTCACCTGCAACCTAGAGTGGTAAGACTCCAACTCCCTAATACAGTCTGTGGGGAAAAATACATTTAGCAACCATGTTAGGCAGCCACAGTAGACAGCTCTCCCCTTGTGCCTACAGCTTGAGGTCTTCAAACCAGTTTGGTACCTCCAGCTTCATCAAAAAACCCTTCCCTTAAGAAAAAGTAAGTAGAGGCAACCTGGCTCTGAATGCAGTATCTAAGCTACAGCTAAATTGCTATGGGTTCCCTGCTTGCATAATCTTTACAGGAAGATGCTCTTGTAACTAACTACACTGTAGGCACAATCCTATATGTTGAAGACCACAAATAACCAGAGTGAAGATTAGCCTAATAATACATCGACGTGACAGTAATCAGAATATTCTCTTAATATATTAGACTAGCCCTGATGCTCAGATGCTCACTTAAGTAACAGTAATCAAGCAGTAATTTTTTTTCTCTAAAACAACCAACTCTCTTTTTTTCTTTTGTTTTGCATAAGCAAAAAATTCCAAAACGATGTGAAAGAAATCAACACAATAGTACAAAGAGAGTGGGGCTGTGGAACTGCTGTAAGGGAAACTGTTTAACAACATGACTAACTTCCCTCCTTCCTTCCTAGGGACCAGCAATTTTATTGACTCATTTCCCTCCTTCCTCTTTTTTTCTCTACCTGAAGACCTAAAAGGTCCTCACTTTGGAATAGCCATTATGTTTATATTCATTGTTTACATTTGGCTACTCCCAGCCTTTTTATTATTCAGATTGAAAAACAAGCTACAGTAAACAAAATGTTGCATCCTTTGAAAGAGACTGGGAAAACATATGTTACAGAAGAAATCAAAGTTGCATGTTGGAGATTTATTTGGGTATTTATGCTTGACTTTGAAAGATGTGAAAATGTAGCAGACAGGAAACATCCCCACTGATCTGCATCCAACGTCCAGGTTGAAGCGACCACATTAATCTGGTGATATGAAGGAGACAGAAGCAGAGAGCTAAGGGCCCTTCATTAGCAATGCAGCTCTTCCAATTTTCAATTAGATGCTGTTCACACTACAAAAATAACTCAACAAAAAACTCAACACCCTACCTCACCCCCCGAAAAAAACCACAAAACTCCCCCCCCCCCAAATTAAGTCCATCACAAGCTGATGACAGAAGACAGTGCAAACTTCAGATTACTTGGAGGCAGAAGATGAAGGCAGTTAGGATGAAGGTAGGAACAGCCTGAGGATGAAGACAGGAAGGAGTTCATTTACCAAAACCCCTAACCCTCCAGCTTTTCAGTAGCACAGCAGCTGTTTCTCAAGTCTGTAATTTCCTCACTTCCATTTCAAACCTAACTCAGTGTTTAACGACAGCAGCGATATTATCAACATGGTACACATTCCTGTCAGTTTGATAAGCAAATACCTATCAACAGATAGTGGATCCTAATAAAATACCCTCCTTACAAGTTTATTTTAATAGATTCCTCAGCTTTTATATCTCCTTTTTTTTTAACCCTTTGTACAAAGTCATAAAGATAGAATTATTTTTTCTTTCTATTATTGTTACTATAGTAGCACCAATTTACTTTGTCTCAAGATTTTGTTTCACCCTGGAGGCTGTGGGGCACAAAAGCCTATAATCCTCAGAAATCAAGGTAAAACTGCAGACTTTTAAAAGAGGTAATTCTAAGCAGTGGGATCTAAATGCCTGTGTGTAAGGGGGAATGTATGTAACAAGCACAAGTAAAAAACCATCCTGCAACCCTGTTGTACTACATGGTGTTAAACACAGGAACAGCAGGCCAAAGAATTTATGAGAAATTACATTCTAATTGTAATAATTGCATCAATGTTTCCATTAATATTTTAAAATATAAGGTTCAATAAATCAAGAAATAGTCTATAAATAACAAACTGCCTACTTTGATTATAAACAGAGCAAAAGAAAAGCATTGCTATTTCAAATAGCCCTAAGATACTTTCTATTTCAAATGCTTCAGAAAAGAAGTATCATTTCATTTATAAGCAGAGAAGTCAGAGTCTACTGTAACCTTTAAAAAATAATCATCATTAAATCAGAATCACGATTTTGCAGTTAAAATGTGTGTGGGAAGCAAGCATGGTACCTGTTTGCTAAGTTGTTATCCATCTAACTTTTTCTTAAGAAAAATTCCATCTGTGATGTATAACTGGTGTACAGCAGGGTCATTTTCTCCTGGGAAATTATTAAGACCAAAAATTCTGCAGCAGCATAAAGTTGCATTATTCTGGAAGCATTGTTTGCTGAATATGGAATTTTTATAGGGTAGGCTAGCATAAAACTTGCTTGCTGTATTCACAGAATCAATGGGATATTTTCTCACATAGGGGAAAAACAAAATATCCCAGGCATTTTCTAGATCTATAAATATACATATAGAAAAAATATCTGCCTGTGTAAATCTGGAACTACTGGAACATGCAAAGTTCCACCTGAATATAAGAAAAAATGTCTTTACTGTGAGGGTGGCAGAGCACTGGGACAGGCTGCCCAGAGAAGTTGTAGTCTCCTCCTCTGGAGATACTCAAAACCATCCTGGACACTGTCCTCTGCAGCCTGTTCTAGGAGATCCTGCTTGAGCAGGGGGATGGGCTAGATGATCTTCAGAGGTCCCTTCCAAGCCCTGCTGTTACAAGGCTCTGTGATCCGTGCTCCTTACCCTTAAACTATCTGGACATCTGAATATGATGATTCTTTCTAAATGCAAAACTTTTCACAAAAAAAGAAACCAAAAATCCATGACCAGTAACATCTTGTTCTAATAGAAAAATTAGCAGTGATGAATTAACGTTTTCAATTAAATCTGAGATACAGTACCTGTAAATGCTTTACAATATTCACAACTTCTCTAGTTGAATAGGGATAGTTAATAATTCCTTGGTCAGCCAAGCTCCTCAGCTCTCCAAAAGCAGCAACCAGTTTCTGAAGAACTGGCTCTGGAACATCAGGACCATATTGTCTAAGCATAGCCAGCTCAGACTCTGGTTTGGGATTATCAACAGCATGGCAACTAAAAATGTCCCCTAAAAGAAAAAAAGACACAGTTAAGTAATTTATAAAAAGATAAAATCACAACAGCCCATTAAGAAGAAAAGCTTGAGAGAATGCTGAATTCCTGCTTGTTAGAACAAGACAAAAACTACTTTGAAAAATGTGAAGGACAAACTTGTTATGAAGAACATCAAGGTTCATGAAAGCACAGAGCTCCTGCCTGCTATTTTAATGGAGGTGACCACAAGGGATAAATTAGAGACACAAGTTAAAAGAATGCAGGAAAAAAAAAAAAGGATAAAGGTTTAAAGAAACAGTAACAGGTTGAATGGGACCAATTTGTGAACACTTCAAAACACAAGAGATTGCAGGAAAATCCTGGTATTCAGGAATGTTCTAATGCAAACCCAGTAGAGAGGTCTAGATGAAAAACTGGATTTATTTTGCTCTCTCTGCCACTCTTGAAGTATGGTAAGAAATTTGCCAATATATTATTTCCATATCTTTGCATTATATCTCAATCTTGTAATGGAAAAGATAATTTTATGCATTAATAGTCCTTTAGCAGTTGTACAAAACTTTGCAGAAGAAAGATCAGATCCCACTGAAAAAAAGGTGTGGGTTGAAAGCAGAAGAGGGAAATCAGGTCATGGAAAAGACATAAGCTATATTAAAAACATCTTGGGGCAACATAGTCAGGTGAAATTCAGAGCCAATGGGTCTCTGACACAAAATGCCCACTCACAAGGAACTGTATCTGAAAAACAAAAAGCTATCATGCAATATGGCATTGGGTTTGCTCCTGCTTTTTGAAGTATGTTATTACAGGCAAAGCTAACAGATAAATACATATAAATTAAGGTGCCTGCATGTAAGTGGCTAAGCTAATGTAGACAACATGGACAGTGAAGTCAGGAAGGGAATTCAGTTGGGACATAGGTATTAAGATACTTAAATGTACATGTCAGTCTTCAAGATGAATCTCACCTTAAAAGATTCTGTGATACAAAGACATTCATGTTGGAAAAGACCTTTAAAATCATCAAGTCCAACACTACCAAGCTCACCACTAAACTATGTCCCCTAAGCACCAAATCTTCATGTCTTTTAAATACCTCCAAGGGATGATGACTCAATCACTTCCCTGAGCAGCCTGTTCCAGTGACTGACAACCCTTTCAGAAATTTTTAATGTCCAATCTAAACCTCCTCTGGCACAGCCTGAGGCTGTTTCCTCTTGTTGCTTGGGAAAAGAGACCAACACCCACCTGGATGTAACCCTCCTTTAAAGGTAGCTATGGAGAAAAATAAGGTCTCCCCTCAGCTTCCTTTTTTCCACACAAAACAACCCCAGTTCCCTCAGCTGCTCCTCATAAGACTTGTGCTCTAGACTCTTCATCAGCTTTGTTGTCCTTCTCTTGACATGCTCCAGGGCCTCGATGTCTTTCTTGTAGTGAGGGGCCCAAACCTGAACACAGTTCTCAAGGTGCAGCCACACCAGTACAGAGTACAGAGACACCATCACTTCCCTACTGATAGCCACACCAGTTCTGACACAAGCCAGGATGCTGTTAGCCTTCTTTGCCACCTGGGAATGCTTCTGGCTCAAATTCAGCTGGCTGTCCACCAACACCCCAGGTCCTTTTCCTCCAGGCAGCTTTCCAGCCACTATTCTCCAACCCTGCATAACAGCAACTGCAGCCAGACACAGGAAAGAGTATATGGGAGAGGAACAAATCTGCAGACACCCAGGTCAGTGAAGAAGGAGGGAAGGAGGTGCTCCACATGATGGAGCAGAGATTCCCCTGCAGCTTGTGCAGAAGACCATGGTGAGGTAGGCTGTCCCCTTTATGAGACTTGCATATAACAGGTTAAAAACACTGGTGCCCACTTCTTATGCAACACTATGGATGGAGATCTGAAAGGCTGCTATGAGATGCAGCCAAAAGAGAGAGCAAGGCAGCCCTATTTTACTAAAGAATGTGGAATAAACAGATACATGGTTTCTACACAGAATTTTGAAGGCCACAGTGCCCAGAGCAAGACCTTTTCCTTCATTAACTGTGAGCCTTTCAGTGTATTTTCTCCCCCCTTGAGGAGGGGAGTGATAGAGCAGCTTTGGGGGTTACCTGGTGTCCAGCCAGCATCAACTCATGACAGTATATTTATAGAAACACTTTTTACAGCAGTCTTTTACAGAGGTAGTCAGACTGAACTATGGCTTTGCCCCTTCTAATCTTCTTCCTGCATAATCTCATGATATCCTTGCAGTCCCCCTGAGTTGCCTGCCCCTTACTCCAAAGGCCATAAACTCTCCATAAATTCTCCAGCCACAGCTCTCCATTCAGCCAGGGCAGTCTTCTTGCCCGCCAGACTGTCTTTTGGTACATGGGAAGAGCCTGCTCCTGCACCTTTAAGATTTCCTTCTTGAAGAATTTCCAGCCTCCCTGGACTCCTGTGCCCTTCAGGACCACCTCCCAAGGAACTCTGCCAACCAGGCACCTAAATAGGCCAAAGTCTACCCTCTAGAACTCAAAGGCAGCAGCCCTGCTGACCCGCCTCCTTACTTCTCCAATAATCACTTCATGATTGCTGTGCCTCCAACCATCACATTTTTCCCACAAGTCCTTCTCTATAAACAACAGGTCCAGCTGTGTCAGGAAATTATCTTCCACATACTCCAGGAATCTCCTAACCCATCTCCTCCTCACTGTGGATTTCCAGCAGGCATCTAGTAAGTTCAAGGACCCCATGAGAACAAGGGCTTAGGTGAAACAAAGTAAAAATATGCATAAGGCCCCCCCTTCCCCTATGAAATCTAATGAATAAAGACAGTTACTCTGTTCATCAATTCCATTAAAGATCACCATTTTTCTATGGATAACTTACCTAGTGTGCCAAAAAAGTCATTGCCCAAGAAAGGAAATCCAGGTCTATTTGCTAGAACTATCATTCTAAAATCAGGATGAATAACTATTGTATTTGCTCTTCCCTCTACATGAGCATGATCTGGAAAAGAAATAAAATTCATTAATTGCATATTTAAGCATTGTGTTTATGAGTGAATTAAAAGAACATAATTGAATTAGAAGAATTCTATTTCTAAGAAGAATTCTTCTAATCTAATTATATTCTTCTTAGAATTAGGAGAACAGTTACAAAAAAAAGGCTTGCCAGCTTGTTAGCATGCATTTAACAATTGACTGTTCTAGGTTTCATTTTAAAGTATCATAATTTATTTTATGAAAATTTAACTGAAGTGTTAAATTAAAAAAAAACCAAAAAAAACCCCTATACTGTTCCTGGCATGGGAACTACCTGTCCTGTCTGTATTTTTATTTCACCAACATGTTGAAGTCAATGGTGAACAAAATGTGGTTTTTGTATAGGTCTGACATTATCTGACTTTGAAACACAGGACTGAAATTCCTCCTGGTTATTACAAAGTCTGCCACAAGACACATGATTTCACACCTGAAGACTCTGTTACTCCCAAATGACTCAGATTGGCCTCACCTGCTCCCTAGCAGCATATTACCAGTGGCACATAATATTTGGAAATCCTTCTACCTCCTTGAAAAACCTTCAGCAAGAATTGACAGCTAGTAACATGGGGTGCATCAGGAGTGTGGCCAGCAGGTCGAAGGAGGTGATCCTTCCCCTCTACTCTGCACTGGTCAGGCCCCACCTGGAGTATTGTGTCCAGTTCTGGGCTCCCTGGTATAAAAAGGACAGGGATCTCCTGGAGAGAGTCCAGAGAAGGGCTACGAAGATGATTAAGGGCCTGGAACATCTATCCTATGAGGAAAGGCTGAGAGAGCTGGGGCTGTTCAGCCTGGAGAAAAGAAGACTTAGGGGGGACCTAATCAATGTTTATAAATATCTTAAGTATGGGGTGCAGGGGGAATTGGCCAGCCCCTTTTCTTTGGTCTGTGGGGACAGGACAAGGGGCAATGGCTGCAAGTTGGAGCACAGGAAGTTCCGCACCAACATGCGGAGGAACTTTTTCCCAGTGAGGGTGATAGAGCCCTGGGACAGGCTGCCCAGGGAGGTGGTGGAGTCTCCTTCCCTGGAGATATTCAAGACCCATCTGGACGCCTATCTATGCAATATGAGCTGGGGAGCTGCTTTGGCAGGGGGGTTGGACCCGATGATCTCTCGAGGTCCCTTCCAACCCCTACAACTCTGTGATTAATTATAAGCAAAACTCATGTGTTGTGCCACAAATGCTGAATTACAGTTCACTCAAACATTGCTCCCAATCTTGTTATAAAGAAACTGATTACCTAAAGTACACTGCCTCCTAACAAGAGGGCATTTAAAATACGATCTCTCTTTGAAAAAAGAGTTAAAAAAAAATTAGTACCTGCAATTCTCATAAATTAATTTCCATTAAATTACAAAAAACTTTAATCCTGCAAGGCATTTTTAATATAAGCTTACACAATATTTGATTAGATTCCTTAACAGTTCAACCTTAGCTATGCTGTTATCTTCATTTCTGGATCTGATCAAATCATACTCCAACTATCCAGGTGGGCATAACCAAGATCACAATTTGGCCAACTAGATCTCTATTTCTTATGGTGAATTAGAAGCAGAGAGATCAATAGACATGCTTGGTTTTTAAAAAAATTTCTCAGCAGAAGTCACAAGAATGCTTATTTAAGAAAACCTTTGTGGTTACTGCAAAGATAGTTTATCAAATAATTTTTTTAAACAAAAATTCGATACCTCATATGGTTAAAATTCTCTTGGGGGAAAAAATATCAGTGTAAATTCATTAATTGTGAACCTTTTAGCATCAAGTGTACTTCCATCTGGACCCTTTCTGGGCTGCACTTAATAATATAATTGCTAACAAACAGCAGCATGTTACATTTTAATAGAAATCATCCAAACAGTTTCTTTTTTACTTACTGGCAACAATTCGCCTTCCATCTGACAAAACCATTTCCCCACTTTCTACTAAAGTTTTTAAGACACAGGTAACATTTGTTGGTGCTTTGTCTGCCTCATCAATTACCAAAATATGTCCAAATTTCACTGCTTTTACCTAGAGGAAAAAAGAATCAAAACATCACAAACCCCCTCAAAAAAACCCCCAAACCTGCAAGAAACTTCATTACTGATTACCTAGTCAGTGGTAGTGACATCTCGATGACACTGAGACATGAAAAGGGACTCAGCAGAAGGATAAACTATAACCGAACTGTGGCAAAGAGCAGGCAGGTAGGATGTGGAAGGTGGGTTTTTCTGCTTCTTCAGGACAATCATGGAAAGGACTGTGGCTAGGGAGGGCAGTGAGGAGCCTGACAGAAGGAACTGGAGTGATGAGAGAGAAGGGCACAAGCAGTTTGCACCTAGATTGCCAACACGAAGCTGCAAGAACTAACAAATGGCTGCAACAGCACGATGGAGTCCAACTTTGAAGGGCGGTGTGAGATGCTACAAAAGGGGGAAATACCACTCTACCACCTAGAATGTGTCAGGCTAATACTAAACTATTTTCCATGCTCATTTTGTGTGTACCAAGTCCCAAGACTCTCAGCTAATTCACATTTGTTGCAGCAGCCACAGCAAACGTTACCGAAGCAAACGGTAACAAAATGTTACCATGCTGTGACTGTGTCATCAAAGTAATCACACTGCACAGAATTTTCTTATTTGAAAAGCCAGAACATTTAACTAATTGCTTTAAATGTCAAAATATTTATAAATATACAACCCAAATGTCACTACTGACCAGTGGTGAATCTTCATATATAATAAGACCGTCTTTAACAGAAGGCTGGAGGGTAAGGCTTTGTACTGTGGTATCCCTGAAATATGGAAAAACAGACAGAATTAATTAAAAATACATAGGAATTTTAGTTACAATTAAACACAGAATGAATAAAAGACAAACCAAACACTGTTTTTTTTTAACAGAAGAAAAATAGATCTCTTATTTTTATGATTTCTTTGAAGAACTTGAACTGAGAACAACACTGTGCCAGCTTAGTGCTCAAAGGTGAGTATCCCTGCCTCTGCCAGAGCCTTCACAGTAGTTTTCAATTCCTCATAAATCCTGGAAACAGAAACACTGAAGAGCCAATCTGTCTCTTTTGCACGTAGGCACGTTACTGCTGTCATTTACATGACAAATAAGGGACTGGATCCAGAAGAAGCAAACAAGAATTTAGAGTATTGCAGTCAAATCATTAATATTTTAGTGGTTCTTCTCCACTTATCACTACAGGAAAAAAAAAAAAAAGGAAGACTAAAAATACTCATGTGGAATTCTAAAATACTAATGTGGAATTCTAATATTTTTAGTTCTAGCTGAACTATGCTAGATGGAATAACATTTAGTAGCACTTGCTGCATTTTGTATCGTGGTCAGTGTAACTTCTTAGATTGGACAGAAGCTTTAAGAGCACAGGATTTATACTGGAAATTCTATTTGTGTTTGAATGGCTTAAATCATGTTTTGTAAATTCAAACCTGTAATGAGAATTGTCACTATTTTCATCTATTTCAACTACCACTGAATGTAAAGATAAATAAAAACCAGTTTCGATTATGACAGGTCCAAGAAACAGACATCACTACACCAGACTTAGGTATATAAATTATGTCCATAACCTAGGGAAAACTTCTGATTGTATAAAATACTTGTCAAAACCTTCATCAAGACCCACAAAACCAACCCCACTGAGGAATCAATGAGCTAAAGAATAATCCAGAGATGGGTGATGACGGAAGATCCCCATGACTCCCACAGTTTCACAGGCAACACAGTATGCAATTCAACTCCAGGGCAAGTAGGCTATGCCATCCCCCTTTCCTCCTGTATTTCAAAATTCAGATTAGTCTGTTCCAGCAGAATGATGGACTATTCATGTGACAAAACCCACCAGGAGAGCCTCACTGACGCTGCTTAAGACCCCTGCACTGGTCAATAGGTAAGGCTGGTAACCTTTAGGTTGTATGTGAGATCGGATGCAATGAAAATCTCTTGCCTTTCACAGACATGCCATATAACACAGCTATTTGCTTAAGCTAAGCTGACTGTTTCAAAGACCCCCCCCTTAGTTCTATCTTTAATTTTGTAACACCTTGTAAAAACCAACAGTATTCTGATAAGCTCCATGGGTACAGGAAATCAAACACAGTACTGTTTGCAGCAAACCATTAAATGGCCAGCTTCCAATCACAGCTTTAGACTGACAACACAACATGCACATTTCCTTTATTTCAAACTTCTGTCAGCAGGATTTCTGTCCCTAACACACTAATAATCTCTTGTTTAGCTTTAAACTAATGACTGATTTACCCCAGCATTTCCTATGCACAGAAATAAAGCATACGTTGGTGTCCTGGGTTCAGCCCAGCAGCAGGCTATGTTAGCCCTGAGAGTATTCCATACCAATTGCATCATGATCAGACAGGCTGCCCCCCCCCCCTTTTGCAGGGGCGACTTCGGACCCAGGCACGGGAAGTCCCGGTCTGGGCAGCCGCAGTGCCAGTTCCGGGGGAGACTCTGGACCTATCACTACCTGCTCCGGGCACGGGAAGTGCTGGTCTGAACAGGCGTGTGGGAGTTCCGGGTTCTCTCTCTCTCTCTCTGGGGATCGGCGTGGCAGGAGGTGGTGAGGGGGGTGCTCGGGGGTGCTGGGCTCGGGGAGTGCTGCGTTCGGGAATCTGAATCAGTTCGGGCATGGCTCAAATGGCATAGTGTGGTGAGAGGTTTGCACTGTATATAATAATAACACTGTAGTTAGTTGTTTTCATACTTTTCCCTGTTGTTTAGTAAACTATCCTTATCCTAACCTTACAGGCCTTGGTTTTTTTTTCCTCTGGCTCTGCAGCCCCTTTCTTAGCTCCGTTCGCCCATCCTCCACCTCTTAAAGTGGTAGGGGGCTTTCTTGTCTGACCTTTGTGGCCTCAGCTTTCCGCTGAGGGATAAACCACAACAACTTTTGGCGCCCAACGTGGGGCTCGACGGGGGACCCCCAAGGGGGGCAAAAAGGTTGGGATAACGATAGATTTGACCTTAACTCAATTGCAGTTAAGATAGAGTTGTTATAGGTACGGTTATTTAAGTAATTTCTATGTACAATGTTGTGGCATTTACTCTTAAGGATGTTGCCATGGTTGACAACTCGTGGTATGCTGCTGCATTTAATCCTGCCAGGATTCGTTGCCATCCCGTACGTGTGTTTAGTGTATGTTGTGATAACAGTCTATGATTGAATAACGTTGAAGTTCATGAACTTAAAAGAGTACTTGTATCAGCTTTTGCTGTTTGGTACAAGGAGGGATAAAACAGGCCTTGTAAAAGTGTTTAACAATTTCCAATATCCCTGGGAAATTCTAACTAGCATTTTCCTACTGTTGGTTTTGGTGCAAATGGTTCTGCTTTCGATATATATATGTATATATATTAGGCGCAGGTTTATGAATACCACCCAAGAGTTTTCCCTGAGGCTGGATAAGCTTGAGTGGCAGGGCAAATGGCGAAATATGAGCAGGTACCTAGGCACTTTCTTACCCCCAGTGGTTTGGAACTTCACTCCTGAACAGCTACAGGATCCTAATAAGGTGACTGCATATTTGAAAAAGAACTGTAGTGGGCTCCCCAGAGAAATACGCCCTACTGCATTGTGCTGGGCCTTGGCTACCATCTACCAAACACTGCTTGATAGCAAGCAGCACTGTCAGTACTGTCAGCACTGTCAAGGGGAACAAGGAAATGGATTGGCAAATGCTGCAGCTACTGCAACCTCTACAATAGACCTTGTCCCTAATCCAGAGCGTCAGTACTGTCAGGGGGAAAGAGGAAATGGATTGGTGAATACTGTAGATGCTGCGACCTCTACAGTAGACCTTGCCCCTAATTCAGAGCGTCAGTACTGTCAGGGGGAAAGAGGAAATGGATCAGTGAATACTGTAGATGCTGCAACCTCTACATTAGACCTTGGTCAACCCACACCAATGTCTTTTGCTCCCATTCAAGAGAGGTGTCACTGCTTTCAGGAAGAAAGGGGAAAAAGACTAGTACATACTGCAGATATTGCAACCTCCACAATAGACCTTGGTCAACCCACACCAATGTCTGTTGCTCCCATTCAAAAAGGGTGTCAGTGCTGTCAGGGAGAAAGGAGAAATAGACTAGTACATACTGCAGATGCTGCAACGTCTACAATAGACTTTGCCCATAATTCAGAGAATCAACCCACACCAATGTCTGTTGCTTCCATTCAAGAGAGGTGTCAGCACTGTCAGTGCTGTCGGCACTGTCAGGGAGGAAAAGGAAATAGACTAGTACATATTGTAGATACTGCAACCTCTACAATAGATCTTGGCCAACCTACACCAAAGTCTGTGGCTCCCATTCAAAAGAGGAAACACACCAGGAAGTTAGCTCGCGCAGTGCCAGATGATGATGGTGAACAACCGGGGCCATCTCAAGAATGTCAGGATGAGGATGATGGTGAAAAACCATTATCTCAAGAATGGCCGGATGAGGATGAGGATGAAAAGTCAGGGCCATCATGAAAAAGTCAGAATGGAGCAGGGCCATCTCAGACAAGTCAGAATGGGGCAGGGCCATCTCAGAAAAGTAAGAATGGGGCAAAGCCATCTCGAGCAGATCAGGATGTAGGAGAACCAGAGATTGTTACCCGATCCCTGACCCTGAGTGAATTGCATGAGGTACGAAAAGATTTTGGCCGCCGCCCAGGTGAGCACATCATCACTTGGTTGCTCAGATGCTGGGATAGCGGGGCCAATAGTCTGGAATTAGACGGCAGGGAGGCCAGGCAGTTGGGATCCCTGGCAAGAGAAGGAGGTATTGATAAGGCACTTGGGGAGGGGTCACAAATCCTCAGCCTTTGGAGGCGATTGCTGTCAAGTGTGCGGGAAAGATACCCCATGAAAGAATATATTACCTGTCTGAAACCCAAGAGCGACAGCATAGAGACAGTTATCCAGTACCTGAGAGAATTAGCTGTACGAGAGTTGATTTATTATGAGTCGGACAACAGAAGGCTCCCTGATGATCCTGATGATGTCCGATGCACTCCAGACATGTGGCGTAAGGTGATACAAAGTGCACCACCAGGGCACATGAATTCACTGGCAGTGATGGAATACGAGGAGATGTTTCCACCAACCGTGTATGAAGTGACCCGCCGACTCCGGACTTATCAAGACAACGTTGCACGTTCTGTCATTGCAGCAGTAGAGCAACTGGTTAAACTTAAACTTGACGAACACATGGCCGACTCCCAACCTGTACAGAGCGATGTTGCAGCTATCCGGAAAAGTCATCCATCATCCCAAGAGAAAGAAAACGGCAGGGACACACCACGAGCCACACCACGAGCCACACGGCGAGCCACACCCCGAGCCAAATTGTGGTTTTACCTGCGTGATCATGGAGAAGACATGAGAAAGTGGGATAAGAAGCCCACTTCAGCCCTTCAAGCACGAGTAAAGGAGTTGCAAGGTAGAGCAAGTGCACGAGGTTCTGCCAAGAGGAATGTTGCACCAGTTTCTATCCAGGAGCAATAGAGGTGCCCTGCCTCCAGCCAGGTGGAGGAGAGGGATAATCGGACTTATTGGACTGTGTGGATCCGATGGCCTGGAACATCAGACCCACAAGAGTATGAGGCTCTAGTGGATACCGGTGCCCAGTGTACTCTAATGCCTTCAAATTATGAAGGGACAGAATCTGTTTACATTTCTGGAGTCACAGGGGGCTCCCAACAGTTGACTGTGCTAGAGGCTGAGGTGAGCCTAACTGGAAAGGACTGGGAGAAACACCCCATTGTGACTGGCCCAGAAGCTCCGTGCATTTTAGGTATGGACTATCTCCGTAGAGGGTATTTTAAAGACCCAAAAGGATACCGGTGGGCTTTTGGAATAGCTGCTGTGGAGACAGAAGAAACTAAACAGTTGTGTGCCTTGCCTGGACTTTCGGAAGATCCAGCTGTTGTGGGGTTGTTGAAGGTCGACGAACAGCGAGTGCCAATCGCTACGACAACAGTGCACAGGCGGCAGTATCGTACAAACCGGGATTCTCTGATCCCCATCCATAAACTGATTCGTCAACTGGAGAGTCAGGGAGTGATCAGCCGAACCCACTCACCATTTAACAGTCCCATATGGCCAGTGCGGAAGTCCGATGGAGAGTGGAGGCTGACAGTAGATTATCGTGGCCTAAATGAAGTCACTCCAAATATGAGTGCTGCTGTGCCGGACATGCTAGAGCTCCAGTATGAACTGGAATCAAAGGCAGCCAGGTGGTATGCCACAATTGACATTGCAAATGCTTTCTTCTCAATTCCACTGGCACCAGAGTGCAGGCCACAGTTTGCTTTCACTTGGAGAGGTGTCCAATACACATGGAATCGTCTGCCCCAGGGGTGGAAACACAGTCCCACCATCTGTCATGGACTAATCCAGAGTACATTAGAAAAGGGTGGAGCCCCAGAGCACTTGCAATATATTGATGACATCATTGTATGGGGCGATACAGCAAAGGAAGTTTTTGAAAAAGGAGAAAAGATAATTCAAATCTTGCTAGAAGCTGGTTTTGCTATAAAACAAAGTAAAGTCAAGGGGCCTAAGCGAGAAGTCCAGTTTTTAGGAATAAGATGGCAGGATGGGCGTCGCCAGATCCCAATGGACGTTATTAATAAAATTGCAGCGATGTCCCCACCAAGTAACAAAAAGGAAACACAAGCTTTCTTAGGTGTTATAGGATTTTGGAGAATGCACATCCCAAACTATAGTCTCATCGTGAGCCCACTCTACTACGTAACTCGGAAGAAAAATAATTTTGAATGGGGCCCTGAGCAACAGCAAGCCTTTGAGCAGATCAAACGCGAAATAGTCCATGCTGTAGCCCTTGGACCTGTCCGTACAGGGACAGATATTAAAAATGTGCTCTATACGGCAGCTGGTGACAATGGTCCTACCTGGAGTCTCTGGCAGAAAACACAAGGGGAGACTCGAGGGCGACCGTTAGGGTTTTGGAGTCGGGCCTACAAAGGATCTGAGGCCAATTACACTCCAACAGAAAAGGAAATACTGGCCGCCTACGAAGGGGTTCGAGCTGCTTCAGAGGTAATTGGAACTGAAGCTCAGCTTTTCCTAACACCCCGACTGCCGGTGCTGGGCTGGATGTTTAAAGGGAAAGTCCCTTCCACACACCATGCAACTGATGCTACATGGAGCAAGTGGGTTGCACTAATTACGCAACGAGCTCGAATAGAAAACCCCAATCGCCCAGGAATAGTGGAGGTGATTACAGACTGGCCAGAAGGCAAAGACTTTGGGATGTCACCAGAGGATGAGGAGGTAACACGCGCAGAAGAAGCTCCACCATATAACCAATTGCCAGAAAATGAAAAGCAGTATGCCTTGTTCACTGATGAATCTTGTCGCATTGTGGGTAAGCATCGGAAATGGAAAGCTGCTGTGTGGAGTCCTATGAGGCAAGTAGCAGAAGCCACTGAAGGAAAAGGTGAATCAAGCCAATTTGCCGAGATAAAGGCTATCCAATTAGCCCTGGACATTGCTGAGAGAGAGGAGTGGCCTATGCTATATCTTTATACTGACTCATGGATGGTAGCTAATGCCTTGTGGGGGTGGTTGCAACAGTGGAAAAAGAACAATTGGCAACGCAGAGGCAAACCCATATGGGCTGCTGACTTATGGCAAGATATTGCTACTCGATTAGAGAAGCTTACTGTAAAGGTACGTCATGTGAACGCCCACGTACCTAAGAGTCGGGCCATGGAGAAACATGAAAACAACCAGCAGGCCGATAAGGCTGCTAAGATTGAAGTGGCCCAGGTAGATTTGGACTGGCAACATAAGGGTGAGTTGTTCCTAGCCCGATGGGCTCATGATACTTCAGGTCATCAAGGAAGAGATGCAACATATAGATGGGCTCGAGATCGAGGGGTGGACTTATCCATGGATGCTATTGCACAAGTTATCCATGAATGTGAGACATGTGCCGCAATCAAGCAGGCTAAGCGGCTAAAACCCCTCTGGTATAGAGGACGGTGGATGAAATATAAATATGGGGAGGCTTGGCAGGTTGATTACATCACTCTCCCACAAACTCGCCATGGTAAACGGTACGTACTTACAATGGTTGAGGCAACCACTGGCTGGTTGGAGACATATCCTGTACCCCATGCCACTGCCCGGAATACAATTCTGGGCCTGGAAAAGCAAGTCCTATGGCGACACGGCACCCCAGAAAGAATTGAGTCAGATAATGGGACTCATTTCCGAAATACTCTCATAGACACTTGGGCCAAAGAGCATGGCATTGAGTGGGTGTACCACATTCCTTATCATGCACCCGCTTCTGGGAAAATTGAACGCTACAATGGGCTTTTAAAGACCACACTGAAAGCAATGGGTGGTGGAACATTTAAAAATTGGGATACACATTTAGCTGAAGCTACGTGGTTGGTTAACTCTAGGGGATCTGCCAATCGGGCTGGTCCAGCCCAGTCAGAATTCTCACATACTGTAGAAGGTGACAGAGTCCCAGTAGTGCACATGAAGAGTATTTTGGGAAAGACAGTTTGGGTCATTCCTACTACAGGCAAAGGTAAACCCATATCTGGGATTGTTTTTGCTCAAGGACCTGGTTGTACCTGGTGGGTAATGCAGAAGGATGGAGAAACTCGATGTGTACCTCAAGGGGACTTGATTTTGGGTGAGAATAGCCAATATCATGCTAAATAATTCACTACTGTTTTATTGTTGTTATAGATACTGTATGTTATACTAATGACATTACAGCTAGGGTCATCGGTGCCGTGATGATGGAGCGAAGACCAGCCTCCCAAGAACTCTTTCTTTTCTCTTTTGTAATAAACACCTCTGACCCACAGACTATGAGCATGGATCATGCCAGGTGCAGTGTTCAAGAGCCCGAGATACAGCATTCAACGATCCAGTGGCACGTACGACTCTTCATACCCTGAGAGACTGTTGTGACAGAGGGACCAGTGAGCCTGAGAATTGTGGACTGAATGAAGCCGACAGACTCGGAGGAAACGTCCACAGACTGAATCTATACGCACATACATGCGTGTGCATGTGTACATGCATGTGTGTGGATGCGAGAGGCTCCCTGGACCCAAAGAAGGTTGCTGGTCCTGCTCATGATGTAAATGGTATGGAATAAGGGGTGGATAATGTCCTGGGTTCAGCCCAGCAGCAGGCTATGTTAGCCCTGAGAGTATTCCATACCAATTGCATCATGATCAGACAGGCTGCCCCCCCCCCCTTTTGCAGGGGCGACTTCGGACCCAGGCACGGGAAGTCCCGGTCTGGGCAGCCGCAATGCCAGTTCCGGGGGAGACTCTGGACCTATCACTACCTGCTCCGGGCACGGGAAGTGCTGGTCTGAACAGGCGTGTGGGAGTTCCGGGTTCTCTCTCTCTCTCTCTGGGGATCGGCGTGGCAGGAGGTGGTGAGGGGGGTGCTCGGGGGTGCTGGGCTCGGGGAGTGCTGCGTTCGGGAATCTGAATCAGTTCGGGCATGGCTCAAATGGCATAGTGTGGTGAGAGGTTTGCACTGTATATAATAATAACACTGTAGTTAGTTGTTTTCATACTTTTCCCTGTTGTTTAGTAAACTATCCTTATCCTAACCTTACAGGCCTTGGTTTTTTTTTCCTCTGGCTCTGCAGCCCCTTTCTTAGCTCCGTTCGCCCATCCTCCACCTCTTAAAGTGGTAGGGGGCTTTCTTGTCTGACCTTTGTGGCCTCAGCTTTCCGCTGAGGGATAAACCACAACAGTTGGGAAGAGAGATTTGTAATGTTTAGCTACTTTATCTGAACTTTAAACCAGGAGAGAAAAGGTTACAAAGCTGTGACCCCTTTCACTTCATTTAACCCCACCAAATGTGGCCTGTCACAAACAGCAATACTCCCCAAAATAGTTATATCCATACTATATTCATTTGCAATATACAATTTTTTTAAACCATTAAAAGTGATAGAACCCAAGGGAACAGCATGAAGCTGCAACAGGGGAGGTTTAGGTTGGATATTAGGAAGAGGTTCTTTATTGAGAGGGTGGTTGAGTACTGGAAAAGGGTCCCCAGGGAAGTGGTCACAGCACCCAGCTTGGCTGAGTTCAAGTACCACCTGGATGATGCGCTCAGTCTCATGCTCTGACCTGGGTAGCCCTGTGTAGAGCCAGGAGTTGGACTTGACGATCCTTATGGGTCCCTTCCAACTCAGGATATTCTATGAGTGTGATTCATATATTATCTTAGAAATCCTACCACGGACATAAAACCAAAGCTTATATTATCATCCTGCTTGTCTATCCATTTCTACACTGGTCAGAGAAATCAATAATGGACCAAAAATAACAACAAAGCAATGACTTTTATTTCTTTAACAAAGATTATTTGAGGGATTAAATTCTCAGACTCTATGTATCAGCCTAGCTCCATTATCAGTTATCGCTCCTGGTTCAAGCTTACAGAGTCACAGATCCAGAAGAATTTTGAAATGTGTAAACCAAACCCTAGGGTATGTGAAGACACAATCACAGGTTACTAATTAGTCAGAAATAATTGAAGGAAAAATGTTCTAAGAAATTAATCCAGGGAGAAAAAAGAGCTGGATTTGTCAAACCTGAACTGTGATGATCTCTCAGAGTAACTGAAAGGTAAGAAAATGGGAGGATCTTGGCAACAGCCAAGAACAAAGTAAAAGAAGATGAAACATTACAGGGCGCTTTACAGATCATAAATTTGCACTTAGCTGCCAATGTATGGAAAGAATAAAGTGGCAGGAAAGGGAGATCACCAGCCGTGGTGAGGATGGGCACAGGTGGTGATGGAAGAAAAAGGCACAAATCTCAACTGACGTTTTACTGTTACACAAAATAGTGAGTTTACTTATGGTGAGCTAAATAATCCTCTGGCTCTGCAGAGATTACTTACAAGCCCCTGATACAGAATGCTAAACTTGCACTTAGTATCACCAGCAGCCCACACAAATCCTCAGGATGATCTCATTCTTCAGGGAAGACAGAATTGACCATGTCTTTGGAGGGAATAAACACTGAAGAGTTGACACTTTACTCAGGCACTATTATAAAAGTTGCATAAATCAGAAAAAAATGCATTAAAGGCATTAAAATGAAAGAACAATTGACATCCTAAATCTAACTTCTAATTTTTATTCTTATTTTATCTGTGGTTCCCTCCTTTCTTCTACTTTGCTGTTATTCAACCCAAATATTTTAGGGAAATATTTCAAGAGATTTGCAGTGTATTATGGAACCTGGATATATAGACAAATGTTAATTCCACTGGCTTGATGACATAAGCAAAAGGAAAAGCTCATACTTGCTTAGGCTATTGCATTCAGACATGTATGTAAGAATGATTTTGCTAGGGTTAGTATAGATAAATATTATTTCCCTTTGAGAATCATAAGCTATGCAATTAGACATCATTAACCTCTGTTCTCCATAAGCTTAATACGACTTAAACACATTAAAGAGCGGCTAAGAATAATTTGCCTCCCTAAAGCTTTTTTTTCTTCTTCAATTTCCACTTTAGGAGGAATTATGTGCATGTATAAAGACACTGAAACAGACAATAATAAAAAGATTGTAAGTCTGAGACACTTCTGAACAATACAGTGTGCAGATTCTCCTAAATGTAAAATATGTCTGGCGCTCAGAACATTAGACTGTGGAGTGTCACTCCCACAGGACAGGAACTAAAATCTGTAATTCACGTTCACTTATTACTATCAGCACCTTAATATTAACTAGGCTCTAACAATGACATGAATATCAAAACCTCCTCATTTCACCCAAGACAAAAATAGTTCTGACACAAAGAAGAAACACTGGGGGAATGCAGAATCGAATGAGAAAAGCTGTCTGACATACTGTCATCCTACTCAACTGAAATTATTTGTCTTCTGATTGTAGAAGAAAAAAAATAAATGTAAAGCTCACTAATGTCTTTCCTAAGAACGTATTCTTATCAAGCAAGCTGACCTCATGAGCTTGCTATTTAAAAAAACTAAGTTTGAAACTCAGCAACTCTTCTGACAGCACCACTCAATTCATAGTAGGGCTTCCAAGAATTCTTTTGATTTTGTATATTAGCTCACATCACTGCCTTTTTATTTATCTTTTGACTACTGGTGCATTACTTACCCTAAGGCCTCTTTTTCTGAGGTCTGGAGACTTGAACATGCTATTCTGTGACAGTTACTATTTCTTTAAGAGCAATGCCTTCTTTCTGGGGAAAGAATGGTAAGATGCTGCAGGAGAATTTTCCACTAACTACAGAGACTACTCAGTCCATTCTGATCCTGTCAGCTTTCAGTATTTACCCAAATTCTATTAACTAACAGAATTTTAAAAAATTACTCCAAAAGGAGAGGAGAGGAACTGCACCTGGTACCTATTTTATTGTTTAGAACAGAATTCACTGCACAAATCCATTCAATTACTACAGCATTTCTTATTCCATTCATTGGAGATGGAAAAATTTCTCCAAGGTTCTTTTCAAATGGATATTTGGACTTGTGTGGAAGAGCTGAACATAAACAGATCTTGCAACAGGACAGGATGGGAGGTAAAGAGGGAAAGTAAATAAATCTCCAAGTATTCTGGATATCCTGTGGTGAGGCACAAGAGCTGAAACTAGCCAGGGGAAAAATTATGGGACAAAAGAGAATGATGTTCCTTCTCAGTTTTTTGTTAGTTCATCTGGAGAACCACCTTGGCTGAAAGACACATCTTTAGAGACATGAAATCAATGCATGAAATTCTTCATTTAAAAGATTAGAATCCCCAAGGATACCTGTGCCCAAACAGAGGAATAAGTGCTGGAGAATACTGTCGTGGGTATGCAATTATACTGAGGCTGAAAGGTTAAGAGAATATCTAATGGAAGGCAACTTAGTATTTTAAGGGTTGGTGCTCATGGTAACAAGTTTCTATAAACTGGATTCATGTTTGATCTTCCTCTAATTCTCCAAACAGAGCTTTATAGTAGCTGAAAGGAAAAAATCAGAGACAGAGAGTATATATGCTCTAATAATTGTTCTTAATTTCTGTGAGTTATCTATCTAAATATCCAAGTACATGGAGATATACATATATATTTCTTCTCAATTATATTTCAATGAGACTTGAGCATACCCATCTGCTGTGACCTCATTTTAAAAGTATTTAAAAAATAATTAGGCCAAGGGTCATCTGAAGCTGTTAATTGGTTAGCTAATCCACTCAGGGATTATCCTGATGATCTTAACACAAAGAAAGAATCTGCATGACTTTGACATTTACAAATAAATTTCTGTAGCCAACCTATCACGCATTGCATTGCACAATCTGACCACTATGCTTAGGAAATTCTGAAAGATCTAAAAAGCCAACCAGCTGTCTCATTTCTCTGTTCAAATGACACTGTGAAGCCTTTTTGACTTATTGGTACGTGCTGATAATTAAATCCCCAATTTTTTTCTTCTGCTAGGCTGTTAGAGCGACTCAGCAGGACATATATTTGTTTAAAATCCAAGAATTTATTTGGAGTATAAAGTTACTCATTACTCAGTATGACTGTGGGTGGCAGAACAAAGGCCAAAGGGAATTGTAAGTTTAATTTATGTTATATGCTTAAATCAAGTTACAGAACTACTTATGAGATCCATCTTTCAAAGCGAGATGCAAAGTTCTCACAAAATTTGTTACAAGTTCAGAAATTCACTCACCCTAATTGTAAAATCCATAAATGAAGAAACATGACACCCTACAGCTCCCCTTATTGTGTGTAAGAGCACATTTAACTGAGTAAACAGCGAGAAGCCATTACTTCAGCTTTGAAGTGAAACAACGTGGTCTTATAACCTCAGTTATTTCTCCGTAACAGCCACGCGGCAGGATATTCAAGCTGAATTCAATCCCTACAGAAAGACAAATGAAGTAGCTCTCTCAAACGTGGGACGTGACAATAGCAGAGCTTGTCAGCCAACTTATGAAAAGCTAACACTGGAAACAGCAAGCATTAGCTTGCATGAACTCTTGGAAGCTTTACATTGCAACTCTGCATTGAACAAAAATGTATTTAAGAAAAGGAGAAAACAAAACCAAACAATAAGTGTAAAACAATCCATGAAGACACCTATTGTATGCTAGCCAGTACATTCAGGGCTTCACAACATAAACCTTCATAATAAACATCTGCCATCTTATTGTTTATTTCCAAACCTGAGCTGTGTAAAGAATACAGCACATACTAAAGCACACACAAGTTACTGTAAAACGTTGAAAGAAATTATCCTAGACATACACATTCATGACTCACAATCACCTGGGAAAAATAACCTGGCCTTTTTACTGTCACTCCCAACATACACATACCCAACTCACACACATCTTCACGGTGTTCAATGGACTCCTCTCTAAGCCTTAAGAGCGCTTGCATCAACAATGATCCGCTACACGATACCTTTTCTGGGTTGTTCACTTCTAACAACAGACCTGCAGAGGTACACCAGCATTTAAACTGTTTTACAGAGTCCTGTATTCTTCCAAGAGATGATAACTAAATGCAATTCTGAGAATGTAATTCTACAGTATCAGACAGGTGTTCATCTGGGTCCTGGGCAAAGGAAGTTTTTCCTTCTGAAACAACTTTTTTAATTAGAATTTAAAAAATCTGAAGTCAATAAAGCTGAAAGGGTAGTTTTAAATTATCTCAATAGGGGAAACAGGTAATTGGATTTTATACTGATTACATGTGGTGAAAAAGAAAGAAAGAAAATTAACATCTAAAGATTAATGGACAGTTTGTAGTAAGTATTGCTTGTAGGGACACCACAAGCTTAATTTCCTACCCCAAGCCCCTCCATTAATCTGATTGTTAAAGATCACAGCAAAATAATGTCTATTTTGAAAAGGATAACATATGTAAACTCAGTTAATTTTTGGAAGAAAAGATCATCAGATTACTGTAATTTATTAGAGAACTAGAAAAGGGACAAAACAGAATGTAGTGGATCTTCAAAATGAACCTGTATCACACTTTCCAATCATCAGTCACTAGAACAAACCAACAACCCTGACAGGAAGATGTAATACCACAGGAAAATTCTTTGAAAGGAAATGTAACATTAGGAGGAACACAATAAGGTAGTGAAATATCTTCTAAAATAGTAGTAAGATTATCAGGTAACAAAAAGAATTTCCATAGCAGTTAGTATTCTGTTTACAGGGACGAGACACCAAATTAACAGCAAAGCCAAACTGCTTTAGCACATATGTTAATGCCTAGAAAAGGAGAAAACAAGTAATCTCAATTTGTAAGAAGAGCTATCACACAGAGAACTAAGGCTTAATATGGCTTTTTTTAAGGGCACAAACTCTTTTATTTAAGAGCCAAAGAAAAATGCTTCCTACATTCTCTGTTCTCATGAAAAGGCATCGCACCGTGTTTCTAAGCAGCCTTAACTTTTCCGACCTTACAGCGAAAAGCTCCAGTACACCAGAAACCACTCTCTCATTTTGTAATATGACTTTATGAAGATTCACATTCTCTTTTTTTTTTTGACAACAAACTAATTTCCTAGAAGATTATTTTCTTGATACACAGGAAAAAGAACGTTTGAGCAGAACGAATCATTTCATAGCTTCCGCGGATTCACCGAGCAGCAGAAAATCCATTCATAAGCCATCAATCAATTATTGATGCAATTACACTGCTCATCAAAAGCTTCTACTTCTGTAGAAGGCAGTGTTCTGATACAACTAAATAACTGCAGAGCTACATACTGGAGATGTCAGAATTAAGGGTGACTAATTTAACTTATCACTTCAGTGGCTGCGTCTGCAGTAGCTCAGATGGGGATCTGGTTCTCCCACTAGCTGAGAGTAATCAAGTTCCTGTGGCAAGGGAAAGGATTGGCACTTCTCATTCCTGAGCACTTTTGAATTGTGAGAGGAACACCTGTGATTGACACTCAGCAGAGGAGATGGTGGGCTGCAATTAGTGCATTTCCTAAGGCTGATCCATGGCTGATCTATAGCTGAAACTGCATGAAGCCAGAAAATACCTCAGAAAAAGTTCTGCTTAACAAATATTCATGATTTACACTCATATAACAATAAATAAATGTTCTAGAAGTTATAAAACTTAATCTCATTACAGAAGATTTTTTTTTTAAATTCTGAAAACAAAGACTAATCTGAAGCTGTTTCTTAATTCCCACAACTTTCACTATGGTTCCATAATGACACATTTGGGTGCCAGCTCAGGGAAGTGCAAATGGATTCACCCACATGGATCAACCACTGCTGGATTATCTAATTTTATGAAGATACACTAATTTTTAACTTTTTCCCTTTTTGCCTATCTACAGAACAACTTTGATTAAGCAAGACATATCCTAGTTGTGTTGGACCAACAAAAGCTAGATAGGGTCATCCAGTTGCCACCTTGCAGAAATTGTTGGTAAATCACAGAATGACTGAGGTTAGAATGGGCTTCTGGAGGTCATCTGGCCCAATGCTCCTGCTCAAGCAGGGTCACTTATGGCCAGGTGCCCAGGACTGTGGCCAGATGGCTTCTGAGTATCTCAAAAATCAAGGAGTGCAATATATGCCAAACTCTACAAAGGAGACAGTGACACAGAAAAAAAGAAAACTGTAAAATCATGCCTTCCTGAACCAAGGAAAAATACTGTTCAGAATACAGACTTTCTTTCCACAAGTATTTTTTCTAAAAGAGACTACCAAGACAGAGAGGTTTTTTGTTTGCTATCAGAGCAATTAGAAAAACTCATGATGGCAAGTAATAATTTCAGAGGGTTCCTGTTGCCAGTTGCTCTTTTTGGCTACATGACTTAAAGCCAATCCAACTCCAGCAGAACAGAGGTGGCAGCTTTCACAGATCTTGAGCTGACACTATGTGTCCTCCACAGTATTTTTCCAGTTCTTTTTAGCTGCTTAAATAAAGATCTCAGCTGAGAATAAATTACATGTAAATCTTTTTTTTTTCCCTTTTTTTAAGCTCATGTATCAAAGACTAGGAGTGTATTTTAATGAAAGCTGAGATCAGGTATCACCATGTGACTCCAAAAACCTGATGTATATATTAATGTGAATGCCTTTAGCATGTAAGACCAAGCACCCCATTTATAGCATCAGAAACTACTTTAAAATGTAGGTCACTGAATTTTACATCTTCCTAGTCAGAACCTAAGCTTTTAGGAAACTTTCTATTAGAAGTCCCTTCACAATAAAAATAAATGAATAAATAGAGGGAGCCATAAACCTAACTTGCATTTGAAACAAAAGCATAGTGTAGTTCTGTCATACAGTCTACACAAATATAGTAACTTCAAGAAGGAGAAATAATTGTCATTAAAGTTTAAAAAGCAGCTTGACAGTATGATATAATTCCAAGAGATGCAAATCTAAATGTTTAACTGACAGATAAAGGACATTTTACTCCAGCAAAACCATTCTTTGTATGCAACTAGTTACTAATTTGATGATAAGAGAAGGAAAATTAAACTTTTCTTCTTTCATCACATCAAAGGAGCCAACAGTTTAAAGTCCATGATACTTTCTTCTGACACCGTTATGCAGGATTGTTGGGAGCCTACATTTTCATATTTATCTATTACTCTCTGTGCTAAGAGGGATTCTATAGTCCTAACAGCATACATTGCCACTCTTCTCTAAAGTACTCAGCTTCCTTCCTTCCCTCCCTCCCTCCCTTCAAGAAACTTTGAAATGTAAAGATATTATCAATTTCCACAAAAATATTTTTCCATGATTCAATGAAATTTGCTTTACAGATCCACAATTTAGCCTACCAAAATTTGGCTTCAGATTTCTGTGTAGAACCACTGGTGATTTCTTTCCACATAAACTGACATGACAAATGGCAAAAGTAGTAACAGCAAGGCTCATAAAATGATGAGCAACACAAATAACTGATTGTAATATTTATTTGTGAGACATCAAAGTTTCTTACAAAATCATCTGGTATGTGATTCATTTCTGTACAGATTTCTTCTTGGTCTGTGACCACACAGGCCTCAGATTTTCACCTTTCCAGCAGCATCATGAATGCTTGCTCAAGGTGAAAGCAATAAAAGCTTGAATATTAGGAAAGATAACACTGTTCTATGGTCTATAATGTGTAATTGGTGCACCAGGAACAACCAATTGAGACAAGCATCCCTGAGGGGTAAACTAAATTCAGGATTTCTCTGCTGGAGCTTATTCTTGTAGAGGAGGAGTGACTGGGAAACCCAAGCAGAAGGGAAGTTCTTCCTTCAACATGGAAAAAGAGGTCGATGCTTTGTAACTGCAGTCCTAGGCAGAGGCTGTGCAGAGCCTATGTCAGATTACCTGTTTCAGAAAGAATCCTGTAATGGCACAGTTTAAGAGATGAGAGAATTGGGCAACTCCCAATCAACTCCTAATATCAGGAAATAAGTAGTAGGAAACATCCAACTTTCTGAGTAATATATAAGCAAGCATCTTCTGCAAATGCTTTCCTTACTAAATCTAATGACAGCTTCCTTCCAGTTCAAATCTTCAGTTTTATGTTCCCAAAATTATTTAAAAGACTTATAATTTATTTCATAACACAATTTTAAGAAAATAAAGCCTCTCAATGAGGTGCTGTGAGAAATGTTAAGAAACAGGATTTATAACTGCCATAAGCAGCCAAAACCTTAATGTCAGGCTGACTCACCCCATGTGAATAAGTGGTAAGGCAAGTAAATAGAGATGTCAGAAAGAATGTTTAAGAAAAAGGACTTTTTTTTCTGTCATCTATTTCTTCTCATCATCTTGAGGTATAAGACAAAATGTGGGATGTTAAAATTACTCCTGGTAATAGCTCACAGTCTTTAATGCAAATATTCCCTGCTTGAGTGTCACTGAATATATGCAATGTTAGACCAGCAGAACTCACTTTTATTACTGCATCAAGACAGGACCCCCCAAAAAAAGCCAAAAAAACCCACCCCAAAACCCCAACAAAACACCACAGAATAAAAAAGAAAAATGGGAAAAAAAAAAGAAATCAACAAAAGCCCCACAACCATCCCAGCCAAACAACCAACAATTGAAACCATGCCAGATTTAATAGCATTTTTAGTTCTTTTATGTTCCTGTTTGTTGGCAAAAAGGGTGAGGTATTCTCCTATAAGACACCTACATCAATTACATTGCCTAACAAAAGCATGCTACACCACATTATGGTGTATTTTCCCCTTATTTACTTCACAAGCTGCTAAAAGTAAACATTTCTGGAATATCTTCATGATTTTGGCACTTTAATAATGTTAAAAAAATCCCCAAACTGCTTTTGAAAAATGGCAATTAGATTAATAAATCAGAATACCTGTGAATTTCAGTCTATTTTTGTCCATTATTTATTCACTACTTTTATTTCTATAATACTGCACTTTATTCAAGATCTTCATTATATTAATTTTAAAGCTCTTCTTACAGTTTTCTTCACTCCAGCAGCTTCTTCTCTGGCTACATCTTAATTAACAGATGCTGCTCAATTGCAACACCCGTTTAGTTTTGGCATTATTATACATACATGTGCATTACTATTTTTATGGTCAATATGGGTAAGTTCAACAGCTCATGATGTCACTGTCAGTCATTTTCCCACAGATTCAGTACCCCACTAGAAACTCAGAGCCCCAGGATATGCAGCTGACAAGTGCACACTCATTTCCAGAGAAACTAGTTGAAGTGGAACTAGCGAGTCTGCAACACACATTCCAAGGACTAATGAGGTACCATCTGTCACACACATTTCTGAAAGGGCAGAGAACATCCACCTTCATCTGACACTGAATTGCCTCCACATGTTTCATGAAGAAAGTAGTACAATTCTTTCTTTCTTTTACAGAATAGTCAACTAAAATTCATGCTTTGAATGTTCAAATGCTCTAATTTATAACCCAGTTATATGACCACCGTCAAAAGTATATTTAGAAATACTTTCCTGTTAGCATGCTTAATGGTATTGGTAGTAGCTCACTAGGAAAACTGCAGAAACACCCAGGGCTATCGAAGATGATGTGCACATACCAGTGTATTTGCTAATAAAATACACCCAATGGCATAAGCTATTGACTGCATTTCTCCCCACAAACTATCTAAAAACTTAGTGGTGAAGTGCTTTGGGGTTTTTTATAAACTTAGTCGTTTTGGTTTGCAATCCAAACGTGTGTGTTAACAACACACTAATCCTCATTTAAACATCCTGTAAATCTTATCAAGATATTTCATAGCCTGGGTTCTTCAGAAGGTATTTGAAAACTCCATCCAAGAAATAGAAATTTCTGAATTTTCTACATTCAGGAGTTCTCTTTTTAGAGCTTGATACAAGTACACATCATTTTCTACGTCAATCCATCTCAAGAACCCTGTAGCCATAAACATTACAGAGTCTATAAAAGTTTGCTCAGCTAGGCAACCCTGTAGCCATAAACATTATAAAAGTTTGCTCAGCTAGGCAAAAGAAGAACTTTTCTTTTTCCCCTAGAGATGCATCAACTATTGTTTTGTGTGGCCTTCGCAAAGGCGTGGCGACCTGGGTTCAGGAACGGCACGGCGACCAACCCCAGGCCGCTCGGTCCATCAGCTCACAAACAGCAATACGGTGGATGGGAAATGGTGTTTATTGATAGGTAACACATATATAGCTAGGGTTCCCAACGTCACTTCCGCCTGCTTACTACTGGCTATTAGGAGAGGGGCCCTATCTTCCTATATAGCACGAGATCTTCTGACCACCAGGCCCTACCTACCAACAGTTTTGTAATGAATACATTCCATGGCCCCATGGTGATCCCAAACATTCTGCTCATACAACTTTCTCCTGAGCTATCTGAATTTATGTTAAAGTACTGCTCTGTCTGACCATACCTCACTGGAGAACGATTTTTCAAACATGTTTTTTGTCACTCTGAATGACAAGAAACACAGTAGTATTTTGTGAAATAATTGGGATTTGCAAAAATGTTTGTGTATTTTACCCAGAAGGAGAGGGTTGGTGCTCTAAGCAGAGAAAATGGCAAGAAAGTTAAAACAAAGCTGAAATTCAGAGGTCACAAAAGTGTTATTGCGGGAGGTGGGGGGGGGGGGGTGGTGTGAGAAGAAATTAATGTAAGTCTAGAAGACAAAGTATTAAGGAAAAACCCCAGCAACAGGAAAGTGATGAGACAGAGCAATCCAAGCATAAGGAATAGAAGGACAAGACATTTGAAGACAAAAAACTGGGGGAGAAAGTGAGAGTGTTACACAGACTGTGCTGTTAAAGGGCAAAATATCAAAGATGTACATTTTTATTAGCACTATTTAAAAAAGAGCGATTATAGAAAGAGACAGGGTGACAAAGCTAGGAAGTTGAAGACAGAGAGGTAAAGATTAGGACTGAAGCTGGAAAAGGATGCAAGTTCAATTGAAACTGATTCTTCTAGACACAGTCAGTCTTTATTTCAACCTACTGATTTAAAGTTCACGTCATAAGAAACAGGCAGATAATTTGATGTTATTTCAGCCTTTGAATTGTTTTCAATAGTTTTGTTTTCTTGAAGTCTGTTTTTCAGCTTGCATGTGAAAAAAATTATAGTTTTCTAATTCACATATGCTTATGGGTGAGAAATAAATACATGTGCTCAGCAGGGGTGCCAAAGGAAAAAACCAAAAAGCCTTTACTCTGTAAAATGTTTCTTGTCTAATGAGTGGCATATTCAAACAAGCACCTTTCAACTTTCCCCCCCCCTCACACAATACCTCATGCTTAGGGAAATCTCTCCAGAAATGACAGAAAAGCACTACTCCCTTCTTGAGCATGGTTTCATGTCAATTTGCTCTGACTTATGTTAAGCAACATGATTGCATTAGATTCTTGTACTCCTCCTCAGCCTGCCTGCTTACTGCATCCGCCTCGAGAATGGATAGATTCCTGTGGTCTGTGTGCCACCTACCACAATGGAATATTTGTTCAAGTGTTGAGAACAAATGAAACTTCAGAATCATGAGTTTTAAAACATGGGAAATCAGACTATAAGCACAAAGTATGGAAGTGTAACATGTACTTACCTATGCAGCTGTAAATACTCTCTGGGCCTGTTTAAAAGGTGAAGGAATCTGTCGACAATCTTGTTTTTCCCAACACCCTGCAGTAAATAAATACAAAATTAAGACAAAATACAGGTGTATGCACTTAAAAGTTATACATAAAGAAAATAAAGCTTTGCAAAATTGTTAAATACTCCCCATATTCTTTTCTAAGCAAGTACAAGAGGCCAGGTTGGATGGGGCTTTGGGCAACCTGGTCTAGTGAGAGTGTCCCTGCCCATGGCAGGGGGTTGGAACTGGATGATCTTTGAGGAACCTTCCAACCCAAACCAGTCTGTGATTCTACAAGTTTGATCCACAAAAAATACTTACCTGTCTTACTAGGAATAACCAGAAATAGGATTTGTTCTCCAGAGTTACATCACACACATCTATGCATCCCCTGAAACAATGCCAGGTTTTCCCAGCCCTTTTATTTCACAGAGGTATTGTGAGGCTGTGAATGCTAGGAGGTTGGCTTGTGCTAATTATGAAAAGCAAATTCTTCACGGTCATAGGAAACATCCTCTAACTGTCACCTGGAATTAGAGCATTGCCTCAGTAATATTTGCTAATCCCATTCCACCGGAGTTAGCAAAAAAGGCCCAGATGGACTCAGAATTGGGTTGGAGATTAAACTAATCCATAACTCTCAATTGCAAGATGTCTGCATTAGGAAGCTGTGCAGAGCAATGACTGAATTTACAGAGTGAATCGGGTATGAGGTGTTGCTGACACCCTGGTGTGTCCTGTACAAGCGGTCAAGGAGCTGGCACTACAGCCCAGGACTAGCCTGGTCCCATGGAAGGAATTGGCAGAAGAGTAAATTAGGTGTGCTGCTGGAGAACACAGTTAAGTCTCATCATAAGAGAATGCAAGTCCCCTGACACATCCCAAACTGCAGTAAGGAGACACCCTTTGAAAGTACCTTCCTGATGAAGTCTAACATGCTGATAACATAGATGCAGACCAAGACGACAGTTGAGATGCAGAAACTCTTATCCCTCCCTGCAAGGACACAGCTGCAGGCTTGAGAGCTCAGAATGACAGTGAGATTGCCAAGGGTTGCAAAAGAAAAAGAATTAGTAGAAAGAAAAGTTCAGTTGTAATCCAGCCAAAAGCTGTTTGACTAGACACTGCCCCTCTGCTGAGATTCTGACTGCATGAATGTATCTATGAGTCCACACCAGCACAAAGTAAAGCAGATAAATATAAGCCACAGAAAGATTAAAGAGATTAGACCAATTTGAGACTCGCTAATCTGTTTCACTTGGCACTGAAACAGAATAGAAGCATTCAGAGCAGCAAGTTATGACATTTATGACTGTAAGTTCTAGCTGAAAGTTGGTAACTGCCAGCTGCAGAACTGCAAACTGTAAGCTTCTCTAAATGGGACCACAGTCTCTCATCTGACTACAGTTATGAGAATGGAGAATCACACACATATGTGTAGTAGTTGAAATCATGAAAGGAGAGTTCTCACCATGAGAGCAGAGGAAAAAGTACCACAGAGCTGACAAGAACAGAACTACCTAAATTTTACTGTGGTCTCAACTCCCAACACAGGAAAGTTGACTCAAGTTAGTGCTCTTCACAGACCTTCCATCTGGTTCTTCAAAGAATCTACAGCTTTACAGGCAGGTATAATAAGAAGCTGCAACACACTTAGTATCTATCACGTCATTTCTGAAAAGCATCACTGGAAAGAGTTCTCCTCTGCCTTGAAACAGGGGATGAAATTCTGCTAGCAGATTTTTCCAGGAACTCAAAGAACATACCCACTTAGGAGAAAATACACCCAGGAATTGTGTTGGAAACATCAAAAGTAACCAGAAAGAGTAAGAATCCTCCAGTAGTACACACAAGCAGTTCTATTCCCACATGTTTCCTACTACTTGCAGTCAGATACTTGAAATCATAAATAGGTGAATAAACAGGACTACTCCTAATGTCAAGCACAAAACACCCATGCTGAAAGCAGCTTCCTTTACTTTTCCTAAGAGAGCTAAAGACGACTGGACAGATGTCAGCACACAGTTTTCTGTCCCAATCCCAAGCAGATTGCACATCCTTTTCTCTGCAGAGTGGGACTCCAGCCAGCTGTGGCAAGTACAAAGATGAAGAAATAGATCAACATATTGAATCAATGTAAAACATACTTAATATCAAACAAAATGGTTACTGTAATGAAACAAAATTTGGCTTTCATGTGCGTAACGGGAAGCACGTGTGGTTTGTATGCTTATGATGGATTCTTAACATTATGCCTGAAAAGACTATTTTTTCCCAGCTACAAAATAATGCCCCTAATTTTTTTTTCCCCTTTTTCTCCTGTTCTTATAAAAATAGAATCAAATAGCTGGCTTTGTGCATTTCTATCCATGCTGTTATCACCAAGGGAGGAAGAGAAAATGCTCAAAGGACCGAAGCATGATAGAGGACCACAGTGGGAGAAAGGAAAGAACATGGTCACCAATGTAACACAGTGAAGTCAACGAGAGCTGTGCCAAGAACACATCTTGCCCTTTCTCCATGTGCATTTGTGCATCTCACCAGACACACACCTCCTTTCATTTCATTTCAAGTACAGCTCGATTTCAGAACGTGATACATTTTTTTTAAAAGGTGCATGCAGTATTCAAAAGCCAAGTGGCATTCCCACCAGATTTTAGCTATTATAAACACATTATCGTTGCCCAACTTCTAGACTGATCTGCTTCAGAGAGTACATTATGTGCCTTCACAGAGACTGTGGTGTACCACATAAAATCCTCGGCTGGCAACAGTAGCTGGAGCAAAGTTCAAGTCAAAGCTCTGATTCCATCCCTCCACATTCCTCCTTTATGACAAGTTACCACTTCTTTGTCTCAATTACTCCATTGAGAAGGCACGACATCATAGAAAGGCAGGAAGAGACCAAAGCTGTTCAGAACCCTCAGTACCAATGAAAAAAACCAACCAAAACACAAACTGCAAAAGAAAGCTTGGATGAGGTTCCTTCCTTAAGCACTATTCATTAATGTGAGGCAAAGAAAAGTAGGTTTATTCCAAATTCACATGACCTTAATGGGATAAACATGGCTGGTAAACTTCAGGTGAATAAGCAGCATGCAAAACGCTAACCCATTTTGAAAAAAAACAAACAAGCAACGGACCCTCTGAAAGTGATTACTGGCAACTCAGAAACAGTAAATGACCAAAGTAATCACAAAGTCACCCTCTTTTCCCCTGAGTCTATACCCAGTGCCAAAGATCAGTCTGGATCTTTCGGACAACCACACAGCTAGAAGTCAACTATCTAAGCAGAAAGTATCAGACTACTTTTCATATGAACATTCTACAAGCCTGAGTTGAAATTGGACTTGAGTCAGAACATAATCTCATGTAATGCGCAATTACTACAGCCTAAGGTAACATTCAGAGGATGAACTGGCTCGCCATTAACACTCGCTGTATGTTATTTATATAGGCACTACTGCAGTTACTTAATTTAACAGAAATATAAACATATGCTGATTAAGGAGAAAAGAACATCTGTGTTGGTGTTTCAGCTGAATAAAAATATTTCAGAAAGTAAATATTAGACAATTTTGATTCCGTTACACATATGGGACAACTGAAATAGAAAAATGGGAAGTAAATATCTGCACTAATGAATAACAAAGAGGGAATTATGCAATTAGAACGCAAAATAATCCCTAGTTAAAAATTCGCCTGACATCGTAAACACTTGTTACCAAGGATAAAATGACTTAATCTTCTAGCAATAATTGCAGTTTCAAATATAAACAGGGTTGTTAGAGGTCCCAGGAGGCATTTTGCAATTCGGGATACAGCTATTAGAGTAGTGGGACAAAACCCTCCCCTGCACGTCCCAGCTAAAGTCAATAAAGTTATAGTCCAAAAGAACTGAACACAAGGTTTTGAAATTAATAATTTGCCTCTCAGGAAAAACAGACAAACACTATTGAAAAACAGAACAACAACCCTAAACCATGCTGCCTTATTTTTATTTTCATTGAAATTGTCTGCAGGTCATACTGAAGCAGTTAAAGAGGTTGGCATGCTGTGCTCCTCAGTACCATGCTTGGGCTGGGACACTGCAATCACCCCTTTTCCATTTCAACACACAGACATCCTGCACTGCAGGGCACCTGTTTCATTACCAAAGAATGAACCAAAATCTGAAAGACAAAAACCCCCTGTTTATCACTTTTTCACTTTAAGAACTTTTATTTTCTAATTAATTTAAAAATGGTATTATTAGGGAATGAAAGACAATCGGCTTTTCATTTTATGTTAGTATACTGCACCTTCATGTCAGCATTCTTAGCTGACATTCAGTGCTCTCTCAAGAGCATCTTTATCACAGAAACTCCGGGCTGAACAATGAAAATTAAGAAAGGGAAAACACTTTTGCTAATGTACAATTTCTACCACTGAGTCAGGCACTGAACAACCTTCCATGCCTCTTTCTGCCAACAAAACCATCTGTGAGGATACGCGTGTTTCGATTGAGGCTATTCTTACACTAGAAGATGTAGTTCTGATTTTTTTAATACATACACTGTTATCACCAGAGCAACAAGCAGCACCTGTACAGAAGTCTCTCAAACACTCCAGGTGTTGCTAAGCTCACCACTCCCTGCCTGGAACAGATGTGCATAATGCAGGGTAATAACTGCAGAAGGTTATGTCGCTGGCAGACGCAAAGCGTTGCTACCAGAGGACCACCGCAACGGACCCTGCTGTTGCTGCCTTGCTTGGGAATTAGGGACACAAAGGAAAATCATTACTGCTACTGTGTCATTAATTAAATCTTGTCCCAGCTGCAATCTGTATATTTATCAGTCACAACAGTGAATGCTCTATGGTTTAGGACCTCGCTATTTTATTTTATCAGCTGGGGCACACAGAAATTATGGTGATGGTAAAAATAATAAAATTCACCATAAGGACAAATAAACTTAGTTTCCTGATAAAAAAAATACCAACTGGATGCTTTGGATACATCTCTGACTCTAGGTCAGATAAGCTTACAGGGTTTTTGCCTTTCTCTGAATTTAAGTACAACCATCAGCCCAGAGCCCTGTCACGATAAATGCAATCTTCACCTTTCCAGCAAGATAGGACAACTGCAGTTCAATGGAGAGGAGCAGATGAAAAATTTACAACAGAGAGAATCTCTAGGAAGAAACAGCTGAAAGAAAAATCAATTAATTGATTCTTTTTTTTAAAAATTCTGATATTTCAGAATAACTTGCAAAGGCAGAAAGCCCTAGTGTAAGCAGAGATGTATTTGAGGAGCACACCTATTCTTGTACATGCTCATACGGTTCTGACTGTAGCAGGTCAGAGAGAGTATTTCCCAAGTTGTCCACAGCTTTCACACAGAATTACTTAGGCAAAAAATACCACAGTATTTGGCCCAGTTTAGCTCATTTGGAACTCAGTTTCTTCATGCTCATAAAAGTAATAAAAATTTGGGTTAGGATGGTACATTCCTGCCTTGCAGAGGAAACTGTCCATTTTTGTACAAGTTGAAGATGAATAACAAAGCCCTTTATTTCTAGAAATGTTAAAGTGCCAAGCACTTGTTGCTATTTCAAGTCTTCTGGGGACTGATATTATTGCACTGTCAGTATCTATTTAATTTGATTTCACAGGGAGATAAGAAGAATATTACTTTAAAGGATCAATCTATTCAAGCATGTCCTTTTAAAAACCTTGAAGAAAGAATCTATTGTTCTATTAAATTCTTCAAGAATAAAATAAAATTCCTAGTGGGAGCTCAACAGTTCATTTGAGTTGATCTCTTAATTAAGGAAAGACAGCAGAAAGGATGAAATTACATTCTTCTATCAGGGAAATAAATTACCAAATGTGCCAAATTGCTATTATGTTAATGTATTTGTGATAGTCTACGAACTGTGGGCTCACATCATCCTTTCAACTAAATTTGACATGATCTTCTTTCAAATTATTTACAAGAATATTTAGCACCTTTACAGAATTCTTCATTCCTGTTCTTCCTCATATGTCTTTCTGACTTTCCCTTAACTAAACATTGTTGAATCAGACTGCAATCTATTCAGGAACAGGCTTGTTTTATTACCTTGCAAAGTGTGTTCCTTGGACATGGGGAATAGAGGGAGAGCAATTTTTACTACACAAATTTCTATACCATCAAACAAAGAACAAAATTTAAATGCAGTAATGAAATTAGTAACTGAATGGCACAAATGCCTGTACTGACTGATTATCAACTTTGTGCTTCTTGTTGAAAAACAGAACCTAAATAGCTGGAAAGCCAGAACAGAATGTGGAACTCCAGCATCCATTAAACCTTAATAACAATTGTTGAAGTATTATATCGTTTGCTGTTGTCTCTTTTTTAGGTTGTTGTTTGTCTTTTTTTTTAAGTAGCTCTTTTGTATTAAGTAATTTACCCTAAAAGCAGGATGGAGATTTGTAACACAAGTATTTAATTTTTAAGGGTAGATCAGCCAGTACCAAACTCTTGAAAATAGCTGTAAAGGTTGCCAATGAAAGAAATTACAGGACAAAGGAGAAACTGAGAATTCTGGAAAGAAGAAAAAACCAGGGAAAAGACAATAAAATAGAAAATGTTCATGGTAAGTATAAGGTTGTCCCAAAATACACTGCATTTCCTCTGTCAACTCTTCGGGAAGATTAATGAAGTGAATATTCCTAATAATTTTGGTAATGTTTATATGAAAAGTATAGTAATTTCCACTCAACCAATTTTCATTACTATGCTCTGCACTTTGAAAATGGTATAAAGCCTGCAACAGATGACCTAAGTGTAGGAGGCCAAGCACTGTGGGCCAAAGCTAACAGGGTGCAGTCAAGCAGAGGGGCACACGTTGACTAAAATGCACCTAAGAATATTGGCTGTACACGTTGAAACTTGAATCAAAATTTGAAAAAACAGTATTATTTAAAAGACACAATATGGATTGGGTGAATGAAGGATTAATGAAGACGTGGCAGGGATCACATGCCATTCTCAAAGCACAGGAGAACTCTCAGATCTGGTACAAGCTGCATCTGAACTGCTGCACAGAATTGCCATTGTACTGTTTTAGAAAACTTAGGTAGATCATGATAAAAGTGTATTTTAAAGATATTTGTACACCGTATTTCTAATATTTATAGTTTTGCCATATATATAGCAGATTAAAACAGAGTAACTCTAAACCCCAAAATGAACACTATTTGTTCTTAAGTTCTTCCCATGCACTATCTGTGCCCTAAAACCAGAGGTGTTCAGGATTCATTGCTACAGCAGAACCTCTATAATTTACGAGCTCAGCTATCTGAACGGCTCATACTATAAATTATGGCAACAGAATAATGCCAAATAAAATACTTCAATTTTGTTTAACATGTGGGTAAGTGTTTTAAAACTTCAGGGCTATAAAATAATTCAGATCTGACAAGGCCATGAGCCTTCTCTCTCTCTCCAGAAAGCCACAAATCCCTTTAACAATGAATATTTTGTTTGCTGTCTTCAAAGCCAGATGATGTTCGCCAAGACTTCGCCTACGACCAATAAAGGTGAAAGCATCCAACAGGTCTCTTTACACAAGTTTCAAATACAACAATTTTGAAAATGTTAAATTCAAAATTGTGAGGAAAAAATTAAAAGTCTTCCAGCCACTGCTACTTTGCAAGTTTTTCCACATAAATAAATCCTGGTTGCCAAAAATAGGAATTTCAAGGAGACAGTAAATGATACCGAGTAGCGGCCAATCCACAAACTGCACAATGTGCATCAGGAAAACTTTCACAAAAGCACAGCATAAAAGTTTTCCTTGGTAGGAAGAATAAATACTCCAGCCTGTCTCATTAGACTCAGGGGCAGCTCTAAGAGCTATATGTTATGACTAAATAAATGGTCCCTGCAAAGTCTGGAATAAGTAACCTTCACTACATAGGATTCTTGCTGTTGTTTGCCTGTTGCTTTGGGAGTAATAAACAGCTCTCAGCCAAGGAAGAAGCTGCTTCATAGGTGCCTTAAGAAACTATAGATGGTCATAGATAGTCTCATTTGCACCTGCTATTATTTAAAAGTACTGGCATTTCTCCTATATGTGATTCCCAGAGGTGCTGTGACCATCGCTGATGGGCTCGGCCTTGGCCAGCAACTACTCCGGCCTCAAGCTGGCTTGTGTTTGCTCTGTCGGGCCTGCAGAGAGCTTCTGGCTGCTTCCTGCAGAAGCCAACCCTGCAGCCCCCCTCCATCACCAGAACCCAGACACACAAAAGTACAACAGCTTTGAAATCCTGGGCTCCAGGGAACACACATGAATGAAGAGGGTTATAAACTAGTTTACTTCAAAAGCTGGACCCTTCTAAAGATAGCCATCCTATCTAACACTTGCCTGCAATTTCTCCTCAGTTTCATTAAGACAGCCAGTCCCTAATATTGACCAAGATAATTGAATTCTAATTTACTGGATTTCAAATACAAATCATCAAATTTCATTGCTTGAAAACAATCTTGGTAAAAGAACTCTCACCAGGTAGCTCTTAAGTAAGTTGCATACACAAAAGAGACTATGTTTACAGATTTGAAATACAGAGAGGTCTTAAGCTAACAGGAACTTTCTGCATGCACATGTGTTATGAAAACAAAAGAGGTAAACCACATCCAGTCAACCCAGCAAAACCAAATCCAGGCCCTAAAAGAAAGACTACAGGTCAAGCCTTGCACATTGAATCAAAGTTGATAGACCAAATTATGTTCTAAGGTATAAGCCAACTCATGTAAATATCTAAGAAATGACACAAGCATTCAAAGGGATGTTAGTCAAATATTTTGAAAGATCCAGGTTCTGAGGGTTTTAATTGTCATTTATTTACACTGAATTTCCACGATTCACTCATTCACCAACAAGAAATGAACTCAAAACAGCACTTTGTACCTTCACAAAAAAACATTATCTACTTCTTCCAAATGCTAAACACAGGTATACACTGATAGATGTATCAAGCAATCATAAAACCTTACCTTCTTATGACAGACTTAACTGTTAAAATAACAGCCAAAAATCCTATTTTTAATAATTTGCTTTACAAATAGAGGATGTAAACTCTTAATACTTTCCCAGTGAAAGTGTCTGCACATATAGCATGAAAGCATAGTGATATAATACGGTTGCTTTTAAAGTACTTGAACAGGATTCATCACATTTGCCTTATAGTGGCCTTCCAAAACCTGAAAGGTGCCTATGAGAAAGCTGGGGAAGAACTGTTCACAAGGGCACATAGCAATAGGATGAGGGGTAATTGTTTTAAGCTAGGAAAGGGGAAATTAAGTTTGGATATTAGGAAAAAAGTCTTCAATATGAGGCTGGTAGATCACTGGAACAGGTTGCCCAGAAACATAGTGGAGGCCCCATCCCTGGAGATATTCAAGGTCAGGCTTGAGGGGGCTCTGAGCAACCTGAATTAGTAAAGATGTCCCTGCTTACTGAAGGGGGGTTGGACTAGGTGACCTCTAAAGGTCCCTTCCAACCTTACATATTCTATGATTCTATACATGTGGCAGAAATTTACAGTAATATATTTAAGGATTTAGCCAAACAATTTCTAAATGGCTAGTGATCATCCCTAAGAAAACAAGGATGATTGATGTAATCCTGAAAGACTGCAGAATGGTGAATACAGTACTCAAACTTAACAATATTGTTTCAAAAAGAAAAGGCTACTCGGCCTTTTCTTAGTCAGAGATTAAAAAAGCAGTGGAACAAATTAGTAAAAAGTAAACCTGGAAGTACTCAGAAGCATGTTAGCAATTAAAAACCCAAACCTGTAAGTATTACTAATTTGCCAAAGAGAAATCACAGCAAACCAATCGATGGTCCAACATAATGGTACAACTGAGATTATGTCTAGAATCAAAGCAGGATGTTACAGTACTTCAACCCAGTTAAATCTTCTAACACTGTCTTCAATTAGAGTTTCATAAGCTCAGAGAAAATGTGGCACACATTAAATTATTAAAGATGAGTATACCACTGCTGGGAAAATACCTTAGATCCTAAATATCTTACTCACGTTGTCTTCAAACTATTTTTGCTAAATTTGTAGAGCATATGAAGCATGTGTCAAGGCCCTGAGTGTACCACTGGGCTCTGCAAGCTCTTACCCCATGTACCCCCAGGGTTTACTTGCCTGTGTTGAATTAGCTCTGGCCTAGTGTTGCTGCTTTACTGGGGTCCTCTCTACTCCTCATGGGTTGGGACCTGCATTTACATCAGGCTCTTTCCTCAGTTCCTTCTCAACTGACACAGCAGCCATGCTGTGCCTGGCCCTGTACCTTGCTGATCCCAGATCAGACCTGCTGACTTGACTTCCTAGCCTGACCTCAGACCTGACTGGTAGCCACTGGGCACTTGGCTAACCATGGCTGCTGTCCCTAGACCTGCTCTTCTTGCCTGAAAACTGTGAAACTGTGAAGTTTATCATTAAGGACACTGTCCCTGCCTGCTCCCTGTGGAGCAGCCCACTTTTGCTACTCTGACAGCAGGCCCTGCAGGCATTCCATACTATGTAATATTTTCAATGCCAACCTGGAAGCTGGAACAGAGCGCACTGCGTATGGAACAGAATAAACAGATCTTATTTCACCTATGAAATAGATTAATTTCTATTTATGAATAGATGAAACCTCTTGGAAGAAGCTGGAATTGTCCAACAAAAGTAGTACACCACCATTGTAAATTCAAGCTGTTAACAAGGGACTGTAAACAGCTGAAACTGTATATAACTATAGACTGCAATTTAAAGATACACACATTAATAAAAATGTGTGTATCTTTCCATGTAGGTTAGACCATTAGTGTTTTGTCTTAGACTTTTTATATTTTGCAATAGCCTTTGGAGAGAGAAACATCTGCTAGAAATTTATTGTATCCTTGCTAAAGGATAACTAACTAGAGGAACATTATTTTATGAGGGAAAAAACAACCTAGCAGCTTGGGAATTAGCACTTTCCTGAACACTTCAAGCACACAGAAGTAATAACAGAAGTTTTCTTGATTTCCAGGGCTGACCATCAAAGTGCATAATTCTGTTCAAGCCACCTAACAACTCCAGAAATGGTTTAAGATGGGTTTGAATTAAAAAGGCTTTAAAACATACCCTACTGGAGAACATCAGCCCATACCTCATCTTGGGGAGCCTATTAACTGCAAGAAGGTGTCATGAAATGGCAATGGCTCACTAAAAGAACAAAACAGCCCCTGTGATCTCACCAATAAAGTCTCCATCAATAAATATAATAGTGAAAGAATAAAGTGAATCATCACCTCTTTTAGAGAAAATGAGTATTTTGCTATCAATAAATAGATTTAGAGAGTACTTACATGTACATCTCATCTACCACTGGGGATTTAAAAGGAGATGTTTGATATATAGCCATGAAGAATAGCCAAAATCATTAAATGAAGATTTTAATCATAATGATGTTACATATAACTATTAATATTTAGAATTTTTACTCTGAGAGCAATGTAAACAACATTTACATTTCCCATGGATATGTGCCTATAAACCCAAAGGACTAGTAAAGAATCAGAAAATAGGTCAAATCACAGAACCATAGAATGGTTTGGGTTGGAAAAAACCTTAAAGTTCATCTAGTTCCAAGGCCCCTGCCAGAGGGAGAGAGACCTCAGAACTACAAGTGAATGCAATTTTAATGAAGCAAACCAGAGATTTAATTTCATTATTAAATAATGAGTTTGTTCCATGCACTGTAGGAGAAGTTCAACTCACCTGATTACCAACTAAAAGAAGATGTTCTCCCAGAAGAAAGTCCTTCAGCATATCTTCCATAACCATCATGTGCTAGAGAAACAAAACCAGAGTTTTCATACCTGTTTTTATACTCCCAAGTTTAGGCATTCACAAATTATATTTGTCCAACAGGGATTTTACTTACAGGGTATGAGGCCAACATTTTTTGATCTTTATACTTACAGATACTTACCTCATGGCAGGGCCCTCTCAGCCAATAAGAGCAGAGGCAAGTCATCCAGTGACAAAAATAATGAAACAAAAATACTAACTGCCCTTACATATTTCCTCTGCTCCAACTGACTGCAGGTGCCTGATTTCCCTAAATATATTTAATTCTCCTTAATCACTCATTTCCTTTTAGCTTTAGCTTGTCATCCAGAGTACAAGAACTTTCATCAATATGCGTATGAGAATTTTCCAGGGATTGCACTGGGAGAAAGCAAACTGTATCCCAGTCCAACTTTAGAGAAACCAGAGGGAATAAAAGGCAGCTGACATGAATAATTAAAAAAAATGGGTATAATTTACATAAAGTTTAAATGCTAGGTATAACTTAATGATAAATACACTTTCCTATTCCAAATAAACTTTTTTTTAAAGGTAAATAAGGAAAATACATGCTCAAGTCTCACAGTGTTTATTATGTTTCCTACAACTTCTAAATTAGATGTTTTAAATTACTTTGGCCTAATTGAAACCAAAGTACTTGAAGTGTATTTTATATATATAGCCAATATCATAAAGGTAAGAAACCACATCATTTAACCTCATCTTGCTTCTCATAAATAATTTGTTTACAAGGATCAAAAGGATTTAAGGATAATGTGGCAATGCAGATTACTTTACTGGCAATAAACTCATGTATATTTCTCTACTGTATCTAGCAAAAAATAGGTCATCTGGAAGTAGGTCAGACAACCTACTTAGAGAAATGAATGCTGTCCTTTGGATAAACATTTTTTTTCAACATCATCTTCTCCTCTCTAGTGCTTGATTAAAAAACAATTAAAAAAGTCAGTAGCTTGCCCCTAATTTCTGTGCACAGAAATGCTCAGTTTCTCACCACATTAAAGATGGTTTAGGTTTTCAAATCTCTCCAGAACAGGGGCTTGGAGAGGAAAAAACTGTTGTAAACACAGCTTAATACCACAAAATCCCAACCAGGCATGTCAAAAGGCTACTGAATACTCAGTATGCAATTTAAGGAGAGGACTTCAAGGCAAATTACAGTATTTTCTGGCACACATATACATTGGAAATTCAGAATGGATGAGATTAATTTTGACCAGATATAGCACAACTTCTAGGAAGTCAATTTCAGTACACACATTGATTTTTTAATTTTTTTTTTTTTTTTTGCTAAGGCATAGAATTATAGAATCATAGAATGGCAAGGGTTGGAAGGGACCCCAAGCATCATAAAGCTCCAACCCCCCTGCCACAGGCCGGGCCACCAACCTCAGGCCTGGATCTACACAAGGTTGCCCAGGGCCCCATCCAACCTGGCCTTGAACACTTCCAGGGATGGGGCATCCACCACCTCTCTGGGCAGCCTGGTCCAGGACCTCACCACTCTTTCCGTAAAAAACTTCCCCCTAATATCCAATCTAAACCTTCCCTCCTTCAGCTTTAATCCATTCCCCCTTGTCCTGCCATTATCTGCCCTTTGAAAAAGTTGATTCCCCTCCTGTTTGTATGCTCCCTTCAGGTACTGGAAGGCTGCAATGAGGTCCCCCCGCAGCCTTCTCTTCTCCAGGCTGAACAAGCCCAGCCCCCTCAGCCTCTCCTTGTAGGGCAGGTGCTCCAGCCCTCTAATCATCCTTGTGGCTCCTCTGAACCCTCTCCAACAGTTCTACATCCTTCTTGTATTGGGGGCCCCAGATCTGGACACAGGACTCCAGGTGGGGCCTCACGAGGGCAGAGTAGAGAGGGACAATCCCCTCCCTGTCCCTGCTGGCCACCCCTCCTCTGATGGAAGAATACTTCCTTCTGAATACTTATTTTTGTGTCCTAGACTGCACAAATGTGTGTACACTGTAGTTCTCCTGCAGAACAGCTTTACCACAAGAGATACTGTGTATTGATAATTTATTTTTTTCCAATGGGGCCTAAATTAGCCTTGTCTCAGGATGCATGCAGACATTTCAGGTTAATTATTTACACAAAGGATTTGTAAGTAAACCTATCAATATCAATCTGTGTTCCCCACAGCTTGGTCTAAAAGCAGCATTTGGCAATTTGGCATAACACCTAACAGATATTTCTATCCCTGTGCCACTTGCTGCAGACTAACAGCAATGTCCCACAGCAATGCCAAATTCCACTGGAACATGAAATATTTCAAGACCAAACACACAGAAGCAAAAAGTATGTATTTCATTACATTGTGCAGCACTGCAAAGAGCTGAGGATATGACTTTTTTTCTATCTCTTTCAGTTTATTTCTGTAGTTTTGAGATAACAGAGAAGAAGTAGTGCACTAGACTCATAAATAAAATTTGTTCTCCAGCAGGTTTTGCCAAACAATCACTACAGCACTTGAATGACTGACCTACAAACCAGCAATACAGAAATTAAGAGTGGAATTCACTGAGAAATGGGAACAGCAATTCCAACTGGTATTTGGTTGTTGTTTCCTTCAGAGTGCACTGCTATCAGGGACAGATACAGAGCAGTTTATTCTCTGCAGCATTTTTAACAGACATTGCCTAACTAAAACAGATGCATAGTATTGGTTGTGTACACTTTTCTGAACCTATAAGTGAGAAGGTGGAAAAAGCAATGCAGACCAAAGTCCTAGCAAGACTCAGGATTTCATTTCCAGCAGGCACAGATTAAGTGCTTGACTGAAAGGGCAACACAGAACCAGATCTCACACAAAATGTTAGTGGGGAAGATGAAGACTGTCATCTCTTCCCCTTGTGTGACCTGTCATCACCTTCAGCAGGCGATACCCATGTGGCAGAGTCTTTCAGAGGAGAAATTATGTGAGAGAGGAAAAAAGAATAGGAAAGGAAAAGTAAGCTATCCCAGAGCAGGGTCCTAAAAGAAAAATATTTCACAAGATCACACTCTATCAGTGTTGCCTTCCAGAGGCAAAATATGCTGAAGGTAACTCAGAGGGTAATTCTCTGATTAAGGATACCTTGACTGACAGTTTTGAGGCTTCCATGCTAGATGGAGAAGCAAGCAGCAGTACACCTTCCTCTACAAAAGGGGAGTGAACAAAAACCAAAACCAATCACCACAGTCACCAAACCCTTCCCTTTGATTGTGTTAACTAATTACTCTTACTCTTTACTGTTATGAACAAATTAACACTAAAAAATAAGCTAAAATAATTAAAATTAACAATTCTAACCAATTAACTAAAAACTAATTACTTTTCACCTTGCTTTTCAAACATGCAGTGTTAATGCTAATAAAAGGCAGGCACTTCATGCACCAAGCCTGTAAAAGCAATGTCTCAAGATGGAATTACTAATCCAGTCCTAAGTGAGGATCAGTCTAGCAGCAGAAAAAACCCAAATGACAATAAGAAAAATCACTCAGCACAACACCTGATCAAATATTCTAAATAAAATTAAGGTTCAGTTGCTGTTCATTTACACTTTATGAATGTTCAACAGAATTGTTTCAGTCTATTTTTACGAAGGGATGGCAAAGACACATCTGAAATGAGCATGAAAACCTGTGAGAACAGTATTTAGCCTTAAGAAACTACTTCAGAAATACACCCTTAAAATCCCCTTAGTACACTGAATTTTATATATATATATATCAGCCAACACATTAATACACATTTAACAAACCTTTTGCACCTCAGAAGCCAGAGATTCATACTTACTTGTGCATTTTCATAAAACAAAACATCAGGCACTTTCATTTTCTCAGTGGAGTTATAAACTGGCATTGTCACAGACCCTATCTTCAGAATCCCATTGTTTATTTCACCTAGAGATTTTTCAGGAAACAAGCAAATGTTAAAAAACTTAGAGCATCCCCTGAGCAGACAATCAATCCTCACTACCCCCAAGTGACAATTTACAAATTTTAACAAAGTTGTGGGTTGCAGTAAACAGTTTCTATCTAAAGAGAATGCTTGAAAGAATATCCATGAACAAGAAGTTTTATTATCATGAATTTGGAGTCTCTTTAAAACTGCAAAGAGGCTGATTACAATAAATGAGAGAAATACAATCTGACAAGAGAAGTACAAGAAAGACTGGAAGCTCTGACCTCTGCCTTGGTTTAATTTCATACTCTCTTTTTATTACTGGAGTATCATTACTCTCATCAGGCTACATCTCAACCCACAAGTTTTGTCACTGCCATTCTCTCCCCCTCTCATGTCACTGTTCTCTCCCCCTGTCCCACTGCGGAGTGGGGTGCAGTGGGGAGCGAGCGAGTGGCTGCATGGGTGCTTGGCTGAGGCTGGGGACAACCTATCTCAAGAGCACAGTCACTGCTGACTCTCCCTTTTAGCACTGCATTTTTGCTCAAAGGGATTCATGCCAGAATGTGGACACATTTAACATTTTGGTGAAAACCAGCTACAATTTACAGTTGCTGAAATACCCTTCAGCTACAGCTTTGAGAGAAAAAGTACATTTGAAAAATGTCTTGGATCAGAAGATAACAGCTGAATGTAAACAATAAGGTTGTGCAATAAAACCAGGCATTTTTTTTCCCCACTAATTTCCAAATCTGGTATGGTATAAAACTGAAAATAGCCTTATTTCTAGACAGATGTTTTCAGCTGTTCACTCATTATTCCATATGGTTCTACCTTTATGGCATGAAAGAGAACCCTTGAATTCAAGGGATGTGTCCAGGAAGAAAAAAAGAATGGTATGCTGGTAGCATCACACAACTGGCAAGAGTCCAAATTGGTTTATGTATATCATTTTTATAGAAACAAGAAATGCAAATACAGATAGAATTATACATAGAATCATAGAATTGTAGGGGTTGGAAGGGACCTCAAGAGATCATCGGGTCCAACCCCCCTGCCAAAGCAGCTCCCTAGGACATATCACTCAGATAGGCGTCCAGACGGGTCTTGAATATCTCCAGGGAAGGAGACTCCACCACCTCCCTGGGCAGCCTGTCCCAGGGCTCTGTCACCCTCACTGGGAAAAAGTTCCTCTGCATGTTGGTGCAGAACTTCCTGTGCTCCAACTTGCAGCCATTGCCCCTTGTCCTGGCCCCACAGATCACAGAAAAGGGGCTGGCTGATTCCCCCTGCATCCCCTGCTTCAGATAATTATAGACTTTAATTAGGTCCCCCCCTTAGCCTTCTCTTCTCAAGGCTGAAGAGTCCCAACTTACTCAGCCTATCCTCATAGGGGAGATGTTCCAGGCCCTTAATCGTCTTCGTAGCCCTTCTCTGCATTCTCTCCAGGAGATCCCTGTCCTTTTTACACCAGGGAGCCCAGAACTGGACACAATACTCCAGGTGGGGCCTGACCAGGGCAGAGTAGAGGGGGAGGATCACTTCCTTTGACCTGCTGGCTACACTCCTCCTGATGCCCCCCAGGATCCCATTGGCTCTCTTAGCCATCAGGGCACACTGCTGGCTCATAGCCAACCTGTCATCAACCAGGACCCCTAGGTCCTTCTCCACAGAGCTCTTCTCCAGTAGGCCATCCCCCAGCCTGTACTGATACAAACGGCTGTTCCTTCCCAGGTGCAAGACTTTACACTTGCTTTTGTTGAACTTCATCCCGTTTCTAACTGCCCAGCTCTCCAGTTGGGATACATGGATAACTACATATGTATATGTGTGTACATATGCATACACATATACATATGGCTGCATATATATATATTATACTGTAGATAATATATTAATATATCTGTATTTAAATATATACTTTTATATATGCATACACATAAAAACAATCTATAAACCCACAACCCATATTAATTAAAACAAAAGATGGGTTTACTGCTACAAATATATAACAGTAAAAACACACAAGTCAAATACATCAAAACCTGAGAATAAACATCCAGAGGAATGAGAGCAGAGAGAGCACTGGCAAAGTCAAGGAAAAGTTTAGTGAACAGCAAACAGCAAATTGCTCAAAGCGTGCTGCCTGCGAGGAGATATGAGAAGATTTACAGCTAACATGAAGACCAGGGGTCATGCAGGAATGAGAAAGCAGAAGGGAGGAATATGGTAGAATCAGAAAGATATGTACAGCACTGAAGGCTACTGCAAGCAAGTACAAGCTGGATGAGGAAAAGAAACAAATTGCTCAATAAAGGTGACATGTAACAACCATAGCAATCCAAAGAGAATAGAGGGAAGGGAAACTAACAACAACCTGTGCACCAGAATGAAAGCAAAACATAACCCAAGACTTCTACAAGAGTATTACATGAGAAAAAGGTTGATTTTAGCAGTTGATAGGAAGAAGCAACAGTAAAAAAGAAAGAGGAAGATCAAACTAAGGCTGCATCTGTAGAGTAAAAAGACCAAAAAAGAAAAAATGAGGAAAAGAAAATAACCAGTCCAAGAAAGCCTGAGACCATGGATCTTACAGACTAGGAAACCCTTAAATATAGTAAAGAACAAATTCCATGAGCTGGGAATACAGCAGACAGTACAAAAGTATCAACATACTGAGAGTTGCATTGCATTCTGAGAGAGCAAAGGCAAAGGGATATAACTTAGACAAACTACATTAATTTTGAAGATAATTAATACACTTTTATATGCTCAAACTGAGTAAAATTCATGAAGAGTGGGAGAGAAGATGACAGAAGCTTACATGTGTAATCCTTTTCCTCTAGTTTCTTCATGTCATCCTGACTTGTCTCAATACCAGAATCCTGCAGATTTTTATGTAAAGCTGACCTGGCAAGGTTTGGTAAAAACCTAAATGAAGGAAAATAATAGGGAGGTTATATGTTAAGGACATTTTCTTTAACGTTTTCAGTATTTTCTGTAATCTAAAATCAATATGAAGCTTTACTTCAACCTCCAAACCCAGAATGTCTATTTCTTTCACATTCAGATAGTCTTCAATATTTTCACCTATCCCTAAGGAGAGAAATCAATCTTCTTGCGTAGGTAAAAACTACAGCAGTGGCTGTGCACTCATTTTTAAAGGCTTTACTGTTACCAAATATTGCAACAGGGTTGTAAGGGAGGATGGATTAGGACTGGAAGCATGTAATCTCCTTGTTCCACTGCCAATAAGACCCACAGTAGAAACAATGTTTTTTAAGAAATATCTTTCTCTTGGCTCAATTCACTTGGACCCCACGTTCCAGAGAGAAAGAGCAAGCTCCAGGCTGTCCACAGTGAGGCACATTCAGTTTTCAAAACCTTTTCTTTAGTGTTTGCTTTATTTTGAAAAACCAAAAAACCAAACCCTGGGATGCTCATGACTTTTCTAGGTACAGTTTTTTAGAACTGAAACCAAATCTCCACAAGTACCTAGTCATGCCAGATATGAATATAATTCTTCTTTGAGTGTTTTGAGACAGGGAAATAATGTCAATAACAGTGACCTCATTTGTATGCCATTAAATATCTTCATGGAAATGAGAACAGAGTGCAAAGTCACTTCTACTTACCTGCTAGGTTTCAGTATACCACAGAAAAACTTTTAAAAAATGGCAGATTTGAAGGAGCAAGACAGTAACTGTATTAACTACTAAATCAAATTATAAGTTATCTTGCATGTCAGCAACTGACCAAGAGCTCTTGAACTTCAATCAAAATGAGCACTTCTACCTGGAAAGGCAGGCTTTATTAACAGCGAGGCAAAGGCTTTCATCTGGGTGTTGTGACAGTCGACGACAAATTCGCAGTAGTTGTCGGGTAGACAAAGAAGCAGCCAGTGATTGTGCCTGTCAAAAAATAGAAGGTATTGGATCTTGGGATTTAAACTGAACAAGCCATGAGAAAGAAAAAGTAATCCAAAAGCAATTGTTTCAACTTTTCTCCTAATGTCATTTCTGCCTTTGGATTCTAAGTTGATTTACAAATATGCTTATAAATATGTAAAAGGGTGAGAGTCAGAAGAATGGAGCCAGGCTCATCTCAGTGATAGCCAGTGACAGGATAAGAGGCAGTGGGTGCAAGCTGGAGCCTAGGAAGTTCCACATGAATGTAAGGAGGAGAGCCCTGGCACAGGCTGCCCAGAGAGACTGTGGAGTCTCCTTCTCTGGAGACATTCAAACCTGCCTGGATGTGTTCCTGTGTGATTTAGTCTAGGTGATGCTGCTCTGGCAGGGGGGTTGGACTAGATGATCTTTTGAGGTCCCTTCCAACCCCTAACGTTCTGTGATTCTGTGATTTCTGCCTCCTACAGCAGCTTGTGCTTTTTAATCTGCAGTGCTGTATTTGTTGGAATAATTCACTGCCATGGAAATCATGATGTCATCAAAAGATTAGCCTTACGATTCCACTTGCTAAGCAACAGGAAGAAAAATGTGCTGAAAACTGGATTTTATTAGCTATTTAAAACCTAACATTAAACAATATTAACAACACCAAGGAGGTTAGCCACTGTAAAAGGGATCAACGTCCTGAAAACTCATCTGCTCTTCACAAACTTAATATGAGCTCCACATATAAACGATCTGGCAAAAGGATCTGGCAGGATTCTTGGTCATATAAACAAGACAACACTGGGCAGCCGTAAGGAGATTGTATCACCTCTGCACAGGCCTTCTGGGCGGGCCGTTCCTGGAACACTGCGTCCTTTTCTGCTGTCCACATGTTAAAATTAATGCTAAAAACTGGACATGATTCAGCAAAGAGTTACAAAAAGGATTCAATGCCTGGGAAGGCAGACCTCAACATTTAAAAATCCAAAACAAACAAACAAACAAACCAACTCAGAATTACTTAGAGAATGATACAAAGACTGAGAAAGAAATCCTTCTATAATTATATCTCCTGGATGAAGGTATCTAATACAAATAGGTTTCTTATTTTAGCAGGAAGCACTCAACAATGAGTGTGATCTGATAAGTCACACCATGCTTTGCCTGGGTGAAGTGAAATTTTTAATTAGGTAATTTCCAAACATTTTGGTTCCATCACAGAAATGATTTCTAACTGCATTGCAATTATCTTAGTATGTTTATGCCATTTCAGTTGGGTAAAAAACTCCTGAAATTTGACATCCATAAAAAAAAAAGAGAACAGCAACACTTTATGAGTTTCAGAGCCTTTTTACCCCCACCTTAACATTTTTAAGGCATGAGAAATACCTTAAAACAATTCTTTCCCTTGAAAAACTACAGCTTTGTCAAATAGGAATTAATATTATAATAACCCAAAGCAGTTCTGCAAAATTGCTCAGATTTTCTTCAATGCTGAGAAGGCAGCTCTGAGCTCTGAGCTATGAGCAGGAATGATTTAGATTGGGTTAACTGCAAAGATGACTACTCCTGCTATTCCTGCTTTCATTTACAGAAGATTGTGAAGCACCTTCTGAACCACCAGTTTACCACTCCTGATGGAAATGATGGCATTTCAAGCATTATTTCAAGACCTCAGCCACGTGTGAAGCATGGTTAAGGGGCAAGGGGTGAGCACTCTATCCTTGCTGCTGCTGCTCACTGGCCAGAACCTCCATTGCCTTTGGAGATCATACTCTCTTTCCAGAAGTATTTTAAAGAGTTGAAAGATTCCCAAGCAGAGTAAGTTTCAGCAGTTAAGTCACAACCTATGGGACCACACTGATGAGGAATGGCAGCTGGGAAGAGTAACTGAGGTAGCACATTTCACTGCACCACCTTGACAAGTCAAATTTCTCGGGACACGGGCATTTTAAAGTCTAAATAGGTAACATCATATCCTGTGCTGAAATAAATAATCTTAGAGGGCAGAACTAGAGAGGAAAATATGTATCACATCTTTGGAATATTTATAAGCAGCAGTTAAAGTTTTGTGAACAGAAGATCCTCTTTTCTCTTACCTGCTTTTTAAAAAACTCTGTATTTTATATTGAACAACTGTAAACTCAAAATTGGGTTAGTGACAGCATTTGTAATATATATGAGGCATCCAATTCAACAGGATCTTGACTGCAGTCTCTAGATTCTATTGTAAATCAAGCAAACAATTACAATGACGCAGACACCGCCCACAGGCTGAATATTCTACAGGTATTCTTCTATTGTTAACAAAATCCTTTAAACAATGGTTAATATTTTCAGGATAATCTCTGGCAGAAGCTAGCTTACTTAGGCAACTCTATAAATAGCCTGCCATACCTAAGGCACACATTTCAGTCCTCCACACAGGCATGCTATTCCCAACATGCCTCATGTCACTGCTGATCTGCAGGAATCCTCCCTCAATCTGTACTGTGACTCACTTCTCATCCAACATCATCTACTCCATTCAGCTATTTCACAATGCTATAGACATCCACATGTTTGGAAAGGATTTTCACACAAAATCACAGAATTGTAAGTTGGAAGGGACCTCAAGAGATCTACGGGTCCAACCCCCCTGCCAAAGCAGCTCCCTAGCTCATACTGCACAGATAGGCATCCAGACAGGTCTTGACTATCTCCAGAGGAGACTCCACGGCCCCCCTGGGCAGCCTGTCCCAGGGCTCTGTCACCCTCACTGGGAAAAAGTTCCTCCACATGTTGGTGCAGAACTTCCTGTGCTCCAACTTGCAGCCATTGCCCCTTGTCCTGTCCCCACAGATCACTGAGAAGGGGCTGGCTAATTCCCCCAAACAATGCTCTGTTCAGGCAGGGTATGTCTCCAAGTACGTCAAACCCAATAAATTTATATATTAGATGAAAAAGCTAAACAGATAATAATACCAAAACTGTCTCTGAAGTGTATGTACCTAAAAGTCAACCTTTGCTTTTACTTAAGCTCAGAATAGCATAACAGCCTCCCTCAGCTTCTTAAATAGTAATACTGTAAAAAACTATTACCATGTTAAAATCGTGAAAACTAATCAGAATGGAATACATATGCATACCAGTTAAACTGCTGTATTCCTCTAAAATTGTTTTACATTTTAGTTACATTAAAAACAAGTGCTTTAGTTGCCATAGCAATAATTTTCTGTTCACCATGACTTGACTATATCTTTTTAAAGAATTTTGTGGTTACTATGTCAGCAGAACTTATTTTTCTTGACAAGACTGCTTTAATAGAATCGCCTGTAGCAGTCACACTGCCAGGACTTCTGGAGCTTTCCCTTTCTCAGTCTTTGCAGTTGCCCATTGGCATTTTATAATGGCTAGGTAGTTCCCATCACCCCAAAAAGCCCCAGTAATTTCAGCTACAAAAGTTCCAGTGACTTAAGTGAAACGATCAAGAAGTATTTGGACACACATTATATCCATTACCTATTCAGAAGGCACCTCAAGCATGTTTCACCATGTCATGTATTTAACCCACTGACAATGCATACTGTTCTGCCTGACTGCTCTGGGATTCAGGCAATTTCCTAAGAGCTTTACTTATGCAGATGCTAAAAATGTACATGGTGAATTTAAAAGGTTTACAGTATGTGGTGCAGTAATTGCCAGCAATGATTTTCTGGGGCTGGTTTTCCAATCAGGCAGCCTTTGAAATAACACTATAGCTTAGCATGCTTCACCCAGCCTTCCTTCAAACAGTCACTGTGAGGGAAAGTAAATTTGACCAAAAAAAACCCAAACCACCCACCCCCCAAAAAAGAAGAAGGGCTCACCGTGGAGTCATTTGTCTCCCGAAGCTTGTGTGTTAATGACAACAACTGCTCTACAGCAACACTGGGGACATTGGGGATCTGCTTGAAACAAAAACACTATTAATCTTACTGCAAGATATGCAGCTTCCATATACAGCTACATGCAGGTGCAAGGAGACACAGTTGCTGCAATTGCTTTATGTCAACCAAAAAGGAACACCGTTTTGACAAAGAGGGTCTTTCTACTACAGCATCATTTGCATCATAATAAGAATGCTCTTTTATATTGATACAAATTTAATTTATATGGATACAAATATTTTTAAAAGAAGTTAAATTTAAAAAATAAGCAGATCTGCTGCTTTGATAGGCTTTGAAAATTAAGACTTGTTTATGCTGCACTGAAATGGAGGGGAACAGCAAAATATTTTTTATGTAGTAACTAATCATGATTGGTAAGAAATAGTCATAGAATCACAGAATTACCTTGGTTGGAAGACACTCTTAACATCATCAAGTCCAGCCACAGCCTAAGCCTGACTAGTCCACCTCTAGATCATGTCCTTAAGGACTTCATCTATATGCCTTTTAAATACCTTCAAGGATGGTGACTCCACCACCTCTCTGGGCAGCCTATTCCAATGCTTGACAACACTTTCAGTAAAGAAATTCTTCCCAATATCTAGCCTAAATCTCCCCTGGTGCAATTTGATACCATTCCCTCTTGTCCTATCCCTTGTCACTAGAGAGAAGAGACCAACCCCAAAATCTCTGCAACTGCCTTGCAGGTAGTTATAGAGAGCAATAAGGTCTCCCCTCAGCCTCCTTTTCTTGAGACTAAAAAGCCCCAGCTCCCTCAGCTGTTCCACACAGGACTTGTGCTCAAGACCCTTCAACAGCTTTGTCACCCTCCTCTGGACAACATCCTTCTTGTAGTGAGGGGCCCAAAACTGAACACAGTACTCAAGGTGCGGCCTCACCAGAGCTGAGTATAGCGGAACTTCCCTACTCCTGCTGGTCAAACTATTCCTGACACAAGCCAGGAGGCCGTGTGCCTTCTTGGCCACCTGGGCACACTGCTGGCTCATGTTCAGCCAGTTGTCAACTAACAGTCAAGTTAACAGCCGTAGTGCCTAACACATTGAACGCACTTACCATTTCTTTAATGATCTGAAGTTCTTCACTCTTGCTTAGAGATCGGACATTATGAAAAAGAAACAGCGTCAGAAACTCTGGGCCCAGCCACTGCTGTGTACCACTTCCAATGACAGGAGGTTCTGCTAAGACCACTATTCTGAAAGAGGGGTGGATAGGAAAGATAGACCTGCAAAAAAAACCCCAAAGAAAGAGTTGAAAACATGTGTTACCTGGCTTAAGCAGTGAATGTCAAATGTGGTTTACAACAGATGGGGAAAAAAAAAAAATATTGTACTGAATCGTATCACAGCCTATTCACACCATTTGCAATGCAACTTTATTTAAAAAAATAAAAAAGACAAGAACTGTATAATGTGAGTTACAGACTTAAAAATTTATAATTTTTTATGCTTCGAGGGGCACCCAAGTGTCCTCATCTGCAACAGGACCTGTATGCCTGAAGATGAACAAAGACCAGCAACTAGGCTACTGTTGACTGGTTTGTATATCTGAAATGGACATAGTCCACTCATGTGACAGATTGTACCAGTGTTTTACCTAATGTAGGATGTCTCACAGGCAAACTCGGGAGAGAACAGGATCAACTGGAGCTGCAGCAGTGAGCAACAACTTCTCAGTTAGACTGACAGAAAGGATGACGCTGCAGAGACTGGCCCAGATACCATGAGGAGCCAATTTAGGTACTTTTTAGGAACAGTCCCCTTACTGCTGCTCTTTGTGACCCTAGACTCTTGGGGTAGGCTTAATATGCCTAACTTCATAGTATCCCTGAAAGCTATACTTCAAAGACCAAGCTCACCCTTACTTATTTCAGAGTCAGCACGGGGAAACAGGTCCCTCCAACAGCAGATTAAGACTTAAAAGAATTTAAGAAACACCCTACTGGGTCCTTCAATCTGCCCCTTCCGCTACATGATCTGTCTCTGACTACAGCAGCTGAAGAGACTCCTTGAGGAAAGCACATACATAAGCCCAGCTGCTACCAGTAGTCTGTTTCTCTCATACTCTCCCAGCATTCACAATCAGATCTTCAAGGACACTGAAGAGTAGAGCTCTGTTGGCTTTAATGTCTTTACCCACAAATTTGTTAATCCCTTTCTGAACTTCTTCATCCTATCTGCCTTCACAACTTCTGTGACAACACATACACTGTTCATGGTTGTAGAAGTTGGCATTGTTGTTATCATTATTTAAATATTTATGGAACTGACCTGCTAGCTTCCCTTAGTGTCCCCTAGGTCACAGTGCAGGATTTGGTGACCTACAGCCTCTGAGTCACCTGCCTGTGTGATTCCATGGAAGGTACCAGGAGCTTACTAGGATCAACACAATCTTACATATACAAATTCTAGCAGCATGTGTTAGGGCAACAGAAGACTACTGTCTTGGCTTTGGGTATCTTTGCCTTCTTCACATCTTTTACCTGCCTTATCTATGTAATATTATCACCTCATTGGACTGGGTATTTATGGGTACTCATCAATCACCACAACTACACCTTCCCTAGAAGCAGCAGAAACAACAGACAGGAACAAATCACCTACAAAAGCCAGTCAAATTGTACATGGAGGACCTTTTTTCAACAATTAATTTCATGGTACTCTTTTTAAAATAGGAGATGTTAATTTGGAAAAAGCAAGTTAAATTTAATTAGATAGCTTATGTTCCTAGATATGCCCATTACAATGTCATTTTCTGAATTTGAAATCAGAAAATAAGAACACTTAGAGGCAAGTATTCTTCCTGGTTAAACTGAGGTGGTGAACAGTGGCATAAGCAAGAAAATCTGAAGACAGATTATGACCATTAAACATGAATTAACATATCTACTGTATAGTTGGCTCATCTGTTCATCACAGCAATAAACCTGTGACACAGAGGGCTTATAGCAAACAAGTCTCTTGTATCAAAGCAAACATGGGCAGGGTAGCATGAGTTATTCTCAGCTGAAAGTCATAAGCCTAGAAGCTACTCCCTGATTGATAAAAATAGAAATAGATGTCTGAAAACATCACATGAAAGAGGAACCAATGGGAATGTTGCTAAGCATAAAAGGAGGTCAACCTTATAACAGAAGAAAATATTTCCTAGATAGGATAAATAAGTATGCTTCCAGACTTACCTCTCCCCCCCATTACTAAGAAGAAAAACAACCCACCAAATTCAAAGGATCAATTCTGCTTCTTCAGCAATACCACAAAAGAGCACAAGCAGCAGTCACCTTTCCCTAGTAAAAGGAACACGTTTCTCTTGTACCACCACCACTTCACTCCCTGACTTGAAGGACATGGTGGGAACAGCTGGGGAGGCCATGGGGAAAAGTGGGATGAGAGGAGATGCAAAATCAGGGCAAGCTAACTCAGTGGTATCACTTAAAGTCACTGATGTACTCTTTCGACTTGGACACATCGCAGCATCACTGCTGTAGATATCCAGTTTGTAAACATGAATTAAATGATTTGGCTACTTCAAAAGCCTGTTGTTTGGACTGATGTTTGCAATGTTGAAAACATCAAGCTAAGTGTATTACTAAAACAAATGCCACAAATGACTCAACCCCGCAGCGCTCTGAAAGTTCCCAGCTTCCATCAGTGCAACTGAAGAGCTTCAAAGTTGTTTCATCATATTACAGATCAAGACTCCTAAGAAATATAATATGGAGCTCCTACATGGAGCTATATTTATAAAGAAATCCTTGACATCTTGTGTTCTTTGCAGATGAAGGCCATATAAGCTTATCTTGTTCAAAACTTGACACCTTTTAAATTAATGAGCGTCAAACACAGTGGGAAGATTTGGTGTTAGTTGATTAATACAAAGAGTCTCTATCCTTCTATTCAATGTTTACTGACAACACAGCTAGCAGAGCACTCTCCTAATAATATGTGTGTCCTTCTTTTGACAGCAGCATTTAATTCCAACCAAGGATTACTGCCGCTGCTCTTGAGAGGCAGATCAGAACATGGCCTGTGCAGGGTGAAAGATTTTCTTGTTGTTGACACATGGTTCTGAGCAGCTGAAGCTTCTCTTGGAAAAAACAAGCACACAAACAACACCCCTCCCCTAAAAAAACCAACCAAAAAAAAAAAGCCAATGCAGAACAGCATTCCTAATGTCACCTTGCAAAACCAAACTATCTTTGGTCATTTCTTCCTGCCACATGATTTAATAAATCTCACCTTCTAACAAAATAAGAACTTATTTTTTTAAGTTAGGAGTTGTTAAAATCCTAGGACCACAGTGATGGGAGAGTTGTTTTCTTGCTGTTTTTCTTAAACTTCACCACAACCTAAAAATAACATATTATCTGAAAATTCACTAAACTGAAAAAATACCACCTGCAACAAAAAAATGAAGTAAAAGCTAGAAAATGTGATTGTCACCTTTTATTGCTTACTAAATTCATTCCCTGCCACATTTTCTATTGGTTTCATCAACTGTGTGTTCCCTTTCAACCTAGTAAGATGGAAAATAATGCACTGTCTGCAGGGCATTAAAACTACTCATGTATTCTGAGGGACTTTTAGCTTTTGAACAGCACCTACTTCTAGATATTCCTGTAATAGCTGCCTTTCTGCTTGCCACATCAAGGACTTAGCTCTGTGTTTGTGTGTAGTGGTGGGGAATGTCCACCCAGGCAGGGTAAAATACTGCATCACAAGACAAACCAGCACCTTGCTGCTCACTGTGTAAAGGCAGTGTGCTACCTTTATGGTATCTGTCTCAGTGAAGCCATCAATGATTACAAAAGAAATTGTATGGAGAAATCTTGGATATGTACAGTAGTTGAACACCCTTTCTCTTAATCTCTGAACCTGTTCAGGAAAATTAATCATACAATTACTAAATAAACAAATAAGGAATCAGTAGCTATAATTTCCTTCTATGTAAAAGATCTTTGAGGACCATCTGTCACTTTCTCAAGGGCAGCTTTTTTTTTTTCCTCTTCTCCTCAAACTCATAAATAAAAATATTTAGTTCCCTCAAATCAGACGTCATCCCACTGTGACTGTTGACTCCACAGGCAAACTTGCACAAGAAAAAGCAGAGGAAAAGTACTCCCTGCCCACTGCTAATTACCTGGTAAGCATATAAGCTTTCAGCAGACCAAGGAGTATCCCAAAATCTCAAAAGGGCAAACATACTGCTTCTGCTTGTCAGTCTTGACAGAGCTATTACACCCACCAGTCTGAAGCCCTTCTCAGAAAAGTGCTGGTAGGCACGACAGATGTAGAAATGTAATGATGACAATAATTAGCATTGTTTAATGTATTTTCATAGCTCTAACAGAGCTCTAACTTTTAAGTGAAAGTTGTCTAAAAATAGAATTTATTATAGCATTTCAACCTGCAAAACTTGGAAACAATCTGAAAATCAAACAATCTGAAAATCTTTGTCCAGCCCTGCTAATAACGTTGCCATGTTCATACTCTCCACTGTCATACAGTTTATGTTTACATAGAGAGGCATGTGATTTCTTTAGAGTATACTGTGATCTGAAATACCATCCCTTTACCTAAAAAAACAAACCAAAACAAAAACCCAACTAAAAAACCCTCCTCAACAGCTCCCCCCCCCACCAAATCTCCTGACTTACCAGGGTTGGAAATTCAGTGATGGATTGTGCAGTGTTCTTCTGTCTATTCTACTACACATATGAGTATCACTATTGAAGCACTAAAAAGTAAAGTCACTGAAACGGTGTAAAAATATTCATGCTATTTTTTACTAGCAAACACTGTCATATAGAAGTATGAAAGCTGAGTAGAAAAATGTCTTTCCTTGTCTGAAGGAGGGATCCCCAAAAATTTCTCCATGAATATCTCAAATTTTTCTCCTCTTAAAAATGGGAAAAAACTTTAAGTGTGTCAAAACCTTTTACTAACACAGACTACAAAAAGAAATGTGTTTACAGAAGTTTTAGCTTGTTGGTCTGGACTAGTACTCCTTTCCTCTAAAATAGATTTAAGTGAAATTTCTGATTCAAAATTCCATTCAGAAAGTACTGAGTCCAAGTAGCCTACTAAAAAGCATCATCAGTTGTTCTTTTCCATTACGAAGGATGTATTTGTGTTTAGGTAACTTACAACAGCATCTGGCTGCCTCATCAGTGAGTCAAATTACAGGAACAGAGAGTAACAGTGAGGGTTTTTTGTATTTATGAACAATCAGAAGTACCACAGAAGGCAGAAACTGTAAACTTTACTACATATGGTCACTGTGATCAAGAACCCAAATGGAGGGGAGGAAGTATGTACTCCACGTCTCGGTTTCTCTCACATATGGCAGTAATGTATCTGTTCTCTAGTCCAGCTGCCTCCCAGAGTTCACCTAGGGCTTTTTTCTGAACTCCTGAAGATGGCCTTGCCCTCTCCTAATCTAAGAATTGCCTCACGAAGCTTTTGGCTTCTTTCTTTCAAATTCCAATCCTTTGGGAACACTCCTTTTCCTCATGATCTCGTATCTCTTCTGTTTATGACTATTTTCAGCTGCTTCATTTAAGTCCTGCCTGACTGCTTGGACATCTAAAACTCTTGTCATCCACTTCCACTCATTCACTGGTGTGCATCTCAGTATGGGTTTTTTTTTTCCTCTTCTGTTTGTCATAAGAGCTACATTAGTGCATGAGATCAGGTAGATAATAAAAATGTTAATAACAAAATAAAAAGCTACTTTCATAGTATGTATTCTATGTACCATATTGATTCCCAATATAAAAATGAGAATTCAAGGCAGAATGAATGGATTTTAGGGAAAAAAAACCATCACAATAATCTCCTGATTCAAACAACACTTGAAACAGCTTTCCATAGGGAACTCCCTTATTGGAAAAATAACAGTAGCCTCAATATGCCACTCACCAAACATCCCAGATTCAGTCCCAGCAGAACTGTGAATGACAACATGTATTCTGCAGGCCTGGCAAAGTGCAACTGTCTCAAAATTACTTTAGTCAAATCCAGTAAATCAAGGTAAATAATGTTCCCTTTGCATCTTATTCTATCATCAGAAATACAGCTAAGTGACTAGCTGCAGCCATTGGCACACAGCAAGAGACATGTCTCTGTGTCAAGCATCTCACAATCATGATTTAGAAGTAAGAATTTACCAGCCAATCTCTTAATAAATCCAAGGTAGAACACATTCTACAGAATATCTCCACAAGGCACACTCTTGTAGGCAAATGAGGGATGGCTAGCATCATCTTGTTTTCTTAATCTGTATTTAAAACAGCTGTCAACACCCTAGGTACCAACTGATAAGGCTGCATCTAGAGAGAAAGATTAATTCTGCACAGCTGTTCTGCAACACTGGAAGGTATAAAAGCTTGCAGTGATTGGTACCTACTGCTGAAAAGGATGAACAGTAGGGAGGAATGCAGTGCTGCAATCAAAGAGCAACTACTGACATTGCATCCTGGAGCCAGCGAAAGGCAGCGATGCTTTCAGAATACATAAGGGACCAAAACCAGGGTGAGATCCTAGAATACCTTCAGTTCCTCAAGGACTGGAATACCTTCAGCTCCTCAATCCTTCCTTCTACAGAGGAAGGAGCACATAGCCAAAACCAAAGAAGCAGATACATGTTTGCATTACATTACCCTGGCTTTTTTTGAATAAGCTCTGTTCTGAAGTACTGAAGATAAACATGTAATTAATTTTGTAGGCTTTTGGAGTACATTGGGATGAACTAAAGGGTACCATGCAGTAAGCAAAAAAGCACAGCCACTGCCATTCTGCCTGAAAGCACCTCGGTCAAGCCAATGAACACAGAGCAGGGAGAAAGAGATTCACACAACTACTAGATCTATTTTGAAGTACAAAGACCAGTGCAAAGTTGGGATGCCATCCTGGATTGATCCTTGGAGCTTTTTTGCTTCTCTTTTTAAATTCTGGTCTTAAAATCCAGAACAGTCTCTAATATTTCAGTGAAGAACTACATAAAACAAATGCAGGAAATGCCCATCTTGCTGGGTGTATGGCCTCAGCAACGTGGGTACAGTTTATAACAAGTAAGCTTAAATTACACAATACCTACCAAAAAAAAAAAACCAAACCAAAAACAAACTGTGGAAGAGTTAAACAAAAGCTTGTTGTGTGTTGTGTTGGTTTAAAAAAAAAAACACAAACCCAAACCACTGTATCTTGGATCAAAAGAGAACCAGAAGTAACAAAATAACCAGGTACAAAACCAAACCCAGCTTTTCTAAAGGGTAGACTATGAAGGATGTCGAAGAAAAAATTGCATTCAGTGAGACAATCAAGAAAAATGGAGTGGTACTTCATGAATGCTTACTACTATAACAGGTAAGGCCTCTTCAGCGTTCGAGCACATGCACGCTCTGCAGTGTAAATATGACATCTGACATAAAAGCTTCAACTGTGTTTTCAGAGGTGAGAGCCACTGAAGAACCACAGTACTTCCAACTCCTTATATATCACTGAACATCCGAGTGCATTTGTTTTGACATACACTCAGCAATGCCCCTCCCATTACCTAGAAATGGTCAGCAGTGTTTGATTATGTATTATGTATGACCATCAGAAAACATTTCTATCTGTGGAATGTTTCTGGCAGACAAGTGGAAGTGAAGAATCAAAAAGACTAAGCATAATGGGTCCCAACCCATCCTTAGGATTTCCTGCCCCATATTAGTTGTAAATAAACACCAGCTTTCTAGCTAATAAGGCAAAAGAAAGTAACAAGTTGTATTTAACTACAATTTAGCCCAATTTTCCAACATTCTCACTTAAGAGTTCCAGAATTAAATATTATATACCTTTATATCTATATTGTTATGTACTTAACATTTCTCTTCCATTTCTAACTCCTGCTTTTAAAGGATACTGAGTTGCTTCCTTTCAGTTCAAGCATTCTAAACAGGATATAATTTTCTCATGTCACAAAACAACAAAAGAAATCATGACATAACCAATGTTTAAAATATACTTTTTAGTGATTAGAAGGTATAAAATTAGTAGAGAAGCATTTTGCATTATGTTTTTGGAGAAAAAAAAGGAAAAAAAAAGAAGACATTAAGCTCATCACAGGATGAACTGAAGAAATGCTGTTGGCATTGCATAGTTTATAGTTGTATCTGACACTTTACCTTTCCTGTAGTTTCTCATCAGAGATCTGTAACTCTTCTTTTAAGTTTTGGTATCTATCCTCCCTTAACAATCTGGTGCCGTCGTAGAGAGTCAGTTCTCTGTCATGTATTAGTCTGAAAATAAAGGATAAAGTTTATCTAGCCTTTTAAAGCTTTTAAAACGAGTGTTAGTTGTTTTACCTCAGTCAATACATTAAAAGAATATATCAATTTAAGATCCATCCAGATGTGGAGATAAAATAATACGCATAAGAAAACCGTTTCAGAGCATACATAGCCAGTTAGCCAACTTTGTTTAAATAGGGACAGTAAGAAAAAGAAAAAATGCATAAATGGCACAAAACAGCCATTTTTTAAAACTTCTACCAAGTGATATACCTTTGTTTTGCTTCCTGAAGCAATATATTTCAGCTAGCTGAAACATACAGGCCCGGATTTTATTTTTTTTTTAACCCTAGTTAGATCTAACACATGCATGAGTCAGAAGAAAAATCAGAAGGCAAACATAGACCAATTAAAAAGGGGAAAAAAAAAACAACCAACAGGCAAGCATCATTCTCTCCTCTACCCTTCTCTGTGTGTGTGTGTGTACACATATATAACTAAAAAGGCATAAGAAGTTTTTTCTACAACTGCTTTTAAAGCTGGTGATGCCACTTAAGCTTGCAAAAGGCAACACACAATGTAGGCATATGAAACAGCAGAAAAAATTGACCTGACAGTATAGATCATTATTAACACGGTAATTACTATTACTACTTCTATTCTGCAAAGTTGAATTTTATTGAATTATATGTTTAGAAAGAGTTCTCTGCAATCAATAAAAGGCACACTCTTACATATAACTGTAATGACTGCATTTTATTTAGAAGCAGAATGCAAAGTACTTTAAATTTTTCTGACAGCCCTCATTTTCAAATCATTCTGCCAATAATACTGATTTTTAGATTTCATACATTTAGAGCAAAATCCAGCTCATTCTTCAATTCAAATTTACATTCTGTATTTAGAAAGAGCTGAAATTTCCTGTGCTGTTAGTGATTAACAGAGGACACTGAAGAACTGCTTCTGCTTTGAAGCATGCAACCACCGAACATTACAGATTCTATATAACATTACATATTCCATGTGATTATTATCACATTATTCTAATTACATATTAGTTCTAATGGAATGACACCATGATGCGGATGACACCATGATGCGGATGACACCAAGCTGAGTGGTGTGGTTGACACCCTAGAAGGAAAGGAAGCCATCCAGAGGGATCTTGACAGGCTGGAAAAGTGGGCCCAGGTGAACCTAATGAGGTTCAACACTGCCAAGTGTAAGGTGTTGCACTTGGGCCGGAAGAATCCCAGACATAGATACAGACTGGGAGAAGAGCTCCTTGAGAGTAGCCCTGCTGAGAAGGACCTGGGTGTCATCGTGGATGAGAAACTTAACATGAGCCAGCAGTGTGCTCTTGCAGCTCGCAAGGCCAATGGGATCCTGGGCTCCATCAGAAGAGGGGTGGCCAGCAGGGACAGGGAGGGGATTGTCCCTCTCTACTCTGCCCTTGTGAGGCCCCACCTGGAGTCCTGTGTCCAGACCTTGGGCCCCCAATACAAGAAGCATGTAGAACTGTTGGAGAGGGTTCAGAGGAGGGCCACAAGGATGATTAGAGGGCTGGAGCACCTGCCCTACAAGGAGAGGTTGAGGGAGCTGGGCTTGTTCAGCCTGGAGAAGAGAAGGCTGCGGGGGGACCTCATTGCAGCCTGCCAGTACCTGAAGGGAGCATACAAACAGGAGGGGAATCAACTTTTTAAAAGGGCAGATAGTGGCAGGACAAGGGGGAATGGATTAAAGCTGAAGGAGGGAAGGTTTAGACTGAATATTAGGGGGAAGCTTTTTACAGAAAGAGTGGTGAGCTCCTGGAATAGGCTGCCCAGAGAGGTGGTGGATGCCTCGTCCCTGGAAGTGTTCAAGGCCAGGTTGGATGGGGCCCTGGGCAACCTTGTGTAGATCCAGGCCTGAGGTTGCTGGCCCTGCCTGTGGCAGGGGGGTTGGAGCTTTATGATCCTTGAGGTCCCTTCCAACCCTTACCATTCTATGATTCTATGATTACATACTCTGTGTAATGTCAGCTTGATTTTTTTAAAGCATTTTTGAAGTTATAAAGTCACGTTCAACAGAAGGAACTTCATTTCTCAGTTTGTACATGCTCACTAAACAGATCACGCACACCCAACTTATCCCTGCTCACATCCTGACCTTTGAAGTACAGCTAGAGTGCCAGGGTTAATGCGATGAATGCCATCAAGAATGACAAGGCTGCCTTCCAGAGCAGCAGTAACAAGTGGCGATGGTCTCCAAGCAGTGTCTCCATTAGGAAGAGTGTACCTTTGCTGTAGCAAATCTCTGGCCGTCATATCCTGTAATTATCAATTCAACAGATGAGTAAGGTTTGGGTTCTCTTTTCTTCCTCTACAAGTACACATTTTTTTCCCTTAGAACACTGCATTCTGTTTTTCCTGAATATACCCAAGGATCAGCAGGAAATCTTCAATACTTTTCCAAAGGGTATTAGAAATGCACACACAAATCTACACACACAAACTAGTATTTGGAAGTTCTAGACTTGCCAATATCACCTCTTTGAAACCAGAACCCTTAAACCCCCACTCTTAAACTTAAAGCAAGCATATGACAACTTGTACACAGCTTTGTGCACAGAAGGGGGCAGCAATTTACACCTGGAACAATGAAGAGTAATTTCTTTCATCTAAAAGAAGTCATCTGAAAGAGCAAAGGTTTCATCATGCATTTTGAATACAAACCAGCATGACATTCAACCTCAGCATGAAAATGGAATGGAAGCATCAAAGAATACATGACAGAATGAGAAAGAAGGCAGTAAACACACAAAATATCACAAACACCTAGGATATCACAAAATAATACTTCTGGGATAAATCAAAACCAAAAGTGAAATCCAGCATATCCTCCGGCACGCTGATTTTAGATGCTCTTTTATAACAGGTAAGCAACACAGCAACAATGACCTAATAGTCATTTTGTGACCTGGAGGATGAAATTCCTTCCTCTGGCTCTGCTGTAAAGACAACTTAACCCAAAATCAGACAAGAAAATATTTTCTCTTGTAGCCATAGCTTTTGCATATGTCCTTTTCACAACTATAAACCCTTTGAACTTTGAGGAATAAAAATAGAACACATTACGTCATATGGCCTGAATCATTTCCTCTTTCTACATTTCCTTAAAAGCCTTAAAATAACAGGACAAAGTCTGGTTCCTTCAGTGCTTCCAGGTTTGTAAAACTTAAAGCCTCACATTCAAAACCACAACACCAGAGTATGTTTTTATTGTTGTATTTCTGCCTTTTTTTTTTTTACTGCTGTGTTTGCTCTTTTCCATTTTATTAATGAATTAGACTAAAGCTAGAAGGGTAACACCTTTTTATCAAAGCCAGAGGAAAAGGTAAGTGTTTTTAGGATTAGCATTCAGTAGCTAGCAAATGCTGAACGTTCAACACATCTCTGTCAATCCACCTCTAGAGGAACAAGGTTCAGTATGAATTGATCTCCAATGGTCACTCAAGAACCATGCATTCATTTTCCAGAGATCAAACTCAAAGATGTATCCTGCTGCAAAGTATTTTCTGAAATACAAAATGTTTAGATTGTAATTTAAACAGCTGTATGAGATTCAATTTAGTGATGTGTTAAAAAGAAGTACTAATACCTGCAGAGTTTCTCCAAGGGATTTGTTTTAGTGCTAAGTACCTGCCCAGTGATTTATTGTTTCTATTTATTTACCCTAAACCAATGTTTAATTTATGATTTGAATTATCAATGTTAATACAGTGTTATAAGACTAAGCCTAAAAATCCCTCCCTTTGGAGGGGAGGTAAATAGAAGTATATGAATTATTTTTTTCCCTTTTATTTTTGGACAAAGTATTGACAATATTATATTGACCTGTGAAACAGAAGGCTTATTTTCATTTGTAGCAGTCATTGTAACTGATGTGGTTTACACTGCATCATTTATTTTCTAAAAAATCTTGTATACAGGGAAAAAGGTTTAGGTGAGAAAACAGGTAGGGCAACTTCTGTTTCAATCCCTTTAGTAACTATAGCAAGACAAGCCTCCAACCTAGCCATTTTTTTCATGGCTCACAGTGTTAATCATGGTCTTGGCAATTCTGGGGTGAAAAATCTCTGTTTCCTGCTTTTCATGCCAATTTGGACTCATATTTTGTTAGTATTTCTCAAATAAAAAATTGGAAGGAATTTGTAAAGAAAAATTATGAGGTCATAATTTTAAGAAGGAAAGAAAAAAATCCTAGAAACAAAAACATCACAGTACACAAACACTAGTGATGTGCTTAACATTTTTGCTGGGGAAGAAAAGGACCAATTTGCTAGAAAACTGTTATAACATCACTTTACACACTGCTTTTTTCTCCCTCAAACTCTGGGAGAGAAAAATATTTTAAACAATCTAAACTTAAACTACAGTCCACAAAGGACTGGCTGGCTGCTGCTTCTTATTTGCTCAACTGCATTAAGAAACAGCTTAAAACCAAACCTTTCCTGCTCTGGATGAGCTTCCTTTGTCAGCAGTTTGCCTACATGGAGCTGAGTATAATGAGAAATCCCTATAATGATGTCAGGTATCACAAATGAGACAGGAATTGAGCTCTGAGTTAGGATTAAAGACAAACTATGTGCTCAGGAGGTTTTAGAATCCTTGATTTAGCTAAATTTGTTTCTCATCTCACAACATAAAAGCTTTCAGAAGTTGGGTTTTTTACTGTGAAATCTTTTCATACTATTCAAGCCCTTAAATCAACTTCAGATGGAAAGAATGATTCAAGAAATATTAAAAAATAAAAGTAAACATTATATATATATGCACATATATATGCATGCACAAACATATATAAATAATTTAAGAATTGATTTCTTCACAAAGCCTAAAAAAATCTCTTCACAGTGCAGTTCCTTCAGGCTGAGGGTAAGTGCTCCACTACCTATTTTTCTGCCCACAGAAATTACTGGAAAATAAAAATGAACCACAGGACAAATAAAAACTTCTTCAATTTGGGAAATGGACTTCAGACAATACAGTGTCTCTCTCAAAAATTCTAAAAGACACTTTTTTGGACCAAAGTAGAAAAATCTGCTAAATTACAGCGTTATCAAACTTCATTGCTGAATTACTGTAGGTATTAATAAATTTAACATTTTAAATTTTACATTTTACATTTACATTAACATTTTTAATTTTACATTTAAAATATCATTAATTTATCCCCTTATTAAAGCCCCTTATATGACATATTTTAAGAAAAACAAATGTGTTCTTAAAATTTATCGGAAAATATACAGCACAGCTACATTCAATCATTTTTTAATAAATCACTTCCTCTAGAAACTTTTGAGACTAAGGCATTGTACACAGGAAATACCTATATGTATAGATACACATGTGGATCTTACATAGTTGCCCACACAAAAATTTACAGTAACAAGCTCACAGTAACTTATTTGCCTTAGCAATACTGTTTGATATCACCAAAACCCTTCTCTATAAAAACCCTTTGAACTTGATCTTGATCAAACCCTGGAGAAACCAAAGGAATGGTTCAGTTCAGTGAAGGAAGGAAGTTCAGTGAAGGGATGGAAGAAAGAGACCAATGTGTTGCATTAAATCCGATGCTAATATTCCCCTGCAGCATTGCCAATTATCACTTACAACTGTAAATTCAGTGATATTTGGTGTGTTTTGACTCACAAGGTCATGGGAGACTCCTGACTTCATATTTTGTTTCAGAGTGTTTTCATTCCTCAAGGTTATGGAGAAAAGCTTACATGTGTGATCCCTACTGTGAAAAGCTAGCAAATTCATTCACTCTACTTTTTAATCCTGCAATTTTTCAGTTCATGTCACAAGGTCAGAGTGCATCGAGATCTAAGACTGACAAGTTTTTTCCAAACACATACTGAGTGACCACTGGCTCTGGGAGATCACAGTTAAGCATGACAGAGCTTGGGGTTTGCAAAAAAATTCTGCTGCTGTGAGAAAGCCTAAAGCACTGTCTGGATAAAATCAAAGGGGAAAAGCTGTAGAACGTACAGCAGCCCCACTGTGCCATCTTTACTATACTCTAAGATAACTGGCAGCTCCAAAACCTTCATCCCCTTATTATTCTGCATGTCCAACCTTCCTGTAGCTATTACTACTACGTCTACAATAATCTTTTTAAATAAAAACTTTACCTTTTACTCAGTAAAAGCATTGACTCTACCCTTACTTTTTCAATTACTGTACATTTCTTTCTCTAGCTGATGAAAAACGCAGCTACAAAGAGCAGCTCCTTGCCACCTCCTTCAAAGCCCACAGACACCTTTATGACTCCCCCAGTTCTTCCTTCTTGTCATTTTACCCTGTAACTGCCATTCCAAGACAGCCACATCAATGTACACCTCACTCCAAATTTATCTTTAAAGCTGCACCTGCACTAAGACACAAGATAAATAAATTAGCAACAATTAGGCTAATGGTGGAAGCAGATTACTGTCTGTTTGCAATAGCACCTATGAATAATGAACTTACTATTCATTGAATACAATATGTATATATTACATTTAAACACCAGACCTTATTTTAGGTATCTAGGATGCAGCACCTTTCAACATGGAACTTTATCATTCTAATCTCTACCACAAGACAGTCCCACCACAACTGTCATTGCCATACTGAACAAAAAAGGGGTCAGAGAATTTTTGGTATTTTTTAAAATTCCACATTAGCCATCAGAAAAAAAATACATGTAAGACAATATTAGGCAATCCTGAGAGAAGGGCCACATTAAAAAACCCAAAACAAAACCCAGAAGCCTATGGAACATGAGAAATAACTTTAAAAAAAAAATTCCCCACACACAAAAATCCCATTATGTATTTGCAATACAGTAAGGAAACCTGCTACCACAATAATAACAAAAAATAAATAGTGTTGATAATGGAGAATTCCATTATATGATTAAAGAGCACATGGACAAGCAAAACAAAACAAAAAAGAAAGGAAAAAAGGGGAAAAAAACCCCAACAGACAGACAAAAGGCCCTTCGGAGGCATTCCCCACACTTGGAATTCCAAGCAGACCCCACGCTGACCTAAAGGCAGGAAACATACTGCAAAAGGGAAAGAAAATCTGAAAAGGAGGTACAAAAGGCCAAGTTTTCTGTATGACACTCAGTCATGCTACATCACAGAATGAGTTGCCAGTTCTCTGCAGCTACAAGACAGACCACCGTGCTAAATGGTTCTCCTTACATTTGCTTTAGGCGACCTGTCTTTCACGCTCACAACAAAGTCAGTAAAACTGAAGGAAAGCAGCATCAGGGCTACTTTATATGTATTAACACTGTATTATCTATATTGCTGTACAGTATCTCCACTGTTTAGACCAGTAATAAGAAGAGATTTTAGATGAGTACTGTAACAGAGAGAGCAAAAAATGCCCTATAATGACCAGACAACATTATTAGCCTGGAAAGCTTTGCTATATTTTCTTCTTCTAACCTGTATCAGTGATTCTAAAAGCTGCAGCTGTATACAAACATATCTGCAGCTTTAAAATCACTGAGAGAGAACATACACAAAGAATCAGCATCTTCGTATTGCACTTTGGATTATACTTAAAGCACAATCATCAATAGATAGCTTACTCACCTGGTACAGCATGATGGGTTCTATACTGTATCCCAGTATATCAGCAAACTCCTTAGCAATAACTGTTTTGCCACAGCCCTAAAAAGTTTTAAAAGATAAGACCTAGATTACAATTTAAGGAACATGAGGAAGGAAGAAGAAGAAAAATTAAATTTCTTACTTTTCCTCCAATTAAGCACATATCTTTAACCATGTGAGATTGCATCATTTCTGCCAGCAGTCGATCATGGCTGGAAGTCCTGATGAAAGTATCTGATCGAGGACGCTTTTTTAATAGCCCAGTCCCAGCTGGAACCTGTGAGGAAAAACAGTAATTAAAAAGAAATACTAAATAAGCTATACTGTCACAACTCCAGGCTTGGTGTGGCCTGTGTTACACGCCTTCAAAACTATGGTAATATTTTGTTGATGACTGCCATCCATCAAACCTAGATCTTTCACTTTAAAACCTCCTGCACCTACTCTTCATGAAAAATAAGAGCATATGAACTAATTCAATTATAGCACTGGGGTCTGCAAAGAACTTCAGGCTGTCTGTGGTAGAGACAAAATATAAAAATCACTAATATTCATTGTTCATCAGAGAAACATGGGGGAATAGGAGCAATTTGTGTTGTGTCATGAAATCCAACAGAGCTACTTTGACAAGAACTTTGGAGAGTTTCAATCGCTCCCCACATTAAGGCAGCTGCTCTGTTTCCATTTCCCATTCTAGTCTGGGAACGGTTTCATCTTCAAATTCCTTATACTCTCCTGTCCCCAGAGATTTTGATCAGACATCTTTTCAGAAGGCATCACCTACACATCAAATGAAAGGAAAAATCTTCCCCCTCAGAAAACAGTTGAATCGGGTACCTACAGACTCACCTTTTTCTGATAAATTCCCATTTGCTGCTGTTCCCCTTTTCACTTTGTCACAGTACAACCTCTCTGAGGATACTCCTCACCACTGGTAACATGATTTCTCTCTGACTCCCACTAATTCACCTTATTTACAGGCTCTCTCTAAACTCTCCAAATTCAACATTAACTTCAAATTCTCAGATCAGCATCTGTTTCCTGAACAAGGCTTGTTTCACCACCTAGCAGGTCATAAACTTCACTGGAAGAAACTCAAACTAATCACATTTGATGTGATTACTTTTGTTCCATTTTCCCAACATCCTGTGTCAGAACATTACCAAGCCCTCATTAGATTTTATTTGAAGTGTAGACAAAGACAGACTATTGTTTTTATTAAAAGTAAAAGGGAAAGCAGCACCAAGGGCATCACAAGTACTCTGCTATTCTAATCCAATTTTTAAAATATGAAATTTAGAGGCTTTTCTTTCATCCAACCTTTAGCTATTTCTTTTAACAAGAGAAACTTAAATCAACCATGTAGGAAAGTAAAAGTTTAACTAGAAATAAAGTCTTCTGTGTCCATAATCTAATACTCCAGTATCTAAATGCTTCTTTAATAAATATCACGTGCTACACTACCAGCAAAATATGCAACGCAAATGAGTTTTTCTCTCAAGTCTAAGTGTCAAATTCTCAATGAGATGAAAACAAGTTAATATCTAAAAATATAAAGCGTTTGATGAATATATAAATTCATACCTGGAATGTTACTTCTTTGTCACCAATCTGCACAGTGACATCCGCCTTGAATGGTTTATTTCCATGTACACTTTCTACTTTTGTAATCCTTCTGGGCAGCAAGCGGCTTTCTGAATCTTGAAGCTCAAAACGCTGATGAATTAGAGGGTGTGGGAAATCATTAAATACAGCTTTCTGAGTTTAAAATTGTTTGATCTGAAAACTGGGCCCTAGGCATACTGAAGATAAGGGGATGGACCTAGATGATTTTTAAGGGCTCTTCCAACCCAGTCTGTTCTGTGATTGTACGATTAATTCTTGTGGAAGTCCCTTCCAACCTGCTATTCTATGGAGTCCAGCAGGGAGCAACATGCAATTCAGTATATGAATTTTAGGTGAAGCCAGGAAGCCAGCCATTTTATTAGGTGAAATCACACAGATTATAGACCTTTCTTGCTGCAAACATGGCAAGCTAAAAACCTGCTAATTGGTTACACACACTGTTCACACCATATTGATTGGTTAGTAATTCTAACGGGTTCTGATAAACCTATCTTATAGCTAAACATCCTTAGTTTACCTTTAATACCTAAAAGCATCCACAAAGCTGCTGGTTTTGACCGTCTTGTTATGGTTGGTTCCTAACATGTTCCATTACTCCCAAATACCTTCCCATAACTGCTTCTTGGTTTAGGGTGGCCTGTACCCCTATCAGCAAGGCCGCTGTGTTTTGAGACTGTGAATATTATGATCCTCTCAGCATGAGTATCTTTTCCTTTCTTATGGGAACAGAAGAATATTGTCAGGGCCTATGTCTTGGGAGAAGAGAGCTAGGCCGCTAGCAGGCCTGCTGTCTTCCCCGACACTATTCTATGATTCTGTGACTCCTGAAACCTGCACTTCAACTTTCACTTCACATGCCTGTGTTCACATTATCAATGCCCTACATATTTTACACTTAAAACCAAAGCAAAAAGAGTGTATGCCATTTACTTATTTTGACCCTACTGACAGATGTAAAGTGAAAATGTCATATGGTGCCTTTGCCAAGACATAGCCTGACAGACTGAAATAATAAGAGAAAGGGATGACAGCCTTTAGCGTGTGCAATAATAGATCACCTATCTCTGCAGGTCATTATAGTCAACTGCAGATTTAAACATCTGTCTACCAATAACCATCAAACACAATGTTTACATAGCTCCATAGCCTTATCATACAATGAAAATCGAGGACAACCTCTATCAATTAAGCCTTCAGCATGTTCTGGGTATATCAAGGACAAAAATGAGGACATTTGAGTATTATAGTCTCTTATTTTATGCTGTATATAGAAAGCATGAAAATATATTTTTTTTAAATCCTGGAAAAAGTCTATCATGTCAGAGAAGGAGAAGCTGTATCAGGGGACACTATGCACAAAAAAGCCACGGACTGAAATTACTGAACTCAGAGTCATTTCATTCAACAGAATGAAAGCTGAGAAAAAAAGAGTATTATCCAACTCCTTAGAATTCTGTTTTAAAACAGAGGTCACTAATGTAAAATTATTAGAAAACCATGTTGTTTTATTATTATTAGGATCCACAGCACTGCCTGTTAAAGTTTAGAAAGAAAACTGAGATGCATTCACACAAATGCTTTGGCTCTTCATCACTTTACCAATTCCCATTCTGGAACAAGAGCTTACAAAAATTTCATGTTTAAACTGAAATTTAAGATAAATGTACTTTAGTAAAGGGCTGCACCAAATTATATTCTTATTATAACAGCTGAGTCTACTTCAGATACCATTAAGTGTTTAAACAACAGCAGAGGACAGGAATGCCTACTGAGTACTATCTTGAACTACGATTCTAAGAAATGCTCCAACAATGATTCTGTGAAATGAACTACAGATGTTCTCACTCCTGTGTTCATTAGTAAATTTTAATAGTCTTACTAAGTTAATGGCATTTTGGATAGGGCCAAAGCTGTTCACACACAAAACTGCAAACTGTTTATACACTAAAATCCCTTCATCAGATACCAATGAAAGAAAATAACTGTGAGGAAGCAAGATTATCTGCACCAGCAGCCTCTGATTCAAACAAGGAAGATTTGGAGACAGCAGCAGCAGACCTTGTACACACAGGTATTGACCATCTAAAATTTCGAAGGTGTTTTTTCATTTATTTTGTTTTATTTTGGGGTGTATGTGTGCCCCTTAAAATGTTGTTGAATGTTCTACAGCTGGCCTTTTAGACCACAGATCACGACAGTGAAAGATGACTATCTATCTCTGTGCAGATCCTTACTGAATTTATACAACTTGAGTCCATTGAACTGAATTTGTAGAATTTGAACTAATCACATGTGAGCATGGAAATGCTGCTAAATTGGATAATTTAGTAATTACACAAGTTGCCACGCTCGCAACTGGACAGAAGCAGCAAACAAGAACACTGTTTGTGGCTTTCAGAGTAGGACAGGTCTCTTAGACTCAGTTTTTCATTTAGAATTACAATGGCTTGATACAAAACCAGAGAGTGGCATGAAATGGATTTACAACACATTAAACACACTTCTGCTCAGGGAAGTGGTTGAGTCACCATCCCTGGAGGTATTTAAGAGATGTGTAGATGTGTGGCTTACAGATGTGGTTTAGTGGTGTACTTGGCAGCATTAGGTTTACAGTAGGATTTGAGGATCTTAAAGATCTTTTCCAACCTAAATGATTATATGGTTCTGCCTGAGCCAGAACCAAACTCTTCTGTTGAAAGTCCAAGATGATAGCTGCAGAGGAAAAAAAAATATTTGTGGCTTGGAAGGACAATTATTGAGAACACTCAGTATAAGAAAGTTTGGGAAATAGTTGGTGAGCCAGAAGTGAGAAGCAGGCAGCCTCACTGCCTCAGGTTCCAGAGACGGGGGGAGGCGGGGGGGAAGGAAAAGAGTAGCCACTAAAAACAAGGGAAGAGGTCTGGCAGTCCATAATCATCAGGTCACATTCTGCATGCCAGAAACATGTGAGAAAAGGCAAACTGTAAGAGGAAGTCTGACCACTTTGAAGTATCTAATGATCAGTAATATCTCAGCATGGAAACTGCAAAGAATACGCTGGTGATTCAGCTGGTCAAAGGAACAGGGAGCTTAAATGAGCTGGATTTGCAGAAAACCACTATGCTAGCCCACAAGATGGCAAAGTGATCCAAAAGAAGCATCCAAAGGCAACTGATCTTTCTTGAAAAGAAAGGAAAGAATTTTTGAAGGAATAAGAGGAATGAACCATTTCAAAACAAGCATAATAACTGCAAGTGCAAGAAAGTACAGACAGATGGAGTCTGAAGGACAAGATTCCACTACAGTGGTATGTATTGGCACTAAGGGCATTCATTAATGCAAAACCTCAAAGATTATAGATTACTTTGGGGGGGGGGGGTAGGGTGGGTGGGAAAAGAGAAACATATCCTTCCACAAACCAAAACTCGCAACAGAAATAGCTTAAAAGTTAACAGATCTGCCTGGACAAGAAAGAAGATTCCAGTTTTCTGAACTATTTCCCCACTATTCATGAGAAAGTACATATGTAGTCTGAAGATTCCCTACCATGAGGTGGGGGAACAGTTTTCAAGGAGGAGATCAGGTATGATTAAATGGCGTGTGCAAACAACACAAAAACAAGTGAAATGGAACAAAAAAGCTTTTATCTGATATGAGATCAAAACAGTAAACAGAATTAATCAAGGCATGGAAAAAAAGAAAAAGCAGAACAATTCTAGAAGAGTCTTTAGAGTTAAATACCCACCTGGTAGGCTAAAAGAGACTTGCTTATTTATTAAGAAAAATGTGATCTAGATGTCATTTCTGAAATCGCATTCTCTGGATTAGAAAAACAAAGGCATGCAAAGGGCATGTGAGAATTTAAAAAGCAAATCCAAAATCTCTGATGAGTCTGAAGTAAAATACTAAAAACTTATGGAACGATGAAGAAATAAGTAGAGAACAGTTAGAGTCTCTTATGAGCCACCAAACTCAGCCTAAATGAAGATGACAGTTTTATAAATCCCTATCAACAGAATACTGGAAAGAAAACTTACATACTGTGGAAGACATGGTGCATGTTTAAACTTTTTGTTTGGGAATGTTTAATTGCAGCATGCTTTCTTTGAAAGCAGAAATTTCTCTATATCTAAATCTCCTGGAGAAAAAGCTTAAATAATTTTTTACTTAATTTTTGTAATCATATTTCAAATGTTCATCTGTCAGTCAGAATACTCTGTCATGCCAGTATTTCATGCAAATACAGAATAATTTTAATGGCCAGAATTCAACCCAAGTTCATACTCCTTTGCAAGATTTTCTCAGTGTAAGATCTTCTTTAAGAATCAGAACAGAAATTGATAGACTTTCCAAAGTGCAGAAACTTCAAATAAGGGTACACAAAGCACTTCATTCTTAAGTTTATTTTGGTACTTCTGTCCTGTCTGTTGCAAGCTAATGAATGAATCAAACCGCTGCAAACTGTAGCCCTTGTACAAATCTTCTGCATGATAAGCAACAATCATTCCCACTGCTGAAGCTGGACTAGTGTGCAATCCATAAACACTCTCCTCAATGCTAACTAGTTCGACACAAGGAATGATGTTTGTATCAAATGAAAAAGTTGGTTGATAGATTTAAGCCTAACACAGGTTTTAACTCCTACTACATCCACTCAACAAAGGGATCTGCATTTCCAAGTATCTTTATGAATCCAAGACTAACACCATAACAAAGCCACTTACAAGGAAGGGGTAAGTCAGTATTTCATATCTATTCATTATCAAGAAAAAGAACTGGATTGTCCAGCAGGTCGAAGGAAGTGATCCTCCCCCTCTACTCTGCATTGGTCTGGACCCACCTGGAATACTGTGTCCAGTTCTGGGCTCCCTGGTATAAAAAAGACAGGGACCTTCTGGAGAGAGTCCAGAGAAGGGCGACAAAGTTGATTAGGGGTCTGGAACATCTCTCCTATGAGGAAAGGCTGAGTGAGCTGAGTCTGTTCAGCCTGGAAAAAAGAAGACTGAGGGGGGACCTAATTAGAAATATCTTAGAAATGGGTTGCAAGGGGAATTGGCCAGCCCCTTTTCTGTGGTCTGTGGAGACAGGACAAGGGGCAATGGCTGTAAGCTGGAGCACAGGAAGTTCCGCACCAACATGCGGAAGAACTTTTTCCCAGTGAGGGTGACAGAGCCCTGGGACAGGCTGCCCAGGGAGGTGGTGGAGTCTCCTTCTCTGGAGATATTCAAGTCTCGTCTGGACGCCTATCTGTGCAATATGAGCTAGGGAGCTGCTTTGGCAGGGGGGTTGGACCCGATGATCTCTTTAGGTCCCTTCCAACCCCTAAGATTCTGTGATTCTGTGAATACCCAGGTCTTTGTAGAATCTCAGTCAGCAAGGAGGCACATAAGGGACAGATTTACCCAAGGTGAAGATAATGTTTGAGAAGACAGTGCCTGGAGAACATGATCTCTTCAAGAAATCAGCACAGGGTCTAACAGCTGCCAAAAGCAGCTGTTTAGCCTAACCGCTGGCTACCTCACTTCTCAGCTCTGACAGCTGACTGGAAGGGAAGACATCCTGAAATAAAATACATTATCAGCTGGATTACTACTTCCCCATATCTGTCTCCAAGTCTTGTGGCTAAACTTTACATTTTATTATATGAAATCTGTTTTTATTTTCTTTAAATGTTCTCTCATGTTTAAGAAGTGATTCAGTTCACACAAACCCACTTCAAGTATTTATTTTTTCAATTCTCAGTACATCATAGTTAAAATTAGTATCTCTTAACTTTATTCTGTTACACAGAGAAAAGTATCCAGTGGCAAATACTAGCTGGATACTCTTTGGAAATCCATAGGAAGGTAGAGTAAGAAGTCACCTTGCTTCTGCCAGATTCCTCTCCCTCACATGTCTTATGGAATGGAAAAAAATAATTTCTTATCCATGTTTAATAAGATAATGGTGCTGCTATTGCTAAAATATGATTCTAAACAGAAGCTCCACAATACAACCAGTTACTTTCTGTATTTCTTAAGGTTCATTGCTTAATAAGATTTGTTGTGTGCAACTAGAATACGATTCCAAATAAGATTATATGTACTTGTTGACATAAAGGGACATGTTTGTCTAAGCAGTGACGAGGAGGAGTATCAAAGAAAAAGAATTAACACAGAAAAATGTAAAGTGTAAGGAGGAAGTTAAAAGCAAGTGACCATTGAGAAAGAATATTTTACCAGTCAAATCAACCTATCTTACACTAGAAGCAGAAGTATACACAACAGATATTAAATCAAAGAGATGGAAAATGGAGGAAGGTGATGGTACTGAACATAAAGACATTCACCATCTGTAACTGACAGGGGAAACAAACAGATTTTAAATAAAGGTTTATTAAAAACAGAAGTCATTGCTACTGCTCTGCTAACAGACAGAAGTCTCCTTCCACCCAGACCACAGTTTTTACAGTCAACTTCAATCACCCTGACATGTGGAAAAAGGCAACACACTGTGATGCAATCAGTCTAGCTTTCTGAGGGTGCCTTGAATAACATCCCAACACAGGCACTGCACTGGTTCAACAGAGGTGATGCAGACAGCTCCTGCTACTCACAAACAAGGGGCAAATTTTGTGGATGTGGCAATGGCAGCCTTGGCTGTAGCAACCATGAAATAACAGTTTAAAATCCTGAGGGAGCAGTGAAGACAAGTAACAGTCTACAGATACTGGATTTCAGGCCAGATTGGCTTAGGTGCAGAAGTGGTAGGCAGGACGCCACAGGAGGCAGCTTTGAAGGTGCATAAAAGCTAGCAGGTCATTCAGGACATGCAGGGACCATCCATCTCAAAAACAGCCTGGCTAAGCAGGGAATACATCATGGAGCTCCAATGCCAGAAGGTCATATATGTGAGGTGTCAGCAGGGATGGGCTACAGATATTTCCCTGACATGTAGGCTTGGCCTTAGGAAAAACAAAAATTCACTTGCTATGAATTTTGTTATTTCTAAATAGGCATGTACAACCCCCCCCACACAAACACATTTTCAGAACTGAAAGAGTTGGGTAAGATGTTCCAGGTTGCAAATGCTGATTTTCAACAACATACATAAATGCTACAACATGTTAAAAATGAAAGCCAGCACTGTCTGTGATGAAGACTGAAAAGTATAAATGGAATAATCCAGGCTTTGTGAGCTATTATCAAACACAAACAAAACAACAAAACCTATCTGACCAACAAGAAGTAACAAAAGGCTAACACTGACTAAAACCAAAGATTATATAAATCTATAATCATACTATACTGAATGTATTTTGTGCACTTAATCTCTACTGTCATTGCAGTATCTCTTTAAAGGCAAATGTCAGAAATATTTTTCAAGCATTTGAGTACGTTAATCATCTAAGTAGCTATTTTCAAGTTAAGTAACCACTTATAAGATGAGGGAGCTCCTGTAGTCTTGAATGGACGTCTAAACATTCTACAGAACATAGAGATTTCACTTTTCACTAGAATATCTACTAGCTTATGAAGTTTGGGGTTTTTAAGTACTGTTTTAGCATCAGCAATTACGTAGCCATTTAGTTTACCTAAGTTTGTTTTTTAACAGAAGTAGTGATGTAAAGGAGAGCCCAGAGAAGGGCTATGAAGATGATTAAGGGCCTGGAACATCTATCCTATGAGGAAAGGCTGAGAGAGCTGGGGCTGTTCAGCCTGGAGAAAAGAAGACTGAGGGGGGACCTAATCAGCGTTTATAAATATCTTAAGTATGAGATGTAGGGGGAATTGGCCAGCCCCTTCTCTTTGGTCTGTGGAGACAGGACAAGGGGCAATGGCTGCAAACTGGAACACAGGAAGTTCTGCACCAACATGTGGAGGAACTTTTTCCCAGTGAGGGTGACAGAGCCCTGGGACAGGCTGCCCAGGGGGGCCGTGGAGTCTCCTCTGGAGATAGTCAAGACCCGTCTGGGCACCTATCTGTGCAGTATGAGCTAGGGAGCTGCTTTGGCAGGGGGGTTGGACCTGATGATCTCTCAAGGTCCCTTCCAACCCCTACAATTCTGTGATTAGTCAGGATAACTACTGTCATTATCAATCACTGCCTGGAATTATTATATATATAGGCAATTCTTACCTTTAATGAATCTTTGACTGCAGTCTTCCCTTCTTTTCCAAGGAATACGTTATAGGGGTAAAGCCGATCAATGACATTCTGGACTGACATCATAGGAAAGGAATCCTAATGCAAATTAAAAATTACAAATATTAAAAAAAAAGACTAGTTCATGCTACCATCAGCTACTAATTTGCAAATCATGTATAGCACTGCACTTGAAAAGGCAATATAAAAATGACCACCACACACAGTATGCAATCAAATGTCAAAACAGGCATTTCTCAGGTGCAGTTCACTATAATATAAATGTCTAAAGTAGAGTAGAACAATTATGTCCTAAAAAGTACTTTCTTTCCTGTGCCTTAATGGAAACTACAGTGACTGATTCAGATACCTAAAGACACTTAAGGTCTTTAGGTCCCACCACGGGTAACCGAGTTTCATAGTACTCTTAGAACACTGTCACAGTATGGCAAGAAATCTATATTATGATAATGATCTGCTCATTCACAGCAATTTCTAGTATTTAATTTCAATTCTATTACCAGGTAAAAATTCTACTTAAATCAATTCTTAGAAGTTTCTGAGCTGTTTGATCAAAACTGGCTTATTTTGAAATGGATTACTAATTATGATTGCACTTCACATGCAAAATTGGTAACCACTGTTGCTTGGGTTTTTTTACTATATCCATGTTCTAAGTACTAGATCTGTCAGCTGCTGCCCAAACTAGACAAAAAATCAATTATTTTGCCACAGTAATACAGAAAGAAGTGGAAGTGCATTTAAGAATACTTAAGACACATATGCAAATAGCTTTTTGTGGTGGAAAAAAGTGTTTCAAAACCCCTAAAGTAACATTTGTTTTAAAAAACAAAGACTCGCACATTTTTTAAGGACTACTTGAATGCAAGAGTACTGAAAAATAGTCAGTGGACTGACACTATTTTTTTAAGTCATCAAAGTAAGTAAAATATTACAGTTGGAATAAAATCAACTGATTTTAAATTGATACACTTGGATTTATATAGGCACCCAACTGAAAGCTGAGCCGCTTAGAAATGAAATCAGACGTATATGTTATGAAAAGCACAATTCAATTCACACTTATAACCAGCAATACTATTTATAATGTCCCATATTAAAAAAAGAGCAGTGAAAATAAACCATTTAAGGCATTCTAGTAAATGTACTGCTTAAAGGATCAGGGAGCCCTTTATTGCATTTTGAAAGCCCTCTATCTATGTAGAAAGACATAACATGTAATTTGTCTGCATTATCTCAAATTAATAATAATTACAACGCTGCATTTGAAATTAGCCTCTTCAGAGCAGCACCCTATAAAAAAATTCTCCCATTCAGCAGACAGGAGTTTTCAACCTAAGAAATACATTTTGGCACTGCATGAATCCATGATGGGAGATAAGAAGCTTGTCATTATGATCCCTGCACACTTTTAAATGGTTAAGTCAACCAAGCTAGAAGTAGAGGATGGCAGTGTCCCAGCATGCCAGGCAAAAATGCTATTGCTAGAACCACTTAGAACAGTCAGCTTAAAAAACTAAGTGATTAAAACTAATTCTAAAAGAAACAGTTTCATCTACCTAAAAAAGACACTGTCATACAATGATAACACTTCACATTCTCTAATGTAGAATAAAATGCTTCCTTTATTCCATAGTTTAGATAATAGCTTAGGGCTCATTTTCTTTCCATTAGTCTGAAAGCCATCTGGTATTCATTTAAAAATAATTTTTCACTACAAGGCTTGAAGAATAAAAAGTTGCAATTTATTTTAAAATCCAACACATATTTCTTTCCTAAATCCTTCCAAATGCTGTTTAATTTCTCTGAACTTGAATTTTAATCACTTTCTTCTGATGCAGTATCACTAATTCAGAAAAAAAATATGTCTGTCATTGTCTGGAACAACTAAGGGGACTGAGGACCACAGTAACACAAGTGACTGGCATGTTTTAAGGTATATAATCCAATAAAACACATCGAAGTAAGCTGTCACTGTGCAGTACCATAGGAAAAATGATTATACAAGATACACAACAGAGAATCATCCTAAGAGCCCTTTCTACAGATACCTGCACCCTGCAGAGAGGGTTTGAGAAGCTGTCATAGTGTTTTACCCTCCTGGGTGGACTGTATCTTCCCATAGGCAAAACAGTACCAACCCCTCTTTTTATAGAGCTCTCATCCCCTGACCTCCACCGGGAAGCACCTGCTTGTTTTACCTGGACTTTGTAGCATGGAGTCCAAGGGATAAACGCCTGTCAGGGAAAGCAGAAAGACTGCCAGGGCTTTAGTCCTGACCTGCCTGATCTGCCACTGTGAACTCAGCAAGTGTACAGCTGTTGTGTTTCCCTATGGACTGCAGCTGTCAGGGAGCATTACATCACCAAGTGTGCACAACCTGCATCTTCAGGTAACCATCTATGCCTATGTTTATTCCAAAGTCACCAGCCAGACCAAAGACCTCATGCAAGATTCCTCTCTTTAGATTTCACTGTCTCCTATACCCACATCTGAACAGGTGATTTGGGTCCCTTTAGGTGTCAATGGAAGGTGTCTTTGTTATGCAATCAAACTGATTTACATGCATACCTTTAAATCAGAAACACTTTTAGGTTGTGATTTTTATTTCTCTCCACTGACTAGATGACAACCCTAGATGTCATCTGAGCCCTAGATGACAATCTCAGTATTATCACATAAACTCGAGATGCCCCTGCAGTCAGGTAAAAAGATTTAGCAAAATAAAAAACATTCTGAGCACTAAGATACATGTAATCCCATCACATATCTTTCCTCATGCCATACTTTGTCCTTCAGTATTATTCTATGTTTGGTTAAAGTATTATCCAGAGGTACTTAACTATGTTTTTTCTCCCCCAAATTGCACTTTTTGTAGGTTTATTTTTTAAATGTTCATGTTAATCATCCTCTACCAACACGAATAATCCAGCTCTACTTTTGAGAATTTTAAGCCCATATAGTTTCACAGCACATGTGTATGCACATACCAAAATCTGAACTGCAGCCGACAAGCTGTCTAAAGGAAAATCTGGAAGTCCCAATGTAGAAGATTCTTGAGAGCAGAGAGTTGTAGCAAAAGACAGGAGCTGAGAAATTCTGCATAGGAAAAAGTAATTACAGAGTTTTATACACGCTATCTATATTTAAAATACTAAAGCCTAGAAAGTTAAGTACAGTATAAGATGCTGAAACTATTTCTGAGTACAAATAAGTAATGTGGGATTCTAAAGCACTAAGGATTCATTATATGAAGGCTGCATACAAGAAGCTATGTGAACATACACCCACACACATTAAAAAACTTCTTCAGTTCTGGTCTCTATGTAGCGATAGAAGATACAAAATTAGCCAGGAATCCTGAAAGGACATTTGCTTTGCTTCATTCATTCCATTTTTATTTTAATTATGAAAAATTACCTCTCTGCAGAAATGTTTGATCCAAGGGAATATAATAGCTGAAGATGGTCCTGAAAATAGAACATAAAATCACAGAGCAAATGAATTTTGGGATCGTATCGTGGGTCACAGCTCATGATGTGAACAGCATTTTCTATTTTTCCCTCTAATTTGGGCATGAGGAGTCTACTTGCTTCTGGACACAGAATTAATTTTATTAAAAAAAAATAAAATGAAATAACATCAAATAATAAAAAAAAAGAAATAACATCAAATAAAAAAAAAGAAATAACATCAAATAAAAAAAAAAAGAAATAACATCATCTCTTTTTATGTGGTTATACTGGTTTATGGAAGTTGTTTTTCTGCTGCAGCATTCCTTGGGAACTCTAAGCTTGCTTTTCAGGAATTTATGAGGCCCCAGTAGGAAGAATACCCTACTCGAGGATTCTTTTCAGAAGTAAGGCAAGTAAAACATAATGTCAAAATATTAGCTCTGCTCAGTACTGATCATCCAACTCTTCTGCTAGGACACTGACCTTAAAGGGCAGATGGTAAACATCTCTAGCTTGAAATCGAGAGCGCAGGGGTGGATCCAAAGGGTTACCAGAGTATTTAGGTACGGGCAAGCCCAGTGCTATCACTCGGAAGTCTTCACTAACACGAACAATCTTCCATGCATCTAACTCTGACTTTGTGTGATCCTAAATTCATGGAAATAAAGCAACAGCAAGAAAAAAAAATTACATCATTAAGAAGTTATAACTAAACTGCAAATTGACTAACAACCCTGGTCCTTCAACCTAACTCTGGTAATGTTCTCACCTTTCAGTCAGATGGGCTAGAAAGCATTGAATGAGTCAAATTTGTGCACGTTATTTCAAAATGAATGCAGACAGAATACTTGATTAGGTGCAACTTTTAGGCCTGTAGAAATTTGACCAAAGACCTGACAGATGGTCCAAGTTGAAAAGGTAACATTATCACACTGCTATCACAAAGAATGGAAAATTAACAGATCTCAATATTTATTTTATTCTAAAGCATCAGAAGCTGGCTGCCACGAGCCAGTTTCTTCTCTTCTTTTTCCCCTTCTTATTACTGTAGAGAGGAGTAAAATCTGTATTTAAGAAGTTTCATTTACAAATTATGCTTTGTTATAAGCAATAATAGAAAACTAGAGTCCTTCATAAATGTATTTCACTTGTCATGTAAAAGATTCATTGCATACAAAGCAGCACTCTCTAGTCTCCCCACATCACAGTTGTCTTCCTTGAAACTATACATGAATACATTTCCTGCAGACCTAGATGTACAATAATTATTCACACAGAAAATGAACATTAGTTTATATAATGAAATATTCCCCAAACAACAAACAACAATATTAGATTTAGTATCACAGCAAGATTTATTTAATTCATATGCTATTAGCAGTGTGCCTGAGGCACTCATTTTGAAACACTTTATCATTAGAAAAGTGTTGAAAAGGATAAAAGAAGAGAGGAAGATGCTTTGCATAACTGCAACAAAATCCTCTCTACATTTGCAGTCTCATTCTCAGCCTTTAAATACAATTGCATTTTAAAAGCTTACTTTCAAGATAAAATAATAACGCTGCCAACAACTGTATCTACTAATTAAATATCATTAGAATGTTTTTGGATAAGGCATGGATCAGAAGAATTGTAACCACAGATGAGAGGCATAAGAAATGATGATGTATTTTCAGGAATCTGCTATGGTGCCTCAGAATAGTTTGCAACTCCATACAATTGGGATCAACGATGGGTGGCTTATCTCAAATATCCTTCCCACCCCACATGGCTCTGAACTCTGTACCTAACCACAGCTTGGTACGCCAGACAGAAACAGGAGTGAGCAGGGGTCAGTCTAACAGGCAATGTATACAATACTAACATGTATGTGCTACTGACACGTAAATGATAGGAAACTACAGCACATGAAAGTAAGAATACTACTGGAAACTGATGAAATTTATTGAGGTCCCCAAAAGCTTGAAATTACCCACTCAAACGTAAGCAGTGGGACTCAAAGCCCCACCCCCCAAGAAAAAAAGAATATGGCTAAAGAAGCAACAGCAGCAGAGGCTAAAATTCCATTTCATATAAAAAGAAAATTCTTTAACCATTTCCTATAATTTAAATTGGCTGTTCACATATACTTTTGTAAATTAAAGGCAAAACAGCACTGAGGAATACAGTATTGCTCATGCTAAGCTCATTCTTCTGTATCCTAACATTTTCAAGGCGTAGCGATGAGGCTATTGCAATGTTGAAGCCTTCTCTGAACTTCATGGGAACAACTTCAACTTAAACCTCTGTTCACAAGTACACTTCAGTTAGTCTTTCACATTTCAGAAACATACAAGATTCATGCTAGGTTAACAGGGACTACTCTTTTTTCCATGTGGTCAGACAAAACACAGAATCACAAGGTTGGAAAAGACCTTTAAGATCATCAAGTCCAACCATTCCTGCCCTCTACTAAACCACATCTCTAAGTACCTCATCTACCCATCTTTTAAACATATACAGGGATGATGACTCAACCCCCTCCCTGGGCAGCCTGTTCTACATCCTGACAACTCTTTCAGTGAAGAATTTTTTCTTAATGTATAATCCAAACCTGCCCTGGCACAGCTTAGTGCCACTTCCCCTTGTCCTATCTCTTGTCACCTGTCTGAAGAGACCATCACCCTGCCCCGGTGCAGCTTGAGGCCATTCCCCCTTGTCCTATCTCCTGTCACCTGGCTGAAGAGACCATCACTCTGCCCCGGCGCAGCTTGAGGCCATTCCCCTTTGTCCTATCTCCTGTCACCTGGCTGAAGAGACCATCACCCACCTCTCTACAACCTCCTTTCAGATAATTATAAGCAGTGACAAGGTCTCCCCTCAGCCTCCTCTTCTTCAGAAGAGATGAAAACTTTTTCCTGTTGCAAGTGGTAGTTTGACTTCTTGCCCAGTTTTCACCCTACCTATTCCATCTCATGTAACAACCCAGAAAAAACAGGAACCATGGTGACATTTCACTCATTTGACTTTTAAGTACTGAACCCCTCATAATGGTCTTCCAACACAACGAGGAACGGGAGGGGGGCGAGGGGGGAGGGGGAAGGAAAATCCAAACAGTTTCCATACCTGCAGAAGTTTGTCGTAACGCTCTGCAGACATGAGGAAACGCCCATCTTCAAGCTGCATTTCCCTGTTCTCCAGCAGGTTGTTTAACACCGGCAGGACGTTCCGCTCAGCCTTCTCCAAGCCTTCCAGCACCAGGATTCTGCCTTCCGTAGCTGCGCGAACTGCGCACTTTTCAAAAATAAACCACCCAATTAATTAGAATAGAAATCAACGTTACTTATCTCATCCTCCTGGAAAAGCACCTTCATGTGCTTCCCAAAGCAGCATTTATTTCTTTAAGAATCAAGAAGATTCCCATCAGGAGTGATCAGGAAGAGTGACAGCTGACTGCCTTAACAGCGCTGCACTGTTAAGAGTTGGAATTGTGTCTCTCTATATCACTATCATAAGGACTGACACAAATATGGTCCAGTATTTTGCACCAGCAGAATAAAACCACAAAACTTTGCAGACATTTTAGTGTATATCCAGTATATATTAATATATGGAACCTTTTCTTTTTGATATTACATAATATTTTGTATTTTGGGGTATTTTAACTCCAGCAAACAATTCTGGGACAGCTATTCATACAGAAAAAAATTAACTAAGGTGGCTTTATGTGTTTACAATAGTATTAAAAAATTAAACAAAAATGCACCAGTGTAATTCATTCTCAGTACATTGCTTTAGTCTGACTAGAACATCAGTCTACTGAAAGCAAACGTGGAAGATAAAAAGAAAACAGTGCTATAAATAATCAGATGTTATAAAACATAGTAAGATTAAAAAGCTTTAGAAGTATATCCCCTGACTGAACATGGTTGTCTAGAAAAAGAGAAAAAAATGTAGCCATTAGCTCGATAATCCTTTGGAGCCTTTGGGAAAGAAAGTTATTTCTTTCCTGTATTTCAGTTCATTAGTTGCTTAGATGCTTCTGTTTACTTAAGTGCATAATGCAGAGCCAAAATGTAAAACCAAACTCTGGTGCTGGTAATTCTCTGCAACTTCCTTGCAGTCAGTGACATTCACTCAGGTAAATTAACTACATTTCGTATCTAATATTCACAATTACTGCCCAGTATAAGACTCTGAAATTCAATGCATTCTTGTCTACTCCCAATTTGCAGAAGTTTAATCAGATAATAATGGGGCAGGTTTAGGCACAGACAACATTTAGAGGCACCAGAGTCTTCCTTTGCATTCCTATTATATTTTAACACAATTTTAGACACAAGCACAGTTGCAAAGGGAGAACAAATGAAAACTCTTCCCAGCATGTCTCCTATAAACTCCTACGGAAGCACCTGTCATACAACGCTAGATGGAAATCTCTGATGAATACAATAGATGTCAAAAACTGGGACAAAGAGAAAGAAGGAAGATATGAGAAGGAATAATGAAGAACCAGAATACAAAAATAACTAGGAAAAAAAAATTACATGAGAAAGCAGATGTGTAGAGGAGAAAAGCATAAGCATAAACAAGAAACAAAGAAGAGCACAACAAATGAATTGCTATGTGGTATAAACCATACAGGAGAATCAGAAATCTTCCTGAGAAGATAAAGATGACATTAAGTGATAAGAGTATTTTACATGCTTCTTGTGTACAGTACAGAAACATAACTAACTACTGGCAAATGGGCCATAATGTAAGCTTTTCACATAGCTAATAAAATGGCAATAATTCCTACATATAATCTGGATTTGAGCAAATATTCCTGGAAAAAAAGGCACTCAAATGCTGGTACACATCTCTAGATCAAGTTCCCTTTCCTGAAAGATATCTGATAAAATATTTTACTACCTAGCCTCATAATCAGTATTTGAGGAACCTGGAATAATCCAATTAATCAAGTAATAGTCTCCAGATTATTTCCCTTCCACTGAATCATCAAGTCTTTGTTAAAAGCAACTGGTATGTGAATTGATTTTTTTTTTGTTTGCTTATTTGGGTTTTTGTTAATTCAGGACAATATAAAATTCCTCTCTCATCCCATAAAATTTGTACAAAGGACACATTTTATATTAACATTCTTCTCTAGGAAGGTCACTGGATAAGTCAAATATCTGCTCCAACCTGCCTGAATAGAAAACCTGAGTCTCCAGTGGCCAGTCCAACACCTGGCATGAACAAAATACTACTTTGTCTAAATGCAGTTTGGAGGTACAGCCAGAATATGCTTTAACAAACAATTTATTTGCCAAGTCAGTTGGATTCTACATATTATAAGTCTATGAAAACTTTATGACTAGTTTTACTAGTCATAGGAAAATACACATTCTGTTCATATGGTTTCAAAATATTTTGAGTATCCATAGAATCTTGTTGACTCATGTTGAACATGCACTCTATGGAGGAAGGTTTGCTGAAGTAACAGGCTTCCACTATCAACATAAAATCTCTCTCCTGGGCTCATACATAAAGATAATCGGCTGTAGGGGTAGACTGTAAATATCTGGAAGTATATACCCATCATTAATGAAATGATCTCCATTAGTGGTGCAATCTTGAGAAGTAGCCTATCACGCTGTGTTCCCTGCTGAGCATCATCTTAAAGGATCAAAATAAAATAAGAAAAAACAACAGTTTCCTGAACCTGTAAAACATTCCAATTTTTTACTCAAAATTCAATTGCTCAATGCAGAAGTATTTCAAAAAGTATGGTGCAGATTGTCTTTGCCTACCTATACATACCTTTTATAATCAGGTTCAAGAATGGCTGAGTGTGCAACCAGAGTTTTTCATTTCTTAATCAAAAGACACCCCATAACAACAACAACATTACAACCACCTGGGTGGTAAGTTACCCTAATTGGCTTTTCTCCAAATTGTGCTCCTCCTATCTTCAAAGCTTATCTGAAATACTGGAAATTGTCCTCAAAAAGTACAGTAAAATAAAGGCCAAATTCACCTACCTCTGAAATTCTTACATTGCACAGCCTCAAGTCTGCCCTTAAGACTAAACCAGCTGCATATCTCTGGCTGAACTATGGTATTTCTGCATCCTGGTTGGTAACAAGTAAGAAGTTTTTGCAATAAGCTAGTCACACTACAAGGCATCCTCTGAATCACTGTTTCAGATCTGTGTACTGATGGACTGGAATGGAAACTAAAATGCATTACAGAAAATCAGAATAAGGAAAGTAAGTTTGCAATCTGTCACTGAAGATCATTTTTTAAAAAAATGCTTCCAAGGCACAAATCTTCATAATTCTATAATGAAAGCCCAGAAATAGCTGTGCTGCCTTCCTCTCTCACTAGCCTCATTTGTTCTAAATGTTTAACATAAAAAAATAATTTGACAGAGGAGAGTCATATTGTACAACCTCAGTGATAAACCTGAGATGAAATGTATTCATTCTTGTTAAAAGGCCAAGGAGGATTTTATTCTAATGGCAGTGAGGGACTGTTTTGCTCTTCAGAGGAGGACAGGCACTGCTGCCTCTTGCCCATGCTCCTAGGGCTCTGGAAGGATGGTAACCTGGACACCTGCTCCAGAAACAGCTGCAGCTACTGCAGGCTAGGAGCAGAATCCATTCACACAGTGCTGCTCTCAATAGTAATGGCTTTATGCAGCAAGTATGTTATGCAGGTTGCTTACCCTGGTTTCACATTGCATCTATACAAATATATTTTTATCTTTAAAGGAGAAAACACCTTAGGAACAAGACAACCCTAAGCAGACTTTCATCATCTTCCCTGTAGTTGAACCACAATGAGGTCCTCCACACTTGAGCAGTGCACAATATGACAACTGCAGGAAGTTGTAAACCTCAATTTTTGGCATGAATCACGGTGTATAAGCACATGGATGAAGTTATACAGTGTCAGAAAGGGAAGGAGGACAGAATAAAAACTCACCACAATGCACATATTGAAATGTCTAAACATCAGAGAAAGGAGGCCATTTTTATAAAGCTAACCAAACAAGCTTGTAAGCTCACAAGAACTTTCAACAGTACAGTTTAAAATACCAGAACTGTAAGGGTGGTTCTCTTCTCTCAGGAAAATGCTTATAACCAGAAAACTCTGGTTTTATGAGGAAAAAACTTCTTCACTTTGAGGCTGGCAGAGCACAGGAAAAGGCTGTCCAGAGAGATTGTGGAAAGGGATATCTCCCCCTCTGGAGATATTCAAAACCTGACTGGATGCAATCCTGTGCAACTTCTTGTAGGTGATCCTGCTTTAACAGGGGGGTTGGACTGGATTATCTCCAGAGGTCCCTTTCAACCCCTACAGTTCTGTGATTCTGTGGTTGCACTGAAATCCACGAGGAAGAGTCCTGGGGGAACTCTAAAGGGTTTTAATTTTTCAAACCTGTACATCATATTCAGAATGATGCCCAGGCTATGCTTCAGAACATTATTTTAAAAATGCTGCTAGAAATTGCTCAACAGTAATCACTAATCATGTCTTCTTCAGTAGCTACCTCAAGATAAATTTGAGGGTTGTTTGGGTTTTTTTTAAGATGACTTGCCCATGGCTCAGAAAACTGGATCCCTGTAATGATATCTCAAGCCCAGCAACCATAACTGCAACATGGAAAAACACACAGAACAAATAGCTCAGTGAACACAAGAGCTAATGAGGTATGGTTCCCTACATCTGTAGCCTACATTTCAGATGTCCCTTCCAATGCAGTATCTCGTTCCCACCACCCGCACAATATCCCACACAAACTCATCCACTCAAGTTTTTCCATTCACTCCTGTATCCCAAACTTCCCCACAATGTAACATCCAGATGTCTCTTATGATGGAAATAGATCCTTAATGACCATCTGGTAAAGACAACACAGAACTTGGGCTGGTTTTGAGCTAATACGATGCTGATGGGCTGCAGCAGCCTAAGAGAATTTGAACTATCAAATCCATACTGCAGCCTGTCTTCAAGGGATGGGAGGTGAACATCCATTTGAGTCCCAGCGACCTATTGAGCTACCAAATATCACAACATTCAGGGAAAATTACTATCTTCTAAATTTATTTCCATTGGTCAAACACAATTAATCACCTTTATTTCCAATTCAAATCATTAAAACCAACCAACAACTAAAACACAACACGAAAAGAAACAACAGAGATGCAGAATGGAAGATGCTATGAGCTTTTGCTCCTCATTTTACAGGGGAAGGAAAAGGACATTGACCAAGACTTGTAATTTACAGTAAATGGGTCAAGTTAGTTCTTTTGTATCTTAAAAGAATAAGATCACCAAATTTTTATAATACTTAAATGGAAATAGCTTATTATCTAGAAATTTAGAGACAGTCTGAAGATAGATGTACAAATACACACGGAGGGCAGTGAAGCATATAGGGCTGTCTCCTATTGGGGAATTTACTTTGCTAGATTTAAAAAATCTGTAAACAGCATGTCTAATGGAATGTCTCCACCAAAGAATCCTCTCTCAGCCTGTCTTCATAGGAGAGGTGCTCCAGTCCCCTGATTGAGCCCTCCTCTGGACTCGCTCCAACAGCTCCATGTCTTTCCTGTACTGGGAACCCCAGAGCTGGACACAGTACTCCAGGTGGGGTCTCAAGAGCAGAGTAGAGGGGCAGAATCACCTCCCTCAATCGGCTGGCCACGCTGTTCTTGATGCAGCCCAGGACATGGTTGGCCTTCTGAGCTGCTAATGCACACTGCCAGCTCATGTTGAGTTGGTCATCAATCAGCACCCCCAAGTCCTTCTCCTCAGGCCTGCTCTCAACCCATTCACTGCTCAGCCTGTGGTTATGCTTGCATAGGCCCATTTCTCCATCCTGTCCAGGTCCCTCTGGATGGCATCCCTTCCCTCCAGCATGTCAACCTCACCACACAGCTTGGTGTTGTCAACAAACTTGCTAAGGGTGCATTTGATCCCACTGCCCATGTCACCGACAAAGATGTTGACCAGTGCTGCTCCCAGTACTGACCCCTGAGGAACACCACTTGTCACGGACATCCATGTGGACACTGAGCTATTAACAACTCTTTGAGTGTGACCATCCAGACAGTTCCTTATCCACTGAGTGGTCCATCCATTGAATCCACATCTCTCCAATTTAGACACAAGGATGTCATGCTTGGCAGTGTCAATTACGTATGGAATAAAAAAGTTCTGAATGTATAATGCCATTCAAAGATGAGATTACAATCAAGCCTACCACCCATCTAAAATGTATATTGGATTTCTGTTACAAAATTTTTCACTTTGTAGTGACAACAAACCATGGGTTTGAATTTTACAATTTAGGTCAAAAATATACTGAGTTACATCTATTCCAAATGTGATGTTGAGGTTTTATTAAAAGAAATGTAACAGTAACTATGTGGTGAGTCAAATTTAGAAAGTAACTTAAGAACTACATAATTCAACCTTTTTCTCCCTCTGTAATAGTGGCAGGGGGGTTACATCTTTGTTATTCAGCCTACCTCCCCCGCTGAGTTAATCAAATGTTTTCTGGGTGGGTTTTATAGCTAATTTTCCCCCATGAGGCTAGGAAAATTACAGGGCAGGTTGCATTTAATACAGTTATTCACGCCTTTTTTAATAAAAGAGAGACAGAGAATTCACAGTATATCAGAGCATCATCAGCCAGGCTAGTTAGTGCCCAAAGAGAGACTCCAGCTGTCTGCAGTAGTTAATATTTGAGTGAAGAAGAATGGCCCAAACTGGTGAGCACCTCATTCACGATGCAATAACATTGCACAGAATGAAAAGCAACCAAAAAAGAAACCACCTGAATTTATTGAAGGTTTGAATTGGAAAATTAGGCTAGAAAATTTTACCCTAGGAAGTGAATCAACACAGGATAAGATCATAAATCAGTTTGTGTGACAAGAACTGAAGTAGTCTTTCATTTCATAGCCATTGATTTCAGCTTCCTCCACATGATTTTATTTTTTGCCTTTTTTTGACCTCCCACAAGTCAAGTGATCTCTTATTTCCACCACCCCTTCCCCTAGCACCAAAGTCAAGTGGTTTTGCAACAGTGCCTACAAACTCTATTTACAAGAGATGATGTCCCCATCCAGGCAGGGTTCAGCCATTTCAGCTGCTTCACACCAAAGTGCATTTACATCAGGTGTGTGAAATATTTTGCATCTTGGGCAGAGACCTGGCCCAGGAACAAACAATATGAGTTTGTGAACAGATTTACCAGGGCAAATACCTGAAAACAAAGGGTTTTATCTTGTCTTCTGGGAGATGGGTTATTTATTTTTTTCTTTCTTATGAGCAACAGAATTTAAGTATTTGACAGACATCTAAAAAGATGAAGTTACTTATCACTTGTAAATCCCTTTAAGAACACCAACTCTGTATTGCTTATGAATGTTATGACCCCACACATTACAAAATATTGCCCCTTAGAGCATTGTAGGAAATACTATCTGAAAAGAAAGTAGAATATGTATGTAACTGACACAAACAAGAAAGAGGAACCCCATACATTAGATTGTAATCCATAAGGAATTACAATACACAGTCCTAATATCCCTCACATTACATCACAGACATTCATCTATATACCCTCTACATACCAGAGTCTGAACTGCTAATCTAACAAATCCAGTTAAATGCTGACACTTTTAGAAACACAAAAGTAGCATTACAAATGATTAAAACAAAATCAGTTCCACAAGTTAAGAGGTTATTATACAGGGGTTCCTATCATGCATTTTCTTTTTAGATACAATATAAGCCATGTCAATGTTACTGAAGATTAACTTCCTTAACTCTTGGTCTCTACCTAGTATTTTCCTCTTCCTCTGCAGTGTTGGACACAAGAAGAAAACTAATAGTAACATACATACTTCTGAAGCACTGTATGGCTTGCCTCTTCTTTTTACAGGCTTTTCTGTCTAGCTCCCTCTACCAGATGGACAGATATTGCAGTGACAGACAACTAAATTATACTTTCTGACTGTGCCTTTGCTGTAGCTAACTTACCAGCTCATCCAAAATCCACCATCACCTCCAAGGTAGTAAGTTAACAGGTCACACAATTTTCACTGGTTAATTTTTTTAAAATCATCTCTTTCCTAGAATATAGGAAGATTTATATATATACACACACACAAACATATACACATGTATAAACACACACTCTCAAATATTATAAATTCCCTCAATCTCATGTCCTTTTTTGTAATTCTCTTTCTAATCCTTTTTGATTAAAATAAACCAAACTCAAGCCTGGGAAGTGCTACTTCAGGGTATTTCATGTCATGTTCATTTTACAGACAGGCCAGTTAAAGTTGTCATTTCTGTCCCCCTGGGTGTTTCATTGATTACTACGTGAAATCTTTCAAGCCACAGAAGAAGATAATTTTTCCTGGTATCTTGACAATCAATTTTAAATGTTATCACTGAATAACTTACAATACCAGTATAGTCAGGGATGCAAAAATATTCATCAAAACAAGTATGCTTACATATTTCAAAGACAGAAGAAAACTGAGTCTGATTCTGTTTATAGAGAAATGATAATGGTATTACATACTTATCCACTCAGTGGACACAGCTTGATCAGCAAATCATCAAAACCATGACTCTCAGATTCACAGAATCATAGGGGTTGGAAGGGACCTCAAGAGATCATCAGGTCCAACCCCCCTGCCAAAGCAGCTCCCTAGGACAGGTCACACAGGTAGGTGTCCAGACAAGTCTCTAATATCTCCAGAGAAGGAGACTCCACAACCCCCCTGGGCAGCCTGTCCCAGGACTCTGTCACCCTCACTGTGGAAAAAAGTTCTCCAACACTGTATTTGTAATTTTTCAGCACATAACCACACCATTTTTTTCCCCTCTTATTCCAGTCTCAGTTAGTTTGATTGTCCCAAAAGGAAAAGTAAAATAGTAAAATAGTCTTGTTTGGGAAGCTTGTCTCATTCAATGTAAAAGATGCAGTAAAGAGTAAATAAAACTGGACAGTCCAGGCAGCATGGTTTGTGGCACAATCCTTTCAAGCACTAACAAAATGGCTTACCTGTTCTCCCAATTGCAACCAGTACATTAAAATAACACAGCATTTCCTAATAATGTAGGAGGATGTAGTAATAAGAGCTGAAACCAGAGGTGTGCCTTTTATAGCTGTACACACATGATAACCAGCAAAATTGCATCAAAAATTGCAGGGAGGGAGACATAAATATCTAATATCTTGGATTTTGAATATACAAAAGGTTGAGCTCAGAATCTCCATACTGAGTCAATCAAGTTGGTGGCTCAACTACAGACAGCAACAGAAACAGAAAAACTACTCTGCAGGATAAGCTCTTCTATCAATAAAAGCAAAATTTGAAGCTGCCATTTAAATATTTAAGTAATATAAAGTAATTCTGACTAATTACTTGATACACAACACAATTAGCCCATTCAATAAATTACAGAATAAAACCAAGAGGTTACTTAATTTTCTCAGTAACAGCAATAATGACATTTCTGAGGCTTTTAAGAGTGAATTACAGCTAAAAGCCAAAATGAATTGCCCAAGGTAAAGACAAGAAAACCGAATTTTCTTCTATTTTCCCCACTACAAGTCCCTTATTTGGCACCATTTTAATTGGAAATAAATTTAATAATTCAATGTTTGCCTTTATTTCTGAGATAAACCTCTGGTTCCCTCCCTTCACCTCTTGTCAGATATCCCTTCTAACTTCCTAACTCCAAATCTTCTCCCATTTGATTTGCTCTCAGACTATGAACTGTTAATATGCAGGACATTTGATAACACTGGGCCTTCAATATACATTTCAATAATAAATTTCAATCACTGCTTCCAAATCACCATCTTCCACATCTATCTGAAGTAATTAACTGCAATCATATTCAGCAATTTCATGTTAAAATAGATCAGATGTTTTGAAACCTCTGAGATATCAATTTACAGTATTTAATCTGTCACTATTAAATGCAGAGCTATAATGAACCCTAATATCTTAACAATCACTCAAAGACAATTTTGCAAACCTTTGTGGGTCTGCAAACGTGATGATTCACTATATTAGAGCTATTCCTGGTAACAAGATGCCAGCTTTTGTTACAGTATATTATTATTCAAAGTGTAAGATAACTACATTAGTATATTATGACTTGCATGCAAGAGCCTCATCTATCAAACAACAGCTAAGTTTTATTTGACCCACAGAATTCATACAGCAGATGTTATGGAAACCAGACTTTCAAGGTTTGCTGGAAGCCTGAATTTCTCTCAGATGTCATGAGGAGCAAGCATGAGAATCCACAGGAAGGAAAATGGCATGTAAAGCTGAAAAGCCTAGCCAGTGTCTTCAGTCTTTCATATGAGTTCACCTTCTCTTTAGCTCACCTACGGCAATGGGAGCAATCCAGCTCTTTTGGGAATATTTGAAGGAGACCTACTGATACAGCCTTCTCTGCCTTGTAACAGTTCACAGTCTGGGGTTTAAAGAGCCATGTCTAACTTCTGTGATGTTCTGAATTGGTACAGCTATCTGCAAATCTCAAAAAAAAAAAATAAAAATCACTACATGAACTAATTAAAACTCAAGCCTCAGCATAACCTGTAAAACTTTATTCCCTTTTATTACTGATCTATAATTAGATCTGTGATAGAATTGCTATGAGTTGGAAGGGACCCGTAAGGATCAGAGTCCAACTCCTGGCTCCACGTGGGCCCAGCCAAGTCAGAGGATACTGGTGGCACACATTTAAACACAAGAGTGTGGCGCATTGTCCAGACACTTCTTGAACTCAGCCAAGCTGGGTGCTGTGACCACTTCCCTGGGGAGCCTGTGCCAGTGCCTGACCACCCTCCCAGTAAAGAACCTCTTCCTAATACCCAACCTAAACCTCCCCTGTCTCAGCTTCATGCTGTTCCCTTGGGTTCTATCACTGGTCACTACAGAGAGATTGGCACCTGCCCCTTCACTCCCCCTTGTCAGGAAGCCACAGACCCCAATGAAGTTTCCCTTCAGTCTCCTTTTCTCCAGGCTGAACAAACCAAGGGACTTCAGTCTCTCCTTGTAAGACTTCCCCTCTAAAACCTTCATGGTCCTCATTTTCCCCCTCTGCACATCTGATGGTTCTAAACATGATGTACCTACCATATTTTATGCATCTTTAACTAAAATGTAGGTTTAGAAAATTTCAGCTGGAACATCACTATCTGAGATTCATCTGTAAGTGCTTATCTACATACCAATGATTTATTTTCTTATTTTCCCTTTAGAGCTTAAATATACATTTGTTGTAAGTAACATACGAAGTGATTTTAGTACTTCAGTATCTTCATAAAGCAAAGTACTAATCTGAAGTACTGCAGTGCTAGATTCTGGTAAAATCCTTTAAACTGGAAATTTCCAACAGACTGAGGAACAAAGGTAATCTTAGACCTTTACTTCAGAAAGCTCAAAATAGCTTGTACAAAAGTGAAGCAAGCTCCCTCGTGCTTACATTAGGATTGAAGCCTTCAGAAAATACAGGGTTAACAGACCATTTCACATCTTGGTGAGCTTCTTACAGTCCCCAGTACAGTGGTTCTTGCAAATGTTAACTAAAGCTCTTACACTAGTGGTAAATTACCTTGACTAACCTGTATCAAATGTAGGGATAAGCCTGTCCGTAACAGCAATGAAGCATGGAGCTAACACGAGTTAATGACTTAACCCCACAGCCTACAGAAATGCTCTTATCCTCTGGTAAATAAGTAGTCATTTACAACCCTAATCCACAGTGCAGTACTTTATCTCATTTTATGCAACCCTCATACTAAAAGACAAACATGAGAGAATTTAAAGTCCTAGAAGTAATTAAAAAAGCCAAAAAATTTAGATCACTTGTTATCCTTCATTCTGAGGGTCTTCCATCAAACCACTCACATGATGGTGATACCATTAACCTTTGTAGCGTCACCAACTGAAAACTTTACCTAACACATTTAAATTCACTCTACATCAGAGGACCTGATCCACCCTACTTAATTAGAAACCTAACTTGTATACAAATTTTAGGCATCTAGGAAAATAAGACATTCTAAATGAAGAGTATATTTTACCTGCACAAGCAAAATGGAGACATGCTGTTGATTACTTACAAAGAGGAATCTCACCCAAGCAAAGTCACTCTGTGGTTGTACTGAATCAGCCGACAGGTTGGGGCAATACAGATGGCAGGAGTTTTAAAACCATTATTTTAGCCTAGATCAGCAGTGAGTTTTCAAATCAAATCTTCCACTGGTCTCCATTTAGTGTGCTTAGGTTTCACAACGTGCAGCAGTCTCTTTATCAATGAAGCTAGATCAGACAATTCATATCAGGAATACATCCAATGTGCTACAAGTGTTCGGGAAGAGACACACCAAAACATGTGCTAATCTGATTTGCACAGAATGTACCTCACTCCTCCTTACTGAAGCATATCAAAAACAGTCGGCCTAAATCAGCCCTGAAGTACTTTTAAGAGACAGAGTAATCCTGGATTTGGGTAAAGATAACGTTTTTCAGTAATAATGAAATCAAAAGTGTTATATGAGACTTTCTAACTGCATCAGAAAGGTGCCAGTCAGTCTGCAAGCCACATACTCAGTTTTCATTACAGAAACCACGACTTCTTTCAAACTACTTGTAAACAATAATCAGGTGGTGTGTGACTGCAACTTGCCTGATCAAGATAGAAAGCACTACCATCTCTTATCTCTCGCCGCTGTTTGAGGTCGGTTTCCGTGGTGTCCCTCGATAGTGCGATATATTCAACCTCCCGCTTTGTAAGCTCCTGTGGACAACAGTCTGAAGTTATTACAAAATAAAACTATAACTATACAAACAAAGCTATAACAACCATAGGTGAACTTTAAAGATAGGCTCTGTGGTAAGGTTGTTAAAAAGAACTCTAAGCAGCAGCCCAGCTATCTGAAACAACCCTGAACAAAAGCTAGTATCTCTTATTTTTGAAACGATTACAGCATGTTCTGCCCCAAACAAAATGGTTTGAATTTCTGCTCAATAAACTTTCATTTCCCCCAAATCTTTTCTAAAAAAATAATAGCCAGCTATACGTTCTTTCCATTGAACATCTTTAACACTTCGTAAGTTATTCTTTTGGTTCTGGACTGTGAAAAACAATAAGCGTCTGTAAATCCTGAATAAAAATCCATGAAGCTTTCTGTAAAAGAATGAAAATCTTCAACTCTCACTGCTCAGTAACACACTATCACATAACTGGGATAACGACCTGTACATGCTTTGCCAGTACACTGATGAACTATATCATTCTTTGTGGTGGCTCAGCCCCAAGCAATGGCTGAGCACCACCCACCGCTGGCTCACTCCCAGAGGAGAAACAGACAGAGCCTCTGGCATAAGGACAGTTTACTGACAAAACCACTGTGAAAGGGGAACAATTACAGCCCCTAGCAAATTATACTCACACCGGGTGACAATCAAGTAACCTGCTGTACTCGGACCTGCCTGGAGGTACCCAGGAGTGTCCCTCCCCGACCAGCCCCTTTTATGGGGGAGTGATGTCAGGTGGTGTGGAAAACAGCCAAGACTAACTCAGCTCACCTGGGCTAACTCAGCTCACCTGGGCTAACTCAGCTCACCTGGGCTGCCTGCTTGAGGAGGTTAACTCTGGCCTGTCCAGAACCAGTACATTCTTATAAAGTCATGAGATGCAGTCTGCATCTGTAAACTTATAAAATATTTAAAATATAAGAAACCTTGAGTTATTGTTTTATTTTGATTCAGTATGAGATATACTCAGCGTTTTCTATCTTCAAGGCAAAAAACCCCCAACCCATGTTATTTATACCTGATGTTCCTGCTACTTCAGTATCTGGGTTATGCATTCTGCTAGGAAACAAATTCATGCTGAAATGTTCTTAGCTCTTATCCTTCAGTTAAAGGTATGATATATTTAACACATCTCTTTATAGAGGCAGCCTTTAACTACAGTTGTATGAAAAAGTCAAAGAAAGATATAAACCCCCATGAAAATGATTTCTTCTTTTTTTCAGTGCCTACTGGTTACAGAGCCAGCAATCCTTTAAGCTGCAGGCAGATAAAATTGTATTTTCTTATAATTAAACAATACAATTGTCTTTTCTTGTAATTAAACAAACCAAAAATGAACCCCAGAAAGTGAAATGCAGGAGAGTTTTCTTCAACAATCAGCCCTGTTGAACACGTAGTAGTAGCAGCTTTCGACATCAGCAGATAGAACATCTCCTGGCTTACACAGCTTCATTAAGCAGCCCACAGCACATACCAGCTCACATGCAAAGACCAGCCTTCATGTAAATGTTTGCCATGGCACTGAAAAAGTAAGCTTGCAGGACAAGACACATTCTACGTCCCATGTCTGCATATTGTGTGTTTCCTAAGTCCACTTTGTAGTTTATACCAAACTCTTACGGACTTTAAGGAATGCACCGAGCTATGAGGTAGCATAGCTGGTTTCCTGATTTAAGAAACCTTTGCCCTCCTTTCCAAAGTTCAAACTCTTGCAGGTTTCTTCTGTATGTTTCACCTCTGGGAGGGAGTCTTTGAAATAGTATTTTTTTATTTTTAAAGGAATGTCTGATCTTTATGACAACAGCTTACATACCTCCATCTGTGATCCTTCTGAGACCCAACCAGCGTCTAGAAAGAGCTGAAGGCAAAGTCCTACCCACATCACCTTCTGGGGCAGACAATCCCTTTTTCCTATCACTGAAGGGCACCAAGAATTTAAATGTGAGATTTTGCACACGGTGCTGCCATGGTTCTTGCAGATGAACGTAGGCAAGTCCTTCCCACATTGCAAGCAAGGATCATACACTCTTTCTAATCACTCATGATAACGGTTTCCAAATGTTACTCAGAACACTCCTCTCCCAAATCCTTCATTTCTTTTTTTATATAACGAAGCAAAAACGATTTGTTGTCTGTAACAGTAGGCAGATATCTTAATCTTCTAACATACATAATGCCTAGAACAAACTGTTTCTCCATTTGTGATAGCATATGGTAACACAGTTTTCCAACTCTTCCCCCCCGCCCAGAGTTTAAGCAGAAAAACATGTATTAAAATGTCTGTACTTTGTATTCATCTATAACATAAATTGAACTCTGGAAAACACATTAATGGAAAAACTTATTTACCTCCTAAAGTAGCTTGCTGTAAGATTTCCTGGGACTACCTTTTGGAATTTGGCTAGTAGAGGAATGACTGACATTAATGACTATGTCTCCAAGAATTCAAACAAACATACTTACCAGATACTGCATGGCAATAGATCGCCGGAGGGGCCCAGGAGGTCCAATAAGAAACACATCTTGGCCAAGAAGATCTTTTTGCATTATCCATCTTAAGTGGTGGACCACAGACTGGGCCAGGGAATCTGTCACTTTGAAACACACAGAAAAGAACAAATGAATTAATTTTAAAGTGTCAGATACCTGGCCATTCACACTTCTTTTTTTGCTCCTATCTCCAAAAATAAAACCAAGACAGAAGATGTCCTGCCCTAAAGCTGGATAGCTGAGAAGCAGGTAATTCTACACACAGTTTATATTACACTACTTAATTTACATATAAGTTTATATACCTGTCTTACCTATTACCTTCTTCTCTGCCCAATTTCATCTTTAAAAAACCCAAACCAACAAAACCCAGAAAAATGATGGTGCTTCTCATTTTGCATTAACCTGATCAAAACAAAGACTGGGTTTTATTGCCCAGTGTTGAGAGGATTTCCCAGCATCAGTTAATATAATATAGATATGTTATTGATAATTGTAAAAGACATAAACAGCCTATATCCCAGTGCTTCTATGAATCATGAACTTAAAAAAAACCCACAAGAAAACTGTGCTTGCATCAGACTAAGATTAATGTTCAGTAATATATTTAATTTGCTATTTACTTAAAAGACAACTGCATTCCTGCTAATTTTGACACAATAAAGCACAGAGTTAAATTATCAAGGAAACGCAAACCTTGCAATGCTCCTACATCAATACCATGCAGCTTCCAAAATCAGAATAAGAAACAACTCAAAGCATATCCACTTATTTCTATTAAGAATGCCATCCTCTTATTATTTAAAAAAGAAATAACGTGATTATCATTAAACTAATGCCTTTACCACATCTATGCAAACGTTGGCACCACTAGAAAGCACCATGAAGGAAGAGCACACTGAAAGAAGGGCACCTTTCCCACTGCTGTACATCACACTGCCCCCAGAATACTCCTTCCCATAGCCCCTAGCAAAAAGCACTACTGCAGGAGGAAAGGGAGAACACAAGCAAGCCAAGAAGGAGATTTCTGTATGCGTGTACATATATGGTTGCTTTCAGAATGATCTGAATGGGGGGACCTAATTAGTGTTTATAAATATCTTAGGCATGGGTTGCAGGGGGAATTGGCCAGCCCCTTTTCAGTGGTCAGTGGAGACAGGACAAGGGGCAATGGCTGTAAGCTGGAGCACAGGAAGTTCCGCACCAACATGTGGAAGAACTTTTTCCCAGTGAGGGTGACGGAGCAGTGAAATAGGCTGCCCAGGGAGGTGGTGGAGTCTCCTTCTCTGGAGATATTCAAGACTCATATGGACACCTATCTATGTAATATGAGCTAGGGAGCCTGCTTTGGAAGGGGGGTTGGACCCGATGATCTCTTGAGGTCCCTTCCAACCCCTACGATTCTGTGATTCTGTGATCTGACAAGATTGACGATGGGGTTTGAAGCTGGAGCTTCCAGAGCGGTGTCCGGGATGCTCAAGTACAGTAAGAAAGGAGCAAGAGATGATGAAATCTTCAAAATAAAACCTGGTTATTTACCTGATTTCAGTGTGAATACTGCTTGCAATTAGAAGCCAAAATTTTAAAAAACAAACCTTGGTTCTACATCACCTTTCCTGTGGCAGAGAAGACAGGGCATGCAGGGCAGAGTTAAGGACAGACAGACAGCAATAGTGCCTCTAAGTTCTGAGGGGATTCAGTTCACTGCTGAATCTCTGGATTCCAGAATTAAAATTAATTTTTGAAAAAATCATAGAAATGGTATTAAAACACTGTGTAAGGTTTATGTTGATTTTAAGCATAAAAGTGACTAAGGAAAACTTTATCACAAATTGTAACTGAATGTTTTGATCTGGCAGTCAGGAAAACCATCTGAAATCTTCCACTTCCAAAGAAGTCTACATCCTTAATAGCAATATGAACAGGAATAACACACACAAAGGTGAGCAAACAATGTGTTAGAATTTTCAGATTAATCGTAAATAAACAGCTTGGTTTTAAATAAATTCTATTAAGATGCCCAGGATTAGTTCTCATATATGGTGTTATAAGATCATACAAAAGTAAGAAGAAAATATTCTTCTTCACTGCAATGCTGTTTTCCAAGAACATCAGGCAGACCACACACAACAGGACAAATGCAAATACACTCCATCAAGAGAGTAACATCTTCCTTCCTAGGAAATTTCCCAGAAAATTAAGAAAGCTCCTCTAACATATAATCTTTGGGAAATAAAGGGTAATACATCCCTCCAGAAGAACTGCTGTCCAAACTTTGCAGATGGGCATGTACGGTAATTTGAAAAGCACCACACAAATAAGAAGTATATTAGAGGTACCAGAGATCTCACAAAGAGGCACATTCATTATTACTCCTACCTGTTGCAGAAACATGCCAATGTGTTTCTAGTATATTTCTTATAATAGCTATTCTCAAAAAAAAATAAAGTCCACTTTAGGTGGACAAATAAACTTGGAAGTTCTGCTGAAACACTGAATTCTTTCATGTCAAAAGTCATGCATTAGAAGCATGGAAAAAACAGCTTTGACACCGCATGACTACAAATGCCTCTGGTCTAATTCTCATTAACATGTGTATCTATCTTTTTTATTTTTAGGATGGCCTCAAGAAAACACTTGGGTCAGACTTAAAAGTGGTACCATAAATAGAAACAGGATTTAAGAACATTCGGCAGCATCTGCAAGACAAACTGTCATGGAAAAGAGTGTACAGCATTCAAAGAAAGAAATTTATAGTCTTTGGAATGTGATCCCCTTGGAAACATTAAGGAATACATGTAAAGCCACTCATGTTCTTGTAATCGTATTGAAACAGTCCAAATGTTTTCTGAAATATTAATATGCAAAATACAACTTTAAAAGATTTCCTACAATTTCCTAACTCAGCTGGTTTTTTCTTCTTTTTTTGAGACAAGGAGAGGACAGGCAATTCCTTATCAATACATCCCTTAGAAAATGGTTTCTTTACTTCACCATTCACATCATTCTCCTCACATACACACTACAGCTGAAGCAATTACGATACATGTTTTCAATCACAAAGTCAGCACACTGACCATCTGCAAACTCACTCAAAGGAAGCCCGTTGCAAACAAGGCTGACAATTCAAAGCAAGCATGCCCTAAGGTGAACTGTCACGGCAGCAGCTTTCACTTGCCAGTTCCTTCTATTCCAACATGTAGCATGTAATATCGATATGTCACTCCAAATACCAAGCCTACTTTGGTTTCCCAGGTACGTCCTTCCAAAATCGGAAGGATATCCAATTTTCTTTGTACATGCAGTCTATGCTGTATAAACTGTTTCCACAGCACAGCATGCTTTTCAAAAGCAACTTCAGATGCACACATGCGGTATTTTAAATATTATTTCTATATATTTAGACTAGTTTTACTGTGGCATCTGCATTGCAAAGCTTTTACATCTCCTCTAACACGACATGAAAAAATTCCTCTCCAACTTCACCATGAGCAGCACATAATCATTTTCCATGACAATTAGAAGACAGGGCAAATTAGCTGAAAAAAGCATCAGCATGTATATTACAGCAATTTATATTAATTATCCCATGAGTCAGATAGTATCTAATGCAAACTGGGTTGGCACAATCTTTTTAGTGGTACTCTGCTGATTGGCACTAGTTGAGTAGCTGGCCCTATATTCTTAATCTGCAGGATGGTGCGTAGGAAGCCTCTACAGTGTATTCTCAAAGACACCATCTGGCACATGCAGGAGAGTAGTCGGCACTACAATTTGCTATTCCCGTGTATCAAGGATGGCCAGCGAAAGAAATTGCATGCTACTGCTTTGTAATACGTGCTAAGTAGGGCAACACCTAGCAGAATCTGCGCAAACATTTCGTGAAGTGAGCAGTCAAAGCTGAATGGAGAAATCCCGAAAGAAGAAAAGAAGAAAATGTTGTCAATTCTAAAGCAAATGCAGCAGCTGCTGTTGTTTGATCCACAAATCAGCTTTTGATAAAACCAAGACTGAAATGACTACGCTAGCCTCAGAAATTTTCCAGTTCACTCAGACTTGAAATCTTGGCATGTGTTACACTCACTGACGCCGTAAAATTTATCTGCCAGCAAGTCCTTGTGTCCCACCTACAGAAGAAACCCCAGAAATGAAGGAGACACCTACCTCTTCCCACTGTTCAGAAGCAGACAGTTAAATGAACCGATTCCCAAGAATATCTGTCCCAGACGTGGTACAAAATACATTAGAGCTCACGTCCCTGTATGACACTAGTTTGGTCAATCACATCATAACCAACAGACACTCAGAAGTCACCAATATATCTAATTTTTAAAAAAAAGAGACCTCAGCATACCCTGAACCTTTGCTACAGTGTTATGTTCAGAGTCTGAGAATGGTTCCTTTTACAAATGGAAGCAAAAGTTCACGGCAGGGGGGAAAGATCTCCCTCCAAGCTGATTACCAAGGGGGTCCTTCAGCTTTCCACATCAGTTTGTAAAACATCCAGCAGGGAGGGTGGCCACTGTGAAATGTGGTTGAGGAAGGAAGGGACAAGGAGGGGGGCCTTTGTCTAAAAACATAAGCACATTTCAGATAGGGAAAACATTCAAAAAAACCTCCACACTCACTGAGACTATTTCACAGCTTGTGCAGGCTGGGGAATAGTGAAGGAAGAGGAATTGCCCAGGACACAGTGAAGGAGGCAGCACGGCCTAGGCGAGGCGGGAGGCACTCCGACGTGGCCTGCTCTCGGCTGCTATCATTTAGCCCTTCGCCAGTAAAACACTGCTGCTCTTCCAATTTTACACTGATGCAAAGCGTCCAAGGAGTTTACAAAGTCTCATAACGCAGTTATGTCACAGACAGTTTTCACTGGAATACTATTTTTCCTCATAAATTTTTCATGGGAACAGTCTTCATTCCAAAAATTTTTGTTCTTGCAAGGAAATAAGTTGTGAGTCTTTGCAGGGGCTTAGAAAGGGGGAAGTTACTTCTTGCATGAGAGTGTAAACTCATTTAATCCATTAATCCATCCAAGTCAATTACTTCACAGGAAGGTATAAGAGCTACATCAGTAAATCGTATTTCTCCATGTGAGTGTAAATGAAAAGACAATATAAAGGAATCATGTAAAACCAAACAGCTTTCTGGAAGGAACACTGAATGGGAGTCAGAAGACTATGTTTCTCTTAGTGACATATAAACATGGCATAAGTGAAGCTATTCTTAGCTGGATGTACAACTCATAGGGAAACGCATAGCCAGACCAGTTGTCTGTAGTTCAGACTCCACCTGGAGCAACATATTGTGTCTGCTTTTGAGCACAAGAGCTCAGTCCAGCAAGGAAAAGTTCAACAGATTCTAGAAAAGAACAAGAGTTATCAGAAGTGTGGGAGATATGGAAAAGTTAAAGAATTCAGTCAAGAGAAGAAATGACTAAAATCATAACAACTGTTTTCTAATATGCAAGGAAGAATCAGGGAAGAAAAAAAAAGTAATCTGTACATCACGCTTACTCTAGATAGAACAAGCCTCAGGGAACTAAAAGGACGTCCAAAAATATCTAAATGAGGCAATAGAAAAAGCTTTTTTTTCCTAAAAGAATCATTAATTACTGGAGCAACGTGTGCAGAGAAGCTCTAGGATCTACATCACCAGCATGTTTAAGAACAGGGAAGACGTACTCTCAAAATAGTTTGGATTCAGCTTGACCCTGCTTTGAAGCACAGAGAATGGTGCAGACATCTTCCTCAGTTTCACACAGACCTTCACTGAAGGTTTCCACATCCCCCTGTCTCCCTGTGCCTCACTTTTGGTATAGCCAAAATGAATATAATGCTGTAAAACATTCACAGGTCTGCTGACACAAACAAACAAACAAAAAAAACCAACAAAAAAACCAACCCAAAACCAATTTCAGATTCTGGATTGGGTGATAACAGCCAAGTAGAAGATCAGTTACAAGCCTAAATGAAAACTCCCAACTACTGAAATAATCCCCATGTATGTCTGGTAACAGGCACCCTTCTTTATGCTAGAGAAGAAGAAATGTAACAACAAAAAAAGCTTTGCTACAGCAAAATTATGGTCATCCTGCAATACAACCTGTCTCTGTCATGTGCTGCACTCTGACACTCAGACTTAAACAGAAAGAAGAATAAACACACATTCCAGTGCAAATCTCAACCTCCTTTGAGCAGTAACTGAACATAGATGCTCACTCCTGCTTCAGCACCTGGTACATACCATTCTGGAGAAGGTCACAGAGGACCCTTATGGTTAAGGAAATACTGACCTCTCAGGCAAAGAATAAATAATAGTAATTGCTTGAACCAGTGAGCCTGCTACAGAGAAATAACCAAAATTTCCTCAACATTAAAACAATTCCTTTTCAAGCACAGAAATCTATTTAGTGGTTCATTTTTAAAAATTTATTTCATTATAATGCACACAAATCTTCTGTTTAAATTCCTCATGATAATTTGCCTTCTAAATATCTCAACTGACAAAACCAAAATGATTTATCACTTAATCCCTTGTATCACATTTGATCACACACTGGGGAGGCTGGTAAGACTCAGGACACTTGGCACAAAACCACACACTGTTTGAAATTAATCGATTTCACAGAATCACAGAACTGTAGGGGTTGGAAGGGACCTCTGGAGATCACCTAGTCCAACCCCCTTGCTATAGAGCAGGGTCATCTAAAGCATGTTGCACAAGGTCGCATCCAGGTGGGTTTTGAATGTCTCCAGCAAAGGAGACTCCACAATATCTCTGGGCAGCCTGTTCCTGTGCTCTGTCCTACTAAAAGTGAAGAATTATTTTCTAATGTTCAAATAGAACTTCCTGTGTTCAAGTTTGTGCCTGTTGCCCCTTGTCCTGTCACTGGGCACCAATGAGAAGAGTCTGGCCTCTTCCTCTAGACACCTACCCTTCAGATATTTATAAGCATTAATCTGAACCCTTCTCAGTCTTCTCTTCTCCAGGATAAACAGACTCATCTCCCTCAGCTTTTCCTCATAAAGAGAAATGCTCCAGTCCCCTCATCAGCCTCATAGTCCTCTGCTGAACTTTCCCCAGTAGTTCCCTGTCTTGAACTGGGGAGGCCAGAACTGCACACAGTATTCCAGATGAGGCCTCACCAGGGTAGAGCAGAGAGGGAGGAGAATCTCCCTTGACCTGATGGCCATGGTCTTCTTAATACACTCCAGGTTACCATTGGCCCTTCTGGCGACAAGGAGGGCACATTGCTTGCTCATGCTTAACTTGTCCACCAGGATTCCCAGGTCCTTCTTCAGAGGGTTGCTTCCCAGCAGCCCAATCCCTAAATTGTACTGGTGCCCAGGGTTATTCCTCCCTAGGTGCAGTTGCATGTAACATGATTACAGCCAAACTGCCAAATGCACTTGGACCTTCGAGACCAACCGAGGCAAAGTGGTGTTGCAAGAGAACATCCCTTTACCTGCCCTAACAAGTCTGAACAAAGTGTCCTGGAAGAGCTATGTTAGGAATTATTTTGTCAAGATTAATAAATAAATATCAGGTATATTGTAATTTTCATAAAATTTCCAGAAACAACTAATGAAAGCCGTGCACTGACATGAACTCAACATTTAAAAAAAAAAATTTTAAAAATTCATATGCATTCTCACAATTCAATTTTAGATCTAAACTATCATGGAAAGCTGTACAAGGTTTCTCCAAAGTATAATTAAAGAAATGATCATGCTTTTCAGGCATGGTTAGATTTTTAAAATATACATTTTATTTTTACTGATAAAAGAGCAGGCAGTGCAAAAATAAGTGCCCTCTTTCTAGAACGTGTCAGACACAGTTATGACAGAAATCCCATTAACAAAATTCCCCTGTGTATGACTCATTTTTACTTGTCACTTGTAAAAAGAAAAAAGAACAATTCATATTTTATGTACTTTTAATTATCATCTCCCAAGAAAAAGCCATTTGCCAACAACAGCAAAACAAATTCATATTTTATATTAACACACAAAATGGGATTGCTTCATACAGAACTCGTTACATAGGGCATGAAAACAAGGTAGCCAGCTGTACCTGCATCTGCAACATGTGACAAGGTTCAAAAAGGGACTTAAAAATTAATTTAATCTGGTAATACTAAAAATGAAGACCAATCATGCTGATTCAGCTGAATCAATTAAGCAATGACATTCCAAAGATAAAGTTTTGTAGGCACTTAATGCACTATTATTCTTTATTGTGCTACATTTTTTCTCCAAAGTCTAAGGCTATTTTAAACCTAGAATACTAATGTTCAGTTTAGAATAAATTTTAGCATCCCTAACATTTGCTGTAATTTACAGATATGTGCTTTCAAAATTACTGTATTTTAACATGGCTCTTATCTGGCAGAGTAACAGAAGCAGAAACATTCTATTCTACACAACTGATGAAAACAGTATTATAAGCAGTACTAGTAGATGAACTGTAATTGCTCCAATTCCCCTCCTCTTAGTTCTTACTACGCTGCAAACATTGCAATGTCTGAGACCTTTTCATATTTCCCACTTAACTGGAGGACCAAATTATTTCTAGTCTTATTTTAAAAGAAATCATGCCATTACCTTAGTCATTTAAATGCAATATTAGTTACTATAATAAAATTTTAAAATATGTAACATTTCAGTTTACAGATTGTCATAAATAGCCACCTATTATACACCAGAACATGTTATATCTACAGCAATCATTCACACAGCAAAACAAAACGCACTCTTAAAACAAGAAAATCATTGTCTTCAGTTAAGTAATGCACATACTCTCTAAATGAGGAGACAATTTATGTCCAAAGAGGAGATAACTGACATGAAGTCAATACAATCAACTTAATTTCACTAAAAGAATGTAACTTCCTTCTCCATAGGAATACAACCACAGAATTTAAGCACTAAGGAATAATAATAAAAAAATCCTACATTTAAATATACAAAGAAATTGTACTCAAGTATTTGAAATTTATTTTCTGCTATTAAATACATGAGTAATCCACCTTAGGTTTTTCAACAAAATTTTGTACCTTAAATAATCCTACTCTAAGTACATGAATTTTGACAAACAACAATATCCCAAGCATGACAAAGTCTCCTTTCAGTCATTATTATTAAAAAAACCCCAACTTAATAATTAATAAATTTAATATGTGCTAATAAACTTTACTTTTAGTTGCAGTATCAGATTTTAGCTAAGATCCTATCATTCTGTACAGTCCCATTTTTAATAACTTTTTAATGATCATATTAGTTTTCAAGCACTTTTCCCTTTTTAAATTTTTTAACTAGAAAAATCTTCAATTCTTTGATTATTCTAAATGTTCTCATAATTCTCTTACCTTCCCAATCCAAAGAACTGAAAGAGATGCTGTTACAGCAACTTACAGCTAACATATATCTTGCTGAACAGTCCAGATTGACCAAAACATGTAATGGCATGGTGTGGAAGAGTGGCAGGGAGGCATTGTTAAAATTAACACATTTGGTAGAGCACAGAAAACCAGAAAGCAAAACTATCTACAGGAAACTTACATAAGTGGAATAGATCACATTAGTCATTGACATAGACACCTGATGTCCTTAAAAAAAAAAGCTTCTTCATTTAAGAAGCTATAAAACAATACAGAGCAGCAGTTCTCAGCTGTTTGGCCGCATTCCCAGGGAACTCGCAAAGTATGGGAAGTGTCATTACAGCCTAAACCAGAAACCCTTTCACAGAATCACAGGGTTGTAGGGGTTGGAAGGGACCTCAAGAGATCATTGGGTCCACCCCCCCTGCCAAAGCAGCTCCCTAGCTCATACTACACAGATAGGCATCCAGATGGGTCTTGGATATCTCCAGGGAAGGAGACTCCACCACCTCCCTGGGCAGCCTGTCCCAGGGCTCTGTCACCCTCACTGGGAAAAAGTTCCTCCACATGTTGGTGCAGAACTTCCTGTGCTCCAGTTTGCAGCCATTGCCCCTTGTCCTGTCCCCACAGATCACTGAAAAGGGGCAGGCCAATTCCCCCTGCACCCCATATTTGAGATATTTATAAACATTGATTAGGTCCCTCCTCAGTCTTCTTTTCTCCAGGCTGAACAACCCCAGCTCTCTCTTTCCTCACAGGCTACCCCATCACAGCACTGACTGACACATGTCACAGGATATATCTGGTACTGTAGATCACCTGGCAGGAAAGCATCACAGCGTGATGCCTACTGGGGAACAGGAATTCAGCAGCACATGATCCAGACTTGATGCAGACCAGAGATCTGGCCTACTAGACTACTGGCAGACTTCACACTCATCAAAGGCTGAAAGCAAACAAAATCTCCCTCTATATTCCTGCTACAGCTCCCAAAGGACACAAGTTTGAGAAGAAAGGTTGCATTACAGAAGAGAGTTAAGAAACAGTCATCTAAACAAGTTGGGAGTAACATAAACACACTATGAAATAAGGACTCACAGGGGAGCTGAGGTTGGAGGGGGCATCTGGAGGTCATCTTTTCCAGTATCCCTGCTCAAGGAGAGTCACCTAAAGCCCGTCTGATGAACTGAAGTACTATTGCCTACAAACTCAACAATATAAACCTTTACACAGCAGCTCCTGTCCTTGCTGATACTGTACCAGCAGCACTCTACACCTGGTAGCATCTCTCCTGCCCCCGGTATCTCTCTCCAACATTATCTGCCAGTCTGCCAGCTGTGCAATGGCAAGTCTAGTACTGATCTATTGATATTATCAATGCCATTCTTCTAAAAAAACCCAAAAAAAATCACCCCCCCAAACAACCCCCAAACCAACCCACTCTGTCCCCCCCAAAAAAAAACACTGTCCCAGCAATTTTTCTTTATGTCCTCTTCAAAAATGTCATACAACAGATTTAAACATGTAGGAAAGCCAACTGGCTTGAAGTGAATGACTATACTCAGGTTCCAGCTCAGGACCTCACAAGCCCAGTGATGACTGTCACTGAGAGTTCTCAATGCTTGGCCATGTCTAAGCATAGTAACTAAAGACCTGCATATCCCTTTAAAATACCATGTGTGCTTGGCTTTGGTCTGAGAATTTATGTGGGTGGAAAAATCAGCTGTTGGTGTTTTTTTACTTTAATTGAAATTTCGGACATGCAGCAGCCTACATGTGAAAGTACTGAACAAAGGGTAACTAATTGTTTGGGATCCTTAGGAAATAGCTAGCCTGTACCATCCTAGGAAACATCATAATGATTCACTTGCTGATCCATGGGACAAAATGAAAAGCTCAAGAAGGATGTATTCCCAACAAGCAAACAGGAAATAAGGATGGCTGTGGCATTTTTAATAACGCATCAAAACATAAGGGGAATTAATTGTAAGTATATGTATGCACATTGTTATTGTGCATAATTGGCTGTGACTTCTGTAAGTATTTGATAGCATTTTTTAATCACTATGCAACTGACTTCCCATTAACTTGACGGTTTGCTGACAACAACAACATGACAATCTGGGAATACTAAGTATCACAGTAAAAAACCACCATACATCTGCCATACAGCAGAGAACTCCTAGGACATATAATCATACTGCAACTGAACGATAATTTGAACTGTCACAATTTGAGATTACTGTATTATCCAGAAATAATTGCTGGATGAGACCCCTTTTGAATGAAATATTTAAACATATACAGATGGTCCTTTTACTGCCCCACTGATCAATGGGGACAAGTTACATTCAAAGTTGAGACATTTCATAGAATCACGGGATGTGTTAGGTTGGAAGGGACGTTTAGAAGTCATCTAGTCCAACCCCCCCTGCAGTAAGCAGGGACATTGTCACTAGATTAGATTGCTCAGAGACCCATCAAGCCTGACCTTTACCATGGATGAAGCCTCCACTATCTCTCTGGAGATCTACCACCTTCCAGTGATCTACCACCTTCCTAGTGAAGAATTATTTTTTTTCCTGTATAACCAGCTGAACCAGAGATAGAGGAAAGAACTCAGCAGAGAATGCCTTCCCCAAATTGCATGCTTTTTCAAAAGACATTTGTTATAAAATTCCAGTAAAGTTTGTGGGGTGACTTGAGTAAAGGTTTTGAATAAAACTTTGAAAACCCGTTCAAATGAAAAGCAGATTCTTACCGTAGTTCTGTGGAACAAGTTCTGGGTTCTTTGGTGGTTTGATTTTAAAAGACACATCTCCAATAGTGACAGTATCACCTAAAAAAGACAAAAAAATATCTGAGAACTGAAGATTCAAGTGTTCACTATGTTTATATTAAAGTTTAAATCATCAGCCTGCTGTGGTAAGGCTGACTGCATGATCACAAAGCAGTTTCTATTATGTTTGAGAACTATTACTTTACTCTGTTTATTAATTTACTCTGCTGCTCTGCTCTCTGCAACAGATGAGGTACCAGGGCAATTTACACTTAATTAATATTCCTAGCCTTCTTTCTTTTTTTGCTCTTGTTAGAACCATAACTTACTTTGTTTGGATCTATGGAATTCAAGCTCCCTATAGAACCCCATCATTGATTTATTGAAATAAAATCCTTAGACTGTTTGTTAACAGAACTAGCAGTGAGAAACACTTGTAGGGGTGATGAGTTTCCTTAGTTTTCAAGCAGCCTGAAACAGTACTTGTTGCAGGTACAAAATGATGTATCGGTATAAGCAGGCTCCTCCTGTGCTGACTGTACAGCTGTAGAAACTGGGACCCTTCCAAGGTTTAAGAGGTCTCAAGCATTTCTTCCTCTGGACTTCTCCACAACTAAATCACTTGGACGTTTTATTTACTGGTGTCTTACTAGGACCTGCTTGCCTTATCTGTCACTCTGTACCCACAAGCTTGAATTAAATTGTAGGTCATGCCCTGTGTGCTTTCTCATGAAGTGGAATCTAGTTTGCAGCCAGGAAATGAGTGAGCACCAAGGCAGTGGTGGTCACACAGAAAAACAGCACAACACCCAAAACCCATGGAGACAAAAAAATGAGCTGCCAACTGGAAACAAATTCAAAGTTTCTTTTTTCCCAAGAGACCATCTGGGCCAAGAATTAAGACCACGATCTAAGATGACTCTAGTAAAATGATGTTTTTTCATTACTGTTGCTGAAGAGAACACCAGCTTCACTGCCCAACAGGCACTGTAGTGTATGCGTATGTGCAAGGATGGAGAGGATTCCTGGAGTAAGGCTGCTGTGCAGGGGTGCAGTTTTGCCACTGCACTCTGATTACGCTACCTTTCCATAAACTAAGGCCAAGTTTTGGAACAGTTTCTACTGCTTTTTTGAGAAATGAGACATAGAAAAGACAGAGCCATGAACAAGGTCCAACTCTAAAAATCCCTTTGTTGATCCGCACCTTGTCCTACAGCACCCAAGAGGATCCAGACTACAGTTGCTTGTCTCCAGCCCTGTGTGAGGAGCCAAAAAGTTTGGAAGACCAATGCAAGAAGCTGAGACAAGAAACCAGTGGTGAACAAGAGGCTTACCCAAACTGTCAGAGGCAACTAAAACTCCTCCCATCTATACAGCCGCTCTCCTTTCAGTCAGCAGTGACTCTAGTTTTGCACTCAAATGCAGTTCTCTTCCAGCGTACCCAGATGTTACTGCAGATCTCACAGGGCTGAAAATCCCCAGGTTCTGACATGACTCACACAATCCACGGGAAATGTTACACATTTAGGACAAGATTTATAGCAGCCAGAGGAAAATCACCTACAGCAACAAACAGGAAGCAGTAAAGGAACGATTATAACTGATTTCCTCCCAAATTTAAGGGCTTGACAGCACTGAGACAGGGATTCACAGCCTGTGGGTCTTCATGTTGCTACTAAAATCCAAATAATCAGACCTCAGATTTTTTCTTAAATTACTGGCAGAAGATCTGAAACTGATGGTTGTTCCCACATTCTACATGACAATACAGTACTTCAGTAGGTTACCGGAAAGCAAGAGATTCAGCAACAGCAGTACTGATAAATAAAATGTGGCCAAGGGTTCACCCCTGGTCCTACAGACAAGCAGCACCAAGCAGTCCCACCCTCCCTGCTAGAGCTAAGCAGCCTATTCTGGCAGATCTGTGTAGGAACCAAGACATCAAATGGTCCCAAACAGAGCTTGGGCCAAGCTAATGACTAGGCAGCAGCCTGGGGGTTTTAGCTCATTTCCTGGCCCTTGCTGAATTTGTAGTCCAAATGCACCCAGAATACTGTGCCGCCTTTTGCCTTAGGCATTCAAACTCACTCCCAAAGCCCTGGAACAGCTCAGGGGCCTGGTCCACATTCTGGAAAGTATTATGTCTTAAAAATTCACTGGACAATAGACATGACCACTGCAGGGAGTAAAATCCAGGCTTTAGCTCTCCCAGGGTTTTGCAAGAAAAACTATTTTACTGCCTAAGCATCGTTTTGCATTTCCCTCCTGCTGCTGCAACTCCAACCACTCTTTCTCTCTGGGGAACAACTAAAGGACTGACCAAAATGCCTCTAAGTTAATGAAAACATCCTAGGAGCCCACTGCTTCTTGTGTGAGTTGACACTTCTCTCATTAACTCAGCCAGGAAGAACTTTAGCATTCTAAGGAGAGCAGGTTGCCTGATATTTCCTTAGGAAATTAGTGCCATTTTATTTTCTCACCATTCCCTAGCTAACATGCAATGAGACAAAGTATGAGACTAATTAGCTACTAGCTTAAACCACCTCAGCTCGAGTTGTAAATACTCTTTCATGCGTGCAAAGTCATCCAAAGCACAGTAGAGACAAGATGTTGGAACAAGGTGTCAAGACTTATTCAATGCATTGGAATGATGATGTCATCTACAGGAGAGAAGCACAGTACTGAAAAGCCTTAGTTGAATTTTTGTACTCCCTAAAAACACCTCAAAAACCAAAACTGAGTTTGATCTAGGTGAAAAACTGGGAAATGCATCTCTTCTGGTAGTATTTATGCCAGTCTGCAAGAGGCTAACCCTTCATCAACACATCTAATCATGTTCAAAAATTCCACAAATATTCCAGCAATCAGCAGCCCCTGCAAGTTTTCATTAAGAAAATGGGCTTGGAGGAAACAAAGTGCAAGATGTGGAGAGAGCTGAACACGCAGAAGCCCTAGCAAGCAGTCAGGGCACTCAGCTTTAAACAGGTTTGTTGCTGCCTGGAGACAAATGTTGCCTCCAACTTGCATCTGTCCACAAAGCAAAAATACCAGCAGTGCTTAATAGAACTTGAAAGAACAATAAACCAAGACAGCAGAGTGTATTTTCCTAGCTAAATGAGTACAAGGGTGTATTAGCCCACTACTCTTATCACACGCTTCCACCTGGACTAGATCTTCTTGCCCTATTTGGTTCTTCCATGCTTTTTACAAATCTCATGTTTGGTTACTCCATTTCCACTGCATTTCCACACTCTTTGAACAGGGATGTCATCCCAGCCAGGCTCTTTCCAACATTTCACCAGCTGGCAAAGAACTGACAACAGCCTGCTTGGCACAAAGATGGTGTTAAGTCAGCAACATTCCTAATCTGAGAACACGTATCCCAAATGATTTGTCTTCACCACAAATTACAGAATATTCTCTGAGTACTCCAACCCAGCTTACATGCAACTGCCACACTATTGTGGACAACAGCTATCTGTATGAGGCTTTGCAAAGGCTTTGTAGCCTACATCAGGCTTGCTTAGGCAAGCAGTGAAGATGTGCCCCTGGTTTCTTGTCTCCCCCAGAGGAAACAGCAACCTTAGGGAGCACAGTCTTTGGGGAAAACAGCAGGATACAAGCAGTGCCTGATGTACACAAAGAGCCACGGCTGCTGGAATAAGTAACAAATAAACCAAAACCCAAAAGGTAAGGGGGACATCCCATTTGGTGGGTAACCTACAGACAAACCAGGCTGTTTAGAAGCTCATGCAACATGGGCTAGAAATTGGGGGCACATAAAGACTGTGACCCAATAATGGGACCCTGAGGAGATTCTCTGAAACAAGGAGATAGGAAAACATTACACACAATGAGGTCCTTCTACTGCATCTGGAATAGACAGGCATGAATTGCACCCATCGAAACAGCAATTTGCATGCACATTTCCCTAGCCAGTAACTGCAACACACAGTGGGGTGCACACCCTCCTTGAGGGCCACATTTTACACAGACAACAATATTAATATCTACATCTGCTTTTTACTGTAGCTGACAAGGGCTTTTCAGGTGAGCAGGCTTATTTCTTGCACTCAGCCCACTGAGGGCTATTTCTACTGAACAGAAAGCCACCACCTTTATTACAACCCCGTGAGCTGCAGAGGAGCAGCTGGAAGCTGGGATGGCACTTTGGCAAAGCATCCCTGAATGAATGCCCTGGGTTTTTATTCTTCCCCCACTTCTACTCACTGTTCTCTGATATGGGATAGCAGGACTCGATGAATCTTTGTTCTGACCCGCTGTGGACTGTTTAATGTCATCATCTCAGTAAGAAGGTTTCTTGGAGATGCAGCTTGATTGTACACATCACACCTTTAACCTGTCTTGTATTTAGAAGTATCACATCAACTATCCTTGGAGACTCCCTGCCCATCACAAGAACAGACTATTCCCTAATCCTACTATTTTTCCCTATATGTTGTTGTGGTTCAGCCCCAGCTGGTAGCAGAACACCACGTGCTGCTTGCTCACCCCTTTCTGGAGGGGAAACAGAGCCCCGTGGATTGGGATAAAGACAGTTACTAGCACAGCAGCACGAAAGGGGAACAACAACAGAGCCCGGGGCAGGACACACACCCAGTGATGACACAGAGCACTGCACTGACCCAACACCCTACCACAGTCACTGTAGGGAAGCCACACGGATCCAGCCCTCCCCTCCCAGCCCCTTTTATTGGGACATGATATCACATGCTGTGGAAACACCCTTGGCCAGCTCAGGTCACCTGTGCTGGCTGCTTGGGGAACTCTGTCCTGGCCAGAGCCAGGATGTATGCTGAGAAGAAATAGACACCACTGTTTAAATTATTTACGGCAACACTGGCCATATCTGAAGAGAGACTGTAGTCAAGACACAATCTGTTTAAGAACTTAAGCAGAGAAAAAGAGTTTTATTTCTTCTGCTCACCATTTTCTTGATAAACAGCACATTAAGGAGATTAAAAAAAAGGAGGAAAGGAATAAATTCGAAATGGCTCTTTTTAAATAAAGAAATCCCATGGTGAAAGAAAACACCCTGCACAGATCTATATGAATCTTCACTTTTTTGAGTGCACAACAGAAACAGTCCCAATCTCATCTGTAAACCTTTATCAGGGGTTTTGTAAGACACTACAATGAAGATTCAGGAACACTGAGTTTTTAGGTGGCTGAAATTATCACCTTTTGGCCTCTTCAGTCCTGAGTTTCTGTGAGATTAACATATTCCAACAGCCCTCTCAGTATATTACACATTCACTTGTACACAGACCATCCATCTGGTTTCAAGAGCCAGAAAAAACAGGAGCATATTAAAGCTGTGAAGGTGCTAAGCTCTGCTAGCACTAATTTCTGTGTGATAAGATAACACCTGTTAGAGGGAAGTTAAAAATCTGTATTATATTCAAATGCATGTTTCCAGGTTTTAATTTCATTCAAATGTGAAGAAAAATAAAATAAATACAGATTTTCAACTGATATTCATCCAGCACATTACCGTAAGGGCACCAAAGAGAATCATAGAATCTTTAAGGTTGGAAAAGACCACTAGGATCACCAAGTCCAACCATCTGTCCAATACCACCAAGTCAACTAAACCATGTCCTGGAGTGCTACGCTACATGTTTTTTGAACGCCTCCAAGGACGGTGACTCTACCACCCCCCTGGGCAGCCTGTTCCAATGCCTAACCACTCTTTCAGTGAAGACATTTTTTCTTAATAGTCAATCTAAACCTCCCCTGATGCAACTTGAGACCTCTTCTTCTCATTCTATTGCTAGTTAGCTGGGAGAAGAGAACAACCCCCCACCTCACTATAACCTCCTTTCAGGTAGTTGTAGAGAGCAATAAGGTCTCCCCTCAGCCTCCTCTTCTCCAGGCTGAACAGCCCCAGCTCCCTCAGTCACTCTTCATAAGACTTGTCCTCTAGACCCTTCACCAGCTTTGCTGCCCTTCTCCTCAATGTCCTTCTTGTAGTGAGGGGCCCAAAACTGCACATGGTACTTGAGGTGCAGCCTCATCAGTGCTGAGTACAGAGGCACAATCACTTCTCTAGTCCTGCTGGCCACACCAGTTCTGATGCAAGCCAGGACACTGTTGGCCACCTGGGCATGCTGCTGGCTCATGTTCAGCAGGCTGCTGACCAACAGCCCCAGGACCCTTTCTGCCAGACAGCTTTCCAGCCACTCTGCCCCAAGCCTGTAGCATTGCCTGGGCTGTTAAAACCAAAGTGCAGAACCCAGCATTTGGCTTTATTAAATTTCATACAATTGGCCTCAAACCCATTGATCCAGCCTGTCCAGATGCCTCTGCAGAGCCTTCCTGCTCTAAAGTAAATGGACATACCTACCCAATTTGGTATCCTCTGCAAATTTAGTGAGTTCACACTTAATCCCCTCATCCAGATTACTGATAAAGTTATTTAATAAGACTGGCCCCAAGACAGTCCCTGGGTACATCACTACTGACTGGCTGCCAACTGGATTTAACTCTGTTCACCACCACTCTCTGGGCCTTCCAGACAGATTTTTACCCAGCAAAGAGTACACCAGTCCAAGCTACGAGCCACCAGCTTCTCCAGGAGAATGCTGTGAGACAGCATGGAAGGCTTTGCTGAAGTACATCAACAACCTTTCCCTCATCCACTAAGCAGGTCACCTGGTTATAGAAGATTAGGTTGGTCAAGCATGACCTGCCTTTCATGAACCCATGCTGGCTGTGCCTGATCCCCGGGTTATCTTCCACGTGCCTAACAAATGCACGCAAGATGAACTGCTTCAAGATCTTCCCTGGTACAGAGGTCAGTCTGACAGGCCTGTAACTCCTTGGATCCTCCTTTTGGCCCTTCTTGTAGATGGGTGTCATGTTGGCAAGCCTCCAGTCACCTGAGATCTCCCTTTTTAACCAGGACAGTTGATAATGATGAGGAGTGGCTTGGCAAGCTCCTCTGCCAGCTCCCTCAGTAGTCTGCGTGTGAATTCATCCTTGAAGAGCCAACTTATTTTGAAGAAAGTAACACTTTTCAGGATTTGGTTGGGACTTTTTTTTTCTCTTTTTCCTCAACTTTTCTGAAAACAGTATTTAGGGGAGGGGAAAAAAAAAGAAAAAAGGAAAAAGAAAAAAAAATGCACCCCTGTCTATAAAACTTACTTCTCTCTTACTGGCCATCTGCAAAGACTACACACAGACTCTGGAAGACTGTAACCCACTCTACACTGATGGTTGGACTTAATGGTCTCAGAGGTCTTTTTCCAACTTAAAGATTCTATGGCTCTATGATTCGATGGGTACTGGCAGCCTCCCAAGCATATTGCTATGAGGGACAGAAACACATTGTCCGCACCCACGAGGTTTGCTCCTTGACCACCACTGCCTTCGCATGAAGATGAGGTGGAGCTCAGCTGCCACTCACTGAAATAGTTGGATACTTATACAACAAAACCCATCACAAATCTAAATGAAAAAATCCACTTCACTTAAATCACCCTTTTTTGCCCTCTAAGAAACCAAAATAATTACTTCAAACATAAAATTTGAATATTACTTGATTCCAACTCGATGTTCTTCTAAGACATTCCAACTTTTAAAAAATTGTCAGTTTTGAAGCTAATGCTTGATTTTTCCATTATCCACTTCAGGCTAATGATTCTCCTTACTGAATAGAGTCCAAAGTGCCATTAAAAGAAAATCTGGGTATTTACTCCAGCAAATGAACGTTTTTCTTTTTTTTTTCCCTGCATCAGCAAAATCACAGAATCACAGAGTTGTAGGGGTTGGAAGGGACCTCCAGAGATCATCGGGTCCAACCCCCCTGCCAAAGCAGCTCCCTAGCTCATACTGCACAGATAGGCGTCCAGATGGGTCTTGAATATCTCCAGAGGAGACTCACCACCTCCCTGGGCAGCCTGTCCCAGGGCTCTGTCACCCTCACTGGGAAAAAGTTCCTCCGCATGTTGGTGCAGAACTTCCTGTGCTCCAACTTGCAGCCATTGCCCCTTGTCCTGTCTCCACTGACCCATAAAAGGGGCAGGCCAATTCCCCCTGCACCCAGACTCTTATCTTAGTCATGTAGAAAGCTTACAGTCATGTCTTAGCAGAGTTATTTTTCATTTGGGCCACAACATACCCTAAAGGTAAGGAGTCTGATGATGCTCAATTACAAAAATTATATGATGTGAAAAGTCAGTTTTGAATATGTTGAACACCATGATGGTCTCATATAGACTTCAAACATAAATTTCAGAATATGTCTTAGTAGTCTGCTTACCATGTCAAAGAAGAATTACAACTGCCCATTTAATTAAATACTAAACCACTTTAGAAATACTGAAGTGGACTCTGGATGTCACCTTCTCCAACTTCCTGCTCAACCTCAGCTTACCACCAAGACAAAATCTGATGAGCTGTGGCTTTGCCTGATAAAGTCTCAAAAAACTTCAAGGATGGATGTTCCACAGCCTCTTTAGCCAACCTCTTCCCCTGCTGCACTACTCCCCTAGTAAAAATGTGTGTCCTGTTACCCACTCTGAGCTTCCCAAGTCCCAATTTGTGACAACAGCCTCCTAATACATTATCTGCCACTGTATTATACTTCATACTTTTCTAATCATAATTGTAAATTGACAAGAGATTTCTAAGGCCTCTCCGTGCAAGCCTAACAAGCTGAGATCCCTCAGCTACTCCTCACCATAAGGTGCTCTAGGACCCTAATAATTTTGGTAGCCCTCAGGTAGACTCCCCCAATTTCTCAGTATCCCTCTAGAACTAGGGAACCCAAAACTGGACACAGTATTCCAGTCAGAGCCTTAACAGTGTTTTCTAGAGATGAATCTTCCCTTTACCATAGCCCACACTCCTCCTAAGGTAGCCCAGTCTGTGGTTCACCTTATTTGCTATGAGGTGTTGGCTCACATTCAATCACTGCAACCTCACAGCCTTTTCAGTAAAGCTGCTACTCCATCAGTGCCACCTCAGCTTCCAGTGGCACACAGCAACACTTAAGTCCAGAAGTAGGATTTCTTACTTCCTAAAAATTTTTGACATTTCTGATGGCCCAGTCCTCAAGCTTATCATGGTCCTTCTGGACTAAAGATCTGTAGCTTGTCAGACAGTAGGAATTTTCTTGCTTACATATCAAATAGCACTTTTATACTCCCATTGTCTGGTTTTATTTCCACTTCTGGGAAAGCCCTGGTTTTGTGTTTGGTCACTGAAAAGTCTCCTGCTTGGTCAGCAGGCTTCCTGCTGAAATAACAGATCTTCCTGCACTGTAGGATGGTTCATTCCTGAGTTTTCTTTAAAAAAAACTTTAAGCTGTTCTGTGCCTTTCTTATTCATGGTGATTATCCAAGGAATTCTACCTACCAATCTCTTGGAAAAGTGAAAGTCTGCAGTCCAGGATCCTAATTCTGCTGCTCACCTTCCCAGCCTTCCTCCAGATCCACAACTCAACTATGTTACAGTGGCTGCAACCCAGGCTGCCATCCATGACCAAACCAACCACAGTCCTTCCCTACTTGTGAACAGCAGATGAAGTGAAGAGTTAACCTGACCAGGCTCTCTGGGTTCCACATTAAAAAAAATTTCTAACAATGCAGTCTAGAAACTACCAAGAGTGGATGTACACTGCCAGACTCCCTTATGTCTGGATGGCTGAAATCCCGCGTGAGGGTCCAGGGGTTTCTGCTAGCTGTCTGTAGAAAGAGATACCCACTACCTCCTCTTAATCATACAGTAGCAGATGCCCACCACATCCCCAGTGCTCCCTTTCAAATCTCCTGTGGTCAATGGCACTTATGGGAAAATTAGCTTACAATGGTTTAAAACTACATGAAGATTCCTAAAGCACAGTTTGCCCAGCGCAGAAGAGTCGAATGATCCATCTATTCTAAACTGATCTTAGGTAGCAAATGCCTTAGAGTAATTCCAAGAATGTTTTTCAACTAAAAATAAACTATAACTGAAAACCAGTTGAGCTTTTTTAAAAACTTCCCATTTACTGAAATGATAAGAAAAGAAATTAAACAGCTTTAAAATTCACTATGGCATCTCCTACACAGCTATCCCAAGCCCTGGAGTTTGACAGGCAGGTTCAACTTCAGCCTCATACTTTACATTGGTCAGGGCTTGGCAGGACACATCAACACGTGTCAGGACTGTAACAGTTGCTAAACAGGAAAATTTACATTTTGAACAACTGCCAAATATTAAAACTCAGAAGCTATTTACAGACACCTACTGATGGAAACAATGGTGAAACCCTACCAAAGAGCGTCCAGAAGCTTTTCTGCCTGACAGCTCATCCCTTTCTCCCAGCTATTATCAGCATGTCTAATAAAAGACACTGGGTTTTGGGGGGTTTTTTTGCCACCAACCTTTTCTCTCTGAAACTTTAGAAAACTTTGAAATAACTGAGGTGTAACACAGCAAACCTTTACAGATAACTGGCTTTGAAAATTGCCACCTCCCTTCCCTGCCCTCTCAGCTGTGGTAACTGTCTGCAAGGCCTCGCTGCAGATCAAATCACTGGGCTTACTTCAGTCACCACAATGCAGCCCTGTAAGTACAACTACAGAGGCAATGAACAGTAACAGGAATGTTAAGATGAAAGAATGAAGTCTCTTACATAGGTTTTGCCAGTGAAAAATAATGTCAGAACCACACCCCCAGTTGTCAACAGGTGAACTGCAACATGAAGCCTTCCAGTACCTGAAGGGAGCATACAAACAGGAGGGGAATCAACTTTTTAAAAGGGCAGATAATGGCAGGACAAGGGGGAATGGATTAAAGCTAAAGGAAGGAAGGTTTAAATTAGGTATTAGGGGGAAATTCTTTACAGAGGGAATAGTGAGGTGCTGGAACAGGCTGCCCAGAGAGGCAGTGGATGGCCTGTCCCTGGAGATGTTCAAGGCCAGGTTGGATGGGGCCCTGGGCAACCTTGTGTAGATCCAAGCCTGGCAGATGGTGTCCCTGCCTGTGGCAGGGGGGTTGGAGCTCTATGATCCTTGTGGTCCCTTCCAACCCAGGCCATTCTATGATTCTAAGATAATGACACAGGTAAAGTCAGAAAAGGGAATGTGCTGGAAAACATTTACATCATCAACCAGTTCTTTAGTCTTTGGACAGAGGCAGACCTGGAAAAAAGCCCACACAACCTTGCTAAACACACCGCCCCATTCACAGTCGTCTTTCAGATTTTATTACCACCATTCCTTAGATGCTGTACACTGATAATTAACATTACAGGATTCTGAAGTATGATACAGTCTTCACAACTGACTGTGTTACAACCGGCAGATACTGTTGTATGTATTATTGAGATCTTTCAGGCTTTAAATATGTGTTTGATTAGAAATTGGGAATGACCAGGTTTTGGAAAGCATAGGAGGTAAACCTGCACAGGCAGAGGTGCAGGGAACTGTGAATGAAACTAGCATATATTTTGGTCTACCCAAGTGACAAAGTACATTGAGCAGCCAAGCACACAAGAGACCTTTCTTCACCTGTACTGTCTGACAGATTATGATTTTTGTTCTGTTCAGCTTCTCAGTTTTCAATAAATTCAGGGTTTTTTTTCCCCATTAACTCCTAAATAAATCTCTGATATTGTGTATTCTGTCAGATTTTCTCAACATTTAACATTACATACAAACAGATAAAACCAAAACAACAACAAAAAAACCCCAATAAAACCCCCATAACCTAAATAAACAAAGAAAACCCAGATAATAAATAGTATTCCTAATATCAAGGTCTCAAATTCACATGAGCACACAAAGTACTATAATGAATAAGGTGTCTCAGGTGCTGGGAGGACAATAATAGTAGCCCTAATAGTATCTCTTAGCCTGCCTTTAATAAACTACAAGATCGTCTACAGCTTTGAGACTTCAATCTTTCTACCAAAACTATTACCATCATTGGCTGCAACTAGAAATGCTGCTATTATACATATACAGTGTATTAGTAAATATAACTAACTTACTCTCAGTTACATTGCATAGTACATGCACGTTACAAAGCAATTTATTCCATTTTAAGATTAATAACCCCAGGGGTCTTAGCAAATATCTTATTTGTGAAAAGTACTATTAAAAATTCTTGAAGGAGTTATCAATTCCTCAAAGGTTTCCTTCTTAAAAAACCTTTGAAAGACCAAACACATATTTAGAGAAAGGAACTGGTCAATAAACAGAATAAAAATGGAAATAAACAGTGTTAAAGACACATAATTAAAAGCTTTAGTGTGTACCCCACCATCAGAATCACTTGCTGTCATCCCATCACCCTAATTTACAGCTGTTCATTACTCCTTATTTGGTACCTTTGTTGCTTTTGGCACTCATCCAGAAAAGTGCCAGCTACCACAGACATATGTCACCACTTCCAAACTCCACTTCTGCTCTGCACAGCCCCGTCATCTGTCTCAAAGGTCACCAAGGGACACGCCGGGACAGTTCAGGTCATCCTTCCTAGCATATGCAAGCTCAAGGTCAACCCCTTATCTCATTACCATATGCCACTGGCACGCTCAAACAGGCATCAGCCTTGGTAACCCCTGACCTGGATATGGCTGTGCTTCAGAGGAAGGACAAAGCCATGGAGGAACAGAAAGCATCTCAAGATGATAATAAGCTACTTGACAGCAGAGAGCGGTTCTCACAGCTACAGGCTGCAGGGCTGCTCCTTGCTACGTTGCAGGTGAAACGCTTTGAAAGAGAAGCTATGGGAAGCCACGCTAAGCATCCTTAGCAAGCCTGGGACTGAGCTCTGTCCTTCCTTTCCTCTCTCCCAGTACTCACGAGCGTAAGAAGAAACAAGGATGGCAATGCAAACTGAACACACCAGCAGCCCATAAGGCGGTAAACTGCCTCAAGGCCTCTCCCGGGCCGCCCGGCTGTGGAGAAAGCGGGGCTGCCAGCACCCCCGGGCCCGGTGTCGCGGCCCGGGGCTTGGCCGTGGCAAGGGAAGCCCGGGGAGGCGGTGGGAAGGCCCGGGCCGGGCCACCCCGGGGAACCTGGGGTCGTTACCTGAGCCGTGCAGCGCCCTGACCTCCAGGCGGCCGGACCGTGCCGCGGCCGCGCCGCCGCCCAGCACCTGCCGCAGAAGCAGGCGGACCCTGCGCGCAGCAGGGCCCCCGGCCCCGCCGCCCAGGCACAGCACCCGGGACTGCATGCGCCGCGGGGAGAGGAGCGCCGGGCCCGGCCGAGCGGAGCCGACAAGGGGAAGGGAAACGCCGAGGCACAAAGTCCCACCGGAAACTAGCGCCGGGCCGACCGGCGGCCGGGGCGGGTATGGGCCGACGTGGGGCGCGGGAGCCGTGGCCCGAGCCTGCCTGTGCCGCCGGGGTGCCTGGGGAAGGCGGGACCGGGGGATTCTTGTCACCCCCAGCTTGTGCCGGAGGGTTTGGGGGGGAAGGTCGGGTACACTTGGCCGGAGGGGGAGGCAATAGCAGGGAGAGCCTTGGGACCCCTGAGCGCGGGACGCGGCGGCCAGACGGGGGGGGCGATGGCGGGCGGCGCCGCGGAGCCCCTCAGGGCGGGCGGGCTGATGTGTTCCGTCAGGAGGGTTTGGGGGTCAGCTCCCGGGACGACGTGATTTTTGGCTTTTTATTGGGGAGAGACTGGGAGCTCCATAGGTGGAAGCGTTTAAAACATTCTGGAGAACAGGGTGGGGGCAGCGGTATTGCCTACCTGTGGGGTCTTAAATCCTGCTGAATACATGGGCCCTCCCGGCCCATTGCCACCCTTCACCTGCCTTTGGTTTAAAAACTGGCTTATGCCTGCTGTTGGAGCTTGGTGATGAATTTTAGAATAATTTGTGAAAGGCTGAAGCTGTCACCATGACAAACTAAGCCTAGGTTCAAGTCAAATCCTTGAGGCTGGGATCCCGACACCACTGGCAGGATGGAGAGGGAGCTTAGCAGAAGGTAGAAGCCAGAGTCAAGTTACTGTCTTTATCACTTGTACTTCAGATTTTAGGTGTCCCAGTGTCCTTGGGGCTGAGAGAATTTTTCTCTAGTACATCTCCCATTTCCTGCATGTTTTCAGCGCTGAACAATTATTCCAGAGGCCAGAGGACCAGCACTAGTGAGTGAGTTACACATTTGTTTAAACATAGACAGCTTAGATTTTTGTGCCCCCAAAAGATGCAGTGACTTACGAATGTTAATCGAGTCCTCTGTGGGTTTCTGAGCTTGGAATTACTTGCTTTAAACACTTAAAAAGGGTGAGATTTCATGACTTTCTGTTTTCCCCATTGGCTTTGTGTCGGTTGGGTAGAACTTCTATTCTTAGTACCTAATATAGGTCTATGAACCTGCTTTCTGGGTCTAAGGCAGGGTAAACCAAATTGAAATATCCTTTTATGGATATTGCCCTAATTTCTTGTAAGCTGAAGATCATGAATGCTGGAGGCTAAAGATAGGGTGAGTAACAAGAAGGTCTGGTGGAACAGAGTAGAAGGCCAATGAGACAAAATAACAGTGGACTTGTTTATGAATAGATCTTGCTAATCTGGGATATTAAATTAGAAATTACATTCATCCTCTTTTCATATCCACAGAAAAAATCATAGTCATAAATTGCAACAGATAGGCAAGAAATTACATGCATACCCTGAATACTGAATAGATTTTATGCTATGCTGGAAATAATGAGACATTTCAAAATTTTCTACAGATTCACAGTACTTTCACACTGTGAATGTACAAAGCCTCCTTGTACCTCTGTGTGTGTGTACGTGTGTGTATACACCTGTCAAGCTAAATGCTTTAAATTTCAGCCCTGAGTCATATACCTATAAAATGTTTTGCTTTTTAAAGCATTGTCTTAAAATTCTGGATTAGTCAACTTTTCCAAAACTTTAAATTGAGCCTTGAGTTGAGCCTCTTAACTTTCCATTTGCAGCAACAGAAAGCTATATTTACTGATTGTCAAACCATTGCTGGGAAAGTTATATTGGAAACAGTTATCCCTGCATAATTAGAGGGAGGGAAATTTTGTTGAATGTATGCATGCATACACAATTAGATGCACAACTTGAATGCTGCATTGTTTTAATGCTATACTGTCAGTCATGACACCACACAGAATTAGTATCATGTAATAGTGTGAATGGATAGAACCTACTTTTTCTTGCATATATGTGACTATACTCACATGAAATTTTATCTGGTTACACAGTGTTACATTATAGCTTGAATATGGCATTTGCTTTGCTTGCTAACTATAAGTGATGCATATATGCTTTACATATCTGGTACTCGCTCGGTTCTCTCTGTGAAAGCACGATTCTGTCAGTGGTTCAGGGCTGTCATGAAGTGGAAGGATTTAGCAGCCTGCATCTGGTGTGTTTGTGAGGACTTTCACAGATGATTTACAGCACTGGTAACAAAGAGCCATTTCATATTTTCATTCCCTGGCTTAACAGCATTCTTATTAGGAATGCAAAGTTTCTTAACAAAAATACTTTTCCTTTGATTAAACAGCAAGGAACTTACTCCAAAGAGTGAGTGCTCAGAAAGCATCCCTGTGGGTTGACAGTTTCCAGACTGTTCTCTCTAGTAGCTGTCAACTACTTTGCTGTGTAGCTCTAGCTGCAAGACTAAATTAGACACAGGTGCAGGCTATGAAGAACAATGCATCATCTCTGCTTAGTTGTAGCCAGCTCTCCTACAGGAGATCAGAGAAGACAGCTGAGATGAAATCCTGGCTTCATCTGAAGCTTGTGAGAAATCTCCCATTGAAGGTAGCAAGGTTTGAATTTTACCCAAATGTTCGGGCTGAGTTACAGTCATAGAAGTAAGTCAGTCTTCATTTATTGTTAAATCTTTTTCTAGAGAGTAGGTCTAACATTAAGCTCCTTTGAAACTATGTCCAGAAAATGTGAAGAGGCAGAAAAGGAAGTCTATTAGAATTCATACAGCTCCCTAGAGGTGTGGGTTCCATCTGGCGATGCTAACAGAGAAAGTCAAGCCATAGAGGCTGGCCTTGATTAAAAATAATTCTCATTCCTGAGATCGAGAGGTTACTTCTGCTTCTTTTACCAGCTTCCTTGATTTAAAATGTGTTGTTCTTTTCCCAAACTACCTGTAACTACTGAAGGCTTGCTTTAGAGACTAGATGTAGAGAGAGTCTGGCTTGTTTTCTTCTGCTGTTTATTAGTTTTGAACAAATGTAAGCACTGATTTCCATAGAGCCACTCTAATTCACTGCAGTGAGCCTTTCTAATACCAGAAGGTACTTCTCTTGTATGGTATCGATTTGGAACAGTATACATCAAATAAAAATGGAAATGCACAGCTGTTCCTTTTGTTGATTTGAAGCCTATTTTAATCCAAGTTGATTTAAAAAAAAAAAAAATGGGTCCACCAGATAAGAAACCAAGGTTCTAATAGAAATTGTTTTATCTCCTGGTTCTTTCTGAACTGGCTTTCATTCATACTTTCTTTCTCTGCATCTAATGATTGTTAGAATATCCACCTCTTCCTTCTGCATTATTGTAAAACAAGTAAGAGTCAGAGCTAGATTTTGTGCTACAAATTGTCTTAATAATAGATTTTCCACCCAGAAGAATGTATAATTACTGCCTTTTCAGTTAAGGGTTGAAAGGGTTTTGTTCTCTGTTTGTATGACAACTCCTTTCAAGAAATTAACATCCACTCCATTAGCTTTCTAAGTGTCTGTTCCAAGCCCTGTTTCTGTGTTCCTGTATGCTGTTTGCTGCTACACTGAAACAGAGCAGCACGTAATGATAAAGTCATTATTGATTTTTGTAAGAAGTAGTGACATTGAGGTAAGGAGGTTCTTGCCATTTCATTGCTCATTGGAAGGTTGACCTCGAAGCCTCTAGCTACTTGGAAGTACATTTCTTTAAGATCATTATTGCAGCCATAAAACCTGTTGGGTTTTTTGTTTGGCTTTCTTTAAGTAACATAGAAGGTAAGGAGAACAAATAGTCTGCTGAGTGGTACTGATTGTTCACTTTTGTATATGTGTTGCAGTATAAGTGCTCGGAGACTATAAAGGCCATAAGTGATGACATCTGTAATTTCCTATGCCAAGCTCCATCTGTTTTCAGTAGTTTGTAACTTCACCCTTCTTTAATAATTTGGGCAGAAATATCTCCTGCTGAATTTCTGCCTCAGGCTGCAGACTTCTTTTGAAAACTTGAACAAAAATAGCTTAACCACTTTTCAGAAAAGAAAAACACTTTACTGGGGAGCACCTATAACGCAGGTATGACTGGGAAGGCGGCACAGCTGAGCAGCCACAACACAAGGGAAATGCTTACTACCTTCCTTGGGATATTGAAGACCTGAGGGAAGACCAAAGAAGATTAAAATCTCCATCCTACCTGATAAATCTGCATCTTGGTTTTATCTACATGAAAATAGCTCTTAAACTAGAAGCTTTGCCATTCCAGAGCTTTAGAACCAGGACTAGAATTCTGCAGAGTCATTCTGTTTTCAGAAAGATGCTTTTTGATGACCCCAATTTTTTTCTGAATCACAAGCTTCTGAGAACTGAGGAAAGGTATTATAGTTTAATAACTACCTAATCATATTCTGTTTGCATGAAATATGACCTAGGATAAGACTGCATTGGTCGAGCCAGAGTTCCCCTTCTCATTTCCCCTTCAGTGCTGGGGAGCACTACAGACAAAACCACTCTCTGATGTGCTTTCAGTGCTCACCCTGGCCCAGGCTGGGGAAATAAAGGGATGAAGAGCCTGAAGTACACCTAGCAAATGGTGACTTAAGCACAAGGAACCCAATGGGAAGGGTGGGGTTAAAGGGTGTAGCCACAAGATGGATGTAGGCTGAAAGTAGAAAGCTACATGACCTAAAGTCATGAAGGCTGAGGTTAAGACAGGGGCTGAAGGCACCACAACCATTATGTTTTGCAAGTTTAAGACACTGCTGGGGTCCCCAGTATTCTACTGCTGACAGAAGTAGTTGTGAAACCCACTGAAAGCCTAGTGACCTCGTTCACTCACGTTGTTAGTCTGAGTAGGGGTGGGGGGAATCTTTGCTGTCCTGCTGACAGGACTCTGGGGCAAGAGAATTGTTATCTCTTTGATTTCTGCAGTTGTTACCTCTTTTAACTCAAGAGAAATTCAAAATGCTCCAGTAAACTAATATAGTTGGTTTAGTGATGTCAGAGCCGCATGAAGTCCAATGTTTGGGAATTAAATGTGAACATGCTACTGTTAGATTACTGAAATTTAATGTCTGTTTATATGCAAAGTCAGAAACTGATTTAATTGGCTTCACAGATATCCATGGCCTGATAGAGCCAAGGGCACATTAACAGCTAGTGGAATTGGGAATATGTAGCACAGCATTAACACTAGAAAAGATAAGGACCTCTTCAAGAAGAGAAAGACAGAAAATCCACACAAGACCCTGTCCTTCCTGCTGAAGAGGACAGCACCTGGGGAGCGACTACTTCAATTTGAGGACCTCAGAATGTAATTGCAAATGTAGGGTATCAGCTCATTTGTGGCTTAGTTGTACTTGCATCAAGCATATGCTCAGTGGCAAAGATTTCTGGCATCCTTCCCTGTGTCCTTCATGGTTGTCATGATCCTCTAAGCCAACTCTTGTATGCTCTTCACCCACCCCCAACACTGATGTAAACCATTTGCTAAATAAACCTCAATGGTTCATACTTAGCATTTTACTTTATAACTAGGGAGGGCTAAATTGTACACAGAGCTGGTCAGTGGGTTGGATGGGTGGTATCTGAGTAACGTGGTAGTTCCATCCCAGCTCCATGTGCTCGTACCCCAAAGCTTTTTTGGATTCTCCAAGGCAGCTGCAAAATTTTAGAAGAGCTATTATATTAAGAGCTAAGCAAAATATCTGATCAAAGTTTACCTGAAATCCTTATCTGTTTTCACGTTGAAATGGTAGGTTTGCTTTTTTCTTAAGTCATAAATACCTTGGCTTTTGCTAACGTTTATGCCTTGATGGGATTGCATTTTGCTGTCTACAGAATGCTGTGCAGAATAATCTCTGAAGGGTCACTGTCGGCGTGTACTGGTGACACAACATCACCAGTAAAATGCCGGATACAGGATTAATCTTCCCCCTTTAGAATTCAGTGTCGCTCCTGTTCAGCACAGGCTCATTCCACGTATCACAGGGGTTATTTAAATTTCAGTGAATTGTGGGGCAATCCCACAAGCTCCTGTTTGCTGTTAACGAACACAACTTCACTTCGCTCGAGCTGCGGAACTTGCAACATGAGGTCAGTAGGGCCTGAGGCCGTTTGTGAGGCTTACGCAATGCCAGAAGATGAAAATACTTATTGCCTCATTCCTGAACATTTGAACTCTCACAATCGTCAACCTGCCTGGCTGGCCACAGGATAAAGCTGTGGGTGACACATGGTGAAAGATTTAACCCAGAATGAAGGCTGAGGTGAGTACCCAACTGTTCCATTTAGACACTAATATCCTAAATCCTTGCTTAAAGGAGCTGCCAGTGAATCCCCTGCTGGCATATGTTCTGGGTCCAGCTAACGGGAGAGTTTGTAATCAGCAGCCTGACCCCTTGACCTTGTCAACATGAATAAAATACACAAAATTGTGCCTTCTGTGCTGTCATCTGTGGGAAGAGGCGTTACGGCCTGCGCGTCACCAAAGTGCAGATTTAAAATAGCTCTAAATGACCTAGTCTGAGATTTGAAATCCCACACAGAGTTGTACTGGTATAATCTCTTGTGTTTAATATAAATTAGGATGAATGAGATTATTTTTTTTCTGGGAATTTTAAACTGAAAAATTGATGAAGTCTGTATTTAAAGAATGACCTAAAAAAAAAACCCTTTTAAAAAATAACCCCCCCCAACCAGCTGTTGGGTGGAAGGCCATGATGGGAGGGTTTTTTCTAAAAGAGAAGACCTTGAGCATATTTGATATTCGTCTCTCATCAAGTCTGTATCTGAAGCAAAGTACAATCTTTACTTTCTCAGGGCAAGACCATTTAACACAGGTCCTCCAGGGAAACTCTGACTCAATTAGAATTCTCTTATTAGTGTTTCCAGTGACGCAGCTTTGTCTTTTACAAACCAGACAAAGACAAAACTTGTTCGATCTGATTGTTGTTTCAGCTATCTGGTTTGCTTCCCAATTATGTTGAGATGAAACGGTTCAAATTGAAAATTAGAAACATTAACTACAGTAAGTGAGGATAGCTTCCAAAGGAAGAGGCAGGAGATGCAAAAACCTCTTTCTTTTTAGGTCAACCAGAGTTTCAGCCTATGTGAATCTGCAACTTACTTTCACCTGCTCTCTTTGATGTACTGTAGCTAACTATATAATTTTATCAGACAGTCTGTCTGGGAAGATTCAATTTTATGACAAGTGAAAGAAATATGAAAATGGTAATTATGAGGAGATTAAAGTAATGCAGTACGTGTTTAGCTCATACATTCCGAGCTGGGTATTTTGCTTTCTTTTACGAGTGGCTGTGGGGGGTTTGCTTTTTAAAATAAATGCTTTTTAAGCCCCCAGTGGAGCCTCTTAAATAATAAAAGATCTCACATTCCTCTGAATATATTTTCAGAATTGAAATTTGGTACCTCTTTGTGTTGGAAGAAGTAACCCAGCCCATCTCGACTTTCACTTGCTGTCCTGAACAATGGTCCTTTGCTGTCCTAATATCTTAAATGGATTAATGTTCTAAGAATGCTTAAATGGGATTGCAGAGCTTTCATTCACACTTGGGACACCATTCTTCTTCATTCACAATTCCCTTCTCCGTGTTCAGCATTGGTTTTGCCTGAAGGTCGATTTAAGGACATCTTAAAAGCTTTGCCTTTGTTTCTACTTTTATTTTCTTACTTCATAGTATGCTGAAGTAGTTCAAGAGCACTGCAAAGCATGTCAGATGCACTTTTGTCTTCAAAAGCTCAGAATGTAAGGGCATAACCCAGTTTGTGTGCAACTAGTCAGTCACACTTTGATTTCAAAGAATGAGCACTCTTATTCAAGTGGGTAGGCGTTAGCAGAATTGGTCCATGGAGAACAATAAGTGAGTTCATGGGTGGGAGGATTTTGGGGGTTTTGGTAAAACTTGAGTGTGCTTGGCCTTGATTTCTATTGCACAAAGAGTGGCTGACGGCTCAACCACCCTTACGTTGGGTGCTATGGAAGCAGGTTGCACAGTAGGTAAGGTGGGGAAGGTGCTAATGCCCTTTCACTGTCACCCCTTCCTAGGTAGTCATAGGAAGGGGGAGTGGGGATAGGTATGAGCCCCTCTCTGTGCTCTCTCAGCTGGTGCAATACAAATCAGTTCACTGCCGTGCAAGTCGAAGTGTGCTGGCTCAGTAGTTCAGTGTGCAGGAGCTCAACAGTGAGTTATTGTTCTTAATTATTATTCCCATTAGTAGTAGAAGGGATCTGAAGAAGAGAAGGTGGGAGTCCAGTGAACAGGGAGCAAACGACCTGGGTGTCACTTCACAAGCAGTTAAGGAGTGTGGCTCACAGCATTTGTCCAACTTCAGATTTAATTGTGCAGCTAATTGCTTAATTACAACAGAATCTATTTAATGTCCTACTTAAACAGCAGTGCTGTCTGGAATGAGCGCAAGAGGCAAGAAAATCAACAGCACAATTCACAGGAAAAAAACTTGTGCTCTGGAAGAGGTGTGCCCCTTTGGACATAGACATGCCAATGGTCATGGGCTTTTCCTTCCTCACATCCATGTTTGTGACCTGTAACCTTCTGCTGATAAAATCCTGCAGTCAAAAAGATGCATGGCAGCCCATGCTGATACTAATAACATTCAGCAGCTACTGTCAGTTCTTTTTATATTCTTCTATTCCCACTTTCTGCTTGCTGAGTCCAGATTTTGGGCTGCCCCACCTTTTGTGGTGTGAGGTCTTTGGGGCAGAAAATAGCCTCTTTTTTGGTGGTTTATTGGTCTTAAACACATAAGGGCTCTGATCCACCACAGAAACTCTAAAATCATAATACAACTAATACAAAGAAGCCCAAGACACAATTTTTTTTTTCCCAAATCCTTTGAAAAATAGAGTTGGCCATGTTATCTTTTACCCATCAAGCCCTAGAATGTCTCTATGCCACTGAAAGATTATACTTGCTGGAGGCTTAGAAAACTTATGACATGATTTAACTGTGCCTAGCTTTACTTTGTTTCAGCAGGTCCTAATTTAGACTGCTGAAAAGTCTGTTCTACCCAGATCTCCATTCTGAACCAGTCCCTGAACTAATTTACAAGACAGAAGAATGGCTGAAAAACAATATGGTGTAATTATATTTCTTTAACGTGGGAAGAAGATTGAGAATACTTTGCATGAATTGTAGCCCAGACAATTTATACCTGGGGCAACGGGAGCAAATACAAGCTTGAAAGATGCAGTCATCAGGGATGGGAGAAAGGCATTGCCATGTATAAATTACTCAGTTATAATAACATTGTAGCTACATGGCACAAGTGAAGAAAACAGAGAAATTCTAGAATAAAGGCTGGTGAGAGACAGAAGGGGTAATCCACTGGAGGGAGACAAACTGAAGAAACCATGGCACTGAAAATAAAAAACAATGAAGTGGAAGAAAGAGGAAGAACATGTACAATTAAGCATAGTAATCTGTTTGGTTTTTCTAATGAGTAATTTATTCAGCATTCTTACTTCTCTTGCTTCCTTATCAGTATCAGGGAATCTAGAGTTTGGTTTTAATTTCTTGCTAAGTGTGTTACCTCTGACAAAATGTTGCTGCTAAAAATATGACATCTATATTTCACAAAGCTTGTTTGTTGGTCCTGGAAGGATTTCTCATTAACAAGTCCATGTGAAGGAGCCATCGTTTAGATTCCTACTGGTTTTTGACAGGATTGTGTAGTGTGAAATATGTTTAATGATAGCAGGATTTCAGATTGCTTTTACAGCTCCAGGGGTTTGTAAACAATTGTTCAGCAATGTTCCAATTCAACAGGATTGACCAACGTATGAAGTCTTCCTGATATAAATAAAATAAAAGATTTTAGTACAAGATCAACCAACACATAAAGTTGTGGTGGACTGACTCCTGCCAATAGCCAATGCCCACACAGATGCTTACCCATTCCCAGTCTCATGCAGGGGGAGAGTGAGTAAGCAGCTGAGTGGGTGTTTGGCAGTTGGCTGGGGTCAACTCACCACAGTCCTTCCAGACCCGGTACAAAAGTCTTCCTCATCTCAACAACGAAGTTCTTGATGCTTTATTGGTGACAATTTATAACCTGGGCTGCCTTGTATTGATCTCACATGAGCAAATAGAAATTAGTCATCTAAGTTTAGGCAGTCAACAGAAGGTCCACCTTGTAGTCAGAGAAAATAAATAGATATCCTGAAGGGGCAATTCTGCTTGATCTATGGCAGGTATCTGTTCAGATGAATTGTTCCCTTGGAACATCTATTTCTTTCTAATTGGAACTTTGCCTCACTAGCTCAAGCCTGAATGGGTTACTTCAGGCAGCCAAAGCCAACTGACTGTGGGGTTTAAATCGATCCTTTTCATATGCCCTTTGAAACCACTTCAGTGGTGTCAGTAGACATGTGCTGTATTCTAGTTCAGTCCTGTTCCTCCTCTATTCCACATTTGAAGATTATGCCTTGGTTTTGCTTTTACATTGCCAGTGTTTTTTGTGTTCTGACACAACTTCTGATAACAGGTACCCCCTTCTTCAGAAACAGCGATTAATTATATCTGTTGTATCCTGCTGGACTGCCTAAGCTGTAGGCTGAGCAGGCCTAGCTAAAAACTTCATCTATGACCTGAGATATTTATTCTTGTGCTTCATATGCTTACTTCACCATTTCATAGCTAATCACCATATGTAACCCAGGGTATTTGCATTTCTCCTTTGCTGATCAAAAGGACTTTTTTTTTTTTACTTTTTTTTCTGAGGAACAGAAGGAAAGCTTTTCCCTACTTTCTTGTCAGGATAAGATGCTGATATTGTCCCACTTATACCCAAGGAAAACTAATAAAAATCTTTCTGATTGTTTGCAACTCTTTTACAGCATTTGTTTTCATTGGGGGCTTGGAAGCCCTAATGCTTTGAAAAATTGCAGTTCTGCTCAGGAGGAGTAGTTCAGTCAAAATACCTATGTGACTAAATAAATTCCATTCTTCCCTCCTTCCTTCTGTTCTCTTTTCCTTTCCTCTTTTGTACATTCTTTCCTTCATTCTTCCTTTCCTCTTTCCCTTCTGTCCCAAGCCTGCCAACTGTTTTTTTTTAACAGATGTTTCCCACACAATCACCCACCCTCTCACTCTCCTGCTTTTCTTTATACTACCACTCTTTCTCCCATGGACTGTATTATTGCTACTCATGCATGGCACGTTAGACATCCCCCATCCAAATCCGGTCAATAGAGCTTCAAAATTCTTTTTGAGGACAGATCTCAGCTTACTGAAGTCAACAGCAGATCTTCCCCTGCCTAAACCAACTACTCCATCCTAACTCCCTTTTGAGACTTGCATTAGAGAATTGCAGTAGGTTCTGAAACTTTTAACCTGGAAGGCAGGAAGTTCTTGGGAAACAAGCTCTTGTTTTGCAGTCCTTCGTGGGTAACACCCACGTGGATGAAGTTGCCATCTGTTGTTTTCTTGGATCGTGTCAGAATATGTGAAATAAACTGGAAGGGAGAGAGGCAAAACGACAGACAGATGCAGCAAATGGGAAATAACACTTGGAAATTTACCCCTGAGGTTCTACAAAGCAAGAAAAGGACATGAAATGTTAGGTTAGGTCTGGAAAAGACCTGCTGGGAAAATAAAGGTGATTGCACCAGTCACCAAAGAGTGGTTGGAGTATGAAGAAAGCTCCCTGGCTGCCATCGATCCAGTACTGTTAGTTTCCATTTCTTTTTCTCATAGTTTCCTAGGTATAAAAGGGCTGAATGCTGGCAGTGGCAAGTGGAACCAGAATCACAGCATCACAGAGTTGTAGGGGTTGGAAGGGACCTCGAGAGATCATCAGGTCCAACCCCCTTAGACCAAGACAAGATGGACAAAGTAGAAGATGGACAAAGTCGAAGTTAGAGTAAATCACTTGCAGGCTCTAGCAGAGGAACTAAAAGTGTGACATTCCCATTAACCTTTTCTTTCAGCAAAGCTGAGTTGTAATGAGGAATCCAGTCTGTCTTATAACCTGTCTCTACTTACAAGACAGGAGAAGGAAGGAAAGGTTGAGGGTTATGATCAGAAGTTTCATCAATTTAGTGATGGCACATATATTTTCACTAAAATTTAAATAAATTTAAAAGAAAGTGGTTTAGCATTCAACACCAACAATAATTCTGTTCATGAAAATGAATGAGTGTTGTTTATCCCTGTTAAAAAAGCAGCATAGTTCTCTGTTTTCCTCCCTTCGGCTATCAATGAATATGAGGATGACATGGGAGACCTGTAATATATACAGAAGAGACAGACATTATGTGTAATATTGCACAAGACCCAGAATTGGTACATGGTACAAAAACCATTGTCAGAAATGTTTTAATAGCAAATACTTCATCAAGCTGCTTTATCATGTTGTATACAGGAAGAGAAAAGCTAACGCAGAGTTAGTTAGCTTCTGAATTTAAGCAAACACTTAATATACCAATGATATTTATTGCTGTTAGATGTTAGGCATGTCTGTAAATAGTATTTAAATCTGATTCTCTTAAGCTGAAACAGTTTTACTGAGTCAATGATACAAGCATTTCCTGAAAAAGAAGGACATATTTCCTGTGTTTTGTTAATATTTGACAGCACTGATCTTGAACCAGTAGCAACATGACACTGATTTGTAAGACAGATTTTGCAGTAAGGTTGAAATTCTGTATTACTGTGTCCCACATAAACTCATTTACCAAGCAGCAATTACCTAATAGATTACATTTAAACCCCAAAATAGACTCTTTTGTCCTTATTTCAATAATAGAATTAAGCAGAGTTTAAAAGGAGAGAGGATCCTGCAGATGAGCACTCATCTGGCAATGCTTTGTGCCCATGCATTGAAGTTGCCTCCCTCTGCTTCAGAGCAGATGATCAGCAGAAGTCAGTGCCATGCTTTGGGATCTTGAAAATAGTGAGTTTTGCCCTCAGTGCTTAACTGCAAAAAAAACCCCCAAACCAAAACACAAGAAAAGCTTCTTAACTCATCTTCACAAAAGAAACAAAGCTCACTTTGAGACATTACAAGTTTTTACAAGCTAATACCAGTATTTGCAATTGCATTTTAGTCTCTGCAGAGAGATATTGGGGAATTTGGGCTCAAAGAACTTGCACGTATACTTAGTGTTACTCAGCAGGAACATCTAGTCTCTGAACTTGCAGTGCATGAAGTCAAATTTGTGCATCAACCTCCAGAGAATAATCTTTGCCCTGAGTTTATAAAGATCGCAGAACAGTAAGCACTGGAAGATCATCTGCATCAACCCTCCTGCCAGAGCAGGATCACCTAGAGCAGGATGCACAGGACTGCAACCAGGTGGGTTTTGAGTATCTCCAGAGAAGGAGACCCCACCACCTCTCTGGGCAGCTTCTTCCAGTGCTCTGTCACCCACAGAGTAAAGTTTTTCCTCAAGTTCAGACAAAATTTCATTTTATGCCCCATGTCTTGTCTCTGGACACCACTGAGAAGAGTCTAGAATCTTCTGAAATTCTCTTACCACCTCTTCTTTAATTGCCACGTAACTTGCTACTGCCATGTTGTAAGAATGGAGTCCATTTTCTTGTACTTATGAAGAACTAAAACTACTTTCCTGGTCATGATCCTAGGCATTATTATCTTTCTATTCAAATCAGCTCACTTCTTTGTGTTTCCTTTTCTTAATCTCTTTCTAGTGCTGCATTTACAGCCAAGGGGAAGTTGTTGATCAGCTCCCCAAGTAACCAAAGTCCGAATTACTATATAGGTCACTGAAAGGTGCAGTGCCATGAAAGCTTTTTGCCTAGAACCTTCCCAAATAGAACTTTCCCAAGTGGATAGTCAATTATTCTAATAATCTAATTTTAACCTCAGAATTCAGTTCCATAAGATTACAAGCATGGCATTGCTTGAAATCCTTGTTACAAACACTTGCAAAATCATTCTTTTAGTTAATAAAATAAATAATGACATAGAAACAACTCTTTCTATAAACCTTTTAAAAATCATAGAATCATAGAATGGCATGGGTTGGAAGGGACCCCAAGGATCATAAAGCTCCAGCCCCCCTGCCACAGGCAGGGCCACCAACCTCAGGCCTGGCTCTACACAAGGTTGCCCAGGGCCCCATCCAACCTGGCCTTGAACACTTCCAGGGATGGGGCATCCACCACCTCTCTGGGCAGCCTGTTCCAGGACCTCACCACTCTCTCTGTAAAGAATTTTCCCCTAATATCTAATTTAAACCTTCCCTCCTTCAGCTTTAATCCATTCTGTCCTTCCATTATCTGCCCTTTTAAAAAGTTGATTCCCCTCCTGTTTATAATCTCTCTTCAGGTACTGGAAGGCTGCAATGAGGTTCCTCCGCAGCCTTCTCTTCTTCAGGCTGAACAAGCCCAGCTCCCTCAGCCTCTCTTTGTAGGGGAGATGCTCCAGCCCTCTAATCATCTCCATGGCTCCTCTGAACCCTCTCCAACAGTTCTACATCCTTCTTGTATTGGGGCCCCCAGATCTGGACACAGTACTCCAGGTGGGGCCTCATGAGGGCAGAGTAGAGAGGGACAATCACCTCCCTGTCCCTGCTGGCCACCCCTCTTCTGATGGAGCCCAGGATCCCATTGGCCTTGCGAGCTGCAAGAGCACACTGCTGGCTCATGTTAAGTTTGTCATCCACTATGACACCTAGGTCCTTCTCAGCAGGGCTACTCTCAAGGAGCTCTTCTCCTAGTCTGTATCTATGTCTGGGATTCTTCCGGCCCAAGTGCAACACCTGACACTTGGCAGTGTTGAACCTCATTAGGTTCACCTGGGCCCATTTTTCCAGCCTGTCAAGATCCCTCTGGATGGCTTCCTTTCCTTCTAGGGTGTCGACCACACCACTAAGCTTGGTGTCATCCGCAGACTTGCTAAGGGTGCACTCAATCCCATCATCGATGTCATTGATAAAGATGTTAAAGAGAACCGGTCCCAAGACAGACCCCTGGGGGACATCGCTTGTCACCGGCCTCCACCTGGACATAGACCCATTGACCACCACCCTTTGGTTATGGTCTGTTAACCAGTTTCTTATCCACTGGATGGTCCACCCATCAAATCCACATCTCTCCAGTTTAGAGATAAGGATGTGGTGGGGGACTGTGTCAAAGGCCTTGCACAGGTCCAGGTAGATGACATCGGTCGCCTTCCCTTTATCTACTGAGGCTGTCACTCCATCATAGAAAGTCACCAGTTTGGTGAGGCACGACCTTCCCTTGGTGAAGCCGTGCTGGCTGTCCCGGATCACATGCTCTTCCCTCATGTGCTCCAGCATGTCATCCAGGAGGATCTGTTCCATGATCTGCCCAGGCACAGAGGTGAGGCTCACCAGCCTGTAATTCCCTGGCTCTTCCTTGCTCCCTTTCTTATAAATAGGAGTGACATGACCATTTCTCCAGTCCCCAGGGACCTCTCCTGACAGCCAAAAAAAATTAAAAAATAAAATCCCACGACACTCATGCTTGTTCCTCTCCATGGAAATCTTCAGTAAATCTGAAGAGAAACCGGAGTATATAATAAAATAATAAAATACTTTAAAGTAATACTTTATATGTATCTTTATAGAGAGGTACGTAAATTTTAGTTAAGAATAGCCAGTCCTATTCTGAGCTGTTCCTAGATTTTTAAAATCTGAGTTTTTTCCCAGCAAAGTAAAAAGTGCAATCACTTTGTGTGTAGACACCATACCAATGACAGGGATAGTTTTAAAGTCTGGTGATAGATGGGTGGCAATGCACGATAATGGCAAATTATACCACCTACGTTGTAGCACTTGACACTTGAAAGATATTTTTGCAACATCCAGGGGAATAATAGGTTGCAGTCTCTTCCCTTCTTCTTTCCCTTGAGATCCACAGTTTCTTGTGAGGGATATGTCAGACCCAGCCAAAAAATGTGAACAAAGAGACAAAAATTCAGTCATGCAGCACAAATATACCTAGATTGCTTTTATTCTTCTGATTGAGGAAAACACTTTTTTCCTCTTAAAAATTACTCTCTCTTCCAAAGGGTTTTCATTCTACTTCTGTGCTGTACAACCCAAAATAAAACATGAGTTATGGATTCAGCATGTTAGGAGTAGAGTTGCATAAGTATGTTAGTAATGGTGTTATTCAAACAAATCACATAACCATGAACTGACAAAAATCAACTGTGGTATTTGTGGTAGCAATATCAAAGACCATGAATTCTCTTTAGTTTTAGTCTTTAATAAGATGGGACAGTTTTATTGGCAGTTGGTTGGCTTGAATTTCTCCCAAAATTGGAACAAAAATCAAGTTTCTCTGAAATTAAAAAAAAAGAGAGAAAATATGCTTTGGGTCAAAAGAAATATGTAGACAGAGGAGGATAAAAGATAATTCAGTATGCTAAAACTGGTTCAATGCAAGTGGTTTATTCAGACTTCTTCCAAACAAGATGTTAATTAACATCTCACAGGGGTTATCTTCCAAAGGGAAAACTTGCTCAGGCAAAGACACAGATGGTACAAAATAGTTTATGGGGAATTTTCCTTCTAGGTGACAACGTAGTACTGTGTTGCATTAAGGAATGCTTTATTGTGTAGCATGAAGATGATGAGTTTTGACAAGTTAACATATTGCCATGGAATAAAGGTGTTACGTTAGTTTAATGGAAGGAGATATATGTTATTTTCCATGCTCCTCTCAGTCTACAGAGGCACTACCAAGAACACTGAGAGAGGCTTTTTACGAAAAGAAATTAAGATAGACTGCACTTGTTGAAATTAGCTGCTGTCTTTGCTTATTATTTGTCAAATATCTCAGCCTCCCATTTGACAACCAATAATGGCAAGAGATGCACCTTCAGACTATTGCCATTTGTGCACCCCTTTCCTCCTGTACCTGGGAGAGACTGCAATATGCATCCTTAAATTAATGGCTTAAATTCAAGGATCTGAGAGTGTCATGCAGGTCACCTAATTACACCAAGCTGGCCAATGAACATGGCTTGGAGGGGATGGAAATGCATTCCGCGTGCATGAAAGGCAGCAGATGGATTTCTTGACTTCAGATGCAGTCAGGGGACACAAAGTGACATTTATTCCTTAAGTACCAGAAACAACAGAATTCACTAGTCTGTGTATCTGTGTATCTGTGCATCTGTGCACTAAGGCAACAGATTGTGACTGAAAGGTTGAGCCTCCTTATGTACATGGGTGTAATTTAAATCCGTTATTATTGCGTTCTGTGTTTATGTTTCTATCCTCCTAATCTGATGCTTTGGTGATGTTTTGTTGTTGTTGTTTTGATTAATTTTTATGAAACCACCTGAATTTGGGGGCTGTTCTATATTAAAGGTTACTGATTTCCAAATCTCCTCTGCCTCAATGAACTTTTTAACCCTTTGGGAAGAAAATCTACGAATGGAGGTTGTGCTCAAGATGTGGATGTGATGTACAACAAAACCTAATGGATGGATGCTAGGCACAGGCAAAGAAACAACACAAAATAACAAGATTGGATTCACCATTATCTATTTGAAAGTTGTCTGGCATGATGCCTCTGCTGCCTTTCATGTCTCTCTCTAATTTTCTTCTGTTTTGAACAAATAAAAATAGGTATAATAACTGTGCTTGTTTTTCCTGTAGTTTCCAGGCGTACACACCTCTACTGTATTTTTTCCAAACTATTTTTCCAGCTTTCTTCAGATGGAGGTACTTTTTAACTTTCATTTTATGACTCTGAAGCTCTTTTCCACCCATTTTTCAAAATAGTTCTCTCATTTATACTAAAATTTTCAATCAGGTATTTTCTTGAGCTTGCAGAATAGCCATGATCTAGCAGAAGTAAACAAATTAAACACCTCACCCTTAGGACTGAGCATAAACCATTTACACTGCATTTTATAGATGCCTAAAAATCACTGTGCAATGCTGCAATCCATGCATGAAGAACTAATTTCAGCTTCAGTGCCTTCCATGGAGCTGCAGAAAGGATACATTTAGTCTGACCATTGTTAAGAGTGAGAGAGAGTGTGTCTTTCCTACATTCTCATTTCTTTATGTCTTCTTTATCCACTTGCTTACTTGAGGTGGAAAGGAATGGGAATGGTTGAGTGAATTAGAAAGCTGTATGTGAAAAAGAAACCTACATACTCTTTTCACTTCTCTGCTGATGGGAAGGCTGTGCAGAGGCACATAGAGCGCGACAGCAACTGTAACATATGTAGAGACAGCGCGATGGCTGATAGATACATATGCTCCTCCTCTGTTCAGCTCCTGTCTTCCCTCTAACTAGCTTTCAGTAGACTCCCATTTGCATTTTCCCTCCTTTGAAATGTCATCTCCTTCCTGCTGCTCAGTTCCACCAACATACCTCCCGTTACTTCCACTTCCCTTCCCATAAGGGATAAATATAGCCAAATAACTGCATGCCTTTGCCACTTTTGTGCTGTGGTCCCAGTCCCCTGTGTTAACACTGGCTCAGGCATTGACTTTGCCCTGGAGAATTCAAAACCACTGGCTACATGGAAGCAGGAGGAGGGATGAAAAGAGATGCCACTCTGCCCAATTGCAGAAGGCAAAGAGTGCTAAAGTTTGCCTTCTTATAGCAAAAACAGGGGTTGACATGATAGGACTCATCTCCCCATGCACATCTATGGCATGGACCAGCTTAGAACAGATGGCTGAGGTCTTGCACTCCTCCACCCTTCTGCACTTAGCAGGAGAGTGAATAAAAAAGAAAAAAAAAAAGGGAGAAGCTTGATGGACCCTTGAGGGAAAGTTAGCTGATAAAATCAGTAATGAAGTACCTCTCCTTTGCTGTTTGTCCTCATTTAATTTGCTAAGCAAGAATTTTCCTGGGTCCATGTGGTGCCTTAATTTAAAAATGTTCCCATTTCTTTGGCAGCTGCATCTTCCTCAGCTTCTGTGATTCAATGTGTAAAATTGATATCAGCACCAGGCAGGCTCTGCATGCTTTTACCCCGTGATCTCCGAGGGAGCCGATCTTATCCCCATAACTGAGAATTATTAAGGCTCCCCAGGAAACTGGAAGCTACAGACACATGTGGATAACCTTTTTAGACAGGTCCACTTCAAAGGAATCACATCTGAGAGAGTAAGATCCGAGTAAGCAACATGTTTGATCTCATAGTAAACAACCAGCTTATAAAAATAGTGGAAAAAACCCCTCTTACAGGTCCTGCACAGCTCTGAAGACCCCTTCTGTAATATCAGGTAGAAAACACAGGCTCAAGGCAAAGCTGGCAGCTCTGCTTCCCTGATCTGAGAAGACTCTCCTCTCTTGAAGGCACTGGATTTAGGAAAGCCTGGTAGGGCTCATCTTCTTCACCCACTCCTGGAAGATATGCAGAAGCACTCCTTCACTCTCCCAGAGGCCAAATGAAGTCTTCCACAACCAGAGCAGAGTGCCTGAGGGATGCTCAGACTATGGCTTTATCTTTTTCCCCATTAGCCTGGTGAGGGAGGGTTAACCAGTTTTAATGGTAAAGGAAATTCTGCAAAATTCTGCATGTCAGTGTCCTGTTGGTCCCTGAATCTGACTTTGTAACCCAAAGCAATATCATCTGCTTGTGGGGCTTTTAGGAAGAAGTCAAATCCTATGAGTTCTATTTATACATCTAGATGAGTTGATGAAAGGGGGTAACTGTATCCCAAATACTCAGAACTGTTATTCATTGCATTGTTAACAGCAGCAACAGTGCTTTGCACCCCTTTAGACATCTGGTTTTCCAATGACTTCTCTAACAAAATGCATTTTCTTCCCTCTTCTAAGGGGTTTGGGTGGGGGTAATTTTTGTGTGTAGCCTGGTACAGAGAGGTGGGGGCTCATGTAAGAAATACAGACCTGGCATTTGGATGAAAGTCTGCTTCTTCCTCAGACCCATGTTATAGGATTCAGCTCTCTGATACCAAGAAGGATGATGTAAAGGAAGGATACTCACTGAAGAGTCTAGGTGCATCTATAGGCAGGATTTTATGCTTCCCCCAAGAAAATCACTCCACCCAGTAGCTCAAAGGTGTATGGCTCATGAGCAGGCACTGATGAATGGATAAAGTTTTCCTTGCTATGGTAGTTTTAAGGGTGGTGCTACATGAGGCAGAAGAGCTGGTAGCATCTCCTGGCTTGCAGAATGATTTCACTGTTAGGGTTGCCAGGGCCTTGTTGTTTGAAAGGATGTGTTTGGAAATATAGCAGAGAAATTCCTTAAAATACAGATGAATTTTGTGTCTCCCATGAAGATCTGAACATATGTTTCCCACACCAGAGAAGATAGGTATGCAGAGATAACAGTCAACATGGTTTGTCAACTAAGCCACGTTCACGTTGACCGACTTCTCTACTTTTAGTCGTGTATGGATGGGAAATCACAGAATCACACAGAATCACAGAATCTTAGGGGTTGGAAGGGACCTCAAGAGATCTTCGGGTCCAACCCCCCTGCCAAAGCAGCTCCCTAGCTCATATTACATAGATAGGCGTCCAGACGAGACTTGAATATCTCCAGAGAAGGAGACTCCACCACCTCCCTGGGCAGCCTATTCCAGTGCTCTGTCACCCTCACTGTGAAAAAGTTCTTTAACAACAAATGAAGACTATAAAGAAATATCAAATAGCTTCTCATCTGGTGAGTAGTGAGTACCTGAAGTTGGAATGAGTCAGGAGGTAAAACAGGTTGTAATGAGAGACCGGCTCAAACTGGGCGTTTGCGCAACAGGACCGTATTGAGTTTGCACAGATCACCTTAATGTTGGCATTTCTCACCTCTATGGCTGCTTTCTTTTGTAGCCTCAACATTCTTCTAAGGCAATTACTCCACTGCATGCAACACACAGCTCATATTAGAAACTTAGGCAGCTTATTTATGGAGGCACAGTCTGTCACTGGAAACATTGAATACTATGTGGGTTAAGGAATGTTAAAGAAGAGTTTCTTGAGGGACACATGGGTGGTATTCCCTGGAAAGCATCCTGAAGTATTTTTAGCTGTGTGGGATGAAAATAAGCCCAAAAAAAAAAAAAAGCAAAATGTATCCTATGTACTGTGTGAGAGAGAAACTCTGAAACTACATGAGAATGCAAGTCCTTGGACCTGGCAGTAAAAGAAGAAAAAAAATAATCAGACCTAATCTGTATTTTTATTAACTGATGCTCTCCAGAGTCTTCAAAATGATACTCCAAAAACTAAGCAGTAAGGCTGTGTACTTTGTGATTTTGAGGACTTGGCACACAACTGTTCTAGCTACATGGAGGTTAATGCCTCTCATAAAGGCTTGAGCCTTTGTGGATTCACATAAGAAAAGCATCATGAAATTCAGCAGATCAGAAGGTGACACTCCACTGTCTGGGGCTGTTCCATGCCCTGTAGCATGTTTTTACAATTAATTCTACATTTTCAAACTGTGCCAGTAATAAGATAGATCCTGATCTGGTCTCACAGGGGTGAGTTCATCTACTGTCATGAAGATCAGTGGTGTCATTCCAGATTTCCACCACAAAGACTAAGCTCACTATCTATCCAGACTTCTTGAAGTCCTTGTTTCTCATGCTACATACACTGTAAATTCTGGCATTGTATTTCCATACTGTCTAAGGCATTAATCCTTAAAAACCAGCCCAACAGAATCCATTCCTATACTGACAGTACTGATACCTATATTATTGGTATTTATGGAATATTCCTTCCCAAGCTAATTTCAAAGTGTGTGTTTGTCACTGTGTCTCCTTCTGTCTTTGAAAAATAATGTAATTGTTGTAGCTCAACCTCCAACCAACTCATCTTGATGGTTTCTAAAATTTTTCAGCCAGCTGACAAAGAAGTTACTCATTCTTGCAGATCATTCACTTACTACGACTACTACCACGCTTAAAATTAATTGGCACACCCAGCTCATGCAGCAGCCTCCCAAACCCCAGAACTCAATGTAGGTCAAATGTGAGAGAATTTAACCTCTTCCAAATAATGGTCTACATCCAAAGAGACTCAACTTGTCTTTCAAACAGGAAGTTCCAAGTAAACCATCCCCACCTCTGGCTACTTTCCTGAAAGAGTTCCTGTTTTGGCTGGAGATTTTTGTTTGCTTGTTGGGTTTTTTTTTTCTTTTCAGGAATCACTGGCAATTTCAAAGGTTTCACAGGGCTTGGCTGTACTACCATGCGTGGCTGGAGAGTGGGTAAAATGAGATTACTCTTCAGTTTTTCTGTCTTAACTCTCAAGCTGTGGCTTGACAAGGCAGTAAATCTGGGTTTTCTGGCACTTAGTGTCAGATCTCAAAGCCACTTTAATCATAAGAATACATTATACTGCTACAGCGTCACTTCGCTGATGCAAATTTGTTAACAATATATTGAAGAAAGGGTATTTGTTCTAGCAGATTTAACATAGAGCAAGTATTCTCTGTCTAGGTGACTGCAACTTCCTGCTGTCTTTCTACAGCCAGCATAAAATCAACTTGAGATTATAAAGTGCTGTGTGCTCTGGCTAAACCAACCGAAACAGAATCATATGCTTGTTCTTGCCTGATTTTGATCAAATTTGTACTTCTACATGACATGCAACCACAACAGAGTTGGTATTAAATGATCACAGAACCGCTGTCTCAGTAGTCTACCAGAGCAACAACTCTGTGGTTAGAAAATTAAAGACATTTCATTTTAGCATCTGCTCTTCGCTTAGAATTACAAACACCCTCATCAGTAGAAGCTGTCAAATCTAATAAATAGACAGCTTCAATCATTACCATCTAGGATGTCATTGGGAGCATAAGATGGAAGATGCAGAAAACATGCCTCAGCTGTAGGATTCATAATGCTCTGGTTTTTATAGTAATCCATGTGTCCTTCAATGACAACATTTAATATTGCTTTTGGGGCAGGATGGGAACATTTGTATGTCCCTATTTGCTCTAATAAAATATTTCTTTTTTCTAACCTACAGAAGATGTATCATATTTCCATGATTACAAATTCAGAAGATTGCCTGGTGATTATCTCGTCACTAGGTATTATACACTATAAATACTATGGAAGATTTTACATATATAGAATAGTGGTGGTTGATTATTTGGTTCTCTATAGAGCATAACATACACCTGAGTTTGAATGAGAACTACTTTTAAAATAACACCCAGACTTTGCTTTAAAATAGAATTATAAACCTTGTCATATTATTCCAATGACAAATTTATCCTTGCTTCAAAACCTATCTTATTTTCTAGCCCTGATTTTACATGTGCAGCAGGTAGAGTTTCTAATAGCTCATATGTAGGGTGAAGCACCCCCTTGAACTCTTCCCTAGTTTGGAACCTCCAAGCTTAAGTTGTGTCTCAAATTCTCTCGTTAATCAGAACAAGCTCCTTGAGTCTTTAACCACAAAGAATGTTTTGTGGTCTTGCAGGTGTTTTGCAGGCTCTTCCTTGCACCTTTCCTAAACAATAATCATCTGTCTTGGACAGTGAGCAACTGCACCAGAAACTCTATTGCTACTGTGTGTACATCAATAGCAAGCACAGAGGCAGTATCAGTCACTCACAAGTACCAGAAATTCTTCTATTCATAGATCCAATTCTCCCCCTAAGTCCAATTTGCTATTTGATTCTAGCTGTAGATCTTACACAGCTGATTATTCACCATCACCCCTAAGACCTTTTCAAAATCAAGGCACCCCCTAAACAATCCCTTGCAAAGATAAGTGTTACCTACAGACTTTAAGGGCAAAGCTTTGCATTTGCCTGTTTAGAAATATCTCTGCTTATGTGCATCTCACCAGCCAATCCAAATAATTTATTTTGATGATTTGCCCTTTTCATGATTTACCATCCCCTTGGTCTTCATGACAGCTGCAAATATTATCACTTAAAAGCTGTTGGTCTCTGATTCCTTCTCTGCTTGTTTCCATGGGATTCAGACACTTTCATCTTTGAAACTGGTTCCTAATAAATCTGGTTGACCAGGAACTGCTCAGTCTCTTTTAGGTTCATCAGGTTGGTACTTTTCCATTCAAACCACAAAACTTTCCTCCTGGCATCGTCTTTCAGCCACAGGTCACAAACATGAAACCCCCTCTAAGTTTCACAGACCCCATGCAGGAAAAAGGGTTGGTTGTAAATCATATCCCTGTTCTTACACTGTATGAGGGAAGAAAAACATAAAGTAAAAAGCCCCTCCAAAATTTGTGCTTAATTTAGCCTTTTGCTGTTCATCTGGTCAAAAATGTATTTGCATATCCCCATTGCCTTGCTCCAGCCTTCCTGGTGAGGGAAGAGTTAGCTTCTCAGGTATTCCACAGCCCAGCAGACCCATTTGCAGTGGCACAAGTGAACAGACCTATCTCAATGAGGGATCTTACTCTGAAGTAAGACTTTAGGACCAACTGAATTCCTTAGAATACCAAGGAGGAGGAAGTATACGTGCTTGGATACGCTTTCATTTGGCAGCACTAATACAGACTGGTGAATTCTATTAATAAACTATTTATATGTGTAAGCCCTAGTACCAATACATACTTGTTCATGACACTTCACTGTAGGATCAATAATATCCAAGTTTTAACTATGCACAGCTTCAGTAAGACAAGAAATTATTTTCCCCTAAAAAACAAAGACCATTTTTCGTATGTGACTTCTGTGGTAAATGACAACTTTAGAATGTATTATTTTTAATATGAGTCTTCAATAAAAGTATTTATAAGGTTCACCCCCCGTACATTTTGGCTTTATTAATCTAAAATACACAGAAATGTCCCTTCTATTGACTTTTTCATTATCTAAACTAACCTTGGCTGTGCTTAGCTGATGTTAATTTGTAGTTCTCCCATAGGCTATGGCTGCTTCATGGATTAAGACTCTTTCTTTAAATTAGAAATATAACTGTTGTAGTTTTGCTTGGCTGGGTTCTGGTGAAGAAGGGGGGGATGCAGGGGTGGCTGCTGCAAGGAGCAGCCAGAAGCTCTCTGCAGGCCCAACAGAACAAACACCAGCCGGCTCAAGGCCGGAGTCATTGCTGACCAAGGCCGAGCCCATCAGCAATGGTCACAGTGCCTCTGGGAATCACATATAGGAGAAAAAAAATGCAAGCAGCTGCTTTTTGCCACCAGAGAAGGGAGTGAGAAGATGTAAGAAACTGTGCAGGCACCAGGGCTGGTGAAGGGGGGAGGAGGCACCCCAGGTGCTGGAGAGAAAGATGGCCCTGCAGCCTGTGGATAGGCCCCACGCTGGAGCAGATGGAGACATACAGGAGATGCTGTGACCAGTGTTGGAGCAAACCTCTGCCAGCACTTGAAGCCCATGGAGAGAGACAGAGACACAGAGATAAGCAAGAGAGAGAGTCATGCTGGAGCAGGTTTGCTGTGGGGAGGTTTGTGACCCTGCGGAGTACCAGGCTGGAGCAGTCTAGGCCTGAGAGACTGAGAGACATTCTATGACTTACAACTGCCCACCATAGCAGTGGCCGACACTGGGGCAGCTGGGGAAGAGCTGGAGCCCTGTGGGAAAGGACTTACGTTTGAGGCATTCATGCAGCACTGTCTGCCATGGGTGGGACCCCACGGTGCAGCAGGGGAAGGGTGTGAGGAATGCCCCTTCCCGCCCCCCTCCCTCCTGACTAAGAAAGAAAGCATCTCATGAGAAACTGACTGAAATCCCCATTCCCTGCCCCTCCCCGGGACACAATGGAGGGGAGGAAGGGAGCGAAATCATGACTGAATTGAAGCCTGCTAAGAAGGGAGGGGTGGGGGGAGATGCTTTAAGATCTGTTCGCACTTCTCATTACCAGACTGGTGTCACTGTGTGTGCAGTGCAGTGTAATAAATTAGAGAGTTTCTTTCCTTTATTCCATGTTGAGTCTGTTTTACCCATGCCGCTAATTGCGGAATGATCTCTCCCTGTCCTTATCTCAATTCCTGAGCCTCTCAGTATGTATTTTCTCCCCTGTCCAGTTGAAAAGGGAAGTGATAGAGCAACTCTGGTGGGCACCTGGCTTCCAGCCAGGGTCAAACCACCACAGAAATTTAAAGAAGGTTAACTTCGGAGAAATGTATTTTCTTTTAAGTCATGTGCCATCCCCTCTTTATTAAAAAGTAAAAATAGCTCTGCAAACCGTCTGATGGGATCCCTTGAAAGTAATGTAGGAACACTATTAGAGCAACACCAGAATTACAACTCCACTTTAATAGACTCTATGAAAAACTTTGCTTAGCAATTTGTCCCTGCAATAATTGAATTTAAATCTCAGGAATTATAGTAAGAATTAGTTTAATGTTGTTACACTTGGCTCAATTACTAAAAGCATCGGTTTTACTTAATATTGGCATTGGTGGAGTTTCTGACTTCCTTTATTTGCTGCTGTCAGAAAAATGCATCATCTCAGAAAAGTAAACAGACACATCCTTCATTCCCTGCTCTGTTTCTCAGAGCCATCTCCTGTCCTTCCTTTCATGCTTTCTCTATAGATCAAATATTTCTCTTCTCAAATCTGTCAATTTGCAAGGTTCCCTGCTGAGAGTTTGTGCTTTCAGGGTGTGCTGGGAGTGAAATAAATGGGACAAACTGCATGCTTAAAAGTAAGCATATACCTCACTTAACTCACTGGCTTGGTCACAAAAATTCTCTGTGGTTTTCAGCACTACATCCACCAGCTCTTGTGAAAACTGATTTTTTAAAAAGTTATTTCTTTATTTAATTAATTTTCCCCTCTAATGACAAAATTTAGTTCAGTATTTCCTAGCTTGTCTTCAAAGAACTTCAGGACCATGGCCACAAGTCCATCTTATTTATTTGGGCTGACCACATGGCTGCATTTATACCCCTCCACCACTTCATATATATCCTGCTGCTGCTTCTTCTTTTCCCCCATGTGAGCAATAAAAGCTCCATTCGGACAAGTCTGTCTCTTTCCTCTGTTAAACAGGGGGAAAAGGAGGTTGGAAGAAAAGATCAGGTTTAATTTCCATTTGAACACATACTATGATAGTCTTTAAGGAGAAAGCCAACCAAAATACGACTTTTATTTATCGATTTGCTGTAATTTGAAAGCTCCCAGATACTGTGCTTAGTAGAACACCCAGAAAGATCAAAGGAACATTTCCATCTCTGCCATGCTGTTGGGTGCACTGTTATTTCCATTTTCCATACAAGTAATTTTGCCACCTGTTTTCTGCTTTTTAAGCATCAGGAGAGAGGCAAAGCTCTTTTCCCTCACCCCAATTTAGCCATTACAAACCTTTAGTGGTTTCAAGATCGTTTAAATAAAATGTTTAGTTTTGTTCTAAGCATTTCAGAAGTAACACATTTATTGATTGGTGTGATTTTGATGTATCACATGAGTAACCCTTGCACTTCACTATTTGTTTATCTTTTTGGTTTCTAGAATAAATGTTTGTCAGAAAGTTGCAGCTGCAGCATTTGAATGCACAGAAGAAGATAGTTAAGTTTGTGCCAGGTTTTCCAAAATTCTGTACCACAAATGCAAAATGTCAATCAGAGGTATTTGGGTCATATGTAAAAACAAGGTGAAGATACATCCTGTGTTTAATCAGTTTGGTTCCTGTATCATGAAGTGAAACTTGATAAAAGGAGAAAAAGGACCAACTCAGGAACTACTGATCCATCACATAAACTACAGTTCTCCCCAAAACAACGATGAAGTGTTTGTCAGTACTTAGAAGACAGCAGGGACAGGTGTTACAGGTTTTTCAAGGAGAAATAATGTCAAACATATCAGAACCATGGATGCCATGTACATCAGGTTACTAAAGCTTTTGACACTGATGTGACATTTTCCTAGGAAACCACGTTTCAACTGAAATATTTCTGGGAGCTCACAGGACCAATGACACACTGCTGGGAGGAAGCTCCACTTCACATACTAGTTGGAAGGATGTTTTAATATCCTGATCAATGGCCAGGGTGATCAACCAAAGGAGCATATTCATCACACCTGGAAAAACCCAGGCTGATGTTATTTAAGGTGAGGCCTCAGCTGGAGCACAGCACCTGATGGGTGCTGCATGTCAAGTGAGGCATGGGCAACATCTCTGGCCTTTGAAAGTGTGAGCTGAGAGGTCACTGATGAGAATGAAATTGGCCTGGTTTAGGGTAGAAATGTGTAACATCAGCCACCAAACACACCAGAAGTTAACAGTGAAGAAGCTTGGAATGGATTCTCTGTATTCATGGGGTACGAAATGAGAATTGCAGTGCAGCAGATGTAGGTAATTCACTGATTACATCCTCTCAGAAGGATATAAAGCCCTGGTCATCAGGGTTTGAACAGGTAATGTTGAGGATGGGTTAGACACAGTTGGTGCTGCCTTGAGACAAGAGATTGGGGTGAATGACTCCAACAGTATTTTTATGAAACTAACTCTGAAAAGCCAGAATGCCTCAAGTCTGGTTTGGCAAGATCCTTAAGCGAATGTATTAGCTCATGCCCTCAGCACCGCAGAAGTCATTAGTGAAGGTTAGCAGCAGTTTAAGAAGTCACCACCTGCAGCCATCTGTGCCTTCACATCGCTTTCCTAATGACTTTCAGGGTACCTACTGCAACTTTGGCAGCAAGCCAGGGTGGCCAAAGGGGCGGGATATCTCTGAATTGAGTCCATCGGGGAAAACACACTTCAGCCCCATTAGCCCACTCAGAAGGAGGTGTTCAGGTGGCTACCTATGCTAGTAGAACAAACAGGAGATGCTGATACTGGTGTGTGTGTGGGGGAACTGAGAAGAGGAAATAAAACTGGTGGGAGAGCAATGAAGGGGCTGGGTGATTGTCCCTCCACAGTTCTGCTGCTGGTCCAGTAAAATACTTTTTCTCAAAGCTTTGTTCTCACTGTGATTTCTTTTTTCCTAAAGCATTTTTGTTTAGAAAATAGACAAATTTCTGCCAGCTGCATAAATAATTTCCCCTTTGTGAAACCAAAAACTCCAGGGAATTGTTTAAAAAGCATCATGTCTCTTACAGGTAGGCACAGAAGCGGCCATTAGAGTAACAAGAGGAATAATCATCATCATCATCATCATCATCATAATGGTGAAGAGAGAATGCACAAGGTGGGGAAAGTCTATGAACGAAAACTAGGCCAAAACCATTTCTCAAGTGCCGTGGGCAAGACCATCCCTAGCAGCAAACGCTCTAATGCAGAATTTCTCTAACAGTTTGGATGGTCTCACGAGCAGAAAGTAGTGGATTTCGAGGCAGCTCTCAGGATTTTACATGTATATATTACTGAAAAAATATACCTTCACTTTTCAAATGTTTTTCTTAGCCCATTTTCCCCCCTCAGTTCTATGCGAAGGGTTATCGCATTGAGATGCATGTGCATGTTACTCTGCTTTTAATACATTATCCCATCCCTGGAGATGTTCGAGGCCGGGTTGGATGGGGCCCTGGGCAACCTTGTGTAGATCCAGGCCTGGAGGTTGGTGGCCCTGCCTGTGGCAGGGGGGTTGGAACTCTATGATCCCTGGGGTCCCTTCCAACCCTTGCCATTCTATGATGGTATGATCATCTTAATGACCTACTGTGGGGTTGTTACTAGTTGGCTGACTGGCTGGAACTACTCAAGTATCATGACGATGAAATCCTACCTTCAAATGCTATGCAAAATTATTTAACAGGAAAAAAAAGAAGGAAAAAAAAAGGCCAACTGGCATGTTTGCAATGAAGAGAGAACAAAGAGCAACATTTCCTTGAAGAATTTACTGAAATTAGGCTTGCATACTACATGCCAAGAAAAGAAGGAGGTTTTGTGTTCACATAAACTGATGGAAATTAGTGTATACTCTTTAGGTGGTATATGCAATGCTGGTAGAAAAACACAGGGGAAAAACTGTTAAAAAGTTAATTTTTGTCAATGTCTTTCTACCTCAAATTAGAAAAAAATTGGAAAGCCCCTTCCCCCCATGGGGAATGGAAATACTTAAAGAGGTGGGGACTTTCCCATGCATGTCTAAGCGCAGCATGGGAATCAAAATCTGTATCTTTCAGTGTGTCTGATTTATACAAAATATTTTGCTTAGTAAAGACAGGCGTGTGCTGCTATTTTCAGTGTGTTTCATGTCAAGGAAATGCCAATAATGAAACAGTCGCTTTGTCGATGCAGTTTTCACTGAGTCATTAAGAGCAGGGAACAGAAGAGACAGAGGGAGACAAGGCATCTTTGAACATGGTAGATAGAGCAGACTACCAAGAAATTCCACCCCAAATGTCTAGACTAAGTGGAAAAACTTGAAAAGAATAAAAAAAAACCAAACCCAAACCTGAATAATCTAAACAAACAACATGACTTGGAATGAAATCAAAAAAAATCAGAATGAAACAAAACCAACCCCCAGGCTGTGTTGGAGATGTTTTGATGCAGTTTGGTAGACCAATTTGGGGAATCACTGTCTGTTCCCAAGCCAGTTGTGAAGACGTGCCTCTGGTGAGCTCTTCTCCCAACCCAGCATCCCCATCTTCTCAAGGGGACAGTTGGTTACTCCTTGTTTCAGCAAGCAGTTCCTCTACGCCTCACTAATGAAGCTTACCCTTTCCTTGGGCCTGGTTGCAGTTTACTTGCCCCTCTGTAAATATGGCAGTGCACCCTTCCAAAAAAAATTAAAGAATTAAAATGTGATTCTGACATCTGCCTCAAATTCCACCTCAGCTTTGACAGAACTAAATCTTTCGGCCAAATACTTTGCCCTGGTTTTCTGCCAGTTCAGCCAAGCAGCACACAGACCTCAGTCTCAACAGACACTGTGGTCTTCGACTTGGTGAGGAAATCACACGGGGCAGGGCTCCTCACCAAGGGCCAAAACCTGCCTCCTCCACAGAACAAGGTGAAAAATCCAACTTGTGCATTCAGGAGCCTGAAAGGTCTGAGCTGAAGGAGAAAAGAAGACTGAGGGGGGACCTAATCAATGTTTATAAATATCTTAAGTATGGGGTGCAGGTGGAAATGGCCTGCCCCTTTTCTTTGGTCACTGGAGACAGGACAAGGGGCAATGGCTGCAAGTTGGAACACAGGAAGTTCCGCACCAACATGTGGAGGAACTTTTTCCCAGTGAGGGTGACAGAGCCCTGGGACAGGCTGCCCAGGGAGGTGGTGGAGTCTCCTTCCCTGGAGATATTCAAGACCCATCTGGACGCCTATCTGTGCAGTATGAGCTAGGGAGCTGCTTTGGCAGGGGGGTTGGACCCGATGATCTCTTGAGGTCCCTTCCAACCCCTACAACTCTGTGATTCTGTGAAGCCCTAGCAGGATCTGTGCAGCGGCTCATCTGACTGTCCTCCTTATCCAACAAGTCCTTGAAACATACCTTCAACCTAAGTAGGTTGTTGTAATCTTCCGGGGCCTATACTAGCTTTCCACTTATGGAAACCAAGCTATGAACTCTCAGGGAGGAAATGAGGTGAACATAATTGCCTATCTAGTCACAGGTAGAAAATTCAGGGCACACGAAACAGAAAACAGGGCCAAAGGCAGAGCAAGAATCTCTGAATTTCAGCGCAAAAGGGTACATACAGTGCTTGAGTTGAAAAAGGAACTCCAAGTCAATTAAAGTTCCTGTATATGAGTTTTCAGTTGTTGTGGTTCAACAAGCAAGGCGCTAGCACGACATATATTTAATGGCAGGCCACTTTTGCCACAAAGCCCCAGCATGACCAAGGCATAAAGAAGCCAGATGTCAAGAGGTGTAAACAACCGTCATGTGAGATCCTCCAGTGCATCATGAGGCAAGGAGGGGAGCTGACTAATAGTACTCTGACACTCGTTCTTAGCGTAAAGCCCTTTATAGTATGACATTCCTCAACAGTATCTCACACTCAGGGAACAAAGGGAAGGAGACCAGACATCCTTGGAAAACTCTGGCTCACCATCAGCTTTAGAAGGCTGCCTTCCAAAAAGCAAAATCCTCCAAGTCATCTTGTTTGCTTCCTTCTGAGGTTAGGCTCTTACCATCAAAGCAGTTCATCAACAGCCCACTGATAAACTTATCAACAAAACCAGTTCCTTTTTCTACTGCTGGAAGAAATGTGTCAATTTCAGTTCCTCAAATGAGCTGCAAGGCTGTGGTGCTTCTTTGGGCCTATCTTCAGGGTATGCCTTACCTTGGTGGGATTTCTCTGTAGGGTTAGTTGCATTCATAGATGAGACACCACCTTTTTTTTTTTTTTTTTCCCAGCAGTAGTACTGCTTTTTGTAAATTGGTGATGTGTTTTGGGAAAGCTAGAGCTCAGATGGCAGCATGCCATTTTTTGGTTTGGAAAAACTCTACAGCCCAAACAAAATGAATATATCATTAAATAAAGCCACTATAAATACAAATTCAAACACAAATTTAAATACAAATTTTAATACAAATTGCCCCCTTTCCCCCCCCCCCCAAATCCATCTCCTTTCCCCATGTTTGCACTGGGAGATTACTCTTCACAATTACTTTTTGTGACCAAAGATGATAGCTGCCAATTCAAAAGGGCAGGCTGGAATTCAAAAGGAATATAGAAAAGCTGGAGTGAAGAAGACTGTTATTTCGGATGGTGACCAAGCTTCATTTCCTCAATCTCTCCTCTAGCCTTACCCCTTTGCATATCCCACTCTTCTGCAACCAAGGGGAGAAACAAATGAGTGAAAGCATTGAGTTTGTAGGAGGTACAACATCCACTTGAAGAGTTGTAATACACTGGCTGGTGTTCAAGGCTACGCTGGTAACTAGTAAACTCAGAAGGCCGAAGTATACACACTGTGTGTTAATAAATGATGTGATGGAGGAGAGGAACCCTGCTGCTCTATAGGGCAGGCGTGGTGGCTCTGGGAATGAAAGATGCCCATGTGAGATGTGGCCTGTGTCCGTGCTGTGCTTCTCACAGTGGCCATGCCGTGTCCCAGCTCCTGCTTGTCTGCGTGTAGCTGTGGGACCACCCGAGGCCTCTGTGGGGGACAGAGGCTGCGCTGAAAGGCTTAAAATATGCGGACCCGTGCTCTCTGAGCCGTCGTGCTCTGAGAAGGACCCTGACCCTGATGCCCCCTGACCCCCAGGGGAGCTGGGTTCAGAGCCCAGCGGAACGCGGGGCAGCACTGAGCGCTCTCCCCGGGGCGCCCCGGGACACCCAGCCGGGCTCGTCGGGAGCGCAGACCCCGCTCCATGCCCCCGCACCACGCCGGCAGGGTCAGGCCGGGCTGGCGGAGACGGACCGGGCCATAACCACGGCGGGACAGGAGCGGCTCGCGGCGCACCGAGGGGGGCCTTCCACCCCTCCCCCCCGCCCCCCACCGCACCGCGGGGAGCATCCTCGCCCGCCGGCCTCGCCGCGACGCCGACAGCCGAAGCGGCTGTAAACCGGCTTATGCCCAAGGCGATTTGCCCGTAATCCGTTGGGCTTCCCGGGGCGGGGTGGAAGGGGGTGTGGGGGGACGGGGGGCGGGAGCGGGTGTGCACGGCGCCCGGGGAGCCCCCGGGGCGGCGCCGCGGGCAGGCAGGGGGGCGGCGGGGGCGGGTTCCGCGCCGTGCACCGGAGGACACGGCGGCGGTGGTGATGTGAGCGGCGCGGCAGCTGCAGGCCGGCTCCCCCGGGAGCCGGGGCTGAGCCCGGTGGCCGTGGGAGGAAGAGGAACCGGGCGGGGAGGGAGGAGGGGGCCTGGACGGGGCCGGGGGAGAAAAAGGGAGGAGCGGGGCCGGGGGCTGGGGGCAGAGCGGCGCTGGGGAGCGCTGCCAGCCGGAGGAGCGGCAGGAGGGAGGCGCAGCTCGGCGTAACCTGCTCCGCTGCCCGTCGGCGCTCGCCCCGCGGCGGTAGGGGACCTGCTGCGGGGGTATGGAAGAGCATGGGTACCCTTCCTATAGCGCCCGCAGCCCCGCCTGGGAGGAACTGGTAGGTACATGCGTGCCTCGCAGTTGCACAGGCATTTCCGACCCTTTTTCCTGCCTGTATTGTTCAGCCGGGGGGGTCGGGCTGTCATCCTCATCGGTGCTCTCCTCCCCCTGCCTTTCCCTTCTTCGGACCCCGCTCCGCACCGGAGCCCGCCCGCCAGCTCTCGTCCTCTCGCCGCGGGGGGCGGGGGGCGGAGGGATGGGGGGGGATGTGTGTGTGTGGGGTGAGTGGGATAGGGGGGAGAGCTTTTCGTCCCCGCCGTGTCCGACCCTTTGCTGGCAGGCTCGCCCCTCGGGGGGACGGGGAGTTCATTGCCCTTGCTGAGTGTCACTGCCCGGTGGGAAGCCTGGGATTAGCACCCAGAGCCTTGCCTCCAACTTTGCCGGGCCGGGGGGAGGGATGGAGGGGGGAGTGTTGGGTGTTGACACCGTTAAACGCCTAAACACTGCAAAAAGCAACGTGTCCAGTGTTGGGAGGCAGTTTCCAGAAGGAGACACTTATTTTTCCCTTCTTCTGTAGTCAGGCTGGGAATTGCCCCCCTTGCAGTGGGGCAGCAAAACAGGCCAGGGCTGGGGTACCCTGCTGCCAGCCTGCTTTGTGGGGTGCAGGGACAGTGGGTGCCTTTCAGCTGCTACAAAAGGAGGGGGCTGTCTAATCTGGCCAGGAAGAAAGCTGCGGTATAGTGGCTTTGTGGTTTGTTTAAGCAACTCGGAGACCCTCCTTCCAACCGAAGGAAATCATGTCACCGGCATCCTCAGGGAGCGATAAAATCAGATTTCCCTTTTCAGGGCCGTCTGGTCCCGCTCTTGGGCTTCTCTCCATTGTGCAAACACACACACACACACACACACACACACCAAGCAGGGAGGGCTAAAAATAGTCTTTGGGTAGCTGCTTGGGAGATTTCAGGCTATCGGAGAGGTCAAGGCTGGGCTGTCTCTGGCCCTGAACTTGGCGAGGTGATGTGAAGCCCTGACTCATGCCACTGCCAAGCTTCCCTCTAGATGGCTGTGCCACGCTTTGCTAACTCGCGGTGCTGGTCGGGGGCCCCGGTTTTATCTGTACACCCAGTTTGAAACAGCAGCTGGGGGAGAGGCAGGCTTTGCCCAGCTGTGCTGGCTGCAAGGAAAGCAGCAGCCCTGAACATACCCATGGTCAACTAAGTTCACCCCCTCCCCTGTAAGGGTTTGTAGCCCTCCCAAGTACCTTTTCAGTAGCCTCATTTTTGTGGTGTGAAGTTGAACACCCACCCCCCCCCAACCCTCCCCCTTCCTTCACTGCCCTCTGCAGTTCTCAAGCCCCGAAGCTGCTGCTGGAGATGCAGCTGTGATAGGGAAAACAGCTGTATGGGCGTTCTGGTAACATGGAGCTGACACCGAGCCGATCAGCCGAGGGAAACCCGGGAATTTTGCCTGGAGAGATGAAGACGTCGTGGGAGGAAGGCGGCGAAGCTGATTCCCGCGAACACGTTACCCTCTTAAACGGTGACATTTAAAGTGACTGCCGTCACCCGAAACTCAAACTCGGGAGGCAGGTGGATTGATTGCAGCCCCTCCGCCTGGAAGCGCCGGACGCAGCACCCAAACCCGTTTCCTTCTGTCTGCAGGGCTCAGATAAAGAAGCAGCGCACCTCTTCTCGCCGCCCACCCCTCCACCTCCCCCTCCCCTAGTAAGGGCCAGGATTTGGGTCATGTTTATCACTTCATCGCTGCATTTGTTAAAGAGTACATCCACGGATGCAGTTTTAAGGTTAACCACTGTGCTGTTTCCCTTTACAAGACTCTAATTTCAGCTAAACCACTCGATCCTTTACCTGGTAACCTGCTGATAAAATACAGAGTCTTTCTGGGAAAAGCCACAGCATTCTTCTTTGTATCTGCTGGTGAGCAGGCTTTTTATTGTACTAGGGGCAAAGAGAGATTTAGGTGAAGAACTGCATGATGAAGGGAATAAAAGCAGCGCCCAGACCTCTCCTTTGCTCTCAGAACATAGAGAAAGAGCAGCAGGATAAGGGAAACTATTTGCTGTGGGTTTTGAATGTGTGTGAGTTAATTAGTTATGCAGATTGTCAGAAGTCACTGAGAAGCAGCATTCCTAAGGCTGTCCTGAGGAATAACTGATGGACATCAAATGGAGCCACAACTTCTCTGCCAGGGTTTGGCTTTCCTGTGTGAAATTTCAAATTTCCATAAAAGCCTTCCCTTAGCCCACGGCTCACTTTGGAATGGAAAACCTCCTCCTCACTCCAGTAAGGGTTGCACCAGGCCCTCCGTGATGGAGGTAACCGAAAGAAATAGAAAACGTCAGGCTCATCCTGCATCCTTCCCAGAGAGATCCCATGGCTTTGGACTCAAACGACACACAACAGATGCCTTGCAAAGTTCTAGACCCGATTTTCATATTCTGTATGAGACTTGAGTCCTGACTTCACCATTCCCTTGTGGAATATGAGAATATTCCCTTGTGGAATGGTGAAGTCATCCTTGTGTGGATGGGTCCTAAGGCGTTTGCAAAGTCACTCTTTATTTTGATGACTTCCACTGGTTTACACCTTTTCACTCTGAAGCATGCTACACATCTTTGTAACTTGAAGTTACAGGATTGCCTTGGCTTCTCCTGAAGCAGCCACGAGTGATGTAGTTACACTCTTTAGCAGTGCTGTCTACACATTTTGTTACATTTTGGCTTTCCCGTTGGTAAGTAAGGAGGCCAAGAAAGAAAAACATCACTAACTTGATCTGCAGAGGGAGTTCAGACAGGCAGATCTGAAATTAAGTTGCTCAGCATGAGGAGCCTTGTTAAAAACTATAGTTATAGCTAACCACCAAAATTAGGAAAGATACAATAATAAAACCCATGAAAAATGTGTTGCTAACCTGACACATAGAGCACTACTCACCCAGATCCCCTCAGGACAACTTTTTGAGGTGTAGGGAAAAAAAAAATACTACCCTTCATAGAATCATAGAATGGTCTGGGTTGGAAGGGACCACAAGGATCATAAAGCTCCAACCCCCCCTGCCACAGGCAGGGCCACCAACCTCAGGCCTGGATCTACACAAGGTTGCCCAGGGCCCCATCCAACCTGGCCTTGAACACTTCCAGGGATGGGGCATCCACCACCTCTCTGGGCAGCCTGTTCCAGCACCTCACCACTCCTTCTGTAAAGAATTTTCCCCTAATATCTAATTTAAACCTTCCCTCCTTCAGCTTTAATCCATTCCCCCTTGTCCTGACATTATCTGCCCTTTAAAAAAGTTGATTCCCCTCCTGTTTGTATGCTCCCTTCAGGTACTGGAAGGCTGCAATGAGGTCCCCCCACAACCTTTTCTTCTCCAGGCTGAACATGCTAGCTCCTTCAGACTCTCCTTATAGGGGAGGTGCTCTTCATGAACCCCCTCTGAACCCTCTCCAACAGTTCTACATCTTTCTTGTATTGGGATACCTAGATCTGGACACAGTACTCCAGATGGGGTCTCACAAGGTCAGAGTAGAGAGGGACAATCACCTCCCTGGCCACCCCTCTTCTATTGAAGCCCAGGATACCATTGACCTTCAGTTTATAAATGGCAAAGTGACCTAGAGAAAAAGAGGTTAATACACTTGTTATGAAGGGAATCAGTATTGGAGCTGGAATACTTTATGTTCCTGGAATTCAGTAATGCATTAATCTGCACTATAACCTGTAATCTCCAGCACAGCCAAAGTGCATGTGTATTTGGGGTTTTTTGTACGTTGTATTTTAGTGTCACACATCCCATTTTTGGGACTGGAACGTGGTTAAGTTAAAATGCTCTCACAGTGCATGTGTGTACCCAGCACTTTGGGATTCTCTGAACAGAAAGGGCAGATCATCAGCTGATACCAACTGCTGTAGCACAAGTGATGTCAGCAGAGCTGTTTTGTATCAGTTGAGCATCTTCTTCTGAATGCCAACCTTTCTGTAGGTTTTCACCAGCCTTCCCCTTGCTTCAGCTAGGAAATTTAAGAAAAATGAAATTGAGCATGCAAATACCATGTGTGCTTTTAATGAATATCTCTGGAGACATTCAAGACCTGTCTGGACACCTATCTGTGCAATATGAGCTAGGGAGCTGCTTTGGCAGGGGGGTTGGACCCGATGATCTCTTGAGGTCCCTGCCAACTCCTACGATTCTGTGATTTAGCCCCACGTTCTTCAAGAGCCATGGGGATTTCAGTGTTCCCTTTTGTGCCATGGCATTCATAGCCATATTCACTGCCCTGAAACGTGCTTGTCAGTACTGCTCCTCTCAAGTCTGACATCCCTTGGGTAAACTTCAGCTATGAGATGAAAGGGGTGGAACCTTGGCTTCTCCATTCTGAAGAACTTGGTACACATCAGCTGACTGCAGGTTTTAGGACCTGTAATTTTACAGATTGCATTTACATGCTTCACAGAAACCATAATCCCACTGAGTTGTACTTGAGGGACTCTTTCTACCAGGTGCAGATGGAGTTTGTTACTACTAAAATCATCACATGAAGTTACCTGAGAGAACATTCCCAATACTTCAAAATTTTGTCACAGCACTCTGAAGTTTATCAAGATGTGATGAAAAAGACTCACTTGGAAGAAAACAGGCTGGTGCATTCCCTCCTTGTAACCCCAGGTTTGCATTTGGGCAGTCAGGAGAGAACATCACAATGGGTCAGCCCACAGTGCAGAAAGTGTGCAGAAGCTAGGGCTGATAGTTAAGCTCTGAAGTTGAACAGAAGTTGGAGAGTTGTATTTATTACCCATTTCACCTGCAGATATTTTTTACCAGTTATTATATATTTGAGATGAAACCTGGTGAAGGAAATCTGAGCTGTCTCTGCAGATGCCTAAGCAGGTCTCTAGATTCAACTGCTGGCATCGTACTAGCCACTGGCCGTCATATGTAAAATCCAGATGATTAGCTTGTTTTTTATTTTTCCATCTAATACATGATGAAACAGTGTATTTAGATCCATTGCTAAGTAGTCCACTGTTTTATAAAACAAGAATAATTTTTTAATTAACTTGCAGTGTAACCAATTTTAAAAGTGCTCTGAAAACAAACCAGATTAGTGTCTTGCTCTGGAAGATGCTGGTGCTGTGTGTTATGCCAAAACCTCAGTGGAAGGCTGGTATTGGAAATACATGTGAACCACCCACCTAGAGTTTTGAGAATCAAAGTCTAAATATGTATGGAACAAGCATCCAGATGATGTTTTATTAAACTCACACAAATATTCAAAGGTCCAAATTTGAGGCCATTAAAAGAGTCACCTTCTGGGGTCATCGGTACAGGCAACTTCATGATCTTCCCAAGTTCAGAGCTTTTCCCCTTGCTGTCTTGTCTCTCCTTCCCAACTGAATTTGGGAAGGTAGTCCCCATGGGTGGAATGCCTACTTGCAAACAGTTTTGCACGTAACTTCACACAGGATCCTAGACCTGTGATACGAATCCATAGCAGTCACATGCACTGATATTTGGAAAGCTTTTTTTCCCACGTGGGAACGAATCTAGCAGTAACTAGTGTTGTTCAGCTAGTGCTGTTTAGTTCAGTTGAATTTTAAATGGAGTTAGTCAGTCTTGCTAGCATTCTGCTAGCACTAAGTGTTCCTCAAATCGCAGTCGCAATTACATGTAATACACGTTAGCATTAATTAGCAGAGCATCTTGTCCTCTTGCAATGTTAAATTGTCATGTACCCTCAAAAGACACAAGGAATTGCAGTGAGACCTGTTCTGGCATTATTTGCTACTCCTGCAAATAAGGTGAAGAGGAAAAAAGGAGGATGGAAAGAACAAATGTCCGTAAACTTTGCTCTTAGCCTATCTCTCTTCCTAGCTGTGCCCTAAATTAATTAACTGTACAGTGGTATGTACTTGCACTTGCCCAAGTTTGATCCCACTGCTTTGGAAAAGGAGGACGCTCCCTCAGGTGCAAAGACAAGACAGAGTTAGTTTCACAGTTAGCCTGCAAGGAAAAGGGACTATGTGAGAACTTAATCTATTTTGAGATGTGGTATTAACGGTAGGATTTAGGCCTTATTATTATTCTGTTAGGGGCCGTAGCTAATACAATTGAAATTCCTTTAAAATCTAACTTCATAGAAATTTTAACCATTTTTTAAAAATGTATCTTGTGACAGTATAACTAAAGCGATCCTATGGGAAGGAGGGTGGTGGAATTGCATTTGAAGTACCTGCTGCAGTGAAGACAGAACTAAGCAAACAAACGGGCAAGGTTTCACCCAGTATTTCTTTCCCCTACTGCGAGTAGAAGTCCCAGTAGAAGGAATGGGGTGCTCTGGATTACGTGGAATGAAGATAGCGGCGAGGTGTCTGCAGTGCAGGACAGGTTGTACACTGTGGGTTTGGCTTGGTTTCTCATTAGCTGCTTTGTACTTCGGTTCTGCGGCGTCGTATTAGTGTATTCAGAGATGTCAGTTCCCTTCCTAGAAATATAAATAGACTTGTGGGAATATAGAAGCCGCAAGTATTGATTGCTTGCTTATGTTTAATCGGGTCCGTGCAGCTAGGGAGTCGTGTGTTTTATTTAGTATCGCTGTGATTTAAGTGCTTATTTTGAACACTGACTGCATACAAGCCACAACAATTTCGGAGTCCCACAATTCAGAACATGTGGTGACATTTCAAGACCGCGTGAGCTGCCAGATCCCAGATGAAAAGGGAAAACTGACCCTTTCCTTCCCCGAAAGTAAAAGCTCCCCTTCTGCAAGGACAAGAAGGAATAGAACACCAAGACAATTAAAACGGTGTGAGAAAACGACTGGAAAGCAATGTACGCATTTGCCAAAATTGCCCAACGCTTTGAGGCTGAAGGATACCGCGGGAGCGAGCGGATGGAGGGGGGGATAAGGAACCCATCACATTAGATGCCGTACATCCATCCGAACCCCAAAACACATCCCGGGCCCCCACGGGTGTGCTACTCGGTCCTCACCCGTGACGGGAGAGCACACGGGAGGGCCACCCGTGTTTGGAGCCGGACGGGTTTCACTGTGCTTGCGGGAGATGTTTGAAAGCTTGGCTTTCCGCCCCCCGCTGACCGTCACCTGGTTCTGTTAAAGCTCGGGGAGGGCGCCTGGTGCGGGGCGTGAAAGGCAGGCGCTCAGGTACCGGGGGGCCAGGTCCCACCTCACCAGCTCTGCTCACCGGGGCGCGGGGACGTCCGGGGAAGCCCGAGCCGGTGCGGGGGGTGCCGGGGGCCCTCCCCACCCGCTTTTCCCCAGCCTCGCCCCTCGGACTCACCCCGGCGCCGCGGCGCTCACCTGCGGAGCGGCCCCCCCCAACCCTGAGCCGGCCCGGCCGGCGGGGCGGCACCAGCACCCGCCACCGTTCGCCGCCCCCTGGAGCCGGCGGCCGCTCCCGGCGGCTCCCCGGCGGCAAGGAAGCAGGGGGCCGGGCCCGTCCGCCCCGGCTCCGCCCGCCAGCGGGTGGCGGCCCTCCAGCCCCCCGCGAACGGGGAGCGGCACCGACCGTGGCAGGGCTGGGGTGCGGCCCTTCCCCCGTCAGAGGGGGCGGCGGAAGATGGCGGCCAGGCGGCCCGCTCCGCCAGAGCCCGGCTTGGTCCCCGCCGCCACCGCCTCCGTCTCCTCCCCTCCGCGCCGCCTCTTTCCCCACCCTCCCTCGCCACCTCCTCCTCCTCCTCCTCCCCGGGGAGGGGAGCGGCAGCGGCTGCCCTGGCTGAGCCGGGCTCGTGTGCTCTCTCTCGGCAGGAGTCCGGGAAGATGGCCGGGGCCGAGGCGGGGATGAGCAGCGCCGGGATCCCGCAGCAGCCCCAGCCCCAAACCCCGGCGGCGGCGGGGCCGGCGGAGGAGTCGTCGGACAGCGAAGGAGAGCACGAGGGCCCCCAGAAACTCATCCGGAAAGTGTCCACCTCGGGCCAGATCCGCAGCAAGGTAAGGGGGGCAGGAGCCGGCGAGCCCCGCTGCCTCCGGGACAAGTTTCTCCATCCCCATCCAAAAGCGGGGTCATCCCGGAGCTGGGGGCGGCCGCTGCATCCCGCCCGCATCCTCGGGAGCGACGGCGGCGGGGGAGGGGGGGTAGGAGGGTGGGAGGCAGCCGTGCCTCTTCCTTCCTTCCCTCTCCCCTCCTCCCAGTCCAGCTGTTGCGTCCACATCTGTCCCCGGCTGGCAGGAAGAGCCCCCCGGGGCGGCGGGGCTCCGCGGGGCCGGAGGGGAAGCCGCCTGCCCCGGCGGCCGGCAGCCGCCCTGCCCTGCCTGTGGCGTCCTGGGTGTGGGGGGAAGCGGCGGGCTGCCTCCCTCCGGCTTCTCTTCCTCGGCGGCGGGCACCGCTGCGGCGGGGATCCCGCCCTGCCCCCCCCTCGACCCTCCCCAACAGCGCGGGTGGGCTGTTTCAGCGAGCCCTTCCTCACTAACTTTTCGTTCCCTCGCCCCGTCTTCTTCACCCCCGGCCCGGGGGGGCCCGCCGCCGTGCGCTCCGCCGGAGCGGCGGGCAGGGAGCCCGCGGTGGCACATCGGGCTCCCGTTTGGGAGCGGGAGTGCCGCGGGGCGGAGGTGGGGGGGGGGAGAAGCGCCGCTGTCGCTTTGCGAAGCACCTCGCGGGGCAGGAGCGAACTTCGGTGCATCCTCGGTCGTGGGGCTGGGTCCGTAAGGCAGCTGTCACAGCTTCAGGTTAATGCGGGTTTTTTGGCTGACTCGGGCTGCCGGAGGCATCCTGGTGGAATTAACTTTTTGATGGATGGAGTATTTATATCGCGGGGTTTTTTTCCCTGCACAATGAACTTCAACAAGCATGCATTTGAATCACCAGACCTGACTTGCTTTTCTGCGTCGAAGGATCCCACAGCTTTCTTCAAAGCGGGGTCCGCATCATTCAGTGATGGGGTCTGTAGAAGACCCCGCGGGGGGGAGGGGGGGGGAAAGCCTGTGGGTGCCGTGACATCGAGATCGGGGTTTTTTTGCTGTAAGCGTCTTGTTTGAGGAGCAAAGTGCAGGCCCGGGGAGATCACTCTTAGGGTTTGATTTGTGCACAATAGGTCATGTGTTGTTTCCTTTGCAGAGCACCCATTAAAGTTAGGCAGGAGCTGTTTGTGGAGTCCTGTCAGATTGTTGCTGTTCTTCTTTCGCCCGCTACATTCAAAAGGTAGCCGCCTTCAAACAGAAAGCATTGATTGTTGAACTGTAGCTTTATGCCAGTATGCCAGGTGGAAAGCAATTTTTTCCTGAAACCTCCTAAGCTCAATGTGTCATCTCCTTTTATTGCTGGATGTTAATTTGGCGTTTGCAGGTGTTAGGCCTGGCTGAAGGGGGGCTATAGTAAATCATGTGCAACTGTTGCACCGTGTTGAATCCCTACACAAACTTTCAGCTTTAAGGCTGCGCCTGTGTGGTGGTCTTCAAAATGTTTTACAAGTGACAGAGTGTGGTGCTGCCTTAGAGGTGGCAGTGTTAAACGTGTCCAAGGGTTTGCAGTCATAGGGCTTGATTCCTGTGTAAGGAAAGTGTGGATTATGTACGTTAACTGGGACAGATCTGGAAGCATGAAATTCCAGCCAACTCTTACCAACTGTTAGCAGTCGGAAGCTGTGATGGCCTGAAGTTCTATGACAGCTCTTTAAGTGATGCTTGTGCTTATCTTCGTTTGCATCTCTGTTCTATTTCTGTGAATCAGATATATATAGGAAAAGCTGACTGCTGACATAATCGGAGTCGTAAAATGATGCTGTACTGTTGCAATTTACAATAATATGCAACCCCGAATATAAACATCTTTCTTTCCATTTAATTAAAAACAATATATCTTTGTTAAAGTTGAGACCCGTGTTAAATAATTCAGTAGCACTTTATAACTCATGATGCATTATTTAAAAGTAGCTATTTTTAGACAGACAACTCCCATTTAGTTTAAGAGTGTTGTATGTTTGCTGTTGTAGTAGTTGGTGATCAGTGGTTACATGAAACCACTAGAGCAAGGCACATCAGGGAGCTGCTCTTTTACCCAGCTAGTCCCTTTCATTCAAATTAGATTTGTCAAGCTTCACTTACTTTGCGAACGCATTTGTAAGCTAAGGTTTTAATTAAATGGATTGGGTTTGTCTTACAGCTAAGAATAGGCTTTTGAAAGAACCCGAAACATGTATATTACATTTATCATTGGTGCTTGAGGGCTGCTCAACGCCGTGCTGTTTTTCTCCAGAGGTTGCTTATATACTTACTTGAAACATTTCAGCAATGAGATATTGATTCCTTAGCTCAGAACTATACCCAAAAGTCTCTGCTGGTAATTGTTTTTATTTTACTTAAGGAAGATGTTATTTTTAGATGTTTTGGTACAGTTGATCACTTGTGAAAGCTACCATATGGTAATACTTTGCAGACGGAATCATTCAGGAGTGGGTTTTCTTTTAACGTGTGTATAATAAGGTTTAGCAAATGCATGTGTAAGAGCAAGCCCCTGTCGCCAGCACAAAGTCTAAAGATTTCTATCACCTGTGGTCCTCAGAGGGAGTTTCCAAGCTTTGCCCTCTTCTTCCTAAACACAAACAATTAATTGTTTGTAATTGGGGCAGGAGGTTAAAACCAGAATGGGATAATGGAAAAAGAAAAAAAAAAAAGGGAAAAAGAAAAAAGAATAGTGTATTGGCAGATGTAACCACACTGAGGTTCATTGCTTGTTTGTGATACGCTAATCATATGCTTACAGTTCTACTTAGAAAGCCCTTGTCCAGTTTTGCTGTCACTTGTCCCTGTCGACCAGCAGCTTCCTCTGCAAATTGCTGGCTTGATTTCAGTGAAACTACTTTTTCAGTAAGTGGTTATGGGAAGCGGGTGGGTGACAGGGCCAGATGCTCGTGTAATTTCGACTATGTGTGTATTTTTAATTTATGCATATGTTTGCCTCACGTTTTTAGAGTACTTTAAAGGCATGTCTGTGTCAAAATGTGGCCATTTTTAATTCCCCCAAACAGAAAGCTGGAAGAACAATGTGTTTTGGTGTCCGCAGACCCAAGGAGGAGAGAACAAGTTGCTGTGCAAAGGACTAAACTATTCTTTGGGTCAACACGTTCTTTGTGTCTCAGAGCTCTTTGTTCAAACACCAGACTAGCTTAAAGAGTGACACTGTGGCATTAATGTCTTTAGGGGAGTCAGGACCAAAATTAATTAGTACTTCTCTGAGGTTAAAGCCAGCATCTTTAAACCTCATCCTGGAAGCTGTTGCATCTGTGAAGCTTGTATGTGTTCCCTGGAGTAAGTGCAAGGGAATAAACGGGTGGCAGGTACCCTGTGAAATTTGAGCAGTTTTGAACTGAAATTCCCTGTTGAAACAGTTTTTGATGTTTACCCCACAATTTCCCCCCCTCTGGGAGACTCGAATATTTAAGTCCATAAAATGTGTCTTGGTAAATAAAACATTTTTGGAATATACATTTGGGTTTTTTTTTTTTTTTGGAGGATTTTGGAAGATTGTAGACAGTTTTGAAGTAGTATATACACGATGCTGTACAAACACTGTTCTGTTGGGCATTTAAGTCGTGGAAAGTCCTCCACACGTCTGCCTTAAATTTGCCTTCTTAACGTTCAAAGATACTGGTTAGGACAGGCAGCGTCAGTGCCTTTCTTAAATGAAACAGATGACTTCAAACCTTTGGGACTGCAGCCCGAAAAACTCTGCCTGTCATCAGCTGGGTTGTAGTTTCTTTAATCACTGGTGCAAAGTACATTCCTTAAAGAGATGATCTTGCTCCATCTTGAGTTCTTTATAGCTGGGACCTGTCGGGACGGGAAGGTTCAAATTAGAGCCGACGCGTTTAAAGTTCGGCTCGTCTTGGGGGCGACACACAAGATTAATAAATGAAGTGGTCCCTGGATGCTTGGAAGTAGTGTTGTCAGATGAGCACAGTTCTAGTTCCTACTCTTGTCTCAAGTACTCTCTGCTAAAAAGTGGATATAAAGAATAGCACTTTCACTGCTGACCTGGCTTCCTACTTTAATGGGTCCGTGTGCAGTTAATGGGAAAGCTCTGCTGGATAGGTGTTTTGCTCTTAAATCTCCATTTGGGCTCCTGGCTTGTGTTTATTTTTGGCTGAAGCAGACATTCTGGAGCAGAAAGTATAAATCAGGAAATGCAAGAAAATAGGGTGTATTGAGCGAGATAAACACACTTGTAATGTATCCGGGAGAATGGTTTCTTCCTCTCCTTCACCCCCAGTGGGTTTTGTTAATAATGAGAACTATTGTAGCATGGGAGATGTTCTCAAACACAGGGGTGCTGTAATTAGTGTAGATGATATGGTGCTGTTTAGTTAAATGGCAAGAGATGTTACAAGAATGAACTTATTTGGAGTATATCTATATATATGTATAGATATAAAAGATAGTCTAAATAATTCTGGAGAAATAAAAGTAAATCAATTAAATTCCCCACCATGTTTTTATTTGCCTTAGTGGATAACACTAGCCATTTAGGAACTGAGCCTTCACAAAGTTTCTAAACTCTTCCATATGGTGACATTTGACAGCGCCAAGTCCCAGTAGTCACTTCCTGTTTGTTTCTGGTATACATTTCTCACCGACTACCATAGCTTGTTAATTCACCTAAGTGTAAAACGCTGTGGTTGATGCCTGTGTTAGAAGTCACGAACCTCATACTCTGCAATGTAACCTGCTTTGTCTGGCTTTGACCGTTGCTGATTTCCTCAGCTAAGTAGCAGTTTGTTCCTTTCTGGTAAAGGAAACATGACTTTTAGATACCAGAAGTTCTCAGGAGAATGCTACAGTAGCAAACTCAACCCTGCTGTGGATCCTGGATGTGCATTAGGATTCTTTGGACTTCCACAGCTTCAATATGTATTGTAATTTGCAATTTATTTTGCAACAGAGGTAACGTATAATATCACGAAGCTTTATTGTTGTCTTTACACAGCATGGGGCAGAACTAAAGTGACTGAGTGTGTCCAAATTGTCCTCAAGTGTCTTGGCACCTGGCAGTGCCTACAGAAAAGATTGAAGGGTGCTGTAGAATATCTTTCTGCAGTATTTGTAGTTTTCATCATTTTCTCTCTGTTGTTAACTTAGTTGCTCAGTACGTGCACTGTATAGGCATCTGTGGTGGGCATCTGTGGTGGGCATCTGGCCTCCAGCCAAGGTTAAACCACCACACCATCCTTCCCAAAATGTTTCACCAACTTTTTCTCACAACTGTTGTAAAATCTCTGGCAAATTCGATTCCCTCCCTCCATCCAGGGGTCCTTAGCCTAATTTTTAACTGAAATAGTCAGAACAGGTTCATCAGTATATGCTCCTGGTATGTGCAGACACACAGGGGCACAGAGTAGTATATTTAAGTTTTCATATACGTATTATTCGGTTCTAGATTAGGCCTGGACAAGGCAAACCAGTTTTTAGTGTCAAATGGTATGCAATATTTATTGCTTCTCATACCTGCTGTATCTCTGTGTAAGCTTTCAAAAAAAAAAAGGTCTATTAATGGAAAATTTCAGCTGGTGATGTGATAGTTTTGGGAAGTTAAAGTGACTGAACGCGCTACGTAGATGTGAGCAGGCTTAGAATGGAAAGAGTTACACTATTTAAGGCACAGTGGTCATTACCACTCCAAATCCTGACACATGTTTGTATAAAACTGAAATGAAATCTGCTAAGGCATTTTAGTGATGCATGCATTGGCAAAGCTTAAATTGCTAGCTCAGTACCAGAAAGGAGGAGCTTGGTGCGTTTTTAGTAGGTATTTGCAAGCAAGTCTTCAAAGAAAATGTTCCTTTTGTTTGTTTGTTTGAAATGATTTTTTATTTCTAGACTCTTTAAAGGATTAATGCTATTTTGTGCTGAAAAATAAAAGGGATTCTCTTTTTTTTTTTAACTTTCCCCCAGCCAGCTGGTGAGCTGTGAATGTGAAAAAAAAAGACAAGATAATCACACTCTCATCTTTAATATAAGAGATTTTGATTGTTTTGTTCCAAGGAGCTGGGGAATGCTTTTCTGCCAAAGAGATCAGGTGAAACACGATGAGCTGCTTGTTCAGTTTAAAGAGCATTTCTGGTTTTAGAAGCGCAATAAGAGGCTAACTCAGGAATAAATGAAACTGGGAATCCCTCTCTGAGATGCCTTATCTTGTGAACTTTATGTGCACAGCCCCGAAGACACATAACAGCTGTGCCAGGACTCAAGAAAGGACGATTCTATAGCTGGACCTTTATCCATGTAAGGCTATATAGATAATTTGTTGGCATTTTGAATTGTTTCCAGCAGTTCCATCAGAAGCCAAGGTGGAGGATGATGTATGACTACTGTATGACTAGCTGGACTAGCCAAGTTAGTTAGGGTATCTGTAGCAGAATATATAGAATGCACTGATTTTTTTTTAAACCTGAAGTAGTGATCACAAGAATAGTCAGTCTGGCTATCACAAAGCCTTTATCTGAAGGGAAGCATTGAATCCTTTTGATTTACAGAAGATGACAAAAGGCAGCTTAGACCAATGTTTTGCCCTGGAAAGCACCAAAAGGCTGTCTGTTTGTTTTTAAACAATGTTATTCTTATTCTCTCTGAACTCTGACCAACTGTGCTTCTTGTAAGGGATCTGTAGAACAACATATATAGCCTGGAGACCTCCAAATCTAAGCGCAGCCATTGACGGTAATATGAAGTGGTGTGTGTTTGCGTGTGGATTTATTGAAGCTCAGGATATGGAGGTTTTCTGTATAAAATAATGCCTCTGTAGTCATCCTTATGTTTTGGTTTCTTTCTTCTGATAGGGGTTAACTAAGGCACAATTTGGTGTCTTGTCAAGGTGGTTAGTAGCTCACTTGCAGAGGAACCACAAGACCAGTATTTTGTTCTGGCTGGCCATTAGGTTTTTTGAGATTCTTTATAGTTATTTGTAACGTGGGTGGCTGTGATGTTATAAAGTTATTGGCAGCATGGCCAGCTTTGCTCATTTTTCCCTGTTTGGTACTTTGGTACCTGGACTTTGTCTTTTATGAAGAGAGATAACTCTGTCTTTCACCTTTGTATCTGCCACAGCCTTATGTTACTGTTTTATCCTTTCTCCTCCTGCCTACAAAAAGTAAGTTGTGTTCTCCAAAATCTCCTTTTAAAACATTAAGGACAGGCTACTAAATTAACAATTTACAATTTAGCCATAATTGGAGCTATGTTATACCAAGTTCAACCCCCAACTCCCCATTTGCTAGCAATGGCAAAAAAAAGAGAAGCCTATCCTGGGGGCATACACGTCCTCCACATGAAAATAAAAAGAGACCTCATTCTTTCTTAATGTAAACATTACATTTTTCACAGCAAACAAGCTTAATGCTGACCCAAAATAAATATTATTTCATTGATATGCTAAAAATAAGACCACTGCATTAGATGCTATTTAAAAGGAAATAAGAGATTTATTCTAGTAAAACATTTAAGCACATACTGAAACACTTCAGTTGTCCTGTACACTTTTATATGATTAATTACTTCTTAAAATTAAGCCGGCACTTAAGTGCTTGTTGGCTGTGGGCCATAAAAATTTTGTACATGAAGTCAGAACGTGGTTGACTTATAAAACTTTTACCATGTAGGAATTAGCCTGATAGATTGCACAGTTATGAAGAAAGGGCAAATCTTTTTTTTTTTTCCTTTTTGTTTTTCCCCCCCCTCCAGCTGAGTTTTTCATTTGATTAATGTTCCCATTTAGGAATATTTCACCGCTTAGATACTGAAAGCACAATAACAAAAACCTGAGCTATACTCCTGGGAGAGTTAACGTTACTGTAATGAATTCAGCAAGGTTTTACACTTGATGAGAATTTATTTATTAGATGGGATTTATGAAGATCTGAACCATTTATTTCCTTGCCTTTAAACGTTTGGGGTTTGCAAATGGTGTGAGATCGTGCTACGTTATTGTCACTTAGCAACCTTAATAGGGTTTTTGAAGCTGAATAGTAGCTTGTGGGTGATGAGTCTCCCCATGTATTTTCTGGGTGGGAAGCAACATGAGCCCCTGTGTAGGCAACTGCTCGGAGGATGCGTGTCCAGCTCATGCCAGGGTCTTTCTAGATGCCCTCACTGAGGAGAGCCGGCTGTGCCCTTGGTGTCATTTTGCACTTCTGGCATACTTTCGTGCTGGGAAGATCTGCCGAGGTTTTTCATGCCTGCGGAGATTTAAGTGGATCTAAAGGGCTGTCATGCTGCTCTGGTCAGTTATGTCCTGTTGTGTGATTGCTTAAATTTAGCAACCGAGTTTGACTGGCTTCAGTTTCACAGCTTGTAGTCCTTATTGCCACTGTGATGCTCTGGAGCGAGGGGGAGGTCGGTGTCTTCCCAGCTCTCGGAGAAAAGGGTGGTTTGCTCTGGTTCAGCTAAGGATGTCAAAGGGTCAGCCTGGCCAACCAGTGGTCCCGGCCACCTGTCGGGCAGAGACTTCTTCCCTCCCTGTGCACACTTTCTGTTGATTGTGAGGATGGGCACATAGTTCTGTGTTTGTTTTAATGCTCCCATAGAGACATCTTGCTTCTTGTTCTCTCCTTCCTTTCCTGCCTGCTGCTGTCAGGGTTTCTTCAGGAATTTGAACAGAGAAAGGATGACATCCCATTTCCTTTCAGCCTGTTGCCTCTGCAAGGTTTCTCCCAGTAATCCCCATAAAGAGAGTAGCTTCCCAAACCACAAATTTGCTGAGCATGGAGTCTCAGAGAGGGTGCAGATATGTAAGGTTGCTCCTCTGGGTAGTTTCACTCTGCCCTGCCTCCTCCTTCAGTGGTAGTGATTAATCTTGGGAGCAGACGGTGCACTGTGGAGCTAGTGACCTGAAAACTAATGTGACTTTTTTTGGGATTTTTCAGCTATTACTGTAATTTTTTGCCTGATGTCTTGGGGAACTTCACACAAGTTACTCTATAGACAAACATTGATTGGCTTCAGTCTCCAGGGTCTGTTAAAGTGAAAAAAGAGAGAGAACAAAGGGTAGAAGGGGGTTTGGTGTGTCAAGGATTATTCCATCACTGAAAAAATGTGGTGGTGTTCAAGGTGAAACAGTAATTCTTTCTACTGTATATTAACATGATATAATACATGGATTCTGCCTGGAAAGAATGCCAAGAAGATGCAGGTCTGCAACGGGGATAGTGTGAGTGAGTTACCTGGGTGTGAGATGAAGAGCCAATGGTTCTGATTAAACCAGAGCTTTTAAGGTAATGAAAAAAAAATTTTTATAATGTATACAGTTTCTCATTACAGGCAAAATAAAAAGGAATAACCTTCAGAGGCACCTGTCTGATGTTGTTAAACTTTCTTTTCTTTCCCCTGAGTGAGTGAACTTGTTTACTCAAACTTTGCATATAACCTGGAAGTCTGCACAATAATGCTTTTGTAGAGGGGAAAACTGAATTTAAGAAAATTTGTTCATGCATCTGAGTTAGCTGCATCTTTGGTTTGGGTTTTGGGTTTGGTTTTTTTTTAATGAATGAATGCTGGGCTAATACACATTTGTATGCTGCTTCTTGCTTGCTTCTGGAAGCAGGCAAATTTCAGGAAGCAAAGAAAGGACCTTTACCAGTACTGAGTCCACTGGTTAACATTTTATAGAGAGAACATTCTGGTCAACATGCCTCAAAACTATGTGCAGGCAAGATAAAATTTATACCTGAGACATTTTACTGCTTAGGCCAGTGGTGTCCAACCTTCCCCAATAATCCACTGGCAAGTAAGCTTTCAAAAATTCAAAGGCAGTTACACAAGGTAGGGTCTGTGCTTGCATCTTGTCTAGCAGATAACAACCTTTTCCCATTGCCTACATTAAAAAAAAATAAAATAGTCTGGGCTTCAGAGGGTTGACAGATTTCTATCTGTGCCCCTGATACTGCATCACAAAACTCTGTTCTGCTGCTTCTTCAAAGGAAAAGAAGATCCTAGTAAGGACTGAACTTCTGACGAGCTCTTGTCAAAAGCAAGCTATTAAATGTGCTGGCGGTGTCAAGCTGTATGCTTAAAAACCCATCAGTGCTTTTGTGTATTATCTCATGTTACCTGGAGTTGCCAGGTGAATGCAACTACAGTGAACAGCTATTTTTTTTAAAAAAAAGAATACTTAATCTTTATTACAGTTTCTTTAAGCTTTGTATTTTCCCATAGTTCTGATTATATGTACACTTCAGATGATCTTACTTCGTGCATAAAGACACCAGCAATTCCATGCATGTGTGTGTTTTTATGTGAAACAATACTGACTTTTTTTTTTTTTGCTTGTACTGTTTAGGGTGAAAAAAGATCAGTTTTTCACTTAGTTGCTGTGTGCACCACTGAGGAGGAGATAAAAGGAGTTTACATCACAGGTTCTGCTCCTTCCCCACCCTTCCTCAGCCAGGGTTCTGCTGCCAACAGTTTTACAAAGAGCTCGTATTTCAAATTACCCTTTGAGCCCATGATAAACCTGTGTCCCTGGGAGGCTGTCACACAGTGAGGAGTTGGAAATGACTGGGAAATATGATGTTTTTCTGTTTGAGTTAAAAAAATATAATGAAATAAGTCACAGCCAGGGGAAGAGACAAATGAGCTTCTGCTGAATTTTATGCTAGGGATGATTATACCTTTTCTTTCAAATATACACCAAGGTTATTTATAGCTAATCCATGGCTTAAATTACCATGTGTGTGAGAGGTTATAAAGAGGGACGTTTTCTAGAAAAAAAAATATTTATGGGGGTTGTTACAGAATCAGAATAGCAATTTGGGCTGGAAGAGACGTCGGGAGGTCATCTGGTCCCATGCTTATGCTCAGAGGAGGGATATTTTCAAAGCAGTGTTGGATTGCCCAGAGCTGTGTCTCTCTGAATGTCTTACAGATGGCTAGAATATGGTTCCTGATTTACTTCAAATTAAGTATTCTCTTTCTTCCTTATACACAGGTGTGTCTGCTGAGGGAGATTTTTCAATATTTAAAGGCCTGCTTAACTACCTTCAGAAGCAAAAAAACCCCACCTCCCATACCTTATAACATGGAGCAGGAGTGAAATGGTGTGGTTGCTGTCTATTTATAGATTCAGAAATGTGCCAGTGTACACTTATTATACCTAATTAGGAGCATTCTAAATAACCTTTTGTTTGCATTACAGATAAAACTATGTGATTGCAGATCGATGGCATGGAATCCTGTCATGCCTTATCAAGGTCTAAAGTCTTTCTCCTCTCTCTAAATTAAACCTCCCTGGACTGACTTCTGTTTCAAATAATCTCCCTACTATAGCTGTGATTTATTTTCTGTAAGACCATTTGTGTGCTGCTTTAGTTAAAATTTGAAAGTTAGAATCTTAAGAGGCATTTGGGGGAACTGGGAACTAAACTAAACTAGAATTTTCTACCAAAGGAAATTGCAAGAGCTGGAATTATTTCCATGTTTGTGTTTGTTTCTGATGTCTTTCTGCATCACATTCTGGGGTTTGACTGAGACAGAGCTGGTCAACATGCAGTTGAGGGTATCTGGGTAGTGCTGCAACATACTCACCACTCTTCCCACGTCACTGGAGGTGATTCTACACCTCTTGCAGGTGGTGACAGATAACTCAGAGGTCATCAGCATGGTACAGGATAGGACCCATCTAAATGCAGCAAAGAAATGCCTGGCATAAGGACTTGTTAAAATCCAGGTTTCTTGACCCTTTGTGTCCTGGATATACTTTTAATGCTTTCCATCTGGTAAATTGTTTGTCATGGAAGTGATTATAAAACTTCTTAACCTATGCACTTTGGTTGAAAGACTGTATGTCTCTTGTTTGAACACAGGCGTGATCTTTCCTTTTATATCACCCTGGACCACTTAAACTTTGTCAGTTGTTGCTAATACCACTGATCAGTTCTGCCACAGCATGTGGTGATGGAGAAACACTGATTCCTGTTCTTCCCCCCAAGGTGTTATGCAGTACTCAACCTCTGATTCTCCATGTGTGCAGAATTCTACTGTACAGAAAACACCTTATGTGCTTTTCTTTCACTGGGGAGGTATGCATTTAACTTACACAAAACGAAATTTATGCTAAGATGTATGACAAAAATAATATGCAGTGTCTCCAGAGAAAAATAGTTGCTAGAGCTGAATTCAGCTTGAAAAAAAATGATCAGTGATGAATGCCTAAGAATATGTGCCAGGCTGTAGTACTGCTGCCTTAGAAACACGTGTAATAGAACTTTTGTTCTCTGGGTAGCTACAGACTGTATAAAATTACTATTCATCTGATAGGTATAGATAAGGAAAAATGTTCTGACATCTAAGGTTTAATGGTGGCTTTTGTTTTAATTGCAAAATTACCTTATTTTTAGATGTAAAGGTTGAAAATCACCAGCAGGATCTTATTAAGTGGTATAACAGGCTGAGTTTTTCTGTTCTTTGGAGCCTCCTAAATTTGAATGAATCTCTATTTAATTTTTACCCTAGGGAATGGAGCTTACAGAGGGAATTTCTATAGGTCCTATCTGAAAATTGTTTATTCTTTATTATTATTATTATTATTCCTTAATAATTGTATATAGCTTGGTTATTCTCATCTTTACAGCTGTTTCTTTCAGGTTTAAAATTCAGGAAAAGCAGTGCCAGGCGTGAAGCCTGAAGTTCAGGCAGTTCCTTGACAAAGTTCAGAGTAGCGCCTATTATAGAAGCACTGTTTATATAGTTCCAGTTAAGAACATCATAGCATGTCTATTACAACTATCTCCTTTTATATATCAGCTATAAAAACTAATTCTAAACTGAAACAAGAATGTGGTCTGGGTGTTTTATTGCTCGGGGTTAATATATAGCGAAAGCCTGTTTGAGAGGATTCAAGAATAAATGCTGCTCATGATGGCGGTCTCTTGGCAACCTATGCTGGGCTCGGTGCATATAGACAAGCAGCTGCCTGAGCATTGGTGGGAGTTTTTTTGTGGTCTTTGTTATTTTCACAAGTTGCATAGAGAAGAGTATGATTTGAAATGTCAGCATCCTGGGATTTGGATAAGGAGGGGGGGAGGTGGAGGCGCTTAGCATTCCTAAAAGCTTCGGCGGAAGAGTGAAGGATGGAGAGGGCAAGCCAGGAGAGTTTCATCAGGGCAGTTTAAATGGATAGTAACGTGTGGGACAGCTTCCTTCTGAAGCTAGATCAAAGCAGAGGTAGAGGATTGTTTGCAAACAGCAAAGTAACTTGGGAACAGCTTTCTGGGCAGTGTTTTGGAGACCTGGAACTACACATCCCGGTGAATGCTTAGCTTGACTGTCTCTTTCAGTGATCTCTGTCTTCTTTCTTTTTTTTTTTTTTTTTGGCCTGGGTGTGAGCATAATGTTGCCAAGAACTAAAACTGTTGTAGCTTCTAGGGTGCCTTCACGTGTCCTCACAGCCAACAGGCTTAAATGAAGGCTCAGTGGAGGAGAGGGTGCTCAGTGCATCAGTCAGGAAGGATGTTGTACTTGATCCACTTGTGTGTAACCTCCTGCTGTGGACAGAGAGCCAGATGTAAAGAAATAAGGAGTAACTCTGGAGTATAGGACTCTGTGTGTGATTTTAGTTGTGAACTATGCTTAGTGCACACGTAACTTTTCTGTGTTCATAGTAAACAGATGACACTGAGGAAGTTTATAGGGAACAAGAAACAGGATTTAAGTGTGACTCCCACATGTGTGGGCCTAAGTGGCCTGGTCAGTAAGGTGACCTGTACCTAGCACCATATCAGGTATTGCCTATCATTATGGCTTTGTAACAGCTTTTCTACTGGAAGCTAGTGATGATTATGGGACATGCTTAGTCCTGTGGGTGGATCTTAAAAGGGAGGATGGTGCCTGGAGGGCAGAGTTCAATCTATGAAATTGTTCATTATTTTTCTGTAATCTGTAGTTCCTGAGGCGCTCCATGGTTTTGTTTTCCTTATTTCTCCTCAAGTGGGTCCTTACCCATTGATTAATTGTGGTGTTTCCTTTAAGAGTATATTTGTAATTGCTGATATTAGAGTCCAAATAGTAAAATATGACTGCTTGTCTTCCTAAAAATCCAGCTAACCCTTCTCATCTTTTAGGAGTGAAATGATGAGGGTTGGATTTGATGATCTCCAGAGGTCCTTTCCAACACCTACAATTCTGTGATTCTGAGATGATGTTCTAAGCCCTGTATGTCTTTGGAGGATAGGAGCTTACTTTAATTTAGAAATATTTGTTTCCCCAGTTGTCTGTTACACAAACGTGGAAGGCGTAGTGTGCTAGTGGGATCAAAGGGCTGGGCTGTGGATTCAGGTATTGGAAGCCCTTCTGGAACTCTTATGAAATTCTCATTTTGCAAGGCATATGTGTTCTGAAATGTGCATTCTCATGCCATAATTATCTGTACTTATGACGTGAGTCTTTTTTTTTTTTAAAGCCTATCTGTCGACCTGGAAAGGCCAGATTCTTTTCTCTTTTACTTCTTTTTTGTTTCCCTTCCCAAATGAGCTTGGGGATTCTTCTGAAAACATTTTAATTCTTGAGGAGAAAGTTACAACTCCTAAGCTGAGATGGATACTATAAAATCTATTGAACACTTGTTTTAAATGCCTGTTTGTTTTTTTTCTTTAGTCAAATAAACAGACCTGTGACCACTGTAACTAACAGACCTGTGAGGTGGGAAGGGCGGATGCCTGCCATCAGTGAGCTTTTTAAAGTTGTTTTCTATTCTGGCTTTTCTAAAACAACTGGATAGCTTCAAAGGACTTCTGTGTTGCAGTGGACACCAGGGTAGGGTACTAGGTCATAATGATGATCAGATATGGCAAAATGCCCATCAACAGCTATTTTCTTGACTGAGGTACACATCATGGCCTGTTGTAAAAGCAGCAGTGTAGGAATTTGTGCTGAGGCAGGATCATTCTGCCTGCTCCTTTGTCAAGCAGAGCCATTGCCTTCCAGCTTTGGTAAAAACCTCAGCATTTTGGGGTGTAATTTTACATTCTCACCTTTCTTTTTTACAGCCTGTATGTCACAATTACCTTTCCAGTGAAACCGTGCTTCTTCCTGTGATGGTGATGATGATATTTACTATTATTTTTATTGGACTGTGCTTTACATCTTCAGCTGATACACAGAGGAGGTGCCTCTCTGCAGGACAGTAGTGCCATACTGAGGTGCCCTAGCCTAGTCCAAATGAACTTGCTTGCCTGCTGAATCCAGTGCAGCTCCCTCTCAGGGTTTGCTCCTAACGGAGCTAATTAGCTGGGGGGGTTACATCATGCTTAAGCGGTTATCTTGCTTCCAGTGTGCTTCATTTAGCAGTAGCTCACATATCTCTGCAAAACATGGCATTGTATTGTGTAGGCCTGTCTCAAAATACTTATGAGGAGAGATTTATAACAGGGTGCTCAGTTCGGCTTCCTTATCTCTTTGGTCTTTGCACAGTAGTGAATTAGCTGCTCAGTTTGAGATGATTTCTACCACGCTGCTGAAGACCTCTTTTTGCATAAGAGAGCCAGTCTTGTCTTGCTTGGCCTCCTGCCCTCCATGCTTCACTCTGTCAAGGTAGTGATTGTCCCAGAGCAACCTGCTTTTGTGTTTATTTAAGAGCATGATATCTGAAGGATTACATGAGGAGGAAGAGGGAGTTGTGTGCTTCTGCTATTACCAGGAGAGGAGAATCCAAAACCTTGCCTGCTTTCTGTAGGGATGTTATTTGATTTTTCCTCGACTGCATGGTGCAATGAAGTACTGTTAAACAGTGTAGAGAAAGCTCCAGGAGCATCCTGGTACTCGCCTTAGCTCATTCAAGGACCTAGATCAATGGTATGAGGAAGAATCGTCTCCTGTTTTCAGTCTCTTAGTACTTTGTGAGCTGTGTGCCCAGTAAGTGGTTAATGTAAAGCAGAAGTAGAAAGAAAATCAAAGTGCCCTAGTCCAGGTGAAATTGCCAACACTATGAGATGGTCTAATCAGGATCAGAGCTTCCTCAGTTCAAAATTTTCCAATGTGTGTTTGTTGCTTTTAAAACTTTGTTTGTTTTTTTAATTGTCCATTGACCTAAGAAATAGAGTTATTGTGGTTAACAATACTGTTATAACACACACTGACAAAATCCAGATAACTCGAAGTTGGGCTGACACTTGATCCTTTACTCATACTATTGTTCCATAATATTTTTTCCTCTGTGACATCATGGACATGGAAAGTGCCAACATTTTTTTCAAACCGCCCAAGCCTTTTCTTCCTTCATGCCATAACCTTTATGTTTAAAAATAACCTCTTAAATTTTTTGGGGTTTTTTTTTTTTTGGTTTTTTTTTTGTTGTTGTTATGTAGTGCTCATTTTGAGAGGAACCTGATGGCCATGTGAGAATTTTTAACATCCGCAGTGGTTTTTGCCACCGTGTATTCCAAGCAGTTGGCACATGCATTTATCTGCAGGGGTACAATGACATTTTTCTCAGCAGCTGTATCCATGACAACAACTGGGAATGTCCATGCCTCCTCTTTAGTTTTCAGAAGAAAATGAATTCTTACCTGCCTAATGAAAGGCCTGGAAGCAAAAACTGTGCAATTTTAATCATGGCATATCTCCTTCAGCCATTCAATAATAGCCTCTCCCAAGTGTTTTGGTATCAAGAAAGTATCAAATAAGTAAAATTAAAACATGTGTATCCATTGTGCACAGAGAGAGAAGAGCGAGGCTCTGTTCCATCATCGCCTGCTGCAACCTAGGATGAATTGTGCAAGTGTTTGAAAAATGAGGGTACTTGGGAAGTTTGTTTTATTTTTGTTGTTGACATCTGTACAAAGTATGTCATTTAAACATTGAAGTTCAGAGATGTGGGGAAGAGTGTATCATCATGAAATGCATTTTTGTACCGTGACAGAACCGTTCTCCCTGTGTGCCCAACGATCAGAGTTACTCCTGACTAGTGCACTGTCTTGTCTATCAATGTAATTTTAAAATCCAGTGAGTGATAGGTGAAGTGATACTGAAGTAGTAGATGGGCCAGCTGTCCAAGAGCACTCACCATCCAGCAAATCCAGATTGACTTATTTACATGCCTACATGGGAGTTGTTGATGCTGAATGCTCTTGAAAATCCAATGGTGTCTAAAGCAGTCTCTTATCACAAAGAGAGCAGAAGTTGGAGGATAAAACAAAGGGCCTAGGCAACTATTTTCTCTCAAATAGAAATCTGAATTCAAGGCTGAGGCCGTTACAAATATCCTGCTTATATATAGGCTGCCAAAAAGCAGTGATTTCTTGGTAGCTGAGACTTTGCTGTGGAAATGAAGGTAAAAGGCTTAATACTTTAGGAGACTTAACATCCATCTTAACACCTCTACTGCATACTTCCTCTACTCTGTTCTCACGAGTAGCTTCTTGACCTCCAAGAAGAGCCAACTATTATGTCATACCAGGTTTTCAGGTAATTCTTTGCTTCAGGAAATGAGAAGCACTGTGACAGCTGTCAGAAGTGTATTGATTTATTCATAGTTACCTGTAAAAATGTATGTTTTTTCTTCAGGTGGAGGGTAGTGTGGGAAACAGGGTAGAAGACAGCTTACTATTTTCTGCCTCAGAGAGGGGGAGTTGGTACCTTTAGCTTTTGGGAATTTGCTGGAGAATAGGGGAGCCATAGAAGTGATGGAAAGAGAGATTCTAAGAAGCCCAGAGAGGCTTCTGAAGAACATGTTCATTTGAGGAAAGGACTGTGAACTGCTGGTTTACATAGCAGAGACTTGACTAAGGCTGTGGGTAGTTACGGGGAAGTTTGTGTGCAGAGCTTTTAAACTTCACTCAGCAGTTCTGAGTTCTCACTGTGTATAAGTCTGTTACACATTATAACAAGTATTAGTTGAAGGGTTCAGGGTTGTTTGGTGCCTTTATGCCATGCCCACCTAAAGGGAAATAAGGTGGAAGCCAACTGGCTAATGGCTCTGTTGTGCCACCAAATCTCAGTTTATGACTGTTCAGGCTAAGATCAAAAGCTTTTCCTTTCCCAGGCAAGAGGAAGCAGCTACGACAAACTTGGGAATCCCTGAGGACCATCTGGATCCCCTTCTAGAGAGTAACCATTCTCCAAAAAAGAGAACGGCATGTCTGGAAAGGCTGTTACAAAGCCATTACATGGAAGAACTGTCTGTTTTTCTGCCAGGGTGTGGACAAGCCTGTCTTATCTGATGATTTGTGGGAGAAGCTGGAGGCAGGGCAGAAGTGGGGAGGGGGAGAGATAGCCAGACGTACGTGGGTTTTGGCATGGAATAAAGAGAGGTCTTCGCTGCCCCATGGCGGATCTTCTGAACTGTTCCATGGGAGGAAGATCAAAAGATGTCTTGCTGGGAAGGGTGTTAGTTAGTAGTGTTCTGTTTTGTTTTGAGCTCCCAGACTCCCAGTGAAAGACCTTAGTAGGTATGTTCCGGTGATTCAGGCCCTAAAGCTTTAATCCTTTCTCAGGAACAGCATCTCCCGAGTTCAGTGAATGAAGTAAATGGAAGTTCTTATTCTGAGCAAAGTCTTGGGTATGATAGAGAATATGCCCCTTTTATCTTTGTAGGAAATGAGGAAAGCCTTGGAAGCCAACTAATTGGAAAACCAATTAAAAAAAATCACTCTGCTACAGGAGCATAGTTGCCTCTAAGAGAACCTTGATTTTACAAACAAAGGTGGCAGAATTAGATGTTTTATTTTACTGGGGTTATAACTGGCTATCCTTTTTGAAAGCTCACTTGCTGAACTAGCTCTTTTCTGTGGGGCTTGTGAAATGTCTGCAGTCCTGATTATGCATCCAGAGGTGCCTTGTCTTATGGCACAGGTTTAACCAGGAAAGGAGGATGTACAGAATCTTGGTGAGTTTTCAAGAAGTCGGCCTCAGAGAGAGACTTTTGGATGCAGTACGTTGTCTGGGCGACCACTGGAACGCTTAAGGTTTCTCTCGGATTCTCAGCTGTAGGTGGCATGGCTGGAGGGGGGTCACCTTCCCTTTTGTCGGAGGGGGGGAGCGGGGCAGGGGTGGGAATTGATGGGCAGCACCTGCCACAGTGAGTCAGCAGGGCTGACTGGCATCAGCCGTGGCGTTCCGGCACCTGTCGAGCGCGGGTGTCAGCCAACCTTTGACAGCATTTAAAAAAAACAACGATGCAAGAAACAGTGTTGGACTTTGCCATTGGCATTTTATTGCTGTGCCCAGAGTTAGTGCCCTAGAAATCTCCTCCCATCCCCACACTGTTGGGAACGCTGCGCTGGCTGCTCTTTCACAGCTTCTTTTTCTTTTCACTTTTACATCTGTGACATCATTTCGTTGCAAGTGATGTTTGGTTTATGCTGAATGCATACCTGATGGAGCTGCTCACTTGAGCGCTTGGTCTCTATGCCAATAAACAATATACCTTGGCAGCACCCAGCATTTTTTCCCGGTGAACATGTCAATGGCTGCAGGGATTGGATGGCAATAAGAACTCATGGATGTACTTGAAATAAGATGCATATTTTTAATGATCATACCACTTTAAAAAAAAAAAATATTTCATAGCTATTGTGTCCAACAATTTTATCCAAGCCAGTAGCATAAGTTTTCTCAGAAAAAGCTATATGCAGCCATAACTCAGCAGGTCAGTGAACTGCTTAATTTTAAACCTCAGCATTAGGTTGCTGAATCAATTTATCAGTAGAACAGGCTATTTCACTAGAAAGATCTAAAAGAGGGATAATTAACTCTGTAGCTGATTCTGTCCGTCTGTCTTTTGTCCGATGGAGTCTGGAAGCAACTTAATAGAATATAAAGTATTTAAAATTTCATTATCTAAAATTGCTTTCCCTAATTTCATTCACTTTGCATGTTGCAACACCGAATTAGTGTGTATTCTGTTCAGAGCTGCTAATGAACTACGTTCCATTTACCTGGTTACTCCTAGGCTTCTCTAATAAAGTCATGAACTAATAAACTTCAGAGTTGAGGTACAGCAGATGTATCTGGAAAAGTGTCTGGTAATAATGGACTGATCTTCATCTGTTTTATTACAGTCAATATGGAAAAAAGAGTCTAAACTATGTGGGGGGTTTCGAGAGAAAGGGATCTCTGGTTTTGATATCAATATAATTTTCTAGCTAGATCTTACCACTTAGGTTCACATCATCCACATGTTGTGTCCATGCAATGTTTCTCATGCAATCTTTGAATAATTACTTTTAAATACATAAATTTTCATAAATACAAATATTATTACCTCTTTCAATAGAGAATTCATACTCCTTTTATCGTTCTTTGCCTTCAAGAAAACAGCTTTATGATGCAAATAAATACAGATGATACTTGTCATCTGAAATGCTATTAATAATCAGTCTGAACACAACAGTGGTGCTTTTCAAGGTGAAAATAAATTGTCAGAAAAACTATATGAAAAATTAATTAAAAATACTACTTTGCTGAACCTAATTGTTTTACATAAAAACTGTGCAATGCATACAGCTAATAGGGGAACACTGAGGAAAGTTTAGCTTTTTTATTGTGAATATAATAACTTCTTTTTGTAACCTCTGACAGCAGCTGGTGAGGTGGGATTCATGTCACTTCATTTCACTGACTTTAGCACCAAAACTCCCTCTGTAGCTGGTGGACAGGAAAGGGTGCCTCTCCAGTGCAATTCACCCCATTTCCACAACTTTTGGGCATCCCTCTTCTTTTTTATCTCTTTGTATTAGCTGGTCAGATTTTATTGTATCCACATGACAGTCAGTCAGCAATGGGACTTGGTAACACGGAGCCTGATGGAGCAGTTTGCTGTTAATGCCAGAGGCTTCTGCTTTCCTCTTCCTCCCGCTACTCAGAAACTCTGATTTTGGGTGTACATTAGCTCTTCTGGGGTGAATTCATCCTCTTCTGCAATAATATACATAATTTCTCCAGATAGTTGGAGGTGATCTGCTCTGCTCCCCAAAAAGGTGACTATGTTGGTGCTCAGCAGGGAGGGAGTTACCAATTTCTACCTAGCATTTAGGTCACCTGGTGAAGTGCTGTATTTAATTACCTTAGAAGAACAGGTTAAATAAGAACCTGGATAAGGTAGCTGTGTATTTGGATACCAAGAACAATTCCCTGGCAAATAACTCTCTGAATGTTCACGGTCATGGTTTCGCTCACTGTTCAGGGCAAGTCTCACAGATCTAATCTTTCCCATGCCCTTTCCCACTACATGAAAACGACTTTTGGTAGGGCAGTTCTACCAGTTTACTACTGCTGTGTAGAAGCACAAAGCGTCAAGAGTTTCAGGATTGATTTTGTTAATATCTTTATGGAAAGTATGAATCGAAATGGCATGGGAAAGAGAAGTGTATTTTCGGTCACCAAGTATATTGGTGCATTGAATTTACCCAAGACTTAGGAGCTCAGCTGACTCCTGCAAGAGTGCACACACTGTAGGATATACATTAAAAAAGGATGCTTGCAAAACAAGGAAAATGCATCTTGTAATGATCACCTAAGCTGTTTCACTTCCTTTATGGATAAGTAAATAGGTAATACGTGTAGATGAGGCACATCTAATGAGAACAAAGGGAAGGACAGCTCTTTGATGCTGGAGTATAACTACCTGGTTTTTCTTTATTAGAAGATTGCTTTAATCAACTCCTGCTTTAAACAAGGAAAATTTTTTTTTTCTTAAATATAGGTATTAAAGAAGTTAGAAGAAGGTTTTAGGATGTGTAGATGAGTCAAAATGTTGGATGTCAACTGGTTGAGGTGACCTTGGGATGCACAAGGTTTTTACTTAGTAATGTTTCCAGTAGTCCTTCATGTTTCTACCATGCTTTTTTGCCCTCATCCTTCACTCCTGTGCTTTTGCAGTTCAATCACCTGTGCTGTTGCATCTCCAACACCCCCCCCTTTTTTTCTTTCTTTTCCACACCCCTCCTACACCTCCCAAGTTTTGTAATTTGGGTTCCCACCTGTATCATTTGTCTTTCATGATTCAGTTGTTAAATTACCCATAGAGCAGAGGTCATCCATTGCAAGAAGGCTTTTATGTGAACGTGAAAGGTGTGTTGGGAAATGAGGAGTACTTTTTTCTTTTTATTTCATTTATTCTTGTCATAGCCCCCATATCTTACCTGACCCTGGGTAGGCAGCAAGGAGGAGCAGGAGGAGTGGCTGCTCCTTCCTTCGAGCTTTGCACTAGTTCAGTCTCACGCTTCTCTCCAGTTTGAACCGCGCCGATGCTGATAAGAAATGCAGATGTTTAAAAATATCTCAAATAGCTGAAAATATTTGGAGTGTAGCTTTCTATTTACTCGTAGATGGAAATTTTCTTTTCCTTCAAAGTGTTGTGCTCATGGAACATCCCAAACTGGAAGCTGAAAGTATTGCTTTATATAGAAACATTTCGCTGTGCAGTTTAGCCAATCGGGTGAATTCTTTCTATATTAGATTATGTGGGGAGTAATAAATCTGGTTCAGGGCAGTGGCATATAAAAACCTTGAGAGGCAGAATAGCCACAGTACATACTTGAAATCTTGTCTTTAGCAGATTGGTGAGGAAACTCCTGGGAAATAAGAATTAGACTAGACTTTGGGTTTTGTTGAAGACATAGTTCTAGAGAATCAGTGAAGCAGTAAGTATTGTAAGAAAATTAAGCCTGCAAACTATAAATGTGTATCTATAAAACGGGATTTCTATGTAAAGGCAAATGTGTCTATGAATGATGGATTTTAATGGAGCTAATTTCAGCAGTAGCCTTTAAGTTTAGTAAACTTGTGCACTGAGCACCTTTTAAAGTAGGTTTGGTTTATAATCGTCAGGGTATTGGAGGGAACAATGTTGGTCTCAGTATTTCTCAGCTCTTTCTGCCTTTGTGTCAATGCTTTATCGTTTGGTTTCATTTCATTGTTTATTGTATTTTTTTATTTAATCTACAATTATCTCTTTCTCTCCTTGTTATATATGCTGTTATCTGTGACTGGTTTATTTTAATAATATGCAGTGGCTACTTAGTTCTTTGTGCAGCACCCGTCTTCTTAAATTTTCTTCAGTTTGAGGTATATAAATGTCACTTGCCTGAAACCATCTTCCTCCCTTCCTTATAATATTTTCTTCTTAAACTTTTAATCCTGACTGACAATAGAAAAGATCCAGAGTATTGCCACTCAGGAATCAAACTTATGATTTTGTGTTGCTGCTGGAAGTGCAAAAATACTATTTTAGCTTTATTTTTGATCCCCATTTCTGTGAAGACGAAAATGATTAGTTATGAATGCTTAGTGTAAAACATTGCATAATGAGTTATTACAGGAGTGGTTTCTGACTGCCTTCATACTAATTTTCTTAATTATAACCTCAATTTTAAAAAATACATTCTGACAACAGCTAGATTATCAGCTTCCTCTTGAAGCTTTTAACTCAAAAGACAGATACTTGGGAATCTTACTTTACTAAAATAACTGTACTTGACATTGCAGACACAGCTATTTAGAACCTATCAAGAGCATTATACCGTGTTGCTAAATACTTACTGATGTGTACTAATAGATAAATTGATAGTTTTAAATGCCTTCTTTTCAAAGCACAAAGAAACAAGGTAACAATTGCATGTTGAACATGCAACTGCTTTCTTCTTTTGCTTAACTTACTTTTAAATATGACTATTAAATGGAACTTTTAGCATTGTGTAGTATTAAACAATTGAATAGGTTTCATTTATTGATGTTTCTATTATAATCTGTATTGCACTGTTGGCACTGCTATAAAAAGTGGAAGGGTGCTCTGGATATCACCATCATCAAAAATATCTTCTTTGAATTGTTCATTTCATTAAACAGTTTTAGTGAAAAGTTGTAAAAATCTAAACATAAAGTTATGCTAAAAAAAAATCTAGTCTCAGCTTTGACTAAGTAAGTTTACCTTTTAGGTGCTATAAAAACGACTATAGAAATGGGAAGCCCATTTGGTGTCAGTGAGTATGCTCTGGAAATTACTGGCAGCATGGAAATACCCCTACTGGAAAAGAGGGTTATTTTATGTTATCATATTTTGTTGTATCTTATCATATGGATGATGGGACTGATTTATCCAAGACAAAGGTAGGTTAAGTGCAAGGGTTGTCACTGGGATGCTTAGGTGGTTACGGAAGATTAGCTTGCTAGGCTGTAGAGTGAACGTGCAGATAAGGAAGAGAAGGGGACAAACCTGAAACAAACCCATCAAAAAAGTGCACTGGTAAACGCATTGAGGTGTTTGCAGAAGGGGGTTTTGGTTCTTTCAAACTTGTGTCAAAGCTGTGAAAACCATTATACGATGGAGCCCCTCCTGGTCCTGTGTTTGATGAGTCTGCCTTGCAAAAGGAGTTGCTCCAGGGTGGTTAATTAATGTGTTTACTTGACTTGTGAACAAGTTTGAAAACACCATCTGATTTTTCCCTCCCTTAAGCTTCACTGAGCAGGATACTTTAATCAGAAAGCTTACCATTTTCCCCTGGTTTGGGCAGAACTTTGTAAAGCCATTAAGAATTGCACTTTCCTCTGAACTAAAGTGAGGTTTTGAGAGTTCTTTTTCTTTTGCCTCTTTATTGCAGCATTCTGCACTCGAAGTGCCAGTCTGGTGCAGCCATACTGAATCTGTTCATAGCAGTAGCCCTGCTCAGATATGAAACCCTGTTAAGAAATTCATGTCTCCCCCAGTGGTCTCACACAATCACAGAATCACAGAGTTGTAGGGGTTGGAAGGGACCTCTAGAGATCATCGGGTCCAACCCCCCTGCCAAAGCAGCTCCCTAGCTCATACTGCACAGATAGGCATCCAGATGGGTCTTTAATCAGAGAAGGAGACTCCACCACTTCCCTGGGCAGCCTATTCCAGTGTTCTGTCACCCTCACTGGGAAAAAGTTCTTCTGCATGTTGGTGCGGAACTTCCTATGCTCTAACTTGCAGCCATTGCCCCTTGTCCTGTCTCCACAGACCACAGAACAGGGGCTGGCCAATTCCCCTTGCACCCCATACTTAAGATATTTATAGACATTGATTAGGTCCCCCCTCAGTCTTCTTTTCTCCAGGCTGAACAGTCCCAGCTCTCTCAGCCTTTCCTCATAGGGGAGATGTTCCAGGCCCTTAATCATCTTCATAGTCCTTCTCTGGGCTCTCTCAAGGAGATCCCTGTCTTTTTTATACCAGGGAGCCCAGAACTTTTTGGTGCTGCCATTTACTCCTTTTAGTTATGCTGATGTAGTTTTATGGTTTGCTCTGTAAAAGGGCTTTTTTTTTTTTTTTTTTTTTTACATGATCTGGGCTGAAAATAGCTTTTAAAAAGAAGTTGGGGTTTTTCTGTATGTCAATCATATAATTGATCCAGATTGCATTGGCATAGTTGATGGGGGGGTGAAATACAAGTCAATATATGGGTGGTGGAGAACGGGAAGGAGAGAATGAGCATCTTGAGGAAGAGTTTGCGTGCAGGAGCCAACCTGTTGTGCAACCAAAGTGTTTTCTACCTTGCCAGGAGAGAAGATGCCTCTGAAGGCCTCCAGAGGGAGATCCTGTCCACCTATGTTGAGGTGCCTCAACTTTAAAAGGGATTTGGAATAAAGTTTACAGTTTACGTAAACATTCATTTATGTAAACAAATTAAAATTAAATTTACTGCTTTCCCATTAAAAAGAATCTATATAATTTGCCATGTCATAATAATAAAAGTTTTAGTTTAACCTTACATTTCACTCTCAGTTCAGTTATGCTTATTTATAAACTTAAAATTCTGTGGCCGTAAATATATGTGGAACAGGGAATATGCTTTATTTTTCATCTGCGTAACTCTATGTCGATATCTAAATTGCTATTTAAGGAAATAAACTGTAAAGAAAGGCAAACCAGCTAAAAATAGGACTCGCTAACTAATACATGCTCATCCAAATAGAACATGTGGAAAACTTCCGTTGAGCGTGCTGGAGATTTATTTTACCCAAAAAAAAAAAGAATAATGTTAAACTGGGAATAAACACAGCCTTTTAACAGAGGAGGGGAGCTACATCAGCCTATTAGTTTAAAACTAGAACGGAAATGGGGAAAGGAAGAGGGAGGTTTGTGCAGCCTGTGTGGTGAACTTGACCTGGCTCAGAAATAATCAGGGGGGAAAAAAATGGGAAACAGAAGAAAAAAAGCCGGGATGTTCACACAGGGATTCTTGGCTGTGTCTGTATATCTGTTGTTTTCATGCCATCTCAGCCCGCCAGCCATCTTAAATAGTGTATCTCCAGTGAGTGACTGGGATTTGGGAAATAAATTGGAGACTTTGTGATGCCTGGGCAATTGCATCATCAGAACAAGTACTTGGAGTATCTGCTTTTTGCACACTTTGTTTTTTTTAATCCCTTTTTTCCCCATCCAAGCAAATGTTTTTCCCTAGATACAGTATTTTCTGCCCACTCGTGCTAAGAAGTATTTTCTTGGATTATTAAGTCTAATTAAAAAGGGTCAGATGCAGATGAAACAATCTGTTTTGAAATGAGATTGGGGGGGAAAAAAAGTAGACACGTTTCGTTTAAAGGGCAGAGGACTAAATGGAATGAGTAAGAGGGAAAGGCATGATCTGCCCTGCCAGTGTTGGTTATTATAACTGAGCAAGTTGGGACAGACCTGCAGTGCACCAGGAAGTGAGAAACAATTATTTGTAGAGCATGAATTGTGTGGGAAGGAGAATAAAGTCCAATCTTTCCGCTTCATTTAGCGTAAGCGCTGAAATTTGTACAAAGGCCTCGTTGAGCTGCCATCCTGCTCTATCACTTGAGCAACGATGAGGTTAAACTTTCCATCAAAACACTGTTGTGTTTTGGCAGTGGAGTAGATTCCAGTGTCTTGAATTGTGTTGTTAATTTAGTAAGCTTACCTACTTATTTTGGGGCTCCTGATAGTATAATCAGTCTTCACTACTCGGTTCAGTTCTGCTTGTCTAAATGGGAATAGTTTTTGAGATACAAGAAAAAAAAGTAAGATTTTTTACCTAGATGTTTTAGTATCTCTGATTCATTCAGAAAACTACTTTTGAGGAAGGCTTCCTTTGTCTATTTTTATAGGATATTGACCTACTCTTCAGTGGAACAATTTCAGCTTGTACATGACATAAAACATGGAGGGAAATTTATTCTCTAATTGAGAAAACACTGTACATGAGATGATTCTTACACATTGAGCAGATGATGTTTAGGACCTGGGATATCTTATTTCTTACAGGATTTTCTTTTTTTCTTTTTTTCTTTAACACTTGTCCTAACCACATTACCTCTGAGGGTTTATTTATTTGTCCAGAAGTAGAACACCTGTATGGAATGGGCTATATTAATAGTATTAGTACCTAAAATTCATACTGTTCTGAGGCATTTTACAGTGTATGAAATTCTGATGAACAGAACTGAGCCAGGTGACCATGCTGATCAATGAAAACAAGAAACATGGGTCACTTGGGGTAGAAATGAGTGTTTACAATTGGTGGGGGTAAAAAAAAAGAAGTGATAAATGGATGCAAGAAAAAAGCAGTGTCTTGTAGGAAATTGAGTCAGTCGCTCTGGAGACAGGGAGCTCTTGCTAATTTGTTGTGATTACTCTGGTTTAATAATTATAACTCTTTCCATGTTAATTCAGAAACCAGATGTTAAGTTGATGAGAACGAACCCATTGTTATGTTTTGCCAGTTCTGTTGTGAATTTTTTGTTCAACTTCAGTAAATAAAGTCCCAGGGCAGTTAGTAGAAACCTTGGGGTAGGGTACAGATGAAGCCCACAGACTCTGCTTGACTTCCCTTGGTGCGGCACATGGCTGGATGAAACTGCATCTGTGAAATGGTGGTGATGATCTCTGCCATCTCATGATGGTAATAATCCTTCCATTGCCTCCCCAAAGGGTGGAAGTGTTTCTGAAGTGCATCAGATGGGATAGTCTAGTGAACTGGAGATAACCTGGTTCTACTCCCTTTCCCCAAATCCACTGCTGCTTTTCATAAAATAAAAAAAAAATTAAAAATCTACAAGTTTATTTCTGCTCTTCTTTTACTTATCTACTTCACCTACTGCCTGTTCATGATAAAAAGTAGGGGGTCAGCACTTGACATGTGGAGTAAAACCCCCTGTGTTTTCAAGAAACGTGTGATTTTAAAGGATGAGATGGGGGATGTGATGTAGAGGTAAAATCTGAGAGCTTCATTTTCTTTGGATGTGAGTAACACCATGTTCCTTCTTCTGTAAGTAGTTCCAGTTTTGACATTTTTCTCATATGGTTTGATAGCTTTAAATAAATGTAACACTTGAATAAAGTAATGTAATCAAGAGGTTATCTTAGAAATGGAGAGAAGCCAGTGTAGAAATCCTGCAAGTCAAAAAGGAAAACTTTTTCCTTTGCTTCAATTAAGTTTCAGATATTCACTTTCATAAATATCTAATTTATAGCATATGAATTAATTACTGCCTTTTTGAGCTTTGGGGACAGCAATGTGGTGTAGTAGCTTTCCTCATTTCCAGGCTTGTCAGTACAGAGCAGCAACGTGAAAGAGGCCTGGAAATAAGAGTGGTTAATGAGCTCTGCTGTAGAAACAGGTGACAATCCAAATTATCTTTATTATATATAAATAAAGAATGTATTATTTGTCATCTGGTTCTCTGCAGCCAAAGTTTATCATATTCTTGGGATGCAAATTTTAAGAGAGATGTTACAAAGATTTTTTGTGTGTATGCACATATATAAATATTAGACATATATGCATATTAACAGAAACATATATAGAAATATACATAGTTCTTTATATATTTTAAATATTTTGGGTTTATTATAGGCATAGTTATTTTTATACATATACACACTGTACACAGACACACCTCTGTGTGTGAATATATATATATACATGCGCATGGACACTGTATATGTATATTAGAAATGCATGGAAATTTTTAGGGAGTTTAGGGATCTTGGACATGTTTTCCTGACAGTTAACTACATTTTTTTGGTTTTGTTTCATGTTTTTTCCCCACTCTTTCCCCCCAAAAGCTATGGAGGTGAATCAACATGTAGTGGCATCCCTGCGTTATCTCAAAGAAGGGAAAATTGTTTGGACATTAATGTTGGTTTGAAGTCCATCTCTTCATTGCTGTTTTTAAACAGATGGGAACTGCTGGACAGGGTTGGCTGCTTTCTGTCAATATTCTGTCAGTCGCTACAGCTGCAAGCTGGCAGGATCTTCTGGTTCATGGTTGTGTTCTAATTACCAATTTCCAGTATCTTCTCTTTTAGTTTACTTTAATTTGCAGATTTTTTTGAGGTTTTTTGGCTTTTTTTTCCTGTTTTTTTTTTTTTTTTTGGCATATGGTTAGGTAGGGCTGAGTTATTAGCAGTGTAACTGTTCCCTAAATTTCATGTAATTTTCCCTGTAGATGCATATATTTTGTACATAAGTATGTGCTTAGATACTACTCACTAATAACTCATTTTCTATCTTTTTGTTGGGAAGTTGTATGCTCATGTGGGGATCTAGGGCTAACTTTTCCTTTGAGCTGGTGGAGAAAGCGTAAACAGATTTGTGGCTTTAAAATGATCTTACTATATTACCTGAGATGCTGTCAGTTCATTGTAAAGAGATATTCAAACCAGCAAAGAGGGTCTGTAAGCTAATGCCTTTCCTTAAACAAACTGCTGATGAAGACCTATATAAGATCCAGCAAAGGAGTCAGTGAAGTAGGGTGATTGGACTGATAAAGGACATTTCCTTTCATGAATCTACTTAATTAGGTTACTCAAATAATTTTAAAACAATTTTAGAAGTAGTTTTAAAACATACAATTTTAGAAACTGGAGGCCATTAACGTAGTATTTTTGTTAGGTTGTTAGTGCAATATTCCACCATAATCCATCCAATTTAACTTTTCGTTACAGTTCTGCGTGGTGCCTGCTTTCCATCTACAACACCTTTACCTCCAGCCCATAATCCTTTCCTAAACCTGCTGTGTGCCAAGGTAGAAGATGTGCAAACCTTGGTCTGGTCTCTAGTTCAGATTTAAACTTAGTTTTTGCAATATTACATCTAAATTTTCATATTTAAATTGCTGCTGAGAAGCTAACGGACTTTTATAATTCTCTTTTATAAGAGAAATTTAACTTTCTAGGGAAGTTTTTTTCAGAGACTGCAATTAAGGCATGTTTGCCTTAGGTCAAACACAGGTGTACCTCTATGAACCATAAATTTTGTAATTATGTGTTCTCCAATTGGTTTGTAGTTTACTCAAATTGAAATGGGATGCTGAAATCTAGTTGGAATCTTTCAGTGATTAAAAAGTACTTTTAAAATTTCCTCCCTTAAGTAGCTAATACTTCTTAATTAAAGTGAAAGTTAGTTACTCTCCCTCCTGCTCAGTCTCCAGCAGAGATTTTTTTTTTTATGTGGGGCTGTATTGCCCTTAGTCTTTGTAATTTAAATGAGTTAATAAGTGGTACAGTTAGGGGTTACTTGGAGAAAGCTCCAGTTAGCATTTTCTAGCATTTTCAATACTTGTTATTATATGTTTTCCCTAGAAGTGCTGGAACCCACTTTCTCAGTTTTTAATTTGTAGATATTTAACATCTCTGTTAAAAGTGGAATTAAGCCAGTGAATTACAAAGTGAAAAATGTTAGCCAGAAATCCCTTTGTATGTGAATTTTCAGCTGGTCACTAGGCTCCATTAGAGCAACTCTGGGAAGTTTGAAAACCACCCTTGTGTACACCAGTTTAATAAATGATCCGTTTCTCAATTAGCTTCTATATTAGTTCTGTGACTTCTGTGTTATGTACCCTTACGTATGACAACAGATACTTTTACCTAACAACTGGTGGCTCCCAGAGTAAAGTCATCCAGTATTATTGCTCCTTTTCTAAGAAAAAAATTCTCATTTAAATTGCTAGCATAATCTATTCAAAGAAGCTTATTTTTACAATTAATTTCTGCTCACTGATGCTCAGTGATTATTCTGCATATCATTCCTTTGATGTGCATGGGTTTTTTTAATGTCAGATTGATGTTTGGGTAGAGAAGCTGCTTGTAAATACAGAGTGACATAAAAATGTAAATTCTCAAATGATAGAAAAAACTATTTTTAAAACTCTGCTTTAATGTTTCAGAGATTTACTTTGAGAACCAAACAATTCATTTTTAAACATCCTGCTAGATACAACTTTTACCAAAAGAGGTGGCCTGAGACTCTTTACATGCATCTCCTAGTTGCTCTCATATGCTGAGTGTCCAGATACCTTCTCTTTACAACCCTATTTCCAGCTTGTGAGGGTATGTGAAGGCTGACAGATTTCCTAAAATTGCCTGCAGTCATCTGAAGCATGAGATTAAAGGCTGAGTGTCCCCAACAGAAGGAGTATTTGACATTTTTTACTTCATTAGACAAATTACTACGTTTTGAAAAGAGTTTAAAATCATGTGGCTTGAAATAGTCCATCAGCTCTTCTGCTTGGGCTGTGTAATATTTCTAATGAAGAAAAAGTGCAAGAAATCTGAGAATATGGGATTTTATCATTGGCCAAGTTAATATGAGATTTGCAGCTCTTCAGAATTATTGATGTTAAGTTTTTTTTAATAGATGGTAATTATTTTTACAGAAAAATAATTCAGATATATTTGATTTAAGCACTGAGGCATATATACAACAGCATAAAAATACTCCTTTCTTCAGAAAGGTCTAATATAGTCCTATTAATTTTGTCTATATGTTTCTGTGGGTGACCATGATATTTTCCTCTTCTTCTTCCATCTTTACCATTGACCATCAAGAGTGAACTGACCACAGTGCCTCCCTTCTGAAACTGTAAATACCTCAAATAAAGCAGCAACTTAGTTGTTAGAAATCTGCTGAGGCCAGGCTCCTGAGCTACATGTAAAGACTGTTTCAGCTGCTTGAGTCCTAATCTTTATATGCTGTGTTAAAGAAGCAGAATGTGAGAAGTGGTTCGAGCCTGGTTTTCCCTGTGAGCATTTTCCTTACTCCTCTCCAAAGAGAAGCAGCAGCTAGGCAAGCTGGAACAAAAGAGGAAGGAACATAGTGATATGCATTTATAATGTATGTGCAAACCCCCCAGGAGTATGAAAAACAATAATGAAAACCTACAGTGGGTAGTAATAAATAAAGCCTCGATCTTTATCTATTTATCACCCTTTTGCAGCGACTCTAATCCCTGTATTGGGTGCTCTCTGGCAATTTGTATGCAGATAGGATTCTGAAAAACAAGTTATTTGCTTGGTTGGCTTTCATCTGCCTTGATCAAAGACAGTCCTGAAGTTTACCTGTAACCAAAACTGTGGATGCAAATGTTACGTTTATAATGAGTTTTTGTGTTCATTAATTGGGTTGGGGTGGTGGTGGTTTCTGTTTTGGTCGGGGTGGGTTTTCTCTTTAAAGTAAGATAATGGTATTTTTCATGCTGAGAATCCAGCTGACATTTGGGAAGAGTGAATCTCTGGTGGTGGAAAAGAGATACTGGAGTAGTGACCCAGAAAGAGAATTGACAAAGAGGAACAATCAGAAATTAGACATGTACAGGTTGAGCTATTCAGTAATGGGGGGTGAGGGGGGAAGGCTAAGCAGAAGTGAGCCTAGACCAGGAAAAATGACAGTCAGGTGATATTCATCTCACCTAATATTGAGCCGGTCACTTCTACTTTACAGTCAGTGGAGAGAAATGGGGAACTTTAGGTTGATGCTTGGCCTGGTTTAGTTTGGATAAAGGTTCAGGATAAAGTGCATCAAAAAGTAGAAAAACCTTTTTTCCACTGTCTGCCCGGGCAGGCTGGGGGGGGTGTAGGGTGCTGGCTGGGCTGAGTCCTGCAGAACAGCCTGCTACTTGCATCAGCTTTTGCAAGGATAACAAAAGGGTATCAAAAAAGATGCTTTGCTCACAGAGGATTTTTACTGCGTCACTTAAAGTCAAGCTTGTGCTATAATCACAGGTAGGACTCTGAATTACAAAGGAAGCAGCCTAATGACTCACAAAGTGATACTCATTAGAGGAAAAAGTCTTATAGCCTCCAACAATAGCGAGAAACCTAATGAAGTGATGACAGAGGGTGAAATAACATTTTCCAACTTCGTCTTTTTAGTGGAGTTCATCCCATCCTTCCAAAAGAGGATTCAGCTGTATTCTTCTGTGTGTTTACCAAGCCCATGCTGAAAGCATGGTTAAACATCAGCCAGGGTTGTTTTCTTTTTCTTGAGCATCTTTAGTATTAGACTAGGGAAAGAGCCAGAACCTTTTTTTGTGTCCGTATAAGGTATTGACTAAATTATTCCTATGCTTGATTTGAAGGATGAGAGGTGGTTTCCTCTTGCATAGCGTTGGGTAGCTTTTCTGTCCTATACCACCTCTGGGGCAGATTTACCAAAGGGACAAAGGACATCCTAGTTTCCTCTTTTGCCACCGATAGCACATGGACCGCTGGTCACCATAGGAAGAAGAGCTATACGGTGATTCTCCACCTCCATATTGTGTCTGAATCCAGCCGTCTCACTTCTGTGCTATGCAGTTCCTATTACATCCCAATTGGGTTTTTTTTGGGACAGCTGAGAACATGATGGCAGTTCTTAAAGACATTGATGGACCAACTCATAGTTGTATAAGAGACCACCTTCTGTCTATACTCAACAAAATAAATGCCATTGTAGCAGATAATCAGACATTGAGGGGAAGGTGCTTGAGTTTCAAGGAGTTTCTAGGTTAAGGATGTGCATTTCATCCTTGTCTCAAGAGAAGACTAGATGTGCCGAGGAAGGCAGATGTAATTTCCCTGTCGAGTCATTAACAACATGGTGCTGGCTGGTTTAGGACAGTCTAATAGGATATTGATGTTTCAGAGCAATGAATCTCCTACAGTTCAGAGCCAAATCAAACCCGTTGAATGCATTTAAATAATGAAAGCTTAAAAAAAGCTGCCTCTGTGTGGATGTTTTGTGAAAGCCAAGAGGATGATTTGACAGGATCACCAAAAACTTAAGTAATTCACAAAGCTTTGAAACAATTAGTCATAATCCTTTATGGTCCGCAGTTTTAGACTTTTAAAACACTCCTTGGTGTTGTTCTGCTGAAGGAGGAGGGCAGCTTTTTTCACTAGGTTTAATATTTTGAGAACCAGAACAAGGAAATTTCTGTGTTCTAAGTCACCAGAGTTTGAGGACTTCTGACTGGGGTTGGTCCTCCCCCGCCCCAGCTGTTTGAAGCTGCATTGTAGAATATTCTCCATCAAAACCTCTGTGGAAATTTCTTTGTACAGTTTACTTTGTTGTTCAACACTTAAGAGTCAAAACTGTGATGGTTTTCTAGGGCAGGAGCTGTGGTTTTGGTAGCTACTGATTCAGAGGTTTTACCTCTCTTCTCTTCTGAATTTGAGCTCCTAGTTGGTGCCCCCTTGTATCCCTTCCTTATTTTTGAGAAAAAACAAAACCCAGACTATGAAAGAAGTGATATGGCCTCAGGCTGTAGTTGCAAGTAGTTAGTAGACCAGGAAGAGTGTGGGATGGGAAAGGAGAAAGGAGTTGAGTGGTGCAAAGATGCAAAAGCATCATTTCACTGAGGTGAATTTGGGATTTGCACATTATCTAGCCCTGGACTACAGCTGCTCTCTGATGCACTGCACTTTTAATTATTTTTTTTAAGGGCACCAAGAGTCTGCAGTTGATGTCCTTTTATTCTAGGCTAGTTTGCCTACTACTTTTCATTCTACAAGATTTTTGTACCTCTGTTATGTTTTAAAGGACATTCTATTAAGTCTAATATTTACTGCAGGTCTTTGGAATTCAGCAGAGATAACCGCAAAGCCAAAAAAAGTGCTTTTTCTTTGTTGCTCGAAATCCTAGAGTGTTTTTTTAGCTCAGTTACAAAAGATTGAAAACAGATACTCTTTTTCTCTTGTTGCTTTTGTTGTCTGCAGAATTTTGGCAGCTTGTCAAAACACTGCCTGAGCACAAATATTCTTATCAAAATCTGGTCCCACACTGCTGTCAGCAGTGCACAGGGAAGTATTACTAGAAGGAGGGATGGAGTGGTAACACTGAGAAGAAGAAACTGCAAGAAGGGCAGATTTTTTTATTTAATAATACATGCTTACCAAGACTTAAGAAACTCAGTAAGGGTGAGGACAAGCCACTGTGGCTGTAGTTTGTAGGTCCCTTATTTCACCTAATAGATCACCTTGTGTGTAGGGAATGAAATCACAGATAACAAGGACAGGTAGATTGTTCTTATGAATGATATGGATGAGATATGGAGGAGTCTGTATATAAGCCTTGCTGCTTCTTTAAAGGATTAGTTAAAACAATTTTAGGATGGATGGACACTAAAATCGCAAGTCATCCCCCTTTTTGGATGCTGGACCCTTCTCATTTCTCTTGAGCTCCATGGGAAGATTAAATGCTAAATCCATTTGTGATGTACAGGAATGAGCGGTCTGCAAATCTGTGACTGGAGCAAAGTTCTGCCGTTCTGCCCTTGGTTCCATCAGTGATTCACTGTCCTTCTTGATAAGAGGAGAGAGGTAGCATGTTCTTATTCCAGAGTAGATAAGAAGATAACATGCACCGCTGCTTGAATGACATGATGGTGAAAAGTGTCTTATTAAAAGGAAATTAACAGTTCTGAAGCCCACGTAAAGACTGGGTAGTGCGGTACTCCCAAATGATTCGCATAAAAATAGATACACAGTTGTTTTGCCCCTTGAGCCTCTTGTACCTTGCTCAGTTCCTCACCTGCCTGGACTGAGGCTCCAGTGGGAAGAAATCCTGTATCATTTTGTAATCACAGGTCTGTAAAAACATGTATGTGATCTACAGAGGTACATTATGATTGCTCAGCCAAACTATTGTGGTTTTAGTTTCTGAATGCTTGGCTTTGTCCCTTTAAAAAGTGTTCAATGAATGTAATGCAAGTATACTTTTGAAATAAAGATAGAGCCAGTATAAATATTTGTTCCTCTCTTCCTCTTTTTTTTCCCCTTGTGATTGTGAAGTGTTTCTCTTGTTCTGAATAGTAATCATAGAATCATAGAATGGTCTGGGTTGGAAGGGACCCCAAGGATCATAGAGCTCCAACCCCCCTGCCATAGGCAGGGCCACCAACCTCAGGCCTGGATCTACACAAGGCTGCCCAGGGCCCCATCCAACCTGGCCTGGAACACTTCCAGGGATGGGACATCCACCACCTCTCTGGGCAGCCTGTTCCAGCACCTCACCACTCTCTCTGTAAAGAACTCCCCCCTAATATCTGATCTAAACCTTCCTTCCTTTAGCTTTAGTCCATTCCCCCTTGTCCTGCCATTATCTACCATTTTCAAAAGTTGATTCCACTCCTGTTTTTATGCTCCCTAATACTTGTGTTTCTAATGCTGATTGTATAATTAGGGCTTTTAATTTCCTGCATGGAAAATGGGAGTGGTTTTTATTTGGTTTGTTGTTGTTTTGTGTAAATGGCAAAGTGTTACAGAGTATAATTAGATGTCTCTGATGGCTTGTCTTATTCTAGGCAGCAGCTTCTGTAGTTGGTTTTGTATAAAGTCTGGCTAGAAGTGGATATTTTACAGGTTGCAGAGGGCGATCGCATCAAACTTTCTCTCAGGCTTCTTTCAGCTAAAGCTGTTTACCAAGAAGTTCTAGTAATAATTTTAGTAGGAAAAATTCTATTTATAGCTCAGCTCTCTGTTTGTCCTCCTGCAGTTTTTTTTGTTGTTATGTTCCTAGAGAGCTTTAGGAGTGAAGGAAAGTACATCTACCCAAGTATTCCTTATATAGGCTGCTTAATATACTATGTACAATATGGTGAATGTTTAAACAGGGTTTTTTATTTTATCTCCTGCTTATTTTATGAAGATGACATTACCTGTTTTGAGGCAGATACTCAGCAGGAAAAGCACTATCTGCTGCTCGGAGAGGCGAGCAGCTTCCAGTTAAACACTCATGACCTTGTTCCTCTCGGTTTTCTGGAGAATGTGACTGATGTCATTACTTCAGGATTTTCCAGCCTGCACCCTGTATTGCAGGATTGAAACTCTTTTGCTCTATATTTAGTTTGTTCTTAGAAAACAAGTCTTAGCAGAAAAAAAAAAATTAAAAAAAATTCTGTGGAGGGGAGAAGATGTCAGATACTTGTAATTGTGCTCTGATTTAATGAACTTTCTGCTCTTACAGTGAAATCTCTGTATTTGGGATATTGCATCGTGAACAGTTGTTCTCTGAGGCAGTTCTCCAAGCTGTATGTGGCTATCCAAACCTGTTTAACTGACAAGCCACCGCTTATTGTTTGATTAGATTAAATTTGTTTATAAATCTCTTAGGCTTTGGTCACTTATTATATAATAAGAATGATCCAATAGCCTGAAGATGTAGGGAGGGAGGTAAGGGGAAGAGGGAGGAACTTGTCCTTTTTCTCTTGGTGATTTTTTTTTTTTCCTTACTTTCATTTTATTGAGAAGATAACTAGATTTTAATCTCATTTGAATTAGAATTTGATTCTTTAGATATGCCCTTGTCTATGGCAGCTTAACTGAACATTGGAAGATTTTGTCAGTGTAAGAGGAAGTGAGAGAGCAGTTAATGTCTTTCTCTTTAATGGTTTTCATGTAATGATTTCCCATCTGTGCAGCTTCCAGATTCTTTTGGCTTTCTTGGCTGAGATAGAACTTGCTTTCAGTGGAAATTTGGGCACTGAAGGGCAGTTGGCAAACTACACACTGTGGATGTGGGAAAAGAAAAGGAAAATGAAAGGTAGAATAGAGAAGTTTTAAATCTTCCAGTTTGGTAATCAAGAGAGCTGGTCCTTTGGAAGTGAACTTTGGGTAACATCACTGAGCCACAGAAAAAAAAAAAATATTAATAAAATATATTTTGCACTAGATATCTTTAGTAGTAGTCTACATTTCTTAACCCCTGTGTATAAAAGGCTGCATCAAGAAAATTTAAGTAATTGTAACCTATTGGGTGGACTTTTATTCAAATTTCTTAGCTTTTTGAAAAGACAATTAGTTGGGTTTATGACCAAATTGATCAGAAAGATCTGCTTCATGAGAACTTTTGCTTAGTTTGTTCCAATGTGCAGGCTTCAGGCTTCTGTTGATAATAGCTACACATCTTAAGTTTGGTATATGTCACTTACATACGTGAAACTTTTAGCCAGTAACCTAAAGCAAAATTTTTAAAGATGTATCCTAATCTGACAAAATTGCTGGACCAGACATTACATGCAAAGTAGCACTAGCTCTAACAACCTCTGACTGGAGGAACTACTGAAAGGATCGTTTGTTTTTAAATCAGCTGTATTGTGGCTTGGGTTATCAGCTGTAAATAAGAAAAGACACCAAAGAAAACAGGTGAAATCACAGATCTCATACCATATTTTCTTGTTGTGATACAGTAAGTCTCTGTGTCTTAAAAGTCATCTGTACATAGCAGGTGAACGGGATCATGAAGTCTTTTCAGTTCCTTCTCTTAGTGGTCAACATCCTTAAATTGCTTTGCAGTATCTGCAGACACAACTTATATCTTCTGTTCTCAGGCAAATCTGTAGAATTATATAACCTATAGTGTATTTTTCTTATACTTACTATCAAGATTGTTATGCTTAATTGAAAAATCTGCTCAAATACCCACTGATACTTGCTATTGTGAGAGCACATCTTTCAATTATGACTTTCGAATTCATAAAGTTTGTAAATAACTCTCATTACTCTTCTAAATGTCGTGTTTCCATTTATATTTTCCCCAAGTAAGTTTCCCAGCCACTTTTACAACCGTGCAAGCCTAACTTCCTATCATGTGATGAGAATGTCACAAGGGATGGTCAAAAAGTTTTAGAAGATGTTGCTTTTGCCATACCCACAGGTTGGTTACCCTATTGTATTTTTCAGTATTTTCCTAGGAAAAATACTTTGACCATTATTCTTTGGGTCTTCTTTTAACCTCTTTTTAAAGCCAAGGATGATGATACTCTCTTTGGTCTTCCTGAGGTGACCTTTCCTGACTTCCTGACTTCTCAAAGGTTATTGCTGATGTTCTGGCATGATTTCAGCCAGACTGCAACCAAATGTTGAGAACTCTCATGTCCTTGGCCAGCCATTCGTTGGGAAGGTTGGAGAAATAGTTTGGAGTCTACGCTTGTGCAACCACTGCTCAACAACTTTATTTTCCCTCCCCTTCTCCAACAAGAGGAGTCTTCATCTCCCTGTAGCCAAATAAGATATACAGGTTGTTGCAGGTTTTTTTTCCTTCATTGCAGTTTTTTCATCATGTGTTAATTTTGTTCTAATGACTTGCTGCAAATAGAGGATACAGTGGAAAAGCTTTCCATTTGAAGCAGAGTCTTCGTTAGAAAAAGAGGAAGCGATGAAATGATTGTTGTTTAATGGTCAAACAATTTCAGGAATAAATGTCATCTTGCAAAAACTAACCCCTTTAGTGTCCTTTGGTTATCTTAAGGTTATAAGCTCATTTGCTGATGTCTCTGTAGTCTGAAAATCAGTGCCAATGGAGATAGCAAGTAGGGGCCGTAATTACTGGTTTGTGGCAGGATGTTGAGTGTGAAAATAACTGGGTGTCATTGAAGAGGTTAGATTAACTGTTAGAGCTGACAATATATAATTGCTTATGAACCACTTGCTTTAACAATGAAAACTGTGTTACTCGAGGCTGTTTCTTCTTAGCATAGTGTCTGTGTCTGGCTGTGGAACTGGTTTTAATTAGAGGTTGAAACAGCTGAGAAGTAAGGGCTCACTTATTTTTAGCCAAGATAAATATCAGCTAAAACAAATTTTCCTTGGAATTATATGAATAAAGGGTAATGACAGACAAATATTTGAAAATGAAGATACTGGTAGTTTAATGGAGGTTGAAACAAATGACTTGAAGGCCATAGTGTGTGTATATATACATATATATATATATATATAGTGTCCCTCTTTTAATTGATTTCACCTTGATAGGGCTGAACACTGAAATTATCACATTTTGACCTGAGTTTCTTGATTGTGTCAGTGTGTAGACTTGCAATAGACCTCTTTAGTTGTCCCACCTTAGGAAGCAAGAGGGGATTTTTGGTAGTAAAGTCTCACACACACATTGTCCCGTGCAGGTTTGGGGAGGACTTATTGGGACTTGTGGTGGATGCTAACAAAGTTCTGAGATTTTAAAGTTGTGACAAATGGCATGCATGAAGAGGCCCCAGTGAATTTTACATATTGTTCTGGACTAGACTTTGTGATTAACTAACAACTGTTTCCTCTGTTAGTTTTTCCCATCGTGGGGCAGGACTCAATTTGCTGCATGTCATAAGGGCTTGAGCTCTTCAGAGATCAGTCACTTTTACTGCTCACTTTGGGCATCCACAATTTATTAAGGTATTGTAGCCAACTTGTGCTACTGCCTTTGTATCAAAACTACTCATGCAATGGGAGAGAAACCCTGAAAGAACATAAAACTCTTCCCATAGTGAGAGTGGTGGCCAGAAGGTGGCTCCCAATGCAGAGCTGCTCCCCATCAAGCTGGGTGCTACTTCAATTGTTTTGGATGGTTCTGCCTGTTTTTTAGACCCTGGATAAATGCATTGTTTTCATACCTACAACATGAGAACTTCAACACACAGCCCCATCCTATTTTGTGTTGAGCACTAATGTGGTGGGTCCCCAATTCTAGAAGCATTTCATGTTGACAGCCTGGAGTAGATAAGAAAGGTGTCACAGTCCACAGCTTCATAGTCCAAATACAAATAAACCTTGTGTTTGATAAAATATGTAGTATGGAAAGAAGTTTTTTCACCCCTTCTTGACTTGATCGATTTTTAGATGACTCTTTACAGATGGTCAGTTAACTGTAAACATTATTATATGTTACTTGTACTAATTTTTCCTCATGTAGACTTGTATTTTGTTGAAAAGTAGCTCAACTTTCTGGCATATTTTGAAGAAGATTTCTCAAGGCTTTTAAGAGGAAACATCAACTTAGGGGTCAGCCCTTTTTTCCTCTGCCTTTACAATGATCAGTGAATCCAGCAACATCTTACCAAAAATTTGTTTGGGGACCTTAAAAATGGATTCTCAGGTCTGAAAGACTCCTTGGTCTGATTTTCAAAGCTTCTCCTTTCTCACTATGATCTCTCTACCTCCATGTACATAGATAACAGAACTGCACCTCCTATGCCTGTGTGTCATGGAGAAGTTGGGTAGGTCTTGAACCAGTTTTAGGAGAATCATAGAGTCATACAGTGGTTTGGATGGAACATCAGAGATCATCTAATTTCACGCCCCTTGCCATGGGCAGGGATACCCTCCACTAAACCAGGCTGCCCAGAGCCTCATCCAACCTGGCCTTGAACACTGCCAGGGAGGGGTCAGCCACAGCTTCTCTGGGCAACTTCTGCCAGGGCCTCATCACCTTCATCATAAAACAATTCTTTCTTATCTCCAATCTAAATCTACCCTTTTTTAGTTTAAAACTATTACCCCATGTATAATAATTTAAAAAATATAACTTCATTAAAACCAAACGTGACCCCCAATTTGCTCTGCTTTTGTAATCATAAAAAAAAAAGAGGGAAGGAAAAAAGTTGTAGAGATTAATACAAAACAACATTTCAAAACAATGTCATTGAACTTGAATCTATCCCATGTGACAGAGCTCAATGAAATTTCAATTGCTTTGTTTCAGTATATATTTTCTTAGTAAAAAAATACTGGTGTGAACAGAATGGATTTGTTTTAAACTAGTACACATCCATGGCTAGATCCAAATGAAGGTTTACCTTGAACTTCAAATGAAACTGCACCTTAAAAAAAATTTCAGTATGCTCAGGACATCAATATGTTGGCTGGTAGATGAAGAATGTAGAGTGGTAATCACAGAATCATAGAACATCCTGAGTTGGAAGGGACCCATATGGATCATCGAGTCCAACCCCTGGCTCCACACAGAACCAGCCAGGTCAGAGCATGTGACTGAGCGCATCATCCAGATGCTTCTTGAACTCAGTCAAGCTCAGTGCTGTGACCACTTCCCTGGGGAGCCTGTTCCAGTGCCTGACCACCCTCTCAGTAAAGAACCCCTTCCTAAACACCCCATCTAAACCTCCCTCTGTCACAGCTTCATACCATTTCCTCGAGTTCTATCTCTGATCACCAGAGGAGATTGGCACCTGCCTCTTCGCTCCCCCTTGTAAAGGCAGAGAACCACCAGGGCTGAAAAATTGCTGGATATTAATCTCCTCAGTGCTTATTCTATCCAGGCTGATGTGAGTCCTAACTGAACTTCTGGAATAATAAGTAGTAGTCCTGAAAATGAGATGACTTTCACAAATATCAGAGACACTTTCCCCGAAACCTGCCTTTGAAATCAACAGGCCATCCATTAGTGCTCTGAGGCAAGCAAGGAGTACAGAACTTTTCACCTTGACATGTCTAGTTTATTTCCCATGGGTTTCTGATGAATAGTTGAATAGGTTGATGCACATAAGTGGTAATTCAGAGCTACTGTATTGAGGAAGTCTGTGCTGTTATCAAAGGATACTTTTCTTTCCTGGTCACAAGCTGGAGTACCATATGGAAAGTTTTACTGGTAGGATATTAAGGCTGAGCTTTCCAATTCTATTGCCATCATTGTCATCTCTTTTCCTGGAAAGGAATCTCAAGGTGAAAATTTTGAATGGTTTAGATTTCTTTTGCAGTGACAAAATTTTGCTTCTGTAACCTTTTTCAGAGGACACATGGGTGGGAGAAAGGTGCTGCAGCTATTTTTAGAGTAATTATGGAATTAGAACGGAATGTGCATTTACAAAACTGAACAGCAAACTGAGATATCTGATGGCCACGCTCTAAGGAGAGAGAAAATATCTATGTTTCCCTGGATGCCTTCTGGTTTTTGCTCTGCTTTGGTAAGATTTTTCTAAGAACAAGGAATTAAAGCCTGTGGATATTGGGAGACATGAATGTTTGAGCAGCCAGAAGGACTCTTTCTGATGATCATATGCCAGGAAACATCTTGCTTTGCTTGTGTGTGAAGCCTTATTGTCAACACTGCCCATGTTGGTGTGTGCATTGTACAATGTTGGAATGCTTTATGTGACACACAGTTCTCCACAAACTGCTCCACTGTGGGTCTGTTCAGGACCAGGCTGCTCCAGGGTGGGTCCCTCACAGGGTAACATGTCCTGCCAGCAAACCTGCTCCAGTGTGGGCTCCTCTCTCCATGGGGCCGCAGGTCCTTCCAGGAGTCTGCTCCAGCATGGGCTTCTTATGGGGTCACAGCCTCCTTCAGGTTCCTCCACCTGCTCCAGTGTGGGGTCCTCCATTGTCTGCATAGAGACTCTGCTCCACCATCAACCTCCATGGGCTGCAAGGAGACAGCCTGCTTCATCACGGTCTTCTCCAGAGGCTGCAGGGGAATCTCTGTTCCAGCACCTGGAGCACCTCCATGTTATTAACTGACCTGTGTGTCTGCAGACTTGTTCCTCTCACGTGTTCTCACTCCTTTCTCTGTCTGCAATTGCTCTTAGTGTTTTGGGTTTTTTTCCCCCTTCTTAACTATGTTACCCCAGAGGTGCTACCACCATCACAGATTTGGCTTGGCCTTGGCCAGTGATGGGTCCACCTTAGAGCCAGCTGGTATTGACTCTCAGACATGGAGGAGGCTTCTGGCAACTTCTCACAGAAGCCACCCCATAGATCCCCAGTTACTAAACCCTTGCCACACAAGCCCAATTCATATAGTCCATACCAATAAAGTGCTTGTTAAGATCCATGATGGCAGAGCCTTCTGTGAAAGGGAAAAGCATTATAACAATGCAGGAATGAATTAAGGGTGGAAAAAGAATCTTATTGCCCACAGCTGTAAAAGAAGACTTGTTTGGAGGGTAAGGGACACATCTAGTACCTCAGAAGTGTTGAAAGATTTAAGACAGCAAGGGTACATGTAAAGTATGTGAGAATCGTTAAACATATGATCTTGTTATCATGCAGCAAAGCTCCTCCATTTCCAAAAATCATGTCTGAAAGAATCATCTGTTGTTTTGTCTATCCTTAATTTGTCTTTCCTTATCTCTTCTTCTGTTTCTCTTTTGGTGACCCATTCCTTTAGTTTCTTTTTCTGGAAATCCCAGGAATTCTTTAAATGTTTGATTCTTCAAAGGTGATTTACCTGATATTAAGGAAGTGCCAGCAGCTGTAAGGAAAAGAAAGGGAGGGTTGGACGCCTCTGACCTGTTTTGTGACAATAGAAATGCTGGCTCTCTGGAGAGTGTCTGACATCATGGCTTGGAGTTCATTTCATAAAAAATGGAATGTGGATCCAACTGCATTTGTTTGGTGGCTCTTAGGAAGTATGCTTGGCCAGATGTGTGAACTTAATGAATGGTTTGCCTCACAGTCTCATCCGTTGATACTGTGTTCTATCAACCAGTATTTGCATTCAGTTTCATGGCCTTCATAGATTTATGTCTCTTGTTTTTCTTGGTGATAAAATCCAAACATTTTGTTGTTGTTGTCGTCATTGATGGGGAATTTCCCAGAAAATGCAGTGAGATGTTTTTACAGTAAATAGTCTCAGAGATACTGAAGCTCTAAGAGCTATATTGGAAACTGGAATGTTATCTTCTTGCTTCCTAGAGTGCATTTCTCAAAACCCAGCATTTTAAAGTTTGTGTCTTGGGATATAGTCTCCCAAAAAATCATAACAAAGGGCAAAGAGCAAGCCTATTGTCAGAGAGTGTAAAACCACTATTCAGAGGTCTATACCTTTGTTTTGGGGACCTCTGGGTAAACAAAAAAAGGTTGAAAAACCACAGCTTCACATGGAGCTGCCCTTGAGTACTCTGGTCCTACAGAGTGATCTGGAGGTTTGTCAGCGAAGCAGGACAGAGTACAAACACTGCTTCCCAATGGTGTGGTGCTCAAGAGGTCATGGTGATGTTCAAATAGTAAAGGATATAGCACTGTGTATGAGTTCTGCATCGCAGATAGTCACCAACTGTGACTCGTACTTTAATTGTAGGGTAAAGTTGGGTCCACAGTGACCTAATCTAATGCACAAGTGTTGAGTGACTACATAGCTGGAAAAGTGTGAGGACTAGCAAGTGGAGAACCTGGCAGATAACCACCATTACTTCAGCACAGTTGGACATGCACAGTTAGTTTGCTGAAGTTGCCGGTGAAGGTACTTCAGTGTCAAAAGGACACTTTCAAAATCCATGTAATGATGAATAAAAAGTCAGATGTTTTATTGTAAGAAAGAAAAGTCATTTCAAATGACTGTTTTGCAGATTAACTTTTGAGTGATTGTACTTTTTGAAGTGTAGATAACCCTTTAATTTAAGGTGTAAGTACTACTGTGAACATTCCTAAGTCAGCTCCTTGATCTTGATTCTTTGCTTTGGATTAAAACTCAGAGATTCTGTCTGTCTGACCTTCATCCCATCTATTACCTTGATATAAAGTATCTGGCCTTGTTATAGTTTTTCATTTCTTATTAGACTTGAACAACTTTGCAGGTATTAACCTAAACAGTCTCAAAACATTCTTTCTAAAATCGTACTCTTCATCTAAACAGTTCAGATAAAAAAAGTCTGTTTTATGTTAAGTTTTTTAAACATACAAAGAGAAAGGTTTTATATTTAGAAATAAACTGTGTATTGTACTTTACAAAGTCCTTGATTAGTTATACTCTTTCTCCCTTCCGTAAAGGTAGCAATGCTCCCACACTGGTAGGCTAGTGAAGTAAATTAAGAAGCTCTTGTCATCTGTGCAGGCATTGAACTGACTCTAGATGGTTCCAGAAAAGAGGTATAAAACTGCTTTCATAAATTATTTATGAAGATTTATATTAAAAAACATCTTAATAGGACAATGTACTATTTAACACTGGCATAATGCAGTGTTAAATTCATCAATCCATATAGTCCTTTAACTTCTCTGGAAATGTTGAAAGAATGCTTTTTAAAATAATAGAAGGCTCCCATCCAATATGTGTAGTTCAATAAACCTCAGTATAATTTGGGATTGCATAAGGATTATTCGAGTCTTCTGCCAGTAACAGCTGCCTGTCTAACCTATTCTGGATATTAGAATGACATCCATGGCTATTGTATCTGAATGAATCATCAAAATAACTAAATTTATCTTTTCCCTCTTCTATGAATAAGAAAGTATTTTTGCTATTTCCAGCTGTGAAGTGAAGGTAAAAAAAAGTAAAGTGAAAAGTTGCCTAATGCAATCATCAGGAAGTCTGTGGCAGGTGGGAACTGAGTCCCCATCCCTGATTCATTAAGTCATGCCTTTGCCACACTGTTTTTCCTGGGCTTCTTACAGCCTTTTGTAAAATCCATAATTTTTCAGGGCTGTCTGTATTCTGTGAGAAGTCCATAGTCATTAATTTACTTTCAGTTCTGACATATGACTGAGAAGGGTATAAATTGCCTTTCCATCCACCGTGTCTTTCAGGTTCCTCTTTTTGTGAGATGACATTAGCAAAGAGTCACCGAAGCCTCTAGACCGCCTCTAACGCAGTTGCCCATGTGAGCGTTTGTAAGAGGAGTTGTTTTTAGAAACACTGTGATAAATACAAGCTAAGAAAAATAGGTGTGAAATATAGAAACCTCATTTACACTTTTAGTCAATTTGTGATGCAAGATTTGAAACCTTATTATAGATTGCACAGGGTGTTTTTGAAGGTTTTATTCTTTAAGACTGAATGCCAGAGAGTAACAACATTTGACATTTTCATGGGTTCTTGGATCAGGTCTGATTCTACTGAAGATAACTTTTCCATAAATCTATCAGCATTTTATTATCTACAATATAAGTGAAAGCTAAGATGCCACAGTCTTAAGTGGTAGCACTGTATTTTAGTGCTATTTTTTTTTCTTCTTTCTGACAGAAATGTTAATGAAATAACAACATAATGGGTAATTGTGTTACCGAATTATTTATGATTGGCATTTTGGCCTTGGTTGCTTACTGTTTGGAAAGAAGTTTGAGAAAATGTGTTTCAGGAGATAGATACTGCTCTTAAGTATAATTTATTTAAAGAAAGTAAAAAAAACCCAAAACCTAAACAACAATTATTTTTTCCATTCCTTCATTGTCTAGTGCATAAACCTTTTCTTTTTTGTGTATTCAGTTTTTGCAGACTACAAATAATCTAACAAACCAGTAAGTTGCCAAAGAAAATACGTTTGTAACATGGTCTGAAACTGCCACCCCTATCCCAAAGTATAGAAAAATGTTAAATTTTAGTCTTTTACATTGTTTTTTGTAACAAAAAAATCATTCTGACTTTAGGTGGCAAGAAAATGGGATGTGCCAAACTGTTCTGGGCTGCTCTAAAGTACAGTAGGCAGCAGATGGAATAACACAGACGGTTAATTCTTCATGTGTGTCTGTGTGAGCATAAAGTTCTGGAGGGCTCCCAAATTTGCATCTAAATGGAGTATGCACCCCACTGGATTACAAACACGCATGGAGGTTTTTCTGTTGATATGACTGAGCTGAGAATGTGGAGGGGGAAGAGGAGATGGGAGGCTATAAAAAGCCATATAGAATCATAGAATCATAGAATGGCAAGGGTTGGAAGGGACCCCGAGGATCATAAAGCTCCAACCCCTCTGCCACAGGCAGGGCCACCAACCTCAGGCCTGGATCTACACAAGGTTGCCCAGGGCCCCATCCAACCTGGCCTTGAACACCTCCAGGGATGGGGCATCCACCACCTCTCTGGGCAGCCTGTTCCAGCACCTCACCACTCTTTCCATAAAAAACTTCCCCCTAATATTCAATCTAAACCTTCCCTCCTTCAGCTTTAAACCATTCCCCCTTGTATAGGACGTGGAGTGAAAAGGTACTTACAAAGGAAGCTGAACTGTGAGTTCTAATCCTTCTCCTGTTGAAAACAAAGGAATTTTTGCTGTTGACTTGGAGAGGACCTTGAATCAGATCCGGGCTTATCGGGCTGTTGTGTTCTGCCTCTGGGACTGCTGTGTCCACGTAGAAAAGGAAGAAGCTGTCCTCCCTCTTGGGAGCTCACGTTGGAAAACACTGTAATTTGGCAGCTGTAGTCAGAATTGCTTCCCTGTTCATGACAGTAGTGTCCGGGTGTACAGCACAGGATATCATGTGCTTTTGTTGTGTCTTAAACAAATGTAATCCTCTCACTTGCCTTGGTGCTGAATGACTCATGAAAGCATCTATTTGGGATGATCTGCAGCTGAGACATGAGAGTGTGACCCCAGTAGAAAGTGATTTGGGTTTTTTTTTGTTCCTGTCATATTTCATTTGAAATACATCAAAATTTCAGCAAAGTACTTGTAGAGTTTAAAACAGGCTTGGAAAGTTTTAAACTGACATGGTAAACCTGGAATATTAATTGGCAAATGAGTGTCAAATGTAGCATTGCACATTCAAAAATAGCTATTTTTGGGTACTGATGGTTACTTTAAGGTAATTGGCTTGTTGACAGCATAAGGGCAATAATGACAGTGAGCTCAAAATGGTACAGATGTAAAACTGAGATGCTAATTTACAAGATTTTTGTGGTATAAATACATCTGTACAACTGGAGTATTATTATTTCATTATGAAAATAAAAATGTCCTTTTTTCTTTTTTTTTTTTTTGTAGACTTGGTCAAAGTTTGTGGATTCAGTAGAGGTTGAGTAGTGTTTCTGGAGGAACTACAGCACTGCCCCACCAATTCTGGCCAAAAAAATACAGTCCAAGGTCATACTTCTGCAGAAATAGAAGGAAAATAGGGACAAAGCCAGCAGAAATTACTGGCTTTCTTATAACTTCAGAGATGCAGATTTTGGTTTAAGAGTTTGCTCTGGTTATGTTTTAGACATGCAGCTCACTTCCCTCAAGAGTTAAGTGGCAAAACATGTAATTATAATGTTATGGCCTGAAAATCACAGTATTCCTTCCACAAAGGGATGCATTCAATGCAAAAAAACCCCAACAAAAAATGAAGAAAACCAAACCAAACAAACCTCCCAACAAAAAAATACCATAGCTGTCTTTATCCAGTGAATGTATAATATGCATAATATAAAAGGTCAACAGACCAGAGGTCAGAACCTAGGTCTGATCTTTCTGGGGAAGTATGTGTTGGAACATGAAGTCATGCTGATTTCTCAGAAGCCCTTTGAACATTGCTGAGTATTTTTTGCTAATAAATACTTAGCTTTGCTGAAGGTAGTTGCTTAGTGGCTAAAAAGCTCTTAGTGAAACTACTGTCTTCAAAAAGGACCTATGAGTTTGGGCCTCCTCCAGCTGAAAAATGGAGTGTAATCATACATTTCTTTCATCATGGACCATTTAAGATGTGACTTAGTAGGCCATCAACACCTCTCTGTGTTCTTCAACAGAAATGATCCTGATGGCTCTTTTAGGAAAACCTCTTTTCTGGTGGTATGGTGTAGGATTTACACACATATTTATGTTGACAACACCTGCCAGATCACACACTTCTGGGATACTATGAGGATCCCAAGCACATTTTGATGTAAGGGAGCATCTGCACCACTCCCTGCTGACAAAGTGGGCCCAATTTGGATGCTTGTAGGAACAGAACTTTAGCCCCTGTACAATACTTTACTATTTGCAAACCTAGGATCCTGAAGAACCAGGTGGTGGGGTTTTGTGGGGCTATTTTTTTTTTTTACTTGCAGTTTTAGAGCTTAAATACTACATAGAAATGGTTTTATACCAAACATTCAGGATCATGCTCTGGGTTTAGTTTCTTGGGAGCACAGCTAAAGGCACAGTTTCTGTTGAGAGATGTTGGCTTCTATGCATCCTTCTACATGCTTGGTGGAAGTGAAGTGAGCAGAAGGAAGGCACTTAATAAAATTTGGTTTGGACAATGTGTTTTAATGAACACAGACACAGAAATGTATAGTACTTAGGGTAAGAGGATTTAAAATCTGGAGGGATGTGCTCCTTATTTACCTTCAATGCTCATTGTTGGGTTGAACTGCAAGCAGGCACTGTACTTGCCATCAGTACAACAGTACTTCCATCGGTTGTGATATTTATAGATCTGTTAGGGTAGCAGGTGTGCTTTCAGCAACTGTAGCAGTCTGTTGCTTTACCTCTCGCACTCCTGCTATTCTAGAAACAAAAATAAACAAATAAAACTTCTGTAATGTGACATTTTTGCCTTGCAGCATGGTTTTCTAGTTTGTCATGAAACAACTGATTTTTCTTGCCCCAATAAACTGCTCTTGTGCTGTGGTGAACGATCAGACATCATTGGGATGGGCAGCAGTGCTCTAGTGGACTTGCATCCTTCTGTACTATTTATTTTTTGGTAACATACCTGTTCAAGCTGTTACTCACCTGTAGGTTGAAGTCTCATCTAAGATTCAGGTCCTCTAGGTTATGTTTTCTGCGATGTTACTACATGGAAAATGATTACAAGGATGTGATGAAGTTATGTTCATGGCTGAAAGTCAACGTTTTTACTCAAGTTTTTCATATTTAGGGAGCATGTCTGCATGAAGTTTCTCTTAAAGTGTGTTCCAGGCTTGAGCTGTTTGCAGTATGATTATATGAACTTTGGTCTTGGTTTTGGGCTTTTTGTTGAGAAGGTATTAATTCTCCTTCATTCTTGTATGCCCCCATGTTTGTAAGTTGTTCATTGATCTTCCAGATCTATGATGAAGTCCAGTATCATGTCTGTTCCCTTTCCCTTCCCCTAAGAGAGATATATGCCTGTATATTGCTGCTGCTGCATAGTTCCTATGAAGAATAACTAGATTTTATGATGATTATGTCTTACATTTATCCCTATCTTTGATCTCTGATAAATGGGACTGTGATTCTTGTTTAATGCTGTGGCTGTTTACTGATGGGTGTATTTCCACATATGTCAGCATGGGACAAGTAGAATTCCTGGAAGAATTGTCCTCAGTGATGTACCTGAATGTTAAAATATAAGGGCTTTGTGCATATTTTTATATAGAAGTAATTTGTGTCAAAAATTCAACTCCTTTTTCACCCCCTTATTTTATTGGTACAGCCACGAAAAGAAATGGTCCATATTAAACACTGAATTCTTCTTATAGGTTCTGATGTACCTGTTCTTCATGCCTGGATTTCCCAATGCACAGCAACCAGGGCCAGTAACTTGCCTGTTTTATCACTTGAGAAAGGAAACCTTGGCATGTCACCGTAATCAGAAGTGTGATGATCACAGAATCACAGAATCTTAGGGGTTGGAAGGGACCTCAAGAGATCATCGGGTCCAACCCCCCTGCCAAAGCAGCTCCCTAGCTCATATTACATAGATAGGCGTCCAGACGAGACTTGAATATCTCCAGAGAAGGAGACTCCACCACCTCCCTGGGCAGCCTGTCCCAGGGCTCTGTCACCCTCACTGGGAAAAAGTTCCTCCGCATGTTGGTGCGGAACTTCCTGTGCTCCAGCTTACAGCCATTGCCCCTTGTCCTGTCCCCACAGACCACAGAAAAGGGGCTGGCCAATTCCCCCTGCAACCCATGCCTAAGATATTTATAAACACTAATTAGGTCCCCCCTCAGTCTTCTTTTTTCCAGGCTGAACAGACCCAGCTCACTCAGCCTTTCCTCATAGGGGAGATGTTCCAGACCCCTAATCAACTTTGTCGCCCTTCTCTGGACTCTCTCCAGAAGGTCCCTGTCTTTTTTATACCAGGGAGCCCAGAACTGGACACAGTATTCCAGGTGGGGCCTGACCAACGCAGAGTAGAGGGGGAGGATCACTTCCTTCGACCTGCTGGACACACTCTTCCTGATGCATCCCAGGATCCCGTGATATGAATCATGAGCATTGCATAGCTTTAAGAGGTGCTTAGGGATTTGCAAGAGGGTCGGTTTTTTGTTGGTTTGGTTTTGGTTTTATTTTTAATTTTGCCTTTTTTCACTTTACCTCTGGCATTCTGCCTGCTTGACCCTTACCAGTGTCAGAATTTTTCCCGCTAGGAAACCTCTCTATACCACCAGTGACAGATTGTTTTTATTTTGGAGTATTTATAAATGCTGTGCATTCTTTGGGAGTACAGTATTTATGACTCCCCTTACGGAGCCACGTTCTGTTCGTGCTTGCCCGCGTGTGCACCTTGGGTTAACAGGGCGCTGAGAGCAGCAGGGCTGCAGAGGAGGAATGGCTTTCATAAAGTGGAGAAGTGGAAGTTTTGGCAGCTGCCTTCTGTTCCTCTTTAACCCTACACTAGGCACCAATTCTGATGTTTTTCCTGTGCAGCAGGGTTCCTGCTCCCCCATATCTAGTGTTAAATTAATTTATAAATGCATCTAAGCAAACACTTTCAGGTCTCTGCTGTTGAATAGCTTGGTTTGAAGCTTTAAGCATTGCTAATGCTTCTGTTAAAATGTCAGCTGTCCATCAGCAGCAGGTGTTTTCATAGGAACGAAAAAAAAATCCCATTTCTAAGAAATCTACAGTAGAACCTTTGCCATTCGGTCATGAACGGAGCGGTGGTTTCTTGGGGGATGTTCGCTCTTCTTGAGTAACAGAAGTCAAAGCTACTTCTGATCTGTGGAGGGAACGTACACGAGAGATGCACGTCATTCCCTTGGCAGGAACATGGCATGGGGAGTGCGAGTGGATGTTTGATAGTTACTAAACAAATGTAGCATGACCTGTGTACCCAACTATTGATGTCCTTTTTTTTTTTTTTTTTCCTTTAAAAAAATTAAAGAAAGAAATTGCTCCACTTAAAGCCCAAGATTAACTAAATCCTCCCACAACAGGTCACATTTTAGCCTTGGCCTCTGTTTCCTGTGACCGTGATGCTTAGACATGTAAGGTTGGTTTATTCCATCATCTTGACGTAGCCCTGTGCTTCTGGCTGTTGTCCAGAAATGTTAAAGAAATATTTTTTTCCCCTAAAAATAACAGCTTTTGATTATTTTTTTTTTCTCTGTGTAGAAATGTGACAATACAATCTGGTCGAGGCCAGATTGCATAGGTCTGGTGAATAAATTAGGCTCATTATAGCACTGCTTATCCCTGTTTCTCTTGTGCTGTGATCTGATGTTCCTTGTGGTATCCCTCAGAGTTTAGTTTTACTCAGCGGTCTCGACAAACTCAGTGTTTTGTGCCATGAAAACTTGTAAATTTTACTTCTAAGCACAATTCTTACTGCGTTAAACATTTGTAGCAGCTATTGAGTGTGTTGACTGTCCACTTAGAAATGTTCTGAGGTGCCCTTTAAACTGCCTCTGTTCTTTCTGCAAGAGTTCACCTCCCACCATGGAACCAAGTAGATTATGGAGTCTTGCCAGTGAGAAATCTTAAGGGAAAAACACTGTGTTCAGAAAACGCTGCTGTATTCGGAATCCTAGGACGTGTTCTAAAAATAAACTTAATTGAAAAGATTTGTTTTCTTTTCTAATGTGGTTTACATCACTGTTTTATTAATATTTAAATAACAGAATGTCGTAACCCGGAGTACAGAAATACTTCTGTACAGAGCTCCCACCAGAATCTTGGAAACCTTACATGAAGCATTATGATGTTTATTTTGCCACTGGCAATTTTCTTGGTTTAATGTTGCAGTACAAAGGAAGATAAAACTCTGGGCTTCCTCCAGAATGAAAACCAGATGATTAACGGGTTAAAAAGGAAAGTAATTAATTTTACCAAGTCATTCTGCGTACTCTGGAATAAGGCTTTATTTGCCAAGGTTATTTATTACTTGTGAGAATCCCTTTAGAAATTACTTTAAAATTTTTGCATATCCCCCTTAAGCCACTAAAATTCTGATGCTTGAGCACTAAGAGTAAACCTGCTACTTTTCTTTCCATCAGTAATATTGCAAGTGTAACTGAAAAAATGTGGGTACCTCCAAACGGGAATGTCAGTTTGAGGAACCTCACCCTACGTTGCTTCTATGGGTGCTTAGGTGTAACAGGTTTTTAACAGAGAGCTACCAAAAGCTACACATATTAGTTGAGAAGGAATTGATAAAATTATATGTCATTTTGTGTTAACTTTTGGACAGCAAACAGTTAACACTAAGCAAAGCCATCTGGGTTTAGACATGGGTAGCAACAGGCAGCTTTAGTGCTTCCCATCACCGTATGAGAAGGGCTGCCCACTGCTTGTCTGATTTGACTATGGAAAGCTGCATCAATGTGATACAGCCAGGGTTGCATTGCAGGTGTTTTTCCTAGGTACATGGAATGGAAATAAGAAATTTGCCTTGCAAATGTTCAGTAAAATGGCTTCTGCTTAATGGAAGAAGTGGTTTTGCCTGGCTTTCAGTTCCAAACCCTGTTTTACAAGGAGGGATTTTAGTCATCAAAAGCCTCTTTTCCTCCGAGACTTGGGTCAGAAACTGGGTTGTTAGAGGTGGCAAACAAAAGCATCCCTGCCTTGGTGTGCACCTTTGCGGAAGTGTTTGGGAAGGGGTTGGGGAGACTAAGAAATATTTTCCTCTCTGAACATAAATACTCCCTCATGATCAAAGAAGGCAACATCAGTGCTTGAGTGAGCTGGGCCTGGATGGCAAAGTGGACAGACAAATTGCATGCTGGGTGATGAGCAGCCTCATGGTTCGGTACATCTTAGCTCTCCAACTGAGCAATTGACCCAGATCTTAAAATAAAACTGCCTCCTGCCTCAGTTTCTTGAAAAATGCCACTAAGTGACAGAAGAAACAAGTCATTCACATCCTTCCCTCTCTGGCCCTGAGCTGTGCTTTAAGAAGAACATGTTCAACTAGCTGTCTTCAGCCTTTCCAAAGGCTTCACTGCTGTTTGTCAGGTAGTTGAAGATAAATGGGATATTTTATTTTAAAAGATAAAAATGGATGTTGTTCTTGTCTATCAGGATCACAGGGTCAGTATTTGTCATTTTTGACACTCTATTTTAGAAATTATTATGCATAATTATCTTAAACAGATTTTTTTCTTGTATTTAAAGGATGAAGCCTTTTAAAAAATACTTTCCTCTCTGCAATACTGTTTTAATATGAAGACTATTAAACCAAACCTTACACCCTGACAAGAAGCTGAATACAGACAAGGCAAATTTTGAATAAATTATATTTTCATTTGTAATCTTTTCAGTACATTGCAAACAAATTGCTTAGCTTCCTATCTGTTTCCAAATAATTACTATTCTATATTGTCTTTAAGCAACATGAAGTGAAATAATTGTATTGATGCAAAACTACAATGCCTGGCTTGTAAATTAAAATCAGTTTTTCCAAAGGAAAACATTATTTTTAGTAACTTCGGAGTTGCAGCTTCAACCAAGAGCTTATGGCAAGCTGGCATCTCTTCCAGTGGCTACCTTGAATGTATTAATGGGTATCTATTGAGTGTATTGATTTCTTTTTCCTTTTTTCCCTGCTGTATTGTCCTCCCATAACCTGGTATGATTATTATAAATGTGGTCATGACAAAAATAGGTGCTTGATAAATTTGGATGCAGTGAATCTAAGGTCATCTAACATCATCAGGAACTTGCTTATGTACAGGCTTATGACTTCGGTTTTATCTTGCAAAGCTTGAGTGGGAGTGCAGAGTGATTTGGGGACCTGCCAGGGATTTCTGTTTGTCTTTGAGTACTAAAGTAATAGTAAAGCGGTGAGCAGCGGTGCTTTATAGTCACTCTTCAAGCAATTACTTTGTATGTGTGTATAAAAGTTTCAGTTTTGTTATTATTTGATAATTCAGGGTATAAACTTGAGGATTTTCCTTAAATCATTTTTAGCTATGTGAGAAAAGACGACTAGAAAAGGTGGCAAAAGTGAAAGCTTTTTTTAAGGCCAAAGGAAATCATCTTCATTACTCTTTTTTAAGTAGTTCCTTTCTTAAATGTGATAAAAAATGAACTGTTTGAAGACTGTATATTTGCTTCAGCTCCAGGCATCCATCATTGACTATTCTGTTTGACGTTGAATGCAGTTGTAGAGGTGAAACTTTTAATGGACTTTCTTTGCCACAAACTTTCAGCTGTAATCCTGCTGATGCTAATGGAAGCTGCACCACCCTATTATGTTTTAAAGATGCTTTATCAGAGGTTTAAAATATCAAATTCTCTAACATGGCAATGTGATGTCCCAGGAGATGGAGACAGATAGTAAACCAGACTGTGGTGAAGCGAAGTTTCTTGTGTCTGGAGTCACCTCTGCTTAAAAAACTAGTACATTTTCATTCTTTCAGGTGTCCAGTGCTTCAGATTAGCTGTCAATTTTAGCAAAATATAGCAAAATGTAGCCATTTGCCAGAGTTCGTATCTCTTGCTGTGGTAAGATCACTTAGCGAGAATCAATTAGATGATTTCTTTCATTCTCCATCTTGGTCTGTGTATAAAACTTACTGTCTTGTCCTGTTTATCTGCCTTTTTGGAAGAGGAATCAATGTTTCTGCTATAATGAGGAATGTTCTGGCTCTGATACTTCCCTTTGTCCCTTTCCTAAAAACATAATTTCCCTGCTTTCTGTAGCAGTAGCATGTACATGGTGTGCGGGTCTTCAAACTTCCCATGAAGCTGCCTGAACATGGTGATTTTTGTCCCAATTTTAACCTAGGCTTTTTTCTTGAATGTTTTGAACCTGCTGATCCCAGACAAAGACAGGTGCCACAAAGACAAGATAATCTTTCAGTGTTAGAGAAAAAATCTCTTCTCCTGATGTCATGTACAGAGGAGGAGGTGGAGATACTGCCTCTGTGTACACAGATATGCTTACAGCATAGGGTCCTGGGTCCAGTTCTATTCAGTATCTTTACCAATGACCTGGATGAGGGTCACTGGTAAAGAACGTTTCCCCTGTAAATTCATAGATGACAGTAAGCTGGGAGGAAGTGCAGGTCTGCCTGAGGGTAGGGAGGCTCTTCAGAGGGATCTGAACAGGCTGGATCCATGGGCTGAGACCAACTGGATGAGGTTCAACAAGGCCAAAGTGTAGAGTCCTGCACATGGGACATAACAACTCCATGCAGCACTACAAGCTTGGGGAAGAGTGGCTAGAAAGCTGCCTGATGGAGAAGGACCTGGGGGTGTTGGTTGACTGCTGGCTGCATATAGGTCAGCAGTGTGCCCAGGTGGCTAAGAAGGCCAATGGCATCTTGGCTTGTGTCAGAAACAGTGTGGCCAGCAGGTCCAGGGAAGTGATTGTGTCCCTGCACTTGGCATTGGTGTGGCTGCACCTTGAATACTGTGTTCAGTTGTGGGCCCCTCACTACAAGAAAGATATTGAGGTCCTGGAGCCTGTCCAGAGAAGGGCAACCAGGTTGGTGAAGGGGCTGGAGAGCAAACCTTACAAAGAGCAACTGAGGGAGCTAAGGTTGTTTAGCCTGGAGAAGAGGAGGCCGAGGGGGGATCTTACCACCACCTACAACTACATGAAAGGAGGTTGTGGAGAGATGGGTGCTGGTCTCTTTGCCCAAGTGACAGGTGATAGGACAAGGGAGAATGGGCTCAAGCTGCACCAGGGCAGACTCAGATTTTACATTAGGAAAAATTTCCTCACTGAAAGGGTTATCAGGCATTGAACAGGCCTGCCTGGGGAGGCGGTTGCGTTACCAGCCCTGGGTGTATTCAAAAGACAGGTAGATGAGGTGCTCATAGAATGAATCATAGAATGGCATGGGTTGGAAGGGACCCCAAGGATCATAGAGCTCCAATCCCCCTGCCACAGGCTCAGGGATATGGTTTAGTACAGTACAGGTATGGCTGGACTTGATCTCAAAGGTCTTTTCCAACCTAGTGATTCTATGATAGATTTTTGTAAGCAGTATGCGTGTCATTAGTGCTCATGAGCTCTTACTCATGTATTCATATGGAAACTTCTTCTTCCATAGTTCAGTGGCACTGGAAGCTGTCTTTATGATCACCTTGTTTATACATAAGAATTTTGCTTCAGACTTTTTAGTCTGGGTGTAAATGTTCAAAAAGACAGTATTTCCATAGGAAGCTATTATAACAATACATTTTAAATGGTTGATAAGTTGAAGTAAAATCAACGAAATGCCATTTCTGAAGATTTATTGAAGTAATAATTTGGCATAAAGCATCTAATTAATGCAACTGTGGGGTGAGAATTTAATTTGAAATTGTGACAGAAACTCACACCTAGCATTCAGACTTTTCCATTTTCAAGAGGTTACTGAACTCTAATATTCTCAATTTCACTACAGGAAAGGAGCGATTAATTAATTGAAGTAAAACACTTCTGTGACTTTGATTGAAAAGCAGGAAGAAATGTCAGAGCCTTCAGAAATTTCAGTGTGCTTTTATACTTATTTTCCAAATCACTTTTTCCTGCTGATTCTAAATTTGGGGATAGTTATTTGTTTTTAATTTTAAATGGCCTGATGGGTTGAAATTAGCCAAGTTACTCAAAATTGCTTTTGGTTTCCCGGTTGCATAAGCCTACCAGGAAGGTTGTGAGAGGTCATGCTGCCGGGGAGAGCGTGGCTGCAGTTTGGGTGTGCTCTGGCTGAACTAATCAGAAAAAAAATGTTTGTAAAGCAGGGAGTGGTTCTGTGTTAGTTTTTGCATGAGGAGAGGAACTACTTTCATCTCTTTTTCTCTGTTTTCTAAGGCAGCAGGAGAGGGCTCAGTCATTGTGGTTATTGACTGGCTTTTCCACTGCAACAAGACTTTAATTTATAGGTACCTATAATATCTGTCTTTAGGTTTCTGAAGTGCCCTAGGCATGTAGTTTTCTAAAAAAAACCCAAAAAACTGTAAAAGGAGTGTTATGGACCTGCTGTTCCACATTATTGTTAGGAGTAACATAGCAACTTCAGAAAGTGATATTTTTTCAAATGTAGTTCTTCTTTATTCTTGTCTTTGCTGAAAAATACTTATAGCAAACTTCATCTGTTGTCCTCTGAAACAAGGGATGTACTTGGAGTTGTCCTCTGCCCTTCCCTTAGAATCACAGAATCATAGAATGGCAAGGGTTGGAAGGGACCCCGAGGATCATAAAGCTCCAACCCCCCTGCCACAGGCAGGGCCACCAACCTCAGGCCTGGCTCTACACAAGGTTGCCCAGGGCCCCATCCAACCTGGCCTTGAACACTTCCAGGGATGGGGCATCCACCACCTCTCTGGGCAGCCTATTCCAGGACCTCACCACTCTTTCTGTAAAAAACTTCCCCCTAATATCCAATCTAAACCTTCCCTCCTTCAGCTTTAAACCATTCCCCCTTGTCCTGCCATTATCTGCCCTTTTAAAAAGTTGATTCCCCTCCTGTTTGTATGCTTCCCTTGCAATAAGCTTGCAGAGGGGCGAAGGTGGATAACCCAAGAATGTATTATTTCAGTACCAAAAGGTGCATTTGGCTCTATTCTGGATCAAGCAGAGCTGGAGGAAGTGATTTAGCAAAGAAGCTGTTGCACCCCTAATTTTGTTGTGTAGAGATGCAAATTTCTGATGGCAGACAACAGAATACACTGATTTGCATTTTCCACAATTAGAGACGTGACACTTCAATCAGTGGAAGAAAAACTAGTCTCTTGATGCTTGAAGGCTCTTATTAAGTAGCCTTACGTAGTGCAGGGTTCTACTTTATTGGGGTAACTGAGTAAAAAGACCAGAAGAATTGTGCAAACACCTGTTTGTTTCTGTGTGCCAGAAGATGGAGACTGTGCACAAGCGAGATATTCAAATTACATGGTGATGACTCTACTTCTGCCTCTGAAGGTCATGACTGTAAAGCTGGGCCTTCTAATAAGCAAAAAGTAGTGCTTTTTCTCTGAGTTATTATAATTTGGGTTCTATTTATTGCCTGGCACGCTGTAAAACACGTGGAGATCAAACTGTGTACAAGAGCTAAATAATGATTTCCTCACCTTCTCTGATGGCGGAGGTGTTCTCCACACTTAATGTCATGGGAAACTCAGGAGCTGGAAGATGTTAAAGGCTTTCCAAGGTTACTTGGTGAATCAGTGGGGAGTGCTTTTGAATCTGGAAAGCTTGAACCCAGTTTTTGGTTTCCAAAAGAACCCAAAAATTTCTTTATTCCAGAATAAATAATTGGAAATACTTTTGTTTGGTTGTTTTTTTTTGCTTTGTTGTTAGACTTGTTTCAAAATCACACCTGCCAAACCAATGAGTGATGTAATCAGATCATTACTCGCATTACTGGTCTAGGGTATTTTCTGCTCTGAGACACTTTATTTCTGTAAATGAGGTATATAATTTCTAAGCATGAGGAGTGCTTTTACCACTATATTCAACAATGTAGTCTTTAATTCAGAAGTACTTTTTATCTGTGTGTCAGAAGGCAGAATGGAAGAGTGCATTCTGGGCTAGCATTTTATGTGGTTCATTATCTCCATGTTCTCACACTAAATAAATTGAATTTCTTAAAGTTGTGTGAGCAACTGGTATTGGAGTTCTGGAAACAGAACCTAAAGGCCTTGAATTTGAATACAAGAGTGAACTAATTGAAACCCTTCATTCCATTTGGCTTTAAAATGATGGAGTGGAGTACACAGCCTGATCATCTCTATAACATAGATTTGACATTAATTTGTCAAATTTGGCAGTTGCAAAAACCTTCTGGACTTGATTCCTTTCAAGTTAGGGTTAGAGAAGTGCTCTTGTGGAATCTGTTCAGCCAGTGTTTGTGCATCTGTGCAGAGGTTTGGGGGCTGTGAAACCCAAGAGAAACTTGTGTCATTGTGAGTGTGAGGTCAGAGTGATTACTCTTTTTTAAAAATCAGGAATCTAAACACACTCAAAAACCACCAAAAACTTTCTAGTATGATTTTGTTTTGGGGTTTTTTTGGTTTTTGGGGTTTTTTTTTGTTTTTGTTCCCTTGGTTTGGTTTTGGGGTTTTTTTTGGTTTTTAAATTCTTTCCTAGTGCAACTTAAAATTCTTCAGACAACAGATACAACATACACTGGCAAAAACTCAGTTTGCAAATAGCTCTGTCTCACTTTTTTAGCATCTTTGAAAGTCTGTTGTCATACAGACATGTGTGTCATAACAGTTCTACCAAGGAAATATTTCTAATACAACTAAAATGGAGTGGTTTTGAGATGGCTGTCTTAAAAACCTTGGTGGAAGCTATCAGTAGATTCCTCCCCACACACACCCTCCACCTCTCCCCTCCCCCCCCAATTTCTGTTCTGTCTTCTGGGCTTTGAATATATAGTTTTCTGCTATAGTACCCATATGTCCACGATGTTTTTCAAGGAGTATCCTCTTGTGCTCCCAGGTAGCAGCTAACACACTATTTTCCAGCTCTTGAGCAATTGGTAATAGCAAGGCTCTCACTGAGGTAACTTTAGCGGAGTGAAAGGTGATTTGTAGGATGGGCCCTAAATAAAAGAAGGACATGGACCTACTGAGGTACATCCAGAGGAGGCCCACAAGGTTAATCAGAGGGCTGGAGCACCTCTCCTATGAAGACAGGCTGAGAGAGTTGGGCTTGTTCAGTCGGGAGAAGAGAAGGCTCCAGGGAGACCTTACAGTGTCCTTCCAGTACGTGAAGGGGCCTACAGGAAAGGTAGGGAAGGACTGTTTGTAAGGGCATGGAGTGCTAGGACGAGGGGCAGTGGTTTTAAACTGGAGCAGGGGAGGTTTAAATCAGACATTAGGAAGTTCTTCTCTATGAGGGTGGTGAAACACTGGAACAGGTTGCCCAGAGAGGTGGTGGAGGCCCCATGCCTGGAGACATTCAGGGTCAGGCTTGATGAAATTCTGAGCAACCTGATCTAGTTAAAGGTGTCCCTGCTTACTGCAGGCGTGTTTGACTAGATGACCTTTAAAGGTCCCTTCCAGCCTAACGCATTCTATGATTCTAAGGGCATCCAGAGGGCTCATTACGCTTGTCTGACCTTCTGTATTCCAAATTTTGCATTCTTTACCTTTCTCTGTTTTTATGTTTAATTTTTTTCCACATACTAGGGTTGTTTAAACTATTTGAAAATATATTGTATGAATATAAAACCACACAATATATTAATAATATTATTATAGTCTTTCAGGTACTTTAGAGGGCCTCACATGAGGAGACTGTTCCATAGCCTCCAGACTGCTTAACACAACCAGGTTATCTGATTTTTGCTCTAGAAATGTAACGTAAGGCTTAAGAAATCTTTGTATGATGACTATCTCCAGGCAGAATTTCACATCTTTCCTACTTTTGTGACTGATAGTCTATGCTGCCACAGCCTTGGGAGGTAGGAGGAAATTGCAACAGAATGATAAGAAATTAAACTATTTCCTATATGCAGCAGTTAATATATTAACAACCAAATTTTTTTGTCCCTTCTTTTTGGTTCATTTGTGAATGAAGAGATGAAAGAATTTTGAAATTGGAGTGTAGCTGGCAAATGCCAACATTTGAAGTAATGCCAGAAAAGGCCAGCTGACTCCCTGGTGCCCTTGAGAGGAAAGTTTTGGGTTCTTCTTTAACCTGTGTACTCATGTCTTTTGGGTACCTACCAACCAAATGGAATTGTCTTCAGCTATTCATGATACTGAAATGTTTTTTGCTGCACAGGAATGTATTTGTTACATTTATGAAATAAATTCTTTATTCCCTCAAAGCTTTTAGCATTGACAAGGGGGAATGGCTCTTAGTCCTCTCAGTGAAGTTTGAAACATGCAGGTTTACAGAAGGGAAGCCCTTGGAACTTTTGTAGACTCTTGATCCATGTTGTCTGTAGCATTTGGGGACAGATTAAAACACTGCCCTCTCTTCAGCTGATAATGCTGGAGCTTTCAGTGATCAGATCCAGGCTAAGCTGGTTTTCTTTCAGACTTCTCAAGTGCTTTATTTCCGCAGGGAACCTTTCAGGAGAATCGGGAGGGTGAACTTTCTTGGAACCTTTGGTGTAATTTATTAGTACTTTTTAGCATTTTTAAATGGTCAAGTAATTTTATATGAAAAATACATTTTTTTTTCCCATAAGACAGTGCAGCTGATTGCTGAAGAACATTGTGCAATGATTCACAGATACGATACTCTCTAGGTTGTAGTTTATGTATTTAGCGACCAAGGCTTTTTGTAGAAACATATTCCTGTACATATTCTTAAGGAGATGAATTGAAACTATTTTGTATCAGTCATCTGGAATGTCCATTTTGAGTCATTTATCTGTTATTAAGCAAGGACATGCAATATGACATGAGAAGTGAGATTACAGAAGTTCATTAAAAAAGCAGTGAAATGTTTCCTTGATGGATTTTCAAGAATGGGTTGTAACATGAAAAATTCCGTTGACAGAAGCAACTTCATGGTTTGAGTGGAGTATTGCATAAAATCCAAGCAGAGTAAGTGGATGTGGGAAGTGAGTCAATCCAGTAGTTTGAGAATGGGATTAGGATTTCGATTCACTGTTCTGTTGGTGCTGACTCACTGACTTTACGTAAGTCCGTTAAGTTTTCTACGTACTGGCAGCTCAGCCTAAAGCCTAATTCCTCTTACCTTCTTTTACTGCCTGCAAGCTTTGACTGCCACAAATGAGAGGGCAGAAATACTTTAAATAACTCTAAGAAATTTTCAATACTTGTCATGTTCTTAAAACTCTCAGTGTGTTGGGGTTTTTTTTAAGTTGCATTTTCCTGTTTTACTGCCGCTTTGCAATGCCTTTCTGTGCTGCACTGTTGGGAGCTTTACAAAAGGGAAGAATTGACTCTTTACTGTACTTTACAATTAAAGCAACTGCTTTTTTAAAACTTTTAGCAAGCACACAAAGCAAAAACAAGAATAGCTTTTCTGATCTCCTTTAATTGTGGTCATTTTAAGCCTGTTTAACAAAGGCATTTTAGTTACCAACATAGTTGTACCAGCACAAACTGCTCAGTCTCATCTGGCGTAGGAAAAAGGGTATTAACTAACAAATTAAGCCCTTAGCTACCACAGTGGTAATATTATATTAATTAATATTAATATTACTATAAAATGGTAAATTTACTCAGATGAAGCAAGATGGAATCATATTTATCCAGGCAGTTGAAATTCCTGTTTAAAAGCAATCTCCTCTTCTTCAGAGAGTTGGGTTGTCAGAGCTGAATTTGCTCCGTTGAATTATTTCAGACGTAGCTGTTGACTTAATGACTCATCCTGACAGCAAAGAATAAGTTCTTTAGCTGGGGATTAAGCAAAACAGGAATGTGATGCTTTTGCTTGGGGGTAAGAGTGACTACATATTGGGTTATGGACCGGCTATTACACTCTAGTGTCAAACACTCCCATAATCTGCTTCAACTTTCAAGCCTGGGCAAGCCCTTAACAATACTCATTTCGATTTTAGTACAAATGCTGCCTGTACACACACTGTGGGAAGGCTGGAGTTTGTTGACTTCACAACGTACTACTTGCAAAAGACCAGGGGCAAAAAGGTTGGCCTGTAGCTCAGTTCAGTGTGCCAGCTTTAAGACTTCTGTCTTCTCCTGCCTGTATTCTCTCTGACCGTGTGTAACCATGTTATGGAATGCATTTGGGACCCTTCTATGTATAAAAATAACATGTACTTGTAATATATGTTGTTATATATAAAAAATAGAATACATATGAGTAAAACAATAACATGTTTGTGAATCAGCATCGCTGGATAAGAACAAATCATGTGGCACAACCAATTTGTTATCAGGCACTGTATGATGATCTATGTACTTACAGCTATTCATGTAGCAAGTAATCACTTTCACCTTTTTTCTCCTCTATTATGTTTGTGTGCAGTACAAATCTAATAAATATTCATGTACTTATCTTAAAAAAGGAAAATGACTTTCACAAGACCAACTCTTGTGAGTTACTTCTGATACTGGCTGATGTAACTGTGAAGAAAAAAAAAAATTAGATTGATCCTATTTTACACTAAAAAGAGAATAGGGATTAACCTTTCCTTTTATGATAGTAAAGCCCGACCATCCTCTTTCATGTATAGAAAACTTAAATCCATATTTAAGGCCAGAAGTAACTAAGCACTGAGAACTTACGGACTCGCCTTAGCAAACCTGTTTACTCTTCTGTAACTTAGGCATTGAAAATGTCAGCTTTCAGTAAATAGACTTTTAAATATATTTTCTCACTAGGTGTTCATTCCTGGCTGATCTTGTTTTTCACAACAAATCCTTTATGGAAGGAAAGGATAATGTACAACACTTCTTCCATGAGTGCCCCAAATTCCAGGTTTTGCTGCTGCATTGGCCACATGTATGTACAGCCTATAGTTAAAGTATATGTGCTAGGAGAATCAAAAACCTGCTGCAGAAACACACGTATTCCACACAGCCAATACTCCTGCCTTGGTGGGTGCTGCTGGACGCAAGAAACTGTGTGTGAACATTACCATCACACTACTACCCCCCTGTGGTCATTAGCTATAAACAAAATTTTATACAAAGGCATAAAAGCTTTGGTGGATTATTTTCATTTAAAAGGAAATGAGCATTGTTAGAAGGGCACTGTGCTTCTTGAGTTTTGTCTTATTATTTGTTCAAGACATTAGATGTAACGTATTTGGAATTATTATAAAAATCAGCATGTGTTCTCCTTTACACATAGCATAGTGACAAGGTTGGTGTTACTCAAGAACTAGCTTTTCCAGCAGTTTCTATGGCTTGATTAGTGAAGTAACACCTAGAAATTTCAGCTGTAGAACCTACAATCGTTTTAATAACCTTTAAAACATTAAATGGAATTTACATAAAGAAGATTAACATGAGATTTCATTGGCAACAGACATTTTGTGTTAAAATTTTAGGTGTGGTATTTACTTCCAGAGTAGTTTATATGTCCAGAAGGAGTATATACACTGGAAATGTCTGTGACAACCTGCTGTGTAAAAGAGCAGTGTAAAGAATAAGAGTACTCAGAAAGGTATGCAAGAGACCTTGGTGAAATAAATGCTGGGTTCAAAGCTATGGTTAAATTAGAGGAAGGTGTGGGAATACTGTTTACCTGTTTGTATGACTTGGCTATTTATTGTAGAAGCAGAATTACTAATTATAAATGAGTTTATGATATCTTTCCTGGAAGTAGGTAGGCAAATATCAGTTGTGGAGTGTGTGAAATTCTCACATTAAATTAAACCAGAACTTTTTTTCCCCATATAATTTATTGTCATTTTAATGTTTAATAAATTTTGGAAATAACACCTTTGCTTTATAATGATATCTTTTAGAACCTCTAAAGGATTAAATTATTTTCATGCAGGCAGATGATACACCTTTAAAATAAAAATTATTACTGGCATTTCTAAATTCTGTCAGAATTCCTTACAGTTAGTACTGAGCTGGTAGTGGAGCTGCCTTTGTGTCTTGCATTGTAAACTAACACTCATTCAGCTATTGGGATTGTATATTCTCAGCTATATGTGGGAGCCATTGAAAGATAATGTACAATTGCTTCACACAGATCGCTTCCATATTCATGGAGTCACAGAATCACAGACTGGTTTGGGTTGGAAGGGACCTTAAAGATCATCTAATTCCAACACCCCTGCCATGGGCAGGGACACTGTCAAACTGAGCAGGTTGCCCAAAGCCCCAACGCCTCTTCTTCCTCACCACTGACAATGATAGCAGGCTGTTTCTAGGATTATTTAATTGGCAGTCTTTGCCAACCATCAAGACTCAGTGTAACTCTGTTACTCTTGTATTTATCATTTAGCATCATGTGGCAGGTATGCTAGAGTGGTGCGTGGTGGAGAAGGCTTGTACTTCCATCTCATTCAAAACCTGTCTTACTGAAAAGTTTTCTAGGGAGGTGAATTAAACTCAATTGTATGATTGCAGTGACACCATGCATCAAATGATAAGAAATGCTGTTAACAAATTTAAACATTTTTTTCAGTCATTATTAATAATGAATATGATTATTCATATGAATAATTCTTGATTATTCACAACATATGTGAATGGTTACTGCAGATCAGAGGATGTGAGTTCACACTGCCAGAGCCCCTTGATGATTTGCACGTGGCTTTTCCCATCATTAGCAATAATACTAGACTTAATAATCCTGTCTTTTTTTTTTTTTGTCTTTTTTTTGTGTGCTAGTGCTGCTATAAGGATCCTATTTCTCATTTCACACATATCACATCACTGGTCTTATGCTATTTAAATGTTTTAATCTCCTTTTCATATTGAAACAGTAATACAAGTTTTGTTGCTACTTAGTTAAAAACTGATGTATTCCTTCCTCAAGTTGTCTTAGTGTACATCCTTTTTGTATCTCAGTTGTTTAAAGCTGCAGGCTCTCTAGGGCGGTAACTCCTTGTTTTGTGCCTGGACCAGATTCAGCCCATGTTTGGTCCAAATATAAATAGCACCAAAAGGATTCTCCAGGGCACAGCAGGCTCCCCATTCATCTTTGGTGATCAAGTCAGCAGAAAGTAAAACTACAGTAAAACATCTTAAATACACCAACAACCTGAAAAGAAAACACTTTTATAAGAATAATAGTGGTAAACCTTCCCTGTGGTCTGTATTGGAAATGTTAAAAATAAACCATCCCTAACCTCTGTCTCCAATTTGACAGCCAAATGTTTTTACATGTAGAAAATTAATATTGCCATTTCATCAGCCTTAAAGTATGTAGGACAACGCATGAAGGAAACCTTCTGCCTTCTCATTCAGAATCCTAACCTAACTAGTTTCTAAAGCAGAGAAAAAGCAAAGTTCCCAGTGCCTAGCAGGACCCATAAATTAAAATTGGGCTTCTGTGGCTCGGTGCTGGGATCAGATAGATGGGGTGGGCACGAGGAAGATAGAGGAGCCCATTAGCTTCAATAACCTGCCTACCTCCAGGCCTCCTGATGTTCTCATCATCTATTAGCTTGTCAGTGCCTGTATCTGCATTTTTTTTGTCCCCACGGGCTTCTCCTGGGAGTTTGAAACCTTCATTAACTAACAGGTATATAAATTAAACTGTGACTTCCAGTGGAGAATAAAGAGGTTTAAGGCTGTTGTTGGCCATGGCCCCCATGGCATTGTGTTGACAGGCCATTTACCATGCCGGTTAAATGGAAGGGAACACATGCTTAAGCCTCAATATATTCTGCCCCTTCCGAGGGTAGGGAGCTACATTTTGAAGTGCAAATGAGATTCTCTGGGGTTTTCTGATTTGTAGTTTAGAGAGAGAAGTCTGGTGAGAAGTATTTTCTCTTGTGGAATTAGCATTCCTTACACTTTTGCTGTATGCTCACATTGTGCATGGAAAACCTACTCAACGTCACGAGTGACAGATTGCAAGCAGCAACTATGACATCATGAGATGAATAATCCTCTGTCACTTTGGGTAACTGTCTAGCAAATGAGCACCCTTAGAGGCCAGCTTGGTCAGATGCCCTCTTGAAATCCCTGGCTGCTTTTAACCAGTTTCACTGATTGATCACCTATGAACTGGTAACCTGAAAAATGACTAGTAGCTGTGGTGTTAAAGCACTTGCAGACACTGCAACTGATGGGATAAATAAATGGAACAGCTTTAAAATCAGTACTACTGGTTTGAAACTTTTGGTTAGATTGTAGGGAACATCCATTTTTTGCAGTGTTAACTGCTGTGTCTTTAGAATTGCTGGTGATGGTAGTTTCAGCCCAGATCATAGAATCATAGAATCATAGAATGGCAAGGGTTGGAAGGGACCCCGAGGATCATAAAGCTCCAACCCCCCTGCCACAGGCAGGGCCACCAACCTCAGGCCTGGCTCTACACAAGGTTGCCCAGGGCCCCATCCAACCTGGCCTTGAATACTTCCAGGGATGGGGCATCCACCACCTCTCTGGGCAGCCTGCTCCAGGACCTCACCACTCCTTCTGTAAAAAACTTCCCCCTAATATCCAATCTAAACCTTCCCTCCTTCAGCTTTAAACCATTCCCCCTTGTCCTGCCATTATCTGCCCTTTGAAAAAGTTGATTCCCCTCTGTTTGTATGCAGATAAATAAAGCCAGCATATCATATATGTCAGTAGGCAAGTGTAGTTTTCTTGTTTCCTCAGGTGAATCAGTGAGGCTTGCATAGCAAGATATGAAGCGTACAGATGGTTTAACTCTTTGAGATGCATCTGTCTGGTATTAAAAGAAAATTTTAAAAAAAGAAGGAAAAAAAGGTAGTATTAATTGCATTTATACCCTGACCTCTTGCTAGTACAAGACCATATGGGGAATCTGGTTGGAAGAAGTGAGAATGCTAAGTTCAGATGACTGAGAAATTACTCTCGATGTGGCTACTTGGCTTTGTTGTCACCTCTCATCCAGATCCTTGTGATCAACACCTCGAACTACAGTCTGGAACCAGTTAATAAACTCACAGTATCTTTGTGCAAAGGAGACTTTCAAATAATACTGTTTTCTTAAAACATTCCATCTAATGGCATTTTATTTTTTTTTAACAAGAAAAACATCACAACAAATAGCTAGAATGATGTTTCCTTGAATTAAGGTGGCATGAGACTATAATTACCTGGCCTTTTCTTTGAAGCTTGGTGAGTTTGAAAGTAGATTGGACATTATCCTGTAGATTTAAAATTTTCCTCATACAACTTAGATCTGATGAATATATTTTTAATGATTAGAGCTTGTTTTCTATTCCGTCCTCTCTGTGTGGAGTGTGCAAGGAAAATGAGATGCTCAGAAGTTTTTGTGGGTTTAGTGCTAGGGAATACCTTCTCTACCTTTCTGCTGTAAATTACTGGTCCTGAAACATTCCTGCTTGTGCCTAAGTCATTGAAACACCTGATGCTGTTGTCTTAACTCAGACAGTATTGTTGATTGGTTAACTTGTTGCACAGTGGCTGCATCTTCCCTTCTGTGACCATCACAGCAGAAGACACAGCATGGGTGAGGTTTTCTAGGATTTATCTGGCAAAGTCCTCCAGCTCATATCACATGGAGAAGACAGTAACTGCAGACTTCCCTAAGTATTTAATGCTTAGAAATTGTATGAATCTCAGAAGTTTATAGTACCTGTGTTCAATACAAGTAAGCAATTACAATGACAAAAGTATTTCAAACAAGAGTAGATAACAGAGAAACATGATCAGGAAACATAAGACAAAATCTGATTAACCACTTCTATTTTTACATATTATTTTCCATGCTTCCCAATTTTATGTGAAAGGCCAGTGAAATAAATAGGACACTTGTTCTGCATCCCAGAGGAGAATAGAGTTTCTTGCTCATCAGTGCTGTTGGAAGATGGTACTTCATTGAAAGGTTTTACAGAGCATAATTGTATCTACCTCAAAGGGTTGTGTGCTAAGGCTAATCTTAGTACATAGCAGGATATAAGACTTTCAGAACCTATATCCTCCATGGAAAAACATTTGCAATCCTCCATCTTTGTTCTGTTTAAAAATACATCTAGAGGTAGTTTTTTTAGTTTGGTCAGAAAACAGAATGACTTTACGACTTGTTGAGTAAATTTGTGTTCATAATATCTCCTCCTGATGAAAAATCAGTGTAATTTGAACAAAAGCAAGTTGGGGTATGCTGAGTGAAAAGCCATAACATTTGACCAAGTGGTGGGTGTTCTGCCTGTGTTTCTCCTTACAAAGTACTGTGAGTTAGAAATGGTCTTTGAATTTTAAGTTAATTTTTGATGTTTTACAGCTGTATCATTGTCCTACAACACCTCTTTATGGGTTTAAAGTGCAACAAGGGAGATTTACACAAGGGAAAACGTTTTAGTGGTGGAGAATCTCTGTAATTGGGGGCTTTTCTTATGGGAATAGTCTAAGAATGACTGACAAAGGCAGATGCAGACCTCATTTAAATAGAAAGGAAAGAAGGATGGTTTATTTTTGTAATGACAGTCAGGTCATGCGAAAAGCCAGATTTTAGACCTCCCCATCATTCTGTCTAGGGATTCTATGACTGGGAGCTGAACATGTGAAGATTAACTCTCCAGAAGCAATGAATGCAGGCTTATGAGATGCAGCTCCTCTACTGCCCATGTACTTCTGTTTTCTGATGCAGATGCTGGATGATAGTGGCTCTTCTACCAACAAATGTGCTAGAAAAAAATTTCAAGTGGAAAAATGAGACACCTGAATATGATGATAGATAATCTGTTTCTGAAAAGCTGTATACAGTTTAGTATTACCTTGGAGGAGAGTGTGGACTGAAAGATCTTTTTATGTCTCTTCTAGGTGCTTTATGAGTCTCTGATTTTGTTAGTGGATATGGAGGATACATTGTTAAACAAAGATTTCAGAATAATTTTGAGGTTTTATCGAAGCTGAAATGGAATTTGCCTTTTTTAGCTTCTCTGGAAAGGAGCTTTTGCATCACAATCTGAAAGCAAGCACACTGTAAAACACTTGAATGCTCTTACCTTCAAGGTGCCAAATCCTCTTACACAATGGCTATGTAAAGTGCCAGGTTTTATAAAAATGAGAATTTATTTACATGGAAAGTACTTTTCTCAATCAAAAAACCCAGTTACAGCAACAGTCAAGTTTTATTCTAGCACATTTATTTCTATGTTTCCAGTTTTACTTGGTTTTACACTAGGACTGTTTTGTTAATAGCAGTTTAAATTATTTAAGTGGACAAAATTACTATCAAGTGATTTAAAACTGAAAACACAAAGTCCATACTTAGTGTAAACTCAACTCACTGAGACAAGAAAAGCCAGTGACTGCTCCATTCGTTACATTTTAGCAAGAAGAGATGCTGAACAGCAAGTGGAGTGGGAGGCACTATGCTATGGTCTGATGCAGAGGTCTTTGAGAAGATTCCTTGATGTTCAGGCATGATTTACCTTTCATAAGTCCTTGCTAGCTGTGTCCAGTTACCTCCTTATCCTTCACATGTCCAAAAATATGTTTCAAGAGGATCCAGTCCCTGATTTTCCTGTGGACAGGAGTGGGACATTGTGTTGTATTCCACAGCTTAAGGGTTTGGACATGAGTAAGAGCTGGAGCCGATGAGAGATGGAGAAGGGGTTCTCTGGATAGGCAAGCATTGGTTAGGCATTGGACAGGTTGCCCAGGGAGGTGGTGGAGTGACCATCCCTCAGGGTGTTCAAGGTTGGATGAGGTACTTATGACATGGTTTAGTGAGTAATATAGGTGGTAGGGGGACAGTTGGACTAGATGATCTCAGAAGTTTTTTCCAACCTTAATGATTCTGTGATTCTAAGAGCCATGCTGTATAAAACTCTGAGAATTACTGATCTGCCCTGTTCCGGTCAGAGATGTGTGTTTTGGGAGAAGCAGCTATACTGTGTTCTCTGAATGAGAGAAAATAGCCTGTACATGAATGAGCCTGGTCACAAAGGGAACACAAATTCAAAAGTAATTACAGGCTCCTATTTCCTGTCAGTAAACAGAGGGGAAGGGAGGCTCCAATGTGTGTTATTCTTCTGCCCTCCAGTCTGGCCATCTCAAAAGAGGGAATTTCCTCCTCGTTGTAATGTGAAAATTCAGCTTCCATGGGGATTGCTGCTGAAAATTGGGAAGGAAAATAGGATTTTACCATAAGAATTGCTAGAAATAGCAGAAGCCCTGTCCTTTTCTACAAGTGCCTTGCTCTTTAGAGGAATCTCAGCACTCTTACTGTAATAATCCATTTCCTAAATTTGCAGTAGTTCAGTGGGTACATATGTAATGTTTATATATAGCTGCACGAGTTAGTGAATCTATCAGCATTTCGTTGAGGTGAGGAAATATTATTCCTTTTCTGCCCATTCAGAATTGAGGTGCAATGAGTAAGACTTAGTTACAGAGGACTGTTAGTGGCCTGGAAAGTAAACTTCAGGTCTGTTTGGCTTTTGCTCATTGCCATATCAGAAACTTTTGGTGTCTTTTGATTATTATTATTTTATGATTATTATTATTTCCCCCCCAAATAAACCAAACTGAAATACTTACTGACTAAATTTAATAATTCCAAATTAATTAAAGTGCAGTAATTGAATGGGGATTTTTAGTGCTCATTTTGGTTCCAGACACTGTCTAGAACCACTAGATCTTTGTATAGAAAGATCTTGATTGAGAGAAGTTGTGCATCATTATCCTCAATAATATTTGCAAGGAATTATAGGAAAAGCAAGGGATTCTAGAAAAAAAAAAGAGAAAATATGTGGCTTTGCTACAGGAATGTCACTTTTACAACTAACAGAAGGTAGAGTGAAAGTCAGAATCTGGGTGTGATAGCCCTGCACTCCTAACAGCAGGCTACTGCAGGGGTGAGCAAGGCACGGCTGAATAAACTCAGACATAAAAAGGAAGCAGTGACAGGTAATCCAGGAAGAATTTAGAGTAACAATCATGCAGGTATGGCATTACAAAAGCCAAAGCCCACCTGGAGTTGAATCTAGCAAGGGATGTGAAGGCCAACAAGAGGTCTTCTACGGGTACATCAGCAGAAAAAAAGAAGACTAGGGAAAATTTGTGCCTGCTGCTGAATGAGGCAGGGCAGAGGACCTGGTGATAAAGGACACGGATGCAGGTGAGGTAGTCAGTGCCTTCTTCACCTTGGTCTTTACTGATAAGATCAGCCTTTGTAATCCCAGGTCCCTGAGACCAGTTGGAAAGTCAGGAACGAGGAAGACTTTTACCTTAGTTGAAGGAGGATCAAGTTTGGAAATACTTAAACTGCACATACACAAATCCACCTAATGGACGACACATCCAAATGCTGTAGGAACTGCTTGATGGCTTATTGTCTGTTGCCTTTCAATGGTTATAACAACTGAGGGGGTTCCTGAGGGCTGGAAGAAAGGAAATGTCACTCATACTCAAGAATAGCAAAAAGGAGGGTCTGGGGAAGTACAGATCAGTTATCCTCACCTCAGTTCCTTGGAAGGTGATGAAGCAAATAGTCCTGGAAACCATTTCCAAACACATGAAAGAGAAGATTGGGATGAGTAAGCATAGTTTTAAGATGAGGAAGCCATTGGCCTGGTAGCATTCTTCAGCCAAGTAACTGGCTCAGTGGATGAGGAGAGAGCAGTGGATGTTATCTTGAATTTAACAAGAGTTTTGCCATTGTCTCCCATAACACTCTCATCAACAAACTGATGAAATACAAGCTGGATAAACAGATAATGAGAGGCCTGAAAACTGGTTGAGCTGCCAGGCTCAAAGTGTTGTGATCACTGGCACGAAGTCCAGTCACTACTGATGTACCCCAGGGGTGGTTACTGGTGACAATGCTGTGTAACACCTTCATTAACGACGATGATGGTAATACAGAGTATACCTGTAGAAATGTACAGGCAATGCAAAATGAGGAGTGACTGATAGGCTAGATGGCTGTGCTGCCATTCAGAGGGACAGGCTGGAGAAACGGGCTAACAGAAACCTCACAAAGTTCAGCAAAGGCCACTGCTGTGTCCTGCACCTGGGGAGGACAAACTCCAAGCACTGGTACAGATGAGGGGCTGACTGGTTGGAAAGCTGTTTGGCAGAGAAAACCTGAGGGGCAATGAAGGCCAACAGTATGCTGGGTCGCATTAGGAGGGGTATTACCAGTAGGTCAAGGGAGATGACCCTCTACTCAGCACTGGTGGGGTCACACCTGGACTGCTGAGTCACGTTCAGTGCTGGACTGTAGAAGAGAGATGTGGACATACTGGAGAGAGTCCAGCAAAGGGCCACAAAGATATTTAAGAGACTGGATCATCTTTGGTATGAGGAGAAGCTGAGAGAGCTGGGACTGTTTTGCTTGGAGGGAATCAGAGAGATCTTATGAATATGTACAAATATCTAATGAGTGTAAGGAAAACAAACCCAGACTCAGTGGTGCCCAGGGAGAAGACAAGATGCAATGAGCACAAACTGAAATACAGAAATTGCCATTTAAACACAAGAAAACACCCCCACCCCCTTCCTGATTTTGAGGGTGATCCTGGTTTTGAGTTTGCACATGGAGGTTGAGAGTCTCCGTCCTTGGAGATACTCAGAAGTCAACTGTACATAAGTCTTGGGCTAACTGCTCTAAATGACTCTGCTGGACTAGATGGATCTCCAAAGGTCCCTTCCAACCTCAGATGTTCTGTGATTCTGCAAAAATTATGGTCATTAATTGTGAATATATGTAACCTGAACCTAGAGTAGCAGTACTAGTAAGGACTACAAATGTTTTTAAACTTCTGGGTTGCTTCTTGTAACAAAATACAGTTCTTTATCCTGCAGCTTTGTTTACTGCTCTGTGCTTTTCAACATTTTTTCTGTCATTCTGATCACAGAGGATAGGGAAGGTAAATTATTATAGTTCCACTTTTATTACTTCTGAAGTCCCCATCATTCAAAAAGCCATTTGCAAAGAAATCTGATTAAAATGAAATGCCACCCCTAGTGAGACGCTCAATAAAATGGCAAGAAATCAGAACCAGACTCTTACAAAGAATAAAGAAGGTATTTTTTTGCTGTGTGGACACCAAAGAACTCAGGTAACTGATTTGTCCTGGGTCACACATAAAATCTGCAGTCAAACTGGGAATAGATTTCCAATCTCTGGCATATCTATCCTGTATTTCTGCTTTCTTCTAATGATTTTGTTGAAAAGCAAAAAGGTTTTTCACTACCTGTAGTACATTAGCTCTTGTAAATGCCTGGTACTCTGTGCTGTTCTTTTTCTCCCCCCTCTTGTTGCATATTTCACTAGTATAATTTTACTGTCATCACTTAAATTAGATTCCCAGCCTTCTCACTTAAAGATGAATTTCTCAATAATGGGATATATATTATTATTCAGTTCCCTGTGTCTGAAAAAAAATTATAGGTAAGTGAAAGACCCTTGCTTTTGAGTTATTATGGAACTGAAGGTTTTTATTGATTTAACTGTTCCAGAAGTTAAGCATTAAGCTAGGACTGTTAGTGGAAAAATACTACAAAATGTAATTCAAAACATGATTAATGTGTATCCAGGATTTTATGTGCCATCCAGTAAAACAAAATTGAGGCCAATATAAACTCGCAATGGAGTGCAGCCACTGAATTAGATTAAGGCATGTAATCTCTGTATCTGTATGCAGCAATCGGAAACACTAGAAAACTTGAGGAATGCTTGGGTATTCTGTTAATAAACTTCTCCATAGTTGTCAACATATCAGGAATCTGCAGATCACAGGACTACTGTGAATTTGGTGTCTATTTGTCTCTATAAATCTGAGGTTAAAGATACCAGCTGTAGTGACCGATCGCTTTCTTAACAATGACCAGCAGTTTAGAAAATGTTAAGGAGTGAATGGATGGGATGGTATTTTTTACATTTTTCATCTCTTCAAAGAAAGGAATAAATGCAAAGGTTCTGAGAACAAACAGGTTTGCATGATACTGAGTTTTCCTGAAATCCTGCATTTTGTACTGGATGATGGTTGTAGATCCCTTCCAACTGAACCGTTCTATTCTGTTCTACAGCTCTTCCTTGCCTTGTGTGAATTCTGTTGCTAAAAGCTTTTTCTCTTTCCTAACTCAGTCAGATAGAGGTGTGGAAAAAGTCTGCAAGATGGAAATGAGTTGTTCCCCAGCTTTCCCTGGAGAGTCACAAGCTCTAAGTGGCTACGTGTAAGCTCCTTTTGACCCAGCATAACTCCTAGGAAGTCTGACAGCATCACTGGAATTTGTTTAAACATTCTTGGAGGGGCAAAAAATAAAACTACAAGAAGTAAACCATAGAAGGTTTGTTATGACAAGCTTAACTTACGATTTGTTTTCAAGAAAGTATCACTTAAAAGTTAGTAGCGAGGTTTAGGATTTTGTTGTTATATGATGCTTTTGTAATTTCCTAAAGTAATTGATCAATTCTTATTTGCCCATTAGCACTGGAAAAGTTTGTTCTCCTCTGTGGAAACATAGCAGGATTATTTTTTCCACATTTTGCTGTGTGAGGTAGGGAAATAGTTTATTTTGGACCTATATTTTATATACTTTACAAACTGGCAAGCATGCTGAGTGCTCCTCCTATTTAGTTGAGACCAAGACCTAAATAACTCTGGTAAAGAAAGAAGCCTTGCCAGCTGAGTGCTTTGACTATCCTTTTTTTTTTTCCTTCCTGAGATAAGTACCATTTATATTCCTCAGTCTAAAAACCAGTTAGACTTAGTTGTTTTACATCGCTCTGCTCTGAGCATGTGTAATTTAAAAGGAACAGCTATTGAAGCTCCCAACGGTAGCTGTAAAATACTATCCTAAGACTAAGTTAGCTGAGTTGTGAAATAACGCCAAGACCCTTAAATCTTTGGCACCAAGTCACAGTCCTACAAAGTGTTTTATCCTTTTTCAGTGTCTTACAGCTGTTTCATGCCCTGATTAATGAGAACACAGACTGAGATCAACACGTACATGGGTGGAAGTTAGGAGTTTAAACGCTTGAACTGCAGATAAAGTTTCTTCTCCAGTTTTAAATCTAGTATTGAATTTACATCTGAAATAATGCTCTGTTTGGGTTTTTTAGTTCCCAGTGTAATGTCTCATCTTCATATGGCAATATCACATTTATTTTTGATATGTGCTATAACCTCTATTTTTAATTCAATCTGCTAATTGAATTTCATCTTGCTACCGTGATATTTCTATTATGGCAGTTTCTCTGCCATTTCAGATTTACTTAATGATTTGCTACACTACCATATCTTCCAAGTAGAGGAAGCTGAAGGCTATTTTTTAAATTATTTTATATCCACAACAGAAATGCAAAATCTTTCTTCAGCACAGGCTGGAAGGGAACATAAAGGGAGAACAAGGTTGAAGAAAAGGTGCACACAGCATAAGCTGTGTAATTACATTTATTTGCATTATAGTTTACTTAGGCTAGAGTCCATCCACAGTAAGGACTCCAAAAAATATGGTATATAAGAATTAACTTTGGAAGAACATATTGTTTTACTGTTACAGAAAAATGATGATGCTTAATCACAGGTTAGTGGGGTGGTGCGGAGCGCAGGGGGAGCATGGCTGGCTTTCATTCTGAGATTTGGAAAGCTGTTTTCTCAAATCTAGCTAGTCTGGTTTTTTTATTAATGGGTCAGGGATCACTGTCATCAGCAGTGACAGACTGAGCATACACAAGTTGCCACTGTTTGTGATTTCTCTGTCACTACCAGTATGTGTTACCTGGTTGGTGCCTTAGCAGCAGCAGCCTGGGGCAGCTTTTTTGAGGTAAATGTGGTGCTTTAGGTACCTCACGATCTAACTCCACTTGTTCCACAGATGGTGGTACTTTTTATAAAGATTTTCTGGAAATTAAAGCAATGTTACATAGTAACCAAGAACATCCTGATTTTAAATTTTGTTTTGACCATTTTTTATCTATATAAATTCATAGATATAACACAGTGTGGTTTTAACTTTCGGATGTCAGGCTCCCCTCGCTCTGATCAGGAATCTTCAATAAAAATCTAACCTTGCTCTGAGCAGCTGGTGAAGTTTTTATTCTCAGTAGATAAAAATTTATTTTTTATTTTGACATAACTAATGAAAAATCTGTCAGCCTAAGTGACAGTAATGGAAGCTGCTGTGCAGAGTTTCAAGGAAATCACAAACTTGGAATTCCTGGGTCATAATTTTAATCAAAATCAAGAGTTTGATTGTCACTTTTTTTAATTATAGGAGCAATTTTCAATCTACTGAACACATGGAATATTTTAAGGGTCTCTGAGTTAATATCAAATATTATTATTCAGGGTTTTCTTTCATTCTTCTTCAATGGCCTAGCCTGTCAACACTCCAGTTATTAATTGTTTTGGTAAATGAAGGCCTAGGTCCACTTTCAAACACAAAATGAGACTTTAAAGCAAAAGAGATGCTGTTAGCATAGTGGGGAAAATCCAACCTGGGAAATTTTTTGCTGGGTCAGATGATAATTCATCTTCACTAGTGGAGCAGGAAAGGCTGTTCAGGAGAAGCTTGTGAGTTTGGCTGCAATCTGTTGCCTGGTACTTCCCCGTGGTGGGTTAAAGGACCACATACAGAGGTGGTGGTCTTGAATTTGTCTAATTTTCTTTTCTTTTTTAATTTTTTTTTGGTAGTTGCTGACACCTCAACAATCTCTTGTTCCAATAAACTTTGTAAAATCTCTACCTGCTACGTAAAGATGTGCTGCTTTTTATCTATGTTAAGGTTCGTCACATTCCTCCTTTGTGCTAATATAGTGGGATTTGCTTTTATAAACTTTGATCATATTAAACACACACACAAACACACACAGAGACACTCAGACACATACACCACCTCCCACCCCCCAGTCTTCTGCTCTTCAAACTGAACAGACACATATTTTAAATCTCTTTTTGTAAGGCAGCTGCTCCATCCTCTGAATCATCTGAATTGCCCTTCTCTGTACCTTCTCATAACTCTGTTTCTTGAGTTGGAGAGACCAGAACTGTGTTACATCAGCGTTTTATACACCAGCAAAATGACATCTTCTGTCTTGGTTTTGCTACTTTTCTTGGTGACAGCCAAAGGGGTTTTTTTACTATTCTGGTGTGGTTAAGCAGAGAGAGTTGTGAACTGTGACTCCCAGGTCTCTTGTCGGCTCAAAGTTGATGAGAAAGTATTAATGAGGTTTAGACTTTTTCCCTGAAGCAGAACTTCTAGCATTGACCTGGCCTGAAGTTCTGTCTTCTGCCTGTTTGCCCTCTTGCTCAGTTTTCCAACATCCTTCAAGTTCTCCACCATTGGCATGGAATTGAATTACTTGAAAGAACTTACAGTCTTCTGAAAATCTGAAAACCTTATTGTGTGATTCTTCTTTGGGTCACTGAATTTGAATAAACCTGATTCCTTGAGAGCCCCACTGCTACGACTTTTTAATCCAGAAGAGTGACTGACTGTTAAGCCCTACTTGTGCTTCCCATCCCATGAGCAACCTTCAGTCCACAAAATGCTCTTTTTTACAATTCCATTCTAACTTAACTTCTCCCATAGTCATTGGTGGGAAGCCTTGTTAAAGGCTTTCTGAAAATTCAAGTCCACTGGATCTTCATTTATACACATTCTTTATCTCTACCCACTGAACTCCTGCAGGCAGTATTTTCCTTTACAAAAAAGGGAAGTCTGTTGACTTTTTCCCACTGGATGAATATTGCCTCATCAACCTTACACTTTTGTATGGATTCTACTGTCTCACTGGGACTGGAAGTTAGTGTCAGTGGTCCTTTCAGAATGTTCAGGGCTCTGAGGTTCATGCTATCTAGTCCACATGACTTCGTGATTTGGCTAGTGGAGTATTCTCTCTATATATGCTGCACATTCATAGAATCAGAGAATATCCTGTGTTGGAAGGGTCCCATAAGGATCATTGAATCCAACTTCTGGCTCCACACAGGGCCAGCCATGTCAGAGCATGTTACTGAGCGCATCATCCAGATGCTTCTTGAACTCAGTCAAGCTCAGTGCTGTGACCACTTCTCTGGGGAGCCTGTTCCAGTGCCTGACCACCCTCTCAGTAAAGAACCTCTTCTTAATACCCAACCTAAACCTCCCCTGTCACAGCTTCATGCCATTCCCTCTGGTTCTATCCCTGGTCACCAAAGAGAGGAGATCGGCGCCTATAGCTCTTCTAGTGTTAGGAAGAACATGTTGTCTGAGATACCGTCTCATCATCTTCATTGGTAACGACAGCTGATAAGCTGCTTTGCTGTGATCTCCTCATCCTTGAGTACCCTTTTCATACCTCTTTTGAAAAATGATCCTGCCAATCCCCTAGCTGTCTGTCATCTTTCAAAGTATTTAAAGAATGTTTTAGTCTCAGCATGAGCATCCATTGCAAGGTATCTTAAAATTCTTCTTCAGCCTCTTAATTTCCTGTTTACATTTGACCTGCCCTGTTGCAGACTATACAAACAGGTTTAATTACTGAAATAAAAAAACATAATTTCAACTGGTTTCCCTTGGTCAACCAGCTGGGTGGCCTTGGGGTAAAAGGAAATCAGATTGGACAGACAGGATCTTCCTCTCCTAAACCTGTGGTGACTGTGACCAATGACATTGTCCTTTAGGTGTTTTTAAGTAACTCCCAATATGATCTACTGATTCTTTTTTTGCCATCTTTCTGGCCCCAGGACTATAGCATTTTGGCACAGCTTCCAAATAAGCACCCAGTGCCCAAATGCAACCTGCTCTGTAGCCTCCTGCTTTGAACACTGCAATGAGGCATGAGACCAAGGAGGCCTGAAAACTTAACTCTTGTCTCTCACTTTGTGAGTGGTACAAGCTGCTGCAATTTTTTCTTTCTCAGGCTTGATTTGGAATGAGATTTCCATGCTGCCTGTGATACAGTGTTTACTTGGCCTGTGCAGATCACAGAGAAGAGCTTGACCCCATCAAAGACTTCAAAAGGATTCTGTCATCTAAAATCTCAGAAAAGCTTGATTGGGAATAATTCTTAGGCTGGGCTGCTTCCAGATGTGTGTAAGAAGTGTCTGGAGGATGCGCTCAGTCCCACGCTTTGACTTGGCCTGGCCCTGTGTAGAGCCAGGCGTTGGACTCGATGATCCTTATGGGTCCTTCCAACTCAGGATATTCCATGGTTCTGTGATTCTGATTTTCAGGTGTTATATACTGAATATTTTAAAATCTGCTGATATGAGATTAAATGCCTCTCATTTTTTAGTGATTGCAATACCCACAAATCCCATTTAATTTGTCCTTTAAATTATGGTGATGTTGAGTTGCATTCAACACTCTTGGATAACTGACCACATGTACATCTGAATTTTATGAAATGCAGCTATGATTTCTTCAGGAAAATATACCACTGTGGAGCACTTAGATATTTTGATTGTAATGGCTAAACTAGTAAAGATATTGGTTCTGTTCTGTTCTGTTCTGTTTTGCTCTGCTCTGCTCTACTCATTACATTCCCATATTTCTGGAAGGATATCATATTACTAGATGATACAAGATGCTGTATGGGGAAGTCACACCTTTTGGCAAGCAGATAAGAGGCAATTCCATAAAAGTGAGAAGTAATGTGGGATTGTGGGATGTGCACTTGTTTCTCCTAAATTACAGTAGGAAAGTAGTTAATATAACTGGTTTATTCTTCAGATTTAGTGTCCATCTGAGATAGAAGATTTCTCACTACAGTGAGATCTTGCAGCATTGTCTTAATTGCCGTTGGGAGAGGGAAAAGTACCATTCATTTCCTTAAGGTGTAGCTATAACCTGATCAATGCTTCTGAAAAACTTTATGTGACCTGCTTGTTGATGATAATGTGTACCCAAACTCAGCAACCCAAGAAGTCCATTCCAATCTGAAATTACTGTGAGTGCTGTGGCTTATGTGGAGATTCAAGAAAGCATTATTAGTGGATTACCTAATGACTCAGTTGGCAGCTGGAAGATTTTTGCACATTTTAAAGGCTAAATGAAGTTAATTAAGGATGTCGAGCCAAAGCTTTATGCTCAGTTTTGATGCCTGCAGCCATGGAGTTGTTTAAGATGTTCAAACCTCAGGCCAGTCTATCTGTTGGTGGTAAAATGTAAACTTCAGGGGTATACTTCGTGAAGTTCTTGCATTTCCTGGGTAAATGTTTACCAGTCTAGTATTTTTCTTAACATATTTGTATAAAAATACTGTAGAGACTGTGTGGTTATTTACTGGCAACATTAGTTAGTTTTTAATGGCTGATTAGCAAAATAGATTTAATTTTTAAGCTATTTGTTTGATTTTAAGGATACTGGTGTTTTAAGGGGTGAGTAGAAATAAGGAGAAATGACTTATATAAGCATGAAAATGACATGAAAGCATTAATTTTTTAGTGAGTAATGGCTCAGAGTTTGGGGAGATTTATGTTTTTTGAACAGATTTTAAAATTCCTGAAAATACTCAGTATAATGTATATTCTGTGTCTCCTAGTACACAGAGTGTGTTTTAGCGAACGTGGATTTCCTTCCAATGTGGAATTTTTTCCAGTAAGTCAGTGTGTGCTGTGTATGTGACATACTGTGTCCTTGGAACTGAATTTCTCTGGTCTTACCTCTTCTGACCCTTGATAAACACACATCATCTACTCCCATCCCCTGTGATAAGCTTCTGAAATCTCAAAGAATGGTATGAAACCAAAGTGCTGCATGGCTACAGCAAACAGCTTTGAATCATAGAATCACAGAATGGTCTGGGTTGGAAGGGACCCCCCTGCCACAGGCAGGGACACCAACCTCCTGGCCTGGATCTACACAAGGTTGCCCAGGGCCCCATCCAACCTGGCCTTGAACACTTCCAGGGATGGGGTATCCACCACTTCTCTGGGCAGCCTATTCCAGCACCTCACCACACTTTCCGTAAAAAACTTCCCCCTAATATCTAATCTAAACCTTCCTTCCTTCAGTCCATTCCCCCTTGTTCTGCCATTGTCTATCCTTTTAAAAAGTTGATTCCCCTCCTGTTTGTATGCTCCCTTCAGGTACTGGAAGGCTGCAATGAGGTCCCCCCACAGCCTTCTCTTCTCCAGGCTGAACAAGCCCAGCTCCCTCAGGCTGTCTTTGTAGGGCAGGTGCTCCAGCCCTCTAATCATCTTCGAGGCTTCCTATGATCCCTCTCCAACAGTTCTACATCCTTCTTGTATTGGGGGCCCCAGATCTGGACACAGTACTCCAGGTGGGGCCTCACGAGGGCAGAGTAGAGAGGGACAGTCACCTCCCTGTCCCTGCTGGCCACCCCTCTTCTGATGGAGCCCAGGATACCATTGGCCTTGCGAGCTGCAAGAGCACACTGCTGGCTCATGTTAAGTTTCTCATCCACTATGACACCCAGGTCCTTCTCAGCAGGGCTACTCTCAAGGAGCTCTTGAGAAGAGCTCTTCCTTGAGAAGCTCTTCCTTGAGAAGAGTTTGTATTTACTAACTGATTAAATTAAACTATATCATGTAAAAATAGCTTATCTATGCTATTTTCTGACCAGAGCCAATCTTAACATGGTACATAGTCCTTTCAGGTAGAAATTGCTACCCCTTAGAGCAGGAGGGCTGACCAAATGTGTTGGTCTAGGCTGTTGGCGAGTGAAGTAGAGTGTGGTAAGTCCCAACTTTCAGCTGTGATGTTCCATCTGAGAGGGTTGCTTTTTTGAGAGTATTAATTCAATTGCTTTGTGATTGTTGGACCATATTCTTAGTTTGTGACGTTAGCAGTGGCTAAATGAGGGGTGTGATGTATGTATGTAACAGCGATGTTTGTCATTTCAAGGAAATGGTAGGAACATTAAAGCTCTTTCTTTTTTTTCTGTGTTTTTATTACCTGCATTAGCATTAAGGAGAATTTGACATCTGATAACAGATGTTTATGAACTTAAGGGCAGGTCCTGGTTAAGTCTAAAAAAATCTGTAGTCACTTCAAATGATGTTTATATTGCATTTTCTAGAAATTGTGTTATAAGTTTGGCATCATGTTATTACACTACAAATTGGAAATATTCTGGAAATATTCTTCACCAGTTTGGGATTAGTATGCAAATTTACTTGTTTTTTCTTATACCCTTTGTGTGCTTCAAAGCTTAAGAAGATGATTTTGAGACTCGAATAGTATGCTCATGTCATTTCATCTGATTAAGAGAGGAATTTCTGTAATGGGTTGGATGAATCCCCCACATGCTGACAAAAGCAGTCTACATGGTTAAAATGTGCTAATTTGTGTCGTACTCATTTGAAAAAAGGGGCTTTATGTAGGCAGGGTTCAGTCTGCTGTGGAAGAGTTTGGATTGGTGAATCATTTTTTGACTGAAAATATTTGCCTGGTAAAAATATCCCTAGCTGTTACTGTTCTCACACTTTCCATGCAATAATTATTCCTAATGGTGAGCTGATTTCATGCTGAAGGCTTCAGTTCAGCAGCACACTTGAAGTCACACATGACTTGCATCATACTGGATCATTCCATCTATTTTAAAGGCATAATTCATGTGCTTGAATCAGACACACATTTAAGCACCTTGTTGAGTTATTGGCGATGTGAAAATTGTTTCTCTCCTCAACGTAATCAAATTTGAATCTGGAAATGACCTTGTGTGAATGGATTCTTGTCGGGGAAGACAGCAGGCCTGCTAGCGGCCTAGCTCTCTTCACTCAAGACATAGGCCCTGACAATATTCTCCTATTCCCATGAGAAAAGTTACTCATGCTGAGAGGATCCTAATAATCACATTCTCAAAACACAGCGGCCTTGCTGATAAGTGTACAGGCTGCCCTAAACCAAGAAGCAGTTATGGGAAGGTATTTGGGAGTAACAGAACATGTTAGGAACCAACCATAACAAGAGGGTCAAAACAGCAGGTGTGCAGATGCTTTTAGGTATTAAAGGTAAACTAAGAATATTTAGCTATAAGATAGGTTTATCAGAACTCGTTATAATTACTAACCAATCAATATGCTGTGAACAGTGTGTGTAACCAATTAGCAGTTTTTTAGCTTGCCACGTTTGCAGTAAGAAAGGTATATAATCTGTGTGATTTCACCTAATAAAATGGCTGGCTGGCTTCCTGGCTTCCTGGCTTCACCTAAAATTCATATATTAAATTGCGTGTTGCTCCCTGCTGGACGCCACAGATTCTAACATGTTTTTTTCCTGAATTGTGCCATCACTAGTTATTTAATAGTTATAAGTTTGCAGCTATCCAGACAATTGAATTATTTTGTGTTCATCTTCACAATAATTATGTTCCTCCTGACTGCCTTTTCAGTTTGCATGTAAAATTAGCATTGGGCCAACATTGTCACTGTTTATAAAAATAGCAATGCCACGTCTGGTTATCTGGAGAATCAACCTCAATTTAAAGTGAATAGATACAAATTTAAATTCACAGTTATATTAGGTGTAACATAAATTTTAAAAACCATAACTTTCATCTGTATGTGTAGCTATTTCCACATTTATTTACCTTGTTTTCTATGTTTTCATATTTTTCAGACAAGTATAAAAGAAGGATTACTACTGAAGCAAACCAGTTCTTTCCAGAGGTGGAAAAAGCGTTATTTCAAACTTCGAGGTCGTACCCTTTACTATGCCAAGGATTCAAAGGTAATTCTGTGCTACTAGTGTCCAATAACATACAATTGTAACTTCCATTTTGTTTAGATTTATAAGTGCAATAATAGCAATAATGTTATGTTTTGTTAGTGATTGTTTTATTAAAAACTGCTGATTATAAGATGTATATAAGGAAGACAGGTGATTTCTTGATTTTTTTAAAATGAATTTTATCGTGGTTATTTTAAACTTTTTAACTATTCAGAGAAATAATAAATTAATCTTGAAGGAGTTGTGGGGGTATTTTTGGGGAGTGGCTCTCAGGCAGTCAAATCCAACATTTATAAAACAAAAGTAAAACTTTGATAATGCTCAGAAGTTATCACTCAAACTGAATTCCATTAAAAATCTAGTCTGATGCCCATATTGCCATTTAAGAGTTGGAACTGGTTACGTGAAATCAGGATCAGAAGATTTTGTGCCAAAACCTGATATATAAAGGAAAAGACTGTTTCCCATCACTTGAAAATGATGGGAAAATTGGGGGTGAGCAGAGGGAAGTACTCATCTTCTTTACAAAAATCATTTCCTCCCTCCTCCTTAGGGCTAGGACTGAGCCAAGAGCATTTTGTCTTTTTGGGCTGGCTCAGATTGTGCTGTTTCATAGCAGTGGAAGTTAATATTCCTTGCTCTAGCACAGAATCACAAGGTTGGAAAAGACCTTTGAGATCATTGAGTCCAACTGTACCTGTCCTCTACTAAACCATATCCCTGAGCACCTTGTCTACCCGTCTGTTAAATACATCCAGGAATGGTGACTCAACCCCCTCCCTGGGCAGCTTGTTCCAATGCCCAATAACCCTTTCAGTGAGGATTTTTTTCCTAATGTCTAATCTGAACCTGCCCTGGCATAGCTTGAGGCCGTTCCCCCTTGTCCTGTCACCTGTTGCTTAGGTGAAGAGACCAACACCCACCTCTCTACATCCTCCTTTCAGGTATTTGTAGGTGGTGATAAGGTCTCCCTTCAGTCTCCTCCAGGCTAAACATCCCCAGCTCCCTCAGCTGCTCCTCATAAGGTTTGCTCTCCAGCCCCATCACCAGCCTGGTTGCCCTTCTCTGGACACACTCCAGGACGTCAGTGTCTTTCCCTGTAGTGTGGGACCCATTTAGATAGTGACTAGGACTGTGTTTAGGTGTCAAATAGGAAGATTCATAGCACCATTGGTATTTTCTATTTTTTCACCACTTTTTTTTTTCCTCTTTTCCTATTTTTATATTCCAGTTCAATGGACACAAGGAAATGAAAGCACAGACTGTAACCATACCTGAAAGTGAACTCAGACTACATTTAATATTTTTATGTTCTTTTCCATCCACAGTCCCTAATATTTGATGAAGTTGACCTGTCAGATGCCAGCGTAGCTGAATCAAGCACAAAAAATGTCAATAACAGCTTCACGGTATGGAACCACTATAATACTGATCTTGAAAACTGTGGATAGACTTGTTAAGAATCCTCTGAATTGCTACTTATTTTCTTCTGTTTGGAAATAAAATGGTCTTTATTTGGAAATGATGCAAAATATCAGAACAATATCACATCAGCTATTGATAATTTTGTTTCTGTGGTATGGTGTTATAAATTAGGATGTTAGATAACACTCATAAGAGGATGATACAAGGCATTAAATTTTTATCCTGATTCAGTATTAGTACAGTGGGGACAGTGGAGGGAGGAGGTGCTGATCTCCTCAATCTAGTGACCAGTGTTATAAGACAAGGAAATGGAATGAAACTGCTCTGGGTAAGTTCAGGTTGGAAGTTGGGAAAAAGTTCTTCATGACCACAAAGTGGTCGGTCACTGGAGCAGGCTCCCCAAGCCTGTCAGAGTTTAAGGACCATCTGGACACTTCTCTTAAATTGTATTTAATTTTAGGTAGCCCTGCAAGGAGCAGGGAGTTGATCTCGATCATCCTTATGGGTCCATTCCAACTTGCCATACTCTTTGATTCTATGATCTTGGTGTAATATTTTCTGGGGAAGATAAGTGCTTTTTCTTTTTTCCCCCTCTTTTTTCTTACCATGTCTGGGGTTTTGATATCCTGTATAAATCTTTAGGCCCACTCAGTATCTCCTTCTTTGCCAAAGGCATATTTTGTATTTAGTATCAAGACTTCTGGGGAAGACAGTAGTGAAAAAAGAAATCTCAGGGACTACAGCTTGAACAGCTTTGGAGCCACTATTTATTTTCATGTCCTGGGTAATTTAGGACAAACATTGTTTTCTCTAAGGAGTCTTCAAATTCATTTTGAAAAATTATTTGGATTTATAGCTCTCCTGGATTGAAGTGTCATCTGATTTGACTGTGAAATATGGTAATAGTCGTCATCGCACTTAATCTTTTGGCTTCTTTCTTTGTGTTTGCCTAACCCAGTCTCCCAGCAACACAGCTCAGTGAAGTAAGACATCCCTGGCCCTGCCTGCACTGGTTTGGAGTCAGGGGGTTTGGGGTGGGTGGTTAGCTTTCCAGCATTACTGCTTATAAATAAAAAGAAACATTTTTTTTTGCTCTGTATTTTTTTTCCCCTCCATCTTAAAAAAAGATAGTCCAGCCTTATTTTTTTTTCTTTATGTTCTAAACACCCTGTTAGCACTTTCTTTGTTTAAAAAGCAAAAATTAAGTCCTTAACTTTATCTTAGGTTAATATATTTTCTTTTTTCTTTGGCCTAGTAGAGAATATGTCTATCACAAACTTATGTAGATGGAATTTACACTGAATGAACATTCTTTTGGGAAAAGCACACTTTAAAAAATGTACATTAAAATTAATTATTTTTTTTGGTTACAAATCCTTTTGTCATTTCACTCAAATCCTCCCCTCAGTCTCCCACCCCCAGCTTGTGGAAGCTACTTGTTTGCTGCCTTCCCTCCTTTCTAGTTTGCTTGTTTGGAGATAGAGGTGTGTGTGTGTCAAAAATTTTCCATGCTCTTTTTTTTTGGATAAAACTCAAGTCCTAAAATTAGTCATAAGACACAGATTTAAGGTTGAGTTTATTTGTAATGTGCATGCTTGCAGGATATTTTATGTAACTAAGTATCAGTGTTTATTCACCAGAATTACTTTTTCTTTCTTACTACAAACAAATAGAGGTTAAGGGGAAAGTTGAGACAAATAAATATGTGCTAATTAAAATGAGAAGCTGCTAAACTTAAACCAGCTAATCTGTTTCAGTTTTTTCCTTTATTGATGATGATACTACTTTTCAATGAACAACCAACTCATTGTAGCAAATAGTTTGTATGGAACAAGCTTGAACTAAGGTGCCTTGTAGAAAGATGATTATTAGCTAGTTTTGCAGTGCTGAGCATCTAGAGCTCATCTAGAGGCTATTAAATAGAGGAAAAGGTGTCCCTTGACTTCTTAGGCTTTATGAGTCCCTCAAGGCCAGATTCTTCCTGCTTGCTTTTTAGGTACCACTCTCCTGAGTCTATGGGGAGAGAGGAGAGGTTCAAGAAGCCAATTCAGCCTGCTGAAGATGTGCATCACCCTCACTGTCAGCCACCCCAGGGACCCACAGGGGCTTTTGCCATCCCCTTGTGTGCATTTCAGTGGCGTGGGTGGGCTCTGACTCCCTGTAATGGTGCTTTTTCCACAGCGCTTTGCTTCTGGCCTCAGTGGGTGGTTTCTGTTGTCTCATCACATCCTGAGGAGTGTAGTTGCACAGCATTTTACCTCTTTGGGGAGACTTTGGGATGAATCAGTCTCCCATTTCTATTGCACACAATCAGATGGGGCAGCGACCAATTCTGCTGAGAGCTGTAATTCCTCCTGAGTTTTGGTTTGCAGGGATGGAAGGTGGAAGATAGCTTGTTGATAACTCAAGTGCATTAAGAAAAATCTCTTTATTGTTCTTGAAACAGGTCTTGGGACTGAGTGAGGTTGAATAGTGCTCTCCAGCATGCAGGCATGGGCATGTGGAACACTGGTGGTGTGCTTTTGTTCTAATAGGTAAAAGGAATGAGATTTTAAATGCTAAAATGATTCTAGAACAGGCATATTCACTTAATCAAGTCCCTCAAGGCAACAAAGGCAATTATGAGTAAGGACATTTTGATGGGTTAGCTTTTGGCTTAGATTTCTACCTCTGCTTTTCTTTTGATGATAAAGAACTTCTGATGCACTTTGGTGAGGAAAAAACATCTGTAGATGTTAACTGTGCTGCCTTTCAATCACTGAACCACATGGATGGGTAAGGTATCCTGGGTTATTATAAATCTATCCTAGACCCTCATGTAAAATGCACAGGCATTATGTTGCAGCACCTATATTTAGTCCATCCAAATTCATGTTTAATTAATTTGGTGATGCTCTTCTGTGATAAATACGGAAGCATATAATAATTTCAGAGTACAAATACTGGCTTTGAAGCATTAGCTGGCTTTAGACATTTGATTTAGGTTAGGTCAACTTCTAGTCCATTTATGGCTTTTACACATGGGCCATGGAAACTCAATTTTGAACCATATGTATATTCAGAAAAATGATAATCTAGGACAGATTAATTCTCTTACTAATTGTGCCTGAGAGTAAGAGAAGAAATAATTTTGCTGTTGCTCTGGAAGGTGTCCTCCAGGAATATGAGAACTAACATATTAGACCATGGGGCTTCAGCTTTCCTTAACCTTTGGTGGGGTGTAGCAGTGGGTTTATAGACCCCCAAATTTATGTCTGTAGGATAAACTCTTTAAAGGAGATTCATATAATCGCTCAATGCAGTATAGGCTACACAAATTATTAACTAACTCTTTCTTAGAAGCTTTGTCATCCAGGGCACCAAAAAATGTAGATCCCTGCTTTCCGTTTTCTGAATCAGGTGCTGAATCAAGTACTTTTTGTTGAATATACATCTTCTTAAAGTAGTCATCTTGTGAGGGCGGAAGCTGCAGTAGACTGATCTGCTGTCCTGGAAAGCCTCCTGCAATTCTTAGTAATTAGAAATTGGCTGAAAATGAGACTTTGTATTCCAGCCAATAATATCGATTACTTGGATTCTGGGTATGCTTGCAAAAATGTTTAATATCATGAATTTTTGCTGATTTCTTGTTTTTAGTGATGCTATAGACCTATAGACTATAGAGTCTAATTATTTATTCTGTGGAAAAATACTTCTTTAGACAGCTTGTACTAAGCTTTAATCAAGTATTCTCAGCTTGAGTTATGAGGAAGAAGCATCAGAAACCTATAAAACGTCTGTTTTTTATATTTTTATTATCTCATTTTGATTTGACTGTTTCTGAGGTGAATAATCTTTCTAAACATTTTTCTACACATTTTCTATACTGTTACCTGTTCTTGCTGTTCTTCTGTTACTGGTTTGGCACTCAGTGAGCACAAGTCATGGACATTTGACGCTATTTTCTAAATTAACACATACTTACATTCCTTATGGATCCCATAATTTGTCTGGGTACTTTGTCAGCAACACAGTTCTTCACTATTGGGGTGGTAGATCACTGGAACAGGTTGCCCAGAGAGGTAGTAGAGGCCCCATCCCTGGAGATATTCAAGGTCAGGCTTAATGGGGCTGCGAGCAACCTGATCTAGTTAAGGTGTCCCTGCTTACTGCAGGGGGGTTGGACTAGGTGGGCTTTAAAGGTCCCTTTCAACCTTACACATTCTGTGATTCTATGATTACACATTTTTTTTTATCCTGTATAATGATACTAAGATCCTTTTCCTGTTGATTTGGAACTTTATGTAATTCCTAAATATTTCTCTGCTTTTCTCTGGTGTGTTTCTTTGTTTCTAACTGTTTTTTCAGGTCACCTCATTGTCTGTTTAATACCCTGTTTGGCCTTGGTGATCAAGGGGGAGATCAAGTAATCAAAATTTTGTGCTATCTGTAAATGTTTCTGTATCACTCCTTTCCACTTCCATTTTAAGGACTGTATCACAAAATTTTGATAAGAGAATAATAAGATGTCTGTTATTAATCTTTCCCCATATTAAAAAACTCCTGTTACTCCTTGCTTTTTTTATATCCCTTAGCTTTTCATCTCATTGCATGATGGGGACATAAAAATAATTGGTCTTTTTAGTTCAGTGACTAAACTAAAAATAATTATGGGTCAATCCCAACATGAATGGCATTTCAATGTAATTTTGTTACATTAAGTTAAATGGTTTTTTTCCCTCTGATTTCCACTTTTTTTGGTTCAAACTCATCAGTTCACTTTGACCTGAAAGCATAGGGTTCTGCCCAGTATGTTTCTAAACAAAAGAAGTCTTTATCCAGTTGCCTGTGATTTCTTTGGTATTCTGTAAATTGGGGTAGATTTTGAAAAACTAAACATTTGCACTTGCTGATTTTTCTTTGACCTATTATTTTGCAATGGTTAGGTATTTTTGTAGGTTAGTGAGGCCAAATACTCCACTTAAGAAACAGTGCTTCAACTATGGTTAAAATTTGTATTGTTTTCTTTCAGTTGATGTAATTTTCTTCCAGAACTCTGATTACCTTATTTCCTATCCCTACTTCTGAATGTAGCTTCTCCCACTTCTTGGCCAGGGATGTAAGGTTTACTGGCATGTAATTTCTGTGGAACCAGCTTAAAGCATAAACCAGTTCTTTTCATCTTCGAATCCTCCTGTACAGCCAATGTTTTTAATGGGAAGTTGCCCAGTTGTATAGAAACTCAATTCTTGCAATTCACCAGAAATTGGAGTAGAGTATTACAACTGAGCCTGAGGGCATGTTGCTTTTCAGGAGTTTATTTCAGCCCTGCTGTTCTGACATCAGTCAGCTTGCTGCTCATCATTGAGATTAGCTGCTTCTAATTGATTTTAGAAAATTAACTATTAATATTCACGATGGGCTTTGAAAACAGAGTATGTTGCCAGACCTTTGTAGTATGTTGGATAGATAGTGGTAATTTCTTAGACTTGGACATATTTTGCTTCCTTTCTTGCCACTCAGGTTTTTTTGGGGTTGTTATCAAGGCTTTTCTGCAGGGACTAGGGGGACTTCAGGGTATGTGAGAACTGCTTAAGCTTCCTCAAGCCACATCAAGGGGAAATGAGAAGAGCTGTTTCCCAGAGGAGTTTAGATCCTCTCATCTTTGTGTTTGGCCTCTCCAGTCTTCTGTCTTTTCAACTACTGGAGACAAAGATAGTCCCAAGGCTGGGAATAATTATCTGAATAGTATTCCCCTCCACTGTTTAAATAATCTAACATCAATTCAGTTTTATTACTGACTCTTGATTTGTCCAAAGTTCTGGGTCTTGATTGAGCTTTATTTAAGTGCAGAAAAGCTAATGGATACCAGTGAATGTACTTCTCTGAGGCTGTCCTGCTTGTTTCAAAATCCAGTTTACTGCAGTTTGGTCTCAGTGGCTATCAGGAGGTAGTTTCTTTACTCATGACCTCAAGCCTCTTTCAGACACTATTCTACCTGTGTCTGTGTTTTTTCCTGTGGGCCACTCACCCAAAGGTTGTACTGACCTTTTCTCAGCTTTCTGCTGCTTTACTTTCATCACCTTTCTTATTTCTCTAGTTTGGTAAAATCTGCATGCTCCTGTGTTGGGAGACTCCTGGGATCATGGGCTCAGCATCTACCTTCGAGGGTCTGGCTTGTTCCAGCCTTGGGGTGGTTTCCTCTGGTTTCAACTATTGCAAACAAACTTCTTTTCACTGCCTTGTTCTTAGCCTGGGTGATTAAATGTTCCAGTTTACTCTGTAGGAATACACTGGAGCACAGGTATCTGCATTTTTTTTTTCCTTTGTGAAAAATGTATTTTGAGTAAGTTTCTACGTATAGTCTCTGCTGATGTTCCCTTGAAGGGAGACACTCTTGCTTGGCTTCTCTCTTTAATAAGCCACAGGGACACAAAAGAAATGGATTTGTGTTTGGAAACATGTCTCTTGTTCTTGATGAATTTCCACAAACAAAATTTCCCATAGTTTGCACATTAGATGTATTAATAAGTAATATAGGTGGTAGGGGGACTAGATAATCTTGGAGGCCTTTCCCAACCTTAATGATTCTGTGATTCTGTGAAATGTACTGAACTGAAGTTAAGAGTCTTGTCTGAACACCCTTTAACCTTATTGAACTTCTGCTATAAGTGTCTCTCTAAATTCACTATTATAATAACAACAATGATAGTGATCTAGGTATGGATAATGAGCTTACATTAATATTGTGAATTTTTTTGTGTGAAGGGAAACAAATATCAATGGTCTGTTCTGTGTGTGATGCTACCCTTAGGATCCCACTCCACATGCTTTACATCATATTTATTCTTTAGATATGCAATCATTTCCTAGGTTTGAAATTTCCTTTACATTCCAGTTCAGTGTTAATGTTGCTAACTGTATATATTGGTGATGGTGGGAGTTCAGACACATTTTTAGATGTCGTTAGTTAAAGTACCTTCCTCTGTCAGCTGAATCACACTCTCAGAAACCACATTTTAAATTTTGCCTTTGGTGTGACAAGAAGGATCAGTGCCTGGCACCGTGTCAAGAAGGGGGAATGGCATTTCCAGCTAGCACTGGGCTGATAGAGGTCCTGGAGTGACATCTGTGAAGATCTTGGGGCTCTTCTTATCGCTTGGAGATGGAATAATTCCTATACTGGCCTCACCAGAATGATTCAGCTTTGCACTAGTAGCTAACTCTTGGGATGGATTTAGCTTTTCCCTAGTTGTGAACTATCTGCTGTTTCATACAGATGCTGATTAGCCTCTAAATGACAAAGGCTTTTTGATGTTCCCAGGTCTAGCAATACACAAACCACAGAAGGAGAGGGGAAGTGCTTTGTATTCCATTTTGTTCAATTTTCCACTCAGGGTTGTTTGTTATGTTTTTTGTTTGGGTTTGGGTTTTTTTTTTATTTTCTATATTCAGGCAGCTTAGGAACAAATCAAAAACTGAAATAGCAAATTAATATGCTGAGGAAAAAAAAAGACAAAAGCAATTAGTGTTCACTTGTGATGCACTTAGGGTTTTTCCTCCATTTACCATTTGCTCATTTTCCCCTGGCCTCTGACAGCAACCGAAAAACATAATGAAGCTGAGAGCTCTTTGGGTAGCTTTGGGTGTGACTTTCAAGTTTTAAGCTCGTTATCTCTGACTTGATGTGCTGTCTCCCTTTCCCTAGAGTGTCTGGAGACGTTGAAGCTTTAAGTTTCATTATGAAAAAGCAATAAAGCATTTCAGCCATGAGGCTGAAAATCCATAGATAAATCACTTGGGATTGAGCTGTTACAAGAATGCTGAATACTTTTCAGAAGAGGAAAACGAGGGGATGCTTAAAAGTGTGACGATTCTGGGCTATATTGGACATTTTGGTTCTAGTTTACATTCACATTTCCAGCAGAAATTCACATTTAAGAAGAAATTTTTCAAAACTATCTTGTGCAGAAAATGTCTCTTTTTCCTCCTTTAGTTTCCTAAGAGTTTCTTTAATTTGTGAAGCACAATGAGAAGATTTGCACAGAGCTAAATGAAATAAAAATATCTTTTCTTTCCTTGTCAGAACTCATGGTATATCAACTGTGAAGCAGTTGGAGTGTTCGGAGAACAAACCCTGAGGACTGTTTTACACCTACCTATTCTCTGACGTTTCTTTCTCTTCTTGCTTTAAAAACAGTTAAAATACGTGGAGAAACCTTAAAAAGCATCCCTCAGTGCAGTTCCTGTATACTAAATAATTTTATAAACAAAGCCATTGGTGTAAACTTTGAATAAATTTCCTGCTTGTAGTGAGCAAGCATCCCTAGCTTCAAGCAGCTGGATCATTTTTAAACAGGCATCTGTTATTACAGATGAAGAAAAACAGTCACTTTCTGGTTTATTTTGTATAACTTTGTGCCTTTATGCCATTAAATATATAACTGAACGTTTTCCTTTAAGCACAGAAACCATCCCATCTGATAGACAGGCAATGAGCTGGTGAAGCTGGAGCTAAGGGCACAGCACTGCTAAGTAACATGTCTAACAAAACTTTATGTGAGGCCTTGAAGAACCGAGCAGGCCTTGAACTATATTGGTCAGTTTCCAGTTTACATTTATGAGAGTGGTTTATTGGTTTTGCTGTATTTAATTACTGATTTAGGATAAATTTCTAATTCTGAAGTCGAAATTGATGAAAATTGCCTAGCCTGCTACTTGTAACTGTCTCATCATAAAGTTATACTTTTGAAGGAATAATATTTTCCTGTTAGCAGTTGGTTGGTGTTGGATATCTGAGGTCGGATTTGGGGAGTTGTAGATTTCTGACAAAGTAGCCTTTGTTGGACACTTTTTGTGTCTGTTTTACAGTTGCATACTATAACTGGGTTATTTGATTTACCTGGATTCTGTTTTCACAGAATCACAGAGTGATTTGGGGGTTGGAAGGGACCTCTGGAGGTCATCTGGTCCAATCCCCCTGCTCAAGCAGGGACACCCAGAGCAGGCTGCCCAGGACCATGTCCAGATGACTTTTTAATATTTCCAAGGATGGAGAGTCCATAGCACCCTGTGCCAGTGCTCAGTCACCTGCACAGGAAGAACATGTTTTGTGATGTTCACGCAGAGCCTCCTGTGTTTTGGTTTGTGTCCATTGCCTCTTGTCCTGTCACTGGGCACCACTGGAGAGAAAGCCTGGCTGTGTCTTCTTTGTACACTCCCTTCAGGTATTTATATATATAAATAATATCCTTCTGAGCCTTCTCTTCTCCAGCCTAAACAGTCCCAGTTCTCTCAGTGTTTCTTTACATGTCGGAGGTTCCAGGCGTCATCCTTTTGGCCCTTCCCTGGACCAGTATGTCCATGTCCCTCTTGCACTGAGACAGCCTGGAACTGGATGCAGCACTCCAGGTGTGGCCTCACCAGTGCTCAGCAGAGGCAGGATCACCTACCTCAATCTGTTGGCAGCACTCCTCCTAATGCAGCCCAGGACACCATTGATCTTCTTTGCCACAAGGGCTCATGTTCCATTTGTTGTCTGCCCAGAGCCACAGGTCCCTTTCTACCAAGCTGCTTTCCATCTGATGGCACACACTTATGCCTGAGGCTGTCCTTTCCCAGGTGCAGGACTTTGGACTTGTCCTTGTTGAACTTCGTAAGATTCCTGTCAGCCCATTTCTCCAGCAAATTGAGGTGTCTCTGGAGGGCAGCACAGCCCTCTTAGGTATTGACTGCTCCTCCTGGTTTTGTGTCATCAGCAAACTTTCTGAGGGTGCACTCTGCCTCATTATAGACATCATTAAGGAAGGTGTTAAACAGGACTGGACCCAGTATTGAGCTTTGGTCAACAACAACTCCGGCCTTGAGCCAGCTGGTGTTGAGCTCTCTGGGGCCTGCAGAGACCTTCTGGCTGCTTCATGCAGAAGCCATCCCTGCAGCCCCCCTTCTCCACCAGAACCCAGCCATGCCAAGCTGCAACAACTGCTTACAAGAACTGGCACTGCTAGTTACTGGCTTCCAACTAGATTTTTGTGCCACTGTTCACCAAACTTGGAGCCTGGTCATTCAGCCAGTTTTCAATCTACCTCACTGTCTGCTCATCCAGCCCATGCTTCTCCAGCTCCTTTATGAGGATCTTAAGGGTTAGTACTGTAAACCTTGGTGAAGGCAAGGTGGACAGTAACCATCTTTGTCTCTTCATCCACCATGCCAGGTCATCTCATCATAGGTTATCTGACTGATCAAGCATGACTTCCCCTTGGTGAATCTATGCTGACTATTCCCAGTCACTTTCTTGTCTTTCATGTCCCTGGATGTATTCTGGGAGACGTTCTTTCATTTTCATTAGATGTGATATAAGGCAAGGCCACCTAAATTACTCAGGCTGGATTCTACTGCAGAGTGAAGTCAGAGTAGACCTTATACCTGTTTCTATGATGTAGCCACTTTTATCCTGCCTTTTAGTTAAGCCCACTTGTCCTTGTGACTGGTGCAGGAGTTGCTGTGTGGTGCTAACCCATTTCTTCCCCCTCCTAAGAGGTTTTATTATGGGGTCCAAAACCACACATTACTTCATTACTTGTGAGCCTGGAAACAGTGAAATAGGAGAAGGCCAGCAAAAAGAGGGAAGCAACGTTTTAGTGGAGTAGACAGAGCTAATTGTTCTGATTATAAATTCTGTATTGTACTCAGGCAAATATAATAGCCATTTATTACTTGCCTTGCTTTTAAATCCTCTATTCCCTTTGTAATTTATACTTTTGCCTGTCTTGGCTCATCTTGGAAAATAATAGTGACGATTCACAATAAATCACCCTCTACACCTTTGACAGTGACAGTACTGTTATAATTTATTTAGTATCCAATAAATTCAAGTACTGTAGAAAGCTGCCCAACTGTTAGCACTGTGACTTTTGCAGACAAAGCTGGTATGGGTACATCAGTGATCCCATCACTCTACTCCCACTATTGTGATGGAGGTGCCCTCTGTCCATCTCATTCATATGGACCCACCTGCACTAGGACAGGGAAATGGAAGGGCATACAGAAAGCATTTGAGGCATAGCATGTTATTTACAATATTTGCCAGAACTCACTCACCAAAGTCTAGTAGCACAGAGAGGTTACAAAACATTAAATCTGTTACGTTCCTGCCCCAGGCATTGGATCTGGTCCCTAAAAGGGAGAGGTACAGGTGCTCTCTCATTATATCACCCTCTCTTCATTAGTTCCAGAAAGACATTTTAAAAATATCTGTTCAGAGAACAGGAAAACCATTTCCCTTCCCATTTCAGATCCTAAGTGATGGTTCTACATTGTGAAGTCAATTGAAGATCAGCCATACAAAGTGCTATTAGTGTAATGCCTGATAATAGTTTAGAGCAGCAGAAGGTGCCTTAATGCAAATATCATGTTGCAGGAAGCAGGGTGCTTTACAATAGCTGCTGTGTTGCTGCTGAGATGTAGGCCATTATTTTCTTGATCAGCAAATCTAGTGTCTGCATTTTTCTTTGAATTGGTGAAAGAAACCAGAAATGCAGCCACCAAGCTCTGGAAACTTAATTTTCTTATATATTGCTGATGTGGTGGATTATGTTACAAATTAGGCAATAGGCTTTAATTGAACTCCTGATTTTATTGTATGGATTGTAAGTCTAAACCCGTTGGATTGAAGGCATAAAGAATGTTCTCTGTAAAGTCAGGCCCTTTGAGAGGTAAAGGTGCTTTCAAATTTACACTGAATTTAATGGCAATTTTATTTCCTTTCAAGAGTTTAAGCTTGTTCCTAATAGGTGCTGTCTGAAAGAAAGCTTGCAGCAGTAGCACCAAACTTGACCACATAATTTTCACTGAAGTGATTTCCAAGTGTGTATGTGTGTATTGTTAGAAGCCAAATTATCCATCCTAGAGTCAACATGTGTGAAAAGTCAAATTTATGGCAAGATCTATGTGGTGGCAGACAGGTCAATGTCCTCTTGATCCCCCCTTCATTCCCCACTCAACCCACCCTGTTTTTCTGAACAGAACAAGAACATTAGTGCAGTGATGGACCTTTTTTCTTCCTATCCAGACATTCTTTATTCCCCACAATGTTTTAGGGCTTGGATTGTTTGCCTTCAACTTTTTAGTCTGTATATGCATACTCTTTCCTATGCTATTGCATTAAAAACATTTTTTACTCCCACTCTCTCAGTTTCATTACTTTCCAATATACTGCAGTATCTGGCTTTTGATAGCTCTCTCTTCCAAAATCAGCAATGACTTCTTGGCTACTTGACAACAGTGAAAATTTTCAAAGTAACTTAATCTTCTAAATTAAATTGACTTGATTTATTTATTTTTAAGGCTTTTTGTCTGTTTTCATCCTTCTTGATTTGTCTCCTGCTTTGTCAGCCTGTGAACCATTAACACCTGAGTTCCTCCTAGATTTAAGAGATTTTTCTCATTCTTCTGTCACCTCAGTGGTCTTCCATTGGTTCCTGTGACACTTCCTTTGTTACTATATTATAAAATTTCTTCTTGTCTGTTGAGAGTTTGGTATATTCAGAGTGATATATAAATAATAATTATTTGGTGCAGCAAGCCTTAATTTCCCAGACATAGATACAGACTGGGAGAAGAGCTCCTTGAGAGTAGCCCTGCTGAGAAGGACCTGGGTGTCACAGTGGATGAGAAACTTAACATGAGCCAGCAGTGTGCTCTTGCAGCTCGCAAGGCCAATGGGATCCTGGGCTCCATCAGAAGAGGGGTGGCCAGCAGGGACAGGGAGGGGATTGTCCCTCTCTACTCTGCCCTCGTGAGGCCCCACCTGGAGTCCTGTGTCCAGATCTGGGGCCCCCAATACAAGAAAGATGTAGAACTGTTGGAGAGGGTTCAGAGGAGCCACAAGGATGATTAAAGGCTGGAGCACCTGCCCTACAAGGAGAGGCTGAGGGAGCTGGGCTTGTTCAGCCTGGAGAAGAGAAGGCTGCGGGGGGACCTCATTGCAGCCTTCCAGTACCTGAAGGGAGCATACAAACAGGAGGGGAATCAACTTTTTAAAAGGGCAGACAATGGCAGGACAAGGGGGAATGGATTAAAGCTGAAGGAGGGAAGGTTTAGATTGAATATTAGGGGGAAGTTTTTTACGGAAAGTGTGGTGAGGTCCTGGAACAGGCTGCCCAGAGAGGTGGTGGATGCCCCATCCCTGGAAGTGTTCAAGGCCAGGTTGGATGGGGCCCTGGGCAACCTTGTGTAGAGCCAAGCCTGAGGTTGGTGGCCCTGCCTGTGGCAGGGGGGTTGGAGCTCTATGATCCTCAGGGGGTCCCTTCCAACCCAGGCCAGTCTATGATTCTAATTTAAAAAAAAGGTAATATGTGATATCAAAAAAGATACTGACTTTGGTGGGTAGAAGAAAACATATGGGACTTTGAATATGGCTACATGCAAAGAGATAAGATTACTAGCAAAATCCACATTTACATGGCTGGAATGTAGTTTTAAGGAGAACTAAATCAATTTTAATTTTGATTATGTTATGTCTGTATACAGGTTCAACCGTCTTTAATGAATGCACTCAACATCCCACTCAAGTTAATCATAACTTCCTGTAGGTGTCCATAAGAATGCATGTCTTCTGTGTAAATGCACACATGAGAAGGTTTTTCTCAGTTTAGGACAAACAAGAGCAGCTATACTGAGGTAGCTTAAAGCATACTGAATCAAAGTCATATAACAGCATTAGCCGGTGCTCGAGAAAGGAGCATAGGCAGTGGAGCATGTGCAGCGATTCTTCCCTTGGTGTAACTTGCCAATATTCACTTGCTGGTTTTTGAGGACTTGCTAAGTTGAAGGTTTCAGATATTGTGTTGTATAATAATATGATATATCTGTTCATGGTGATCTTGTCAAATACCTTTCTAGACAGTTATGCTTCTGATCTCCTCAACATCCTTTTGGAGTAATTCTCAAGTCTAAGTAATGCCTTATATTTAGGAAAAAACCCCACTTGTTTGAGAATCATTTCCTTGTTTCCTTGAGTTCTTATGTACACATTAAATATCTAATAAATGCTGAGCACATCTTCTGCCTGATTTTGTAGACTGAAATAGATGAGAACTTCAATGGACTGCTTAGTTTCTCTTTTTAAAAGAAAAATCCCATGCATTGTTGATTTTTTTGCATATTTTGCATTTTGTCCTTTTTTCATGTTATCCTATTCCTTCTTGAAGCTTGTTAAAATAAGTAAATCAAAGGGAGTATCTAATTTAATCCTCATGTTACAGACATATTTACAAATACCTATGGCTTCCTACTTTCACTTTCTAGTACAAATTATACTTGATCCTACATTTATGCCATCATCAGTGTATAATTTAACTTTTAGACTGTTGGTTCATAGATCATAGAGTGGCAAGGGTTGGAAGGGACCCCGAGGATCATAAAGCTCCAACCCTCCTGCCACAGGCAGGGCCACCAACCTCCTGGCCTGGCTCTACACAAGGTTGCCCAGGGCCCCATCCAACCTGGCCTTGAACACTTCCAGGGATGGGGCATCCACCACCTCTCTGGGCAGCCTGCTCCAGGACCTCACCACTCTTTCTGTAAAAAACTTCCCCCTAATACTCAATCTAAACCTTCCCTCCTTCAGCTTTAATCCATTCCCCCTTGTCCTGCCATTATCTGCCCTTTGAAAAAGTTGATTCCCCTCCCGTTTGTATGCTCCCTTCAGGTACTGGAAGGCTGCAATGAGGTCCCCCCGCAGCCTTCTCTTCTCCAGGCTGAACAAGCCCAGCTCCCTCAACCTCTCCTTGTAGGGCAGATGCTCCAGCCCTCTAATCATCCTTGTGGCCCTCCTTTGAACCCTCTCCAACAGTTCTACATCCTTCCTGTATTGGGGGCACAGTTGTGCTGTGAATTTAAGAACAATGGGCTATGGGGTTTCCTGGTACATTTACATGTGTTAGTGAGCAATGTTTGCTGACATGATTTGGTTCCGATTACACTGGTATGTTGAACCTTTTCTGGTGGCCTCTAGTGGCCCACCTGCCTTATTTATAGCTGCTGTTCTGGTTGCTATGGTCCTCTGTCAGATTTACCTCTCCCATGCCGATGCTTTGGAAACCAAAGGACATCTCCATTGGCACTAGATAACTGTGTATAAACAACTGAACTAAGGCCTTGATTTTGGGAGCGGGCATTTCTGTGATCAGTAGCATTACAGACATGAGTAATATCCTTAAGTGTTGCCTGAAAAGATCAAGATTGACAAGAGTCTTCAGCAATTAATGCAGCTGTTGTTGCTTAATGGCATTTCACAACATCTGATTACAGGTTGGCATCAGTAATGAGCATGGTGGGGAGGATGGACATGAAGTGCAGACTTTTGGATGGCCTTGCCCATACTTAATCTGTATTATAACGTCACACTATATAATAGGAATAATCTGGTGTTTGTATTTTCCCAAATAAGATTTCTGAATCCACTGAAACCTGGAAATTCCAGCAGAATGCTGATTGTTGTTGGAGCCAGGGTTATATTATGATTTAATGGCTTTTCTGGGCTTCATTTGATGACCTGGCCTAGGAAAACATTTTGAAGTAATAAAGCGTCTGTTTGGCTCCAAACTAATGAGAGAAGCATTGCTCTTTGCATTAACTGTTCTTTAGGAAGAGCTGTGGAGAGCGACTAATAAACGTTATTAAAAAGCTTAAGCAAGACTGAAGGAAATAGAAAACAGAGAAACTATTCCATTCCATGAGAAGTGAGTACATAAAAAAAAGAAAAGTCAAAAAAAGCCAAGCCCACAGGGTTTTTGCCTCTGCTCCATGTGACTTGCAGCTTGCTGCACTTCACTTACGTTGCCTCTGAGATACGTTAAAGTGCAGCTTGGCTTAATGAAGAAGCGGATAGGACAAGTCAGGGCTAGAGACTATTTACAGCCGAGGGTGGGTAAGTAAATGCAGCTGTAGATAAGTGTTTACTAATGTGCCATTGTTACAGTATTTAGCCTGATTTAAAACAATACTGGGAGCTATCATTTTTTGGTGGTCCTTTCTTTGTTTTACTTGAGTGATTTGCAGGTGTAGGTGGGACATACTATGTGATAGATTTGTGTATAAGACAGAGGATGTGATTTTTTTTTTCCAGACTTCCTAGAATAAAACAAATAACTTTCATTTCATGTACTTATTTAGTTTTAAATTCTTTGCTGCGTAAGTAACTGCTTCATCTATTTTAGTGTAATGCCCAAAATAATTTCAGTGGGAGTTAGCTGATAGTTTCTGGTGCCTTGTTATTTTAATTATTTTTCTACTGGTGAAGGAGAGGGGAAAGCAGCTTTTACTCTGAACCTCCTAGATACATCATTTTCAGATTTCTAGACTCCAACTCCAGACCACTGAAAACTCTCCAGCATCAACTTGTTCCAGGAATTTGTTCAACTATCCTAGTAGGATATGATTTCAGCTGTTTTCTTTGTTTTCTTTGTCCTTTTATTACTGGTTGTATGTGTACTTATACTGAGTTTTCTAAACTGAAGTGCTGTTTTAAATGTATATATGTGTAAATTTATATCAATATACAAGATAGAGAACTATAATGAGACCATTTTGTTGTTGTTGAAGACTTTTAGGCTTTTGATTTTGATTTCGTTTGTCTCTAGTGATTGGAATAGTCCTAGCAGTAGCTATAATGCTGTTATGAAATAGGATTGCAATCTTAGTCAATTAGTAATTTCCAGAACGGTTGTTTTAGCAGTTTGACTGCCTGACATTTGAGTATTTAATTCTTAGTGCATAGGCAAAGAGCTGAGAAGGAATCATAATCAATATACATCAGAAAGACCTATATTGAAGCCTTGGGAACTGAAAAAGGAAAAGCAAACTCCTTCATTGTTGGTAGTGAATTAAAGAAAGTATTTTTTAATGTTCAATATCTTGCAGTCTAGGGTGTGTCTTCCTTTTGTATAATCTCACAGGAAAGAGTACATTAAATATTATAGCCTATCATGAGTTTTGCTATCTGGATTAATCAGGAAACTTTCTCTTTTTCAGATAATCACTCCATTTAGGAGGCTAATATTGTGTGCTGAAAACAGAAAAGAAATGGAGGACTGGATAAGCTCTCTGAAGTCTGTTCAGTCCAGAGAACACTATGAGGTAAGTCGACATCCCTGTTGGTGCAACCTGTTCTAGCTCAACAGATCAAGCTACGGGACGCAGAACTGTCACCCTCCTTAGTGTGACAAGTGTGTCGAGTCAGTGTGAAGCTTCATGCTAAGACCTTTACTAGCAAAATGAGAGCTTATTATCACGCTATTTCTTAGAAGTTTGGAGGGAGAGCAGGGTAAATACCCTTCAGAAAATACTTTTGGTGAACACTGCCCTGTTGTCCCCTGTAATATGGAACCGTAGGTAATTTCAGTCACCGTAGCTGTGTTCTGTACTTGCAAATTTGTCTTAACTTCTCCTTTACTAGACCGCACAGTTTAATGTGGAACATTTCTCAGGGATGCATAACTGGTACGCCTGCTCCCATGCCCGACCTACCTTCTGTAACGTGTGTAGAGAGAGCCTCTCTGGAGTCACTTCTCACGGCCTGTCTTGTGAAGGTAAAAATAAATCCCTTCCTTCCTCTCTTTGTAATGCTACCTATGCAGAGAGATGGCTGAAAGTTTAAGACAAGTAATGACTCTGAAATTAATGAGTAAGAAAAAAGCCTGAAGGGAGAAATCTATTCACTAGAGTGATTTTCCCTTGTGCAGAGGTACCGCTAAATGATGCAGCCCACCTTCTTTGTGATCTGGGTGCCTTTATCTTACTCATTTCAATGAAATGGCTCCTTTTGCAATGACCAGTCTGGAATGTGTGTGCCTGCATGGATGGTTTGCAAGAAAAGATAGGATTTCTTTGATTCGCCCTTCAAAAATGTAGATGTGAAACACAATAGTCTTACTGGTTTGCAGAATTGGCATTCCTCAGGGAAAGAAGAAATAATGGTAGTTTTTGCCTAAAATCTATAAAAAGTCCAAGCACTGTTCAGCTCTGTGCCCTCTGATTCTTGTTTGCTCTGTTGCTGTTGCCTGATCCTTCGGTGCAGGCAGGACAGATGAGGATGGGTTTACTGCTTTAAAAATTCTCTCATGTGGTGAGGGGGTAGAGATGTAGATGCCTTTGCATTTTGATGGTGCGTCAGGTGAAATCCAGCAGAAAGTAAAAGGCTGTGTGGCTAAGATTTCAGCATTATTCTTATCTGGAGAAATGATATTTGGCAAATATTTGTAATAAACCTGAAAGAGCTTATGTATTTTCTGCTGCAAGTTTTGTGAAAAAGCAGTAACAAGTCTACTTGTGTTGGAATCCAGCAGAAAATAAAGCATCAGCATGACCTTATGGTGTCTATAAAATGTGGAGAGACTTAATTACAAAATAGTTAACTGTCCAGAAAAGAGTTCTATTTTGGATGCATGTTACACAAATGCAAATGCATTTCTGTTATTGAGGGCGTTATAATACATCAAGTCTGAGCATAATAATGTGTATTAAGGAAATACTACAAGGGAAACATTATCTCACTGTCCTGAGTTGTCTGTGCTTTTAATGTAGCTAATGGTGCAGTTGCCAAGGAATGGGATGAACTCGTTTCATAGAATTGAGAAGCAGCATAGTCCCTTCCAGCTTCTCTGCTCTATGTTTGCTTTGTTCTATTATAGGAGTTGCTTGGGCAGTTTAGAGGCAATTGGGATATTTTCGATGTCTGATACTGGCAGGTGGAAGTACCGTGTGCTTAACGAAATGCAGGTGTATTGCCTCTGTGTACAAATAGTTATATTTGCTCAGCCAAAGGACAGACTTCTTTCATAAAGAATTTGTCCTTCCCTAAGTTAATATTATAACTATTTTAGGCAGTTCAGTGAGAATTATTCTTGTAAGATTATCAGTGTTAATGGTTGTAGTTCATCATTTTCTGGTTCTTCAGTGTCTTATTTTGCTTCTAGATATGATTTTAATTTCTAAAGTGTTGGCATTAACTTTCCTTAATTTCCAGATTCAGACATTGTCAACTTCCTGCTTAACTTAATACAAACTAATGCTACACTTACCCACATTTCTGATGCCAGTTGATCTTTGAGCTGTTTTTACAAATGGCTCTTAATGGTTGATGGGGTTTGCTTTCACTGGTTCAGTTTCATAAACATCTATCACCTGCATTGGTTGATGCATAGATACTATGATATCCTTTTATCTATTAATAAGTTCATGTCCTCCTATCTTTTAGCTACTTGTTTATATATTTCTCCCTGTGTTTTTTCCAAGTATTTTTAAAAATAAAAGGGGAACTGAACTTTAACTATGCACCTAATCTAAATCAGTCAAAGGTTAACCCTTACTGGAATGCTCACACTTGGTACTCAGTTCTGTATATCTGTAAAAACTGATGTTTAACCATCCTTTATTTCTTCATAGAAGAAGTGTATTTTGGTTTGATACTACTTCTTTCTCTGTATTTCTTACGTGACAGTTCCTATATACTTGCTTCTGTCGCATGCACTTCTAATGCATTTCATCATCTAATTTTTCTTATGTACCCTGTATTAGCAATATACACTGTTTGAGGAGATGATGTAGGAAGTGTGGAGTCATAAGATTCCCCAGACATGTTCTGTGCTGCTTTTTCTCATTACATCTTTAAAAGTTCTGTTTAAATATTCATGCCTGACATCTGAAACCTCCAGTCCTGCTTTACGCTAGGAATCCATTTATATCTATACTAAATTCAATTATTTGTGTGGTCATTGATCCCAGGCTACTCTATTATGTCTTGTATTGAGAAGCATGAGAGGCTTCTTCTCAGGAGAATTTGGAGCTTTTCCTCCTCAATGATTTGGGTTACTGGCACAAAAAGTTATCTTGAAAGAAGCTGAGAGTCTTTGTACTCGTTGTGGTCTGATTCTTGACTGTTAACTGTAACAGTAAAATAAAAATAAATCCCATCGCTTATATTTTGCAGCTCATGATATTTTAGAAGATTGGTCTTGTAACATTTTAGAAGATTGGTCTTGTAACATTTTATTCTATGAGATCTGCTTGTCTTCAACAGTGCTACACAATTGGGGGCTTTTTTTAGCCTGACCACACAACCATCCTCATTTCTTTTGGAGATAAAGTGGCTGCTGCCTTCTTTCAGGTCCCGTTCCCTCTCAGTACTCTTCAGCAATGGTTGACCAAATTCATTGCAGCTCACCTTGAAGATACTCCTGTAAGTTTTGTTGAAGCCAGCATAGCAAAAGAGTATACCCTAATGCCTTCACAGGAGAAAAGATTGTAGAGTGAACTTCCATCTTTTTAGAAATCAAATAGTTGATACGTATATCAAACTGAAGATGTAAATTCATACCAAACCAGGCTTCATTTTTTCTACTGATGAAAAAACAGCTGACTTAAAAAAAAATTGTACATGTTATTCTTCCCATTAGTTTCTTCTTCTTCTCAGGAGGTAATTTACTTTTCAAGTACTGTCTGTATATTGTATTGATAGACAAAAGATTTCTTCTATCTAGCCGTAAATGAGTGATCCTCTCTACATTTGTCCCTTACTAGGACATTTTTTTTCCTTGCTTTGGAAATTGTTCCAAACTAGCTGAATCAAGTAAGGCTTTTGTTCTTCATGCTCAGCATATGTTTTACTTACTGGGAGTTTAGCTTGCTGTATGCTCATGAGTCTAAGCTTAAGAATTGTCAGATAAACATAGGAACACATGGATTCTTTAGGTAAGGAACTATAGATCATTATCTACTGAAACTCTCCAAAGCTCTTTAGCTTCAATTATGGTGTATTAAACGTGGATTTCTATCAAAGTCATTGCCAGTGGAACACTGCCTTTATGATTATTCTCAAAGATATGTTTCTCTATGTAGTATTATCATTGTCACAACTGAATCTTGATTGTTGAATATGAAATGCACCTAATAAACTGGAGATTGCAGTTTGAATGAGATGCTTTCTCCTGTGTTGAATTGCACAAGGAAACAGTATTGAAAGGACACTTTAGAATCATGAAGTCAAGCAATAAGAAAATACTGGGAAAATTGCCTCTTCAAATGCACTTGGTGCAGTTGGTCTGTTTTCATTATGATTGGGTGATCTAACCCTATATACAAGATCTTATACATAACATTAGTTGGGTAGCTGTCTCCAGGATTTTTGCTACAATTTTTTTCACAAGCTGGAAAGCAAATACTGAATGGTCAGGAAGAAGAGGGGTGTTCATAGTTTAAGAATTAAGGAATAATAAAATACTCTGTGACTTTGTATCACACTGTGTCTCTCTGTATTCCAGAGGAAAACACTTGAGTGGGATTTTTGATCAAATTAATAGTTGCATGTTGTTTTTAATCTGGGAAATATATAAATGCTTAGCTTTCTGTAACTGCAAAAATTAGTTGAAGCTGTGTTTTGAAGTCACTGATATTTTGAAGATATACAGTGTTGAAAAGAAGGTCTTAATTATCTTTTAGATAGCCAGACTTAGTGGCCAAAGCTGCCATTAACCTCTCTGTGCTTCGTTTATCCCTTTCTTGAAATGGGTATAAAATCAAAGCCTTATTTTGGCAGCCCACTGTGAAAACAAAGGGGTTTTTTAAGCATTTGAATGTTTTATAAAACTTTTTTTTCTGTGCAATAGTACCTATGATAATGTTCAGTAATGTCAACTTTTCTTCATTATAGATAATAGTAGTTATAGATTTAATCACTCTGTCTGACAGGAGATGTTGGGACAACTAACTAGGTTGGTTGGCTTCCTGAGAGATCTGCTTTGTAATCCAACTAGAGATCTGCTTTGTAATCCAACTAGAAACATGTTCACAACAAATTAAAGTTTAAAATAATGTTCTAAAAATATTCTAGATTTAGTTTGTCTATTTTTTTTTTCTTTTCTCATACTTGACCTTTCATTGGGAAGTAGTGGCAATTGATGTCTAGCAGTATGTTTGCATGTTTCCAAGATTTCAGACATCAGACTGGTTCATGTATGGGCTGCAGTGTCACCTGTGACAAATTAGGAGGTAGTGGTAACTAATGTTGAGGTTTGCTTTAAAATTTTCCTTTCTATACCTGTCCCTTCTGTCCTGTTATGCATTTTGCTCAAAAGTTCCATCTGTGTCTTAAGGTCCTTGCTTTTGATAATGTTTAATGCTCAGAGTAACAGGAATTGTTTGGTGATGCTGGGATTGCAGACCTACAGAAAGTCTGTTCTGAGGTTTACTAAATTATGTGCCGTGCCCACAAAGCAAATGTGAGCTGTGACCTGCCATCTGTGGGGTGGCTTGCTGCAACTCTTCAGATCCTGAGTCTGAATTTCTCCTGGCTTTGTTAAGGGAGCAGAGGTTGAGTACAGCAGTACAGGCCCTGAGATCTAATTGAACTCTGTAGGATTTGAAAATTCCTTGTCTTAGTTGTGCCATGGTTATTTGGGATTTCTTACTGCCTCTCCTCCCTGATTTGTTTATTTTGATGGGTGTGGCAAAGACAAATGTGTATTGTTTGTGGTACGTGCCACATTCGAGTGGCAAAACTGCTCAAGGCCCAATGCCTTTGAGAAGGCAGCCTGTGCTACTGTGAGAGCCGACTTCTTCAGACGCTGGGAACCAGCTTAGGTTGGCAAACACACAATATGATGCTGAGCTGTCTTGAAAATATGAGCCTACCCTGTTGAGTAATATGAGATATTTGCACACTTTGGGTCTATGAATGTTACTTTTTGAAATAACCAGGGGAATTACTGTAAAAGCAGCAAAAGGCCTTGTTCTGTTTCCTTCTCTTTCTTTGAGCTAAGCACATACTTTCAACACGTCTCCCAGAACGAGGATGATTGCTCTCAAACCCAAAATGCTGCTTGCATAGTCTCAGTTCACTTTTTTAATTGATCTGGCAAAGTATCAGTGGAATTAAAATGAGAAATTTATGATTCACAAGACCTTTTGTACCATGGGTTAATGTTTTTAATGGTGGACAAGCAACGGGCCAAAGCTTTTGATAGTTTCCTGTCAAATATTTGTTTGAAAAGAGACAACTACTTCTGATCTGCTGGCTAGTTCTCATAAACCTTTAATGGTCTTTGCCAAAATAATTTATATAATGCACTCTAAATAGAATGATGTCATGCACTTCCAGTAACAGGAATACCCATAGTTGTATACATCAGTCTGTTTGGTATAATATTATATCATTAACTAGTCATATTAATTGAGTTGAAGAAAGTACAAATAGTTATTAGATTGTCAAAATGTCTGCTGGTATTACACACTTGTGCTGGGCATTCCAGTCACAGAATCACAGAATCAGTAGATTTTTAATAAATTACCCAGTAATGAGTCAGGTTCTTCCTCCTTAATATAACCTCTTGGAAAATATTGTAACTACCATTATCCTGAATAAATATAACATTACCTAACTCTTCACTTTCTCAGTTCCTGGGAAAACAGACATAGTATGGTGCCCAAAAGGGATTCCTTAAGCAAAGAAACAGAGCTCCCAAAGCAACACACTTCTCTAAAACACACTTCCCATCACCTATTGCAAATTTCAATCTGGTATCTCAGTTGTGTCACTGGAGGGATTGAAAAGCAAAAATAGAGAGAGGTGGTGGATGCCCTAACCTGTCAGTGCTTAAGAGGCATTTGGACAATGTCCTTAGCAATATGTTTTAGCTTTTGCTCAGCTTTGAAGTGGTCAGGAAGTTGGACTTAGTGATCATTGTTGTAGGTCTTTTCCAGCTGAAATGTATGTTCCCTCTCCTCTCCTCTCCCATTTTTCTCTTTGCTTTTTTTCTATTTATTTCTATCTATATGGGAAAGATGTTTGCTCCTTAGTACCTTGCATTGCTCCTGTAAAAATGGGGACTAGTGTGAATTTGAGAACACACTTAACGTGGGCTACAGCTAAGCAAACAGAACAGTCTTTTTCTCAGCTGCTGAGTTTTCTAACTATTCTTCTAGCAGAGCCTCTTAGCCTGGCTACTTGTAATTCAGCTGCAAGGTTGCAGAGATACTTGAGCCTTGAATCTTTGCAAATGTTGAACTCTTTCAAAGCATGTTTGAAAAACTGCAAAGGCTGCAAATAGTGCCTGTTGCTGTTAAACCCCGTTTAGTGAGTTACAGCTGGAGTGATTTGGAACTGATTTTTCTTTTAGTTGGGTGGTGTCATGTGTGCAACACTAAGTGACCTGTACTTGGTTGTTTTATGGAATGCCTTTGTTTATTTTTTAAAAGATATATAGCACTCAAATGCAGCAAATAACATAGTATACATGTTTATGTGTGCCTTCCAGTATGTAAGTTTAAAGCACATAAAAGGTGTGCTGTCCGAGCAACAAATAACTGCAAATGGACTACATTAGCCTCAATTGGAAAAGACATCATTGAAGATGAAGATGGTGTAAGTACTCCTCATGTTTACAGTATTTTCTAAAGCTGTTTCTTCTTTATGGGTAAAAAAAAGGGCTAAGTATAGAAATATTGCTGCGTGAGCCATTGAAGTTAATGGCAGGTGGCTACATTCCTGAACGCTTTTCAAAGATTAAATGTGGTATTTAGAATAGACAAGTTTAGTATCTGTAGGCTCTAGATTGTAGCTGTGTTACAAGATTTTAAAGGCCACATGCAGAGACACTCTGAAGCTGGAGAACTGCTACCAGAAGTTCCTACTGCTCTTAAGCCAAGGTGGTATTTTATACTGTTACCATGCTGTTTTGGCACTCTATTTTGTGTCCTCCTTACCAATAGCTATGCTCCAGGAGGCCTGCTTGGAATTCACTGATGTATGGAAGGTGGATTTTACTGGTGAAAACAGGAATTTTAAAATTAGCATGAGAAATGACAAAAGCTTTTCAGAGCTTTATTGTGATAGATGGGTTATTTTTATAGACTATGTATGGACCACTGGTGTGAAACTTCTTCCTAGAATGTTAGTACTGAGTTGCACATCTATGAGTCTCATGAGCTGCCCGTGGTATTACTGGGACAAAGAGAGTACTAAGTAAATCTTTGCAGTGCATTTAGGCACTGCCTTATAGAGCTGAGCCTTACCAGTCATGGCGACCAAGGGGTTATGTAAAGCCACAGAGATATTCTTCTGTCCTGCCTATTCTGAAATTTTGTTAATTGGCTTTTTTTATGTAGCCAACATGGAGGGAATAGGCATTTATTTGTATTACAGAGTGTCTAGATTTAGCTGTCCCATTGTTTTGTGCCTAGTTGCTATGATAGTACCGTGAATAGTTGAATGAGATGTGTCTCCCTTCATCAGCTATCACATTTTCTGCCTAGCCTGTGAAACACCACCACAAAACACCTTCATAGCTCTTACCTTTTGAGTATCAATGTCACTTATCTTGGTCAGTCATATCTGTTGCTTTGATAAAAGGGTAGAGCTATGGGAAGTAGAATCATGGACTGGTGTGGGTTGGGAGGGACCTCAAAGGTCACCTAGTTCGAACCCCCCTGCTATGGGCAGGGACATCCTATACTAGACCAGATTTCTCAAAGCCCCATCCAACCTGGCTTCGAACACTTCCAGGCAAGGGAATAATTTAAATCCATCTATATTTGAGGCACAAACCCCTCTTAATTTCTATTTCTGAGTATTTAACTTCTATGACTGCTTCTTCACAGATAGCTATGCCTCACCAATGGTTAGAGGGTAATCTGCCCGTCAGTGCCAAATGTGCAGTCTGTGACAAGACTTGTGGCAGTGTTTTACGCCTGCAAGATTGGAAGTGCCTTTGGTGTAAAGCTATGGTAGGTGCAATGAACCACATCCAAGTATCTAGGATTTTGCCAGCTTTATTGCTCACCACTATTTATATTTTGTCATTTCATAACTGTGCTTTTGGATTAAGAAGGAGCAGGCAGCTTGTGCAAAGTCAGGACTTTCTAATGTTCATAATATCTCATGACAGTCCTACTTGCTTCAGTTAATTTTTAATACACCCACAGATGCAGCTTTTCTTTCAGTGATGTTGTCATCCACTTTTGTCTCTGCCTTCTCCTAACTGGTAACTGAAGGTTTAAATGCCTGTTCTGTTTGCCTGATAATCATATGGTAGTTTCTTGTCTCTTCCATATTGCTGTGATAGTATTTTGCTAATATTTACTAATATAATTAATATTTACTACTATTTATTAGTATTTTTGTGATATTTTTGTTGCTGTGAAATTTTGAACTTCTTTAGGATATTTTATGGGTTGCCAATTGAAATTCTAGAACATTATTGCTGTTTCCCTAACATAGTTTTCTCTTAATTTTTTTAAACTTGTCTGAAAAAATGAGTTTCATATGATAGACTAAAAAACTGGAGAGTCAGAGGGTTTTTTTTGTTAAGGCTTCTGGCATATAGATGTCTGTGTATACGCAGTGGGAGATAATTGTGCAGCATGCTTTGCCTGTGCTTGTGTTTCCAGCAACTATGGAAAAGGCCACTACAACACATAGGACCCTTTGGTGGGTTTGTCTGGCTTGGTAGGTGTGCTGGCTTACATCTTCCAGAACATCCAGGTGGACCAGGCATGTACAGAGCTATGGCTTTGCATGTGCACAGTGTGCCCGCTGCCCCCATGCAGGTGTTTACTGCTGGGAGCTTGATGCTCCCTTGCTTGCGGATAGAGATAAGCGATTCCCTGAAAAGGACAACTCACATCTGCTACAGGGATAGCCAAAGATGAAGTACTCCAAACTTAGATTTTGTGGAATGAATAACAAGCTTTTGTGGTTGAAGACATCATTTTTGTGCAATCTTACTTCTTTTCCCTTGACACCTGTTATATATGAGTCCATTTTTCTTACACAGATACTGTATCAGCTACGCTTTTGCCCTAAGATTTGACTGTAGGGAAATAATTCTGTGTTTCTTTTATAGGTTCACACTGCCTGTAAAGATCTGTATCCTCGTAAATGCCCACTTGGCCAATGTAAGGTATCGATCATACCTCCAACAGCACTAAACAGTATAGACTCTGATGGTACGTAGTACTGTAGTGTGTGGACTTGCAGTGCCTAGTGAGTTTTGTATAACTAAACAGGGCTAAAATCCTTCTGATGAGCAGTGAATGCAGTCTTCAAATTTAGAGAAGTGTAATTTTCTGTGTAGCCTTTTATAGGATTATTTAACTAACATGATTTTAAAGAAGTGGTTTTGAGAGTTCCCCCACTAGAAATTTGCTCTGGTTTTATTTATGACCATTGGAAACTTCTCAAGCAAATGACCAGAGTCCTCAGCTGAAGTAGGCTGATGACTGTCTTGTATGCATCAGTCGTTCTGCGAGTCCTCAGTTTTTGGATAACGTTGCTGTATGCAGAGGTAAGCTAGCTTAACAGCTTACATCCAACAGCTACTTTACCAGGCTAAAGAGAGGAATTGCTTCCATGGCCTCTCTGAATTTCTTTTAAAAGCAAGCACTGAAAGGGTCCTGCCACACACTGATAAAAAACGCAGCAAATACTCAAAACTCAGAGGTGCTCTTTGGTGGCTCAGGGTGGAGATGTGTGAGCAGTGGGAGACTGCATTCAGAAGTCAGGCAGCAGATTTTATAAGGAGCATCATGAAATCTACCTGCTTTAATTTTGTAGTTTGTATTGATGACAATGTAGACCCAACACCTTTAACACAATATAATGATTTTTTTTTTTTGCATGGAGTTAGTAAGAAGTGGTTGTTTATGCTGTGTATATTCCCTTTTTGCTATTTACTTGTTATGTGATGTCTCAGACCAGAGCATTATGCTGCCATTTATTCTTCATGCTAAGAAGATTGTTCTGTATGTGAAATTATTTTTCTTGACATTTAAATAAATTAATCAAAAGTTATTTTAAATTGTACATTATGATAATGTGGAATTAAATTAGCATCATTTAATGGCAATTTTTTATTTGTAGCTTTAGTGATTTTTTTTGTTTTAAAACAACTGAAAACAATGTAGTTATTCTACTATTGCCTGAAACAAATATTAAAAACTCTACCTGCGAGGTCTGATTTTGAAGTGTTGCTGAGAAACTGGTACTTCCATGGTCATGTTAGTGGCAACATTGTCCATCCATGCTACTTACTAAAGGTCTTAGAGCAAGTCTGCTGTAATCAGTTGAGACCTGCATTGACTTTAATAAACTTTGAACCAGAGCTGACAGTCTGTTGTTCAGCGATTCTATTATAATTAATAGCATAAGTTCAGTCTGAGAGAGAGGTTCTCATGCAAAGTCCTGGAGCAATTGAGTACATCAACTTTTAAACTCTGTGAGTATTGTTAGAAAGCTCATACAGATGGGGATGATCAGTTCAACCCAGCAAAGTTAAAGAAAAATCAGATTAAACCCCAAATAATTGTAACTATAATACATATTTAACTATGTGATAATCTGTAAAGATTAGATTTGAGAAGAATTCTGAAAGTTTAATAACCTCTTTATTTTAATAATTTTTTAATATTTAAAAAGAATAACCTAATTTATTATTATAAAGAATATAAAAAAATCAATAAATCTATTGTCTTCAGGATTTTACAAAATCTAGGCACTGAAGATACCAGGGGAAAAAACCTAACTGGTAAAACTTGACCAATTGTGCTTTCATTGCAGGGTTAATATTCCATTTAGCATTTACACTATGCATGATAAAATGTACTCCTTTTGTCCTTCATTCCTTTCTTCCTCTTTCCCATGATTTCTTTTTGTGTTGTTCATATTAGAAAGCCTTATTTATTTCACTCTTTCTAACTATGTTCACAGGTTTCTGGAAAGCCACGTGCCCGCCGTCCTGTGCCAGTCCTCTTTTAGTTTTTGTTAACTCAAAGAGTGGAGACAATCAGGGAGTAAAGTTTCTTCGTCGATTCAAACAGTCGTTAAATCCAGCTCAGGTGTTCGATTTAATGAATGGAGGACCTCACTTAGGGTAATGGCTTTGGCAATCTTGAGCAATCCTTTCCACAAGGGAATTGAGTGCTAAGTATAGTGTTGTGTTGTCCCCTCATTGCTATATTTCAATCACCAATATCTACTGTGAATTCCTAATTGAAATCTAATAGGTAATAGAATTTCATGATGAATTCTGGTGAGTGAAGGGGTTGTAGGACAACATTTTCCTTCTACGAGAAAAAGCCCTAAAAAAAAAACCTCACTTCAGAATTCAAACCCAAACCCCATCAAATCTGAACCAGGGCCTTTAGGCACAGTTGCCTGGATGCTTTTCTTCTGTTTCATATGTGCAATTCAGATATTCCAGTGATATTATTCTGAATAGCTATGGACTAAAGCTGTTGTGTATATGTACTCTGTATCCTTTTGTATTCTGAACACAAATGTCAGCTGGGGAGTCTGCAGTGGGTGGTGGATGACTACACAAAAACTTTTGTCATTGGAAAAACTACATTCAAAATGTGGCTTTATGCAACATATATATATAGTCAAGAAAATAAGCATCTCTCAAAATTTGGAGTAAGACCACAATTAAAACCATCAAAAGTTCTACCAAAGTCTAAGGGTTGGTTGTTGGAAAGATAGGGATGAAATTTGCATGATAGTGGCCACAATCCAAACATCCTTGCACATTCAGAAAGATTGCATTCATGTACATTTTTCTGTTGCCTACCTTAACTCCACTCAGATGCAGCATTGTGGTTAAATGGGCAATTAGTATCAAGTACAGCAACTAGGAACACTAATTTTTGTACAGATGCTGACTTATGCTTGCATGGTAGAAAATGTAGATGAAAAATACACAAAAAATCAGTTAAAACACTGGGCAAATTTCACAAATATAATGGAATACAAATGTGGATTTTATATTTAGTACTGTGTTATGGACATGTTATATTAAGTTGTGATATTCTTTTCATTATAACCCTCATTTAAATCTGAATTGAATCAAAGTCCCTTTCTGCTAACAATTTGTGCATGTAATTCTAATGATGGCTAGAAGTAAAGAAGGTTCATTTCAATTCAAGAGACAATTTTTGGGAGAGAACAGTCTAAAAAAAAATACCTATAAGTATACCTATAAGTACCTATAAAAAATACCTGTAAGTTCTCTTGCTTCATCTAGTTGTACCTTCCAGCAGCATGGTGCAGGAGGCGCACAGTAATCATAGGTCAGGCTGGTTGCTTGGAAATATTTCTGCTGGTATCCAAAGGCAGGTCTTTAGCAATTATTCAATCAAGTCATGCTGATGTCTTCTTTTTTCTAAAATCAGGAGTTGCATTCTTTGAGATTGTCTATTTCTATGGGGTTTTCTCTCTTTTCTCAGGGTAGGAGAAATTGTTTTGGTGTCAATGGTTTTTTTCCCCCTGAAATGTCTGCATCTTTTGTTCTGAATAGATCTGCCTATCATATGCAAGTGACATTATTATATACAAGTGATGTGATTGTCTTTAGAAAAAAGAAATTCTTCAAAAAATTGTGATCTTTAGAAATAATTCTGAGATGATACATATTCTGGAAAATAACATGCATTAAAAATAAACATCTTTATTTTTATTCCTTTAAGAGTTTCTACTTTCCAATTGTTTTTAAGTTTCAATCCCTGATGTTTTTACCTCTTGGCTGTTTTCCTCATTACCCTTTCCTCTGTGCCTCACCTTTCTACTTGTTCTGTCTCTTGTCCTTTTCTGTACTGCCCAAGTATGGTATCCTGGAGGTGTTAAAAGACAGAGAACAGGATGAATCATAGAATCTTAGAATGGCAAGGGTTGGAAGGGACCCCAAGGATCATAGAGCTCCAACCCCTCTGCCACAGGCAGGGCCACCAACCTCAGGCCTGGCTCTACACAAGGTTGCCCAGGGCCCCATCCAACCTGGCCTTCAACACCTCCAGGGAAGAACTTCCAGTTCCATGAAGAACTGTAGGCAGCAAAAGCAGGATACAGCTTTGAGGATTTGTTATGAAATGCTAATATTATTTGTCTTACATTGTTATGATCACCTTGTATGTAACAATTCCCTACAACTATCCTGGCATTTCATTAGTCATGTGTTGGAAAAAGCCCACCCATATTGTGAAGCATGTCTTGTTGCTGTGTCTTACTCTCCTCATGTGATAAATTCCCTGTGGTGCCTTGTCCTTCTGGCTGCAGTGAGAAGTATAGAGCAGTTGCAATTTCATAACTTGGAACTTTTAATACTAATAAAATAATATTAATAAAATCCTGAAAACAATATCAAGGGAATATGTTTTTAAGGGAAAACTTGGCATGTTATTTATCAGAAATGTCAGTTTAAGTGGAATATACAGCGATAGATGGGATACATATAGATTTATTAAGTAACTGGTTGTATCCACATAGCCCAGAACAATTAAAGAACCACCATTAAGATCCCATACACCATATTTTCATGTACTGCTTGCTGATGGATATAACTGCTCTCTTGCTAATGGACATAACTGGCCCTAACAGGCTGTATTTTCTCTGCAGTTTGCGGTTATTTCAGAAGTTTGACAACTTCAGGATCCTTGTGTGTGGTGGTGATGGAAGCGTGGGTTGGGTCTTGTCAGAAATTGATAAGCTCAGCTTGCATAAACAGGCAAGTGTGTATATTTACTTTACTTACTAGACTTAATTTTACATCCTTACTTGGTTCTTTCTTGTATATGTAGAGATGGGCCAAACCCAATAGTTACTCTTAGGTGAAAATTTTTATGGGTGTAAACAGGACAAGTTGTATTGGGGTTATACAGTTTGATTTGCAAGCTTTAAATATCAGCTGTGTAATTAACATTTGTTCCTTGAAATAACAAGTGTCTGTAATAGTTTGTACTTTTTAGTTTTCAGTAGTAGAATTGCTCCCCTCTTGTGTTTCAGTGTCAGCTAGGAGTGTTACCCCTTGGTACTGGAAATGACCTTGCTCGTGTCCTTGGTTGGGGAGGATCCTGTGATGATGATACGCAACTTCCTCAGATTTTGGAGAAACTAGAACGAGCCAGCACGAAAATGTTAGACAGGTAAACTGAAATGGGCATGTGTGTGATTCAACATGAGATTCAAATTGTATTTGTTTGGGTATTTGATGGTCTAAATCTATCATAGATACCACATGTTAGTGGTTTTGGATTTTAGAGTTCAGAACAGAGTCAGAATCACAGAATTGTTTGGGTTTGAAGGGACCTTAAAGATACCTAGTTCCAGGGAGGGACATCCATAAAGAAGTTCTCTGGGCAACCTGTTCCAGTGCCTCACCACCCTCATAGCAATGAATTTCTTCCTAATGTCTAATCTAAATCTAACTTCCTTCAGTTAGCATCTTTCTTCATGAAAAACCTGAGCTGTCTGTCCATGAGTATGGGGAGAACTGTCATTGTGTGCTTTCACCCATCATAAAATTTCCTGAGGCATCCGATGTGGAGAAGATGCTGGGCTAAGTGGATCTTTGGCTCAATCCACTACTAGTATTTCTCTTAGAGGCATTTTCTTAGTTAAAACCAAGAGATCTTTCCACTCCTTATTTTGTGTGGCTTCCATCCATAAAGCACAGGAGCAATCCCAATTAAAAACCAAAAAACCCAGAGAAGGTGGTGATGTCATTTCAATGCAGGTGTAACACTGGTTTTTAGGGAGCATTTCTTACTCCATTCCTTTCTGTCATGGGTGTTCCCATTCTCAATTGAGTTACAAACACTTGAATGTGTTCAAAGAGGGATTTATTTTAGGGTGGGTTTTTTTTAATGAAATAGAGAAATGAGGGTCTTTTTTTTATTTTAAACTTTCCTGCAGACTACTTGATCATTTTACAGGAAAGTATATAGAGAAATGGTTGCTGCTGATCCTTAGAAATAATTGTTGGCCTGGGCAACAGCTTCATAGGTTAAATCATGTTTTTCTTTCTCTGTACTGAAAAGTGTCATATTTTGCTCTAATTTCAGTAGACTTGCTCCCAAGGCCATCAGCAATTACTTGTTCTTTTCAGCAGGCTTTGATGGATGTTTCTATTAGCAGTTTCATATTATCTATGCTGTAGAGTACTGTCCTTTAACAGGGGAAAAATTATATATGTCAATGAAGATACTTCACTATTTGCTTTGTTCTCATGCCTCCCTCCCCTAGTTGAGATGAAAAGCTAATGTTACCTTGGAGCTTTTTTTCCTAGGAACACATATATTTGCCTTTGACTTCTGCAATTACTTTGTGTGAATTCTTTTGTACTGTGAATGTTTTGCTGGAAAATCTTTGTTGCCTGTATTGAATGTCCCATGATTCGCTCACAAAGCAGCCTTATTATCAAATCACTGGCAGAGAATCTGAGCAATAAAACCAATTGCTATCTTTAGTCTCAATTATTTTGCCCATGTGCAGTTAGCATGCAATTAAAAATTATTTGTTTGGAGGTTTTTCACACAGTTGGTGTGATACTGGATTTTCTTTTTGTTGTGATGTTGGAGAAAAGATAAAATGTGAATTTTCTTAGTGTTGATATGTTAGGGACAAGATAAAGCTAATCATCTGGAAACTTAAAAGCTGTTATGTTTCTTATAGGTGGAGTATAATGTCATATGAACTGAAATTACCAGCAAAGCCTTCTATTCTTCCAGTGACTGCAGAAGAGTCAGAGGAATGCCAGGTGAACTTTTGCTTTTCTTTTGTTGCTTCATATACTTAACTTTATGCTTCTGAGATGACAGTATTTATAATTGAAGCACTTGCATGAAAAGTAGAAACAGATGTTTTGTCATCTGCTTACTGAACTGAGTCTGTTTGTGGATTGTATTTCACATAATTAGGGTTTCCAATTCTGTATTGTTTGCCAAAAATGAGTGAAAGTAAGGACTCTTCACCACAGCAGTTGGTAAAATTTCTTCCTGAAAAACATGGGTTTATATATATGTTTTACATACAAGTTTATATATTCTATAGAAACAATTCTTTTATATCTATTTCTATTTTTCTATATTTCTATTATTTCACTCCTATGTTCTATTATTGTATCTCATATAATTATTAATATACAATAATAGAATTTTATATGCAAATATATTGTATGTTGTTTTGTAATACTACTATGTACAAGCTGGTACATAAATATATGAAAATATGTTAATATATATATAAAAGCAAAATATTTGCTATCTTGAGTTTAGAATAAGCATTGAAAAAATCCATTATTTCAAAGGCAAGGAATGTATTCTGAAAGAAAGGAAGGATCTTTTTGCAGCTTGTGTAAGGGAGTTAGATCAGGTGATACCACCCAACTTTCTCTTTGTTTTTTCAGGGGGCTTGAAATCTTAAGTGACTTCAGAGAAAAGCTTCATCTGTCTTTCAGACTAGATTTGTGCTTGTACTATCTGATGAGGTTTCAGTTTTGAGGGAGAGGGAGATGCTTTAATCAAATTAATTGGCATGAAAAGTCTGACTAAAAAGGAGAAAATAATATATTCCTTTAGAAAATTAATGCATATCAACTTTAGCTCAAAAGTACTTGAGAAGCAATAATTAATCAGTGGGTTCTTGAATAATTTAATAACTCAGACTCTTTTACTTGTCAAGAAGGTTATAACCTTTGACAGCTTGGTAGATACAGAGATGCAAAAAAGACTTGGGCTCCACTGGCTGGGATTTTAACAGGGTTGCTTTGCACACAGCTCTGTTCCCAGTGTCAGCAATGCAGACCAATGCTTTATCTTCTCTAATTTTGAAAGACAGTTAAAATTTCAAGTGTACCTTCATCTTGTAAAGGGAAAAGATATTCATCTTGTTCTAGTTGGTTCTGGCTTTGAAATTGGTTTTAGCCCCTCCTGAAAATGGAAGGAACTGCTCATACAAACCCTCTGTTTTTAGAAAGTCAGTTCTGCAGGCTATAGTTACCTGCCATTACTCTGAGTTGAAGAAAGCCATTTTCTTTTGAGTACCCTATAGAATCTCTATTTCAGTGCTTTTTGCATAGTCTGTTGAGTTATGATATATTCAGAATAAGAATTATTAACCTTAGAGCAGGTAATTATTAAAGTGCAGTTTGAAAAATGAATAAAAGTACATATCCAATTCTATGTTTTGGTTTTGAGGGTTTTTTTCCCCCTTTCCTCCAGTTTCAGGAAACTTATTTCAACTTAGTTTGGTTCTAGAAGTCTTATACTGGCATTTAAAGAACAGTAGTTCATTGTTACAGATGAGATGGTTGCATATTATTTTTCCCTTTGAAATGAAAACTGATTTGCTGTCTGAGTTCTACAACTAGGGCTGGATTTTAGGAAGAAAAAAAGAGAGGTATATCTGCCTACTCTTTATCAGGTGCAAAACCACCCTGTGAGATTTTAGGAGATTCTTAAAAGAAGCTATCTGAAAATTTCAGGACTCCATTTATTTTTAGCTTTAGATTTGGAATTCAGTGAGTATTTTCTTGTGAAACTGAAGGCTGGATCCATAGTGCATGAAGATGTGAATCTGATCCATTCCAAATCTTTGCCTGAGTATTTCAGGATGTCTCATTCTTCTGTGCAAGAAAAGATGGACAGTGCACACATTTATTCTCCCAAACATTTTTGTAAAGGCTAAGCCCTAAATGGTTTTCTCTGTAAGGACTGGTTTTGATAACATTATACCAGTTCAGGAGCCTTTACCAGTAGGGGCACTTCTGGGGTAAAATCCTACCTGACAGTAAAAAGAAAACTCAGGATTATAACTGCAGACTTTTGATGTATTCATAGTTGAGCAGCTTAGTTTGAGGAAAACTTTAGTTTCAAATATATTTGATTATAGTAATTCAGGTTGTTATAAATCTAAAGAGAAGGTAGATTTTTTTTCTTCCTTGTGGACTATTTTTAACCTAGAAGTAATTTACTGTTCTTTCTACAGGAAGAGAAGAGCCATGGATTAAGTTCTCAGATGCAGTGTTACTTTGAATATTAAAGATTCAGTACATAAAATACAGTAGCCAGGTAGAATCCACATTGCCAGCTGCCTGTCCTTTTATTAGACCTGAGATGGAAATCCTGCTATTTTTGGAGGTGTTTTAACTCCCTGGTAGGTGTTAAAATGCTGAAATGTGTAGAAATGGAAGTCTTTTTTTTTCTGTTTTTCAGATATCTGCTTATGAGGACTCAGTTGCTGCTCATCTTGCAAAAATTCTCAATTCTGATCAGCACTCAGTTGTCATATCATCTGCCAAGTGAGTTGATCCTTCTTGGGTATAATGTGTGGGGTAAATCCCCTGTGTAATGTCACTGCCATAATAACCTTCTGTGTGAGCCTGGTTGTCTTATGGCTGGCCTGGCTTGTTTGGCTTAATATATCTTAATTTATATATTTTAGAGTTGGCTTAATATATCTTAATTTATATATTTTAGAGTGATTTCTGCAGAATTTTTATATAGTAGAATTGTTATGGGGAGCTTAACTCTAAATATGTCACCATTTTAAAAAAAATCACATCATAGGTGATTTTAAATCACTCCAAATAGGTCTGCAGCTTAAATATGAAGTTTAATGTTACTAATGTAAATATGTGATCTACTCACATTGCATTTTTTCTGTTTTGTGTAATGCTTGTCCATATCATAAGAGGACAAACACCTTCACCAATGTGAAGGTGAACTTCAGGCAGCTTTGTGATAGCTCCCTCTGTATCAATTCAATAAATAGTGGCCTCAGACAACACGTTTTTTTTCCCCAAAACTGAAACACTTATAAAAGAAGGGTAATTACTTGGCAAACTATGAACATCATCTGAAATGAGAAGTATGCTGTATATACATTCTCTGTGAAAAAAAGTCCTCTATTTTGTGATGTGCAAAAGACCAGTAACAGTCTTAAAAAATACATCTGAATGTCATTACAGCTTTTTTTCTTTTGTTCCTCCTAAAGGCAAGTTATAAAAACTTCATTTTTAAAGTATACATAGCACATGTTGAAAATTAACTCCAAATTCTAAATTTGGGTCTGCATCTTGTTGAATCTATTTAGTTCCTGTCAAATAAATTTCAACCAAATGAATAGTACTAAGCAATTATCCACACCTCCTTAGTAAGTTTGCTGGCTGTCTGCACTGTAGGTAATAAGAACCAAGCCTTCCTCTGATTTATGCAATGAAATTTTGTTGCAGCCACTGTAGTTGGTGTAGATATGCCTCAAGGTCAGCTGGGGTTCAAAAGCATGAGCTGTGCAACACCTATGGTGCCATAGGTGTCATCTAAGAAGTGCTCCATTAAAGTCAATAGATTTTCCTCCATGGTTTCTAGGCTTCATCTCTGCATGGGAGTTTGCAGGATGGTGTTTGAAGTGAACAAAGTGAAGGCAAGTTTGCTAACAGCTCTGGTATGGAAGGTATACAAGTAAAAGAATGAGTAAAATTTAGTCATGCTTATTTCAGTTCTTAGAAACAGGAGACTTAGATGTGTGTGCAATGGCTTAAATAAAAAAGGAGGAAGAGTTTTTTTGTTTTAAGGCTTACTGTTTGAATTTGGCAAGCCAAGCAAGAGTGTCATCTGCTTCGCAAGTATGATCACAGAGTTTAGTTTCAAACATATGAATGGTGTATAACAGCATTCACATAAACTAGTTGCCATAGATAAGTTTTGAATGTTAAATTCTTATTTCATTTAATTTCATTTCTCCCCTCTTATTTTTATCTGAAGAATATTATGTGAAACTGTAAAGGACTTCGTTGCCAAAATAGGGAAGACATATGAAAAACCAGTGGAAAATGCAGAGGAAGCTGATGCCATGGCCATTAAAGTAAGACAGTGACTATTTTCTCCTTGAATGTTGGCTTTTTGTGTTATAGCCTATAGGAGTTTAATTTTTAAACCTCTCCAGGATGCCCAGCTTGGCTTCCATCTCAACTAGTGACTTTAAAATTCTTCTCTTCATAGTGCATGGAACACTTGTTTCCAAAATATATTTAAACTGTAAGTTCTCTCTAAACTCTGTTTACACTTTTTTCTTTCAGAAAGGATAAAGTACACTGTAACATCCATAGGCATAAATGGAAATATTTTGCATTAGAAGTTACAATTTTCTCTGAAAGGGATTAAGTTAGCCACAGGAAAACGATGGGATAATGAAGAGAGAGTGTGCTGGGAGAAGGAAGGAAAGAGAGACTACAGTGTTGAAAATAATGGTTAAACCTGTAAATTGTGGAGACCATGTTGCAAAAGCATTGAGAAAAAAACCCAAATAACAAACAGTAGGATTTGGTATGAGGCACAAAATTTACATGAGCTGAAAAAAACCCCAAGAAAACAAAATGACTAACAATCCCAGAGTCAGGAAATGTACTTGCTAAGTGTCAGTTTCTGGATCAGTGCACATTTTAGAAAACAAATTATTTTGTTTTTTGCTCTTCCAGGGCCAAAGATTGTTGGTTTCCTTCCCCCTAAGCACAGAAAATCACCTCTTTTCCAGTGTACCTAGAGAGCAACTGCTCAGTCGGGGTAGAGATGTTTGACACTGGCTTCAACCTCTTTGCTGTGTGACAGCTCACTTGCTTGAATGTGCAGCTGTGTGGCAAGCCACCACCACCCCCCCTCTCCCAGTCCAAAACCACCATGTATTTTCAGTCTAACGGCTGGACATGTCCCTCTAGGTTCTCTCTCCTATCTGGGGTACTGAGCACCCATAATTTTTTATTGTGCATGGTATGGGCAAATCTGTGCTGGTTCTGTCTGTGCTGCAGGCCATCTGAAGAATCACAGAATCACAGAATTGTAGGGGTTGGAAGGGACCTCAAGAGATCATCGGGTCCAACCCCCCTGCCAAAGCAGCTCCCTAGCTCATACTGCACAGATAGGCATCCAGATGAGACTTGAATATCTCCAGAGAAGGAGACTCCACCACCTCCCTGGGCAGCCTGTCCCAGGGCTCTGTCACCCTCACTGGGAAAAAGTTCCTCCGCATGTTGGTGCGGAACTTCCTGTGCTCCAACTTGCAGCCATTGCCCCTTGTCCTGTCTCCACAGACCAAAGAAAAGGGGCTGGCCAATTCCCCCTGCACCCCATACTTAAGATATTTATAAACATTGATTAGGTCTCCCCTCAGTCTTCTTTTCTCCAGGCTGAACAGCCCCAGCTCTCTCAGCCTTTCCTCATAGGATAGATGTTCCAGGCCCTTCATCATCTTCGTAGCACTTCTCTGGACTCTCTCCAGGAGATCCCTGTCCTTTTTATACCAGGGAGCCCAGAACTGGAGAAGAGTGAGATCTGATCTGTGCCCTAGTTGTGTGGCAGGCTGAGTTTAGCACCGTGTGTTATTTTAGTCTTGAGTATAAGGCGGGGGGGTTATTTTGTTATAATGGCTCTAATCTGCTTGGATGTCACAGATTCTGCAAAACCCCCATGCAGATCTGCTCATAATCTGATATTTTGAAATACTGAACGTGGGTTTGGAATTTACATAGACAACAACATAGACAAGACAGTTTTAAATCCTACTGTATGGAGAATTTTGCTCCCTCCTTATAATCTGGTGCTTAATTTCCTGAAAGTTTTCATATATTCACTGATTTCCTGGTGTGTACATATTCTTTTCTGCTTTGTCTTAGTGCACCGAGTTAAATGAGAAGCTAGACCTATTGCTCCAGGCTCTTCACACAGAAGCCCAGGCTGCTCCCATTCTCCCAGGCATCACTCCCCCCATCGTGGAAGAGGAACCAGAGGAGTTTTCAAGTGAAGAATCTTTGTCTGAAAATAAAGAGCAATTAGCGGAGTGTGTCTCAAAGTCTTCCACCCAGAAACTCTTCAAACCAAGGGAACAGTTAATGCTCAGGGCAAATAGCTTGAAGAAGGCTGTGAGGCAGATCATTGAACAAGCAGAAAAAGGTGCACATCAGCAACATTTTGATCCTTACTGATGGAATAACGATGTGGCTTGTTTTCTTTACTAGCATAAATTTTCATTATTAAAGCTTGATTTCTCTATTCTCACATAGGTAAAATTATATGCTTGTTTGCAAGCTGCAGGGGAAAGAAATGCAGCTTGTTTGGATGTTGATGACTGTCTGCCTGTATATATGAATACGTATGTCTGCACAAGTGTGCACATATAAAAGCGAGTTCCTTCTGTAACTATTATCCTCCTCAGAATGAAAATTTCTGGCATCAAATCTTTTATCAATGGGCAAAGGATTGCAAGAGTCTTTTTTCCTGAAGTGGCAAAGAAATATTCTTTTTTAAAAGATTTTTAAACTTCAAGCTACAGAATAATAATCAAAAAAGCAGCTAATTTTCCATTTATGCAGAATTTCTTTAAAGATCTTGAAACTTTCTGTCTTTTATTTTTAATAAGCAGTTGTGGATGAGCAGAATGCTCATAGTGAAGAACAAGTGAACCAATCCCCACTAGAATATAGCAAAGAATTGGATGAATCCAAAGAAGAGGAAAAAGAAGAAGATACAAAGGAACTTGAGTCCCCATCAAGTGAGTAAATTAAGAATAAAATAATTTAAAATTAGTCAGCCTCCTTATAGTTGTGTTATGGAGCAATCTGGCTCCATAATTAAAAATACTAGCATATTGTTTCACTGGAAATCAGTCGCAGTTTTTGATAGATTTAGGTTGAGGAAAAAATGTGGGAAATGAGATGTGCAGTGTTTCAGAATGGATTTACCATGCTAAGAAGGTATTTGGTGGAGAGAGAGAGATACCTGCATTTAATCCAGCGTTTACACTCACCTTTCCACATGAACCTGATCAGGAACTGGCGTCTTGATAATGATGGCAACAGCATGTCTTAGTTGTAGGCGTTTTAGGGTGTATTTTAGGAATTTCTGGCAGTCATTTCTGTTGAAGGGGTTTCATCTTGGTTTGTTGAAGGGGTTTCATATTTGGGGGCTGGACTTGGTGATCTCTTGAGGTCCCTTCCAAACCCTATGATTCTGCAATTCTGTGATATGTGAAACAGGCTTATTTATTCATTGTATTAGCAACAAAACCCTGATGTCTCAGCTGGGATCTTACCTTGAGGCAGAGAATGAAATTTAAGTCTTTTATATGAAGTGGAACAGTGTAAAGCAGGAAATAATAGAATAGAATCTGGAGCATGGAAATCTCCTGAGAAGTGGGAGTACTAAGGTCACCCTCTCTATTTGTCCATTTCAGAGCAGAAGTTTGAACCAAAGTCACTGATATCCCAAGGCTCCTTTTCATGAAAAATTTCAGTGGTTTTGTCCCAAATACAGGACATTAGACCAGCTAATTCCTCATAACTATTGGCCTCTGTAGAGCAAACCATGCAGCAAGCTACTATATGAAGCTACTCTTGCTTTCCAAGGTGTGGAGCCCCCTACCTGCTCTGTCCGTGGTTGAATGGACTTTAGGTTGGAAGGGAACTTTAAAGGTCATCTAGTCCAGCCCCACTGCAGTAAGCAGGAGCACCTTTGTATCAGATTGCTTAAAGCTTCATCAAACCTGACCTTGAATGTCTCCCTCAGCACCTTTATGGGCAACCTGTCCCAGTGTCTCACCACCCTCATAGTAAAGAACACGGGTAGCCCATGCTGGGTTTTAATGTGCAACAGAAAGAACCCAGTTGTATAATTTGTATCAATAATTGAGTGATCTGAGTTTAAAACAACTTGCTTGGAAGGTAGCATTTCCTTATAGTAATATCCCATTTTGTTGCTAAGCTTTCCTTTTGGCTATTTAGTGTTTGGTTACTGTATGTAAAATAATATTTAGAAAATAGTATTCCCTACTCATCTCCTGAAATAGTGTAGTACTAATTCCTACACTGAAATGGTAGGGTAAAATTTGTAAGGAACTATCTCTTACCTCCTTCCTTGTCTGGTTTTAACACCAAGCCAATCCAGCTAGAGGTCATTTTAGGACATTTCCCATCACAAATGTCAGTGTTACAGTTTGTTTGGAGTGGTAGCTCATGTGGCAGGGTTATACAAGAGTCCCAAGCTGCATAATGATTTTAGGGAAGCCATTTCTTGCTGTAGGTAAAAATATCAGTCTTTGCCATATTACTAAAGTGGGCAGTAATGCACTGCAGGTGAGTCATGGAGGAACAATGGTAGCTGGTAGACAGCAAAAGCCATCCTCTAGATACCTAGTGAGCAACTTCCTGTGGCAAAATGTGTTTTCAGCAAGGTTGTTTGGGATTTGCATCTCCTTCTCTTACTCAAACACACACCAAGAGCTTCCAGAGCTGTTGTCTTCCTGAGGCTCTGCTTTGAAGCTGGTGCCTTTGTCGGTAGCTCCTACCTTAGAAATATGTCATTAGTTTCTTGGGGCTTCTGTTGATTCAGGATTTCACATTTCCTTTTCTCTATTTTTTTATTTCCTTTTTCTATTTTTTATATCAAAAATAGACTGGCCAGTGGGTCTAGGGAGGTGATTGTGCCCCTGTACTCGGCATTGGTGAGGCTGCACCTCGAGTACTGTGTCCTGTTCTGGGCTCCTCACCATAAGAAGGACATTGAGGTCCTGGAGCGAGTCCAGAGAAGGGCAACCAGAAGCGGCTGCAGGAGCTGGGGATGTTTAGCCTGGAGAAGAGGAGGCTGAGGGGAGACCTTATCACCACCTACAATTACCTGAAAGGAGGTTGTAGAGAGGTGGGTGATGGTCTCTTTCTTCAGCCAGGTGACAGGTGATAGGACAAGGGGAAATGGCACAAAGCTGTGCCAGGGCAGGGTCAGATTAGATATTAGAAAAAAAAAATCTCACTGAAAGAGTTGTTAGGGCCTGGAACAGGCTGCCCAGGGAGGGGGTTGAGTCACCTTCCCTGGATGTGTTTAAAAAAAGGGTAGATGAGGTACTTAGGGATATGGTTTATTTTAGGACAGGAGCAGTTGGACTTGATGATCTTAAAGGTCTTTTCCAACCTTGTGATTCTGTGTGTGTGATTCTCCAGGAATGGATTTCAGACTTCAGTGATTATCTCTTCATTGGCACCCCTTACTTTAACCTTGGTTATAGGAATCAATGTGTGTTGGTCGTCTAGTTTCAGTAAGAGTTCCTAGAGGATGGTGGCTAAATGGATGACGTGGGCCTACTGCCATAAATATATAATAAAATAAAAATATGCACATGTATGGGTCCCTATGTATCAATATATATAAGCCCCTCATTTCCTGGTGATGCAATTTCTGTGTTTATTGGGGAGCTGCACTATTCTTCATACATCTGATGTGTGTGAAATAGACTGCATATTAATGCTGTCAGCGGAAGATAGGTGTTTAGGGAGAAAGCATGAAGCATGAATTCAATTATCTGCAATGAAACATCAGTTTTGCTCATTAGGGCTCTGTTGTTTTTATCAGAGCATGAACAGCAAAAGTTTATCTTTATTGCAGTTATCCCCATGAGTCTCATCTGTCAAATAAAGAGCAGCTGCTCTGTTGATTTTCCTATTTAATATAACTGCCTTGTTCCCAAGTACATAGAGAACAGACTGGGTGAATAGCATTGTGAATTTTTCAGTAACATTATGAAAAATGAATGTTAATTTTGCTCTGAAAATTGTATTTTACCCTCTGAGGATCTTCCTGGTCATTTGATGAAGGTAATATTTGTCCATATGTTAATTACCTTCATTTAAATATTTAATAACTCTTGTTAGATATCACTTTCAGGTTTAATTTATTTTCATTTTTTAACTTTATATTATAGTGCTCTGTCATGCACAGATGCAAAACATCATATTTATATTGTTATCATGTAATACTGGAACATTTTGTGATAACTGCTAAGATTGGTATGCAGATGTTAAAGTCAAAAGAAGCTGTTGGGCCACTTGGTCAGACCTTTCATATTAAAACAGTCCAGAAAATTTCACCCACTTATCCCAGTCCTGTGTCTAATAATTTAAGTATGTAATCTTATTCCTGGGATACAATAGGGTGAAGAATTTGCTGTTCTGTGCAAGGTTATCTTCATTTTTAAAAGGTGAATGCCTAAATCCTGCCCTGAATTGATTTGTACACGGATTCTAGCCCCTGCTTCTTGTTATTACCTTTGTCTCTAGATTTTTCCAGTCTGCATTTTCTTTCTATTAATACTCAGTACACCCACGTTACTCTCAGGCTGTGTTATCATGATTGATGGGAGCTAATCTGTCCCCTCCTGCCACAAAAAAAACCCCAAAGCCTCTATTTTAACATTCCCACCATGTTCCTACTGTGGGATTTTTTATAAAGCTGTCTTGGAGTTAGTCCAAATAATTACTTTGTTTTTATTGGTAGGGTTTTTCTTTTTTCTTGATTTAGTTTTCAGGTATTGAGAGGGATCTCAGATCTCTTTGAAATAATTTCACTCTTAGTTCTGAGCTTTTTTCATTTCATCAAGGTTGAAGTTGTCCTAAACCAAAGTTGTTTTAGCATGTAAGATAATTTGGAGCAGAGCTAGCCAGTACATGTCTGTATATGATCATCTGGAGTGCAAAAGCTTCCTACATGCACATGGAAATGCTATAGCAAAGCATTCAGTAATACCTACACTTTCTTCCCTGGGACACTGATTTCTGGCTGCAACTGACAGGCCTGGCTTTCACAAAGATTAACTTCCCCAGGCTGAAGCAAGCACTGGCATATTCTCTCACTCCACACAACACAAGTTCTTCCAGGATATTACATTACAGCACCTGAGGCCAGCCCTCTGAACAGCCTTTTCTTCTTCATCAGCAGCCCAAATGATAACTGGCCTCAGTGAGCAACCAGTTCCTCTTTGTGAGGGTCTTCTCTTCCTCCTTGATTTTCCTCTCCTTGGGTTTCCTGAGCCATTACCTGCTTGGGTCACCAACAACTTGATCAACTACCTAACTTTGCTGTCTATCAGAAGGTTTTATTGGTCCATCTTCTGGAGAATTTTAACTAATAAGTTATTTCAGTTATTTTGAGAATTGCTGGTTGGGGAATAAAAAAAAGTTGGAAAAACAATATCTCCCCCATGATCTTGCTGAGGAAGACAATAATGGCTGAACATGGCTTTCCCTTCCCTTGAAATTTTCAAGTTGGCTGTAAATAAAGATGTTAGAGTTTTGCCTGAGGTCTTCAGAAATGTGAAGCAGGTAGGAGGTCCATTTTTGCTTCTGGAAGCAAATAGCATGGCTGTTGATGAGGTATTTTTATGGCCTCTGGGTTAGAATACCTATCTATATTAAAATTGTTATAAATAATAATAAATTATATATTATAGGTATGAGGAAGTATGTATCGCATTTACATTTAAATTAGTGCACTGCATTAACATGTTTATTAGAAGCATACTGCAGCATTCAATATTATTGCATGTTAAGGTAGATGTGATTCCATTTTGCTAGTAGATTGGGGTATCCATTGGGATCTTGCCACACTGAGTGCCAGGTACCCCTGTTCATTTTAATTTGTGTTTGTCACTTGACCTGTTTCTGAATTTTCTTCCCTGTATTTAGAAGAAAAAACTGTGGTGTGAGGGGAAAGACACTTGGCACTGAATGGTAGCAGATTAAATCAATGCTTTTGAAATGTTTTCAGGGCTATAAAAACCAATGTGTTTGGTAATGTCATAGTAGGTCTAATTTGTGTTCTTACTTTTACTTCTGCACAGCTAAAACTGCACCAAGATCTCCAGATCGACGCACAAGCCGAGGTATCCATTCTCAAACAGGTTCTTTCTCTGCTCCAGCTTTGGCTGCAAGCAAGGAAAACCTCCCTGTGCTTAACACTAGGATTATCTGCCCTGGTAATTATGATTTTGAAATTCATTGTTCCTTACACAACTTTAATATTGACTTCCCTTACCCTGCTTGTTCTCAAATAATGATTTTTACTTCATGCCAGGAGCTCTCAGGTTGTTTGAACTGAACTACAAAATAAAGTAGAAGATTCCTGATCATTTGGCAAACCACCAGATGTAGCAGAAGTGTTGTGTTCAGTTCTGCAGGATGAAAAATTAAATTCAGGATCTTAGAGTCATAAAGTCACAAACTGGTTTGGGTTGGAAGGGACCTTTAAAGATCACGTAGCTCCAGCCCCCCTGCCATGGGCAGGGACACCCTCACTAGACCAGGCTGCCCAAAGCCCCATCCAACCTGGCCTTGAGTACTGCCAGGGAGTGGGCAGCTGCAGCCTCTCTGGGCAGCCTATGCCAGTGTCTCACCACTGTCATTGAAAAACATTTCTTACTTATGCCCAATCTAAATCTCTTTCAGTTTAAAATTGATGCCCATTGTCCTGTCACTACAGGCCTTGGTGAAAAGCTTCTCAGTCTTTCCTGTAGGCCCCCTCTGTATTTTGATAGGCCACAATAAGGTGTCCCTGGAGCCTTCTCTTCACTAGGCTGAACAAGCCCGACTCTTCTCAAGCCTGTCTTCATAGGAGAGGTGCTCTGATCATCTTTGTGCCCCTCCTCTGTACTCGCTGCAACAGCTCCCCTGTCTTTCTTGCACTGGGGACCCAGAGATGGATGCAGTACTGCAGGTGGGGTCTCGGGAGAATGGAGTAGAGGGGCAGAATCACCTCCTTTGACCTGCTGCTTATGCTGCTTTTGATGCAGCCCAGGATATGGTTGGCTTTCTGGGCTGCAAGAGCAAATTGCCAGGTCCTGTCCAATTTTTCATCCACCAGTATGCCCAAGTCCATCTGTCATTCATCTCAATCAGTGGAGGCCATGGAAGGGGTTGAGGGCCAGAGCCATGTAAGGTGGAACCCTCTGAGTAAGACTTGTCTGTAGATACATCTCAGGAAATGAGTAACTGAAACTACAGAAAGTTGCTGTGTGGTAAAAACAGTTGGGGAAAAAATGGTTTCATTGAACTGCAGTCAATACTAGGAGGCACCAATAAAACACTGTATTAATTCAATTCGTTACTTCAATTAAAACATAACTAGGTTAGGCAACCTGGTCTAGTGAGGGTGTCCCTGCCCATGGTAGAGGGGTTGGAACTAGATGATCTTTGAGGTCTGTTCCAATCCAAAGCATTCTATAATTCTGCAGTGGAATTGGGCTTACATTTTTCTTTAAGTCAGTTTAAGTGAAAGCTTTTCGAAAGGACTTTTTCTTTGTTTACATGCATTGCACAATGTTTTGTAGAATAACTTCAATACCTGCCCAGGTAGGCATGGCAAAGCTGTGAGTTTTCCACAAATTAAGTTAAACCAGGACTCTTGCAGTTTTAAAAAAAGCTGGGGATATTCCTTAGGATTATTTCCAAAGGAAAAAAACAGGAAAATCATGGACAGTTTGGAGGTGAAGATTAAACTAAATTAAAAGCTCAATTAATAGTTTTGGCTGTTAGGTCACCCATTTGGTTGCTATGCCAGCCAGTGAGTGTTGGCCTGAAATCCTGAATTTCCTTTCTGATTTTTTTTCTCAATGGTGGTACTTGAAGAGTCAGCCACCACACAGCAGCATGGCTGCCTTTCCTCTCAAGAGAGCCAGAGACCTGAAAAGATAACCAATACAGGTAAAAACTGATATAGGCACTCCATTATTCCCTATATGGATTTAATGAACATTTTGTCTCTCAATATGTGGCTTATAATATGATGACAGATGTTTCACTGTTTATCAAACACAATTTATTAATTGTTTTTCTTTTTAATCAGGTTTGAGGGCTGGACTAGCTGCTTCTATTGCAGGAAGTTCAATTATTAGCAAAATGTTGCTAGCAAACATTGATCCATTTGGTGCTACACCATTTATTGACCCAGATCCAGATTCACTGTAAGTAATTTTATTTCCCCTAAATGTACTATTCTGCCTCAGTTTGCCTTTCTTAAGCTTTTTGTTCTTACTTTTTTGTTAGTAATCTTTTTATTTTTTCCCACAAAATTCTGTTTTGCACTCATTTGGCAGTAGACATCAAGGTTTGAAAGCAGGCTGGATTGTGCCATTTTAGTTATGAGTAGTGCAGAACTGTCCTGCAGCAGCAGAAATAATAGGAGACATTTGCAGACTTACCCCTTGCCCACTGGCTCTGTCAGGAGGAGACCAGCAGTTCTTCAGAGCTGGGTTTTTCTGCCTGACCTGCTGGTCTGAACATGAGCTCAACCACCAGCAAGTTGTTGAAGCAGATTTTGGGACTCTGTAGTGGAGGAAGAGTTGTCATCCTCACGACTCGAGCAGTGAGATGGAGATTTTGTGTCCTAAGCTGTCTCTGCTTTTCAGAACTGGGTGTAGCACTGGTGGAGACTTTCAGATGGCATCTGGGTTGTGGGCTGTGGCTCCCCTAAAACAAAGAGTGCATCAGCTAAGGATCTATCACCAGCATAAAATAGAGCCTGGGTGGTCAGCCTGATGTGGTGCTGTGCCTGGGGCAGCTCTTCCTCCATATTCCACTGTTAATCTTGTTTATGGTGAAGCTAGTGCTAGGATGGGGCAGGGGTGTTACAGTTTCTTCTTTGTCCTATGGGAAATAACTTGCACTTGCAAAGGAGCTAGCAGCCAGTCTGTATCTTTTACTGCTGTTGGACTTCCTCAAGGAGATTCAGAGGAAACATCTCTTGATTGCTCTTGCTTGATGTACCTGTTCTGAGACCAACCACAATCTTGGTCAAAACTCTGTGTGTCCATGTACTGTGTAAATGAATTACCTCTTTTCTTCAAACAGGGAGGGATATTCTGAAAAATGTGTGATGAACAACTACTTTGGAATAGGGTTAGATGCAAAAATTTCACTAGAATTTAATAACAAGCGAGAAGAGCACCCGGAAAAGTGCAGGTAAGATCCCTGTTGGGAACAGTCAAGATGTTTCCATGATTTTCTTTTCCTGATCTCTGTATTTGAATTCCTTAACTTTTTCTCATCCTACAAATGCAAGACTTGATAATGTATTGCATTTGTACTGTGTGTACTTCAATAGCTTGTTTTACCTGTTTTCAGAAGTCGGACGAAAAACATGATGTGGTATGGAGTTCTTGGCACGAAAGAGCTACTGCAGAGAACTTACAAAAACTTAGAACAAAAAGTTCAACTTGAGGTAAATTTTATTTTTGGGCAGAATGAGTATTTTTGCTTCCACAATGTGTAGTGAAGAATCTGGGCTTCCTCTTGAAACCTTATAGAGTTCATGTGTCAACCCAAGCTGCCTCAAAGGCATTGTGTATAAAGACACTATGTAAGAGGTGGTTCCCCAGTTGGTTTTTTTGGAGTAGAATGTTAGTACTTAAATATTTCAAAACACCCAGGATAGTGTTTCTTAAAATTACTGTAGAGTTGGGTTTTTTCCCAAAAGTTTCTTCTATAGATAGGATATGTTTCTTAATGTTCTCTGCATTAAAGGAGGAAAACAAATTTTAATGAGAGTAACAGAAAAGACTGTACACTAAACAGAAGGAGAGGAGTCATAATCTTCCAGATTCCTCTCTGAAACCTTGATTACACATGTAGGGAAAGCACACACACAGATGGTCTTAATCAAAAATCCTTGACACAAGAGGGGACATTCCAAATGTGCATCACAAGAAGCCCAGCTACACCTACAGAGACTTTCTCTAGTAGGTGTTTGAGACAGTCTGCAGAAGTAGCAAGGTATTGTCACAGCAACACCAAATGCAGTGTACATTATCTAAAGGTGGCTATTTGGGGGTTGTTTTTTTTTTAAGTTCTAACATAAAATCTAAGTCTTCTTCACCATACTGGGAACTTGAAGGAGATATAAATGATTACTGGATGCAAAGAAAGGACTACAGGATGGATACAGCTGTTTTCAGCCAAAGACAATCTAGGCAGGTTTTTTTACCAAGAGCATATATAATTTCTCTTTTAACTTCATGCTAAACATTTCATATGGAAGTTTGTGATATTTATATGAAGATAACTTGTTTAGTTGAAGTAATAACTTTAAGTCATTGGAACTCTTTCTCACTCCTCTGAGATTAAGGAAGATTCTTTTCTGTTAGTGGCAGATTGCTGTTATCTAAAGATTGAGTAATTATCAAGGAATTATGCAGCAGTTACTGAATATAATGACAGGAAAGAACATTACGTATGCTGCAGATAGAATTCTAATTTAAGGATCTTTTGAAAAAGATTCAAATAAGATTCAATAAGGCATTCAAACCTGACCTTTCCATAATTATTTTTGAATATTTCTGGAAGTAAACCAGCAAGCAAAAATTTCATATTTAGTATTGCTTTGCATAATATTAGCCTTATGTTAAAACCTGTGATGAGATGCATGGCATTGGAAAATTTAAAATATCAATTTCAAGAACTGGAGGTAGATCTCTACTACAATGCAAAGGGCTGTGCAGCATAATTTGGATACTGTCACATTTTGATTAAAATGCTACATTCTGTCTTTTTGCTGAGATTAAATCGTGTAAAGAGAGAACTAGGTACATTCTGGAAATAATTTTGCATCTTTCACCTCCTGATAAAAATGCTACAGGTATTTTTCCTTACTTCCTGAGGATTTCTATTTAATTTGTATAATTTTAAAAACCCTCCTGTGGGACTCTGCTTACTTGTGGTAACCTAGCAATCTTCTTTAAAAGGAGTTTTACCTGCAAACTCAGATCTCCAAAGTGACACCTGAACCCAGCATTTATGACCTTGTATTTCCATCTTGCTTCAAGTGCAAAGTTGGCACTGCTGCAGGACTGCACTTCTGACTCCCAGCTGAGTAGTTTGAGATCATTGAGCTCACCTCAGCAAGCAGGAGAGCTGCTGCCACTCAAGGGTGATACCACTCAAGTCTGCAAACTTACTCTTGACCATAAGTAGGGCAAGACTGGCCTATGTCATGATGATGTTGAGTAGGACTTGGAGTTGTTTATAGGTTTTGGAGGGTAAAGAGGTAAGAAAGAGGGAATATATGGTGGGTCTGAGGAGCCACCTCTTACCTGCAAAATGAACAACTCCTAGCCAACGTAACAGCGGTGTGGTCAGTCCTAGATTTGCCTTTGCACTTTAGGGAGGAAGGTGAGTTATTTTTATAGGAAGGCAAATATACAAGTGCTAACAACACTTAGATTAACTACATTTGTGGTTATACTAGAAACATTCTTGGATTTTCCTGATTCCTCCCCACCCCCACCCCCACATCACACACACACACACTTAATAGACTCAACTACAAGTGAAAGTGTGAAAATGTTTCTTTGAATAGTCATGAAACACCTCTGCTGTAGGTACTAGTGGGTATTTTTCATTTCTGCAAAAATTGGTGCTAAAACTGGGGAGAAGACATTTGTATTTGAGATGCTTTACAGCATTGGGGGAACAGGCTTGTGTCAAACCCATTAATGACTCGGTCCTCCCCTGCCAGCTCTTTTGAAGCTTCATGTGTTAAAAATGGCTGATGACTTTTCTCACATTATTTATATACTGAATGAGCTTTTATCTATTACAGTGTGATGGACAGTACATCCCCCTTCCAAGTCTGCAGGGCATAGCTGTGCTAAACATTCCCAGCTATGCTGGTGGGACTAATTTCTGGGGTGGAACCAAAGAAGATGATGTGAGTAAGAATAAAGAGAAGTAACCTTATGGTCAAAACCATCAATAAATGCCAAGAACTGCTCTTCTCATTTCATTTTAATCGTAATAGCATATAGTGGGGACAGCAACTCTTATTCAGGGAGGCTGTTTGACTGTAAATTGTATTGTCTTGTATTGGATTCTTTAATTGAAAATATATCCCATGATTTTTCACTGTCTGTTGCTTTCTGTGGTGTCCATTCCCACCATATGTGGTGTTCATAATAAGGCTCAATGTTTGGTTTTGCATTTTTTAAATCGCTCCATGAGTTTTATAAACAGACACACAAATAATTTATCTCTATATTGTTTTACAAACTCATGCAAATAAGACTTCTCAAAGCATAGATTCATCTGTCTGCTATATTCTAACAGTAAACAAAGTGAACAGGGATAATCACTTATGGTTTCTACCTAGATTATTTTTTTTCCTGTTCTTCAAACAGCTTTGGACTAAGGGATGGTGATTCAGAAAATGAGGGCTGATGCATTCAGTGGTTGATAATTTACTGTGGGTGGTAATCTGGTTTCCAAATCCCATTTTCAATGAGCTTCCAAAAGATATCTTTTTTTTTCCCTTCTATCTCACATCCCTAAAGAGATGTTGCACTGCACAGACTCCTAAATGTCTTACAATCTGGAGCACTCTTACTGCTGCCATCCACCCAATGCACCCCGCAACGACTGCAATTACTGGCAGATTTGCCTAATTCTGCGTGTCCCCATTTAGTGTGTGTGAGGTCTGAATTACCCCAAACCATACCTGCAAATCAGCCTGAGCCTGTGACTGTAATATAGACAAAACAGGACTTTTTTTTTCCCCACTTTGGATTTCTTGTGAGTCATTATCCTTTGAGATGGATGGATGGATGGATGGATGGATGGATGGATAGATGGATGGATAGATAGATAGATAGATGGATGGATGGATATACACACACAAAAATTAGTTAAACATGTTTGTTTCAATGGCCTGGTCTTGTTTTTGGTATATGTCAGAGGATGGCAGTTGTGTTTATATTTGGCTGTAGATATCTAAAGATGTTATATACTCTGTTCATATTCATAACTTGAAAGTATCTCCAGTGTCTGCTCAGTTCAAGAATTTATTTTTCTCCTTGGACTGACACACTGAGAAAGATCTGTCTTAGCCTCAATTTGTTTGCCTTTATTTAAAAAATAAAAATTAAAAGTGTGATTGGTTTTCTCTGCAGATGCATTTTATTGGTGGAGAGACACAGCACATTGGATTGTGGTTTGCCCATACTTGTGCTAAAATGAAAGCATAGAATAAATGAAATTTTACAACCACTTTTTCTTAACCCTTGCAGAACTAGCCTGGTAGATGTTATTTGCACTTGTTAAAGCTGGATCAAAGACTCTCCATACTTTTAACTTTGGAATTACAGAACCACTGTCTTTGCTTTTTTTCAAGATATTCACATCCCCATATGAAAAATGGAAAAATTTCCATGGAAATTGAAAAAGATTGAGATGGAGAAATGTTTTGTTTCCAAACAGCATAGACCCTGTAAAATTGCATTTTTGTTCCTTGACACTCATCTGCTTAAGACCTATCTCTGCAATCCTGGGGTTGCTCTGATGGGATGTGCCACCAGGATGTGGCACTAAGCTACAACTGCGCTGTGGAGCCCTTTCCCCAAGAAGCCCTCTTCAGCCTCCTGGCCAAAGCCGTCGCTCACTGCACTGGAGTGAACTGCCTTAGTGGGCAGCAGGGCCTGAAGTCCCTCACCCTGTTCCACATCCTCTCTATCCCTGAGGCATTGCTGCAGAGAGACACAACCTGGATTACAAAGTTCTGGATATGCATCCTCTTATTCTTCACCTCCTGGAAATCCTCTGCTGGGGGTTCCTAATGTAGCTTACTCCACCCACAGTGCCAACTGAGGTGGTCTGACTGGACCACCAGTGACTGTTAAACTCTTACTGGGGTGATTTTTCTCCCTTGTTGCTCCCTATTGCATATGAGGATGAAATCATCAACCTTCAAGTGACCTTAGTATGGCATCTTCTGCCAGACCCAGCTGAACTCCAGCCCAAGACTTGGCCTGCATGGCTGAATTCCCCTGCAAGGCTGCAGGTGGCAATGGCACATCTGAGACTTGGTATACTTCATGTAAGTTCATGGAAGTCCAACATCAGTGCTGGAAATCAAGATGTTTGTTCCAGTCAGAAGCGTTTTTCATATTTACAGTGGATAACTCCATACAGCACAAATGAGATCCTCTTTGATATGAAAGCAGTGTTTCACAAAGCCAAGTATGGACTCAGATGTTGGTTCCCAGAATTCAGAATATAAGAAGATAAGCACTTCTGAGAAAAAAAAAGACACTATTGCTCCTCTTAACTTCAAGAACCTCTTAGATATTAAGTACATTAACCAAGCAGAGATTTGAATTGGCCTTTCATCTCGCCTTGAAAAGCATTTCTTAGTCTGCATGCTGAAACATGCCATCCTTCCTTTGTTGGGTTATGCCTCATTGTTCAGACATTTGAAATTCTATTAGCATTGCTGGTTTAAAGCAATACTTACCTACTGTTTATGGTACCTCACACCTATGACTTGTGACAGACTGTGTAGTTACTCTAGAGAAAATAAGTTAGATGATTTAAATGTTGAAAAGGAATGTGAAAATGAACCTGAGTTTCACTGAACATGCAATCTAAGCACTGCATTTACCCTCAAAACTGGACTATTTTTTTTTCCTTTCAGATATTTGGGGCTCCATCGTTCGATGACAAAATCTTAGAAGTTGTTGCAGTGTTTGGCAGCATGCAGATGGCAGTTTCAAGAGTCATCAAGCTGCAGCACCACAGGATAGCTCAGGTTTGTTTCCTACTTAAAAGCATGCAACGTGGTTGGCAGCAGCTTGGGATGCTGGCAAGCAGCGGTACGCTTGATGCCCACCACCCTATACATTAATAAAGTGCTGACATTGTTTTAATCTTAACGAGTAATGAATTGTCTTCGGTGATGAATGAAGTATAAAAGTGCTTTATCCTTGAGACAGTCCTGGAGGGAAGCCACAGCTCCTAGTAATCAACATATTTCAGGTAGCCCATCAGTTTCATTAGTATTTATTGCCCTGTTTGTTCTTTTCCAGTGTCGGTCAGTAAAGATCACCATACTTGGTGATGAAGGGGTTCCAGTGCAAGTGGATGGAGAGGCGTGGATCCAGCCCCCAGGAGTGATTAAGATCGTGCATAAAAACAGAGCTCAGATGTTAACACGAGACAGAGTATGTTGCACAAAGTGTCCTGTGAGATGCTGTTACAGACATAGCTTCTGCAAGAATTTATTCAGCTGTAACATGAATAAACCAGTGCTTATAAAAAATGTATCGTATAACTTAAAATTATCTATATAACTGTAAGATTACATACCATTACTTAATTTCTGTAAGCAGATAGAGAATCATTCTTCTCTATCAGTGACACAGCTCTTTCTTACTTTTTATCAGATTTATTAGTGCTATTCCTTATTAATATATAGTAAGAAGAAGAATGGACAAAATTTTACATCCCCTTCCCTTCCATTTCCCCTTCCTCTTTTCCTCTCCACCCTTCCAATCTCTCTCTCTTCCCTTCCTCCCGCTCTCTTCCTTCCGCTCTCTTCCTCCTTCTCCACCTTCTCCTCCTCCTCCTCTAGGTATATTACACACAACCACATATGGAAGCTGTGACACAGCTTCATAAGTAGCAAAGTTCTATCATTTTCTTTTTTCAGAACTGTCTCCAGGTTTCTCTCCTGCCTCCCTTTGCCCTACTAATCCTCCCTGTCACCCACAACCCAGTCTCATACAGAAGAGACCCAAGCAGAGCCTGGTCAGAAAGCCACTGGAGTGTTCACACTTGTCTAGGTTTACTGTGTGAAAGATGTAACTGCCCATCAGTCCACCAACTGGGTGGTGAATTTAGGGTGCAGTTAATGGCATTTGAACTATATTTTTGTGAATTTGTTACTTTTTCTGACATTTTTAAGGTTTGAATCTTGTATTATTTTCTGATTTGGATCTTACTCTCCACGATTGTATTATCACTGTCTTTCTATCCTTATTGTGTTGAAAGATGCTTATTGAGGATAAATGAGGGAGAGGAAGCAATCTTTCAGAAGTCACTGATTCTCTATACTAAGTTTTTAAAAAATTAATGTAATTTTTAATAGAGCTTGTATAATTTATATGAAACTTAAGATATGTGTGTTAAATGACTTTTAATTAAAATATTGTAAAAATAATATTTATATAAAAGTAAGAATACTACAAGTGCTGTGAACTGAATGTATAATTAATTTTGATTAGGCTTTTGAAAACACCCTGAAGTCTTGGGAAGACAAACAGAAGTATGATTCCTGTAAACCTGTCATTCGATCTCCCTTGTACCCTCAGCAGGCTGTTGAGTTGGCTACAGAAGAAGAAGTTGCACAGATCCAGCTGTGCTCACAAGCTGCAGAAGAACTTATTACCAGGTACAGTCAAATTAATAAGTTTGGATTGGCAACCTAGACACCAAGACAGAATTATTCATGCAGATGCATATATAGACCTAGAAGTGTGTATTTTCCAGTTTTTGATTAATTTTTTGCATCTACTCCATCAATTTTGGGGTTTTTTTAAAATTTAATTTTAAGGCTCAATTTGTTTATGCATTTTTTTTCTTTTGTTTCTGTAGTTTTATTTTTGTGTGCTTAGGTATTTTTTCTTGAAAACTGAGCAGTGGAAGTGGAAATCTGTAAAACTTCTTTGCAGAGAGGATTCTGATTGAAACTTCCTAATTTATGCAAAAGCAAAAATATATTTATTGAAAAAAAACACCCCAGCCTTAGAATTCAACTTTAGAAGTCAACAGTGTGGATATAGCCACCTGACCTTAACTTCTCCTGACCTTGTTTCTCCTGAAAGCCTTGTTACTCACAATTTCACATAGATGAGCACTTTTCAATAAACTGGAAAGTTCTCTTTAAATACTGCACAAGTAAACAGTTAACACCCCAACATTCAAGGAGACCAAATTACCAGACAAAATCTTCATACTTTTTTATATTCATCCACTCATTTGTCATTATTGCAGCTTTCCATTTCATTCCTAATGCTCAAAATCCTCATCTCTGTGCCCCTGGACACTTCTCATTTATATGGGTTGAGATAATGGTGAACTGATGGTATAAAATTGATCCCAGAGTCTTGCTTATTTTCAAGAACTGCTTTCTTCCAGAGATGCAAGTATTGTAATAAAGAAGGCACTTCAGTTTTCACAGGGAAAATAAAACCAACCAAAAAATAACAAAACCCCCTAGATTTTTTTAAAGAAAAGCTTTTTTTTTTTTTTTTTAGATCAGAACATTTTATAAAGCTGGGACTCAGTTCATCATGATGACAAATTATCTAAAGCATCAAAATCAATTCTTGTAGGATCTGTTGAGTTGTACTGATATAATAAGAGAGTAATTTAAGAACTACATGTTCTTTTTATACTGTGATGGTGACTTAAGTAGACATGGAAGAATAATTTAGATTATAAATTACCCAAAGTGAAGTTTAGCCAAGACAGCTTAAAAACTTTACTGTTCTAGAGATGGTCCTGAGCTAAACCTCCCATAATCTCAAATGATTACAGCCAATTTTAATGTTGCATCTGAAGGATATGCCTTATGAAATAGGTGTTAGAGTTTTTAAGGTAACTTCAAGCAAGTTATCTTAATGTGCCTGGGTTTTCCTTTATTGTTCTTTTGAATTAATAACCCAAACATTTTTCTGGATGCAATTTTTGCACAGAATCATAGAATGGCCTGGGTTGGAAGGGACCCCAAGGATCATAGAGCTCCAACCCCCCTGCCACAGGGAGGGCCACCATCTGCCAGGCCTGGATCTACACAAGGTTGCCCAGGGCCTCATCCAACCTGGCCTTGAACACCTCCAGTGATGGGGCATCCACCACCTCTCTGGGCAGCCTGTTCCAGCACCTCACTACTCTTTCTGTAAAGAACTTCCCCCTAATATCTAATCTAAACCTTCCTTCCTTTAGCTTCAGTCCATTCCCCCTTGTCCTGCCATTGTCTATCCTTTTAAAAAGCTGATTCCCCTCCTGTTTGTATGGTCCCTTCAGGTACTGGAAGGCTGCAATGAGGTCCCCCTGCAGCCTTCTCTTCTCCAGGCTGAACAAGCCCAGCTCCCTCAGCCTCCTTGTAGGGCAGGTGCTCCAGCCCTCTAATCATGTTTGTGGGCCTCCTCTGAACCCTCTCCAACAGTTCCACATCTTTCTTGTGTTGAGGGCCCCAAATAACATTTGTATTCTATGACAAATAAATGTGTGTCAGTATTTCACAGCAGAATATATCATCTTTGTTATGGATATCATTTACATGAGGTGCTGTATTGCTTGAAGAGATACTTGTACTTCAATGTTTGTTATAAAGGGCTATATTTGTATCAAGTGTTTTGTGAAGTGCATCTTAGGAATACTTGCTCATCTGATAATGTTGTATACTCAGAAAAAAATTTCTTTAAAGGAGGTAAGAAATATTTCTCTTTCTTGTATTTTTTTCTAGAATCTGTGAAGCAGCAAAAATACATGGCCTCCTGGAGCAGGAGCTTGCTCATGCTGTTAATGCATGTTCACATGCATTAAATAAAGCAAACCCAAGGTTTCCTGAGGTAAAGGAAGAGCAAAGAATTACGTATAAGTAAATAAGCTGTAATATATCTGTGTGCATAAGCTTGTAACATGGGAGCTGTATTGTACTCCCTGTCCTCACATTAAAATAAGTTGGATTATAGTTTTTGAAGATTTTGAAAAACAAGACTTCTAAATATACATGCACATGCTCAGATTTAAAGGAAGTTGCTTATGAGGTGAATGGATACTGTATCTTCTCCCTTTCTTTTGCCTCTTTTTCTAAGGTAAAGGAAAGGGGAAGTTACTTCAGATTCTGAAGGTGCTGCTCTGTACAGCAGCAGGGAGTCTCAGCTCTTTGCATGCATGGGGAAAAGCCCTGGAGCTGATAAATTTGGTAGAGATCATGGCCAGTGATTCTGAATGGGAGTTAGGAGAACTACCTTTTTACAGAGAAGTGCTAAAGAGGAGAGTCAATACGATCTGATCTGATAGGATACTATACAATATGATATGACATTAAGGCTGGTTGAGAGAGTTGAGCTTGTTCAGCCTGCAGAAGAGAAGGCTCCAGGAAGGCCTTATTGCAGCCTTCTGATAACTAAAAGGGGCCTACAGGAAAGCTGGAGAGGGACTGTTTACAAGGGCACAGGGTGATAGGACCTTGGGGTAATGGGTTTAAACTGAAAGGGTAGGCCTACATTGGATGTAAGGAAGAAATTCTTTATTGTGAAGGTGGAGAGGCCCTGGCACAGGTGGCCGAGGGAACCTATTCAAGGCCAGGTTGGATACGGCTCTGGGCAACCTGGTTTAGTGGAGGGTGTCCCACCCATGGCAGTGGAGTTGGAACTAGATGGTCTTTACAGTCTCTTCCAACCCAACCCATTCTATGATATCTGAGAAGGAAGAAGATGTAGTTTTGGCATTCATCAGTGTACTCTCCAGCTGATATTCTCTTTGTTGGACATTAGAAAGGGACATTAATGACACTGAAGATGCAGACCTTCTGGGTGTTGTTGCTGGGGCAGAGTGAACATTGGATGTAGGGAGTTTGGATTAGGGACATGGTACAAAGATGTCTGGTGCCTTATGGAAGCAATCAGAAATGCACTCCCATCTGCAACGGTGGTCCACAATGATGCAGCAGTGCTTATCAAATCAAGTGAGGTGTCCTAATGTAGCTTTGAGCATGAAAAAACCAATCTTAGGTCAACAAACCTCAAAAACAGTAGGCAAAGTAAGCTCACATCTGCTTGCAGATGACTATGTAGGTGTCTCCCTAGACACAGAGTAGAAGCATGACAGAGCCTGAACAAATGCTGTTACTACGTACAGGTCAGCTCTTGTAGGTGCATTTGCAGAAGTTTTCCTGCTTAATGGTTATCCATGTGCTGTACAGAGAATGTAAAGGGGGTCAGGGGAAATGAGTTTCCTGGTTTCTCTCTTCACATTAGACAATTTGTGTGTTTTCAGAAATTGGATTTATCAGGTAGAGGCTGTCTATATATAACCTAAATTTATATATGGTAAATATATGTTAACTTTTTCTTCTTAAAATCTTGCTAGAGGCTTCCTTCTGCTAGGGATAAGGGGAAAAATTTGGATCAACAGTCATTGTTAAATGAAGCCCACAGCTTTTCTGCTGCCCTTTGTCAATCAAATCATGGATTCATCTCACAGTTGGCTGATCACTTGATGTATAAAGTCATATTAAATTAATTTGGGGAAAAGACAGTAAATAGATACTACTTTTTTTTTAATCTATTCTTGGTGTTGAAGATGTGTAGAGCAAAATTGATGTATTTCTTCTATAAAACACTTAAGGTCTCTGTGTAAACCCAAAGTACTTACTCTCACTCTGACTTGCATCACTTCAACTAAGTTCTATGCTTCTTATTCCCCAGAGCCTTACCAGAAACACTGCCATGGAGATAGCTGTCAATGTGAAGGCCCTACATAATGAAACTGAATCTCTGCTAGTAGGAAGAGTTCCTTTGGTAAGGTCACAGAGTACATGGTTTTGTTCCCTCATTCAGATTATCTCTGATTTGTTCTTTGCAGATTTTTTTTAATCAGTGCAGGATTTATGACTTGCTACAAGAAGCTCTGTAAGGACTGTTGGAGAATATTACACTGCATTTGTAGTTTGGATCAGAATGAGTTATGAATTCTTGTCCTAGGTTGCCATCCACGTTACCTCACTTTGGATCTAAAAGGTCATTGCCTGGGCTTTTTTTAATAGTCTGTGGAGAGAAATAGGTATCCCTGTTGAAGTTAACTCACACTCAATTGTCTTGGAGGCCTATCTTAGAAAAAGCTAAGTCATCTTCTGCAGGTTTAGCATGTAAGAGAACTTCTGGAGTTCTATTATGTGACCATCTTCAGAGTTTAAAGAGAACTTTGGGTGAGAACTGTTCAGGCATACGTTCAGCTTCTACAGATCTAATTTAGACAAGTAAATCTCACCCTTGTTTTAATACCTGGCAGGAATAATTTTATAACTTTTAACTGGTAATTGTTCAGTAGACCACTGGTGGTATTTAAAGACTTTGCCTCTTCTTCTTTGGCTAGTGTTTCTTTGCCCAAAATGATGAAAAATCCTCAAGAATTGTTGTGCCTGGATGTATAATTAGAAAATTTCTGCATGTGATACTGTGGAGAGAAGAAAAATGTCATGTTTTCTATACTGGTCCAGTTTTACAATAAGATGATATTCAGTAGGAGCAGTTACATTTTCTTTGGATTAAAAAACATTTTTTGCTAACTTACTGTTTGTTTGTTATAAAAAAAAAAAGGATACCACTGGAAATGTTTTAATTTAGCTGAGTTAGGGTATGTGTTGTAAATTCTGATTTAGGATCTTGCCAACTACACCAATTGGTCACAAATGGATGATTTAGATCACTTAAAAAATCACCACCAAGGGTATTAGCAAAAGCAAGTTTGATCTGATGTTGTAAAAGTGCAACTTTACAAAGTTTCATGGCAAGGTTCACTCTTTACTGCCCAACACAGTCATTTGAATGATGATTCAAAAGTACCAAAGCACAAATCAAAGTTACAAAGGCACAAACTGGTCTCTTATGAAAGATCTGCCATTGGTAAAAGGTCTCACTGCCTTGAGAAGCAACTTCAAGAGGCATCCCAGCTCAAGGGGAGATCACCAACATGCAGCCATGGTGCCTAGCAGGGAGAGATCAAAGAAGGCTCACTTAGGCTGTCATATTTCTGGAATAAAGTGCTTGGCTTGTAGTCAAATTACATGTGATGGGAATACTGTTTGGAAAAAATAAAAACTCCTGTGTTTTGTCTAGATGTTTTCCAAAGGTGCTATTTCCATTTATGCTTTTTAAAAAGCATTTCTAGAGCAGAGCAGAGTTCTCCAATGTATTAAGAGTGAAGTGTGACAGGATATTTTATTTCAACTGAATGAAATTACCTGAGCTCACTGAAATCAAATATTTTCATATTAAAATTTTCCTTTGAGAAAGAATGGAAAAAAATCCTTTCTTTTCATTGTTTCATTCAGAATGTCTTTTCCATCATGGAAGTAAGAAGCTTTTCCAAGATGTTTTAGGAGGATTTACTGACTGGTTTTTTCACTACTATACTGGGTTTATTTTTGGAACAATATTGCTAATGTATAGACTTTCTAGCTGTCAGATGAGGGGTTTTTTTTTGTTCCTGAGCAAGATGTATTCCTTTGAGAATCAGACAATTAGATAAGTGCTTGTTATGAAAGAGGTAACTCTTTGCCCCATTCACTTCTATAAAATAGTAATTTTTTGAAAAATAAAACCATGAGAAAAGTTGCAACTTCTTCAAAGACAAGTGGGTCTTCCACTGTGCTCCACACTGAGCTGTTCAACCTGAAAAGAAAAAACTAAAAAGGGAAAGCAAAAGAAAGATCAAAGTCTGTTTGTGGGCACTGAATTGTGTGAGATTTAGAAAAGAAAAGAACACAATAGCAAGAGGGAGCTTTTATTTCCAGTGTCACTGTAGTAAACAGCAATATTTTACTAAAGATAGTCTCTTTGAATGGTGGTAACATATACAAACTATTGAAGCAAAGGCAAGGTGTTTTGGTTAGTTAGGATAAATTAATGGGGGTAAGATGTATTGTAATTTATCAACAGACCCCAACAATGTCAAAATCTTTTTCCAGTACTGGAGATCAAAGAATTTTCTTACAACTCCATTTTAAAAATATATTCACTAGTATAGATATTCATAACAAAAGGATATTCTGCACTGCTTTGGAACTGCTTTTACTTCAAAGAGAGAAATAGATGTTCAGATTGCTTTATTAGTGATTCCAAGAGACTTGTTCCAGGATTCAACTCTTTAACTCAAAATGGTGTTTCAGCAACTCCAGACAAGCCCAAAACAGCTCTGCCAGGGATCAGCCACCTGCCTTACCTCTTCCTCACAGGTCTGACTCACACAACAGCCAAAGAACAGTTTTCAGACTGGGCTTTCAGGAAAACTGGTATCTCCGTGGGGTTCTTAGTGTTGATAGAGCCAAACTCCCACAGGTCAGCAAGTCCCAAGCTTTTTACTCTGCTAATTTTTTCTCTTCTTCTTTGGCCCTCACTGGTGTATTGAGATTTTTGTCTCCCATCTTGAGCTGCAGTCCTGTCCCTCTTTCATGCCTGGTCCCTGTTGTTATCACCCTCAACCAGCTGCAGTGGCCACCACCCCATTTCTCACCTATTTGGAAGGGGTAGTCCATGTATTGTATTGCCACTAGAAGACATTTGGGACTGGAGCATCTTCAGTAAGATCCATCTCCTCTTGACCACGAGAGAGTGACTTATCTTATGATGACATTTGCAAATAATAACTCAGGGTTACTACCATCTATTAATTTATTCTTTTTACAGCACTTTTCATACAGAGACTTTTCAGGCTCTTGTTCTTCTTGCCAGGTTTTATCTCCCTTGTTCTGGTAGTTTCCATTTCTAGTGGGTTCTAGTGTTGAAATTCAACAAGTGCAAGTGTAAAGTCTTGCACCTGAGGAGGAATAACCGACTGTATCAGTCCAGGCTGGGGGATGACCTGTTGGAAAAGAGCTCTGTGGAGAAGGACCTGGGGGTCCTGGTTGATGACAGGTTGGCTATGAGCCAGCAGTGTGCCCTGGTGGCCAAGAGAGCCAATGGGATCCTGGGGTGCATCAGGAGGAGCGTGTCCAGCAGGTCCCCCTCTACTCTGCGTTGGTCAGGCCCCACCTGGAATACTGTGTCCAGTTCTGGGCTCCCTGGTATAAAAAAGACAGGGACCTTCTGGAGAGAGTCCAGAGAAGGGCGACAAAGTTGATTAGGGGTCTGGAACATCTCCCCTATGAGGAAAGGCTGAGTGAGCTGGGTCTGTTCAGCCTGGAGAAAAGAAAACTCAAGGGAGACCTAATTAGTGTTTATAAATATCTTAGACATGGGTTGCAGGGGGAATTGGCCAGCCCCTTTTCTGTGGTCTGTGGGGACAGGACTAGGGGCAATGGCTGTAAGCTGGAGCACAGGAAGTTCCACACCAACATGCGGAAGAACTTTTTCCCAGTGAGGGTGACAGAGCCCTGGGACAGGCTGCCCAGGGAGGTGGTGGAGTCTCTTTCTCTGGAGATATTCAAGACTCGTCTGGATGCCTATCTATGTAATATGAGATAGGGAGCTGCTTTGGCAGGGGGTTTGGACCTGATGATCTCTCGAGGTCCCTTCCAACCCCTAAGATTTTGTGATTCTGTGATTCTGTTGGTGCTACCTGGTAACTTCTAGTCTGTGAAGACTCAAGTGTGGTGAACGATGACAGTGATTGACAGTTAGGTCCAGCTGCTCTGCACCAAAAATCTCAGCTGTCTCAGTAATCTTTTTGTGGTTGGGACCATACTAAATGTAGTATCAGTGTGGCCTGGCCCATTTCTGAAGGAAAACCTGTTGTAACTGTTCCTTTACACTGACCACCAAGTAGTCATCTGTAACACCTCTAGAATTAAAAGTGATAACAAAATTAAAAATGCTGTTTTTCTGGCCTGTTTATAAACAGCAATTAGAAGCTCCCCATGAAGAACTGCTATCTGATGCTCTGCACAGTGTGGAAATAGAGTTAAGAAAACTTGCTGAGATACCCTGGCTTTATTATGTTTTTCAACCAAATGATGATGAGGTGAGTTTGATTAATACTTCCTGTTACAAACTGAACTTAATTTTCTCTTGATAGAGAAGACTATTAGCATCCATCATGGTTTGGAAAGGTGATTTCAGTAGTGAGGCTGGACCTTTTCTGTCTGCTGTGAACAAATTTCTCAGCTAAGGCCTTTTCTTGTCTTTTGTTCCCTTTTTTTTTGTGAATGTAAAGTTTTTGAATGGTGATCTAATGAGAGAAACAAGAATAGAGTTAAATCCCAACCTTATTCTTAACAGAAGTAAAGTTTGGTATGAGTTTTTGCCATTTACCATCTCAAGCATGTCATTTCACTGCTGCTTTCTGTTAATTCAAGGTAACTATGTCTCTTCTTTCCTGCAGGATCCCCCTCTGGATTATGCTAAAAGAAACAACAGAAGTACAGTGTTTCGCATAGTGCCAAAGTTTAAAAAAGAAAAAGTTCAGAAGCATAAGACCAGCCCTCAGCCTGGTATGTGTTTTGAAATGACAAGAAAAATAGTAACTTTGAGGGGAAATACAATATTCTGTGAGTTTGGGGGTTGGTTTGTGGGGTTTTTTAAGACCGGAAATTATGCGCTCTCCAGAGTAAAGTCAAAGTGAAAAGCAACTAACTGTCATCTTCATTAGGATGGAGATTTCTTTCAATGCATTTAGAAAGCATTCAGTAGGACCCCAAGGCTTCCAAGGGAACCAAAAACTACTGGGAAAATATTTAGATAGTTCTATCATGCAACAGGACCTGTGTCTTTGCTTGTGGTTACAGTTGGTTAACTCATAGCAATGTAAGTTGTAGGTAAACGCTCCAATTCTGGTTTCTCAAGTTAGTTTCAGAAGGTGAGCAGTAGCTTTTATCACACTGGTTTAATTAACCAGTTATTCTGAAATTTCAGATGGGTTCTAAATTCAGTGAGTGAGACAAATCAAACAAAAAGCCATGAGAGTCAGTATTGTTTTCTTAATTAGAAGAAGCTGAACAAACTCCACTCTCCTCTCTTCCCACTCTTATCATGAACTTACTTCCATAAGATTATGTCCAGGAGTTAATCAGTGATCAGATGATCCTAAAATTGTCTCTACAACCTTGTCTTTTTAATGGACAGTTGGTCAAAATCTGCAAAATCTTGCAGTTGTTCAGGGTTTAGATTTCAGATCAGAATTCAGATTTCACTTCACTGTAAAACTAATCAGCATTGAATGAAGTTGCAAAATTGTAGCAATAAATAGCATAACCTTTTATTTTCAGTAAATGTGGTCTTATTGGGACTAATGTGGGCAACTAACCTTAGAGAACAATGTTTTACAGAGAGCTTATTAACGGGCTGCGTAACATGGTAGCTTAAAGAATACTTGTTGCATTAATTAAGAATATAAGAAAATGTTACTTAAAACTGGACTTGCTTGCTGCCATTGCTATATTTGAGGTATGGCTGATACTTTAATTTTACATGTTAATTAGTTTTTGAAGGCTTCCCCTCTCCCTGGATGACTGCTAATAAGTTAATGGTGTAAAGCAGAACAACATTAGACTTCGCGTCACTGATCCTAAGATCCTAAGATGGTTTAATGTGAATTTGTTGGGACATGAGGTTTTAAAGGCTTTACTGAAGAAACAAGCATGGCTGCAAAGCAAAGAACCCCAACTTTGTTTGTTTAGATACTTTCTCATGTTAACTGCTAACCTGTAACCTGCATGTAAAAAGGAAATTGTCAGTTTTTGTGGAAATGAGACCTCTCTAACCTTTCCCTTTGCTAGCACGGCAATTCTACTCTGTTTTCCACTCTCTTTGGCCTAACCTTTGCTTGTGATGCATTTGAGCATGTAGAAATTAAGGGGGTTTTGCTCTTAACTTTGGTAGTTCAAAAATGGGGCACAGATGAAGTTGCTGCTTGGCTGGATCTGCTCAGTTTGGGAGAGTACAAAGAAATCTTCATCAGCCATGACATCCGAGGCTCTGAGCTTTTACACCTGGAAAGGCGAGATCTTAAGGTATTTCCTTTGTGCTACTTTTCTGCTATTGACCATTTTCTTTCACAAAACAACAACCAACTTTTCTTCTTCCCCTGCACTTGTTATGTGCTTGTAGCTTGGCTTACACTGTGCAAACATGCAATAAACTAATAAGCGCTTGTCCTTTCGCCTGAATTTCTGAAGTGCTGACTTGCACTTGCAACCAAGAATAGCTGTGTTAACCAAAATTTCCTTTTATTTTGTTTTGCACATTATATGTAGAATGATAGCATTATAGTTTATGTCAGAAGGGGTAGGAAAAGCATGTATGATATCTCACTGACATCGGTGTAATACAGTGTTGTCTTCACGAGTTCACCGTTCCCGTTAAACAGGATCAGTATGGATCAGTTGAAGGTGGTGATAATAATTTTGAATCTCTCTACTGCAAGGTCAGCAGCTACAAGCAGCTGACCTGCTTCATGTGATTTATTGTGTATATGTATATTGGATATAGTGCCTGTGAGAGATAAGCAGCTTCATAATTGGAGGCATTGGACTTGCATGGTGTTGGTGTTTGTATGTCAAAACAGACCTTCACAAAAGGTTTTGTCACCCCTGACCAGTCTCTGCCTGATTTTAGCTGTATAGATTTAAAAAAGAACACTTTCTTTTGTCTTCAGAGTTATAAAGCTTTCTTTCTCTGAGGTCAGATTGATAAGTTTTGCAGGGAGAAATATTAACCTAGCAGTCTGAGGCTGTTATTTGAGCTTGCTGGTCTTTCCAAGTATGACTTAAGTGCATCCATTACATATATTAGAGGCTGTATCTTTGGGGATTCATTACATTACCTTTTTTCCGGGAACTCGGTAGCAGTGGGTTCTTGATAATGTGTTTTGCAACTGCTTTTAGCACATAAGAGAGGAAATAGAATATTGTATAAACTGCAAATATTTACATACAGAGTGCAAGTCATCCCTCTGGCCACAGTGCAGTAGTCTCCAGACAAAGGCAGTCTCCAGAAAGAGGCAATACTTTCATGCAAACGTGCTGTTGTTCATAGAGTTTTGTATGTAGTGTGAAATCCTGACATAAGGTGGTGCTTACGTTGTGTGCCTGTGGCAGTAGAATGCACCTCCTGAAGATAGCTGTGCTTGATACGAACAATGTGTTTAGCTGTTGTGTCTCTATCCTTCGGTATTAGATTGCCTAGGCTTCTTTCTGTGGAAGCTAAATTCCTCTCTTTCAGGATAGTACAGTCCCTCCATGCAAAATCTTTGAAATAGAAAACTATCCAAGCAATCCACCACAGTGTTCCAGTGATGGGTGTTGCAAGTCCCTGATCTGAACAAATTAAAAACTTCACTGGGAAACTCAGCAACCCACAATGTATAGGTTTGTTGAAATGTTAACAATCTTAAAAAAATCAGGATGTCAGATTTGTTGGAGTAACTCAGGGTGGGTAATATTCCTTTCAAACTGGGCATGGCTTCTGGCCATGCATTGTTTCTGGTATGTATCAATTTGACTGCATGCCCAGAAGATGTGTGCTTCAGTCAAGTAAATACCTGCAGCAGGGTAATCTCCAACTTGTTACCCTGTTGCTATGACGCATGCTGAATCAGCATAAATAAAACTCCATCACAAAGGCCTATGCCCTGAAATACCAGAAAGTTTGTCTTGGAGCCTACACAGAGACAGCCTTTTACTGCCCCACCTATCTCGTGCTGCCTGGAAGCACATATACAAGTGTTCATCAGTAGAGCTGCTCTCTGGAGTTAACCAAGGGTATGTCCAGTGCTAGCTAGCAGAGGGCTTGCTCTGGGCTCACCTCAGCAGAGCTGAGAGCTTCCAGAGCAGTGATGCTCATAAGGTAGGCCAGGTTTTTGACCAAGCATGTTTTGAGCTCTGTGTAACAAGGCTGAGTTTAAATAGCTGGGTTTAGCACTCGTCCTGTTTGTTACATACAGGGCACTATCGCTGCAGGGAGGCAACAAAGGAGCCTGCAGATTTTTGACAAGTGACCTGCATTGGTGTCAAGCTGTGTAATGTGGTACCTAAGAAAAAAGGAGCATGTCACAAACAGCTCTGTTAGTTTTTCCTCCCTTTGGCTATCGAGGTGTGCAGATGAGTCTTCAGTGCTCTTGTGAGCTATAAGGTGTCCACAGCCTCTCCTCCAGTGCAAGGCTTGTGCTTCCTGCCAAGCTAAATGGGCTCGCCATTGATTGACAATCTCTTAAGTCATGTGCAATTGATTTACCTCTATTACCTCTCATGTCTACAACAGAAAAAATCATTGCCTGATTTAATTGCATGCTCTAGGCCCACCTTTCTTTCTGTGGCCAAAAGTAGCAATGAAAAGCAGTATTGAGAAGGATTTGATGAAACTCTCTTCCTCTCTACTCGTCACTGAAGCAGCTTGATATGCTGACCGAAGAATTGGACACCACTAATTATATTTCTGTGCAGTTTGTGGATCCCATTCTTGGTTATCTCTGTGTGTGGCAACTGGTAAATGGAGAACACCTCCTAAAGGAACCAGACTCCTCTCTCCATTCAGCCCCTGCAGTAATAAGCTTTCTCTAGTCTCCTGTGCCTGATTGATTTACACCCATGTGATTTCCTTTGGCTTAAGGAGAGGTTGGGCAGTGAACTGCAAACTGTGCTGTAGAAATTCTAGAAAGCAAGCTCGTCATGATTTTTAAAAAACTTTCTTCCACAAACAAACTCCTTGAAAACTAGCCTCTGTTTTTTTTCAGAAATAAATGCTGGCATTCTTAGCATTGATAACTGTGTTCCTATGCACACAGCATAATAACAATCAGAACTGCAACACATCTGATAGGGCTAGGGTGACATCTCCTTGGAGCTCCATGGCAATGTTGGTTTCCTTGGAGAAAAGGTTTCCATGCCCTGGTACTAGCTTGATGATACTGGGGAGAGGTGGGTGATGGTCTTTTCCGCCAGGTGACAGGAGATAGGACAAGGGGAAATGGCAAGAAGCTGCTCCAGGGCAGGCTCAGATTAGACATTAGAAAAAAAATTTTTACTGAAAGAGTTGTCAGGGCCTGGCACAGGCTGCCCAGGGAGCTGGTTGAGTCACCTTCCCTGGATGTGTTCAAAAAAAGGGTAGATGGGGTACTTAGGGATATGGTTTAGTTTAGGATGGGATTGGTTGGACTTGATGATCTTAAAGGTCTTTTCCAACCTTGTGATTCTGTGATGAGCAGTGCCAGTCAGGCTGAGGTCCATTCTGAGGACAGCAGCATTTCATCTTCTGTGTTTCACAGCAGCACATTATGAAAAAGATCTTGCATGGAAAATGTTTCATAAGATTTGATAGATTTCAGGCTTACTAGATGGCTTTTGATACTTGGAATGCAAGTAAGGGTAGGTTTCTCATCTGGAAGATATTAAAATTACAGAGTGTTTATATAAATTGTTTGGTAGTATTACACTGGTGAAGCACTTGGCCTAAATCTGTGGGGCAAACCTGGAATAAATGGGTTCTTGGCTAAGCAGACAGGCAATCACCATAATATAATGCAGATGAAGAACTTCTGAAAGCTGCTCCAAGAATTTTCATCAGCTTTTTCTTGCCAAAATTTTTTTTTTCTTTTTGAGAATCTTTTGACCCTTACCTGCTGACGGCCTAGAGATGGCAGAGCAGGTAGGGAGAGGAGGAAAGGTGAACCAGGAGTTTTAAGTCCATAGCTGGAGAAAAAGAAAGGCCATTTTTTTCCCCAGACTTTGGCTAAAGACTTGTCTTCAAAATGATATTTTAATCAAATTATATTTTTGTTAATAAGGTATTAATTACACATGTAGCTCATGATGAAATTTGTCTTGCTTTTTGAAAGATGCATGATATGCTGCTGGTCTAGTTGGAGATGCCTGCAAACTCCCCCACTTCAGTAGTAAACAGAATTCTAGATAGCATCTAGTGTCAGAAATGCATAAATCTTAGTTTCCTCCAAACCAACCTGTTACAGAAGCATAAAAATTCAGTGTTTATTGTGTCTGCAGGGTAGGGAGTGTTGTGTTTTTGAGGGCTTTTTTTTTTTTCCCCTGGATGTGTGCCAGAATTTATCAAAGGGGTCCCAAAAACTGTGGTGAGGCTCTTTTGAGACTTGCTGTTCTGATCTACATTACAGCAGCTTCAGCTGGAATGGAAATAAACCCAAAATCTCTTGCCTCTGAACCATAGGTGTTGATGATGCTTTGTAAAGGTTGGTGGAAAAAGTGGCTGAATTTTCTGGGAATTTCATAATACGATTCTTTCCTCTGATCTTTGAAGTCTGGCAGCATCTCCCTATGTTGGTTATTCAAAAGAAGTTTTACTCATGAAAAATGCTTGTTCTGAAGAATTTGCATGTTCTTAACCTTTAACACATGTATGGCTTCTGGTGGTTTGGAAAGTATCTTTATGGGTTTTTCCTCATGTAGCATTTCCTCCACATAGCAACTAGGCTATTTCAGTAGTTTCAATACTTGTGGTTCTTTTTAATTCACTGGAAAATTAAGTTTAGAATGAACAAGAAAATACTCTCCAAATCTAGAGAAGGTAAATATTGCTGTCATTGTGAGTGGCACAAATTTAAACAAGTGCTAGTTACCACTCAATTCTTTTAACTTAAAAATTAGTACTACTTTATCTATCTATCTATATATATAGATATATATATAGATATAATTTTTTTTAAGTGAGATAACCATGTGTGAGCAGAACCAAAAAATAAATTGATGCTATGTGGAAAATTAGAAGGGCTTCTTTTTTTTTTTTAGAGGGGTTGGTGAACAGCACTTGATTTGGGGACTTTTATGAACATGTCTTGAAGTCTTGAACCCTGACAGCTTTGTGACACAGCACTGCAAAGGATGATCATGTATTTAATAGTACTGATAGTTTTCAACTGAAGAAACGATCAGGCTTTTTTTCTTCTCTAATGTAACCAGTATTCAGTCTTGACTCTCTGAAAACGAATCCACCTGTTTAATCTGTGCTGTGCTACCTTCACCATAAATTGGTTTGTGCCAATCTTATCCCCCTGTCTTGTTTAGGAGAAATGCAGAATGAATTGCTAACACTTTTAAGTAGAACAAAATGCCAATTATTTAATTTGGTTTTACTTTTCACTCTGTATAAGAATAATAATCTGAAGCTGCTTCATTATACGTCCCTTTTTAATGTCTTCATAATGGACAGTCTTCCTATTAAAATGAAAGGATTTCTGTTTCAGAAGGATGAAGTGAAAGTTTGCAAAGATTTTTTTTCATTTACTCACAATCTTCTTTGCTGTAAGGTTTCTGCCACAAATAACTAATGTTTGGACCTGCCACTTGCTCAACATCAAAGCTGGGTTTTCCAGATAGCAGGAGCAGATTTTCATTCACTGAACTGAGCTGAAAATTCATCAGCGCAGTCGGGGATCTTTAGCACAGCTGGGCATCCTGTTCTGCTTCTCTGACCATAGGACTGGTCAAAATTGAAAAAGGATGCTGCTAAAGCTGTTATTAAAGCTGGAAGAGGTTTGCTGCAAAATCTGCTTGTCTGTTGTCACTCATAAGGAGATGGGTCCTGGAAACCAGTATGAGAAATATTTCCACTTGTGTGTTTGCTTCGCTGGTGGCTACGGGGAGATTAACGCTTGTGCTTTTTACATTTTCCTTTGGGAAGTAACTCTGTGTTTCTGAGAATTTTTCTTCCAGCTCTCTAATGGGGAATATCTATGTTAGAAGAGGTAACCTTTTTTGGAGTGAAAAAAAACAATGCTAAACCTATTCTATTGCTCTCTAAAGGGAAGTTGTCCTACATGCCTGTAGCTGTTACGTCCACATTCCCTTGAGAATCTGGGGAAGTGTGTGTTTCTTGGTTAAAACAGACATCATAGGGCCTCAAATCAAGTGATATTGCTGGACAGAAGCTCTAATCCATCACACCCTACATGCAATTGATTGCTGTATTAGAGAGGAGGGGGAGATTGTTCTTTTCTTTCTTTTTTTTCCTTTTTTTTTTTTTTGGCCAGAAATTGTGAGAGGTTTTTGTGCTTTGAAGTCAAGTGAGAGATGTTTTTGACAGATATTACAGTACCTTGGGTTGTCATTAGTGCAGGTAAGTAATTTTCTGTCGGCGAGACAGGGAGGGATTCATTGTAGCCTCTAAGCAATTTTTTAGTCAGGCAACACTTGCTAGGGCCATAGAACTTTTCCTGGTTAACGTTGATTGCAGTGAGCACATTTCTTGACATCTATTGCATGACTGGATCATAATCACTGGGGTGGGTGTTTTCCTTTTTGTAAATAAACTTTCACCTTTTTTCTTTTTCTCTTTTTCTCCCTCTCCCCCCCCCCTCTTTTTTTTAAATTTCTGTAGGACCTGGGGATAACGAAAGTGGGTCATATGAAGCGAATTCTCCAGGGAATTAAAGAGCTTGGCAAGAACACCCCTTTATCTGAAGTGTAATTATGCTGGTGCTCTCCCTAGTGAGAGAAGGGAAAGTTGCTGGAGGAGCAAAGCTGTCACAGGCACTTCGCTGTCCTTGTAGTTTACTCTGTGGAAGAAAAAGCACGGGTGTGTTTGTACAGGCTAGTGTCTCTGAATTCTTGTATGGTGAAGAGCTTGCTGAGAGAGTACAAAAGGATTTGTGCCAAAAAAAAAGACCAACCCCAAACAAACAAAGGAGAAGGTGATACTCTCTGTGAAGACGGTTTCTTGGTGTGCAAACTTGGCCAGTTTGGATAAGCTCGGTGTGTAAATCAATGGGTTTGAGGTGAACTGCGCCGACTGGAAAACGTCATCGAGAAGCGATCGCTTTGCTTACATGCAGCTCAGTCTGCCTCTCTTCACACTGCAGCAAGATACCCCTGTACAGCAGGAGGTTCTCTGGTTGTCCTTCCGGGGGCACAGCTTGGTGAAACCTCCTTTGTGAGAGACCAAGAGGTTTGGGAGGTTGAAGGCGGGAGCCCAGCCACGCCGCAGGTACCCAGCGCTCACTGGCCAGGCGGACAGGGTGGGAGGAGGGGAGAGACACCTTGTGATACCACGAATGCAAACTGTAATGCATGGTGTGCCTGCCTGAATTGTCGGTTGTTCTGTTGCATGACACAGCTGATACTTTAAACACTTGAACAACTTTTATATCGGTTTGAATGAGGTTTAATTTATTACTACTTGAGTATCTTCTTTTGGGTTATTTTTTTTCTCTCTCTTAACCCCCCTCCCTTTCCCCCTCCCCAGTTTCAGGCACTTTTCTATTCTTCAGTGTTGTGTTATGCCTAAAATGTGTTCTACAGCAAAGGACGTGTGGGTGTGGAAACGTAGCGTTTGTGCCATATTCAGCAGATTATATGCATTATATAGGATTGAAACACTGTACAGTTAGATTTTTAAATATACCATGTACAGAAGGTCTATCAGGTAACTAACTTATGAGTATTTTTGAAAGACTGGTACCTCACAAAAATATCAATTGGCTTCCTGCATGGAAAACGATGAGGAATTTTCTCATGGTGCATTTTAATGTAGTTATTCAGTTGTCTTAAACATCTGTAGCATATTTGAACTTTTTAGGCACTAATGGTTTTATTTATTCTATTGTTCAAAAAGCAAGTTGAAAGATGAATGATAAATTTTTTACAGGAAAATTCGTTTTCTCTTACCTAAGGAAGAGTTTTAAAATGTAGCAGCTGATTTGATTTTTGTGGGGTAAGCTTTTACTCATTACTAATTTACTATTAATTTAAAAATGTCTCTGTATGCATTTCTTTACTAAGGCATCAATTTGTTTTTTGTCAGCACTCTTATGTCAGTAGATCATAAAAATTTAAAAAAACCAAACTCTTAAGGTTTTACACTATGCATGCAAAAATGAATCACATGCAAGATAGTAATCCATGAGTGTTAACAGGTTAAAAAATGGAAACCACCTTTGTTCAGGAATTGTGTTAGACCAGAACTTATTATGTTATTTACAGTTTACTTAAAGAAAACATATCTTCATAATTGAATTTCCAGATTAATTTTTCACAAAAATATTATTCTAGTAGAAAAATCAGTTGCATATATATATATATTTTAAAAAAACCTACTTAAATGTTTGACATGAGATGATATTACACCACCTGCCAGAAAACTTGCACAGAATCCCTGTCTCCTTGCTGGTTCTAACAATGTGTCATTGTGGCACGAGGAACACTTGACTTAAACTTTTATTTAATCAAGTAACATTGACATTTCTTGCAGGATAAAGAGTATCTTAATATCTATTTATCATTTCCTCACAGGCAACAGAGTAAGGTTTTATTTGTTTTGGGTTTTTTTTTTACCAAAAGCTTATTTTCTCATTTTAAAGGGGCCAACGTCAAGTGCTGCATCCTGGTTTTGCCCTCCCTTTCTCATGAGTGCAATGGGAATCATCTCTTGGAAAGTAGATGGGAATCATCCCTTGGAAAATAAAACCTATTCCCCTCATTGTTTTATTGCCAAAAAACCCCCAAAAAAAACCAAAAAGAAAAAAATCAAAAGGAGAAAACCAGGCTTCATTTATATCTAATTATAGTACTACATCCTCTTGCTGCTGTAGGTTCAACAGGCACTGCTCTGGGAGCTCTGTGGACATAATTGATTTTTCTGGCAAACAAGCAAAACCATAGAATCATAGAATATCAGGTTGGAAGGGACATGAAGGATCACAAAAGTAAAAGGCTGTGTTCCATTTGGGTTTCATTAAAAAAGAAACCAAAATTCCCTTTGCCAAGTGCCATGATTTTCGTGCTGTTGTATGAAAAGCACTTGCAAACAATGGGAAGTTAGGCAAAAAATGGAGATTTTTTTTTAATGTACTTGACATTCACCCCTTTAATGATGTTCAGATGGCATCTGCCAAGCCTTTGCAAGTTGTATTTCCTTCTCTCTCTGTTTCTCCCTCAGCTACGCTACATTTTTAGTGTGTGGCAGCATCTCAACGCTACAGTAGGCTATGTGGTTAATCTTCCTGGTCAATTTAAGGACATAACACATGGAAGGACTTTGTTTCCTTTCCTGACTGATACTCTCTTTACAACTTTCAGCCTTGCTATATGCAATGTGTTTAGATGGGCTGTGGCACAGGATCTCTTCGGGTTGCTCTAGAGGTCTACACTGAATATATAAAAACCACGAGCTGCTTCTATGCAGGGAAGAAGGCCAAGTGGTGTTTGTAACACAGTGTTCTTAAGACACTCCTCAAATTACCTCAGTACAGGACAACTGATCAATTGTCTTTGTATAGTTCATTATTTCTAAGTGACCACCAAAGAATTTAACTTTGATTGTCCTAAGCAGAAGATTGGGGTTTTTTATATGTGCAAGTAGGAAAAAAATTGTAAGCATCATTTGTGCTGTTATTTACTAGATGCCCAAGAGAGCAAATTTTATGCAACTCTATGCCTTACACTGGTGTTGGCTACCAATTCCAAATGCACCTGACAAGGAGGCTCCAAATATCTTACAGGGTTTCTCTGCTGAGATCATAGGCTGTGTTTAGTGATGTGGCTTTTCTAAAGAAAGACTTTTGAACACAGTGTTGCTATCTCATGATTACTGTAATTTCCAAGTATTGGGGGTTTTTTTTCCTTACCCCTGTCAAAGTCTCAGGTCCTGGAACTAAGGACATACATAATTATATTTTAAATGAGCCGAATTCTTCACGATTTAATACTGTTGTTTAAATTCCTTCACAGCATAGGTCTCAATATTTCAACAAAAGTCAGGTAAATGCATCCCCTAAAAGTAATTCTCTTTTTTAGAAAACAAGTTATCCCAACAGTTCTCATGAAGCCAATTCCACATGCTAGTTTTATCAAGAAAAAAATATAAATCACTATCCAAAGTTCACTAGATTAACTTTTTTTCTTTCCACCCTAGTTGAATACACTTAATTTCCATGGTCAGTCAGCAGACCCTGAAATCTGAAAGGAAGGAACACTGGGCAATCAGCACATTTTTTTTAAAGGGTTGGTATTCATATAGATGAAACTCCAGAAAGAGGAGGAGGAGAAATGTGTGTTTTAAAATGGTGGCAAATCGCTAAGCACGTGTTTCTGTTTCCTCATTTTCAAACAGCATTTTTCCAGCTTACTGTATTCAGTCTTGCCTTTCTAATGCCCAATGCCTTCTTAGAAACTGAATTAAATCAGGCAAACTCATGGTTGTAGGGTTTTTTACAAGACTTTTCAAGAAAACTTGTTAAAAATTGAAAATCTTTATATTGATGGCAATTGCAAATTTTCTCTATGATAAATTTCTACATATTTCCCCTTTACCACTATTTTTTTTGACCTGACCATCTTGTTCTTTCAAAGAAAAATCTTTTAAACTTGTGGAAGAACAGTCAAAGATGTAATCAAAACAGTAAAGGGTGTGATCAAAAGTCTTCCTAGACTCTTTCAATCCATTATTTCTTACTCACAGACTGGAGTAAATATGCTTTGTCCTGTAAATAATAAATAGAAATCATCTTTCTCTCTCCAGCCCTGCCCAAACAAATTCAGACTGCAGTGTTGTATAACTATAATTCAAGCAAGATTGATTATTTTTGGCCTAATTCATATTTCCCTATGCTTTTTTGGTAGAGAAACAGATAACCTGCCAATTTTGACTTTTTAATTGAACTCAGCAATGCTAATTCACTTAATGAAAATTTCGTAATGCCTTGATAATGAACAGATTTCATTTCAAGGATAAAATGTGGTTTTTTAATGCTCCCAGTCTTCCTTTCTGGAAGGCTGGCAGGAGACCTGTTTCACATGTAGTGGCAAATTAAAATATAAAGCAAATATGAGAGGCCGTTCCACAGGGCTACTTTAAACCTACCTACTGTAGATAGATAATTCTGCAATGGACTTGTAAAACATAAAAAAACCCCACAGTGGTTCCATTTTGCTCAATGCTTCCCATTGATGATTGTGTTACTGATGTTTACTGCTCTGTTGCGCTCTCTATGTGCCCTTAAGTTCCTGCATCTAAGTTTGACAGCTCTGGGAAATAGCAATTAGCAGTGTGAGAAGTCTTAGTGAAAGGTAAAGCCACAAGCAATGTATGTGGCTGAGGAGAACCAAGCTGCAGCAATATATTTAGCTTACAACCATCTTGTCACTCGTGTGAGCCCCACAGAAAATGATATGAGCAATTAAAAATGCCTTTTTTTGGTTCACCCCAATAACATAAGTACCTCTCAACTGCAGCATCCTGAGTGTTAACATTTACCCCATGGGCACCACCCATGTGGAAGAAATGTAAAGTCTTGCACCTGGGAAGGAACAGCCGTTTTTATCAGTACAGGCTGGGGGATGACCTGCTGGAGAAGAGCTCTGTGGAGAAGGACCTGGGGGTCCTGGTAGATGACAGGTTGGCCATGAGCCAGCAGTGTGCCCTGGTGGCTAAGAGAGCCAATGGGATCCTGGGGTGCATCAGGAGGAGTGTGGCCAGCAGGTCTAAGGAGGTGATCCTCCCCCTCTACTCTGCCCTGGTCAGGCCCCACCTGGAGTATTGTGTCCAGTTCTGCGCTCCCTGGTATAAAAAGGACAGGGACCTTCTGGAGAGAGTCCAGAGAAGGGCTACGAAGATGATTAGGGGCCTGGAGCCATCTCCCCTATGAGGAGAGGCTGAGTAAGTTGGGACTCTTCAGCCTTGAGAAAAGAAGACTGAGGGGGGACCTAATCAATGTTTATAAATATCTTAAGCATGGGATGCAGGGGGAATTGGCCAGCCCCTTTTCTGTGATCTGTGGAGACAGGACAAGGGGCAATGGCTGTAAGCTGGAGCACAGGAAGTTCCACACCAACATGCGGAAGAACTTTTTCCCAGTGAGGGTGACAGAGCCCTGGGACAGGCTGCCCAGGGAGGTGGTGGAGTCTCCTTCTCTGGAGATATTCAAGACCCATCTGGATGCCTATCTGAGTGGTATGTCCTAGGGAACCTGCTCTGGCAGGGGGGTTGGACTTGATGGTCTCTTGAGGTCCCTTCCAACCCCTACAATTCTGTGATTCTCCCTTTTTTTTTTTTTTTTTTAAATTCTGTTTTCACAGATTGTATATTTTGTGAGAGGATTTTCATATCATCCAGGTTTGATGCTGCTGCTTCTAACTGCGAAGATTTAATGATTTGCAGGAACTATACATGACTGTATTGCTGTCTGAAGTAGAGGAATTTTTGGTGACCTGAGAGAGCTGAGGTGTTTGGACAGGACTTAAAATGTCTCTGCTGTCCCTTCAGAGAGGAATGGTAGTGTCAGCAGGATTGATAAAGCTTCATTCGGTAATTATCAATAAAAGATACTTACTGGTCATGTGAATTCCTGCATTTATATATAGAATATAGTATGGAAACTGACCTTTTTTTGAAAAATTAAAAAAAAAGTCTAGTTCTTTTCTACTACTGTCGCATTAGATTTAACAGCTCTGGTAACAGTTAGTTTATGTACTTGAAACTCCTTTCTGCCATACAGAAGCCCAGTCTGTTTCTCAGAAATTATATTCCATTTGGAAGCCATCTGGAACCTTTCCAGAAGACTATTCCTGTAGGCAGTTGGAGCGAATACCGAAATTCATAGCAACTTCTGTAAGCTTAATACTGATTGCCCCTGGCCCCTGATACTTGAACCAGAATAATGGTTTTGAAAGTCGCAGGTTTTTTCAGCCTGCAGAATTGAACTTCCAACATCATCCCCTCATACACTGTAAAAAAGTAAAATATTAGCACTATTAACACTTAGGCAAGCTAGGAAAATGCTGGCAATGACAGATCTGATAGTATTCCTGGACAAATTGTAAGGAATTTACAGCTGTGGTTTAAGGCCTACCGCCTTCAAAGCAGTCAACATTAAATTCATGTATTTACCTGGTAGGATTACAAACATCTATTGTAAATAACTGAAGACTTCGTGTTCCAGTTGACAGAAAAACTTTCTTATATAAGCTCTTTGATGGGATTTTGAGTTCATGTAACATATTGCTTATAATAGTGAGAGCAGAAGAAGCTGGTGCATAATTTATGTCTCTGCTAATGTTCCCATGCTGCTTCCCAGCTCTTGGGTCTAGATGACTTCCCAGCTGCTTGGCAAGATGAGACCCTTGCACATGTCATCCCTGTCCTGTCGTGCCCCCCAAGCCTCCATTTCATGTTCATAAAAGCTGGACAGGCCATCTAGGAAAAAAGTTGTAGGATGCTCCAGGAGATCTTTATTGAGCAGGGCTTTAGCCTGGCATGGCCATGGTGCACCAGAATCCTTTAACTTATACCTTGCAATGAAGTGGTGTCCAGTTTGGCATGCCACTAACAATTGCTCCTGCCATGCCCTTTGAAAGAGGAAATTTGGCTAGCTGCACCAACTGCGTAGGACTTCTGAAAATACTAGAAATTTTGGTATCTGTGAGTAATCTGTGAGTAAAAATATATTTATGGTATGGTTGAAAGATTAGTGTTAGGATTGAAGAGATACTGAAGTTAAAAAGCACTACTGTAGCGACCGGCAGAGAGCAACACGCAATTCGATATGAATTGTAGGTGAAGCCGTGAAGCCATTTATTAGGTGAAATCACACAGATTATATACCTTTTTTACTACCAACGTGGCAAGCTAAAAAACTGCTAATTGGTTACACACCCTGTTCACACCATATTGATTGGTTAGTAACTATAACGGGTTCTGATAAACCTATCTTATAGCTAAACATCCTTAGTTTACCTTTAATACCTAAAAGCATCAGCACAGCTGTTTTGACCCTCTTGTTATGGTTGGTTCCTAACATGTTCTGTTACTCCTAAATACCTTCCCATAACTGCTTCTTAGTTAAGGGTAGCCTGTACCCCTATCAGCAAGGCCGCTGTGTTTTGAGAATGTGATTATTAGGATCCTCTCAGCATGAGTAACTTTTCCTGTCTCATGGGAACAGAAGAATATTGTCAGGGCCTATGTCTTGGGAGAAGAGAGCTAGGCCGCTAGCAGGCCTGCTGTCTTCCCCAACACACTATGGTACAAATTTAAAGTCATTTGAATTACTTTTTTTACCCCAAATGCATTGGAAACTATTCTGTTAGGAAGCCGTGGTTGATAACTACATTATACTAGAGCATGTGAACCAGAAGGTGAAACCAGGAAGAAATGACCTAAAAATTAAAATGAGTAGGGTTTTTTTCATGTGAAAAGCGGAATATAAAATCCCCACAGTTTGCCAAATCCCTGTGCATATTTAAAGGGAATTAGCATTTTAAGGCCTTCTTTTATTAAAGTGTTTACTGGATAGAAAATATTTTAGTTTCTTTAATAACATGACAAAGTCATTAATGAGGAAAGAGTTATAGATATGACTATGTTTTTCTCCCCAGATTAATTGAAGTGAGCTCTGTTGGGGGCTACTAATTCTCTTTGCAGTTACAGTCAATTGTGATGTGGATGGAGAGGTTGAGGAAAGCCCTTCAAAGCTGCTGGGTCCTGCTTTGCAGTGAGGGAGAGCACGTGTGCTGAGTCATAGGGCCTGAGGGCTCTTAATGAGAACTTTAAGACTGTAAGATTTTTCTGCTGGGACAGTTTTATGAAGGTTTGCAATGAGCAGGAAGGTATGTGGATACTCACCAGGAAGGTTTCTAGCAGCACTGCCCTCTCCCAGGACGCTATCTCCCTCTATTGAAATAGGCTTAGCCAGATTTCAGAGGATTTTCTACAGGCATCTGTCACTTGTGGTGTCCATACTTTATCTCCTGGCCTCCCGACTCCTTAAAACGTGTGCTTTGAACAACGCCGGTGTTCTTCTATGACAAAAATTACCCTTTTCCCCCTTAAAAAAAACACTGCTTGTGAACCTGTCCTGAAAAGAATTTCATTAGCCACACTCTTACATCATGTCCCTTGAATCCTAAAAGAGCTGAATGGTGGGACCCCCCTCAAGCTGCCAGTTATCTAATAGTTTAGTTTGCTGGGGCTTGTATGTTCAGGGGGATCATCAAATGGCAAGATAATATTCACAGCAGAGGATGAGATGTGCAGTAGATGGGCTTTGTATGTAAGGAAGAGGTTGAGGAGCTTCAGAGCTGAAGAGGCCCTGATTTCTGCACCAGATATCTCTTCCTTTTTTGTTACTGTCAGCACATGCAAATCATTTGATGATGACCTCCAATACTAGAAGTTCCCTGTCTTAGCTCCTGTCTCTCCATGATGGCAAACATATTGGTTACTAGTAACAAAACATCTGTCTATCACAGCTGTACGACCAGAGCAGGAATGTTCCCATGCCCAGCTCTGTGGGATTGCATGAATGTATTTGTAGTCTATGTTCTGGCATTTAAGGCAAGAAATTTCATCTAAAGGTATTTTAAAGGTCCCAAGAAGTTCCCAGCCCAACATGAGTGATGTCTCTCATTGTCCCATGGAGTAATGTTCCAGTTAAATGCAGCTCTTGGTTAATTCTGTAGTAGCATCCACTTACATGTGAGAACAGATGCATAAAGCAGACGTGGAAGTGTCGCGGAGATGCGACACTCTGTCGTTTTCTGCCTGACTCGTGTGAGGGTCAGAACTGTGTTTTGTAGCAAAAGGCTGAAACACACAATTCCCACCCCATTAAAAAAATAAACACCATATTCAGTGGCAAATGAAAACATCTAACATGATTTGTGCTGGTTCAGGTAAAAATCACTCAGTAGTTTGTGCCCTTCGTTTCCCGTGTTTGCTCCGTCACCGTTGCAGACGTACAGATCTGCTGGGGCATAGAGGCGTGCTCAGCTGCAGACATCACTGTGGTTCCCCTTGGAGGTTCCTCGTGGATTTTAGTTTTAGCATTTACGTGTAAGCCTACAAAGGGCTCGAGTAGGTAGGAACTCTTCCTCACATAAAAGCTGTCACCAGACGGACCGTCGGTAGGCTTCTAAATGCCATCCCTGTGAGTGTTGTTCCCTTCCCGGTATCTGTGGGCACGTGTGTGGCTGTATGTAGTGTGTAGCTTGCAGCGTGTATGTGTGCACACCTGTACATAGAGATGTATATACGTACCCTGGTTTTGCCCAATGTAACGACGCCAACTTGTGTGTAGAGCCAAAAAAAGACTTAAGACTATACAATGCTTGAGATGCTGCATTGGTTTTATTATAATATTTTTTATATCAGATGAATTGCAGGATGTTTACAGATGCTTATTAATATTTAACTTATACAATGGAGTGGCGGGATGTTTATGATTGTAGTCAGCTAAAGAACTGTACACGATTCTGGGTGAAATTTTGGCTTTGTTGAAATCCTTGGCAAAACTCCCATTGATCTCACTGGGGCCAAGATTAAACCCCTCTGAATTTATTGTTTACCGGCTATTTTCCTACTGTGATGATTTGATTAAATGAGTGAAGTGTATTTATTATTTTTTTCTTCCCAATGTGAAATCTGCAGTTGCTATTTGGAATTTTCTACAGAACCTGCAAATTCCAACAGAGGTGGGAATACACACCTCAGAGAGTGTACAGCCTTTTTCATTGGTCTGGTCCTCGACTGTGTCTAAGAAAATACCTTCTAAAATAATTTTTGTAAGATTTAATACAGAATCTTCTAATAACAGATCACCTTCCATTCCTCTCTCTGCAAAGAAGGCGTGTGGTGTGGCAGGTGAAAGTCACGAATTATTTATTGATTAATAAACACCTGTCCTGGCTGTTTTGTATATCTTCTGATTTCATAGAGCTCGCCTGTCTCTGCAGGTCTGGAATGAGACACTTGAAGTACCTTATCCAAAAGTACCTTATTAAGGAAAAAAAAAAGGTATATAGTGTATAGCTTTAAACTTCTCACCCAGACATGGAGGTATCTTCAGAGCCAGTCCATAGCATGATTCTTTTAATATTTCATGGATGAATAAAATTAGGAAAATATTAAGTTGTAAGACAAACCAGAAAACTGTTTGATATTAGAGAAATGACTTGTTTAGGGACAGAAGGATCAGTTCTTTAAAAGCACCAGGGAGGAAAAGTACCATAATGCAGCGCTTCCTAAATCCTTTTCCAGGATCTCTTTTAATTGTGTGTGCTCTAAGTATATTCTTCCTGCAAAAAGACACAAGGCTGTGAAACAGCCAAATAAATGCATCTTAATTTCTTCATCTATGGCTAAAAATACCATTTTCAATCAAGAGCTATCATGCACTTTGAAATATATTTGTCTGGGACAGGAGAGTTTCTATCCATTGTAGATAATCATCCCAAGGACGCAGTAGGATCTGTCAAATGAGGTAGTTACGCCAATGTCATCCAAAGCTGAGGACATAGTGAGCTGGCCGTATTTCCCCCAGGAGGCTCGTCCTGAAGACGTCTGTGCCCACCACTCCCAGGAGTCTTTTTGCTGTAATTTTGTTTTAAGAAAGGATCACATTCAGCTTCCTACCCTTCCCCTTGCTAATAAGGAAGGAAGCTTGCACCTTGGTTGAACTTCCCAGGAGTTTGTTGGCTATAGAAACAGACCTTGTAAGAATAAACAGTCCAGGAGATCAGTAGGCTCGTGGAGGATACACAGGCCTTTGCCTGGGCTCACTAGTCTGCCAGTGTGGAGCTGATTACAGATTCCGGAGGGCGGGGGGGAAAGCTCTTATTGTGCTCCTGTTGGTTATCAGCAGGAGCTGATGGGTGTCCGAGCGAGCAGACAGTGTTCCTTGTGCACGGTGGTCAACTTTCTGTAATTACAATCAGGACAGGAGTTCAGGACACACCGTTATGTGCCTGAAAGGCCGGGCCGAGCAGAGGATATGCGAGGAAATGAGGAGGAAGTGGCTGGAGGTCGGGATTCTGCCTTTAGTTTCCTGCCACACAGAGCTGCTGCAAGACTGGGGGCAGCTCAGCTAACCTTTGTGTGCCTCTCTCTGCCCATGGGAGTAAGGATGCCCACCACCTTTGTACAGTCCCCTCCCTCCATGCCCCCCAGACCTATAGGAGAGCAGTGGTATACACGCGGCTAAGTCTTACTGACACTATTGTATGTAGTATGCATCGATGACTTCTGTCCATAACACTGCAAAAATTGCTTTTCCTGGTTTCAGTGCTGACTGTCTGATGACCTACAACGTTCTGGGTGGTCAGTTCTGAAGCTCAGCGGTTGCTCTAGTTCTTACACACGTAGCGGGCTCTGTTTGCTGCAAAAAGAGTCAAACTTTAAACTGCCTGACAAAACTTGCCAATGAAGCATATCTAACAGAGCAGGGGTGTAACTTTTGGCTTTATTTACTTGTAATAATGGTAAGGAACAGTGAATTTTGTTTGTTTACATACTGTTTACAATGGCACAGTTTTATTTTTAATATATAAAAAAAAACCCAATTGAGGTATTTATTGCATATACTATTTTAAAGATGTTTTATGTGTTTTCACCTTTGGAAAATATTGTTACATTTCCTTGTACAGATAATTTGGGTGGCTTTGTTAATATAGTTAGTAATTTTTATGACTACTAAGTGACCAGTTTTCCGTGCCTTTTTATTGTCGGATGCATGATTACATATTTATTATTGTATGGAAGTCACTGAGATGTGTATTTTTGTATTCTGCTGGAAGCAATGGTTGATTTTATTGTACATGATATGAGATGCCTTCCATAATGGGCACTCGTATGAGATCTTCCTTCTCAAATAAACAGAATGCATTCAATGTGTCTAAGTCCTTGAATTCTTTCTGTGTCTGGAAATCCTCAAACATCACAGCACTGAGTTTTAGGCATGATCCACTCAAAATAAGTAGCAATAGGACAAGAGGGAATGGCTGCAATTTGCACCAGGGGAGGTTCAGGTTAGAAATTAGGAGAAATTTCTTCTCAGAAGGAGTGGTTAGGCATTGGAACAGGTTGCCCAGGGAGGTGGTGGAGTCACTGTCCCTCGGGGTGTTCAAGGAAAGATTGGATGAAGTACTTATGGACATGCTTTAATGAGTAATATGGGTGGTATGGGGAGAGTTGGACTAGATGATCTTGGAGGTCTTTCCCCACCTTAATGATTCTGTGAAGATGTGGGCTGCTACCAACGTCGTCAAATCCAAACCAAAATCAATACAATGGCAAGACCTTGGCATGGTGTAAACTTTTGTAATTTAAAAGAAAACTCTGTATGTTAAAACTAAATAAAATTTGGATGAATGACTATCAAGCATCATTTCTACTCAGTTTGCCCCACACTGCCTGAAAATTGTTTCAAATTACCAGCTTTGAGTACAGCTTTTAAACATACTTTATATGGCTACGTGCAAGCCCACATGTAACTTGTAAGTAGGTCACTCTGCGTGTAGGTGTTTACATTTGCAGGGATCTTCCACTAGATTTCGCTGGCATACGTCGCATTAAATGTAAAAATAGATTTACAGCTGCATCCATAGTAACAGTGGTCGTTAAAACAGAACGTACAGTTGTGCCCCCAATTTCCCCCCCCCCTCCACCCCCCCCAGTAAAGCGGCAGTAAAACAAACACATTATTCCTTCGCAGTGTACACTGAATGTTCTCTAACAGCGACCCAGATAAACACTCATTTGGGTTGACTCCGTGCCAGGACCTGAGGGCAGAGGGCCGTTCCACAGGCAATCATCAACTACCCCGGTACAGGTCAGTGAGCTACTAGGCTTGTGCTTATGGCAAGGTGTGATGTGAGAAGAACTACAATCAGTGCAGCACACACAGAGTGGGGAGAAAAATAGAGTGTATAGGAACTGAAGCCAGTTGATGGAGGCAATCATCTCGTGGTTGATGAAGGTAATCATCTTGTGGTTGGGATCCTATTGTCCTGGAGTGATTGGATGTGGGAGAGGCATTTTTATGGATAACCCAGAATGGGTTAGAGCTGTCAGTTTTAACACACAATGAATTCCAGAGGTTAAAAATCTCTCAGGATTGAAGCTAGTGCTTAAATTTTGGGTGCGTAATAAAGCACTGGCACAAATGAGAGACTCTATTAGGAGAAACAGCGAATGAGGTAAAGTGGAGGATGGCACTTGGCAGTACATGAGGAGACTGGGCATGATGAGTGTATTGACACCGTGAACTCCTCAGAATTGCTTCCAGCAGTTAGACTTAACCATGAAGTAGGCTTCTCAGAGGTAATTTTGCCCATGTGTTAGACTTCTGCAAACAAGAAGCCAATCAATGTGGGGAGAAAGAAATGGTGGCGTTATAAGCCTCAGCTTGGGGGACACTCTTGGGGAAGTTTTAAATCATTTTTAAAGAATTTTAGATAGGTGAACTTTACACCACCAGATCTATTTTAGTACTTGCAGCGTATAATCGATTCATGCTGGTGATACTGTGTAGCTGATTATAGACTGAAATTGTGCTTTCAACTCCCATGACTAAATTTATAAAATCCTGAAGAAAAAAAAGAGGGTGTCAAGACAGGAAAGTTTAAATTGGAAGTTCCAAAGCAAATCCCTAGAAGCAAATCTAATGGAGTTATTGCCCAGACAGGTTATTAAAAAGGGACATCTAGATGTCTTGTCTAAACTACAAAATCTAGCAGTGAATTATCCAAGAGGTGTAATAGGGATGGAGTGGCAAATTACCAGGGCATAAAAGATGATGATGGCAATATGAGCAGCTCCTTCATTTCAGAATCACAGACTCATTAAGGTTGGAAAAGACCTGCAAGATCTAGTCCATCCACCCCCCCCCCACCACGTATATTAGTCACTAAACCATGTCCTAAGTACCTCATCCAACCTTTCCTTAAACACTCTGAGGGATGGTGACTCCACCACCTTCCTGGGCGACCTGTTCTAATGTCCAACCATTTAATGTTAATATTAGAATTTTAGGATAATAGAATATTCAAATATTAGAATAGTGAACATGGTAAAAAGCAGGAAAGAAAGTTATTTTAAAATTATGCCACTCAGGCCACTGAAAGTTTGTGTTTAGGTTAAAATCTGTGCCTCCTGGAAGCAGACGTGGGAGTACAGCATCAACCTGAGCTGGGGGTGTATTTCCTTGTTTGTAGCATTTCCTTTGCCCACTATTTTCTCACTACATACAAGTAGTTCCGATCCCCTTTATAAGTATGCTTTTTGGAGAGAAAACAACCTATGTCAACCCAACCAAGGCCTTGATCATCCCCAGCCATCTAATGTCAGGAAGACGTCACGGTTTGAATCTTTTTCTGTAAGCACGACACAACGCAAGGCAGGAGCGACAGCTTCTCTCCTGGCTGAACACACACACCAGATGAGCGAGAGCAGCAGCTGGCCCGAGCCCTCCTCTTTCATCTGAGAGCCGAGGGGATCGACACGGAAGCACGTCTTTCTTTTTATAGAGGGAGAGATGGATAGATGTCACGGTGATGAAACGGGACATTCCAGGACGTGGCAGATGCCACGTTGAGGCAGCAGGATTTCTGCTCCGGCTTCGGTTCCCATTTCCTCTCCCTGACAGCAGCGCGCAGCTGTGCCTGCACTTGCCCCTCTGAACTCATTCCTCCACTCTGCCCTTTAGCTGTTATTTGCCTCTCCAATATCTCAAAGCTCTCAGCCCTTCTCAGGTGCCTGCTGTCACTTCCCAATTACGCTTTGCCAAGTGCAATTTCCTTTCTTCAATTTCATTCCGAACCCCCCACCCTCCCCGTCTGCTGCCTAGTGACAGCAGATAGATGTTCTCCTGGCAGTCACGCTATCCTCTGAGTAAATCAGTGCATTAATTAAAAATCACACATCTGATACCTCTGAATCCCTAATGCACTGTCCCTCGTTATAATAATAATAATAACCTGCTAACAGCCTAACTGTTCAACGAACTGCGTGGTTTCCCTGAGGGAATGCAGCTTTGCTGGGACTAACTGGGCACAGCTTCTCCGATCTGCTGTTGAAACCATCGGTTCTCTGAAGGGCAAGTCGGCAAGTTGTCCATGCAGGAGTCTGCAAGCTGTATAATAAACCTCATTTTTTTTCCAGGTGCCAGTAAAAGTCACATCTGTCATTTGCTATTTATCTCATTGGAGTAATTGAATGAGTTTATATATATGAATAAAAATCAAATATGTTTCTTAAAGAGTTTATAAAGGATTTAGGTGGCTGGACATGGAGAGGTGGGTAGACAGTACCTGTGCCAGCCCTGCTCCACCTCGGCACTGAGGAAAGAACAGCATAAAGTTTGCAGCTTCAGTGTAAAACCTTGCCAAAGTTGCATTAGGAAGGCATGCAGCGCTTTACAAATCAAGTATCTTCAGTATTAATATTTTCCATATAATTTCACCTCCCTGTGGCCACTCAGCCACTAAAACAATTGCTTTGTAATTCCCAGAATCTTGAGCCTATTTAAAATATTGATAAGAATATTAATTGAATCTTCCAGACGTAGTGGAAAGAGTAGCCTGGGCAAATGAGCCTGAATTCCTGAAAAAGACAGGAACAATTAATTATGTCCAGACAGTCAATCACCATTTATTTCTCAGTCAATAAGAACCATAGCTAATGGCTGACTAAGGGCAATTAAGGTTTGATGAAGTGCTAGTTTTTAAATAGAAGTTAAATTATTAACCCGTATCATTTGCCAGCAGGATCAGCAGTAGGTCATGGCTTATTTTTTTATGCACAAATCTCCTCTCAAAATGTATATGTTTTGAAGTAGCTGTGTATATATCTTGAAGGCAGGAGTCCATGTCCTGTTTTCTTTGCCTGTCAATCTGGGATTTCATTAAAGACTTTTTCCCTCGCTGGATTAAATGGAGAAAAGCCTGGAACATAAACCCTTGTGATTGTCTTACATCTGTTAAACTACTACCCAGCTCAAATGCATCTGATAGCCAGACTAATCCCTGAGGAAGTGGAAAAAAAAAAGAAAAAAATATTTTACCTTAATGTAAAGAGCAGAGGACTCCTATCCTCCCTAGATCTACCTTGCAACTCGTGGGACACTAGCCATCAGGCTACCTCTGGGCTGGCAGATGGGGGTTGCCTAGGGGGAAGCACAGGAACCAGCACTGCAAAGATGTTATATGACATCTTACCACCCTGTTAACATTCCCCTTCTGGCTGCCAGACTCGCTTGATGCTGCTGCCAGGTTCCCACCTCCCACATTAAATGGAGAAAAATGAGAGGTTTTGGGTCTGTGCCATGCTGAAATCCTGCTGTGGCCCAGCCTTGGACACAGGTACCTAAAGCATCACTGAGCAGAAGGTATGTATAACGATGTCGTTGCAATTCATTATTAGGGTCCCTTACTGTTCCATCTAAGCATGGTTTGCTTTCAACATTAACTGAGGGGTTTTTTATTTAGTAGTACAATACCTTTACAAAACCAATTTTTGCAGAGACTCTTTTTCCTGGCCTAGAATGAAAGTTGTTCTTTCAGAGATACACAAATCACAACTGCTAGCCACATTTCCCAGAAATCATAGAATGGCCTGGGTTGGAAGGGACCCCAAGGATCATAGAGCTCCAACCCCCTTGCCACAGGCAGGGCCACCAACCTCAGGCCTGGATCTACACAAGGTTGCCCAGGGCCCCATCCAACCTGGCCCTGAACATCTCCAGGGATGGGGCATCCACCACCTCACTGGACAGACTGGTCCAGCACCTCACCACTCTTTCTGTAAAAAACTTCCCCCTAATACTCAATCTAAACCTTCCCTCCTTCAGCTTTAAACCATTCCCCCTTGTCCTTCCATTATCTGCCCTTTTAAAAAGTTGATTCCCCTCCTGCTTACAAGCTCCCTTCAGGTACTGGAAGGCTGCAATGAGGTCCCCCCGCAGCCTTCTCTTCTCCAGGCTGAACAAGCCCAGCTCCCTCGGCCTCTCTTTGTAGGGCAGGTGCTCCAGCCCTCTAATCATCCTTGTGGCTCCTCTGAACCCTCTCCAACAGTTCCACATCTTTCTTGTATTGGGGGCCCCAGCTCTGGACACAGTACTCCAGGTGGGGCCTCACGAGGGCAGAGTAGAGAGGAAATATATTTATGTATGTCATATATATATTCATACACCTTTGCCAAAATTAATCTTCTCTTTCTGAATTCTGTCTTTAGCTTTTCCCCCCCTTTTAATATCCAAATATAAAACTGGAGCAAAAAGCCTGTTGATAAGACCACACTTTGTAGGGCAGCTACAGCTCTTGCCTTCCATTCACCTTTGGCTCTCAGTGTCTTTGAAGGCATCAACATGGACACTAGCGCTGTCTGATGCTTCAAGCACATGACTGTCAGTTTACAGAGGTATTGAAGTCTTTTTATGGGTCTGAGTAATGGAGATGGGGAAATGTACATCCAAAACCACAGGTGATACTGTTTCAGTGTACAGAATTGTGGTGGCTCAGCCCCAACCAGCAGCTAAGCACCACACCCCGCTTGCTGACTCCCAGAGGAGAAAGAGACAGAGCTCCCATGGGTTAGGGTAAGGACAGCTTACTGAGAAAATCACCATGAACATAAAACAATAACAGACAATTGCAGTCACACCTGGTGATAACACAGAGCATACCCAATGCAAGGTCCAATCCAACATCTCAGCCACACTCAGGCTGTCCTGGAGACACCAAGCCAGTGCCCTTCCCCAACCAGCCCTTTTTATGGGGGAGTGATGTCAGGTGGTGTGGAAAACAGCCCAGGCTAACTCAGTTCACCTGTGCTGGCTGCTTGGGGAGGTTGACTCTGTTCTGGCCAGAACCAGGACAAGAATTAATCCTTAACCGCTGCCGCTGCTGTTTGTTGACTTGAAAACAGGGTCCCCAGTAGTTCATACTAATGCTCGTGTCATAGGGTGCCACATCAGCTGAGCTGTGGTAACTGCATCTGTCACAGCAAGCATGAGGCAACTGAACAGCATCGCCATGAAAGAAGCTTAAACTAAGGTACAGCACGAGCCTGCACACAGCAGCCTTCATTTATTAACTGGATCCTGTGTCTAATGGTCCGATACATCACCTCTAACCTTATGAAATACCTACCATATTCTGTGATTTCACTGCACCATAACAGAGACTGATAGTCCCTGAATTCATCACAGACCAGCATGATTTAAAAAATACATGTGCAACGTGGGTAAATTGTGCTTTCAGACCTCTCTGGAACGTGGCAGGAGCTGGGATTTCTCATTTCCTTTAAAAGCAGGCCATCTAGTGCTTGCAGAGCTTCGTCACAGTGAGCCACCTCCAGCAAACAGCTTGGTTTGCTCCCTCGTTTCACTCCCTTTAAACCGTGGGAGCTGCTCACCTACTTTTTAAGACCTACTGTGCTATAGGGCAACTTTAAAGAATAGAAATTTTAGGTTGTGATTTCACACACCTGTTCTCTCTCTTGCCCTATGCTACGTACTTAGCTCCAGCACTGATTCTTGCCAGACCAGGGTAACTCTAACGTGCTGTAAAGAAGAGTCAATGACCACAGTGTGGCAGGGATCTGCTGAACCAAATCAAGCGACAGAAAGATCTAGCGTCAGGCCTGACCCAAGGAGGCTGTAGTACTTGGAGAAAATAGGAGTGACAAAAGGGCCAGAGAGCACGATCTTCCCTTTTTTACCACCAGCCTGCTGGCAGAAACTTCTCCTTCTCTAGAATGACACCAAAGCACTATCAGAGAAAGCCCCAATCCTCTTCAAGCGCTATTAAAAACCCATGAGGTAAGTAGTTTCCATACTGGAATGTGACATATCCAAAGAAAGATGAAAAGCATAGCTTGGGATGGTGTTGCTAATTCTGTAGCCGTCTGATTTGACATGTAACCAGCACCCCAGGAAGACAGTTCATCCCAGCCTTTTGCTGAAGCTCTCCTCCCTCCTCCCAGCGAGGCAGGAGGAGAAGCCCCACCGTTCCGCGGTCGCTAATGATCCCATGGTGCTTTTCGTGGCACGTCTAAAATCTGGTGCTGGTCAATCCTGTCTGAATTGTCCCTTGGATAAACTGGATAAATGTCTCGGTGACCTCAAGAGAGAGGTGAGTTTGGGACTTTTTCTGTTTACGTAAGAAGTGTAAATGCTGAGTTATTCAGCTCTTTATAGGGTCTGGGGCAGCTGACTTCAGCCCTGCATGGCCACTGATGCATTTCTCAGCATTCTCCTTTTTCTATTTTTTTTTTTTTTATGGGTTCAGCTTTTCAGTAGAAGTGAAAAATCAGTGATTTCTCCTTCCTATCTGCTTCTAAAGAAGTGCAGAGCTTTTGCTTTCATTTAAAAGAAATAGGAAATTTAACACTGGCAAGAGAATCAGATCTGTATCGCTTACAAGGAGATTTGTAGACATCCCGTCTCTCTGACTGCAAAGCTTGAGAAATTATTGTCCAAAGTTATAAATAAATGCTTTCTATATTTGGTCTTCATCAGATAATGGGCACCTTCATGTAATGCAAATGGGTTGGACTGTTGGACCTGGCACAGAAATGCTGACATTCCTAAGTTGGTAAGAAATTTAACAGGTTTAAACAAGGTTCTTTCTGTCATAAATGTCAGAAAACTACAGAAATACTGCAAATCTTGAAGCAAGTCTTGCATCCTTAGGGGGGTTGGACTTGATGATCTCTTGAGGTCCCTTCCAACCCCTATGATTCTATGATTCTTCAAGAGAAATGTGGCAAATTGCGCTATGTCTCACCACGTGTGCTTTGTGCAGCTTCTTGCCTTGGAGAGTGTCCAGAAGAGGGCAACAAGGAAGGTGAAGGGTCTGGAGGGGAAGTCTTACAAGGAGAGGCTGAAGTCCCTTGGTTTGTTTAGCCAGGAGAAAAGGAGACTGAGGGGAGACCTCATTGGCGTCTGTGGCTTCCTGACAAGGGGAAGTGAAGGGGCAAGCACCAATCTCCTTTCTTTGTTGACCAGTGATAGAACCCAAGGGAACAGCATGAAGCTGTGACAGGGGAGGTTTAGGTTGGGTGTTTAGGAAGAGGTTCTTTACTGAGAGGATGGTGGGGCACTTGGCACAGGCTCCCCAGGGAAGTGGTCACAGCACTGAGCTTGGCTGAGTTCAAGAAGCATCAGTCACATGGTGTGATTTGGCTGGCCCTGTGTGGAGCCAGGATTTGGACTTGATGATCCTTATGGGTCCCTTCCAACTCAGGATATTCCATGATTCTGTGATTCTGTTTCAAAGGACACCTGTTACGTCAGACTATTTTGCCACTGATAAAAATAGCACAGATGGACAAAAAAAAAATCTGCAATTGTGCTCCCTGATGTGTTGGTCCATTGTCAGAACTTTACTTCTGACTTAGGATTGTGTTGCATTAGTTCTGTAGCACCCATGGTAAAAGGGTGTTGAATCATAGAATGGCAAGGGTTGGAAGGGACCCCGAGGATCATAGAGCTCCAACCCCCCTGCCACAGGCAGGGCCACCAACCTCAAGCCTGGAGCTACACAAGGTTGCCCAGGGCCCCATCCAACCTGGCCTTGAACACTTCCAGGGATGGGGCATCCACCACTTCTCTGGGCAGCCTGTTCCAGCACCTCACCACTCTCTCTGTAAAAAACTTCCCCCTAATACTCAATCTAAACCTTCCCTCCTTCAGCTTTAATCCATTCCCCCTTGTCCTGCCATTATCTGCCCTTTGAAAAAGTTGATTCCCCTCCTGTTTGTATGCTCCCTTCAGGTACTGGAAGGCTGCAATGAGGTCCCCCCGCAGCCTTCTCTTCTCCAGGCTGAACAAGCCCAGCTCCCTCAGCCTCTCCTTGTAGGGCAGGTGCTCCAGCCCTCTAATCATCCTTGTGGCTCCTCTGAACCCTCTCCAACAGTTCTACATCTCTCTTGTATTGGGGCCCCAGATCTGAACACAGGACTCCAGGTGGGGCCTCACAAGGGCAGAGTAGAGAGGGACAATCCCCTCCCTGTCCCTGCTGGCCACCCCTCTTCTGATGGAGCCCAGGATCCCATCGGCCTTGTGAGCTGCAAGAGCACACTGCTGGCTCATGTTAAGTTTCTCATCCACTATGACACCCAGGTTCTTCTCAGCAGGGCTACTCTCAAGAAGCTCTTCTCCCAGTCTGTATGTGTGTCTGGGATTCTTCCAGCCCAAGTGCAACACCTGACACTTGGCAGTGTTGAACCTCATTAGGTTCACCCGGGCCCATCTTTCCAGCCTGTCAAGATCAAATGAATGGGCTGAATGAAGGGCCGTGCATGATCACAGTTCTGATGAACGTCAGAGAGTTTTATAAGTAGCTCACATAATCAAAAAACCAGCTGTCCTGTATGTGCACACAGTATATGGGTACTTATAAATGAGATTTTTCTTTCAAATGTATCAAGAACTACTTCACAAAGAGCCATGCACCATCACTGCAGGATTGCTCTAGATCACCGCGTGGGGAGAATTTATGAAGTGCTTTGGAGCACAGAGGGAGGAGGGTGCAGGGCACGGTAGCTTTCAATTCACCTCCTGCCATCTCCCATATGCTTCTCAGACTGGGGGAACCATATGGTCTGTCTATATGGGACTCTCTTCCTCAGTCCACGAGGTGAGCAGCAGCCCAAGCCCTGACAAGTGACCACTGCTTGCAGTGATCATCATTATCTTCCCTGCACAGAACTGGGAAATACCCACATTATTTTGTTTTAATGCAAATGAGACATTCTCCCTAGCACAGTGGGTATTCTTCTCTCACATACCTATATGCACTGCCCTCAGAAATGCCATTTGGCCATGCCAAGTCACAATTTATCATTTAAAATAATTATAAATATTAATTTCAATTTTAAAATCAGCTATAAAGCTGAGATTCAGTTTACTTAAAAACTCAGCCTTAACACCATCAATATTTATCAGGCTTTTGCAGTCTCTTCAACTATATTTGCATAGAAAATTATCCTCCCTTGGCATGCCTGATATAGAAAGGGACAAAATAAATGTCAAGAATTAAAAACCATGACCAAACTCCACTCCAAAAATAAAGAGAGGAGGCCATAACCTATACTCTGGATCCTGGCACATTTCCCAGTTCTCAGGTTTAGGCTCTTTCCCCATTGCACACCAGCTGCCAGGAGTGGACTTGTGTGTTCTAACACTGGGTCTCATAAAAAAATATAAACACATCCTCCTTTATTTTTTTCTTTTTTTGTTGTGATATGGAAAACCAGCCATTGAGAGCTACACAGCTCCAAAGGGTTCCCCTGCTGTGGACAATGAGGGAGGCAGGAGGACAAAGCACCTTCAGGCAATCCTGCCTCTCCAGAGCCTGAGAGAACCAGGATGGGAAGATGAAACATTAGATGATTTCCTAACAAAAGCTTCTTCTGAATCCTTGAAGTTCTTCCCCACACAAACTATTCATAACAATCAGTTTTCAACCATTAAAAGATGCTTTCAATGCCTTGAAAAAAATCAACATAATTTTGCCAGCGAGTGAAGTAAATCAGATAACCCTAACTTTGTTTTCTGATAAAAAAATGGTAAAGTTAGGCTTTTTTTCCTCCTTTGCTGTGATGTATAGGGCATATTACTAAAGAACCCACCATCAGTAGTACATCATTGTAACTTACCCTTCACTGACCTTACTATACTATTAACTTCAGCTCATAAGGATCATAAAGCCTACGATCATGACTATCATAGACTTTTGAGCACAAAGAAATGAGAGTATTGTAGAGATTCCACCCACTAATTTCTTCCCTGTACCCCATCTTAACTGCCCCTGTAGAACAGAAAATCATAGCTGATCAATCCTTACCTCACTTTTAGTTGCAGGAAAACACTTAAGAAACCTTTTGACTGCCATCTCTCAAGATAACTGTCTTATGGGGCCAGGCCTCAACATTTCCACGTGTTCAAAGATGATGAAATGCAAAGCTGCTAGCAATTCTAGAAACTTTTTGGCAGTTAAGGGAAAAAAAAAAGTAAATTAATAATTTTACAACACAGCTTTCAGGATCAAACTGACTTATCTACGGCACATCTGCTTTATTATGCAGCATATGGCCTGTGCAATTATCTGAAAGCAAATATTAATTCTCACTTTCCATTAATTTATAGATATAACAGTGGCTTATCAGTTGTGAATGATGAACATTGTGATTTTAATATACTTTTTTATGGCTTCAAATATTCCTAATGCAATTTCTTACAACTGAGCAACCAGACAATGGATTGTTCCCCTTTCAACCAATGAAGAATGTTGCAGGTTTTTTTATACATATATATTTCCACAGCTTTAAAGCATCAGTGACAACAAAGAAGATACTTTCAACAAACCTAAAAAATGATTTTTCTTAATTAAAAAAACAACTGATACTTCATTGGTACATGGCCTAACGTGCACAGTAATACATGGTTGCACCAAGGTGTGTAATTTTAGGTCACGCTTGGCTCTTGAAAAGCTCAATTTACTGTCACAACCAAGTGAGCTGTGGCTACTGATAATGCCATGGAACACTTCTGTTGCTTTGCAACAGGTATTGTATTTTCTGTATGTCACATTTTCACAACAAAGGAATATGGAGACTTGTTCTAAAAAGCTACAATCTGTTCTATTCATGTGCTGTCTTACCAGCCAAAGCAAAATCATGGAGCTGATTCTTGCAGAAAGTGCCAGGCTTCCATTTTTTTTCAAGCTGCACCTTGACTCAATGACAGAACAGGCATTATAATGATCATTATCCACATATCTCTAGATGCAGAATTTTAAAAAATCATTCCTATTTAGACTCAGGTGTAGTTTATCATAAAATCACAGAATCACAGACTGCTTTTGGTTGGAAGGGACCTCAAACATCATCAAGTTCTAACCCCCCTGCCATGGGCAGGGACACCTTCCACTAGACCAGGCTGACCAAGGTCCCATCCAACCTGGCCTTGAACACTGCCAGGGAGGGGACAGCCACAGCTTCTCTGGGCAATCTGTGCCAGTGCCTCACCAGCCTAATAGTGAAAAATTTATTTCCAACATCCAATCTAAATCTAAGCCCTTCCAATTTAAAACCATCATCCCATCACTACATGCCCTTCTAAAAACATGCCCCAACTTTCTTGTAGGCTCCCTTCAGGTACTGGAAGGCTGCTATAAGGTCTCCCCATAGTATTCTCTTCTCTAGTGTGAAGAACCTCAACTCCCTTAGCCTGTCTTCATAGGAATCATTACCTTGCCCATTCCATTCCTGACCCAACAGACTCCACATGCCCTACTCCATACATCAGGAGAACATAGAGTAAGCATCACTACCAATTTCTGTCCTGATCTGTTTCAGTGATGGTTGAAAAATTAAACTTTGTTGTTTCTCAATAGGCAGTGTAAATGGAACATTTTTGAGCTGAGAAATTTTCCTGGAAAAATTTCAGTGGGAAAACAAAACAGCCAACCCTCAGCAAAGGTAGCTTGGGAACAGCTACTCGGAAATCCTATGGTGGTAGAGAAGAACTCACAGTATCTCTTTCAGGTATTTTTCTATTCTTTGTCTCATTCAGGCTGATATTTTCAATCATCAAACAGTGATTTGCAAAGAGGTCTTCAGAAAGGAGCGTTACCGTCGCCATTTTTCACAATGGCAGTCCCCGGGGCATAATTCCCTCTCTGACATCTGTCTTTTTGGAATTCCTTCTATTGAGAGTGAGTTTCTATACAATCATGCGGATGGAGGAGTGAGGCACTCCTAGTCTGTCTCAGGCAACTGATTCCTTGTCACTCCTAGTTTCTTCTTTATTTTTTTGAGAGAATTGAAAATGAGGTTTGGTGTGGCATCCAGCAGGGAGCAACATGCAATTCAATATATGAATTTTAGGTGAAGCCATGAAGCCATGAAGCTAGGGAGCCATTTTATTAGGTGAAACCACACAGATTATATACCTTTCTTACTGCAAATGTGGCAAGCTAAAAACCTGCTAATTGGTTACCCACACTGTTCACACCATATTGACTGGTTAGTAATTATAATGGGTTCTGATAAACCTATCTTATAGCTAAACATCCTTAGTTTACCTTTAATACCTAAAAGCATCCGCACAGCTGCTGTTTTTGACCATCTTGTTATGGTTGGTTCCTAACATGTTCTGTTACTCCCAAATACCTTCCCATAACTGCTTCTTGGTTTAGGGTGGCCTGTACCCCTATCAGCAAGGCCGCTGTGTTTTGAGAATGTGATTATTAGGATCCTCAGAGCATGAATAACTTTTCTTTTCTCATGGGAACAGAAGAATATTGTCAGGGCTTAAATCTTGGGAGAAGAGAGCTAGGCCACTAGCAGGCCTGCTGTCTTCCCTAACAGCTTGGGAGAAGCTATTGATACTCCTATTATTGCTGAAAAGGTGTCACCAAGCAGTGTGAGGATTTAGCAGTCTCCCTTCAATATTTTGATGGAAAAAACAGTAACACTTTCATTAAAATGCACTCATGTTTAAAGAGCATTTCTTTTATATACTGAATCAGGGAGGAAATGAAATAAGCTTTGCGTATGTGGCAACACTGAGGAAATTAAGAATCAGAGAGACTTAAATGACACGCAACAGCAGTTATTTGTGTGTGGAATATAAAACCAGGCAATTAAAACTACATATTGAGGCTGACTTACACCTTAAACATATGCTCAAGTTATTGCATCTGAGAGGAAGCGCACATTTTAAGGTACCTTGCAGCAGCGCACAGCCGACTGTGTAAGAAAATCCAGCAGAAATAAAGAAGAAAGCACACCATGGATGGTACATTAAACTGTTTTCATTGTGGGGAAAGAATCACAATGAAATGATTTCCAGTTCAAGAATAAACTGTAAAAGCATCAGTAAACTAGAACATGCATAGAATATATAAAGGTCAATGAAAAACAAAGTAACTGCCATGAAATTAATTTGGAATCCAGATGGTAAGAGGATGGGGCTCACCAGGACTGCCGTGGTATCTCCACAGCATTTGAATTTGAGAGAGAAAATAAAAGTCAGGTTTATTTACATGTGGAAGGAACAAGATTTGAAATGTAGCTCAGTAAAGCATCTGTTGTTCCTCTAATTTCACAGCAGGAATATTAGAGACTACTTAAATAGATGAAGTTGCAGGAAATTTAATTACCACTAAAGATTGACACGGGAATTCATTGCTTCTGGAGTTACTGCAGTTGAAGCGATGATGGTATGTGATATCCCTGGGCTTTAAAGAGGAAGTATATGCAGTAACTGGTTGGAAACAAATGAGAAATTGACAAAGTGTACACATCTGCAGATTTAAGAAAGGATGAGATTTATCCTAGGACAGAAATCATCTAAACATTTGAGAAAAGCAGCTGATGCCTCTTATGGTGATACCACAACCATAAACTGCAGGAAGACAAAGATGTAATTTATGTTATAAACTTGTCTGATACCTTTTCCAAAAATACACCAAAAGGGAAAAACAACTGGAGCATTCCAAGAGTTCTGCAATACTACTGACGGTTACATCCAGCTAACAGCAAACAGCACAGCTAGTACCGACAGCGAAGGGGGCCCCTCCATATCAGTGTTGGCCTCAACATTACCAGTTACCCACTAAAGAACAGTATCCATTGCACAGTTGAGAAGATGTTATTTGCCTCATCACTGCATTTTTGGCAAGTTCTTAAATTCACCCACAAAGATGGACTGAAGACAGTGCGTCAGTGATCTATATGATAGCAGTTGTAAGATTATTTTGATCTAATAGTGCACTGTCTACAGTAACTGTACCTTCTGAACAGCAGACATATACAAGCAGACACTATTAGGTATGCTGGCATGCAACATTATTTGAATAACAATAATCTCAAATCCAGAACTGAAGGACACCCAAAAAACTCCCTCATGGGCTTGGATATCATCACAGATCCTTAAGGAAAAATGAATGGATTTCACCATCTCATTCTAACAATAGATGTGTGCATAAATCACAGGGCAAAATCCATAAAGAATCCAAAGTGCAATTCAGTTGCAGTCTTTTCTGACATTAGTCAGCTCTTGAGAGGGTGTTTGGCCATTTTCTAATGGAACAGATTGGCACTGGAAATACTGGGTTGTCCTGGTTCCATCAAAACTTTCTACAGAAGCGTCAGCCGTGACCTGGCTGTGGCTACTGGCCAGAAATCCAACCAAGCTGGCTGCTTACTGTAGCTCAGCTGACTGGCTATCTAGCTCCCTGGAAATATGCCGACTGCTCAGTTGGTTTTTTGGCTCCCCAGGCTCATCAGCTGGCAAAGAAATAGATTGTTTCATTTTTGCCAGAAAGTCTGCAGAGCCAAAGTGTTTTGTTCTAGTGCTCGATGAAACAAAATATTGACAAGCTGGAATTTCCTGTAGAATAAAAATTTTGCTTCCTGGCCAGCTCCAGTTATTATTGTACACTCTTGTATAACATGGTGACGGCGTTATCGCATCCTCTAAGTAAACACAATGCACAGAAAGGATGTGAATCCAGAGAGCCTTCCAAGCCTCTGGATAAGAATCTCGTAGCATCTATGCAGTACAATGTGTCTTTTGATAAGGTTAGTTTGTGACGCCTTCCATTCTGCATTAAAAGGCTTATTGAGTTGGTTCTGAGAACTTGTTTGTCAGCAGGACACAACTGGGGGATGAATTCAGCACATCATCTATGGATTATGCCCTTCATGCATATTGTTTTGGAAGATGGCTTATAGAGGTTGCACATTGAAGTCCAGGGAAGGAAAAAACAGTAGTAGCTGCAACACAGTTGCATATATAAAGACTACTAGGTTTTCACAGCTGAAAAAAAGGAGTTAAAATAACCACAAACATGCAAATAAAAATGATTTGTAGCTGGAAACAACAGATCAGTGAAACATTCAGTGGAAATAAACCAGAAAATGTCATCACATTACACCATAATGCCATAGAGCCAACCCTTGTCAGAGACAAACACCATGGTCCAACCCAGGCCAAAGATGCATGACAGGATGAATAATGAAATTATGCACTCAAACGATGAGTTCCAGCTTTGTAGTCGGTAGGTGCATGTCACAGTTTTCAAGGAGACACTAAGCAGGGTCTAAATGGCAAAGCAAACCAACGTGTGGGTATGCATTTGGTGGCAGAACAAGCCCATTTAAGCTGTTTCCACTCTCGGCTGTCTCTGTGCTATCCCCAGTGCCACGCTGACACATTTATCGTGCCAGTGAATTGGATCAGCAAAAAAGGAAGGAAAGCAGGTTGTTTTCTAGTCATCTCAGTTCAATCTCATTTACTGCTTGATTTCACAAATGTTCACGCTGGCACAGCCCAGGAGCAGTGCAGACATGGAAGCAGGTAGCTGGGCTGGGGAGCAGAAGGGTATGTTATAAACAGATAAGCCACTAAAAGTCATTCATGAAATTATTACATTATGAGCTTTAGATTTTGGTTGGGGAAATAGTATCAAGCGTGGCAGATCCTTCCCAGCTTGCTGTGAGGGGATCGATGGAAAGGCTTACCCATGTTTTGAGACAAGAGGTGTATGCTATGTCTCCTGTTAAAGGCAGGAGTACAGACTATAAATTACCTACCTGTCTTTGAGAAGGCAATTGTTATTATTATTGTAGCTTACAGGGCATAATTTAAAGTCTTGTCTGAACTTAATAAAGCTTTAGTCAGAGAGGGACGTTTTTCAGATGTAGTATCATAAGAAAGCCCCACAGACACAGTCAGGCAACTGTGTAGTTTTCATGCAGAGAGAATCTAGAGTAAGGAAGTAGTAAGAAAGAGGGTGGAAAATGGCCATAAAGTCACAGACTGGTCCTTCATTGCCTTTTATAGAACTGGCATTCAATACCTTAGAGAGGTGACATACAAGTCAGCCTGAGATAATCTTTCAACAAGTTGCTCCAAGCCAGTGATCCTGAAAATATTAAGGTTACAAGACAGGTGCAGACAGCGACTCAGGATAGTTCCAGGGACATGACCATATTTCTAACAAAAAGATTCTAAAGGTGTGTATTTTTCATACCAGAAGAGCAGGTAGAAAACCATACTGGTGCATGGTCCTGCCCAGCCAGCTTTGGATGATGCTGGTTCACCTCTCCAGACCCAATCCGACCCCCATGGGGAAAACAACAGGCTCCAACTGGCCAGGCCCTGCCCTGAAAAATGTAAAAGTGAACAGGCCACAAAATACCAGAGGCCAGAAATCAATACTCTTTATTTTTTTCATCATTAATACAATGAACTGTTGGCTGACCAGCTGTTTCCTGTGCTTTAACATTGATGGTATTTAAAACAATTGTAAAAAGCGATAAATCACTACTTCAAAGTGACCCCTATATTTATTACTGTATAAAAAAATATGTATTTTTCTTCAGCAAACAAAGGCATGTTGTAGGTTATGTTTCATAGTTTCCTGATGAGTGTAAATCTTGATTTTTTTTTCAAGGTTTTGGCAGGGAGCCATAGGAACTCATTATTCTGAGTAGTCTAAGGGGAATTATGAAACAAAGGGAATAAAAGGCTTGAATTTATTTTTAAAGCATGCCTTCTCATGCTTATGTTGCTTCCAGTCTATTTTGTTTGGGAAATTAATTTTTTACTTACTCTAAGTCTTGATAAACAAAAAACCCAACAAAAGGCCCTTACGGAATATTTTGGGTTTCGAAAACTTATTTAGAAAGGAGTTGTCAAAAAGAGGTATTGTTTTGGTTAACCAAAGATGTACAAAACTGTTAGAATTTCTTAACTCCAATGACTGTGTATTTCCAAGCCAGGCTGGTCTCAGTGGACGCTGAAATGACGACTAACTTGAGTTAAATTTGATTCCATTATTAACTTATTTTCTCCCAATCCCATGAGGACCTGCAGTCCATGGGAATATGAGAAACCTTTAATTTGTCCCACTTAGCTGTGACATACTTTAGAACCCATAATCCTTTCTTTTATCTGCCTAGACTCTGCAAGGTTTATTGCACAGCTTATTAGCTTTTAGGGTAAATGAAAATGTAGTTTCTGTACCTCTTGGCAAAATGAATAAGTGAATATGTATGCTCTGACTTCTGAAGTGTTTGAAATTATTGCACAGTCCAGAAGCAGACTACGGTCAAGTAGTCAACAGAAAGAAAAGCCACAGTTTAAGTAAAACCAGAAGCTAGGCAGAAGCAGACATTATCTGGACACATAATGGAGAACCAGTAGCAAAAATTCTCATACCCTTTTTATAGGGCTCAGGTGGCACCCAGTAACATATAAGGAAGCCAGCGTAGGTTCTGTTTGTCCATCTTTCTCTGTAAAGTGAGCAGGTTTTTGGATTCCTCCAGTACTGAAAAAGCTACAAGGCTAACATCATTTTATCATTTTTATTTTCCTTCCCTACCCCTTGCCCAGCATAATTTTGGATTCTTACTGAACTCAGCTTTGTAGGCTCTTCCTTTTGTGTCTTCTGGAAGCTTTTGCAACCATGTGCCACCTTATCTGCTCTTGTAGTTACAGTAGGGCTGTGATACTGTTGTTCCTCCTCCTGAGCTTCACTCTCATACGCCTCATCCCAGAAAGACCTGCCTGGATTCTGTCTCTCTTTTGGGGAGGAACAGTCTCTTGCTTACAGTGTTAAGGCTATTCATCAGGTATGATTTGGCACACTTCACTCGTGTTCCTCGTGGTTGTTGGGTTAGTGTTTGAAGGAGCTACTGCTTGATGGAGTAATGCTGGGAAGCTACATCAGACCACAGTATATATGAGAACAGGAAGAAACCTCAGGCTCCAACAATACATAGGCTTATAAGCAGAAATCCATGGTAACTCATGAGGATTCAAAAATCACCTGTGTATTTGCTGGGGTAGCTGTAACACCTGATGTACAGGGGAATCTGGCAGCATCCAAGTTCAGAAAGGAGTAGGAAGGCCACAGGGCTTTTAGCCTTCCATCTGTGCCTCGTCTGACTAAAACCAGACTCTAACCTTGCTCAGCCAGCCAGCTGGCTGGAAGCAAACCTTACACGCGCCTTTCACGAGTAACCTGAAGGCAGGCCTCCAGCCCAGGCTGACCCACCAACGTCCCATGCCTGGGGGGGCAGAGCTCGGCACACCTCTTCCTCCCCGGGGCTTTGCAAAGGCCGTACCCACACAGAAAGTAAGTGCCAGGCTCCGCGCCTCACTCCGCATCTGCCGCGGGGCGAACCTGTGCCGCCGCAGGCTGCTGCGGAGCCCGGGACAGAGCGGGACGGGCTGCGGAGGCTCCCCGGTGGGTGTGCTGCAGGGAAGGGCCGGTTCCACCCAGCCTTCCTCCCCCTCCGCGGGAGCGCCTCGGCAGCCCTGACAGGGAGAGGCAGGCGGTCCCTGTCACGGCCAGGGCATAAGCCGGCCTTCGCTTCTGACAGGGGAGTACAGCGCACCAGGCGGGCCGAATAACGGCCGTAACTCCCTGACACAACGCCAGCCCCCATCGCTGCCAAGCGAGAGCAGAGACGGAGCGTTCCCTGCCGCCCCATCCCGGCCCTTCCGGGGCGGCCTCCCGTCCCCGCCAATGGGGGCGCCGCAGCACCCGCCGTGCGACGCCCTCCCGCCTCTGGAGGCGCGCGAGGCTGCGGAGGGGCGGGGTTGGTGAGAAGCGTCGCGAGAGCGGAGGCGCGCGGCGGGGGCGGGGCGAGAGGCGGAGGGGCGGAGCTGGGCCGGGCCGGCGAGGGGCGCAGCGGCGCGGCCGCGACGGGGGCGGTGGGGCCGGGTGCTCGCTCCGTCGCTCTGGGCGGTGAAATGGCTGCGGGTGTCGAGGAGTCAGTCAGGTACGGGCCGCCCGCTCTTCCCCCTCAACCACCTCCCGCTGTCCTGCTGCGGGAGGCGAGGGGCCCGCCGCTTCCGTCCCCGGGCAGGGCGGAGGGACCGCGCTGAGGGCGGGGCGCAGCCTGCCGGCCTGTCAGGCGAGGCTGGCTCCCACAGGTGGCCGGCTCCCTGGGGGGAGCGGAGGAGGGGCAGAGCATCCTCCGCCGCCGCCCTTCCCTGCGGGCAGGAGGCGCTGCTGGCGCCACCCCAGCGGGCTCCGTGTGGCCTGGGGCAGCGCATCTCCTGGCGGGCCCGGCGGGTCCTCCGCGGCGGCGCGCATACACCTGAGGGGAGGGCGCCGGTGAGGGGCGGGGGCCGCGCTGCGTGTGCGGGGCGCCCTTGTGCTGGAGCACGGCGGCGGGGACGGGATAGGAGGCGGGTAGCGCAGAGATTTGGCCGAGTTCCTCAGGGGATTGGAGGAGGGGGGGCGGGGGGGGGGGACGACAGCGCTCTCAATGTCCCTCTTTCCCTCCCGGGGTGCCCGCCGATGGCGTGGCGGCCTGCACCCGAGGCCTGCCGGTGGGGCGCCTCGGTGCGGGAGTCCGGTGACCCCCTGTGCTGGAACTGTGTGCGGTCCCGGCTGGAGACGGACTCGTGCTGGTCGCCGTGTGGCTGATAGACGGGAGGGTAAATAGGTTCGGCGTTGCAGCCTCGCGCGTTGCTTGGCTCGTGGCTGGTGCGCGCGGGTTAAATAAGTTTACTCCTTTCTTAACATTTCGCTTTTTAAAAGCGCCTCCTCCCCTTCCCCCTCCTTGCCTCCCTCCTTCCCTACCTCCCCGCGTCCTCTTCCCGGTTCCTCTCCTCCCCGAAGGGAAAAGGAACGGCGAGTATTGTTGGCTTTAACTTCTTGGCTCCTTTGAGGGGCTCGCTTTATGATCGCTGAAGCATCTTTCCCTGCATCCCGCCAGTATCCAAAGGCAGGGGGTGGGGGGCAGGAAGAGTTACGAACTGTCGATCCGCTGCTACAGCCTTATGAAGCCCTGAGATGTTGCCAGAGTGAGATAGGGAGGGGAAAGAAAAAAAAAACAAAACACCCCACGTTCTATTGTATCCGGGAAAGGTCAGTGGTACTAAAATCAATGCTAACACAGTATGTGTAATTTACCCATGTTACGCTTGGGAAGAGCCTTAAGGCGCTCTGCATTTGGAAGATGATTTCAGAAATGTACAGTTACCTTTTAGCTATAGATACTGCCAATGTGTAGTTAATTCTTGAGAAATTAATTGTTTTAAAATACTGTTGGCCCCATTTGTCCAGGTGAGTTTCTTGATCTGCAGGCAAGATGATTTTGTTGAGGCATGGTAATTGAATTATGCCCTTTTGGCTCATGCCTTGTAACTTGTTATCTTTCTGGGGTTCTGTTGGCAGAAGTATAGTGTGGGAAAGTCTTACTTGGTGTGAAAAAATAATAGGTATAAATCTAATAGATTAGATTACGGCCTCTTTCTGTTAATAATTTGGCATGATACCTCCAAAAAACAGCTCCTAAACAAACTTATTTTCTGGTGCAGTTCTCTAAAGGGGAGGTAATACAGTATGAGGAAGTGTTACTGCTTAGAAAATAATGTGCACGCCCTCCCTTCCCCCCAACATAATTGGTGGTTTAGTTGTATTATGTACGAAATGCACAACAAAAATAAAGGACAGAAGCTTAATTGCACAAAAGTCTAGACTAATGGATCTTTTTGTCAAGTAGTAATTTTTTTTCTCAAGCTGTATTTGAGAAAGCAGAGCCGGGGCTAGGGGTAAGGTAGGGGCAATGAGTTTTAGCCATGATGTACGCAGAGAGAATTCAAATTATATTGAAACTGGTGAAGCTTGGTATTCATGTCATGCCCCTGTGTAACAAAAACACAATGTAAAAACAGAACCAAACAAGGGAAAGAAAATTAATCTTTCATAATTATGATTAGTGCTGACCGACAGACCAGTCCTCCCCTTGCCCTTTTATTAGTGTGTACGTGCCTGTGGTAAAGATAACTTGTCAGTTCATAAAATGGAATCTTTCAGTAGCATTTTTCAAAACTGCCAACCTAGTTAGTGAAAGTGGTAAATCATTAGAAATGAGAACTAGGAACGGGATCTATTAGACCATTCTAGCTGCTTCTCTGTGTAAGTTTGTTCCATTTGTTTTTCAATAGCTGTTGTTTCGCTAACATTGCTGAAGAGTGCAATATTGCTTATAAGGTAGTTTACAATTTGATTTAATCTTTCTCAGTTCAGCAGTTGACTAGACCTGGCTTTTGTAAATCACCGTCAAAGTTCTTTTGGCTGCTTCAGGTCATTATGTTCAAACCACTTTAGCTTGAAAAGAAAGATGTCTCTTTCAGCAGTACTACAGCAAAAATACTTTCTTGAAACATAACCGCAGATGTACTGCTGTCCTCAGCTAGAGTCTTGTATTGGAAGTGTAATTTAATAAGAACATGTTACATATACTTCAGATCTATTGCCTACACGGTTCCAATTCCTCTTGTCTTTCTATGCATTTAACGTGGTTGTGCACATGTATGCATGTGCCTGTATAGCTATTTAAGATATTTACTCAGCACATTTGTGCTTTGCAGACAAGATACATTTTTTTGCTTTCTGTCAGCTAATGATTGTCAATACACATTGACTTCTAATAAATTTAGGCATAGCATGAATTTATAGAAAAAGATGAAATGCATGGCAGAGTTTATGCTGGGTTCCTTTGAGTGGATTTCACTATTTAGTTTTGTTCCTTGCTTCCGTTCATTGGAAAAGCTCAATGCTTACTTATTACATGGTCTGATGGCAAAGGTGTTTTTCACATGTCACTGGAAAAAGGGATTTAAGGTGGTCCAACTTGCTAGAAAGTTAGAGATGGTTAAACGTAGTGTGGGTATTCATCAGTTTATTCACTTGAACATCGTTTGAGGATTTTTGGGTTTTTTGCGACTTCTGATAGTTATACAGGAACAGAAGAGTCCAATTCCACTTACATCTGATAGTTCTGCCATTTATTACCCTCTTTTTTTTTAGTTTGCAGTAGGAGGAAATTAAATTTAATAATCAAATACAATAAGCAGAAGTAAAAATAATTTTAAACGGTAGCTTTTATTCACACAAGGCATGAGTGATTTCTAGGCTGTTTTGTTTGTCAGTGCTTTCACTTCCTTTCCAGTTTAAAGTTTTGGTATTTCTCAGATGATTGGACAGCTGCTTTTATGAAAACAGATAATTGTTTTATTTATTAAAATGAGCACTTTCCAGTTTTGTTGCGTTGTTGGACAAGTGGAGCCCTTCAGATTTCTCTGAAACTGATGATAGACAGCTGAGATGTGATGAGTGGTAGAGAGAACCTGTATGATTCAAGTACTGAAGGACAGGATGCAGGCAAGACAAAATGGTTATGGTGTTACATTGATAAAACAGTATAGCTTCTGTCCAGCACAGTCTTTGTACTGTGATTTACAAGACTGTTGATTTAATGAGGTAGGTGATACCTCAGGTTGCTCTGTGTTGATGCCCAGGTCTCTAGAGTTTATTAGCTGATTCTGCTGCAAAATACTTAGTGTACTGCCTGAAGGCAGTGTTAACTGTCACCTGCTGTACCTGAGTAAATGCTGTGGGACCCAATGTGGTTATAAAGTCATCTCCATGGCTTTGCTATGCTGGGCTTTTGCTGCACGGAGAGATCAGTCCACAAATGTGGAGCTCAAGTAATTCAGTTGATGCTGCATGAGAAACCAGCTTTTCCCATAGATGACTCCTTCTAAGAGTATTTCCCTGATATGATTAGATTAACAATGGATTTGCCATTTAAGGTAGAGTGATAGGGACAAGTGAGGTGGGTTTTTTTCCCTTTTTTTATTTAATACAAGAGTCTCTACAGAAGCATTGTTGTGGGGTTGGTTTTTTTTTAATCTTTCATCCACAGAAGCTTGCTATGATTTGAGCTTTGTATTTGTATCTTTCGTATTTATATAGAAGTCACATAATTGGTGTAACATGTACCTAGCTGGTTTTTGTTACTGTATTAATTTTCTAAACTTCAGGCATGCAGGGAAATAGCGATGCTGTGCTCCAGATATTAGAATGTTCCAGGTCATTTACATAAGTCCAACTCTTCTGCTAAGATTATAGCAAGTTCATCTTTATGAATGAAACCAGAAATCAAGGTGGAATGTGAATAGATGTACCTAATAATTTCTTCCTATTGTATCCTTGAGCAGGTTTTACTTTTATAGGTGCTGGGGGTGGGGAAGATGAAGAACACAATTGCTTGATGCCACTGCTCATTTAAATTATATGTATTCAAGAACAAGCCCATATAAAAAGATTTCTTTGCCATATAAAAGTTAAATATCTACTTGAGATGAGATTGAGGAAACCAAGCTGGTCAGTTGTGCTAAGGAAGCCTGCAGTCTTAGTGGGTGTTTTTTTTAATTATTATTTTTCGGTCATTTTTATGTATGTTTGCTCCTTACCTGGTTTATTGCAGATAGTCTAGGAGTTCTTTTTCCTGGCTAAATTGTGTGGCCATGGATGAAGTACTAAAACTTGTGTAGAACTTTGAAGCCCAGCACTTGCTTTCTGTCTTAGTACCCTGTGTTTGATGCCTGTTTATGGGGATGTAGAGATGAACGAAACAGGTTATTCTGTTTCTTTTAATTGCTTCTCTGTAAACAGGGAAACTGGAAAAAAGCTTTTTTTGTTGTTATTGTTCTTGATAGAATTAGACTTTAAATCATTCAGTGTAGCTGACCGGAGCAGAAACTCTCCTGACCTAGTTTGATGAAGTAGGAGTGCTGGTAAATGCATCTTTGTTAGCCTGTGTTTTGCTAGCAGAGACAGGACTGCCTAGAGCAGTGCCAGAGAATGAGATTGTTGATACATGTTAGCCTAAACAGGAGTCACATGTGTGTGTCTGTAGTACTTAGAGTTGACAGAAATAAAAGGCCGGTTGGTTGAGTGGCTAATTAGCACATTTTACTCAGAAGGTTGTTTAAGGGTAGTTCCAGTGCATTGTATGGTACAGGCATCTGCTGTTAAACTTGAGTATCAGTGACAGTGAAATAATAGTTCATGTAATGTTCCTCCCTAGTCCCCTCTTCCCACCCAATGATGCATTGAAATCTAGTTAAATACTGTTGGAACTGTGAAGTGTGTGTTTTCAGTTTCATGCATCCTTTTAAAAATCCTCAAGGCAGTACTCTTTCAAAGGCAGCAATGTGGTGTCTAACCTTTCTTGGTTTTAAAATGCTTTTTAATTGTGTTTATTGCATCTTCTCTACTTGCATTTTGAAAAAGTATACAAACTAAATGGGGAAACCTGTAGTAATAAAGTATAATTGTGTTTTGTAGGTGTTTTTGAGCTGACTTCTTTCATTGAATTCTAAAATTGGTAAAACCATGGACATGTATGCCAGAGCTCAGGGCAATCGAACGAAGCCAAGACTATCTGTGAAAAAGGTAATTATCTGTATTTAAAAATTATTTCAGAGCTTTTCAATCTTTATTACAGCAGTCTCATAGTGCATCAAGGGAACTGGTAGATTTGGTTGGGTTTGGAGTTTTTTTGGATGAGTTTGGGTTTAGTTTTTTTGGTTTTTTTATGTATGTTTTAATTCAGGTTGTCTAACATTGCAAGGAGAATGGCCTTTGCTTTGGTATATTTAGCATAGTAACTGGGAGACAGTAATTTAAAAGAGTGCATGCTTTTGCCTTTTGTCTTTTCCTTTTGTTTTAACAGGATGAAATCATAATGTATTTACTACATTCTGCCTTGTTTATTGGAGTAGAATTTCTATGTTGGGCACAGATAAATGAAAACATAAATATGTAGTATTCATCAGAATCTGTTCCCTGAAGTCTGTGTTAGGATTTACCCCGATAGCTTTATCTTAGATCTCGGTTTCTTGACTGGTTTATCCTTGTGTTTACATGTACTTCTAGGAACTGTTTTGGTGAAAAGTAAAATGTTTAGCACTTTTGTAAGATGCTAGTGTGTTTTTTGTATTGTTTTTTTAAAACAGTATTTATACTTTATCTTTGACAGCGTAAGTGCTTTTCCTCACATTTTCTTGCAACTTCTGTAAGCACTTACTCAAATGAAAGTTGCAATTTATCCTGAAGGGACAAGTTTATTTATCCAGTCATAATCTGAAGACAGATGAGTATTTTTCTAGGTCTTCCCTGGTTACTAATTAATTCTTTACTTATAAGTGCGTGCAATGCTTAAGAGGAGAAAATCATCAAGGAAGTATCTTGTTACATGAAAATGACATTATTTTGTTCCACAAGAAGATTTTTATTAAGAAAACAGTGTCTGTGGTATAGATCTTGTCGAAACTGCTTGAAGGCAAAGGTAAATGTTACGGGACTGTCAGGCAGGTAGTCAGGTGTTCCAGGTCCTGATGTGGAATGTTAACTGCCATACTTCAAGCAGTTTGTATTTATGGGTGTGATATTTTCCCTTTAAGATACACAGTAAAAAAACTTTTATTTTATTGGTTTATGAGAAATCTCCAGCAGAATAGGCATCTTTAACTACAGTTAAGTCATTTTGCATTCTTAACCTGAACACAAAGTGGATTTTAGCAGACCTTCTTAGTCTGCCCTTTACTTGCTTTTTGTCTTCAATTTAAAAACCAAACAAATCAATGTCACCACCCCCCTGCCCAGGTTTTCAGAGGTTCAGGTCGCCAAAACATCTTAATGACAGTGATCATGAGTCCCCACTCATTCTAATGGTTGCCTAAAATATTAGCTCTGTGGAATAGTTGCCATTGAACATTCTGGTCTGTGTGGTTCTAGGAACATGAATTTGATGTTTGGTTTGATTTGATGACATCTCTGGTGTCTTGCAGAATTCTGTATTTTCATACAGCCAGGCTTCAATATTTTGTTCTGTGGCTGCCACCTCTTGATGTTGCCCTCAACAGTGGCTACTTAGATTATAATGTGGAACTTCGGTTTTTTGTCAGAGAACCAGGCAGGAGGTGATCAGAATCACACTGTTTCATCTTCTGTTGACTCACATTTTGAGGTCTGATTCGTGTCCTTTTTCTAATACTTGACAGGAACTGTTGCGGTACTGTCTCTTAAAAGTCAGTGCATAGTTGTGGTATGTGCATTTAACTCCTCAGTTTACATTTTTACTTTATCATAGAATCACAGACTGGTTTGAATTGGAAAGTGCCTTAAAGACCATTTCGTTCCAACTACCCACCAAGGGCAGGGACGCCCTCCACTAAACCAGGTTGCCCAAAGCCCCCATCCAACCTGGCCTTGAATGCTGCCAGGGAGGGGGCAGCCACAGCTTCTCTGAGCAGCCTGTACCAGGGCCTCACCACGCTCACAGTAACGAGTTTCATCCTAATGTCTAATCTTAATCTGCCCTCCTTCAGTTTAAATCCATTATCCCTTGTACTATGACTACTTGCCCTTGTAAACAGTCCTTCTCTGTCTTCCTGTCCTCCAGGTATTGGAAGGCTTCTATAAAGTCACCCAAGGTGGTCTTCTCTAAGCTGAACAAGCCAATATGTCTCGGCCTGTCTTAACAGGAGAGGTACTCTAGCCCTCAGGTCATCTTCATGTCCCTCCTCTGGACTCTCTCCAACTTCTCCAGTCCTTTCGTGTACTGGGGACCCTAGAGCTGGAAGCAGTACTCCAGGTGGGGTCTTGGGAGGTCAGAGTAGAAGGGCAAAATATCACCTCTTTTGACCTGCTGGTCACACTGTTTTTTGATGCAGCCCAGGGTATGGTTGGTTTTCTGGGCTGCAAGTGCACATTGCTAAGTTTTGTTGAGTTTCTCATCTGCCAAGAGATGACCCCCAAGTCCTTTTCCACAGGGCTGCCTTCAACCTGTTCTCCACCCAGCCTGTAGCTGTGCTTGGGAATGCACTGACCCATGTGCAGGACCTTGCACTTGGCCTTTATGAATTTTGTGCATTTCACATAAGCCCACCTCTCAAGCCTGTTGAGGTGTCTCTGGATGGCATCTCTTCTCTCCAGTTTGTTGACCACACCACGCAGCTGAGTTTCCTTGGCATGGTATCTGAGGGTGCACTTGATTCCACTGTATGTATTGCTGGCAAAGATGTTGAGCCATGCTGGTCCCAGTATCAGTGATCCCTGAGGAACACCACTTGTCACTGATCTTCACTTAGATATCGAGCCATTGACCACAACTCTTTGAGCGTGACCAGCATGTGCTCTTCCCTTACCCACCAATGCTGTAACTTTATCATAGAATGCCACCAAATTTGTTGGGCATGATTTGCATTTAGTGACACCATCTTGGCTGTCACAAATCACCTCCTTATTTCCCATGTCCCTGAGCATAGTTTCCAGGAGGATCTGCTCTGTGATCTTGCCAGGCACAGGAGTGAGACTGACCAGTCTGCAGTTCCCTGTGTCTTCCTTTTTTCTCTTTTTAAAAATGGGGGTTATCTTCCTCCTTTTACAGTTGGTGGGAATTTCACTGAACTGGCATGACTTCCTGAATATGATGAAGGATGTCTTAACCACTTCATCTACCAGTTCCCTCAGGAACTACAGGTGCATCTCATCAGGTCCCATGGGTCTGTGCACCTTCAAGTTTCTTAGATGTTCTTGAAACTGATCTTCCTACAGTGGGTGATTTTTTTAAAATTCCCCCCCCTCCCCCCCTTCCAAATTGTCCCAGTCCCTGTCTTTGCTTTCTGCAGCTTGGGTGGTGTGGCTGGAGCCCTTGATAGTGAAGTCAGGCAAAACTTCCTGGATTACCTCAGCCTTTGGTTACCAGGTTTCCTGTTTCCTTCTGGAGGGTGCCCACATTTTCCCTAGTCTTCCTTTTATCACTGGCATACCTATAGAAGCTTATCTTGCCCTTGATGTCCCTGGCCAGATGCAATTCTATCAGGGCTTTAGCTTTTCTAACCTGATCCCTTGCTGCTTGGACAGTTTCCCTGTGCTCTTCCCAGGCTACCTGACCTTGCTTCCACACTTGGTAGCCTTCCTTTTTGTGAGATATCCCAGGAGCTCCTTGTTCATCCACTTGAGCTAGAGGTATGACAAAGACTTTCATTGCTCAGGTCTGTCTTCCTCTACACACATTTGAGGGTATTTGTGTTTTTCACCTAGTACAACTTAGCAGGCTCTAAATCTTATTAATTCAGCAGCAGATTTATACCTGTTTGTTCATGGATGTCATTATTCGGCAGCTTTTTTGGTTCTTGTTTGCTGATGTTCACCCTCATGATGTTTTAACAGTTGATCTGTCCTCTGTTAGCCTTGTTTTTTGTGAAACTCTATAAACTAAGGCTTTAGTCTGCTTTTGTATGAAAGCTTCTGCATTTCAGTGATTATCCTTCATAGTCCTACTTTCTGTGCTTGTTGTGAGTTAATCTTCTTTTTACATGTGGATGATACTGTGTGTGCAATTACACAGGGTGTCCTTCTCGGTGACCCTGACGCCAGTCCTTTCACTGAAGGATGCGTAGTAGGGTCGCATTTGCTATTTTCAGTGTTGTATCATATTGACTGTTCATTGCTATAGCACAGTCAAGAACTCAAGTTAGGTCTTTTATTCCCCAGCCTGTGAATTCTTAGTTCTGTTTTGAAGCTTGCTTTTAGTTTCCAAGGACTTGACTTTATACTTCATACGGCTGCATTTTAAAATGCTTTCACCTTGAACAAGTACTTCCTGCGGGATATGGTAGTCTTCCTCTTAACTGAGGACACCTCCTTACTTTGAATTATCAGAAATGTCATCTGCATATTTACTTTTTTTTCCTCCATTATTAAGCTTATTGATGATGATGATGATGACTGACTTCAGCCTCAAGGTAAATTTTGAGACAGTTGGTTACTGGGTTACTGACCTACATATACTATATCCTCAAAAGAACCCTTTTGCTAACTCCATTCAGTCAAATTCCTCTTTTCCAGAAGCAGTCCTTTTTAATAAACTCTTTTTCTGGTTTTGTTAAGTCTTCATATGTTTCAGTGTAAACAATCTCTGGAAGTCCAGGCAGATGAGATCATTTCTCTTCTGTATTGTGTCTGTATTGTGCCTGTTAATTTCCATATCTTCATTCTTTCCATGTTTTGAACTCTCCTATTTGCTAATACGATCTTAAAAACACACATCACTTTCTCCTTCATCTTAAATATATGGTTATTTTATTTCTTTAGTTATGCTGTGCCACCAGACCTATGTATACAGTGTTTTATGCTGGTTCTTCCAGACTTAGAGGAGATATTTTATCCAGTTGCTGTGTCTTTCTTCTTCTCTCACTGCAAGTTTGTATTTGCCAAAATCCTAATTTTTCCTTCAATTCAACAAGAGCAGTTGCTTGAGAAGTGTAGGCAGGACCCTGAATTTCAGGAAAGCCAACTTCTAGCTCTTCAAGGAGTTAGCGAGTAGGACCCCCTGGGAAATGGCCCTTAAGGACAAAGAGGCAGATAGAGCTGGCAGGTCTTTAAGGACGCTTTCAACAGAGCGCAAGAGCTCCTGATCCCCAGGTGTAAGAAACTGAGCAAGGAAGGCAAGAAACCAACATGGCTGAGTCGAGACCTTCTGGTCAAATTAAAAGGCAAGATGGAACTACACAGGCAGCAGAAACCGGGACAGGTATCCTGGGAAAAGTGCAGGGATGTTGCCTGGTTGTGTAGGGATGAGGTCAGGAAGGCCGAGGTCTGGTTGAAGCTAAATTTGGCAGGGGATGTCAAGAAAGAGAAGAAGGGCTTCTACGCGTATATAAATCAGAAATGGAAGGTTAAAGAAAGTATACCCTCCTCTGATGATTGGCAATGGTGAACTGATGACAACAGATGGGGAAAAGGCTGAGGTTCTCAACAACTTTTTCGCCTCTTGTCTTCACTGGTGACCTCTCTCCTCACCGCTCTCAGGTTGATGGCCTGCAAGAAAGGAATCAGGGCGACTGAGTCACAGAATCACAGAATCATAGGGGTTGGAAGGGACCTTGAGAGATTATCGGTGTTAGGACAACCCCCGTTATCTATACAGGTTAGAAGATGATGTGCTAGAAAGCAGCCCTGAGGAAAAGGACATGGGAATACTTGTGGATAAACAGCTGGACACGAGCCACCAATGTGCATCTGCAGGCCAGAAGGCAAACTGCATCCTGGGCTTCATCAAAAAGAATGTGGCCAGCAGATTGAGAGAAGTGATTCTACCCCTCTGCTCTGGTGAGACCTCACCTGGAATACTGTGTCCAGCTTTGGAGCCCTCAGCACAAGAGGAACATGGACTTGTTGAAGCATATCCAGAGGAGGGCCACCTCTCCTACGGGGGTAGGCTGAGAGAATTGGGCTTGTTCAGCCTGGAGAAGAGAAGCCTCTGAGGGGACCTTTCAATACCTGAAAGGTGCCTATAATAAAGCTGGGGAAGAACTGTTCACAAGGGCATGTAGCAATAGGATGAGGGGTAATGGTTTTAAACTAGAAAAGGGGAGAATTTGGTTGGATATTAGGAAAAAGTTCTTCAATATGGGGCTGGGAGATCACTGGAACATGTTGCTCAGAGAGATGGTGGAGGCCCCATACCTGAAGGCATTCAAGGTCAGCCTTGATGAAGCGCTGAGCAACCTGATCTAGTGAAGATGTTCCTGCTTTACTGCAGGGCGGTTGGACTAGATGGGCTTTCAAGGTCCCTTCCAACCTTAGGCATTCTATGATTCTAACACTACACTGGTAGTTACCTGTCTTGCCTTTTCTTTTAGAATGTTACATTGGGAAAAGTTACTTGCTTTTAAGTAAGATATATGTAGAAATTTGTAGCCTTAGGAAACCTAACTACTGAGAACAGTGATAAGCTCTTCTCAAACTGGATCACTGTTGTTCTGCAGAAAATTAGGTGGGCACAATATATGACTCTTTTTTTTTTAATTGCTGTTTTGAGTGCTGTGACTGATGAAGTTATTGTAGAAGCTGAAAATGAGGCATTTCAACATGCTTGTTTGACTTCATTTCATACAAAAGTACTTAGTGAATGAAGGAATTACTGGGGGAGAGTCTTTGTGCAGTATTGGTATCGCAGCCATCTGTAAGATCCAGAGAACTGGAGGAAGCCGCTGTCAGCATGCTTTGGAAAGTACAAAGATGCAGTACTTAAGTGTAGAGGTAAATTGCAATTTAGTATGTGGGGACAAGGGAATAGATGAAAGTGGAAATAAGATGAATGGTTCATTAAAATGCATTTTAGGCAATTACCGGGTCCTGTGAAATAAATGAAAGTAGTTCAGCTGTGACTTCTCCATAAAAATGGCTGTTTTCACTGCTTTTGAGGAACTTGACGTTTCTATTTTGTTTTTGTCTAGGCGTTCTAGAAATGCCTTCTAAACTTGTATTGCCATGAGACAAGCATGGTGATGCTGGCCATGCTGTGATAGTTGGGCTCCCCATGTAGTAGTAGTTGATACTGATTTTTTTTCTACAGGATAGGGCTTGGGGGGAGATATTTTTTGAGGCTTAACTGTAATATGTAAGATTGCTTTTTACCATGAAGGGGTTGTTTTTGCTGTGGGAGTATCAGAAACATAAACCATTCTCTGACTAAATATGGCTATCTGGTGCTTCTTCCATTGTGGAAGAAGCTATGCAAATTTGAAATAATTTTTCATAAGTTGGACACACTGGTTTCTCACTTCATTATTAACAGTGCATTCACATAGAGAATAAATAGCTTGATTAACAATTTATAACTATATCATGATCTAATTTTTTTCTTAACCTTATGACTTGCTAGAAGAGATGACAATTTTTAAATAAAAGAGGTTACTAACTTCCTAAAGCAAGTGAGAGAGGATGTTGTCCTTTTTAAAAGCTGAGTGAACCAATTTTTTCTGTCTTGTTTTCTTTGACTTCAGAGTCCAGTGACAATAATTCTTTGTTCAGGCATGCTTTGTTGCACTGGAAGAAAGTCTTAGATTCTTAAGCCTTTTTTAGCCATCTGTTGGTGCTTGCGTGTATGTCATCATAAAGTGTAAATAGAAGAAATGTTACAAGAACTATTTGCATGAGAGTAAGTTACAGTTGTTTCATATTCTTCAAGGAATGGGAAAGAACAATGCATGAATTTTCTTGGAGGCTCTGTGTGTGTGTTTGTTCTCCTCTGACTTTTGAAGCTACCTCCATTACTTTTCTTGGCTAAATTTGCTTTTCATCCTTTTTAAGGAAAAGCTGATGGAAAAGTTCCATATACAGGCTTTGATGCAACAAATAGATGGGGCTTGGATTTCTTTTTTTACCTGTTTGATTTTATTTTTTTCCCAAATCTGCATGTTCTCACTTTTTTCCCTCCCTTTTTTTTGGTTTGTTTTGTTTGCATGCAGAATGGTCAACTTCTTTTGTAATAAAAATGTTGCTTGAAGAAAACAATTACCTGTTTCAGTCCCATGTCCTGAAGCAAATTTCCATTTCAGACCTGGTGATTTACATACAAAGTAATTTGAAATGATACTTAGAGTAGGGAAGCCTGTGGGGGGCAAGGGGTAGATGGATGGACCCTGTATCCAAAATTAGAAATGTTTGGGATTTTTTTTCCCTTATATTTTTTTTTCATTGTTTTTCAGAGTTTTGGTGAAGGTGTACTGCACTCCATGAAGTCACTGCTACACAGCAGAAAAGAGTTATGCAGCGTATCAGCAGAGGAATACCTGCATCGGGAAGAACAAGATAATTTTATGGAGGTTTGGCATAACCTGGCTGTTCATATGTATATACATTGTGCCTGTGCTAGAAATTGTTCAGCTTGAAGCAGTTTGGGAAGTTGCAGGATAGTAACTGCAAGTTGTAGGCTGTAAAATCTGTAACCCCTTATTGTAATTCTTTAATTAAGTTACTGTAATCTGGAAAAGAGCTGTGTCATTTCAAGGTGACACTGCTTTGTAGCATTTGTTAAACTTAGATAGATACACAATTCTGACAGCATTATCTAACTGGGTATACTAGGTTTGTGAGTACTTGTGTGATCCAGGTTGTATGGATGGTATTCTAACAAAGTAGCAGAACCTTCTGAACCAGGTCTGAAGATGGAGGAATTGCTCTTGTTTGCCCTGTGCTCAGTGCTAAAAGCTGAAGGCTCAGCACTGCAGATTTGGCCTTTTTTACATTCATACAGATAGGAGGCTAGAAGCTAGGCAAAGGCTGGGTAGTAGTAGATCTGGACAGAATGCAGGGCTGCCTAGGTAAATTTCAAGTTCTGAGGAGGAATGACTCGAGCTGTCTGAGTTACAAGTTTCTCAAAAATTTTTTACTGAGAGAGTTGTCAGGGCCTGGAACAGGCTGCCCAGGGAGGTGCTTGAGTCACCATCCCTGGATGTGTTTAAAAAAAGGGTAGATGTGGTACTTAGGGATATGGTTTAGCATAGGATGGGAACGGTTGGACTTGATGATCTTAAAGGTCTTTTCCAACCTTGTGATTCTGTGATTCTCCAAAGGGAAAAGAAAAAAGTGAGAAGCACTGTCTAGTATCTGTATTAAGTGTTTTAGAAGACTACTGACTAGTAGTTGACAGGCCTGAGGAGCTTAGAGAAGGAGAGGGTGACCTGAACTGACCAGGCAGAGGAGCTGAGATAAGAGGAAATGGAGCAAAAAAGACTCAGGAGGTGGTTAGGGAAGACTGATAATTGGATAAGGACTTCCATGAGGAATAGAAGAGGCAGACTGCTTGACTAGCAGGGATGAATTAGGATTGCCTGCCTGTTACCAGGGTTTTTGTGACTGGATGGATGTTGAGACTGTGACTGTGTGAAATGTTTGGGGAGCAAACAAAAAGCTGAATTTGTGAAAAGTAAAAAGCTGTGACAGATGAGATTTAAGGAAGAAGAGTTCAGCAGTGGATTGTGGCCAAGAAAGCTAATGACATCCTGGGATGCATCAAGAAAAGTGTAGCCAGCAGATTGAGGGAGGTTCTCCTCCCCCTCTACTCTGCACTGGTGAGGTCTCATCTGGAATATTTTGTCCAGTTTTGGGCTCCCTGGTTCAAGAAGGACAGCGAGAGGGTGCAAAAAAGGACTGCAAAGATGATGAAGGAACTAGAACATCTCTCTTAGGAAGAGAGGCTGAGAGACTTGGGACTTTTTAGCCTAGAGTAGATGCTTATAGATACTTGAGGGATGGGGATCAGGAGGATAGGGTCAGTCTTTTTTCAGTAGTGGAAGTTCCACCTAAACATGAAGAGAAACTTTACTGTGAGGGTGGCAGAGCACTGGAACAGGCTGCCTGGAGATGCTGTGGAGTCTCCATCTATGGAGATATTAAAAAACCCCTGTCTGGAGACTGACCTGTGCAGCCTCCTCTACTTGATCCTGCTCTGGCAGGGGTTTGGACTGGGTGACCTCTAGAGATCCCTTCCAACTTCTGCTGCTCTGTGATTCTGTAGTGAGTGGGCAAAAGCTTGTCTCAGTCTATTCAGACAGGCTGTGCTCTAGAATCTATGACACCTCTCAAACTTTGCCCTTCCTCTCACCCTTTTTTTTTCTTGTAGCAAATAGCTGGCAGTGTTTTATGTACCTGTAGTGATGGTCCCTATGGAGCAGAATCGCTGACTATCTTTAGTTACCTTATTAGCTCAAGCAATTAAGAGCCCTCTGGTTGAATGTAAGAGGGTTAATGTACTGCCACAGAACCAGTGGGTTTTCTTATAAAAATGAGACACACACATACAGAGTGATGCTAAAAGAAGATTGTTAGGATTGTAAAGATAATTACTTATGAAAACTAAATTTAGGTTTCCTGTACCATCTTAATTCATTTCCACTGTACCCATGGATTATGATAACCTTCAAGTTATCAGTTATAACCTTCAAGTTGCAGCCCCCTGCACTATTTTCAGTTTAAAGAAAGGGCTTGTGTTACTGACTACTGGCCTTTCTATCTCCCTGGCCTACTCTCTAACAACTTTTGAACTGACATACTAATTTCAGACATGTTTGAAGTCTTAAGAAGTGATTATTTTTCTGTGAAAACTGGCCTTTGGATGCAGTGAAGAAATCCAAATTAGTGTTCTTGCTGAGGCAAAACCAGGCATTCTCAGCAGTGGTGTGGTCTCTTTGACTGCAGTCTGCTGGCCCATCAATGTACCTGTGGACTAGTTGGCCTTCATCTGATGCTACGACTCCTGCGTACTGGGCTATCTCACATGATGGGTTATCCCACAGCAGGAGGAAAGGATTGGAATCATTATCTTGAGGAAGAGGAAGGGGCATGCAAGAAGACAAAAGAGAAACACTTAGTTAAAAAACCCCCAAAGAACCTACCAAAAGATACCCAACAGCAACAAACCTTTAAATTGTTTGCTGTTTTGCTGCTTCTGCAGAGGAATTTGGTTCATATCATAGTAGGTACTGTTTGGGTAAAACAATGCAGAAGCTGAAAGGTGTCTTGCAGATGTTGTACATATAAAAGTTTTAGGAGTTGAAGAAAAGTAGTTGGAGTTGAGGGTACATTGCTTAAACAGGGCTGTTTCATAGTTGACACAGTGAATATGTGCTGGAGACCTGTAATTTTTCTGGAGCTATTTGGAATGCTACTGCAACGCATTGATTGTTTTATAATTTTGTCATAACTGAAATAAGCATAAGTAGATGTAAACAGGAATATCTTTACCTGTAGGCACAGTGGATTCACAACATGAGAAATGAAGAGGGCACCAATTTTCTTTTAAAATGAAATAATATTAAAATATTAAAGTTTGGGGGTTTATTTTGGTCACTCAATGACAGAACATGAGTTCAAAACAGAATTGTTTTTCAGCCATTTTGTTTTCTAGATTTGTCCTTTTTAGATTCTGTGTAAGCATGAGCAAGTTGCTGAACCAGTTAATAAGAAGTGATTACAAGCAATGTGATGGTTCTGAAGTTTAAAAAGAGTGCAAAACCAACTTACAGTAAGAGATAGTAGCTGCTATGAATTTAACATGAGCTGCAACTTCAAGACATAACATTTAGTCTATTGCATAGTGCTCTGAAGTAATTGAATCCAAGCCATATCAAGCTGAAATCCAAACATCAGTGGAAGTATTTAATCTTTGTGTTCTCTTTTATATCTACAAGATGGAGGCAAAATTTATTTTCTTACAACTTTGTTTGGAAAATGAATGCTTTGGGATTTTTTTTTTTGAGCATGCAGATGCATTGTTGATTTTGTCATCAGGAAAACACTAAATGAGAACTGAGGAAATCTGTCATTTGATACAAAGTTTGAGTAATGGATATAAAATAGATAGTGATCTGACACTGAAAATTGGAGGTAAGAAAAAATTCTGACTCTTTGGTCCGTTTGTGTTTAATGATACAAGACACATATATTCTCTCTCTCATCAGTCTATATAATAAAATATTTCCCCTGTCCACAGGCACAAAATCCTGGGGCAGAACTGGCATTCTGACATATTCCAGGTCACTGAGTCTGACAAGGCTTCTTTTGAGGCTGAATTTTTTAATTGTTTAGGGATTTTATCTACTTGAATATTGCATGGAAGCATGTGGCTTAAGTAATCTGTTGTAGTGTTTTGGCCTTAGACCAATCAATTTACATGTTAAATTGTATAATGTGTCAGAATTACGCTCTCTTCAGTATATCCAAATGCATCACAGTTAGTTAGCATGGGCAGATTTCAGACTGGAATTGAGCATTGGATATATGTCCAGCTTGAAGAAAGGACACGTGAGCACTGATCTCTGCAAAATCACGCTTATTTTAACAGATGCAGTGAGACTTAAGTGTATTGTTCAATGTGTACCAGCCAAAATGCCCCTTGAAGAAATTTTCCTGCAGTGAGTTTTTAATGTTGTATATGCTTTTTTACTTCAGTGTGAGATTTCACATGTCAAATAGCACAGCAGTAGTACTCTTTATTTAAGACTATGTGCAAGCTATGCTGCTCTAAGGTACAGTTTTCATGGCAGTGTATTGAAGCTTTTTGGTAAAGCTTACTGATTTATTTTTTTTTAATTAACTCTCAAGTATCTGGAGAAAATGAAAAAGTTCTTTTTCTATACTTTAACGTGATCCTGTGTTTATTTTACAGATTACGTTTATAGGTTTTGCTGAAGAGATGGGTACTGCTCATTTGCAGGTACAGTATATATCTGTATTGGAGAATAATGTACTTCAACACTGCTGATTTCTTCTAAGTAACATGTAAATTTTTTAGATAGGAATTTTGGTCTTTGAGAAATAAAACTTGAAGTTTTGAATATCATTGAAAGCTTGAAGAGTAATTATTTTAATATGATCAAGAGCGTTTTGTATGTATTTAAAATACTGCATGGGCCAGTCTTTATACTGGAATGGTCTGGAAGAACTTTCTTAGATTGGGAACAGGTTAGACATTTATTTTTGTGTCTTGTTTTTTCGGAGGTGGATGGATGGGGTGTTTTGGTTAGGGTGTTTTGGTTACAAACCTCTCTGCGTTAGTATTTTGTTTTGTAACCTTCTCCTTAGTATAGTCATGCTTGTTAACATGGTGCAGTTGTTATCTGCAAAGCTAAAGCTTTACTGAATGGACCGCTAGCTGTGACTTGCTGGTGGGGGAAGCAGGAGTCGTTGCTGCAGTTATGCTTTAAGATGATATTCTGGAGAGCCAGATGAAGAAATGTTATCTTAAATGGAGAAGTGTAGCAAACTTGTGGGGGTGTGCCCTGCCGTTTTAAGAAGATAAGGATTTTATCTTCATATGCAATTTATATGTGAGTATAACCCAAAACATACATGTTTACAGAGCAACTCCACACATCTATCTACATCTTGGCAGACAGATACTGTTTTAATACTTTTCCGATTTTTAAAAATTAATACCAGAAATTCTCAATCCGTTTGTGTTCAGACTTGTATTAGTGTTGCTAATTAATCAAATGATAATAGTCCTAGACACTTCTCAAGTGTGGGTAAGAACTATTTGATTACCTAGAGTTAGATAAAATTTAGAGAAAACTGGGCTGAATATGTTTATGGAGACTTGCTAGTGTTTAAATTTTTTTGTTAAAATCACAAATCTTTCATAGGCCTTTTTGTATAAGGTAAATTAAAAGTTATCCAAGATCATACTTTTAAAAGTGTCTTTTTTTGTAATAGCGGGCTAAAGCCCCATTCCAATGAAGCACACTTAGAGTGTGTAGATATCCATTGAGCACAGTTACTAGATGAGTTCAGTCTTTGTAATCGCATACCTTGTAGGATGTGCAACTTCTTTTCAGTGCTTAAAATATTCTCCTTCATGACTCTTAAGCCCCTTCTGGCCCCTGAGAAACAGTGGAATTGCTTCTTTGGGTAGAGCAGTGAGCTAGAGATGCTTACACAAGCTTTACACCACAGTTCAGTAGAATAAGTGGGGGATGGAACAAGAAATAGAAGCAGCTTTAGCAAATCTAGCAGCTGTTACTATTGAGGGGGAATATGAGATCAAACCCATTATCACTTATGTTCTATTTTTTTCACTTTATATTCTCAATGTGTTTGTATATTTAAATCAGGAGCTGGCAGCTGTTTCCATAGAGCTCCCAGATGTTCTAAAATCACTCCAGTTGTGCAAACTAAAAGAAAACGAGGTTGTATTTCTAAGAGATGTAAAGAAAACCTTGGCAAAACCTTATGTCATGAAACATCAGGTAAACATTTTATATCTCTTAATTACAGAAGCATTATATTTGGCCTCATAAAGTTTAGTCATAGCACACCTTGTCTTGCTTGTGTTATTGGGCCATCTTAGCCACAGTAGTATCAGGTTTGTTATATTTCTGTGATTTAAAATGAATGCTAGAAAATGGTGCTTTCAAGTGCTGTATTAGCAGAAAGTATTTAACAAGCAGAAAGTATTTAAGCATTTAATTATGGTGCTGATCCCATACATCTGCTTGTCTATGGAACTTGTCAAGTTACCTTTCTCTGCCCTGCTCAGATACAGCTTTCATCCTCTGCAGACTTTCTTCTTTAGATGGAAGTGCCAAAAATTATCTGAATATCGGGTGTTCATAAAACTCAGTGGGTTCTTATTAAAAAATATTTGCAGTTCTAAAAGTTGGTAATGATATAATTTCCATTATTTTTATTTCCAATATTATTATATTGCTAGTTATATTATTTCCAGTTATAAATGTTGCTAAAGGAAACTGCTTAAAGCCCTACTGACTAATCATGCATGTTAAATCTAGTTATGTTACATGTAAGGTTAAAAATAACTTGAAGAAGAAAATAAATTAGGAAGTAGTATTCAGCATAAACATACTTCAAAATGCTGTCTTTCTCTATGGATTTTTACATGTGTTTTCTAAAATATTAAACTATTTAAAAGCTTTTGTACTACAGCCCTCATTTTTTTTATTGCAGTGATTTATTCAGAATACAGAATTTAAAAAAATGAGATATTTTTAACTGTCACAATACAAACTGCATTTGTTGTTTTCTTATCTTTAAAATATTTGTAAATTTTTTACTGTTCATAAAAACATATTGAAGAAGTCCTTTGTTACTTCTGATATCTGAAATCATTCCAAGGTTGTTATGTTTGTTTGCTTGTTGCTTTCTTTTTTTTTTTTTTTTTCAAGAATCAGCTTCCTGAGGTGTTTTGTGTGATGAGACTGTCTCCTTCATTCCCAAGGATCAAAGCTGATTATGTATTTACCTTGCTGAGCAAGTATACCACAGGCATAAGATATGCAGTGGAAATAAACTCGTCACAGAAACATCAGACAAACACATCCCATGGAGAAGATGATGACACTAATCAGTCAGTTTCTTCAATTGAGGATGATTTTGTCACAGCTTTTGAACACTTAGATGAAGATGAGCCTTCAAAGATACAAAGTGCTAGTAAGTTCTTGCATGCTGTTGCTTTGTAGCAATTATTATTTGAAATTTAGGCTGTTGGGTTTTCATGAGAAAGTAGATGTAAGTAAGTAGGGTTGGTTTGTGTTTTTTTTTTTTTTTACATTAATCCAGTTTTGTAAAGTGGTATTAGACAATTGACTTTTTTTTTTTTTGCTGTTATTTCACATTGGTTTATCTGTTCATAAACCAAAGATTCTAATCTCAGTGTCAGGTGTAGATCAGACAGAATCTTGTTCTATTTTATGTACTAAAAAATACGTGATTTTGTCACTGATTAGATTAGTATAATAGGATTTGAAAAAATGAAAGATTTCTTTCATCACGAAAGATCAGCTAGGATTTTGAAACAATAACAAACCCAGCAATTGCTGTCAGAATCTATCTCCAGTTTTCTGTAGTTCTGTGAAAAAACTTGGTTTTGAAGCAATCTTTTTTTTTTCTGCAGGTGCATGCAACTTTACTTCTCGAAAGCATCGAGATGCTGCTTCACAGACAATTCCTGCTCAGTGTTTAGAAGCTGTTGACTCAAAGGTCCTTGTGGGTTCTGCACGTCGAAAGTCATCTGCCAGATCTTCTACTTTGATTGATATTTTGGGACTTAAAGAACTGTCCTCTGTAAAAAATTCAGTTACAACCTCGATTTCTGATCCTTGGATACAAAGGAGTTTCTATAAGCCATATAATCCTTCTGATCAAGGTGTTAATTTTTTATGTAAAACACTGTTCTCCTCCTCTCCAGCTGAATCCTCTGAGTCAGATTGCTCCAGCCCAAGTCCCATCATTTTCTTAGATGAAGAAGGGTATCAAAAAAGCTTGAAGGCAAAGCTTCAGCTGCCAAAAATTCCAGTAGTGAAAGATGGTATTGAGGATTCGGACTCAGAAGTAAGTGAATTTTTTGATAGTTTTGATCAGTTTGATGAGCTGGAACAAGCCTTGGAAAACTCTTGTAAAGTCATTAGGGATCCCATCCTAGGGAATCCATCCCAGAAAAGGAGGACTGCCCATGAACAATTGTCTTCTGCAGGCGTTACAATGAATCCTCAGAAATTCAAGTTCGATCGTCCCACTCTCCCAGCCAACGTGAAGAAACCAACTCCTCGTAAGCCAGAATCACCGTACAGCAGCGTCTTTGATGTCCCGGATTCCCCTCGCCCGGTTAAAACACCGGGGGAAGAGAATGGAGGCTTGTTCAGCCCTATTAGATCATCAGCTTTCAGTCCGCTAGGGAGCTGTGGTTCTTCTGAATGCTTGTGTCGAATTAATCTTGGTGGCGATGGGACAGGTCAGAATCACCCTGATGCAGTTTTTAACAGTTACTCAGCATACGCTGACAGTGTTTCCTTTGAAATACTGGGCTCTGTTTTTCATTCTGAGCCCACGTCAGAACAAGTGTGTGCAGGAAGTGATTTACAACACAAAGGAATTGCTTTGGAAGAGAAAAAAGGTCGAGCTGCAGATCTCAAAATGAAAATTGGTAAGGAGCCAGATAAACAAGTAAAATCTAAACTTAAGTCATTAATGATTAGAGATAGCATTCAAAAATTTGCAACTGAATTAGTTGAAAAAAGTTTTGGCAGTGCATTTAAAGACCTCCAAAAAGGCGTTTCTTCATGCACCAACGCACTTTGTCATTTGGCTGCTAGGTTGACTTCTTCGGTCTTTCAGATGGCTTTTTATGAGATTGGAAGACGTAGAGCAATCTCCCTTAAGGAGCGTGCCATTAATGGGATAGCAAACTTTTTGGTGAGCGAAGCTATAACTGGTGCTCTGAAAGAACTGCGGCATGTAAAGAAACAAATCTTTACCAACACCGTCGCACGGTTCGCGGCAGACCTTGCTGAAGAACTTGTGTTTGAAGGAATCATGGAAGTATGCCAGTTCTCATATCCATCGACACCTACAGCTGCACAGCCTTCATCCTTTGATTACGAAGACAACGTGGTAAGATCCTATGCCAGAGATTTGTCTGAATCTGTCATTCAGGAGGCTTTTATTGAGCTATCTCAGGTTGATGTGACCTTCACAACACAAGCAGCCATTAGTATTTCCATGGACAACATTAAATATGTGAGCGCGGAAAGTATGTTAGAGTCAACACAGACTTCTACAGTTTTTCCTAATTTTAGTGATAGGGTAGCACTGAAGCCAATCCAAGACTCCAAGAAGGAATATACAGTACAGCAAGCTCTGTTTTGCACCTCTGGTGTTGTAAGTTCAATACCTGTGCCCTTAGCTGGAAGAGCTCTTTGTCAACACCAGGTTTCCTCCGATGCTCATAAAGCAAAAGTATCCAGTGCTCTGAATTCTGATGACAATACAAAAATACACAATGACCCCACTCAAACGTTTTTTGCATGCAGAAAGAGAGAGGAGGAAGTCGCCTCTTTCAGAAGTATATTCCTAACTTCAGAGCACAGTCAAAGTACTGAAAATACTCCATCATCACTCTTACAGAACCAAAATGACACCAAACAACCAAATAGCAGATCTGGAATGAACAGTAATTCAGAATTAACAAGCGGATTGAAAGGCATTAATACTTTCTCTGGAACTATGGTAGACATAATAGTAAATGAAGCTTATGAAGCCATATCCTCATCTAGAGTTACAAAAGCAGTAGAAGAGTATACAGACTTTTTAACAAGGAAAAAACCAGATCAAAAACCTCATGTGCAATGTATTGGTGAAGATTTCCCCAGGAATATGTTTGCAGATCACTTGGCCAAGTATGTCATAAAACAATCTGTGGATGAAAGTAGAACTGCATTATGCAACACTAGGGAGAATTTACCATGTAATGTGAGCTCACAGAGTTACACAGATACCAGCAGAAAAGAACAATGTGTGATAAAGAAGCAAGAGACTGAGAAACAAAGTAATGTTTCTGTGATTGTGGAGCAACAACAATTGCCTTTGAATAATTCAGGTAAATTTCTTCTTGCTCCAACTCATTCTGTGCAGTGTTTTTCAGAATCTAAAGACTGCTGGCAGGAACAAAAAGGACACAGGTTTTCTTCAAAATCACCACCACCTTGTTCCACTGTGACTTTTACTAGGCACGTTCTAGAGGACTTGGCTGACACAAGAAGCTGCTACAATAAGCCCTCAAAAAACCATGATGCTCAGAGAACATCATCAGGCCCATTGACTTACAGGCAGACTGATTGTTTTCTACATACAAATAGCTTTTCTTCAGTGATGTTTGGCAGTCAAGATACTTTGCAGATAGAAAGTAAATCAAGTCTCAAAGATGGAAATACCTGCATAATGCCTGACACACCCCCACCAACACCTTTAGTACCATGTCAAGGTAGTTCTGAAAGAAACCTAAGAAAACTATCTAAAAAACTCAAGGGAGAATTAGCAAAGGAATTTGCACCTGCAACACCACCTTCTACACCCTACAATCCGTCTGTTGCTGGCTTGTCTGAAACTGAACGCGACTCTTTGGAAAATGAGGAGTTTATGCTGAAACTCATGCGGTCGCTTTCTGAAGAAGTGGACAGCAGTGAGGATGAAGATCATTCTGAGATGCCTGTTGAGAAAGAGGAGTGTTCAGAAAAAACAATTCAGTATGCAGATTGCTTAGCTAGCCATATAATTTCAATAGCCACCGAAATGGCTGCTTCTCATTTAGATGGAAAAACAGACGAAGGAGAAGCTGAGAGGCAGATGGAGTTAGGTATGCAGAACAAAAGGTGTGGATATACTGCTTTTGTAAATATCCCAGAGGAGACGTGTAGTTCTTTATGGAATTATGCAGGTGATATGGCAGGAAAAGTCATCAGTGAGGCTAAGAAAATAGTGAGATCGAGGCAGTGTAAGCTGTTGAGGTTGAAGAGGGTTAACTGTCAGGTAGATTGCCTGTACCTGAGGAAAGGTGATAAGGATTACTGCACAAAGGAGCGGTGTGGCCCAGTGCGGGACCAGTGGCCGGGGGAGCGAGACCCCTCTGTGCTTTCTTTACCCCCAGGTTCAGGTGTGACAGGTTTGACTTCCAAATACCCCAGCTGTGAAAGTGTGACTGACGAATATGCAGATCATATTATTCGAGTGTTGAAGAGAGAAGGCGGGAATGCGGAGCTGTTAATGGATCAGTATGCTAGCAGGCTCGCCTACAGGTCTATCAAATCCGGCCTGCAGCAAGCTGCTAGGAAAAACAAATGGCGGTACAGCAGAAAGACGTTTCCTGGGCAGAACACGCAGGTGAATGGTAAGCTGGAGCTGATCAAAGCAGTGAATAAAGATGCACTACAGCAGATGAAAAGCGGCATTCATCGCTGTGAAGACCAGACCTATGACAGGAGCACACAGAGAGCAGAGTGCACAGAGTTGTTACATTTTTCAGAATCCCTCGCTCGCAGCATCACCTGCGACGTCAGGAAGAAATTGAAAGCGTCAGGACCGTGTTTGCCAAAGTCTCTGACAGATTCTTGTCTATATAAAAAGACTGAATTTGATGAAGTTGCAGGGGATGTTATTAAACCAAGATTTTCTAGCACATTTCTTCCTTTCTCCCCAGATCATAAACTGTATCATAGTACTGGCAGTTTAAATGAAAACGGCTACAGTGAAGGCATACTGCAAGCTATAGAAAAATATGCTAGGAAGGTAGCAGATGATACTCTAGAAATGAGTTTAGAGTCGGCTGTTCTCCATGTGGCTGAAAACAGAAAAAATGGGGATAGGCTGTCATATACTGAGAAGCTGTCTCCTTTTTCTGGAACTGTCTGTAGATGCTGCAGTATGAAGGAACATCGATACTGTACAGAAAGTACATCTCATCATCTAGCTGCACAAGAATCTTCCATTCCAGGGAGGCATTTTCTTCATCCTGCATTAGGTGGTGCCTGTCAAAAATCAAGAATGTTTCAGCTTGATATTCCTAAAATTCATGTTGATGTAGAACAGAAGACAGTGCTTTCTGACAAGGGGGCTGCTGCGACTGTAGAGAAAGCAGGAGAGCAGAGTTACACAAGTCTGACAGCTGACAGTGGTATTGGACAAGATGGAGTCAGTTTTGCTGAAAGCCTTACTACTGAAATAATGACATCAGCTATGACTAATATTGGTCAGGCAGTTAACATAAGGTAATACTAATTTTCTTTTTTTGTTGTTGTTGTTGAATTTTGTACCAGAAAAAAGAAGGATTGTTTATACAAGTATGTGTCCAGGATTGTTTTTTAAAGAAATATATGCTTTATGTTCTTAATGCTTTCTGTTTATTATTCTGGTGATATTTAAATGATTTTGAACTAGAAAAAGGAGTTTGTTTTTTTTTTTTTTTTGTTTTTTTTTACACCTCTGAGAGTTTGAAACCAAGGATTCTAGGTTCATCACCATGCCTATGTTCCATTAGGTGTCTGATAAGTGGAACTTAAAATGCTGCTGTTATTGCCTACAGTATAGTAGACCTTAGGGGTTTAGTTGATCTGTCACTGATGATGGGATCCAGGTTTGTTACCTACCTGCATTTCCTCATTCTGTGCTAAAAACCTAAAAGTAGATTATTTTTGCTTTGGTCAGTAGGACCAACAGCTGGTACTAGACAAGCTATCCATTGCTTTATAGTATGAAGGATTTATTCTGACTGTTGTGACAGTGGCCTCATTACAGGTAAAAAGAACCCTTTAAGAACAAAAGACCTTACTAAACCACCCTTTCGCTTATAGAATAGTAACATAGTAGACAAGGAACTGACTTTCAAAATCTTGTGATGTAATGGAGGCTCCTTTAATAGGTTTACAAATAGGAAATGCATGCCACTGTAACCTCCAGGCAAACAGCAACTGTTTCCTAAAACACTGTCCAGTGATCAAAGTGACTTGAAATCTCTTCTTCAGGTCCAAAAGCAATCTTCACCATGTTGGGTTTTTTTCCAATTTGTAGTAGTATTTATTTCCCTACTTGTTTTTGTGGGGGAATTCCTCACCGTAGCTAAAGGTTTCCTTTCCTGGTTTTTAGAGGGGCATCATGATGAATAGTAAAATGGATTTTTATATGTTCAGTGGCTAAAGGCCACAGTTGGGGTGGTGAATTAAATTTTTGAAGGTTTGATATGAAAACACATACCTACTAGCTTCTGCTCCCTAGAGTGGAAGTTTTTTGTTTCCTGTGAGATGGTAACTTTTGCAGAAAACTGTAAGATCTGTTTTATTATGGCCTTTCAATGAAAACATTCAACAAAAAATTCTAGCAGTAAGAGGTATATTGTGGTGCTCTGTGCAGCAGGGTTGAGTGACCAAAAAATAGCAATGCGATGACGTTTCCCTACAACTCTGTATCAAAGGTGACACTTCTTCTGAATCACTTATTAAAAAGTGTTATTAAAATTTTCTAGTTAGAATATGACAGCAATTAAATGCAGGGTTCAAAGAGAATACTGCTTTTTACTGTGATGAAGAGGTGATATTATGGTTTTAACACACAGAATTTATACATGTTTCTTACCTTGTCTTCTAATGTATGGTATGTAGTGCGTATGTTTCTTGAGAAGCTGCCTTGCATGGTGAAAAACACTGTTGCTAGTGCTGATATAATAGTAAATAAAAATGGAGGGAAATCACACTTGTGTTGCCCAAATGGGTGCAAGTTCAAACAGGTAAACTATTTATTCCAGACTATATTTGTCTGCACCAGATGGTGCTCACTGGAGCTGTGTGTTGCCAGTGATGCGGTTATGGTTGGTTTTTTAAATAGTGGATGTTACTGTGGCTGCTTCCTATGGTGGTAGTGGGATGGGCATTTTTCTTAAACTTTCTGATACTTCATCTGTATATAAAAAAATCACAGTTTGCCCCTGGAACATAGCTCATTACTGCACATTCTTGTATTGCAACTTTTTTATAAGGAGTTCAGACTTCTTCAGAGTTACCAAGTGGGATCTTTTTGCGTTACCTGCTTGATTGTTTTTGGGTAAAAAAAAATTATCTCCTGAGGAAAAAATTCTGTACAAGCCATGGATCACCACACTTTCTTGAAGCAGGAAGACAAATCTTTACCTACTTTTTTTCTTTTGTAAAAAAAGGAATCCTTAAATTTTAAACATCAGCATGTACTTAAGCACTTTGCCTACAATAGCAGACCCTCTAGCTGGTTGTACTGAAAGCAGGCAGGGGACACTAGCCAAACTGTTCTGTGGTGAACAAGTTAAAAAATGGCAAGTTTTCTGCTTGAAAAGTATACCTTGATATCCAGTCTGTAAGGCTACAATGCCTTCTATGCTTTATAGCAAATAAATATGAGAGAATTATTTGTGCTGCTCCCTTTACCTTCTAGTGAAAGAATTCCAAATAGTGATCCCTGACTGAAGCCTGTTGAAATTAGATTCATTTGGTTGCTTCATTTCTTGTGTTGAGAATAGGGTACAAATTAATGGATTCTTTTCTGTAGTTTGTTTGAGGGGTTGGTTTTTTTGTTTTGTTTTCTCCATTGGAATTTAATGTCTTTGGAATGATGTGAAATTGCTGCAAATGAACTAACCCAGGTTGGCACGAAATGCAGTGATGTTTTTGTCTTAAATTTTTGTTTAGCTCTGTTGGAAGAGAAGGCTTTCACTCTGTTGAATCTATTGTTAGCCAGCAGATGAGTCTTAGTATTGGTGATGATAGCACTGGGAGTTGGTCCAATCTAAGTTTTGAAGATGAACATCCTGATGAGAACAGCAGTTTTCTTCACCTCAGTGACAGGTAACTATGTTAGCTTAATTAAAATATGTTTCTTGACAAATAATTGATATCAGATGATTCTATCATGGGGGTGAGGAGATTATGTTGTCTCCAACACAAGGACACTTTATTTAAAATGGTTCTAATACAGTTTGTGTTTTCTGACAAAACATTGTTGCCCACAAGTGTTCATACTGTACACTCTGTAAAATATGTGTCATTGGTGTCAGGGAGTCACATCGAGTGACACTGTATGTGTATAACTTAAGTATTAGCAAAAGCTGTAGGTGTTCTGAAAACAACAGCCATGTATAAAATACATCTTGAAAGTCCTGTTTATAACTTCATCACCGAGAGTGTTGTATATAAAGTATTCTTCAAAAGTAGTAATGTGAGCTTAACTTGCATGAGGAGCTTTAACAACCATTTTTATCTGTTTGGGGAGTTAAATTTATAAGCTGTTCTGACTGATACTGGTGGAGTATTTCTGTACCACTGTGAGTTTACAGGTGTGTAATATTGGAACTTCACCTGTTCAGGGTTGTAGCTTTTTCCACAGAGCTTATCACTACTCTTTCCCTAGTTGGTTGATAATTAACAAAGATTAGAATGGGAATTTTTAAAATCTGCAGTGTTTCTGCCTGTTGCCATGGAAAATTATGTGCTCAACATAAAGGAATGAGTAAGTTCAGTTATTTGATTGATAGGCAATTTGTGTTACTGTAGTTAAGTTCAGTGTTTCTGATGAAGAATAGCAGAAATGGGGGAGGGTTTTTTTTCTTTTTAGCATCACTGAGTTAAAAGAAAATAGGGGAGATACACTCTCTTACTAATGTACCAAGAGCCTATTTGGTAGCAAAGGGAAACTGCTTACTGAGATACCTAGGATGTTTTTAATGTTTTGCTTAACTACATATTTTGATCAAACCAGTACTATAATTTATCACTTATACATTGCCTTAACGTTATTTTAATGAAACATCATTGTTTGTTGAATGAGTAAATATTGTTAGACTTGCATGATGAAATTCAGAGTATCAAGAATACTCCACATATTCATAGTTATAAATAGTGAATAAAATACAGGTTACTTAATGCTGGACAAAACCCCAAAAAAGATATAAAAAAATTCCAGGACCTGTAGTGCCCAGTAGTTGTTTATTTTCATTTACCTTTGTTTGGGGGATTTAAAGTAATTTCTATGACTCATAAGAAAATCTGTGGCTCATTAGAGGAGCAATGACCTACATTATTATATAATTCAGAGGCATAATTTGATATCAAGGTATTGGCAGAAGAAACTGGTGTGTAGTAACTGATCAACTACTTAACTAACTGTGGATTGGTAACAGCACATGGGTTGGTTTGTGTTGCTGAGGTTTGGCAGGTGGGGTTTATTGCCCTGAGTAAAAAGATGTGGAGTGGGGAAGACCTCTTGTAAGAAAACAAAATAACAGAATTTAGTAATAACGCCATTTGTGGAACTGCCTTAGCATCTTCTAAGGAAATTAAAGCAAAAAAAAAAAAAGCATGGCAGTGATGAGGATGTATTGCTTTTATCACTGTTTTATTAAACAGGAAGATGCCATTCAGTCATAGAGGGGGGCATTCATTATACTGTTGCAACAGTTGAAAGTTGGGGTGGGGGGAAAGTTTTCCCTTTTTGCCTTATGGTTCAGGGCCATCTGCTTAAAAAATTCTGTGCTGAATATATGTAAACCATGATTATGTGTAAGCATTTAAATGTACTATGAGGCAGCATTGCTCCCCTGGCAGCTATTTTGTAATGCAAGGGGCTTCCTTTTGTCTAAGAAGCTGTTGGCAGTGTTGCTTGTATCATCTTAGAGGTACTAGGTGTCATTAGACCAATTTGTTTGTGGTGGTGGTACAATTAAGTGAAATATTTAACATAAAGCAAGTATTTATACCCCCAGTATTTTCCAGGCCATTTTAAGTATTCAGTGGATATTGGTACTTGAAAGTCCTTTAGCTGATATTTTGGAAATTATCTTCATAATAATAAACCTAGAGCTTCCATTAATGGTAGGTGAAATTTCTTTGAACACAGAATTACAATCCCCAGAAAAGAACACAATACAAGCTACAGTGGTCCAGTTTAATTTGCTTTGCTTTACTTCAGGAAAAAAAGACTTTTTGTTGTTGTTGAAACAATAGGTGCCCTCTGCATCTCAGATAAGTATAAACATTTTCCTTCAGTACTTCACAGAGGATTAAACTATCTGTAAACAAGGGGGCAAAACAGCTTGGAGAGAATTATCTATGTAATATGAGATAGGGAGCCTGCTTTGGCAGGGGGGTTGGACCCGATGATCTCTCGAGGTCCCTTCCAACCCCTAAGATTCTGTGATTCTGTGATCAAAGCACGATCCCTGTAGTTCCATTTGAATGGAAATAGTTCTTTAGCTAACTTTTAAAGTTAGGCAGTAGAGTGCTTGTTATCTGCTTTACATGCCTAACATTAGTGACTTAAATTTAGAAATAGTCTTAACCTTTGTCTATAATTAATGTATAGGTATAGGCATAAATATAGGGTTTTCCAGGGGATGAATCAGAGCATCTGATTTAGGTTATAATTCAGAGCAGGAGCCTCTTTCCTTTGACTGTATGTGCACAATTTAGAATCTCAAAGCGGATGATCTGAGCTGTAGTTCCCATATATACGGTGTATGTGTAAAAGTGGAAAGCTTCTCTTGTAGCTCCTCTGCTGGCTCATGTTGAAGAGCTTTGTGAAGCATTATAGGAGCCTTTGATTATTGCTTGTTCTCTGGTTGCAGGACTTGATTTTCAAGGCTGTTACTTTGGCATAAGTAAATATATAAGATATAATATATAAGATAATATTACATATAAGTCTCATATGTTGCTATGCATTGTAATTACATGGTTAAATATAGGATTTTTTCAGACCAAGTTTGACATCTGTAAAATACATGAACCTCTTACCTGATCAGAAGAGTAGTATGCAGCAGGTCATTCTGTTAGGTTGCCAATACTTTTTTCTTTAGCCTGAGAACTGGGGCAGCTTTTACTTCTGTGTCATGCATATATAACATTCAGTGATGGAGGCAGTTTGAGTGCAAATTGTTGGTGTCAGTAGACTATGTTAAATGTTTTCTGTGTAGGTAATCCACACCGAATTTAATACTTCATGTGTACTGTGATAGTCTCACACAGTGGTTTGAGAAATATTAAGACCAAGTTTGAATTTTCTGTGCAAATCCAGTTGATTTCTTTAGAAACTTCTGTTCATTCATTTTCTTTTTTCATTTTGCATAATGAGGGAGCTGTTTGATTGTTCTATGCACATAAGCAACAACATACTGAATGAGGCAGCTACAACTTCCCCCCCTGCCTCTGCCTTGAGGTGTGTTTGTATTGCAGGTTTGCAAACTTGATGTTACTGTTTTAACATTAGGATCCAAGCAGACATAGTGGAAAGCAAAGGACACTGATAGGTGATGCTGCTATGGCAGACTCTTGAAAGAGATCAATGTCTCTCTCTGGAAATATTTCTTTCCACCATTTGTAGTTTTAAATTTTACTATTTGCTTTGAGTGGAATGAGTGGAAAAGAGCTTTAAAAGTCACACAAAACTTAGGTGAAGAAAACATCTTCTTTGCAGCAGTTGTTCTCTGGAATCGCTTTATAGCTTGTCATACCATCTATAGCAGACAATCTTGCTTTCTCAAAGAACGTTGGTTATCTTGAAATCCTCTTATTGGAAAGCTTCTGGACATGCTCTGGAAGAGGTATGAAGTTGGGAAACAGTTGTAATCATATGAGTTGCTCAGTCTTGCACATAAGCACAGGCTTAACAAACTCTGCTAATCATAATGCCTAAAGTGTACCCATATAAGGACTTCCTCAGTTTTTTTCAGTTTTTTGCATTGGCTTGAATGTAGTCATGGACTAAATGCAGTTTGTTTATGAACTGTGAGTGAAATAATCTTTTCAATAATGTTTTCTCCTATCTATAGACCCTGCTATTTTTACAAGATCACCTTGTAGATCAGCATTCAGAATTTAAAAAAAAATTGCTCTAAGAAGTCCTTCTTATCAGGCTGTTGAAGATCATTACTGGATTTTTGGGATGCGATGGAAGGATTTTATTTGTGCAGTTGTCTTCACAATGTATAATTTTATGAACTCTTAGCTAGTCCTTAAGCAAATATTATAGTTGTAACCCATATTCCTATGAGCAATGGTATTGAAATTGTTGAGCCTGTATAAACAGCAAGCAATGTGTTTGGACCCGAGGACAGAATTACTTCTAGCACTGATCTGTAAAATTAATGAGTGCAAATTAATACTTTCAGCTGTGTACTGAAACTTTCTAGTTTTGCATTATTGTGCACTTTGCTCCTCTGAAAAGCACTGACAATCATGTTTCTACTCTGTTGAGCAAACCTGTTTAGGAAGTTTCAGTGCTCTTGCATTAAATGTCTCGACAAAACAGCTCTGAGGAAAATGAAGGTTCTAGTTTGAGCTATTGTTCTTTTCTAGTTCAGCTGTGTTCTTTTCTTCTCCTGGCAGTAATGGTAACAGCAGTAGCTGGAGCAGTCTTGGTTTAGAAGGGGATATGTATGAGGAGAATTTATCCTTTCCAACATCAGACAGGTTGGTTGAGTTGAGAAATATAAACCAGATGGGTTCCTCATAATTAATGCATGAAATCATCATTTTGGAAAATAAAAATCTGGTGCATTTTTTACGCTGATACATTATTCACACTCTTCTCACTTAATCACAATATGATTTTTTCATTAATTAATCCATACTGAATGGTTAAATTTTGCTGTGCTAAACTGACGAATGTGTTCTGCTTGCAAAATGAAAGGTCCCTTTTGTGCATGTTTTTGCTTGCGGTTTTACAAATCTTTAGATTCACTTTTTCATGCAAACTAGAGCTTGCTTCCTACAGGATTTCTGTTTTTTCTTTTAGCTTGTGGAAACTTTCAAAATTGCTTGGTAATTGAATTTTCTATAGTACACTTACGACTTACAGCTTTGAATAACCTATAGCTGTTCATACCTGTGATATAAGATGGCTCAACCTTTTTGCATATGAAACAAAGCTGACCTGTTCTCCTTAGTTAAAATAATTGTTTTCTTCCTATTTTAAAATATCTTCATATTGCAGTCCTCCTTTTTAACACCCTTCTCTTGTTTCTCTCTTCTCCCTTTCTCTAAGAGCAAATCTTGTGACGTTCATGATAAATCTGTTTCCAACATGAAATGGTGTGAGAAGCAAAGCTTCTTTTCATCATCACTTCTAAATTCTTTTATGATCTTACTGTTCTTTAAACTTCATTACAGTCCTAGGATTGGCTACATTTATTGTACTAATGTTTTAATTTTATTTTCAAAATACAGTGATGGAACAGAAGATAAAGATGAGGACTCCAAGGATGCAGTAGAAGGTAATGTCAGTGCCAGCACATGCTACTTTTTTTGCCACCTATGCACTCTACATGAATTAGTTTTGTTAATTCTTTGCTTCTATAGTCTGCAAAACAAGGTGGTGACCCTGTTATCACTGTTCATCATAATGCCTGTCAGTCAAGTTTCAGAATATATTCTTAGAGCATTACCCTACATAACACCTCTTAATGCACTGAAATTTGCAGCCTTTGGGAGATGTTAATCTCTGCTTCTCCTACATTTACTTAACAGCATAGGGAAGTGAACTCTGACCAGCTTATTGAAAGTGTAAATGTACATGCATAGAATTAACTTCTTTGTAAAATATTTGATAAGGAGCCATGGAAATGCATCTGCATGGTTGTGTTTGAGATACTGAAGAAGTTATTCAAACTGGCCATTGAAGAAACTTCAATATGATACATTTGCTATAATCTCTTTCTTCTTAGTGAAATACAAAATGGGGTCTATCCAAAATCTTGTTATAGCTTTCTGGTTCATAAAAGATCTCTGCATTGGTTCCAGTTTGAAGTGCCAAGGGCTGTTAACTCAAATGAGAACATACTGAGCTTACAGTGTATGGGGCTGATTTAAAGATGACTTGATGTTAGAGCAAGTTGTGACAGAACTCTTCTCCATGTGGGGTGTATTCTGAAGATGAAATAAGCATCTCAAGAAACCTCTGCTACCCACTTACAGAGGATATTCAGCCAGGTTGCACATATTCAAATAGTCTTGATGTAAGCAGAAAGATGTTTGCTTGGGTTTTTTTTTCCCCCTTTAATTCCTTGAAAAATGTATGGAAATGAACCACATCTGTGGTGGTTTAACTGTGGCTGGTGGCTACATGCCAACCAAAGCTGCTCTACCAGTGGCCTCCTCAGCTGGGCAGGAGATAAAATACATAATGAAAGGCTAAAGATTGAGATAAGAACAGGGAGAAATCATTCAGTGATAACTCTCACTGGCAAAACAGACTCAACAAGGAATTATTAACTAATTATTACCAAATCAAAACAGAGTAGGACAATGAGGAAAACAAATCTTAAAACACCTCCTACCACCCCTTCCTTCTTCCTGGGCTCAACTGTATTCCTGATTTCTGTGCCTCTTCCCCATGAGTGGCACAGAGGGATGGGGAATGGGGGTTGGAGTCAGTTCATCACACGTTGTCTCTACCACTCCTTTCTCCTAAGAAGGACTCCTCACAGTCTTCCCCTACTCCATGTGGGATCCCTCTCATGGGAGACAGTCCTCCACAAACTTCTCCAATATGAGTCCTTCCCATAGGGGCTTCAGTTCTTACCAACTGCCCCAGCATGGGCCCCTCCATGGGGTGCAGACCTTCCGGACCAGACCACTCCAGTGTGGTTCCCCCACAGGGTCACAAGTCCTGCCAGCACACTGCTCTGGCATGGGCTTCTCTCCCCACAGTCTGCAGGTCAAGCATGGGCTTTCCACCAGGTCACAGTCTCCTTCAGGTGTCTCTATCTGCTCTGCTGTGGGGTCCTCCATGGGCTGCAGGTGTGATCTCTGCTCCCTATCATTATCCATAGACTGCAGGGGTACATTCTGCTTCACCATAGTCTCCTCTGTGGGCTGCAGGGAATCTCTGCTCTGGTGCCTGGAGGACCTCCTTCCCCACTTGTTCGCTGACCTGGGTGCCTGCAGAGTTTCTCACATCATCTCACTCCTTTCTTTGGTGGCAAAATGCTGTCTCTTGGGTTTTTTTTCTCCTTCTTAAATATGTTATTACAGGGACACTGTGACTGTTGCTGATGGGCTTAAGCTTGGCCTTGGTCAGCAGCAGGTCCAGCCTTGAGCTTGGCCTTGAGGCTCTGTTGGGCCTAGGGGAAGGTTTCTAGCTGCTTCTCACAGAAGCCACACCTGCAACCCCCTCCCCTGACAGAACCTTGCCGTGCAAACCCAAAGCAACATCTCTTAATATTTTTTAAAATTCAGATGTGACTGTAAGGTGATGTGGAAATTAAATTACTCAGTGTTTTTCTGTGAAAAAGAATTATAATTAAAATATTTTCTTTCTAGGGTATCAGTATACCATTTTTTTCTTCCAGTCTCACCTTTGAAAGTTCTAGCATCTCAATTTTTTTAAACTTCTCAATTAAATTAGTGCTTGATGTTATTTCTTTACACCATTTATGTGGTTCCTGGAGTACAACAGACTGCTTTAGAATGTGTTAAGGATTTTCTAGTGAAATTTTGCCAGTTTAATTTCTTCACCATCTTACTGTTGTTTTGAAAAGACTCTCTATTAAATAGCAATCTAGGTAGAAAACATTTTTACCTGCTCTTGCATATTTGGAAGTTCTGCTCATGGGATGCCCAGAAATCTCTGACTTAGCTAAGTTGACTGCACCTTGTTCACTAAAGAATTTGAAACAAAGCCTTGTTATTACAAAATGTCCATCTGTTTTATAAAACTAAAAAATATATCACAATTTCCCTGTGATATATTAGCACAGTAGTTTTTATCCACTGAGTTTTGAGGGAGGGGGGGTATATAATTGGTTCTGTCTCCTATAAAGATGTTAAATTTTGGGTACAAGTACTCCATTGCCCTCCAAAAGTATCCTTATGTTGACAGATCCACTATTTAACTTTCTCTCTTTTTTACCTCTTGGGAGTATCTGTTTCATCTTGATTACTATTGCTGGTTAGGAATTAATACCTTATGTACTTCAGTTTTTGTATGCTTGATTAGGAGAGTGGTGACACTGAGGGTAACAGCACATGAACTTATGTTTTTATTAAAAATTATATTCCTTGTTTCTAGAGAGTTAAGCCTGGTATTCTGGAAGTAGAGACTTGAAGAAAATTTGGAGAGCATTACACGTATGCTTAGTTGGTTCCAAGACTGTGACAATGAGTTGCTGTGATAGCTGGGTACAGAAATTCAGAGTGGGAACAGAAGATGGCAATACTGTAGCTTCTCTGTGTTAGCAGTGCAACTGCTCTGCCAAGACTGTGTGGATTTTTGTAACTCATGATGTAAAGGAAGTGTTCAAAAATTGGATGGGCCTCAATAAAAACATTGCTGTAGTTTGGAAAAATCTCAGAGGCCATCTGAACAATCTGCCTGTACAGGGAAGAATTCTGAAATACACACTTTAAAAAAAGTTTAATAGATGAAGGCACAGTAAAAAATAGCTGTTGGAAACAGAATTGACTTATGGACAATGAGAGCTGTTGCTGTTCAGTTTATGAAAGGCTGCTTTGAAATTCACTGTAATTTGGAACATACATTAAAGCTCAGATGTCTTTTAATGCACAGCTCTGTGTGCTTACAAGTGTAAATGGGATAAACAGTACTTCCTTATGTGAAGGTACTGAAACACCACATCAGCATGATTTTTTTTCCTTTCAAGTTATCTGTGTGTACTAAATCCAGGTTTTTTAGACAGTGCAGCCTGAAGAGTGAACTACAGAAACCTTTTGGCAACAATTTGAAGCCACAGATTTCATGATTTTGTTTTTAATGTTAGGTTTGGAGCAAATACGAAAGACACTGTCAATAGTGAATATTGATCTGGAACCAAATCTAGTGGACCCCCAGCTCAGAGCAGCACTCCAGTGGCTCGCAGTTTCTGAAACAGAGGTGTCTGATCTTCACTTTCATGACACTGCTGCAAGGGAGTTTGTCTTTGTAAGTACTTGGGTTTGGTGGGTGGTGGGGAAGGATTTGCTTGATACCCGTTTGTTGTGATACACCAGCTGCCACTGCATGATTTGCCACTCAGTGAGGTATTTGCTGTTGAGGAAAATCATCATCTCATGTTGAGAAGTCAAAGTTGAACAATCTGTGTAGCCTGTGCTTGTAGCGTTATGTAAAACAGTATTAATCAAAGCTAAATTGACTTATTTTGCAAGTTGTTTTGCTTATTTTACTCCAAAACCAATAAAACTACATCATTTTTGTATAGTGGAAAAAATATTTGAAGCATTTTTTACTTAGTATTTGTCTATAAAATGAATATTTCTCAGAACTTGCTTATGCAGATTACTTTTTTAACTTAATATTCTGATGGCCTGCCTCTTTTTGTTTGGTTGGGTTTTTTTGCTAGGAAATGCACATATTCTAGAAATAAGTTTAGATTTTAATGAAATATTAAGTATATGTTTATTCTGTAAGCAACTGCAACCAGAACTATAAAGAAAGAAGGCTAAATGGTTTTATAGATTGAATCTAATATGTGAATGAAGAGAAAGCAGAACGTTACAGAATTAGGCTTTAGGATCCTCATGAGGGTACTGAGGGAGCTGGCAGAGGTGCTTCTCAAGCCACTTCCCATTGTTTATCAGCAGTCCTAGATAACCATGGAGGTCCCAGTTGACTAGTGGTTAGTGTGACACCTATCTACAAGAAAGGCCACAAGGAAGATCTGGCCTGTCAGTCTGACATAAGTGCTGAGGAAGGTTGTGGATCAGATCATCTTGAGTGCTGTCACACGACATGTACAGGACGACCAGGTGAATGAGGAAAAGGTTGTGGATGTTGTCTGCCTGGACATTCTCCTGGAGAATGTGGCTGCTCATGGCTTGGATGGGTGTACACTTCATTGGGTAAAAAACTAGCTGCGTGACTGGTCCCAAAGAGTTGTGGTGAATAGAGTTATAACCAGTTGGGCCAGTTAGAAGTGGTGTTCCTCAGGGCTCAGTACTGGGACCAGTTCTGTTTAATATCTCTTCTTTTTTTTTTGCCATCTTTTGAAGATCTATCCATCTGGCCGTGCGAAGATTGCAGTGTTGAAAATGCTCAAGTAGAATAGTGGTAGGACCCAGAAGTGTTCACTCTAATCCCCTGTGTGTGTGTATGAGGGGGACATTTGTATCTTGCACTGCAACATGTACAACACAAAATAGGTGGCGGTGCCTCTCTTTTTGATTTCCCCTTGAGTGTCTCATTCTTCTGCTCGCTCTGACATTGTAGATTGCAGTGTTGTGAAGCTCCTGTTTAAGCTGATGCCTGAAGACACATACGAAAGATATTATTAGCTGGCAGTGTATCTGAGCACCACTCTAGCTACTCTAATAAGAGAATATGCTGAGAAGTGCACTCTGGAAAATAGCAGTGTCTATTATGCACGCACTCCTGAAACATTGTTATATTTTCCTACTTGACACTTCAGTCATAAATTGATACTGAGTTGACACTTAAAGGTAAAACTTAAAACCTTCAGGCAAGCTCAAGTCATGCAGCCCTGAAAATAAACAGTGAACTGATTCACTTAGTTTCATAAATTAAATTTTAGTTCTCCAAATACAGTTATGTTAAAATTAATTTAAATCCTTTTTGTTTGGTTTTTCCCTGGAGGCAGGAAAGGATTACCTAGTTTTTACTCCATCCCACATCCAAATTGGAATTTATAACACTGTCTCTGCAGACTTGTGCCCCTGTCCATTTTGCAGTGTTTGTATCAAAGCTGAATTGCCAAACCCCAGAAATTCACCCCTTGTGCAAGTCTGACTTGGCATCTCTCACTGTTTCCTTAGAATTCAAAAGAAAGCACAGAACTTTCAGAGTACAGTCTCTGTCTGAATAATCCTGTATAGGAAAAATTAGGATGCATGATGTATCACTTGATGAATTTCTGAAGTTAAAATACATTTTAGAAGTTTTCAGAGAGTGAAGACTTTCTGAAACGATGCCTGTAATTGTATTAAGGTCCTTTTAAAAAAACCCAGCTGTTCTCTCTGCACTGTATTAATAAAAGCAAGATGTTTAGTAGTATGAAATAAGAAGCCTTGGAGTTAGTCCCAGCCTGGTCCTGGTGATCTCTTGCACAAACTGAGGGTTTTAGATTAGCACTGGTCATTCTCAGATCTGTCACTGGTAAAGCGAGACAACTACCTCCAGAGGGCACTACAGCCCAGCAGGAAACCAAATTGACTTCTAGATGCACTGATCATTAGCATCTTTGATCCTCTCGAAGGTACTTTTGGAAACTTACCTCAGTTGCTTGAACTCGGACCTTAGATCACATTTAAAACAGTGATTTTTAAATATAAACAGTTGGTGTGTTTGGGGTAGGAGGAAAGGCTTGTTTGAGCTAGTCACAGCAGGGTGGGTAATGAGCCACTGATGTTATGTGGCTGTATAAAAGACAAAAATACTACTAGTATTTATAGGATATATGCATATCCTGTATATCAGGTACAGTATTACTTGTAGTTGGGTGTGAACTCTTACTTAAGGCTACACATTACGCTCATCAAGGTGGAAAGAAGTTAAATACCTATGTATGAAACAAAATGTTAGGAGCTAGAATGAGAAGCCAGTAAATTAGGATAACTTTTAACTTTTTCTTAGAGGCCTGACAGTGTGGATGTGTAATTGCCCAAATTAAAAATACCCAAACCATTTATGTTTAGTTTTTAATGAAACCTTATTTAGACGTTTTGGGATTCAGGGTGTCTGTTTTGAGTATTTTGATGAACTTTTAATTCAAACAAGAAAGTTTAGTGAAGCCAGGTGCCAAATCTCTCATTTTACCATGGTGGTGTCTTTTTTGGAAAGGAATTTTACATTGTATTGGCTTAAGTAGGTTTTTGGACATTGGCCAAACTTTGGCATAAGAAAAATGACAATTCTTCTGTAAGCCAAGGAACACTATTTACAAAATTGCCTGTTGTAGACTTCAAAAATCTTGCTTCCTGTGCTGTAATTTAAAAATGACAAACAATTCACAGAAATAACTACAAATCTTAGTCCCCTGTTATGTAGAATGTGTGCTTTTTTTTTTTTCACTGAAAAATGTTTCTGTGATCAGGACTTGAGATTAGAGGGGATCTCTTGCTCGTTTAATTCTTTCTCAGTAAGCTAATTGTTTTATACATGTTTTTATGTCCACACTCTTCCTGTCCATTTCATCACCTGCCTCATTGCAACTGGAGCATCACCTAGGTGAAGAAGCAGAGAGAAATAGTAATTTTGGGTTTTTTTTTAATAGAATTTTGTATTTCAACCTGATAGGTCTCATAGAACGAACAGTATGAATATTTAATTTTGTGGCTGTAGAAGCTATTTTACTGAACACTCTTTAAGACTTTTTTTAAACTTATAAAGTATTACATTAAGGACTACAAGAAGCAATAAAATTTTACAGTTCCAGAGAATAAGTCCAGAAGGCTACAGAGAATAGTTTTTGTATTATGTTTTTTTCTTTGGGTGTGGTTTTTGGCTGTTGGGTTGTTGTTTTGTGGTTCTTTGAAACTGATTTTTTTAATTATTATTATTACGGTGTAAACTGGCAAATTCATCCTTGTCTTAGGGCAGGTTTTCTTCTATATGTAGCTGAGCTTGACATATAAGCAAAGAATTCCAGAACAGGAAGGGTTGGAAGGGACCTCTGGAGATCATCTAGTTCCCACCCCCCTGCTAATGTAGCATCACCTACAGCAGGCAGTACAGGATCATGTCCAGTGGATTTTTAATATCTCCAGAGAAGGAGACTGCACAGCCTCTCTGGGCAGCCTGCCCAGTGCTCTGCCACCCTCACAGTGAAGCAGCTCTTCCTCATACTCAGATGGAACTTCCCGTGTGTTCCAGTTATGCCCATTGCCCCATGTCCTGTCACTGGGCACCACTGAAGAGAGTCTGGCCCCATCCTCTTGACATCCACTTTTTAGATATTTATAAGCGTTGATAAGATCCCCTCTCAGTCTCCTCTGGTCTAAACAGCCCCAGCTCTCTCAGCCATTCCTTTTGCTTGGACTCCCGGGGGGAGGGGAGGAAACATTTTCCACTACACTGATCTCTGCTTCCAAGTGGTAGTTTAACTTAACTCTCACCTTTTCCTCTTCCTCAAGATGTTATAATTTCCCAACTCTGAAGGCCCTGTTTTCATTGAGGGTAACATCTGTGCCACCCAAACCACACTATATGTTGTGCAAGGAAAATCCACATCCTTTTATTAAGACTGAGTTTTGTCTTTTTACGTGTCCATTATTGGCATGGGAGGGGTGGCAAATGTCTTAATCTTGTGTTCAGAATTTCCTGTTTTCTGCAGTCTTGATGAACCACAGCCCTCATACCTGTGGCACCACATCATTTGAAAACGTTGCTCCCTCCAGAAGAAAATTTGGTGAAAACTGCCCTAAAGAGAAGCGCCGGATTCTTGAGGAAGTTTTTGTTTTTATAGATGTGGGAATAACGATTAACTCATTACAACTGATGTCTAGTGAGCTAATGTTTCAAGAATAACTTCTGGAACTGTTAATCAGGATGTGTCAGTCAAAATAATTTTGTTTTGTGTTCCCCTGCCTCCCCTTCAGCTTTCCAGAAGATTGCGAGAAAGAGATTGGAAAGTTGGAGACCTCTTGCAAGCAGTGCTGAAGTATTGTGAAATGATAGAGAAGGCGTCAGATGGCGACCAAGCCCTAAATAAGTCTCTAGTTGGTTGGCTTCTGGAAAATGTCTGAAAAATCCAAAGATGCAACACTCTTCGCTTCATTCCTCTTTTGAAAGGAGATAGGAAGAACACAGATATGTAAAGTAAAATTCAACTAATGAATGTTCAAGTAACTGTCAGCATTTAAAAGACTTTGAGGTGAAAGTCAAAATAGCTGTGCTGTGCTTTGTGATACTGTGCACATGGTATGTTTATTCAGTCCATAATCGGTATTGTCTACCCATGCATAACTTGTATTTGCTGCTGCGTTCAGACCATGGAAATATTTATGACAAAAATCCCCTGTCTCACTGTAGTTCTGAGGAGTGTCTCAGGCGTGATATTCAGGATCCCTGCTGTGCCAGGATAGCTCTTTTTCCCACTTGTATGCGTGCTGTATTCTCAGTGGGACTCTACAAAAACCAGTTCTGGAATCTTGCTGCAGACAAAACATGGAGTAAAAATTGCCAACATTGGCCAGGTGTTCCATGCCCAAGGGCAGTGTTGGCAGGAAGAAAATTGACCTGTGCAAGCAGTCCCTTAAAACAGTCTGGCTTCATAGCTGCCTTTCTCAAGTTAACATTATGTGAAGATGTGAAAATCTGCTCTGAAATTGTTGAATATGTGTTGAAATGCACGTTCCCTTTTGTTGGCTACTGTAAAGCTGGTCACTTCTGGTAGAAGGGCAGAGTGAGTAGCTGAGCGTTAACTTCACATGTACAAGGTTTCCTGAGACTTTCCAGTGAAGTTTAAGAGTGCTGAATTTCTTACTGAAGCTTTTTGTATGCAGATCCTTCTATGACATAAATTCTGTGTTGAAGAATTTGTATGTTAGCCTCTCACATAGATAGCTTAAAGCAGCAGAAAGGAACTTCTTCCTCTGAGGACTTTGGCCATCTTTTTGACTAATCCAATTCCTTATTTCTTAGCCTTCATATACAAATCTTCTTTTCAGTAATAAAGAGACTTGTTACTTGGTGAGCACTTAAGCATTTAGCAGAGAAAGCTCATTAAAACATAAAGGGGAAGTTTCTTACAAATGGATTTTTTTTTTTGTTTTCATTTTTCTTAACTACTTTCACTGAAATTTTTAAGGGCACTTTCAATCAAGTCTTCTTAGCAGTTGAATCTAGTTTCTCACCAGTGCTGCTGACTGAAGGGAAATTTGGACCTATACATATCCTGTGTTTTGAAAAGGGGTTTTTATTGAGTTTTGGGTTTTTTGTACATCCTTTGCGAGAAGGCAGCACGTGCTGGCAATTACAAGGTTGCCATCTCAAAACTCATATCACTTGCAAGAGAATTGCAGGATTTTAAATTATTTTGATGACCAAAAGAACTTGAATAGCTTTTTCATAGAAAAATACACTGTTGATGCAGCGTGCAAGTTTCTGATGCCAAACAAGGGAAGAGAAAGTTTCTAAAGCTGTTAGTCAATTTCACTGGGATGTGTAGAATTCTGATTTTCCCTTACCTACCATGAGGTGTCACACTGGTAATCTCAAGAGCACCCCCCTTGCAATGTCTCTTGTATTTCAGGAAGGCATTCCACTGGCCTTTTTACAGAGACTTGGTTTGTCCCAGTCCTCTTTTGTCATCTGGATTTTTGCCTTGGGTCTCTCACAAAGTTCACCTTTCTGACCAAGTTACAAATTTGTAACGTTTTTGTATATGCACATATGTGTGTTCACACACGTATGTACACACATAGATATGTATACGTATCTATATGTCTGTGGGATCTCACCAAGATGAAGTTGTAATGTAAATTTTTACCACTGACTTACAATTCTGTTATGCTCATAGTTTGTTACCTCACTCCATGTATCATTTCACTGATTGAAAGATCTGTGTCTGACATGTGACAAAAAGGCCAAAGATCATTACAGGGTCTTTTGTCTTGTTATAGGTAATATAATGCCAAGCCTGAGGCACTGTCTCTCTCTCTCTCTCTAGAGAGAAATCGTATTTTATTTTTTTTTAAGGTTGACTTTCAATGTCATTTCAGACAAAAACTTGAAACCATCCCCTGGCTGTAACATCTTCCCTTTCACACAGAAATAATGCATTTGTATGAATTTACCTATAAAATTGAAATGTCAAGAAAATACTAAAAAACACAACCTCAGCACTAAATTTTCCTTTGAGTTTTGGACCCTTGCATTCTTACCAAGTAGAATTTCAGGACATGGGTGACACAGTAGTGCTAGTACAGTGTCCAAAACCAAATTGAGTAAGGTATCAAAGGCACTGTAAATGTACAAAGCTGTACATCCAAAAAACCCCCCCACCAAACAACTGCAACAAAACACTACCACAGCAACAGTCAGTTTTTACCTGATTTGTTCAGTATGTTGAATTTTGTAAAATTGTTGAAGTGGGGTTTTTTTTATTTTTAATTACTTTACTGGAGTAAGGCATGAGGTTGTGTGATTCCCAAAGCTTACCACTTCAAAAAGTTAAGGAGACAAGAAAAAAAAAGACTTTTATAAATGGAGTCTTGTTTTCAGACTGGATCAAATACATATAAGTAACCATTGGTTGGTGTTACAGTAAAGAAGAAATGGATTTCTTAGTCTCTGAGGAAAATTGCATAGTGCCCAAATTTAGAAGAGAAAAATTGTTATAAGATACTTGATATCTACTTCAACACATACACACTCTCACACTGCCCTAATCCCCTCTCCCTCCTCAAGTTTTCCACACAAATTGTTTTAAATGTGTTCTGGATTACTTGCCTTTTCTCCTTGGGCATGAAAATTGGCAAAATTACCATAATTTAATAATTCTAATAATCTTAGGAAAACCTTACTTTGACTGTATCTATCTGGTGCTGCCTGCCATATTAGTGAGAAAGCAGTTCTTTGCTAATACAAGTCTTAAATTACACTATTACTGAGTTTATTTAAGTGCAAATGAAAACTTTAAAAACAAGGAAGGCCTCATTTTGGTCCATTTAAACCAGACAACTCTGCTTTATAAACAAACATAATGTGGTAGGGTTTGTTTCATCTTGCTTTTTTTTTTTTTGGTATGGGAAACCTGACCTGGTAGTTTAAGTTGAGAAAAATACAGAGTGGTGTTATTGTTCCAGAAGATACCCTACCCTGTCTTTTAAACACTTCATAAATACATTTGGTGTCCTGCAAAATGGAAGTGTTTGAATGTTTTGCAAGATTCTTTTAAAAAAGCACTTTGAAAATAGTCCCTCCATAAATTAATGATTAAAAGTGGGCCTATCGAAAACATGTTGAAGCATTCAGAAGGGTGTGCATAAATAATACAGCAGTATGCATAAAGCCTTAAAATAAAAACCAAACACAACTCAAACCCATACGGTGACATTAAAGAGGATTTCCTGTCTCAAAGTAAGGATGGGGAAAAGAAACAGCTAAGATGATGTACTTGAATACAATTTTGTGTAGTATCTTCGTTCTTGAGCTTTAACAGATTGTGTAAGCTTTTTGAAAAACAAACAAAAACCAAAAACCCAGCAACCCACATTCCGAGACTAATTAGGTCTCCCAAAAATGGTATCAGATTTTAAGTGTTACATCGCTAATGTAACTTCGTCTGGGACCTTTTCAATGAAGAGCCATGTACTGTTGGAGATGGGAACACAGGAAGTTGTAAATACTGTCACCAGCACAAAAACCCCCTTAGTTTTACACAAAGAAAGATTTGCAAAGAAAAATACAGGATTTGGGAATGATTTTAGTGTGAGAATTTTGGCTTTTCGTCAAGAGCCACTACTGTTGAGCATTCACTGTACTTGAGCGCTGAAGAGGCAAGTACAGAGCCCAGCCACTGTAATCACTTTATTTTGTACCATCTTTGTACATTCCTGTTGTATAGCTGGAGTTGTAGTTTTAGAGGGCCTTTGTTCTGTTGTATTGTCTGAATAGTATTTAATACTAAAATCTATTATAATTTGCTGGAACTGCTGCTTCCTTGTGCAGTGTTACAGTAATTCACAGCCCAGTTAGTGATGCAATTGTAAACCAAAAGCAGTTTGAGTAACTCTAAATGTTTATGTAACTGTACTCGATGAATATGAAGGTCTTGTACTGTATAATGGTGACGAGTTTTGCCATTTTAGTAATTTAACTATATTCAGTTTTCAGATTATGAACTCCAGGTTGCACTCATTTTGTCCTTGTTTTAGCAGTGGCTTAAAATAAAGCACATTTCACTGGCTCTGAGAGCACTGTCATTTCTTGTCAATTCACGGAATATCATTCTTCTTTTCAGTTAAGAGGCGTCTTGGTCAGTGATTGTGTGAAGGCGCTCGAAGAGTGGTATAGTAAATAGTGCATCAGTAGATGGCATACTTCTTACAGAGTTAAAATGTCCAGGAAGAATGTGAGAACACTGTTCTACTGCCTTTGGGTTGAAAGGTAAACCCGTAGTTGCGGTTACGTTAAGTGTCGCGTGAATCGTGAGAGGCTGGGCAAGAAACCCACTACCCAGGCAATGAGGATGTAATAGCCAGTAATAGGATGTAATACCTCAGGCTCATCTTGCCTTCACGCTAGGTCTGGGGGAGGTTAGCTCGGTATTTTTGTGTGGAGTGAGGTTGGTCTTTGGCACATTGTGTGGAGTTTGGGGAATCGATGTAAAAGCCAGTTTTAGTATTTTCTGGGCAAATGCAAGAATACCCTGCTAATGAAAATGCTGTATGAAATGTGAATTTTCATAGGCTTACTCAAAATCCTCACGTGCTTTGGTATCTTGTGAAATCTACCAAACAGCATTCTGCAAAGTACCCCAGAGTGGTGATGCCAAGCAGAGATGTTGTGCACAGATACAGTTCGTAAGATTAAGACACGCAACAGCAATACATCTAAATGTTTTTTGATGTGTATGTTGTGAATCTACTCATTTCAGCTGGGTTTTATTTCAAGAATTAGGGTTTTTTTTCTGAAGTTAACTTTTCAACCAGTAGGCATGCACAGCTCTCCTTGATTCTTTGTTTTTGCATTGGCTATTTGTTGTTTATAGGTTTCTGTAGTATTTATGAGGTTGCTTCCAACGGGAACAGTCTTTTGTTTCATTACCATATTTCTTTCTAAGATTATTTTTGAGGCAAGCCTCACATTCAGTCATGTAGAAAATATATGTTAACTGACTCAAGTAAATGTTTAACTTACTCTTTAAATATTGTACAGCAAAAAGAGATGTGTGACGAGTTTGGGAGCAATAAAAGAGTTTTTTGTGAAGAGAAAGAAGAGGATATTCATGTGGAAGATTAGTCTGAGCTTTTTTTCTTCCTGCCTGGACTTTATTTTGCTTTCTTTCAGCAGTCTGGTTCTGGCTGGCTGTATTCAACCACAGAACAGTATCCATGCACTTTGTTTAACCTTGGTGTATTAAATTGAGAGTTAAGTCTCCAGCTATTCCGTAGTCTTCGCCCAACATATATGCTACTCCATCTCCTGCTGCCGGTGCTCAGACCATCCCCTCGCTCCGTAGCCTGAGTGTTCTGGTGTGACTGAATTCCATGCTGGTTACTGCTCCAAGCCTCTGGTTGGAAGGTGGCTACAGAAAGTGAGTCATGCCAAGGCCAAAGAAATGCACCCAGAGCCCTAACCTTACTGGTTATTGAGCACCATATTAATCAAGTGCTGTCTCTGCCCCTGCTGTTAAGGCAAACCACAAGGCGTGTGACTGCCTGGGGCAAGGGAACTAACCATGACAAGCATGAGACCATGTCTGTGGTCAAGGTACTGCCTATCTAGTTGTCACCACACCACACCTTTCCACAGGACTTGTGAAGGCTGAAACTTTTTTGTAGTCAGAATATGTTGCCTGTCTTGCCTCTTCATTACTCCAATAGTTGCTGCTGCTTTTAGGAGCTTTGACTGTGTGTATTTGGGTGTTTTGTTTGGGTTGTGTTTTTACTTAAGAATGGACAGAAGAGAACACTTTCACATGTCACTTGATTTGGTTTCCTGAAGTTCCAGTGCTTCGGCCAGGAATGAGATAAATATCAAGGAAAAAAAATGGTGCGATGATGTGGTATTTATTTCTGTCATCTGCCCCAGTAGCCCACTTACTGCCAATCTCTTATTTTGTACAGTCTCCACCTTGTATAACTTCCAAGTGTCCTCCTACACTTTCCTTGTGGCTGTTGCTAGTTTCTACTTTTTTATTTTCTTTTTTTTTTTTCTCCTGACCCTTGTCCAGTCTGGTAGTATGGCTGTTGTCTTCTGCTTCTTTCTTGACCCTGCTCTGTTGTCCCTATGTGACTTCTGGCCTTCCCATTCTTGGTCGGCGGAAGTGGTTAAAACCCAGCAAGGGTAGTCTTCTCAGCTGGGAGGGAGGCTATGGAATCAGGCTCGCCTACCAGAAATCATCGAGAAGCAAAGAAGAGCTAAACTTGCTTTTGGCTGAGTTTTTCACTCCTGTAGGAAAGTAATCTGTGGTTGCTTTGGTTTGGAACCCAAGTTATTGCTTGCAAAACCCTTAGATTTTATGCTGATCTGAAAGTAACTTTGAAGCTGATACTGAAGTATAATGTAACTATACCACGCTACCTTACCTTATTCACGTGAATGTATATTCAGTGTACTGTGCTACAGCAGCGTCCAGACACAGGGCAAAACTCATTCCTTTTGAAAGCTGGCAAAATCACAGTTGTCTCACCCACTCACATGGGATCTCAGTTTAGATAGATACTAACGTTGAATAACAAACAGTGGAAACAGTTCTCAGTGTCTGTTTCACAGAAGAAAGTGTTTTCATCATTATTGCCCTGTAATGCTGTGATCTGAGCAGATGTTGCACCTGAAATCAGACATGCTTTTCATGCTGCAACAAAAATGACAGAAATACAACAAAGGACTATCTTCTCGCTCTGGAAATTGCAGGTTTAGAGGAGATGCCTTATGTTTCTTGGGGAACCTAGAGTATGACTCTGTGGAAAGCAAGCTGTGAAAGCAGCTCATCAAAATCAAAGAATCACAGAGTTGTAGGGGTTGGAAGGGACCTCGAGAGATCATCAGGTCCAACCCCCCTGCCCAAGCAGGCTCCCCAGCTCATATTGCACAGATAGGCATCCAGATGGGTCTTGAATATCTCCAGGGAAGGAGACTCCACCACCTCCCTGGGCAGCCTGTCCCAGGGCTCTGTCACCCTCATTGTGAAAAAGTTCCTCCACATGTTGGTGCAGAACTTCCTGTGCTCCAACTTGCAGCCATTGCCCCTTGTCCTGTCTCCACAGATCAAAGAAAAGGGGCTGGCCAATTCCCCCTGCACCCCATGCTTAAGATATTTATAAACATTGATTAGGTCCCCCCTCAGTCTTCTTTTCTCCAGGCTGAACAGTCCCAGCTTAATCAGCCTATCCTCATAGGGGAGATGCTCCAGGCCCTTAATCATCTTCGTAGCCCTTCTCTGGACTCTCTCCAGGAGATCCCTGTCCTTTTTACACCAGGGAGCCCAGAACTGGACACAGTATTCCAGGTGGGGCCTGACCAGGGCAGAGTAGAGGTCCTTAGACCTGCTGGCCACACTCCTCCTGATGCACCCCAGGATCCCATTGGCTCTCTTGGCCACCAGGGCACACTGCTGGCTCATGGCCAACCTGTCATCTACCAGGACCCCCAGGTCCTTCTCCACAGAGCTCTTCTCCAGCAGGTCATCCCCCAGCCTGTACTGATAGATGTGGTTGTTCCTGCCCAGGTGCAAGACTTTACACTTGCTTTTGTTGAATTTCATCTGGTTTCTCCCTGCCCAGCTCTCCAGCCTGTCCAGGTCTCTGGATGGCAGCGCAGTGTTCCTGCGTGTCAGCCACCCCTCCCAGCTTTGTATCATCGGCACTTGCTGAGGGTGGATGCTATTCCCTCATCAAGGTCGTCAATAAAGATAATAAACAGGACTGGAAAAATGCAGTTGTTCAGAGAGATTGTGTCAGGAGAAGTGGCAATGCTCTGCTCTCCTGTTGAACAGGACTCTACAGTGTGTTATCAGTATGTTGTCAGAGAAGAGCTAGAGTTCACAGTTAAATCTGTTGGAGTTAAAAGGCACTGGGCATAAGAGAGGTTCCAACCTAACTGTTGGAGGACTGTGAGATGTTTAGCTAATAGATGATAGACATTCCTCATCCTGTTAGCTTTGGAGATTCAGAGCTTGGCTTATGGCCTAATTTAATGTGGTAAACTACAACATGAAGATAACGTCTTCACAGGATGCTCAGAGTGAGAAAAGGGTTAAGCCTGGGACATCTTGACAGGCCCAGTACATGCTGGCATCTTCAACAAAACCTCTTTTCCTGTGACTGCCTGAGAAAATAGAGGTGGGTGTTGGGGAATTCCCCAAGGAGTCTGGAGAGCCCTCATCATTATGATCAAAGTGCTTTAGAGAGGCTCCTGGAGACATGGTTTCAGAGAAGGGGCAATGATAATTTCTGTTTAATATTATTTTTTGAGATTTTTTTTCCTCTTCAAGTGCTGGAATGCTGCTGCTTGTGATTTACACCCAGCTTGTAGTTCGTGTGTTTAAAATTTGGCTGACTTTATTTTTTTCCCTGAGTATTAGCTTGCCACAACTGTTAAGAGAAAATTTAAGTGCATCAAGAAATCATCCTTGCTGCAGTCATCCAAATTACACTGGCTGAGTGATTTAGATTAATTAGGGAAATAACCATTAATCTGAATATATGTCAGCAATGAGAAGGTTGGTTGTTACCACTGCTCATTTTTAATTTTCTTCCCTAAAATGTGAACTTTTTTTTGATAATTGGACTGGAAGGGTGCTAAAGCTCCCGTAATGCTATATAATTAACAAGGAGGAAAAGGAAGAATGAACTATGGCCATAACACAGTCTTGACCCTGGCAGCTCACTTAATTTAAACATAAATTTATTTCCTACCAACTTTCGCCTGTTTTCTAGCCCAGCGTTCAAACACACATCATAAATTCAACATCTGTTTTTATGTTTGCAACTTCTACAGTCTTGGAACTTTGAGTAAAGGTTGCAAAGATTTTCTTCTTGGTTGTGGTGTCCTTGCTGGGTGGGACTTCCTCTTCAGTCCACTTTCCCTGTCCAACCTCCCTTTTCAGGAGGGGTTACCAGCTGCACTGACCCCCACATGGTGCTCTGGGACCTGGAATTTGCCTGCTTTTTGTTTCTCAAACTTGGCTTCAATGCTGCTCTCTGCTGCTCCTAAAGGCTGAAGATTGTCTGATACCCTCAAGAAGGTGAAATCTCCTTTGGGAAGAGTCAGAATGGGCAGGAGCGTAGCAGCCAGGGGAAGGCAGGCAGCCAGCCCTCAGCCTCTCCCTTTCTATTCAAATGTGTGCCATGAACGACAACCAAAGCCTCAGCCACATGGCTGATGAAAATCAGCCTAGCTCACTGTGTCAGAGGAGAGACAGACCTAAAGGCTTTATTTTTTGTTTGACTGTGAACATGGATTCGGTACCTACCTCTGCTGATGCCTTGCTTGGACCTGAGGCAAACTGTGCCCTTCAGGAGCCCTTATATCTCCCTGTCTGTAAAGTGGAACAATGATCCCAGGCTCTTCTGAAGAGGTTTGGACTTTCAAAATGAGGAGCACAATGAGTATTTGCCAAATCCCACCATAGTTAGCATTTATCTTATGTTCCCATACACTATCATATTTTACAATTTCAGATACCTTTAATAAAGCTTCAACACTGTGTGTCTCTTCAGGCAAACCCAGACATCATTCAGGGACTGTCCCAGGTTGTTTGCATGTAGAAAAGCCCTCATAGTTTCAAAGCTGATCACATTATAAGGCAAAAACCTGACTTGGTTTCGGAACCTTTTGTGATGAATTGTAAGGATGAAATGTTCCAGATGATGACTTTAGCTTCAGTATGGTCCCAAACCCATTGCTATGTGGCCACAAAGTCTAGGACCTCACAAAGATAACTTGGGGAATGCAAGCATCTGAAGTTCCAAGTAGTGTTACCCCTCTTGGTATCAATGCATGGCAGTAGCAGAGAAGCCAGAGCAGTAAAAACTGCAATAGATACAGGATGTCTGTAACACTGTGCTTGGCTGTAACATGGGAATTCTCTACACAGCTCTGACACGGGTCTCCTGGAAAGTCTTTGAGGTCGGTCTCCTGGCTTAAGCTTTTTTTGTTTCTCATTTTGTGAAGCTGACTGACACTGCCCTTTGCCAGGGAGCTGGTGGGAATCATCTTCCTTCTTTCTCTGCAAAGAGTCGACCTGGACGAAGGAACAGAGTGCACTGCCAGCAAGTTTGCTGACGACACAAAGCTGTGAGGGGTGGCTGACACACCAGAGGGCTGTGCTGCCATTCAGCAAGACCTAGACAGGCTGGAGAGTTGAGTGGGGAGACGTTTAATGACATTTAACAAGGGCAAGTGTAGGGTCTTGCATCTGGGGAATAACAACTCCAGGTACCACTGTATGTTGGGGACTGGCCTGTTGGAGAGCAGCATAAGGGAAAGGAACATGAGGGTTCTGATGGACAGCAGGATGACCATGAGCCAGTAATGCGTCCTTATGACCAAGAAGGCAAATGGCATCCCGGGGTTTATGAAAGAGATGTGGATAGTAGGTCAAGAGAGGTTTTCCTCACAATCTACTCTGCCCTGGTGACACTGCACCTGGAATATTGTGTCCAGTTTTGGGCCCCTCAGTTCAAGAAGGACAAGGAACTACTAGAAACAGTTCAGAGCAGGGCCACAGAGATGATTAAGGGAGTGGAACATCTTCTTTATGAGGAGAGTCTGAGGGAGCTGGGTCTCTTCAGCCTGGAGAAGAAGAGGGTGAGTGTTAGGAGGAAGGACCAGAGCTCTTCTCAGTGCTGTGCAATGATAGGACATGGGTGCAAGCTGGAGCAGAGACGGTTCTATGTGAACATAAGGAGAAATGTTTTCACTATGAGGGTAGCAGAGCACTGGAACAGGCTGCCCAGAGAGGTTGTGGAGTCTCCTTCTCTGGAGACATTCAAAACCCACCTGGATGCGTTCCTCTGCGACCTTCTCTAGGTGATCCTGCTTCTGGCAGGGATTTTGGACTAGATGATCTTTCAAGGTCCCTTCCAACTCCTAATGTTCTGTGATTCTGTGTGATTCTGTGAGTTGTCTCCTGCCACTCACAGAAGCTGATTGATGAGGCTCCAGGGAAACAGATCAGGAGCAGAGGATGATGTGTGGCAGATGGATGGTAACAAGCGTGTTAGGAGCTGGTCATGGATTAATTGAGGTGCACATAGCTAATTCAAAAGCTAATTAAGCACCTCTTGAGAAGACCCAAAATAACCATTTCAGAATGGCAGTCCTCTCCCCTTGAGGAAGCATTGGTTAGGGGTTCCCACATAATTGCATCTTAAAAGGTAAAAATGTTATGTTTGAAAGGAATAAAAAGTGCTGTAAGTAGAGTTAGATAAATGACTGGGTGCTACTTCCTGCTTGGTGTATGGGATTTCAGACTGAAAATACTCCCTGTTAGCCTTAAAATTCATTCTGATGTCCCCAGCCCCTCCAGAGAACGGTTCTTCACACACTGTATGTACAGCTGAGCAGAATGGGGACCCTTGGAAGACTACTGAATCACAGATAAAGGCAACAAGGATATAAACCCATCCTGGCTTTGCTGCTCACCTGACAAATACTGTGTTCTCAAAAAAAAGCCACAAAAATGTTTTGAAGAAAGCAGCATAACCACTCTACTGCTGGTGGTTTGGTGAACCTCACGGGGCGGCCCGCAATCGGATGTCAGCCATACTTTCCAAACGGCAGTGGTTTGACATGAAATGCAGCCAGGCTTGTGCTTTGGCTCCAGGTAACGCCACCACAACCTGTTTATAACGTTTGCTCTGTTTTTATGGTTAGTGATGGATGTGTTGGTCCAGCTGGACCATCGTAAGCACCTTCACAATTAACAACTTTACACTAATTGCCCTGAGGAGCCACCTCGGTCTTTCTGGCTGAACCTCATGTAAATGTTAAACACTCCAACTTTTACCCTCATCCAAATATATAGTTTTGATGCTATGGGCTTGCATGGTAGCAAACTTTGCCAGGTTTTTAGGGAAGGCCAGCGTGTTAAATTATAGTAAATGTAGTGCATGCTTCTTTCTGTTGCTTGATAGCTGTAATTTGTTAGCTAGAAATGCACTATTACATACATACTGAGGTTTTGTGGATTTCCTGGCTTCGTTGTTACAATGAGGACAAGTGATTAATCATGTAACATGTCTAGTGATGAGTGAGTACATCCGGTCCAGTTTTTATTGTTGTTTTATATTACTCCATTTTTCTGTACCTCTCTAGCTTGGACACGGTTTTATGCCAGTTCTGCTCAGCTTTAATCCTTGCACTCATCACTGACAATTCCAACAACCATCTAAGGAGAAGAATGACACACAATTAAGACTTTAAAATGCAACAGAAAGATTCTCCATACTCAGGTTGTTTGGTTTTTTTTCTTTTGGGGTTACAACCTCTTACTCAGTAGGGAATTTCAAATTTACAGTCTCTTACAGTTAAGGGTGAATGTAGAACCCTGAAAGTCTGAAGTAAAATTGTGCTTTTTGACATCTTAAGGAGCAAACCTTTCCTATCAAATCCTGAACGCAGGAACCGTATCAGTGAGCTAGGTGCATCTTTATTTTCAGTAGCCTTAAGCAATCTTCCATGCCTTCTACCTGCCTCCCTCCCTTGCTTTACCTTGAAGAAAGTACTTTTGTAGTGAAACAGTATCAGAGAGATTCCGCATCAGCAATGTCCCACAAGTAATGTTCGGGGACCATATATCCTCTAAATACCGACCCATTTTTAGTTCTTTACATTGTTCTGCATATGATTTTAATCTCTTTGCTCTAGAAATGACAGTAAAACCTGGCTCACAACTATGTTTACTTTTCAAATCCTAACTTTGCTTCAAAGCCCTGTCACCTTTCTTCTCATTGCAGTAAGTACAGTAATTCCAGATTATAGGCAATTAGTACAAATGTTATGATTAAGGCTGTGATTTCAATGCTAGATTTAAATGAAAGCGTGCATTCACTCAGCTGTGAAGAGCACAGAGGTGGGGTTCTGCAAAGGAGATTTTCCCCTGTGATTGGTGTTGCAAGAGAGTAAGAAGAGCAGTTGGTGGAGAGGTGGGTGAGGTTACCCACAAGCACCAGTGGTGCACCCCATATGGCTCGATTGCTGGATTGCGGGGATATGGGTCAGCAAAAAGGCGGAGGTTACTGGAACAACAAAGAGGTGTTGGAGCTGGGGAAATGTGACACCAAAAACCCAGGCAATATAGTGTGTCAGAGTTGTAATGCAAAAACGAAACCAGACACCTTTGCTGTGAGTGCTCGACAATGAATCTGCAGAGAAAAGTATGGATCTTTTGATGTGTATGTGCATGTCTCCGGCCAGTGTGCGGCTAACAAAAGGAGTCTCAGGGTTTGTGGAACCAGGAATAAAAGTCCAGGTGGAGTTTTTCAGTTAAGACTGCAGGCCCGGTAAATCCCAATGGTAGTGATGGATTCTCAAAGATGAACATGATCATTTATGTCATCATGTTTGACAGCGTCTCCCTTATGCCTGCCTGCTTGTTCTTCAAATTGGCTATAAGCTAATGAGTTAGTTGAAGGCCTGAATTGGTATGAATGTACCAACACCCAGGTTTAAGCCCAGCTTAAGATGTGTGCATGGTACAAACACGTTCTGTATATCTAACTCTAGGGTATAGACCCTACAGCTGTAAGCTTGGTAGTCCGTGTTTTTTAGCTCCTCAAGGAATGTGTGCTGTCTCAGCAGTTCCAGCTTTTGGCAGGCTTTTTTAGACAGATAAGAAAGATAAACAGACTTCTCAAGTTCACAGTTTCACAGAGCTTTTGTGTTACTTGGAGAGTTGTGGTTGTGTAGACATCACAGATGGTCGCAGTCTACGTATTTCAGTGCCAAAATAGGATGCTGAAAATTTTTGGTACTGATTTCTAATTAACAATTATTTAAACTGTGAGATCATTCTTGATTAATTGAAAACCTTTTAAGGCTGGTGGCATTATAAAACCTTTTTGCAAGTGTGAGAACCCTATGGGAAGATGACATCTTTGTTATTGCCTGTTGCTAGGAACATATCAGAATAAAGCTGACGAGGCTAAACCACGACATTATTCCAGTGGCTGTTCTTATCCTGAGCTTTTTTAAAAGCCAGAGCATCTGACAAATCAAGATGACTTATGGATGACTGAGACAGAAACATCCAGCGTCCTTACTACTTAACAGTGAGGTAATTTTCTACAGAAATTTCTACTTGTCCTCCAATGCCTGGCCTCTGTAAAAGGGGTCAGTAAGATGCATTTGTCAAAATGAACGCCTGTTTGGAAAACAGCCACTTTGGTACACTAATGGGTAACAATCCAGAGGAAAATAAATAGCTTGGACTCCTTCCTGGGTTATTGGCTTTTTTGAGCTTCAGAGACAGGAATAAACATAGAGAGATGTCATCAGATTTATTTTATGAGACTGAAAAATTGCTAGCAGAATTTCAAAGTGGTGTGTTTATGTAGACAGAAGCTATTTCTTCTGCTAGAGGCTAATTTTACAGCGTTTCACTGTTACTTTCCAAAAACGTGCAGAGCAATGTCCTTAGCCTGTGTATAAACATCAGGATATGACAATGTAGCACGCACTGCTTGATGCTAAAGATGGCATTGGGGGAAAAGAGGCTTAGCCCAACCCGAGGCACACCACGGGCTATCTCGGTCTGGTCTTTTGTCCTCAGGTATGAAGGCAGCTTGAGACCATTGATGGACAGGCTGAGGATCTGCCGTACATCTGGTTCAGACAGGCGTCCCCACTGAAGATTTCTGCAGTGAACTTCTGAAGGGCTGAGAGGCTGAAACACCTGTTCTGCCACTGGCTATTTCTGTGTAGTTACGATGTGTCCATTCATTTTGTTGTGGCTGACAGCAGTGAAGCTCCAGCCGGATGAGTAGTCAGGCCAAGATCTTCTTTTTGCTTAGAGGGACAGGGAAAGACATTTTCCAAAGCATTTAACTCTTATTTTCAGAAGTGGGGCAGAGAACACCTTCTGGCAGCCCTATTACAGCTGTTCATTGCTTTCTAGAACACAGCTTAAATAGAAAGAGTAAAATTGCATACACAGGCTTAGACAAGGGGCCAAGACATTTCCTATCTCTAGGGAAAATGCCAGTCCATGGGGCTACAGTCAGATTGCTAATCTTATTTCTATTGCTCATTCCCTGACATCCATAATATATTTTGCAGCAAGCAGATGAGGCTTGGTTAAAGCTTTAAACTTGAACTTTGCTATAGAGTTGAGCGGTGAGGACCAGCTCTTGTAGTGCAAGACCTTGATGGTTTAAACCTCCCCAAGGTGGGACAGGCCTAGCAGTAGTATCCTTTCTGGGAACAATGTTCCTACCAACAAGCAGGTACTCGGCACTGGTAAGGCTGCATCTCAAGCGCTGTGTCCAGTTCTGGGCTCCTCACCATAAGAAGGTCATTGAGGTCTTTGAACAAGTCCAGAGAAGGGCACCAGACTGGTGAAGGGGCTGGAGGGCAAATCCTATGAGGAGCAGCTGAGGGATCTGGGGATGTTTAGCCTTAAGAAGAGGAGGCTGAGGGGGGACCTTATCACCACCTACAACTACCTGAAAGAGGTGGGCAATGGTCTCTTCAGCCAGGTGACAGGAGATAGGACAAGGGGAAATGGCACAAAGCTGCACCAGGGCAGGGTCAGATTAGATGTTAGGAAAAAATTTTTCACTGAAAGAGTTGTCAGGGCCTGGAACAGGCTGCCAAGTGAGGGGGTTGAGTCACCATCCCTACATGGCGAGATGAGGGTACTTAGAGATATGGTTTAGCACAGGACAGGAATGGTTGGACCTGATGATCTTAAAGGTCTTTTCCAACTTTGTGATTCTGTGATAGCTGGGACCCTGACCAGAAAAGCTGCAATGTGATAAAAGACTCGTACTTCAAAAGCAAAATCCTATCAGAGCTGAAAAGCTGTTTGTGAGAAATGTGGGTAGGAAAGGGGTGTTTCACCTTGCTGGAGGACTGGCGTATGCTGGAATTGGTTGCCCTAAGTCCCCCATAGTTGGTGAAAACAAGCAGAAACGCCTCCTCCTAGGGCATGATTCATGTAAATTTCTTGTAGAGGTCTGAAAATGGCTCAAATTAATTGGGCTCCATTTCTTTTGACAATGAAGGAGTCTGGATTACTAGATAATGTGTTGATATATCCTTTCAGAGAATCACCAAGGTTGGAAGGGACCTTGAAAGATCATCTGGTCTAACTTTTCATGGAAAAGGGACTTGAAAACCTCCAGAGGTGGAAACTCTACTGTGTCCATGGGGAGGTTGTTCCAATGAGTGACTGTACTCACTGTAAACATTTTCTTTCTTATATTTGGATGAAAATCTAGTAGATATTTGATGTTAGTAGAGATGAGTCCCACTCTGGGAATCTGGTACTGTGACTCAACTGCTCAATCCCATAAGATATATGCACTAAATTACTGTCTATATGACCAGCTTATAGGACAATTTTGGGGCCAGTTCTGGGATGACTATACTCCTGGAAGAAACTGGAAGGAGAGAAGGGGGATCAATTGTGGTTAGTACTTGAAGTGGACTTGCTTGTTAGTGCAAGATACTACCAAGCAGAAAATGGATTGGAGTCTTTTCTTATGGGAGCTTCTTCTTGGAATGGCTGCCATAGAAGGACCCTGTGTTGCCTTCTCTGGGGCCAATGGTATTAATAGATGCCCTGAATCTGCCTGCAAGAGGCAATGTAGAAAACCAAATGACCAGTCTTGGGACTGTTATAGCAGAGAGAGAAAATGCAACTTATCTGGGCACTTTTGAAGAACTTACCTTTAGTCACCACATGACTCAATGCAACTGTCAGCCCATGCTGCATTACTTTTCCCCAACCCTTATGACTCAGCTAAGTATTTTGATAGAAAAGCCCGACTACTTAACTTTATTTCCACCCAGAGGACGATTCCAGAAGTCTCCAGCCTTAGCAGAGAAAGTCATTAAACCCAAGCAAACAGTGGACTGGATGTACTTGTGTTCTTTTCCATCCTGCTCAGTTATCAGTGGTCTTGAAATATTGCAAAACTTCTGTGGCTAACAAAGTTAATCTTAAAGCAAAATAAATCATAATGTCTATCAAGGGAAAGACCTATTTATTTTACATCTGATGCCTTAAAAAAAAAATAAATAAAAAAGTATTCCGATAATGCGGAAGAACGTGTCTTGGAGCTGGGAGAGGCTGTCTCACCAAGGAACCTCAGCCCCTAGCATTGGAGGCCTGGCATGAGACAGCAAACCACATGTTCCACGGGATGAGTGATTATTAGTGACAAACAAAAGCAGTTCTGGCAACCCCAGACTTTCGACACTCATGAGTCAGGACCCCAACCAGTCAAAACCCAGAGATGTACAAAGAATGTGTTTTGTGTTGTTTCTCTTTGCTTGCTGGTGGTTGGGCATTCAGAGCTCACATTTTTTTCTCCTCTGTAAGACTTTGAGACAGTGAGTGGATTCATGCTGTAGGGTGTTGAGGGGGGAAAAAGCTAGTTGTCATGATACCTATGAAGAAACCACAAAAGGTTGTAAACCCACATTGTTTAGAACCTGGGTTTTCTTTCCTGTTTGCTAACCCGTAATCCCTGATGATTACAGATATGTTTGTTAGCCATAGCTAAGAGTTGCTAGGAAATTCCAGCTTAAAAATGGAAAATGTGGTTCTCATAAAAATCAAAATTTACCAGAAGAAATTTGTTCTGTTTTTTTGGTTGGGTTTGTTGTTTTTTTTTCTCCCCTGAGGTGTTTCTATCAACATATAACATTTAGTACCTCAAGTTTGGAGGACCAAGGGTGCTTGGTAAGTTGCTTGATAGAACCCAAATTTATTTAGTATTAATGTTAATTGCTGTCCTCTGAAATGCTAAAGAGATGCTTTATGAGTCCTAGAGTCCCATTGTTTTCAAAGGGCAGAGCTTTCCACTTGTCACTCTAGGTTCACAACATACTACAATTTATCTTCTCTATGAGATGCATCATAGATACCTCTGGCTGTCATACAGCATGGAGGTACAATCTGGCCTGATAGCCTGAGCTGTAGCTTTCCTAAACCATAGTTTTCATGCTTCTTCCCCTGTTTGCAAGTGTGAAGAGATCTGGACATACCCAGTTGTCTTACTAGACAGGAATTCCTGGGTTTGTCCAGATGTGCTCACAAATTCTATTGAAGTTGTTTGCATAAAGATGTTTCTCCTCATAGACTGATGAAAAGCTCTTCATGTTGCCCATTCACAATATGTGTTTTATCATCAAAGTCATACAAAATATTTCTTTTTCTAATCAGAAACTCTTAGATCTGGATAATAATGAAAACAAATAATGTATTTTTGGTTGAAATTTCAGATAAGCCAATACGTTCTGAAGTGCTTGAAATGTTATTGACTTTTTAACATCTTCATAAGTACATGATGGTTCTTCAGATAATTGGGGTGTGTGTGTGTGGATTTAAATCTCACAGGAATCTTGGTTTTTTCCTTTTGTAAATGACTAGATATACAAGGGGGTTTAGTCACCAGATTGCCTTGGCTCCTGCTCTACCCAATGGAAGGATAGATGCATCTCCAAAAAGGACAACTTTTCCAAGGTTTGAATTGGCTTCTGGGATAGACTTGTCCATTTCCACAGACAGTGGAAGCATTCTAAGGGCTAATTCAACATTGCCAAATAAAAAGGAACTGAGAAGTGAGCTTGAGCGCTGAGCTTCAACCAGCCACAGTGCTGAAGTGTTGGCTTGCTCTCCAGTGCTGTTTTGTACACCCCTCAGATGCTTTCCAGGATAAACATGTTGTAAAAGGGACTTATCTTTGTGCAGTGAGGACAAAGGCCCATCTGGACCTCAGTTCCCAGTTCAGTCATATGACCATCCTTTGTTTATCTCTCAAGACACAAAATTGTACAAAGAGGTGGGAATCTAACATTGAAAAGTTTCAGAATCATAGAATATATTGAGTGGGAATGGACCCATAAGGATCATCGAGTCCAACTCCTGGCCCTGGACCACCAAGTCAGAGTATGTGACTGAGCGCATCGTCCAGAAGCTTCTTGAACTCAGCCAAGCTGGGTGCTGTGACCACTTCCCTGGGGAGCCTGTTCCAGTGCCCGACCACCCTCTCAGTAAAGAACCTCTTCCTAACATGCAACCTAACCCTCCCCTGTCACAGCTTCATGCTGTTCCCTTGGGTTCTATCCCTGGTTGCCAAAGAGAGGAGATCTGCCCCTGCCCCTTCACTCCCCCTCATCAGGAAGCCACAGACCCCGGTGAGGTCTCCCCTTAGTCTCCTCTTCTCCTAGCTGAACAAACCAAGGGACTTCAGCCTCTCCTTGTAAGACTTCCCCTCCAGACCCTTCACCTTCCTTGTTGCCCTCCTCTGGACACTCTCCAATATTTTTGTGTCCCTCTTGTATTGTGGCACCCAAAACTGCACCCAGTACTGGAGGTGAGGCCATACCAGTACAGAGTGGGACAATCACATCCCTGGACAGGCTGGCAATGCCATTTGGAAATCCATCCCCAAATGCCAGCAAATCCCTACTTGTGCTGTACCAAAAATTCACCTTTAGTCTTCTAATCAAACTCTTCTGAGTTTTTGTCATGTTGCATAGTCCCAGACTATTTGTGAAAAAGCTCTACTGACAACAGTGGCTTCCAATTTTCAGTATCTCAAAAATTTTGAGACCAAGAATTTAAAGGAGTCTTCAATCAAAGTCAAGAACTGCAAATAGTCATCACCTTTAAAAGCATTGCTCAGCGTGTCACATGTGGGCATGAGAGGCAAGGCACCCATGTTTAAAATGCCCACATTTTTAAAATCTTGGAAACCTTTGGCTACAAGGCAAAGGAGAATGAGAGCGGTGATTCAGAAACCAGTCTGTACCTCAGCACTTCTGTGTAGAAGAAGCAAAGTGAGACAGAATTCTAATTTTTAAGGTTTCCTATTGACTGGCCATCCCTAGATAAAAGCAGCAGACGGTCTTTGACAGTATTTGAGATCAGACAACTCTCTCATCCTTTAGTCAATCAAATTAGGCATAGTTCTGCCTCAACATAACAGAACAAATTGCTACGTGGTTTCAACTCAGCTTGCTTGGAATTCAGTTTCTCTGTTCCTTGGACTAGTCCCCAGAACCCTTCCCTCCATCTCTTCCTTCTTATTTCTCCCTCTCTCCTGTTGTCATGTGCAATCATGTTATAGCAATTAGTTGTTGCTGGCCTGGCAGTCATTAAAAGCTGCAGATAGATGCTTCTTATGCTTGATGATTACACGCTGGTTAAGCCAGACCATGCAGGACCGTGTGACAAACCCGTAACATCTGTGTCCTGCCCCATCATATCATTAGAATGTATATATTCCCTGAGTATGGTGCGTTGTTGGCTGGGAGTCTGAACAACAAACCATAAATAGGATAATGGCTTTCTTCAGTACATTATCATTATTCAAAAAACAAAACCTCAGTTGTTTTTGAGGACCTTTCTGGTTTCTCTAAATTTCTCCATGGATATGGCTTTCTACTAGGGATTGATGACAGAGGTGCGTATTTGTTGTCATCTTAACCACTAAAAACCCTGTGCCCTGTCTGCGGTACATGACATCCTCCCCGTGTCTCCTGTTACGTTTTCCACCCCGCGACGCACAGTTGGTCCTGGCACTCAGTCAGGAGGACAGGCCGCCGCTGGCAGCTCATCCCTCCGCTCAGGCAAGCTGTTTGGGCTATATAAGGATGCTCTGCAAATACAAACAAACCCTGTTACCTTGAGCTGTGGGGAATGAATGTCCGTTATTTATTAGCGCACTTTGACTCCAACAAATTAAATCTCTGATGCACCCAGGCAGCTGCTAATCTGAGGGCTAAATATAGCATGTTTTTCAAACCTGCCAAATGGGAAGATGATGAAGAGGTTACTCAGCTTGTTAAGTGGAAGCCGTGGGCCATGGAAGTCTTGCTGCGAATACATTCCCATACTTAATTGCTATGAGGGATTTTAGATATTGTATATACAGGGAGAAGTGGGTACATTGATCACAACCAGGTGAGAGGAATTAAACTAGAACTGCAGTGCTGCAGCTTGGGTTTTTTTTTTCCTTTTTTCCTCCCCCCACCCCACCTCTGCCAAGGAAGCACAGTGTCTTGCTTTTCCACACAGTTAATGGTCAAATTGACCAGTGCTTTTGCTTCCTCTGAAGGAAGCTGAAGGGAGAGAGCCTTCTTTCCTATCCCTGCAATGGAGCTACTGTAGGGACTGTGGATGTGGTAGAGAGATTTGGGCTACAGCATTTCAAAACTGTCTTCCTTTATTATTTCTTATTGTTTTGCCTTTCCATTGATTTCTTAGGTTACAATGACATCCAGCTTCTTTCAAGCCTCATTTCATAGAAAGTTACCCTGCATATTATGAGATCTACAAAATACTGCACAGATTTTAACTGCTGCAAATGCTTACAGTAGCCCAATACCAATCATCTTACTTTAGCCTGCAGTTCAGCTCTAGGCCTTGCACTGGTGCCCCTTTATAGCACACACAGCAGCAGCTGAGAATTATATTGCAGCCTTTAAATATATATATATATATATATATAATATTTTTTCATTCAGGGAAACTAAGGGCAGATTCATTAATGTTTATCATGTCACTACAGCACAAGGACGACAGATGCACTGTCTGATCCATAGTGTCTGGCTCCCAACCTCTCCCTCCTACCAGCAAACGTCGCAGCATGTATCGCCCTGTCCCCTCTCGCTCTGCGCTGGCATGGCCAGCTGGAGCCTTTATGCAGCTGACTACGTGATAATGCTATCAGAAAGCTTCCACGTGCTCCAGCCTCCCTGAGCAAGATTGGAAGACCTTGCTTAGACCTCAGCTTCAACATTTGACCCCACAGCTCATGACTGAGTCTATGCACTTAGCTGAGCCTTGATGCATTTGCCCTCCTTCGTCTGTGTGTGCTCAGGAACCAAAATGTTTTGTCTTTGAGTTTCAAGCCTTTACTGAATGTAATAATAATGCTATTAAATAATATGTTGCTTGTGATTCCCACATGCAGTTAGATACTGAAATTAGAAAAAAACCCACCAATAAACCTACAGGGAAAGATCTACCTCTCTTCTTTGGAGCTTTATGCTAGTTCTTGACCTTTATACTAGTTCTTGATCTTTGTTTCCATCACTAGCTATTCCTAACTCAGTAATCAAAAGAGAAAAACTTAAAACTACCACTGTACTGCCAACACCTGTACTGGTTAGTACATACTGTGCAAGCACTGAGGGATGGTATGGCCAAGGGACTGTTCCTAACAGCCAGCGTGGAAGAAGCCATTTGGTTGTGGGGTGGAAGAGTCAGTCTGTACAGGGATGAGTTGTGCTGTGCCTCTTGTCCTTGGGCTGACAGAACCAGCGGAGATGTACCTGGGGATACAGTGAAGTAAAGAAATGCTCAGGAAGAAAGATTTCTGTAGTATCACGGGCAGGAATTGTTTCCTATCACAGCCCTTACATGACATTTTGATTTTGAAGGAATGCTCCATTTGGTTTTCCCTTCCTCAGAGTGTTTTAGAGATTTATCAGTCACCATGCTGGATATACTCTTGCTTGTAAAAAAAAAAAAAATTATTCAGAAAGATATTAGGCAACCCTATTCTAAGGATGGAGTTTAGAGAAGGAATGACATCCTTCTAACATGCAGATTGTCCATGTGCTTCTGGGGAACTTGTGTTTATAAACTTTGCTTTTACCATTGCATTTCAGTAGCAACAGTTAAACTTGATTTGCCATCAAAAACTATCACCCTCACTCCTTGCTGCCAGTAACATGGGTGGTTCCTGATCACAGGCAGCCATTGCATTCACCTGCTGAAAAATATTGTGAGAAAGGATGAGCCTACAGTGCCAGATTGCAAAGCAAAGGCACGTTTACCTGTCTGCAAAGATGAGAGAAGTAAACTCTGGCACAGGCAAAATGAATCATGTTTAGGAATGACTTTTTTTGTTTTACTTTTTTTTTTTAATGAGATCTGCCCCATTGCTCAGACCCACAGAAAAGAATTAAAAAGCACTTGGAGGAGATGCAGAAAAGGCTGTTCACTTATCCATAGGCAACATCAGCATGCTGGGCATGGTCTGATGGCTGAACTGAAGGGATGTGCGTCACAGGGAAAGGCTGAGACTGCCAGGGCAGGAAGAGGGGTGGGAGGAAGGGATTGAGGTACCCCTGACCATGTGAGAGCATGTGAGAGCCATTCCCAGACAGCCACTGGAGCAAATGCCTGGCTGAGGCACATGAAAAGGAAGAAAGAGAGAAAGATGTTCTCAGCCCCCAAAAAAGATTGATTGCATGTAGCTATGGGCAACAGATGCAGAAGGAAGAAAAGAAAATTGCATGACCTAGAGGAAAAGCCATGAGCCTTTATCAGGACCTCATGCACCTCAGAAGGCTATGAGGACACCAGAGATGATTGTGATGTGGTGTGGGAACCCTGAGAGAAGCAAATGGATAGGGAGATCTTGGTTTTGTCCTGTCTTGGTCTTCTGTAGGAAGGAAATAGGTTCACAAGCCTTGACAAAACCAGGGGCATTGTTGACTCTGGTAGCGTCCCTGTGAAGAGACCTGAGAGCCTCAAGGACTTGCACAGTTGGTGCATGTAGACGGGGTGTGCTGGTTTAACTGGGGGAAGCTATAAAGCTTGGGTTTCATGGTCAGTATTTGCTCCTGGCATACCACCATGCTCCCTGCAAGACACACCTTGGCCTCCTTGCATCCTCCCTCTTATACTGGCATTGATTCTTGTGGCCCTGTGGCCACTCCAATCACCAGCTTGAAAACTCCTCTAGCAAACACAACTGAAAAGAACCTGATTTGCAGTGGCCAAGCATTCTTACAGCCTGGTTTAGGCTAAACATGCAGCACTCACTGCTGGCCTGGTGCTCTCATGGAACTGGGCTGGGGTCTCCTTCCCTAAAGGTGGAAGGCTGGAGAGGGAAGGGGGCTTTCCAAAGTGGAACAGCACCTTTTGACTAATAAATAGGCTCCCAGTCACACAGCAAATGGAAAGTTCCAGTTGGCAGAGCAGGAAACTAAGCCACCAGCCAGGCAGATTTCTTAACTTTTTCCAGAAAACTTTCAAGCTGGTATTTTTAGCTCTTGTGTATCAGGGGGAGCTGCCATTAAAACACAGTTCTCAAGACGGATAGCCCATTTGAGACACTGATGTCCATTTGGAGCGTAAAGTGACAAAGTCTGCAGGACAGAATGCTAGGTTATTATTTTCCTTGAGGCTTTTAATGGTGAACTGGGGATTTATAGTTCTGTATCTGTCAAGGCACCTGGAGGCAGCTATCAGTAAACCAGATGGATGGAAGAACAGATTGCTTAGGTAACCATTAAACACACTGTCACTCTTCTCATGTAGCGACACATCCTGCCCGTGCCAGGACACTGCTGTGTCAAAAGAGCTATAGACAGGCACCAGCTATTTAGGGGAACACAGTGCTGGATCCAGAGGATGCGCTGCACAAGGTTTCTTTGACATGTGTGAATACCAGTTATCTCACACCTAATTTCTAGGTATCTCAGTTCCTACCCGAGCCACCCACCCCATCCCACTTGACCTTTGCCTGAAACCAGCTGTGTCACAGTATCCGTCAGGCTTACTCAGATTGAAAGCAAGCAGCGGGGGAGGAAAGAAATTTGGCAAGTGCCATGTATCAGCTACCCCAAGGCAACAGCAGTGAGTAGTCGCTTGAGGCATGAAAGCTGGAAACTTTCCATCCTTGGCATGCCAGTTCACTCAGGGCATGAGGTATGTTTGTAGCAATTCCTGCTGACGTGCAAGAAGAAACCTTAGGTCAGGGAAGGAATCATTCTGAGTAAATAGCATCCAAGCTGGTATCAATGAAATTCATCTTTTGGCTTGCCCATGGATATTAATTTTAAAAAAGAAAAAGTTTGCTAATATGGAAGAGCATGTTTCTCAGGTCCACATCTTCATCTTTGGAGGCCTGGCAGAGGAATGGGGGCTACAGAATCCTCAGGACTGGAAGAACCAGTCAAATTATTAGTGACAAGCAATAGCACCATGTGTCCAAAACCTGAGTCACTCTCCAGCAAATCACGACATTTGCAGAAAAAATCATAAGGCTTCCAAATTAATTACTTCTGGGCTACTTCAATTTTCTTCCTTTATACTCCCATGCTTTCCCCTTTCTCCATCTCCCATGGTTTGTCTACCTCTGCAATTACAAGGGCTTTCAAATGAAGGCAGGTGATATTCTCAGGAGACTGGGGCTTTAAGAAAATAACCCAATTGTGCTTAGGCCCAACCATTAAAGCCCAAATACTGGCAATACTTTAAGAGTAATTTAGGAGCTTTTTCATTCTTTCCAGGTTGTCAGAGCAATGTTGGAGCCTTCTGGGCTGATGTTCACTTTCTTCAGATCCTGACAATGGGCCCATAATTTCTTAAATCTGTGCTTGGACAAAACATGAGTTGTTTTTTTTTAATTGTTTAATTTACTTTTTGACCACCTGTGCCTCCAAAATCTCTCTTCCCCCTTTTAATGCAGATTGCACTTGTGGACCTGGCTTTGACACTTTCTACAAGGCAAATGTAAAGGAGCTGTGAAGTTCACTCTGCCTCAGTTTTCTCATGAGTAAAATGGTGTATTGTATTTGTGTGGCAAGGTTTTGGTAGCAGGGCAGCTACAGGGGTGGCTTCTGTGAGAAGTTGCTAGAAGCTTTCTCTGGGTCCAGTAAAGCCAATGCCAACTGACTGCAAGTCAGACCCTCCCTGTGAGAATGAAGGTGTGCCAGAGACAGTGTGTGATGAACTGACCACAACCCCCATTCCTCATCCCCTTGTGCTGCTGTGGAAGAAAGAGATGCAAAAATCGTGAGTAAAGATGAGCCTGGGAAAAAGAGAGGGGTGGGAGGAAGTTCTTTAAATTTTCATTTTTATTTTTCATTATTTGACTCTGATTTGATTGGTAATAAATTAAACTAATTTCCCCAAGTTGAGTCTGTTTTGCCCATGAGGGTAATTAGTGAACAATCTCTCCCTGTCCTTATCTTCACCCATGAATGCATTATTTTTGTCACGCTTTCATTCTGGAGGACTGGTTACCAGTAAGAGCCTGGGATGTTTGCCCAGGCAGAAAGGAAGGCTTCTCTCTCAACAACGTAGTGTTTCTGATTGGCTTTTACAGCCAAGAGAAGCGATGGATGCTTTTCTTGAAAATATGTCCTCTCTTGGGTTTACCCTTTCCTCAACCTTTGGGCTGGAAACCACCCCCCACCCCGTGTTATCTCTGCCTTCTCCCAAGAGATGACATCACACTGCTCTGGCATTTCTCCCATCCCTGGTGGGTATCACAAGTTTGGCAGCTGTCTTCACCAGTGTGCTTCCCATCTACCAGCATGGGTTGCCATCACTACGAGTTTGTGCCCCTCAGCCACTCCATGAGGTCTGAGTGGGTTTGTATTAGCGCCATCCGAGTTTACATCGGATGTTACTGAGAGCCATACATCGTCTCTCAGTAACAAGCCAGAGGACTGTCTTCCAGCATTTTCTCTGGCAACATGCCAGAGTCTTGGGGGTCATGTTGACCTGAGTTACTTGCAGAACACTGTGGAGTTACCTTTGCTCCCATCAGTGACTATGAAAATTTCCTTTGAATGTGTTTGCTCATGTCCCAGGGGTGCTGTTTGGCTGCCTCTTCCTCTGGAGGCTGGCAGACCAGGCTTCTGTCAGCCACCAAGATGTCTCAGGCTGGGAAATTGTGACTTTTGCCTAAACAAATAAATGATCTAACTCAATGTATGCAAAGCAAATGAGATGAGGTTGGGTTTTGATTTTTTTCTTTGGTGAGCCAGGCAGTCACAACTCAATGCTATTTTATTGGCAGCTCAGTATTAATATGTGTCTGCTTGAATGATTTTTGTCCTGTGAAGGGGCTGTAGCCTGAGTATTACACCTTTTCCACCTTCCACTCCTTGTTGGTTCTCAATGGGTGGTCCTCTACCTGGATCACTCATGATACAAAGCAGTGGTTGCTTCTTTAAGAAAGTCACTGTGGTTCACTATGGAGTGCTGTGAATGGGGATGTACTGCAAGAGCAGCTTGGCCAGGAATCACTGCTGAGAGGCAACAGCCTGAACCTTGCCCTTCATGAGCTTATTTGGACTACACTAGCATTCATTCCCAAAACTTTAAGCCACTGAAAGTTTTCTATTTTGACCTTTTCTCTCTCTTTGGACATGTATAAAGATGTAGCTATCCACATCTTCCCCAAGAGATTCTTTAAAACTGCCTTCACACATAAACAGCACATGACATTTCAGTTTAATACTGTTCCTTTTTGCCAATATTTTTCTTTTTTCCTCTTTTTTAGTCAAGTTTCTCTCAGTAGAAATGTTTAAAGCAAGTCAACACCAAATAACAAAACAAACAAAAAAAGTGTCCTGATTAATGCCCCAAAAATTTAACAGGATAAAAGTGTTATTTGATGACATGCATTGAAAGGCTGTGTCCAGGTTCTGGCCATACAAGAGGACTCTAGCCTGGCCAGAACCAGGACAGGCTGCCAAAGACTTTCACCCCAACTGTAACATACTACTACATGCTCAGCTCTATTCCCAACTGACCTAACAATTTTACATGCAATGCTGTCCCCTTCAATGTGTGGTATGATCCTGGCCTAGTCATGTAGCTTATGTTTTAACAAAAGCAATCACTCAGTTTCAAAAGATCTGACCACTTTGTTTAGGGCCACATGTCCAAATGACTCCTCAGAAGCTGCCATTAAAAGCCATTGGGGAAGTCAAAGGATTGGCACATTGGAACTTTCTCTGGCTTTACCTTCCCAAAGTTAGACAGCTGAGAACTGATGCCATCAGATTTTTACAACTGAGTCATTATCTCTCTGCGTAGTCTTCATGTTATCACATCTCTGTCACCTTCCTCACCACTGATTTCCTTTATGGCCAATGAAAAAGTACTTTGAGATACTGATCTCAGTGATGTGTAAAGTAGGTCAGAAGACTAGGGTAGATGACTGTAGTAGGAGGCTGGCTACTGTATAAAACTGATCATAAATGAGTTGATGTGCAGGGCACAGTGAGTGTTGTTTTTTCCATTTCTAAAAGCAAGTAAGAAAGCAGAGGATATATTGCATGGGATTATTTTTTAATGACTTCTTTCTTGATTTTATTCCAGTTATGCAGACATGATGTGCATACAAAAGGCCACTTTGCTTGTGAGTGGCAATATCTGGATGATAGCTGTTGATACAGTGTGAGAATCTTGTTTCAACAACCCTGTGGATACGTCTCTTGCAGATGTTTTCAGTAAAATTGGTTAGCTCTTCACCTGGCCAGATGAAACACATGAAGTGCCCTAACGCTTTTAGCTGCTGTTCTCTTAAAGTTGTGTTCTTGTTTCTTGGAACAGTTTTGCAAAGCCCCCTTTGGACTGTCTTATGGAATTAAAGCACTGCACGGCAGCTGATGTTGGCCTGGCTTTCATTAAAGTAACAACTGGTTTCTTATGCTCAATGAGTACACCCCGGTTAAAATAAACTATTCGGGACTGTTTGACATACCCACAGTGGTCACCCAACCTGTTACAACATTACAACCTGTATTTCACAATATATAGTACTGTGCCCCCTCTGACCCTGAAAAACAAACCGTAAATTGGATAATGGATTTCCTCAGTGCAATCTTATGACAGAGGCAAAACCTCTGTTATTTTGAGGACTTTTTAGTTTCTCTAAATTACCTTATAGGTACTTTGGTCTTTTGACTGTCATTTTCTGCTAAGAACTGATGACAGAGGTGTGTATCTTAACCACCAAAAACTTCCTGGCCTCTTTGTGGTACATCACATCCTCCATATGTTTCCTCTTAGCAGGTTGTGCCCTGTGGTGCATGGTGCACACACAGATCACCTTTCTGTGGACAGGCAAGAAGAGGTATGGAAAATGATTTGGGTTTGTGCTTGACACATTTGAGAAGCGGTCTACAAAGTCATACCTCACAGAGGAAGAGGAAGTCTATTTCACCAAGGGGGAAGCACCCATCCCCTCTTTAGGTTCCTCCCATTTCCCACCATCTGCAGAAACCCCTCGCTTTCCCCAAACTAGGGATTAAGCCTTGGGAAAAATGAAGCCTCCTCACTGGGAAGACATTAACAATCAGGAGTGGAAAGGCATGTAGAGGTCTGTAAACTTTCAGTCCTTGGGAGAGGAGCCCAGACCCTGAGGTGGTCACCCAGGCCATTCAGTATTATGGAGTTACAGTTCTCCACTTGGGATCCAGGAACAAGCATACTGTTGGGAAGCCACTTCCACCTAGTCAGGAGGAAGGGCTGAGGATGCCTTAGACTCCCCACTCATAGTTGTTTTATTATTTTATTTTTTAAAAATTTTATTTTTCTGTATTTCCCATAACACAGGCATCCCAGGTGGAGGGATGAATGGCTAAGCCCACAGATTGTCTGTCAGGGACACCGGTGGGTTAGACACAGTAATAATCTTTGAACCCTGGGTTGGGGAAATGAGCAGTGTCGGTATAAACTGGGTGATGAATGAACTGAGAGCAGCCCTGAGGAGAAGGACTTGAGGGTGTTGGTGGATGAAAAATTTGACATGAGCTGCAGTGTACACTTGCAGCCCAGAAAGCCAACTGTATCCTCGGTGGCATCAAAACCAGCATGACCAGCAGATCAAGGGAGGTGATTCTGTGCCTCTACTCTGCTCTCCTGAGACCCCCACCTGCAGTACTGCATCCAGCTCTGGGGTCCCCTGTGCAAGAGAGACATGAGCTGTTAGAGTGAGTCCAGAGGAGGGACACAAAGGCTGGAGCACCTCTCCTATGAAGACATGCTGAGAGAGTTGGGCTTGTTTAGCCTGGAGAAGAGAAGGTAACCTTGCGTGACCTTGTTGCCTTTTGGTAGATAAAGGAGGCTCATAAGAAAGATGGATAGAGACTTTTTCCCAGGGTCTATAGTGATTGGACAAGGGGCAACAGTTTTAAATTAAAAGAGAGTAGATTTAGATTGGACTTGAGTAAGAAATGTTTTACCGTGAAGGTGGTGAACTCTTAACAGGTTTCCCATAGGAGCTGTGGATGCTAGGTCACTGGAAGTGATATATTTGAATGGGATAGATAGTTGAAAGGGACCTAAAATGATCACCTAGTCCAACTGCCTGACCAATTCAGGGCTGACCAAAAATTAAAGCATGTTATTCGGGGTATTGTCCAAATACCTCTTTAACACTGACAGGTTTGGGGCACTGACCACTGTTCCAGGAAGCCTGTTACAGTGTTTGACTACTCTCCTGGCAAAAAAAATGCTTCCTAATGTCCGGAATCTCCCTGGTGCAGCTTTCAACCATTCCCATGCTTCCTATCGCTGTATCCCAGGAAGAAGAGCTCAACACCTCCCTCTCCACATCCCCTCCTCAAGAAGCTGCAAAGCCATGAGGTCACCCCTCAGCCTCCTTTTCTACAAAGTAGACAAACCCAGAGTCCTTAGCCACTTCTCATAAAACATGCTTTCCAGTCCTTTCACCAGCTTTGTTGCCCTCCTCTGGGCACAGTCAAGGACCTTCACACCCTTCTTAAGTGGCAGGGCCCAGCACTGCACACAGTACTCAAGGTGAGGCCACACCAGTGCTGAACACAGCGGGATACTCACCTCTTTTGGCCGGCTAGTCATTCTGTGTTTGGTGAACCCCAGGATGCCATTTGCTCTTTTGGCTGTCACGGAAATATGTTGCTGACTCATATTGAGCCTACTCTCAACCAGCAGCCCCAGATCCCTTTGAGCAGAGCTGGTCTCCAGCAAATGGTTCAAAGTCAGGTTAGACAGATGTTAGAGAAACTGATCTAGTGAACCCCAGGTGGGTTGGACTAGATGACCTTTAGAGGTCCCTTCCTACACAAACCATTCTATCGTCCTCTGGTTTTATGAGCCCTTATCATCTCAACAAGTGTGTAGCAACTGGTTGCATTGACTGCTTCACCTGCTTGGGGTCCAGAGCCTTAAATCTTCTCCTGAGGTCCAGCTTCTCTCATGGCAGCCATGCTAGGAAGGGTCTTTTTTTCTCTCAGTCCAGTGCTAGAGGTAGGACTGGAAAGTTAGGATATAGGCCTTGCCTTCAGACCTTCTCTTTGCTCTGTCAAAACCACGAGCCTACCTGTGCTGCTGCTTTCCTATCCTACCTGGTCAATGCTACTGTGCAGCGAGGCCCATGGAAATTGGGAAGAGAGGGGCAGGAAGGACAAAAATGCAAGTCTGTACATCCCTAAGCCATTAGTTTGTCTTCTGAATGTGGCATACCCAGGCCCTCACTGCTGTGTCCACAGGAAGAGATACTTGCTGTGCTGGTGGAGCAGCACCCCCTGCCCTGACCCAGGTGGCCCCTGTGCCTGCGAGTAGGTCAACAGTTCTCTGTCATAGCCATGTCGAGCTGAGAGGTAGAACCCCCTTATTTTACCCTTTTAAGATAGGAGGCTAACTGACAGCATCACCTCTCTGGCTCACCCTCCCCAGTCCGGGAAGAGGCATTCAGTCAGCCAGTTGTTCAGGTCATGGAGTAAAACTCTGGCAAAGTTTTTAATGAGTGAAAACTTGACAAATTGCTGTTGCAAACACTTGGGTTGGCTCCCTGGTAGGCTGGGGTCATCTGCTGAAGGCAGCAAGAAGGGAAACATTTTTCCTCTTTTATTGTTAAGCTGCTGCCTGCAGAACGTGAGACTTTTAGCTAGTGTGCTGACTCTGGCAACAAATCAGCCCCAGTGTCTGCATAGCTGTTGGCAGAGAACAACTGGGCTCACGAGTTTTCAAAATATTTTCTTTTTCTCTCCTTGTCATGATTTTCTTTGTTTACCCAGGAGAAAGAGATTTGTTGGTAACCTCTGAAGATATAATAGTGTCACATTTCATTTGAGATTGGGGCATGCAAGCCATTTGCTCCATTTAAAGCTATTGTACTCCAAGATCTATGAAGTACTGTATAGATTATAATTGCCTCCAACAAATATGTTACTGAAATTGCAGTGTTTCAGGGTGAACCATATAATCAGTTGTCTTGGAAGTTTTGGAGACAGGAGTTAATAATGGGTTATCTTCTCAATTGCACTATGATAGACTATTTCCTATCTGGAAATAGGTCATGTCAAATAGTAGCAGCAGTTATATTTTTGTTATTATTTGTAACATTCAGTAGCTGCTAACAAAACAGAATCTCATTTTGCTGCATCATGCACGTGAGAAGCAAAAGCAGCCCTTGGCCTATAAACTTTGCTAAAAGGAAGGTGCAGTAAGAGGAGGATGCACCGAATAGTGGTGGATTAGATGTAACAGAATCATCAGCAAGAAAAGTATGATCATGAAGGCTGACTGCATGTGCAAGACAGTTTGCTAGTGCTTATCCCATGATACCAGAGCAGAGGTATGATTGAAGAGTGTATGCATGTTGGGATGATTGGCTGTGGCTGGCAGAAAGCTCCACCACCCTTTTAAAACTCTGTCTGATGCACTTTGCTTTTCTGCATGTATGAAAGACTAACTTGGAGTGACCCTTGCATTTGTAGGGCTTAAAGGGGCAATAATTAATTGATTTTTAGGCTAGGGATAGCATCTTTGAGTGGGGTTTCCGTAAGCATCCTTGTTGATAATTCAAGAGGTGTGGGACTCAAACCTGCTTTCTCAAGTCCAAACCTCTGCTTGTGACACTGAGGCATGATGTCTGTCACTCAGCTAGGACCCATCACAGTTCTTCCACATTTCCCAGAAATGTGACCCCCATGACCAGACAGCATTTAGGCTTTGCTGATAAATTTGAACTTGTTTGCTGGGAGATGAGCTCAGGCTACCAAAAGATGCTAAGAATTAATTTTTTTTGTGGTGAAGATGAAAATGCTCTGTTCATAGTAGTATAACAAGGGGATGCTTTTACTTCTTTTCCTCCTCCCATCTGTATTTTTTTATTGTTCAAAAAAACCCCACCAACCAATCAAGGGAAGTAGTATTCCCAAAACCGATGTGAAGTCATTGTGCTTAAATTGTGCTTCAGCTTTGACAAATGATGCTGTAAAAGCCAGTAATGTGCAGTCCCTTGTTAAAAGTGTCTTTCTGGCTCAATGTCATATGCACTCATTTACAAGCAGTTTATATGTAATACAGAGAAGGGTGAGCGTGTGGTTCCATAAAGTCATCTTCACAGATACTTAGGAGCAGAAATCCTCTTCTCAGAAATATCTGCCACCCCATCTTACTGTAACTGCATTCCAATACAGGACACACTGCTAAGGATGGTGTCTTCCCTTGAAAGCCTTTTGGATGGCCTAGGTAATCCCTGATGTTAGAGATACAGTAGCATAAATCAAATTGCAGTATAAAACCAAGTGCTGGCATAGTAAGAGAGGAGGAGTCCTGCACCACCTACTGATGAGTCACATTTCAATTGTTTCTAAAAGCTTTGAGCACACCAGCAGTCTAACACCTTTGCTGAGAGTATTTCCAGTCATCTCTCCTTTCCCACTGGAACTTAAACTGGATCCTGAGAAGCTTTCAAATGTCACAAAGGGCTGATATTTGATATAGCAGAAACAGGGTAGGGCAAATTCCAACTCCTTTGCTTACATTGAGGACCTCCTTATTTTAAGTGCCACCAAATGAAAAAAAGGAGAGAAGTCTATTACTGCTTGACTTCATGTGTTGTTACTGCCCTTAAAATTCCATCAAGTGTGGAATCAAGACCGTTCCCTCAAGTAATACAAGCAAACAAGTGAGTATTTTTTTAAGACAATACCAAACAGGAAACGAATAGAGAAAACCACCGTGTATTAATTCGTTGTAGTAAAAATACAATACACAGTAGGCCACTTGTGGCTTTGAGCAATTCAGGGTTTTCTGATGTGCTCTGACATCTTGGTATGTGAATGAGGTTTTCTGATGCAAGTGTGTGCAATTTCCTAGCTTGGTGTTAACCTCTTTTAACAGAAGGTAGAGATTAGTAAAAAGTCATCACACGAGCCTCAGTAGTCACTCTCTTGACTTTAGGAAATTCCCAGGTGGAACACAGTAGAATTTTCTTGTACACATCAATATTTATCAAAACTCAATTTTTGGATAAGAAGGAAGTGGTTTGGGTTTTTTTATTCAGCAAAACATGCCACTTCATTGTATCAGATGTCCCCAATCTGACTTCTACAACAGAACTTTTCTGGACCCCAGGATCCTGTCATGTCTTGCCCAAAGTGCCAGCTCGTGGTTCTAAAAATTTGGAACAGGTTTCTACCCCCATTAAGGGAAATGCCTTTTTTTTCCCCAGGCACCTCTGTCTTCAGAAACATTTCTGAACATGAAGCCAACCCTGGCTCATAAACATTTCACACTGGAACACCTGAGGTCTCATCTGAGCAGCAGCTGGCCCACAGGTTTTTTAAACCTTCTGAAATTGCCATTTAGGCAGCCTCAGCCTTGTCCTTCCAATAGCCAAAGACTGTGAGCTAGTCTCAAAATCTAGAATATTAGAAGTAAGTGAACAAACACATGCTGTCGCTGTTCTGCCTGCTCAGGAAGCGCATGCACACAGGTCCAGCCGTCTCACCAGCTCTCTAGGAAAGAAGAGCTTTTTCTCATGGCTAGTAATTAAGACTGTAAATCTGTCATTTTTTCCCAGCTCTTTCACTCCACTGTCGCCATTCAGCTGCTGTTCCTACTCACTCCTGCCACCAACAAATCCTTCCACTCGATTTTTGCTGGAGCTCCAGCCACTTTCCTGTGTGCAGTCTCTTTTCTTGCTTCACACTTTCCTGCATCCCTAAAACCCTGGTTTCTCTCTCACCCAGCTATTTCCCCTGTCCCTTCTTTCCTGCCACAAAGATGACAATTCTGGATCCAGTGAGCATCTGACTCGCATCTGACTGAGCATTTTCTGCAGGCTTTTCTTCCTTGTTGGGAACACACAAAGGAAAGGGGTAAGAGTCATCCTAACCAAGACAGTGGAATAGGATTTCTTCTGGTTGGAAAAGAGCAGAGACGGGAACCCTCCTCAGCGGCAGCTCCTTCAGTTATTCCTTCAACAGTTTAGGAAGGCAGGCAGCGATTTTTCTCTGGAAAGAATTCCTCACACTGCAATTCATGGAAATGCTTGACCACTCACTGTGGACGAAAGTTAAAAATTCATGGGAATATTTTTGGATTTGAGACTATTAAAGGCTCTTTGAAAACTCCCATGTGAATAGAGCCGCCAGAAAAATTCACTGTGTTGCAATTTCTGAGGTTTCAATCGTTGCTTCCATTCTGTCCTCACAGGAAAGTAAAAGTTTTGAATTAAAAAGGGCGGTAGTGGGTTACAGTCTAGAGACTGGCAGCTGATAGACAGCTTGGGATAAGCTGAACACAAGCTCAAGTGACTCCTCTGTTTTGGTAAAATCAGAACAGCGCGGAGGAGGAGCTAGACTGCGCCTCCCCAGATGGGTCAGCAGTCACCTCCCTTCTCCCTCCCTGGATGCAGGAAACTTCCTGGAAATCAGTTCTGCGGTAAATATGAGTCTGGGAAATGCAGGGTAAGGTGACAAGCCTATGGAACCAATCATAAACTCAGTCCTTTCATCTGCCAGAAGGGCAGGGGACTATTTCTTGATAAACTCAGAAATACTGGGGAAAATGCAGGCAAGGGGTAGGATGCTGCCAAAACTTGCAAATATTTTGCAGATTTTAAAAATGCCTTTGTAGCTTCATAACTATAACTCTTCAACTGGTTAATGCACAGAATCAAAGCTTTCAGCGATATAATAACAAAAACACATTTAAAAAGTCCAAATTTCTGCAGCTGCAGAGAAAAAAAAAATTGCCTTAAACTATGAACCCCCAAAGCCTGAAATGTTGAATGAGGAGAACTCAAATGTATAATATTAAAGAAAAAAAAAGGACTCTTTTTTTTAAGGTTATCGTTATTTTGGGGTCCTGCCTTACGATTCTTGAATGCCTAAGTTTAATGGCAGTGTTATGGCACCAAACTGGTTCCCGGTGGACTGTAGCTTCCCCCTACATCCTTGCATGGCTGGGTATGTGGAATACCAGAGAAAGGGAGAATAACTGGCTTGTGCACGAGGCGTACACATGGGAGTGAAGCAGTGAAAGAAAATGCCATTGGTAGCTGGTAAGAGAAACTTCCTGGCAGTAAGAGCTGTTATTTTGTTGTTATTTTGTCTGACATTAGCAGTAGAGATGAACTGGGTGATCTAGGAGTGTTTTGTTATCTCTTACTTCTAGGAACACTAGAGCCACAATGCCACTTGGACTGAATTTATGGACAGCTTTTAAAAACAAGAGGATAAATGGGCATCTGAAGGAAGCTTAGGCAAAGAATGGTTGTTTTGTTTTGTTTGTTGTTTTGTTTTTTCTTTTGTTTTTGCTTACTTCTCAAAATTCAAACATTTGCTTAAATGAAAATTAAGGCATCAATTTAAATTTTTCATATGCTACAATGTTTATGCTTCATATACTACACATCCTTTTCAATAACTTACACACCCTACCCCCAACAGTTCTCTGTAGTTTCTGAAGGAAAAATGCTTTTTTTTTTGGGGTGGGAGGAGGAAAGCAAGATAATGTTTAAAAGTAGTGAAAAAATGGTGAGAGTTTCTGTCTGTTTTTTGTCACTTTTCCCAGAAATATCTACTTTTGCAACTGGAGCTTAAGCTGAGAGAGAGGTTTGGCTCTTCTGCAATTGCATATTTCAGGAAATCAGTGCTTGAATTGGTCATTTTCCGTGCTCTTACAGATTTGTGTGTGCATTTATTAATGGGATACAATTATTTTAGCATTTTTTTAAACACTCCTCAGTTGCTCTTCTTTTTACTACTACAACTGTTCGCTTTCACTCGATGTTTTAGAGCTTGAGGCTCAGAAATTTAAAACAATGTGCACAAAATTAACCTCACCTCTTGGTGACTGAGTTTGCATGGATGTATTTAGTATCTGTGATAAAACTTTGCTCCTTTTGTCCTACTGCTAGTAATGCAAACATGTACCTATAAAATTACTCACTGCTTTGTTTAGGTCTTCTTAATCTTTCATTAGACTAAAATTTAGGCAAAGGACAGTTAGAAAGTGCTTGAGTGGAATTTATCCATGTAGGCAATACAGCCCCATTTAGACTGCATATCTAATTCCAGATATTATATACCAACAGGCAATATTCCTGAGTTTAAGCATGCTGGGCTTTTTTTTTTTTTTAACAATGCATGTATTAATTGTTAAAAAAGCCATGGTGACATGGCATTTATCCAAATGAACATATTACCATTTGTATTCTAACTACACTTTAAAATACTTACAATTTTGGACTGGAAATCTTGCTTGCTCTGTTCTAGAATTCAGACTCATGGGATTTTTGGGGCAGACTTTTCTGTGTTTGATGGTCATGTCCAGTGGCTTTCTTTCAAGCTCAGCAGTAAATATTTGGATGAGCTTCTTTATATTTCTTGATTTGTAGTTGTAGCTGTAGTTTGTTGCTTTTGTCTGTGTTTTCTTTGGCTCCGGACTGGGGGACCGTTGTTTTCCTTCCTTACGATCATTGCCATTAAATCCTTGGAGCTTATCAAGTTTCATCAAAGCAATTTTCATTTCAATTACAGATTCGAATCTCTCAAGTCATGGGTGGCTATCCTTTTTTCATTCTTTTGTAATCCATTAATACATTTACTTTAATACCATTCTAACAGAACGTGTGGTTTATGCAGCATTCTTGCATCTAGCAAACATAAATGAGCAATTTTATATGCGTGTGCAGGAACGGCTTAGCTTACAGTGCTTGCCTAAGCTTCATATTAAACATGTCTAGGAAATCCAAAGCATGCAAATTATCCCCATTAATTGCTTTCCTATTGCACTGGCCAATCATGCACCTTCTGCATCCCGAATGAGCTCTGTTGCATGTGGAGTGTACTGCTAGGGAGCTGCTATACGGAAAGACATCTATCATTTGGCAGAGGAAAGCACATGCAGCATCACATGGGTTGGGGTAATTACAGTGTTACAGTGTCTCTGGAGCTGTAGGCGTTCAAGATGGCCACAAGCAAAATTTGTGTGAGACGCTGCAGAGCGAAAACCCCTGTGCCATCTACAAATTTAGAATTGCTTTTCCCCCCCCTTTTTTTAATTAAACCCAAAGCAGAGCATTGTTTCCTGCATGTGGGGCTCAATCTCCCCAAATCCTTCTGCCAATCATTCCGCAGGCTCAGAAAACGACTTTTTTTCCTGCTTTTTTCCCTGCATTTCTTTTATCATTCAGCATTCACATAGTAAACACAAAAGGACAAAACACAGCTTGCAGAGCCCGTGTCTGTGTTGTTACAGTAATTATAGGCATAGGCTGACTGCCTTTGCGGCCTCTTGGCTAGTTCAGGGGCTCTGCCCACACTGTCACCTGGTTCACACATGCGAATGTGATTGCATTGAAGGAGCTGTGCAATTTCACTTGGGATTTCAACACGCAGCTGGAAAAGCCCTGGTGATTTTTGATTCTAAAAGGGTTGGATATTTAATGCTTACCTTCCTGTATATCATCAGACTTTTTCTTTATACTTCTTTCTAGAAGGTGCTGGGCTCCGATAGTAGCTTACCTATACACTTGGCATATCTTGGAGCAATCACTAGGAACAGTCCCACTCTGCCTGCACACCTCTCTCCATTGGACATAACTCTGTAGCTTTTAGCAGTGTGAATTATTCCTGTTTTGGACTTAACTGATTATATCACCAATCTGAATGCCACAAATACATGGTTTGCTGCCTCTCCTCTTTGGAGTAACCTCATGCTTCCTACCAAAATTAGGCAGTTGATGTTGGACTCAAAAATCTCCTATTTTTTAAAATAACTTAAACTTTCTGGAGAACTCTGCATTTTTTTTCCCTGCCACTGATTAATCCCTTCCATTTGGTGTAATTTGGCAGAAGCAGCTATCCAAGACAGCAACCAAAGGCTTGTCAGTCAAGAAATTCAAGCTGAGAGAGGGATGGCTCCTGCCTGAAAGCAAATCATCTCCTCAAACCTGGCCATGGATAATTCTGGAATAGGATGACTACAGAGGAGAGATAAAATGGTGAGCATTTGAAATGGCTGCATTTATTCTGGCATCTGGAAAGCGGATACAGAATACTACAGTGGATTATATTCCAAAGACTTGCAACATTGGTATCCATTGGTAGCCAAGGAGAAAAGTGAAATGGAAGCTTCATAGCCATTCCTAAGAGTTTAGCTCTCAGCTGGATGAGTTGCCTCAGTGCTGCCAAAATGACTCTTGTTGTGAAGACATTCGTTCATCCTTCAAGGTTTTGGGGGGGAGGGTGAGGGAACATGACTGTAAGAAGCTTCTAGAAGCTTCCCCCATGTCTGACAGAGCTGGCTTCAAGACAGACCCATGGTTTGCTGAATCCATCAGCGATGGTGGTAGCACCTCTGGAATAGCTAAGGAGGGGAGGAAAACACCAGGAGCAATTGCAGCAGGAAGGAGGAGTGAGAATAGGCAGAAGGAACAACTCTGCAGACACCCAAGTCAGTGAAGAAGGAGGGGCAGGCAGTGCTCCAGGTGCTGGGGCAGATTCCCCTTCAGCATGTGGAGAAGACCATGGTGAGGCAGGCTGTTTCCCTGCAGACTGTGAAGGTTGACCGTATGGCAGAGATTCCACCTACAGCCCATGGAGGACCCCACACTTGAGCAGGTTTTTATCTGAAGGAGGCTTCCCCCGTGGGAAGCCTGCACTGGAGGAAGCTCCTAGCAGGTCCTGTGGTCCGTGGAGAGAGGAGTCCATGCTGGAGCAGGTTTGCTGGAAGGATTTGTGACCCTGTGGGGAACCCACACTGGATCACTCTGGTCCTGAAGGTCTGCACCCCGTGGAAGGGACCCATGCTGGAGCAATTCGTGAAGAGCTGTAGCCAGTGGGAAAAATTCACATTGGAGAAGTTCATGGAGGACTGTCTCCTCTGGGAGGGACCCCATGCTGGAGTAGGGAAAGAGTGTGAGGAGTCCTTCTCCTGAAGAGGAAGAAGTGGCAGAGACAACGTATGAACTGACGCCAACACCCATTCCCTGTCTCCCTGTGCCACTGGGGAGGAGGAGGTAGTGAAATTGGGTGTGAAGTTAAGCCTGAAGAGAAGGGAGGCGTGAGGGGAAGTGTTTCAAAGATTTGGGTTTATTTTTAATTTTCCTACTCTGATTTGATTGGTAATAAATTATTTTTTTCCCCAAGTCAAGTCTGTGTTGCCCATGAGGGTAATTGGTGAGTGATCTCTCCCTGTCCTTACCTTGATCCTCAAGCCTTTTTTTATATTTTCTCTCCCTTGCTCAGCTGAGGACAGCAGTGACAGAGTGGTTTTGGGGGGCATCTGGCCTCCAGCCAGGGTCAGCCCGCTACAGTGCATCAGATATGAAGATGTCTCCCACCAGACCCATCTTCCCTTCCCTTTGAACAAACTTGCCCTTCTTGGCAAAAGCATTTGGAGCAGGTGCAGGAGAGAAGTTTATATCTGGAAGGTCGTTGCTTCCTGATTCCATTCTGGTAAATGGAAACTACTTGTGGCTGTGGGTGGCCTTAGGATCTATACTTGTGTGGGGATTTATGGATTCATGTGTCTATGTATGTAGACACAAAGTCTTGAACGGAGACTCTGGAAGCACTTTGCAGTTCTCAGATCCAGGTTGGCATCCAGTCACATCCTGACTCCATTTTGGGGTGAGATGCTGCCTTTCTCATGCATCAGATACTTTGGTTTCTCTTGGGAAAAAGAAACTCAGTGAGGGGAGGCCACTGAAGACTCACCACGTTCTTCATTTGGCCCTATTTCTGGAGTCATTTGGAGTATTTCTGTGAACAAAGATTATTCATATGAAGGGTGTGTTAGTATATCCTTTAATATGTCTGGAGGGATGTTTTGTGGGGGTTTAAGATTTCTTTTAGAAATCTCTGTGTCCCGTTCTTGCTTTTTTGGTTAATTATTTATTTAATAATAAATAATAATAATAATGTAGATTTTCCAGGTTTCTTTTACCATGCTGCAGATGCTTGCATATTGTATCTCAGATGTTACACCTTACTTTAAAATGAATGTTAGATGAAGAAATGAATTCTAGATTTTAAAGTAAGATTTTCAAGGACATGTTTACAATTTTCTTTAATATCTTCATACTTTTTGTGAAAGAATAATAGTCCTTAAGTATATTACTTTTTGTCATAAAGATTTAAAAACAGACTAAATGAGATAATTGTTTTATTTTTCTTTTCAAGTGAAAGATTTACAGAGTGAGGTTGGAAAATTGTGTGTAGGCTGATGTTTTATGTTGTAGCTGGTTATTACTCAGTGAGTCACAGTAAGTTTCCAGAGCTTGCCACACCTTAAGGTTAAACTGCCTCAAACCAGGCAGCAAACTATTAGTGGAGGTGCTCTGAATGATCTTTATTATTTTATTCTATCTTATTTTTAATGTAAAAAGACGTATTTTTGAAACAACATGTAAAACTTTGCTGAAACAGCTCAAATACTGTTTCCTCAGAAAGAGTTTCCTGCTCTCCCTCTGGTTCCTCTGATAGCATTAAGTGTGACTGAAAAATTTGTTTAATTGAGATAGTTATCAGTATTTCCTAGGAAGAATTAGAGGCTTCTGCATAGATAGGAAAGAAGCCAGTACCCCACAGCATAGATACATCTAGCTTTTGGCACTTAGGAAAGACATGGCAGGAGACCTCGCTGTGCACTCGCGGGAAGCACGTGCTGAGAGGGCAAATGGAAGGAACGAAACACATGGAGTGGACATCTGGCCAGTTTAATACTGGTTTTACCCCGGTGTCTGCCTGGTGTGCAGCCTTCAGAACATATATAGAAACAGGCACCTCTGGAAACCCCACACCAGGAGAAATGTAGAATCAAAGTAACTATGAAATACCTGGGTATTCAATGTCATTTACTATCATATACTTTTTTTCTTTTTTTTCCCTTTTTTAGGTGGGTTTAATTCTGAAATTTAATGGGTGTTTCAGTGCCATCCAAACAAATAATACGTGTTGACTTGAAGTGTGTGAGCTGTTCCCCTGGACTCTGAGCCAGACAGGAATTTTCAGTACTTTAAACAATTCAGCCTAAGGAAATAAAAAAAAATATGATTTGCTCCAGAAACCTAATTCAGAACCTGGTTTTGCACTCTCTCAGTGAACACTGGTAGGACTCGGTGTCCTGCCTATGCTTCCAGCCTGACAAATCAGCAGTCAAACACTGTCATAGCACAGGTAGCCCTAAAGTTCAATCCTTTTACAGGGACTACTTGAAATGAGGGTACAGAAGAAACATTTTCTACAGCCTTTCTGCAGCAACTTTCTCTGTGTTGTCTCTGCATGCTGCCCAGTACTGAGGCACTCCATCACTGCACTGACATCGTACAGGCTGGTTCCTCTGTGCCCATGTGAACTCCATCAGGATACCCTGCTCATGGCAAAAAGGTCAGCCTAAACTAGGCGTAGTTTAAAATAACCCATAGCTAAAATAATCTAACAGATGAGATTACGTATTACAGTAAATAAAAGCCAAAGGAACCCATCCAGTGTGGGACTCTCTACATGTGGTCATAATTTTGAAGAAAGTTGAATACACATCAAACAAATGTGTCCCTAGAAATGTGGTTGAATCATATTCAGAATTTGATCTTGGAGGCATTTGTACTAACATTTTTTGTGAGTACATGAGGTTCAATAGTAGAAATGTTAATGGCAACAGCTATTTGCAAAGACATTTAGAGCCTACTAGACTGCCATAGTAGCCTTAGCCTAGGCTGCATAGAATTTTTTATTGGCTTCTTAAAACTTTCATTTTTAGCTATTTTCTCCTGGTGATGTTGTATTTCCAAATGTGAAATTTAAGATATTTACAAATGCTGTAGAAAGACCTAAAAAATAAAAAAACAGATAAAATTTCCTTTCCCTATTATAAAATCTTGTTTGCAAAATTTCCATTTAAGGTTGCCTTAATCAAGAAAAAAAAAAAAGGAGAAAATGAAAACAGATTAAGTAAATAGATGTTGGGAATATTGTCAAATTAGAGAAAAAGTATAAATTTACTACAAGAGATTAAGGGATACACAAGGCCATTGGAGTAAAGATAGGCAAAACCACAAGAACAGGTACCCATGCAGGGAGAAAACATAACCTTTTTTTATTCTCTTCTGAATATTGACATGTTTTAGTTTGGACTGTAGGAGTGATGGAATTTCAGAAGACTTTCAGAAGCTTCTTGGCAACTCTTTGATTTATTTTATTGCCCCTGCACAGGTGCTGAATGTTAGTATTCATGCTAATTGACATCTAACCATATAAACTAGTTAATAAAACAGGGAAAATACATTCTCCCCAGCAACTTACCCCTTTTCTTCTCTTTGTACATTTAATGTTAGGCCCTGATGCTCTTGTAGCACCCAATACTGCAAGCCTTCACATCATACAGCAGCAGAGGAGCGGCAGGGAATGTTTTCTTTTTCCTCCCACTGCTTTTTGTCCTGCTCAGCTGCTACCAATGCCCCTAACTGCTCCTTGGAGCACCGGCCCTGCAAGTGGGAGCATGGTGGACAGTTTTGAATTTACAGTAATTTACATTTTAGTAAACATTTTCCACTTCGTGTTATGGGCTGGTACTTTGACTTTTCTTTTTTTTAATGTATTTCAGATTTAAATAAATGCTAAACTCTCAGACATGGCAGAACATTAGAAGGTTAGTGAGGAGAAATTATATCTGGTCCTGAGGAAGGGCTGCTCTATGCAAACATGCAGTAACAGTTTGGTTTTTTAAATCCTTACATCTCCACAAAGGATTTTAGTGTTGTTAATAGAGCTAATACAGCTTTTCATAGGAACCCTGCAGAAATGAAGCATTGTGCTTGATAGCTGGAGAGCCAAAAAAACCCCCCAGCAATGCCTTTAATGAACCCTGGAAGATAGATGTACTGAGTGGGAAACACAGTATCAAATAATGATAGGGATTGGAAGGGACCTCTGGAGATCATCTAGTCCAACCCCCCTGCCAGAGCAGTATCACACAGAGCAGGCTGCACAGGAACGCATCCAGACAGGTTTAGAATGTCTCCAGAGATGGAGATTCCACAACCTTTCTGTGCAGCCTGTGCCAGTGCTCTGTCACCCTCACAGTAAAGAAGTTCCTCCTCACATTTAGGTGTAACTTCCTATATTGAAGTTTGTGCCCATTGCCTCTTCTGTCACTGGGCCAGTTTGAGCAGTTTTCTTCTCCATGTGAATTATACGAATACTTCAAATATCTACTGCCAAGTCTGTAATGCTGTGTTAGTGGCAGCTGAAGCAAAGACCCCTGGAGTTGTTATACCACACTTTTATACAGGGTGCTTCCTCTCTGTTGGCCTCGTAATACTGACTTGTGGGTCCTTCTGTAGACGAGGTATTTATGGGCACCTCATGCCATCATGGCTTCCTTGCTTCTATTTCTATAGCATATTGCAAAGCCACTCAAGTATACAGATGTCTTATAACAGTTGCAGAGGCCTCTGGAATGGCCCAACTCCTCAAAATCAGTTCCATTGAACTTCAGAAAAGTCCAAGATTATGTAGAATAAAGGCTTTAGCCTGGAACCTTCCTTCTCATCAGCAGCTACTCAGAAGAATTGATTGGGTTTTCAGGGTGGGATACAGTTCTTGACTGTAGATGCTGCACCCAGGGTCTAAGCATTGACCTCCCAGCCAAAAGCCAAGCTTTTGGTAGGGTAAAAGCAAGCTAGTCAGCCCCATCCACTCAGCCAGAAGGGCTGCTCAGCTGGCCAGACATGGGTGTTTCTTTTAAAGGAAAGCAGAATAGCTCTCCAGACTCCTCTGCCTGTATTGACTGGTCTCCACCAGCTATAATGGGAGCTCAGACACCTGGATCACATGAAGACACTCACTTTTAGAAAGTATATTTAGGTGTCTACAGTCTGGACCTGAATATCAAACATTTGTGGCTTAGGGATTCGGCTGCCTAAACATAGATGAGCTGTGGTGTCTGAGACATCCATGAGGGGCCAAGGCGTATGACACAAAGCCTACAGGGGAGCTGTGGGCCAGATGGAGTCCAGAAAGGACTCTGCAGGGAACCTCAAATGCCTCTAAATATCTGTGTGTGTGCAACAGACTTGAGCCTTCAGTCATCACTCACATTTATGGATGCCTTCTAAGTGTTCTAATCATGTTTTTTCTTTTTAGTCCCGCGTTGACTTTATTTTTTCTCTTTTATAATTTATCATTTTCTATGCAAAGCGGCTCGGTACCCATCAGTACAGTCAGGAATTCAGTGTGACCAGCTACAAAGAGGAAGAAAACACTTTTATTTTTTTTTTGACCTGTACATTTCTTAGTCTCTATGAACGACTGATTCACACCCCTCAAAATAGAAGACACTTTCCTTGGCCTTACTGCCTACCCATGCCTTTCCTCCCCAGATAAATCCAGAGAGAAAAAGACACCAGGGGAATCACAGAAACACATAATCACAGAATTGTAGGGGTTGGAAGGGACCTCAAGAGATCATCGGGTCCAACACCCCTGCCAAAGCAGCTCCCTAGCTCATATTGCACAGATAGGCGTCCAGATGGGTCTAGAATATCTCCAGAGCTCCCCTGGGCAGCCTGTCCCAGGGCTCTGTCACCCTCACTGGGAAAAAGCTCCTCAGCATGTTGGTGCGGAACTTCCTGTGCTCCAACTTGCAGCCATTGCCCCTTGTCCTGTCTCCACAGACCAAAGAAAAGGGGCTGTCCAATTCCCCCTGCATCCCATGCTTAAGATATTTATAAACATTGATTAGGTCCCCCCTCATTCTTCTTCTCTCTAGACTGAACAGTCCCAACTTATTCAGCCTCTCCTCATAGGGGAGATGTTCCAGACCCCTAATCATCTTCGTAGCCCTTCTCTGGACTCTCTCAAGGAGATCCCTGTCCTTTTTATACCAGGGAGCCCAGAACTGGACACAATTCTCCAGGTGGGGCCTGACAAGGGCTGAGTAGAGGGGGAGGATCACCTCCTTTGACCTGCTGGCCACACTCCTCCTGATGCACCCCAGGATCCCATTGGCTCTCTTAGCCACCAGGGCACACTGCTGGCTCATGGCCAACCTGTCATCAACCAGGCCCCCCAGGTCCGTCTTCATAGTGCTCTTCTCCAGCAGGACATCCCCCAGCCTGTACTGAAATGAACGGTTGTTCCTCCCCAGGTGCAAGACTTTGCACTTGCACTTGTTGAACTTCATTAGGTTTCTCCCTGCCCAGCTCTCCAGCCTGTCCAGGTCTCGCTGAATGGCAGCGCAGTGTTCCTGCGTGTCAGCCACCCCTCCCAGCTTTGTATCATCGGCACTTGCTGAGGGTGGATGCTATTCCCTCATCAAGGTTGTCAATGAAGATATTAAACAGGACTGGACCCAACACCGAGCCCTGGGGAACACCACTAGTTACAGGTCTCCAGTCAGACTCTGCTCCACCGATGATAAGGCTTCAGAGAAAAGTTTCTCTGTAATATATACTGAACTATAATTATTTACTTGTTTAAAAACAATTTTCTTATACACATCTGCATCAGTGCTGACCATGGGACTACTTTTGGGAACCAGGATGACCATTGCTCAAGTGGTCTGAGAAAGCTCTCTGAACATCTATGGTGAGTGAACATATTGAACAAATAAACAGATGTGGACTTTACCCTCTCACCAGGCTTTCATGTGGGGCCTCTGCAGCTGGGGATGGAGAAGATGTTTAATGGTGATGTGACAACTGCTCGTATGCTTCCCACTCTTCCATATACCCCAGTCTCATTGTATACGATTTCCCACATGGTATGAGGAGCAGAGCAAAGAGGATCTGATAATCTGTTGTCACTTCAGACATGCCAAGAGTGCTGGAAAAAGATGTGTAAGAGTGATGGGGAAGAGATGATGAGCTCTTACAGCACAGAAACATCTTGAACAACTTGCTTTGCTCTGAAAAGTTCGAGCTTTTCTTTCCATGCTTTAAAAATTCTTAGGTAAAGGTACATCTATGGCAAGCCATCATAAAAAGAAGAAACCAAAATTTAGCAATTTGCTATGGGGCTTCTGCTACTGGTAGTGAAAAGAGAGCCAGACCTTTATGAAAGACTGACATATGATTAGAAACATGACAGGCCCATCAATAACAGCTCATGAGGGTGGTTTACATTTGGTGCTGTATAACTGTTACCAACAAAAAACCTGAAAACATATTTATTTTTTCCTTCTTACAATGCCTTTTTTCCCCCCTCTCTTATCCGTATTCTCTCACCATTTAATATTCTGTTCACATAGAAAGCAGTAGGCACAGACTCAAATTTCCTTTCTATAGCTGCTTTAAAGAAAGCATTAGGGCTGAAAGAAGAACATGATTTCAACATTCACAATAGATTTTAAAATGGAAACATGAAAAGCTCACATCCGTAAATAGGAAACTCTACAGGCAATTTCCTAGACAAGATAAGTCTGATCTTTCAAAGGCTGTATTTTCTGTGTTGGCAGTCTCACTATGGGGTCCAAGGCTTCAGAGCACTTGTCTCCAGGCCATGAGAGGGCTGAAGCTCAATGCCATAAATACGTGGTGCCTCACTGCTGAGTGTATCTCTGAATAAAAATACAGCCATTGTTAGAGTAAGAGTAAAGCTGAGCACCCAAGAAATACTTTGATCCTTGATTTAATGCTGCACAGGCAGATTGCAGTAAGGCCAGGATTTGAGGTATCAGCTTGGCCCACTGACATTGCATAGGTATACATTTACAATTATGGGCAAGTGTAGAAAGATGAAAGTTATTTTGCAGCTCAGAGTGAAATCTCTTCTGCAATATGTGTGTGTGTGTCACTTCAATCATTAAAGATCAGTTACCAGGAACCAGAAGCTAATTGTTTTCAAGCTTGTAAAAAACCCCAACACAACATGGGCCAGCTAATTGAGACAATGAACGTAAAACCTCATCTCTACAATCAGAGGCTTTAGACAACGAGTGGGTCTAAAAACAGCTTGTTCCATGACGCATGCCTGTGCCAGATTCTGTTGCAGTTTGGAGGAGCAATTATGTAAATATAGATTTGCAAACAATTTCACAAAGTGACAAAAACAGTGTTAATTACCAAAAACTGTTAGCGATCTGTCTAGCCAACCACAGAGTGATGAAATCATGGTCATGTTAAAAATGAAAGCCTGATGTAACCCCATGGGTCTGTTTTGTTGTTGGGTTTTGTTTTGTTTTGTTTTTTATTTTCATGAACATTGTCTTTCCTCGTATCTTTGACTTAAATCTCAAAAGCACCAGGATTTATTTATTTTTTAATCTAAGCCCAGGAAAATTACATACACGCCCGCAGTCAAAATGTCTCTATATCTGTTAACAGAGGCAAATGTCATGAGTAGTGGCTCCACAGACCTCCCTAGACCTAAGAATCAGTTCATTTGTGTTCAAATTCTCACCTTGGGCTAAATAAAATTTTTACTTTGTTTTTGACAGAACACAGATGCAGTCTGATTTCTTTCAACATGTGAAAAAGCAATGTTGATACTAACTATCTCATGGGTTTTTTTGACTTGCACAGTTTCTTACATCACACTGCACATCACAATGTAAAAAAGCTCTTCTTTAATCTTCATATGATTATCTGGCTGCCTGTAAACTCAGTTGTTCTGTGTTACAATCTAAAAAACCTGATTTCTCAAGAATGCAATTAGTGTCTTCACTGAACTCATTGGTTACTTAGGCATTGTAAGCATCACTGATAAATAGTAAGAGACAGAGTACATCCTACTGGTACTTAATACTGGTATCCAGTTACTCTACTTTCCCTAGATTATGGCTATGGATGTCATAAAGATTGAGTGAAAACATTCTTTGGAAAGACTGTACAAGTTCACATCAAGTTTAGAAAAGGTTCTGGATACAGTTAACCATAAATAATGGTTATTTTGTAATATTCAGAAACATCTTATTTCCATGGATAAATTACTACTTTCTCTTTCTCTGGTAAAAATTTAAATAGTAGCTTCAAACAAAAGCTGCTTCTATTCCTGCCACAAGGTTATACAACACAGTGTTGATACAATTTGAAGGAGCTGACTTACTACTTAAAATATGGATGCTACATATGACTTAAATAATATGAATTATATGCTGAAGTTATTACTGAGTTGTTACCCAGGCAAAACATAGTGTTGCTTCAATAAATATTTTAGGATTCGACACTATAATTCTTATGAGACATTTCACAGAAATAAGATGGATAGTACCTTTGAAATTGCTGTTGAATTAATATCTCACTGTTTAAATATTTAGCCAGGAGCATACTAAAATAGGTCTGTTTCTCCATATATTTGTTAACCAAATAGTAAATTTACAAAAGACATTATATCTCTTATCATCTCATTCCTCCATTAAATAAGCATGCAATAAAATTTCATAACTCTTCTTCTAAAACTCTAGACAAGTCAGTATAGCTATGTTATAGCATGAGAGCAAAGTTTTGATGAAAATACATGCCTGTGAACAAAAGCTATCTTCTAACCTAATCTTATCTTTCATCTAAGAAATAAAAAACCCCATATCTTTTAATCATAGAAGATTTTTCTGCAAAAACATTTGAAAAATATCACAGAATGTTTCATGAATCTTTTCTTTCTGTGGAATGGAGAAGTGGTTCCACTTCTGCAGAAGTGAAAATTCAGGCACAGAGGGATGGTGTGTGTGTTTGATGATAGTCATAGAATAGAATCACAGAATATACTGAGTTGGAAGCGACCCAGAAGGGTCATTGAGTCAAACTCTAAGGCTCCTGCATTTCAGCCTCTTCATTTAGGGTCTCAAGTTTGAATGACAAGATATGTTGAAAATTTCCAAATGCTTCACAACTAGTCAAATGCAAAGTCCAGAAGAACTCCAGTTGTTTTGACATTTCTGTGACTTGCCATCCATACCTGATAAACCAACTAGCAAAGGGTATAACTCAGTGAATTAGATGTGCTATAGCATGGTGTTACTCTTTGACAGGTTCTGGGATGCGCACCTGAAATGTACATTAACTTCTGCCTTTATTTAAAGAGGGCAACATCTGTATGTGTGCCAAGGTTATAGCTTTCAGTTCAATGTATGACAATATTTTTAGAGGATCAGGGTCTTACCTCATAGCCACATATGTATTTGCTATAGTGACCAGGTTAATGTGGTTCCCAACCTCTAATTATGGTAACTGTAAGAAAACATTTCTGTACTTTCAGACTAGTAATGGAAGGAGGCAATTTTTAAGCTTCACTGTTTAAAATACTAGTGAGTAGTGGGTCCAGCTTAAAATGAAGTAATTCAGTGGAAAGACTCCCACTGATTTCAGCAGGCTTTGAACCAGGGAACGGTCTCTAAAATGTTCTGTGCCTCCTGTTTAAATAAGAGAAGAACAAAATGAAGGGAGAGAGGGTTTTTTTTGCCTCTTGCCTAGAGTTTGTGATGACTCAGATACAGCAGACTGCTAGGAAATTGTACTTACACCACAAGGACAACACTTATTGCAAGTCCTTAGTCATCAGAGAGAGAGAGGCTAAATTCAGTTGTAAAGTTTGGTACAGGGTTACAGTCTGTAGAGCTCTTGAATTATTAATTTTCTTGTTTAACCTATTGCTTCTTAAGATTAAATTTATCAAGGAGTTAAAAGTGAAGGCATTTCTAAGATTTGTCAAATTCAGAATTTTGAGCACTAGAAGATCATTTTAGTAGCACCCAATGGTTCCAGAAGCTGATGAAACAAGTCACACCAATGAACCTGCATCATACTGTTACCAAATATCACCACATTAAATGCTTAGCAAACGTCAGGGATAACAAACTGCCTGTCATAATTTCCCAGCACAGGAACTATCCTCCTTTATCATATTGATTTTCAATCTGTTTTTTTTTTTTTTTTCAATTTTTTTTCAATTTTTTTTTTTCAATTTTCAATCTGGGTCCTGTAACTAAAAAAAAGAAAAGCTGCTACATTTTATCTGTCTTCAGCACTTTACTGCCCCTCACTTTGGTATCCACATTCACATCTCCCCAAATAGATGCACAACAAATCTTTGCACATTTGAAACCTTCAATTTAGTGGACTGAGCTCAGCTTTTGGACTGCATGCAGGCTCAAAGATCTCTTAAAAATAAATAAATCCAGATTTTAATACCTCTTTGATATTCATAAAGCATTTCAGCTGTGTCATGCTGTACTAATAGGCTGAAGGATTTCTTGGTTGGTTTGACATTCTGCTGCCCCTAGGTAGCAAAACGCTGCGGTCTCCAAGGACAGCCCTCAAAACTCGAAAGAGCTGGGTACCGACTCCCAGCGGGGCTTCCTTTATGTAAACTCAGCCAACCAACAACTCCATGACTCCAGCAGATGTTTTTGGCCTTGAGACCAATGGATGAATTTATCCATCTTCCCTCATTCCCTCAGTCATCTCTCTGGCTGAAGCCAGCATGGTTAAACCTGGATCCCTGCCGAGGACAATCAGGAACGATGTGCCGGCCCAGTGAGGTTTTCCAGCATGTACCAAGCAGATTGCATTCAGGGGCAAAGGGTCCATGCTATATAAATGCCATAGAGCCTGTACCAGTGTTCTTGGCTCCCTGTTGTGCTCTCTTTGATTGCAGGTTTTAAATATGTCATGTATTTCCAGATGCATTATTTATGTTTGCTTGTGTTGTTGTGCAATTGTGGCAGAGTGAGGGGTCTACTGGAAAGCAGCCCTTGGTTTAGTGGCCAGCCCTGTAGCAAAATATTAGTAATACAGAAATATGCTGGTCTATGTGAAATTTGATTTTAACATAAATGACAGAAAGTATTCAAAGAATTTATTATTTTTATAAGTTGCCGACATTCAAAAGTGATTCTTGAATTGCAGCTATTTATAATGTTTCTCTTTTCTTTCTTGTCTCTTCTTTTCCAATCTTCTTTCTTATGTCTTCCATCTTCCCTCTCTCTTCCCTTTCATTGCACTTCATGATAGGATTGAGGTTACAAGATTTGGCTTCATCTGACGACGCACCAGGCACTATCAGATGGGTGGAAGTTGGTGGTGGCTGGTCACCCCTGTGGCAGTGGGTCAAATGATTTTTTTTCAGCCAGTGTGGGTAGGAGGCTATGTCTGCTTCTTAGTCTAGACTTGGATACCATGAGCTATGCACACATCTGCTGGAATTTAGGCAGTGCTCCTGCTATAAAACTGTACCTTTACCCGAGCAGAAACTGAAGATAACACAGTTAACACAATTCATTATCAACTTGTGACACTGATGTTTCACAGTCAGTCATCCCACAGCTAATGGTTTCCAACACAGTTTAGCTCTGTTTACTTTCTTGCTCGACTGATTTGATTAAAAAAATAGAATCTTGCTTCATGTCCATACTGCCTTGCAATCAGTGGACTGCCCTGACTTTAGAGAAATGTAGCTTCCAGAAGTGCATCCTTCATGGTGTATTCTCAAAAAGAGCTTTTTCTTTCCTATCCCAAATAGCTTTAGGGCAAACACATAAGTATACACCGAGAGTTTGGAAGCAAATGTGTCCTTGAGGCCAGATAGTATGTGATAGTACATGGTAGCTAGCCTCAAATTTAATATCTGCTTGGCTATTCCCAAGCATGATTTCATTCTTGATACAATTTAATTTTTGGTGCCCCTAAAATCTTGGGTTTTCTTCCCACGTGTATTATCATTATAAATAAAAAATCAGGAAGCTAAAACAGTCTGCAAAGTTACAGGAGTGAGAAGTGATCATTGCATGATTATGACAATCTTTTTTTACTTGGATGACCATTAATTTTTGTAAACTACCAACTTTGTGATCATGATCATCCTGCTGTGAACGTTAGGTATTGTATACTGAAATTTACCCTACTCCACTATGTGACCACAAAAGGAATCCCCAGGGCCATATTTAATTTCACAGTCAAATGCACTACTTGACTAGAAACCAGTGAGTATCCTATAGTTTGGATCTCCTCTGGGAACAATCCTGTGAAGTTAATTTAGCTTTTTTGCTTTGTACATGAATCCCAGCAGGAAGACTGGAGGAGGGGCAGGGATTGGGGAAAAAATATATGTGCTTGTTAAAAGAAGGAAAAAGAAGACAGAGCAGAACCCTTAATGTTTTTTTGAACAAGATGTAATCAGTTGCCATAATACTGTACTGTTTGTTTGACTTTTTTTCAGTGTGGTTACTGTTACTTCATCCCTGAAACATTTCCAAGAGAAATGAGGGATTGTCCGCAAGATAATCACCGCTGTGTCTGACTCTTCTGTGTGTAGTATGGTCTGTCACTAAGACAGAGACATTATCTAGATGCAGCCTGTGAACAAAGATCAAGAATATTAACTGGGGAGTAGAAGTTCCAGAGTATATCATTTTGTGAATGGATGGTTTCTCCAAGAAAAAGTTTCTTGCTGCTAGTTTAGAAGTAGTGCTCTGTCTTTCTCAGGGTCAATATTTCAGTGTTCATTCTGTTGAATGTGATGTCATCTTCAATACCTTCAATATCTTCAATGATAATTTAGAAGGTCAATTAATGATTTGTGAACGGACTTGCCTGCACATGAGGCACCAAGTCCACTCATGAGCCTGAGCTGGCTCAGGTCAGCTCAAGGGACATGGATGATTGTACACACCCATGCTCCTGTGCCCTTGGAGGTGGCCAGCTATAGCTGTGGTCCCTGCTGTGAGCTGAATTGCCCCCACAGCTAAATAATTTTTTGTCCTGCCTGCAAAAACCAGCATGGGTGATTTCCTCATCTCAAGAAATTAAAAGCAGAGCTTGCCTATGCAGTGTTCTCATTCTCAAATATATAATCATTTCCCATCACACGTAAACCCACATTATGACAGTGGACGTTATGAAACTGCCACCTTTGACATGGGGCAACTCCTTGGCTCAGAGGCATCATTTGGCAAGGGATGCACTCCCTAAGAATGACTGAGCATCTCACACAAGCTATGAGGACCGCAGGACCAGCTTTCATGTGGGCACGTTCACTCCTCAGCACAGCACCCAGAGAGTAAATTTACATGAGTAAACAGCTTTTTTATGGCTATTCTGTTTATTTACAGTGGGATCTAACCTGCCCAACTTAGTAGGCACCTCAATTTGACATGCTTGATGAAGGGCTCCTTCCTAAGTAGGTTTTTTAATGCCTTCTATAATCACCAGGGTGAGCAAAATGCTTCTAGAAGCACTGAGAAGACTCAGCTATCACTCAACATGGTTTCAAAAAGTCAGGCTCAGGGTCTCAACCTGTATCAGTACATAAGCATTAGTTTGGGAGAGGGGTTTTTTTTTCCCCTAATTGTGATTCTCATTAGCTAAATAAAACTGGATTATGCTAGTCAGTCCTTCTCTTCACATCAACAGTTTATTTGACAGTCAAATAATCATACTTCCAGAATTGGATCCATTAGAAATCTTGTGGATTTTGTTATCATGATTTATTTCTGTTTCCGCATCATGGAGGAGCTTGCTTTTATAATCATAAAAGAAATCAGTGTAATGAGACATGAGTTGCTGATGGGTCTGCTAGCAAAATCTACAGCTAATTAATCATGGAATGATAATTGTTCCAAAATGGCAATGTTGATATTAGAAAAACAGTTCATTTTTTGATATCGTCAACACTTATTCAATGGACAGTATCTGAAGGCCAGCAAGTAACAAGATAACATTTATGCCCAGTGTCAGGCCTTTATACATTCACTAACTTGAGTAGGTTTTAGCTTCACAGATGATCTCATCAAAGTAAATTTCTGCTTGTTGTGCATCAGCTGGCAATGTCTGAAGAGTGACGGCTGTTTGTTACTAATTTAAAATCTGACATGAGATAGTCGCGATCAATTCATAGGTAATCAACTAGCTGTAATCAATCCATATGAATGATGAAATCCAGTCTTCTGGTGTCAGAACACCTTACAAAAAAAGTTTTCCATGCCACTTGATTTTATTAGATTTTCTATGGACCAGTGAAGAACGTAATATGTTTGATGCATTTTTATGTATGTCAGCAATTTTTGGCTAAAGTTGCAGCATTAAATACCCCAGTGGAGAAAATTTGCTTCTGTGTGTTGAAAAATGTCCTCACAAATTGTTAAGCCTGGGCAAAAAACTGAGTGATGATAATTAACAAAATTGATTTTAAAAAGTAGCAAAAAGCAATTATGCAAATTAGAAAAAAAAAAAAGGCTTATAAAAAATGTTGCGTAGGTGCAGCTTGGAAAGAAAGCCTTGACTTTGTTATTTCTTTTCTGTCTCATGACTTAAAATACAAGCCATTGCTCCTACGTTGATGGGAAAAGTCAAAACATATGCTTTTCAGCTAACAAAAAAATAACATGCAAAGCACAATGTTATTGCAAGTGTAAAACTAAATGGAAGTTTTCCCTAAGCCATATTCAGAGCGGTGTCGATGGCCACAAGGCCAGCTTCAACTTGTTTCTGGGGCTGGTGGAGCCCACATGGGCCAGAATCCAAACACAGTAGAAATACAATACGACAATGTTTTCCCCCTCCCCATGCTTTTCACGAAACCATGCGTGGGGATCACGATATATCAGTCTAGCTCAGAGATTCAGGCTTGGGAAAACAGCTGGTAAAACTGCTTTGTGCATCATATCTTACAAAACTCCGCTACTTTACGTTTGACGAGGAGCAATTATCTGTGCTAAATATTGGTGGTTAGAAGCCACGCTGGAAAAGAAGTGATGTTTTTGATGGGTTGTTAAGGTAAGGAGAAGATGAACAGTTTTTAGTATTTTGACAAATAATAATTGTGTAATTAAATACCTTAAACTGCATTCGTTAGAGTGACTGTGTGAAAACAGCGCTTCTTATCCAACCTACCTACTCTTGATGTGAATTTAGTCATTGCTGTCTTTATTAATCAAAATAAATGCTTAGAAACTCTGCTAAAACAGCACCGAATGGGGAAGAAGAGCCAGAGCCTCTTCTATTCAGTGGTTAGCACTGTTAAATAAGCAATGACTGACAGTGTCTCAGCCCATCATCTGCAGGCAGAGTGCTTACATCCTCACGTGAAATCCCGGGAATAGGATGGAAAGCAATGGCAAGGAGGGTTTGGCCTGTAACAATACTGCTGCTGGTGTTAATCAGCAAGCCAGGCAAAACATGGCTTGGCTTCCAACTCCTCAGATGTGTTGACAGAGCTGACAGTTAGGAGTACTCGCTTTTTTTAACTCGTGAAATGAATGTGTTTTACCTGGAATCACTGAGTCATAACAAATATGGAAAAACCACTCCCATGCCATTTCCCAGAGTAGAGTGGTCATTTAATAATAGCATGTTTATACAGTATTTGTTTCCACTCTCCATGTTAGGGCCTCAAAGTGCTTTTCAAACATTAATAAAACTATTCGTAATCCTTTCTAACGAAGCGATTTGTTTCCACTTCATTGACCAGACCCATGAAGAGGTTGTTAATAGTTTTTAGTTGCTACATGCAGTACTTCTAAGCTGTGGGTTTCCATGTTCTTGGAAAAAAACCCAACAAACAACTCACGTTATTACTAAGCCCATTTTACAGATGGAGAAACAAGGCTTTAAAGACCAGCAAGACTAATAGCCATTTAACGATTCTGTTGCCATACCAAATACCAACCATCTCCATATACCCTGATACCTAGCATGCACACTGTACAAATTGTTCTCACTAGTCTTGGGGGATTTCTGGAGCAGTGGGAAGAACTACAGGTTTTAGGATGCCTCTAAGATCTTGTTCAATTAGTACATCCCAAACTAGAGAGCCCTGTGGATGTCCACATGGCAGGCAGCTGCACCCATTCACATTGCAGCTGAAGCCTGCAGGCATTGCACATCTATGCTATAGGCTCTGTGGTATTGACAAAGCCCTGTAGCAATTTCTTCAGGGCTGATTTTCTTGCAAAATATACATATAAACATACATCTAACTCAACCATGCAGCTATATATATCTTCTTTCTGCAGTGACTTTGGGAGCAGGATTTCAAAGAATCATGGAATGGTTTGGGCTGGAAGGGACCTTGAAAGATCATCTAGTCCAGCCCCAATTCTTTGTGGACATGGAGAGCTCCATCCATCTTCCAACTTTTTGGCTAAAGGCTGAGTGTTTTCTCCTTGAAGATACCGCATAGAGCTGGTTTGGGATCTGTAGTATTCACCCCATGACTAAGTACAGCCCTAAAAATGGTGGAGGGCAGGTGTGAGCGCACCGCTCTTGGATTGAGGGATTGTAAGCAGGGGACTTTGGTTTTCACCTCCAGCATTGAACCAATGGAAAAATCCCATATCATCAAGTGACACACACTTCATTTCTGGCAAGAGACAAGAAATGTTGTTGTCTTGGACAATACCATCGCTATTCCAGGCTGTGGACAATGACCAGGTTTTTGAGTCAATGGCTTTGATGTCTTGTGATGGTCCAGACATCACCTGAAGCACCAGTCAGAGATGATCTGTCTCCCTATTTTGAATTGCCCTCATCCAATGTCCCGCTGCTTTGGAAATGTGGGCTGCATGGCAGTTTCTTGGCTTCCAGTGATTTGGAGATGAAGCTGTCCCTTGAGCCACTGGCGAGGAGTGGCCGTGGACTGTAACGTGCTGGGTGGCAGTCCACTTTTTGCCAGTCCTAACCCAGGGTTCATCCAGGCAGCTTCAAGCAGTGACTGCAGCAGGCTGGGGGAGCTCTTAAACTTTCTTCCATGCTGTTCCAGCTGGGTCACTCTCATGGTGGATGTTAATACACTGCAAAGCCAAAAAAATGTGGCAGATGATAGCAAATTTGCCTTTGATGGCTTTGCTAAAGATGGCACTGATAACGATGCCAAACCGAAGGCATTTAGGGCAGCTTAAGTTCCTAGCTGTTCTGTATTTTTTTCAGCTTAAGGGTATTTCTCTGGTATGTTACTGAATTATCCATCGTTTCTTTAATTGTGATATGCTGAAGTGAGTTCTCACCAACATTCTTTCTTGCTGTAGTTGCTTGCTGTAGACATTTTACATTGTCAATGCCTCTTGGAAAAATAAACTATATGGCATATGTATGGTTGGTTTTCTTGATGCTCTGCAATGTACTTTGACTTCTCCAACTGCACTGATGTGCAGGTATGCCTTGATCCTCTTATGTTCACAATTCTACTTAAGCATTTCTCTAAATTTATTAGGCAAAGAGGAGTCTGCAAAGCAGACAGGTCTTCTTCTCTTTTAAAATGTATGTTTTACTGAAACAATTTTCATAAAGGGAAGCTGTATTAACATCTCTTCCTGTACTGGAGAACCATGCCAAGCAGTCTTCTGGTTTTGCCTTGGAGTGTTTCAAAGATGTTGTCTCATAGTTGTTGCCTAAACCAGAGTTCCAAGAACAGCCCTTCAATTAATACCTGTCAGAATGAGCTGTTAGGTTTGGGTCCAGGATATATTCACAGAATCACCCTTCTTCTATCACCAAACTCATGAGTCAACAAACTTTAAAAATATTTACCAGACTTTGAGCTCTTGGTCTGTGAAAGTGATCTTGGAATTGTGCAGAGAAACCATAAAGCCCCAGCTTGTGAAGTTCATGTGATACTGTTTAATCTCCATCTGAAAAATTGTAGGTAGAAATGCTTAAATCTGAATATATATATCAAAGCTATACTGGACAGCAGTTAAAATTATATTACACTTCTAATTCAGCTTTATTCATCGCATGTTTAGGTTCATACACATAAAGAGGCATTGTAATGGAGGTGGTAAGTAATCTGCCACCAAGATCTTCATGGATACTTTTTATTCCTGCCCTTTGATGAATTTTAGAGAACAATTGCGCTTGCTAAAAAAGCCCACAAGATGGCAGTGCTCAGTTCATTAACAAACCAAGCAGAACAACTGCCTTGCTCTTCAGTGAAAATGAAATAGAGTCAAAAAATATTACCACGCACAACAGCAGTGGGTTCTTAGCCCGTTCTGTCCATCCCACACTAAGACAGTTTCCCCCTAAAGCATACAGGAATGTGTCAGTAAAACCCACAGCAAACACCCACAACCCTGAAACAGCCAAACCCTGCTTTGTTACCCAGAGATAGAGGAGTGTTTTGCTTAGCCAGCTAATTTTCAAACCAGCAAGAGAAAGTGAAAATGACACCTGAATCTGTCCCAATTACTAATTTATACCTATATTTGAGGCTCAGAGCGTCTGAGATTAACCATACGCAAACTGCAACCTTTGCCTTTCTTTTTCCCAACAGTATGTAAGATAACAAGCAGATGTGTGATGCCTTGGAAAGCCGGAATGAAAACTCAATAGCCTTGGTGACTATGAAGCAGGTGTCCTTTATTGCAGCGCTGGGCACACAGGGGATCGCTCCTCCAAATGTGTGCGCCCATTAAAGCCAAATTTCTCATATTTATACAGATTAACTATACATATTCATTATAATTTCTAAGAAAAGGCAGGGTTATGCAAATTATCTCCAAGAAATCATTTACATTAACGCCACCCAGGTAGAGCATGCTCAGTGACACTCAGGGGTCTTCTGGTGGTCTTCAGGGATGAAGGCTGGTCACCTTCCTCGCTCTCAGCGCATGCTCTATACGGTTTTCTCCATGCTTATCTGGGCTCCAAACACCTGCACTGACTAGTTAGCTTTTCACTGGAAACAAGATAAACTCTGTCTTTTAATTGGTCATTAGTCTCATTATTTATGACTCCTCTATCTCCTACTTCCTCTAGTTTCAAGGCTGTGGCACTGTTATGGTTGAGTTTTGTAGCCGCTTTCATGAAACAGCTTATGTGATTACAGCCAAATTCTGCTAAAATTCAAAACTAATCTATTCCTAAAAACACACAGATTCTTACTTCTTTATCTTCAAGGCTGTGACTGTTGTACTGTTATGGCTAAGTTTTGCAGCTGCTCTCACAAGCAGCTTACACAGTTACAGCTTGCTCTTAAACCAGTCTATTCTTAAAACTACGAAAATTCTTATATTAAAGTTATATTAATTGTCTCTTACGCTACACCTATATCAATCAATCAGCATGATTACTTTTCACTGAATCATGGGTTTAGCCTTGCCTGTGTTTCTCTTTCTACTTGTTTGGTAATACAGCAGAAGTAAGGATTTCCTACATCATTAGGGTGTTTTTAAAAAGACACTGTTTTTTCTTAATGAATTCTCCCTTTGAGCACATGACCACTCTATTAGGACACCTTGATTGTTTAGCTTGAGAGCAGTTTGGAGCATGCAAAGTTAAATATCTAAAAATAGGCAGTACAAATTTTCCTTCTTTAGAGCATTGTTTCATAGATGCAGCTAATTGCTGAGAAAACAAAACCCAATCAAGACACCTAGGCACCCAGGTCTCAGTACCCAAAGATCAGCACTTGGCTTTGACACCAGCTTCCCGCTTTTTAGATTACAGTCCATGGAAGGTAAAGGAGCAGGGAAGCCAACAAACCTTTTGCCTGACTTTGTGTTGAAAGGACTGGGGTTGACCCCCTGCCTGGGTGAAACTGCACTGCCCTAAGACCATGTCATTCATCATAATCCTATTCCTTACCTATGGTGCTCGAGATAGAAGGATGGCCCAGTCCCTTACTTGTAGGGATGCCCATGCAGTTGGCACATCTGATGCCTGCCTCAGAGGTTGTGTGAAGCCATTCAGGGACCTCAGCTCCCTCTCCTGAAGGTAAGGTTTTGGGGAAATTGAAAAAAAAGGGGCAAAGCAGAGATTTCTGCTTGGTGTAGGGGGAAAAGGTGCCAAAATATATGTCAAGGTCTCTAAAGGGTTTCAGGTCTGCTGAGCATGCCCAAGTGTGTGTGGGCATCCTCAACCTCCAGAAGGGGAGAGGGCAAGATATTTCTGGGCGCCCAGGATGCTTCCAGAGACATGAAACTTCAAGCTACTTAAAGAACTTCCCTTAACTGGAAACACAGTACTGGGAAGTGGGAAAATGCCCTTCTTCAGTGTCATCCCTCCCCTCACAGTTGCCACCTGGGAATGGACTGCAGTGCTTTTTACTGCTGTCTTTCACTTGGCAATGAGCTCCTGCCCCCAAAGCCATCAGCTTTTTCCAGCCTTTTCCTCTTTGCAGCAAGCCACCACTTTCAATCTGTGGGATGTTGTATCCAGGCCTTCTCCCAGCCCTCAGCCCCATCCCTGCAGGGTGGAAATGTCCCCCCGACTGTGGCAGCATCTGCTCAGTGCCAGAGCAGAGTTGGGGCACATGTTGAGCCAGCATCCTCATGGAGGACCCTCCAAATGATTTTACTACCTGGCTTTGCAGCAAATCCCAGCTTTCCATAGGTGCAGAAAGACCTGGATCTTGCTGTTACTCTTTGTTGCACAATAGTTTGGAACCAGGAGTAGACAAATATATCTGTGATACCCTGGGATCTGGATGGAGGTCCAAATCCTTGCATCTTTAGGTAATTAAAATAATCAGGATTTTTGTTGGTGCGGACAAATGGTGTATCCAGAAAAACAGGAAAATATTTGATACTCCTTTTCATTTTTGCTGTGCCAATGAAATGACAAATAAAAATAGCTCCTATAACAAAAATACATTGTTTCTTAAGTTTAAAAAATATTTTTTTCTCACATTATTTGTAGATAATTCTTGTTCTATTCATCTGCATTCAGATGTACCAAAAAACCCCCAGAATTAAAAAAAAGGAGAGTGGAGTCACCTGGTGTACAGATCATTGGCAAAGTGGTAACGTATTCTTGAAATGAGAAGACAACTGTTTCAAAGTCAGCACCTGCTGCCTGGAGTTTTGTATTACTGTCTTTGCTAGTTCTTCCATTTCTCATGGTTTGTAGAAGCAGATGTTGCCGTTTGGGAATGTCGCTAGTTAACAAGACTGCTTGCAATCAATCACAGCATTTTTCCAACAGATTTATTCCTTATGGTAAGGAATGCACAGAAAGTTTACTCTGCACAGGATCTGAGCTGAATGAGTGTAACACAGTTCCCCAACCCTTCAAGCAATAGTAGCAAATGACACGGTTAATGCAGTTCCTCATTAAGGGAATGCAGCTCCTTCACATCCGAGACCAAGGCACCCACATTCCCACAGGACATCAGAATATTTTCTTTTACCCTTGTCAAAACTGTACAGTCAGGCAGTAACATGGCAGTCTCCCACAAGCTATCTGGCTACGTTGGCAATGTTTGTATGAGAGATGCCGCGCCGCGATGACTCAGGCTGCAGCCTCTGTCTGTTCGTACTGTGGGATTGTGCTGCTTGGTTTTGCATGGACAAAGCGAGCTGGAGTACTCACGGGGTGTTTACAAACAGCACAGCACATCAGTGCTGGCACAAATGGAAGCTGAATTTGAGGGAGCTCACAATGTCGTTCACTGGTTGTTGTGGGACTTTAGAACTGCTTGAATGGGCTGCAGATAAAGGTGCTGAGCTCGACTGGAAAATCCATGACCACATGGAGGAAATGAAACTCGGAAAGCTATTTGTGGTTCTTACCACTGTAGCTAAGCATGGTATGACATTAATTGCTTAAAAATTGTGCCTTGCCCTAACAGTCACTGTTTAGGCATGACACTCATCAGACTAGGTTCATGGCCAGATAATGTACTCGGAGATGGCGATGCAGGTGTGTGCCTTGCTCTAAGCCTTCTCCCAGAGCCACAGCTCTTACACTGTGGTTTTGTAATAGCTGAAGCTCACGTAAGCTGAAGATGATGTGGTTCAGCTCCCCTTCCCCTGCCCTTGAATGTCCGTTCCCACCCGTTCTCCACACTACTGAGCTTGAACACATGGCGAGTCACTTCAGGAAGATGATCGAGCTAAAATCTGACCTGTCAAAACCCCCCACCAAATTTACTTGTCTCAGCCAGGTAAGTTTAATGAACTGTCACACCCTGTGATCACAGAGATCCCAGCTGGTGGGGAGTCAGTCCCAGACTGTAACCCCTAAAATGAGATGGAGAGGTGATTGCCTATGAGTGCATTCAGCAAGGATGGTTGGGATAAGCCAATTTATTTCTGTTGGGCTTCCAACTATCTAAAATCAGGTTCATCCTGCTATAAGATGTAGACATAGAAGACACAGTCCCTGGGCAGTTTCCTCCCTACTTTTGTCTCTGAAACGGTCCTGGAAAGGTAGACGTACTGTTGAGGGATGTTGCATGGTGACTTCTGCTGGTGTTAAACACTCTACAAGTCATTACTTTGTTTCTCCTAAGCAGTAGAACAAACCACAAATATACCTATGACTTTCCCCACTTCTACCCCTCTTATACCCGTCCTCCTTGCCCTTTGGGTGACTGGACTGCCATGTCACTGGACAGGTGCTAGTTTCAGCTTTATTATTATCTCTGAACTCCCAAAACTCAAATTTCCCTACTCTGCTGAAATACTTAATTTGATAATGAAGTAAATTCGTGGTCATCCTGAAAAGGAGCATAAACCCAAACAAAAATGAAGGAGTGTTCACAAGGGCAAATTGCAGATAGGACAAGAGGTAATGGGTGTATACTAAAAGAGGGAAGATTTCCATTAGACATTAGGAAGAAATTCTTTGCTGTGAGGGTGGTGAGGCCCCTGACACAGACTGCCCAGAGAAGCTGCGGCTCCCCCCTCCCTGGCAGTGTCCAAGGTCAGGCTGGATGGTGCTTTGGACAACCTGGTCTAGTGGAGGGTGTTCCTTCTCATGGCAGGGGGTTGGAGCTAAAATATCTTTGATGTCCCTTTCAACCCAAACCACTCTGTGCTTCGGTGATTCTATAAACAAAATAAAAACTCTCTTAAATAATGCAAGGAGAAAGTAGTAAGTTGCTTGTCTAAAGACGTGCTGACTTTTTATATCAAATAAGTTTCTTTTTATGCAACACATCTTTTTAAAATGTCTGTCTTCTGCATGGTGGTAGGAAATTTCAACTTTTCCCATTCATTCTAACTTTTCAGGACCATTCTTCTGTTCTTTCCTTTTTAAATGTCATCTTTTTGTAGGCAACACTGCTCATCCTAAACCTGAATTTAAAAGTAACTGCTCTAAAACAGTTTGCTACCTTTGTCTATGCTTCAGCAGAAATTAATATTGCCTAATTGTAGGACAAGGAATATCTCTTCACTGAGAGTTCACTGGAACAGGCTCCCCAGGGAAGCGGTCACAGCATCATGCCTGTCAGAGTTCAAAAAGCATCTGGATGACACTCTTAAGACATATGGTTTAGTTTTAGGTAGCCCTTCGAGGGACAGGGGGCTGGACTTGATCACCCTTATGAGTCTCTTCCAACTTGCAATACTCTGTGATTCTATGATCCTATGAACTCTGGTTCAGGCCTTTGTGGACAAAGTGGGAAAACAGAAAAAAAATCCAAACCAGACTATCTAATCTGTTTTAAATAGCAAAGGGATGGCCAGATAGTATGCTGTTGGGGAACAAATGGTTCTCATGGCCAGAAACAGACAGAGAAAAAACATTGTGCCAACCTGTATTGATCGGTCTGCTGTGCTCAATCCACAGTTTTTTTGTTGAGAGGATGCATTCACCACCCCTGCCCCTCATTTGCTACCTGACAACTTTGCAACCTCAGTCTTGGATAAAAAAAATCTGCCTTTTTACTTTTCTAGCTTATGCATCCCATAAAGACTGAAGATTGCATGCCTGGGACTTGGCAATAACAGTACCCAGCAAGAGGAGAAGCAATAAACTTATTATGTGTGTCAATAAAGTCAGCAAGTAAGACTTGGAACACACAGAGCAAAACTGCTGAGTAAGGGAGAGTGACTTTTCCAATTTCAACAACACATTAACATGCAGGTCAGAGGTTGAAATATTAAAAAAGCAGTTAACGGGTCTCTGAGAAGCACTCCTAATGCACAGCAGCTCTATGTACTTGCAAGCAGTGTAGGAAAAAACCCCACATATTATCCCTCAGAATCAAACACTTAAGTGCGTAGCTCAATTAGTGAAAGCTGTTCAGGAACCGAAGTGTTCGTTGTGCTGGGAGATGCCCTGCCTGGGAGCAGAAGTAACAGCACTGCGATAGATACCCTTCAGGATCCAAAGGTGCACTGAAAGGCAAGGAGCCAGCTGACAGCTGAAGTAAAAGCTGTCAGCAAGCTGTCAGTTGGGGAAACAACATAATAGTGATGGTGACTCTTAACATAGAGAAATCACTTTTCTCAGGACTGGCCTTGGGTTTTTTATTTCCACAGCTGCTTGAAGTAGCAATGCTTTGGTCTTGGTAAACTTTACTCCAATTTCAAGCATGTTATGCATTTATAATTAGAGCTAGATTTTTTAATAGTAAGCTGTACTCCCATTTAGCTAATAAACCTTAGTGTCCTTATGGCTCTTATGCAATTCATTAGTCTCTCCCAACATACAGACAGTTGGACTGAGTGCCACTGGGAGGCACATTGTGTGCCCTTCACCACTTCTGTCTGGAAGGTTCTTATCAAATATATTTTCCATCCTGTATAGTTTGGTGTTATGGGGTGCAGGAACCATCAAAAGTACCCCATGCTTCCTGTATCACCTGCCTGACTTATCTCACAGCCCCATGCTATGGATGAGCCCATAGCCCACTTGTCTGGCTTGTTTTTTGACATCTGCCCTATGGGAGATATACTGATAAAGGAAGGTCAGTACAGAAGTCCATGGTTGCTTCTAGCTTATCCGATCTGCTGTATACATTAAAGGAAAACAGAGCTCAAGTTTTCTGTGTTGTGCTCTGAAGTTGATTGAGCGGGAGCTTAATTTCAGTCAGTTTGAACACACACAGAATTTGAGAGATCACTGTTGTACTGCAGCCATACTTAGCCCGCAGTTAGGCATACATGTGAAGTGACAGTCTTTCCTAGCTATTCCCTGTTTTAGGGGAGAATCTAAGCCCCTGCTAAACCATATTTCTTTGGTTAACATTATACTATAACTGCATCTAAGCCACCAGAGAAGAGGCTTTAATTTGCCTGTAAGCTCCATGGCTTTTGTGGGTTTGTTACAATGATTTTTATGTCCTGAATTTAAACAAATTGAGAAATAAGAGTCTGTTCTAGAGCCCACCCAAAAGATTGGTGGTCTTCCCAGTGCACTGATCAGGCAGTATGAAGGGAATGTGAAACCTACGTCTGACCAAAACAATATGTACCCAGATTTTCTGCATGCTCCACACCAAACAAACAAATGCTGAGCCTAGCAATTTTTACAGGCAATACGCTCCATCATCTACATGAAATCTTGGTAGATGAAGTTAAATCAAAGGTTTCCTTTCAGTCCCAAAGCAGAGGATGTTGTACAGTGAAATCATGACAGTTGTTTCTGCTAGGCAAAGTACTGCCTGGCTCTGTCTAAGATAAAGCTCTGTCTGTTGGAAGGAAAATCTCAGTCACTCTGTGGCTATGTCATCCTTGCTCTGGGTAGAAGCTGTTTTGATGGGTAACATCTGTTATTTTCATTGAAATCTGAAAGACCTGTCTACATGTTTTGGTTTTATTTTCCTTCCTTGGTATAGGATGTGAGGGAGGGAAAAATAACTACATTGACCTTTCAGTTGACTGAGATGCAGTGTACAGAGTCGCAAAGAAATGAATATCCTTACAATTATGCATAGTAAGGCATTCTTAGTCAGTTTTTCTCATGTAAAGAAAACCAAGAAAAACAGTGCTATTATGACTTTACCCACCTACAGACAAAGCCTGAGAAGATCCTATTTCTCAGACCTTTGTCAAATTTTCAGTTTATCTAGTGGGAATTCTTTTTCCTCCCTTAAAAGATAAATACATTAAGTAGTCTCAAAGGACAACAGTTTTTCATCTGAGAAAACAAATGTCATCATTCTCTCTCATTCTCCAATCTTCTCTTCCTTCCCCCCACTCCATCTTTTATCTCTATCCCTCTGGCCACCGGAATATATATTCTACTTTGCCATTAATCTCTCTTACAACAGTTGTGGAAAATATATGCTGAGACAAAAATTGCACTTTAGGAAAATTTCTATAACTATATATTATCTTTCTGTTTGATTTTATGTAAAATGTAGTAGAAAACATAAAAAGAATGAGCCCACTTCCATGGGGTCACACAACACAATTTCATTGTGGGAGCTGTTCTTGAATTGCTTGAGGCTTTAGAAAGAGTTTGGACAGTTCTGCATAACAGTCTATCTTTTGATGCCTTCCCAAAACATTTATATCTCCAAAAAGGCTGGCCAGAAAGTAAACAATAAAAAAATACTCTAACAAGGAAAACAGTATATGATTCTGGTGTATACAGAAAACACATTAATGTGCAAGTTGCATGCTTTGCAACTTCCTTTGCTATCTTTTTTATACTCTTAACCGATCTGTATTTCTCTTTCTTAGATTTTTTTTAAAAAAGGAAACTGAAAGGATAGAAGTCCCAGTGCTCAGTAGCATTGTGCAACCTAAATTTGAGGGACTGGAACATTTCGATCCAGTACATGGGCTTCTGCCATTTGAACTAAGTGAGAAACTGAGTTTGTGGGTAATTTAACATAATTGCAGGGAAAATCCCTTTAAAGTCAGATAGTGGAACATCTGTAACCCAAAAAGTCTTCTTGTCTGCCAGCTGCTAATAAGTCTCACTAGCCATGTCCAGAGTAAATGATTTTGACTAGAGTCTTTTGTAACAAAGTTACCCTTAAGTTGGGAGATCATACAGCAACAGTTTCAACCTTTAGAATGAAAGATCTACTGATTGATAAGAAGAAAAATCAGTGTTATAAATAAACATGTTGAGCAAGACTAGAGATATGCAGAACCACCTTAGGCATCTACCTACATGAGAAAGCAAACATGCTTCCACATTCAGGATTAAGTCACAAAGATGTTGCTTTGTGCAAAACCTCAATGAACCTGTTTTGTTTTTTTCTCCTGACCTGTCTCACCTCTGTTCTTTTGAATTCTTTAATATTCATTGCAACATATCTTAATCTGGATCACAAAGCTGGTGCTGGTGAGGCTGAATCATATTCAGATGTCTCGGTACAGGTGCCTTACTTCAGTGTCACAACTCTTGTAGTTTATGAGTTCAAGATAATGTGATATGATTTGTTACCTATTTTCTTGCCTAAGAAAGGCAAACTATGATTTCCTATTCAAGAAAGGGAAAGAAGGTGTGATGCACAGACCCCTGCTACAGGTACCTAACTTGGCATAGACTTTACAGTGAGAGTCAGATAATTACAGTCTAGATCTTTTGTCTCTTTGGGTCTTTGTCTGGGCTTGTATGGTCTACTGTAGACAACAGTGGATTTCTCCTTGCTGCCTGATAAATCAGCAAGCAAAGGTGTGATCTACGAGAAAAGCTATGTATGACCGTTTTGGGAAATCTTCCTGCCACCCCCTCTTTGTCCTCTGGAAAGGGGCTTGTGCTTTGTGCCTGGAAAATTGGAGATTTCCTCCACATAATTACTTCCTGCTGACTCCTGAAGCTCTATTGTGAGACATGCTGGGCTGTAGTCTCATCGATACTATGCAAAATTACCCTGTAATAGATTACCAGTTACTGTGGAAACAGACTATCCTGTGTCTGCCACATTGCTTTCACTTTTACTGGACTAAGCTAATGATGAAAATAAGGTTAATCAACTAAAAGGTTAAGCAATCAATTACAAGAAAGAAAATTAAATTGCAAAGAAATAAACCAATAAAGCATAGAACCATAGAACGTCTAAGGTTGGAAAGGACCTTTAAAAGCCATCTGGTCCAAGCCCGCTGCAGTAAGCAGGGACATCTTCAATAGATCAGGTTGCTCAGAGCCCCATCAAGCTTGAGCTTGAATGCCTCCAGGGATGGGGCCTCCACTACCTCTCTGGGCAACCTGTTCCAGTGATCTACCACCCCCATATTGAAGAACTTTTTCCTAATATACAACCTAAATCTACCTTTTTAAAAACTTGCCTAGTTTAAACCCATTATCCCTTGTCCTATTGCTACATGGCCTCGTGAACAGTTCTTCCCCAGCTTGCTCATAGTCACCTTTCAGGTATTGAAAGGTTGCTATAAGGTCACCCTGGAGCCTTCTCTTCTCCAAGCTGAACAAGCCCAACTCTCTCAGCCTATCCTCATAGGAGAGGTGCTCCATCACTCTGATCGTTTCTGTGGCCCTCCTCTGGATGTGCTCCAACAGGTCCATGTTATCCTTGTGCTGAGGGCTCCAGAGCTGGACACAATACTCCAGGTGAGGTCTCACCAGAGCAGAGCAGAGGGGTAGAATCACCTCTCTCAATCTGCTGGCCACACTTCTTTTGATGCAGCCCAGGATGTGGTTGGCCTTCTGGGCTGCAGATGCATATTGGTGGCTCCTGTACAGCTTTTCATACACAAGTACCCCCAAGTCCACTTCCTCAGGGCTGCTTTCTACCACATCATCTCCTAACCTGTATGGATAACGGGTTTCTCCCAACCCAGGTACAGGACCCTGCATTTGACTTTGTTGAATCTCATGAGGTTGACCTGGGCCCACTTCTCCAGCCTGTCCTATTCCCTCTGGATGACATCCTGTCCCTCTAGCAAATTAACTTCACCACTCAGCTTGGTGTCATCAACAAACTTGCTGAGGGTGCACTCAATCCCACTGTTGATATCATTAATAAAGATATTAAACAGCACTGCTAATGTCTTTATTTTCATCGAATTGCAGACTGGTTTATGTTGGAAGGGACCTCAAAGATCTTTTAGCTCCAACCCCCCTGCAATGGACAGAGACACCCTCTTTGAGACCAGGTTGCCCAAAGCCCCATCCAGCCTGCTCTTGGACACTGCCAGGGAGAGGGCAGCCACACCTTCTCTGGGCAACAGGTGTCAGTGTCTCACCATCCTCACAGTAAAGAATTTCTTTCCAATATCTAATCGAAATCTTCTCTCTTTTAGTATAAACCCATTACCCCTTGTCCTATCCACAATTTTCCCTTAGTGAAGCCATGCTGGCTGTCACAAATCGCCTCCTTATTTCCCATGTACTTTATCATGGTTTCCAGGAGGATCTCCTCCATGATCTTGCCAGGCACAGAGGTGATGGTAAGTAGCTTAACCACTTCATCCACCAGTTTTCAGGACCTGTAGATGCATCTTCTCAGGTCCCATGGACTTGTACAACTGCAAGTTTCTTAAATGGTCTTGAACTTGGTTGTCTCCTACAGTGCATGGTTCTTCATTGTCCCAGTCCCAATCTTTCTCTATTTCAACTTGGGTGGTGTGGCTAGAGCCCTTGCTGGCGAACATTGAGGCAAAAAACTCACCGAGTACCTTACCGTTCTTCATATGCTGGGTAATCAGATCTCTCATTTCATTCCAGAGGGGGGTCCATGTTTTCCTTTATCTTTTAGCACTGACATAGCTCTAGAAGCTTTTCTTGCTGCCCTTGATGTCCTTGGACAGATTTAATTCTATCAGGACTTGCTTTAGCTTTTCTAACCTGATACCTGGCCTCTTGGACAGTTTCTCTGTATTCCTCCCAGCCTACCTGCCCTTGCTTCCATCCTCTGTAGGCTTCCATTTTCTGTTTGAGTTCTCCTAGGAGCTCTTGTTCATCCATGAATGCCTCTGGGAATTTTTGCCCAACTTTTTCTTTGTTGGGACGCACTGTTCCTGAGCTTGGAGGAGGTGATCCTTGCATACTAATCAGCTGTCTTGGCCCTTATTCCCTCCAGGGCTTTATGTCATGGTATTCTATGAAGCAGATCCCTGAAGAGGTCGAAGTCTGACTCTCGAGAGCTTCTCTCAGTGTTTTAAATTTGGTTACTACTTGGGTTTTGGGAGAATAATCTTTCCTCAAATTTAAGAAATATTTTCTCTTATTGTCAGATAGATATTTTGTACTAGTAAAAAATGTTGGGTTCATTTCTGTGATAAATGCCATTAGTTTTAATATGGAAAAATAAAGATTTTGAAAAGCAGACATTTAGTGTCTCACCCTGTGTATTTTTTAACAAACTCATTAACTTTTTTTTTTAAATTAACACTGAATTAGACCTTTAGCTGTACGAGTATTCTCTTCAAGACTAATGAAAGGGTGGAGGCCACACATTCATTTGCTACTATAAACTAGCTATTCATATGAAATCGCAAATATCAGAATGCAAATCTTGCAACAAAGATATTTTCATTCTTAGCTTTCAAATTTGGCTGGCTTGTAGGGTTCTATAATGTCGACCAGGGAGTGCGATTTATCTGAATTATCTGCACCCTGGTGGTTAAAAATGTATCAGTGAATATGAATTGCTCACTCTTTCTTGGGGTTTATTTTGGGCTTGAGGTTTTTGGGGGTTTATTTGGTTTTGGTTTTATTTTTTAATATGTTGACTATACCTTGCAGAACTACTTTCAGGTTAATTTTAGGTTTAATACACCTCTTCCCCCAAATAGTTCAACCAAGAGTGACATCCATACGGACCATATAATGCAACCTCTAAACCCCACACCTGGATCTTAAATGTTAAAACAGTTTTAGAGTGAACACTTGACCTTTGGGAAACTCTTACTAGAATGGAGAGCTACACTTGTTTTGTGATAACCAACTCCCCAGGTATTGAGGTCTAATACTGAAAATGGTGTATTGCAAGAAAGCGAAAAGAGCAAATGGAAACTGCACAAACCAATTTATTGTTTTCACTTATGCTTCAGAGCTCTGAATGTCATCTTGGGTGGAAAATGTCTTAGCAGTTTTCTCTAGCCATCTGAAACCATTCTAATATATTGAAAAATGGCAGTGACATTTCCCCAAGATTATTTTATGTGAGCTTCTTGGCCAATCCTAACTGAAAAGAGAAAAAAAGTCTCTGATTATAAACAATTGAAACAGTGTCCCCAATAGAACTGCTCTTTTTTTCCCCACTATAGTTTTTTTTTTCTAAAAAATCCTCATTTTCATAAAAATGCTGTACTTTTAATTCAGAAATATAGTTCAGAGGTATTATAACCTCTCCTCTCCTTTCATCTCCTTGTTTTTCTAATAAAATGTAGATGAAATTGCAGCCACAGTTATACTCCATTCAGTTGCCATTCTCTGATCAGGCTGAGTGGAGCCTCCAAGTACAAGCTCTTCAATATCAGCAAAGGAACTGGGACTGGCAGGTAGAGTCTAATGACTTTTAAATGGGTATTTCCTCTCTCCCCACATGGTGGTGACTGAACTGCAACCAAGCTAGTATGCTTCAGGTGAAATAGAAAAGTTAGCTGTGTATAGAAACTGAGAAATAGCCCTGAAGTATCAGTTTCCACATACACCAGGTTTTATAAATTCTTAGGGGTGTGTGTGTAGCCTTGTGGTAAGTGTGGAAAAAGCTTTTTTACCAAGTACCAGACTGATTAAGGAGAGTTCTTTTTCAGGTTTTGGCTTCTTCTGGCATATCAGAATATGCTGTTCATGTTGTCATAGTTAAGTAGACAACAGGTAATGACACAAAGTGCTACAAGTATTTTTTAAGCCACAAAGATCCACACGTGTCCCCAGGAATCAAGGTGGATTTAGAGTAAAACATGTCCTGGAGAAGCTGGAGGCGTAAAAGCACCTCTTCTGGTAGGGCAAGATGTCTCCTCAGTCCCACTGGCATCAGGTGCCAACTCAGTTATTTCTGAAGACAGACATGATTTAGGATGAGACCTAGACCAACTCTGTAAGAATTATTGTCACTACTTCTCAAGTGACATAAGCTATTACATTTCTTGCTGAATTAAACTAGAACCCTTGTGACTTTTTTCTGTGAATGTATTCTGAAACAATCAAGTAATAATTTCTACTGTCAAAAAGAGTCATAAAGGATAATCTTCTAAGTGGTATTTTATTTTGGACTGGGTCCAAGTCGGAGATACTCTTATTTGTGTATTTCCCACATAAAATCAACACAGCCTTGGGCCTTTACTGAACAAGCCAGAGGATTTATTACATTGACAGGAAAGCTTGTGATCTAAAACCAGTGGCACTGCTCATGGACATACAATTTTTCATGTGTGTTTATGACTTCCATTCCATAAAGGGCAGAAAAACAGGTGGGAGAGGAGTGGGATGAGGACAAAGCTGCTGTGTTTCACTTCAGAGATTGAATTAGTGCATTGATGCTGTATTAATGCTTGTATAGATGTTTTTGATGCATTAGATGTTCTTGATACATTGTGTTGAGGTAGCTTGGCTTGGCTTTCAAACATTTACATGGGCTGAGAGCAGACAGCACTGCCAAATGGGATGCCTGTGGGATTTGGCACTGGAAATATCTTTTCAGCTCATTTTCCAGCTTCTTAATAGAATCGAGCTGGTCTCCAGACCACCCCCAAGTGACCATGCCTCAATTTCCTTGTCTATCAGATGAGTATGATGATACTGATGTGTTTAGAAACTTACTTGCAGCAACTGATAAATGGGCACCAACACCTTTAGTGTTGTTATTAGCTGCATTACATTATATTATACATTATATACATAATGTCTTGGCACCCTCATGTCTGTAGTGTGAAGTGATCATGGATACAAGGTCAGGTCAGCTGGAAGGAGAATGCATCAACATCTTTAAAAAAACCCCAAAAGTTCAGGCACAGAAGTACCTGAATGTAAGTGATGAGAGCCTTGTCTGAAAATAGAGGTGAGAGCTGTGAGACCAAGCAGCCTACTTTGAAAATCTCAGATGAGAGGTTGTTGCTTGCTTGTTGTTTGTTTTGGATTTGAGTTTTGGGGGTTTTTTGTGCTGTTTTGTTTTGGTTTGTTTTTTTTTCCTCCAGGGATGTGCATGATGGTTGGTGTTTATTCAGATAATCAGCTTGACAAAAAAGATTGGGAGCGTGAGCTGGATTTTATCCCGGTCGGTACATTTTCAAGAGAATCACTAAAGTGATTGTAAGAAAGCACTGGAAACATGATTCCTGGAAGTAATTCTCAGCTGTCATGTTGAATTATAGAGAGACTTGGAGCTGCTAAGTTTTCCATGTCTCTGTTTAATCCTCTGTAAAGTGAGTAAAGTAAAACATATCTCAGAAGGATGTAGTGAGTTACCAAAATGATATTGTGAAAGATTTCCTGTCTCTTCAGAAGAGGTGAGCTGTCTAGTCCAAGGTATTAGTGCTCTGCTGTGATGAAGCAATTCTCTTTCCTAGATAAAAATAAGGCAAAATCCTGTAACGTGGCACTTCACTACTGATGACTGACAGCTCACTTTGAATTCATAATTACCCTCAAAAACCACAGCCATTTCTTCATAATAAGTGTTTGGATTGGTGTAATTGTGATGTAAGAAGAAAATGTTTAGACCACTTCTTTAATTTCTGTAAAGAGGAATAAGGGAATAGCATGACATAATCCTCCAGTTTCACATCAACACTGTCAAAACCAAATAAAATTGTATTTTGCTTTTCTATATGTTGCACATATTCCAGGTTATGTTAGAAATGCATATTCACTTTATATGTAACGTATTTGTTATTTTCTGGTTTTCCTCCAAGGCATTTTGCCATTATCCTGCCAGGGCTGTATGTTGTCTGACCACTTCCCTATTGCAATTAAGGATTGAAACCACTTGCTTACGCACAACGGAGACCATCATACCTAACCCCAAAGGAGGCCAGAAACTCCTAGCACATTGCATTTCCCAGACCAACCAGGAGGCCCAGGGCACAGAAGGACAGCATGCTATTTGCAACAAGGGCTGGCACAGTGACAATCCACATGAGTGGAGCACTTCAAAATAGAGGAAAAAAAACCACCCAAAACCATGGCGGGTGGGGGTTTAACACATCTCACAGAGAGGTATTGCCTGAGCTTTCATAATAAAATAAGATAAACTACTTCAAAATCAGTTGTTAAGAACAGTTATCAAAAAGCCAGCATTAAGAAGTGATAACCAGAAGCTTTTCTTTAAATTGTGCAATATGTATACGGCAGAGAATATGCAGAAGAATCACAGGCTTCATCTTAGCAGACATCAGAACAAGAAGCTTGCACAAGTGATGCAGCCTTCCTCAAGAATTTAAATTTGTCCATCCTCCTCCTTCCCTGCTTTTCCTCCCTTCTTTTTCCAGTGCCAAAGCCGAAGAGGAGGAGGAGAGATGATGCCTTGGGGTGCCAGGGGTGGCACATAAAAGAGATGGAGGCATCCTCTGACTCTAAGTGGAAATATTTCATCATCTTTAGTGCATTTTAAATCAGGCCCATTGTACTCAACAAACTTAAATGTGACCAGCGTCCAACAAAGTAAGATTTAGAATCATCCGATCAGGATGATGAAAGTGATTGCTGAGTCCAAACTAGAGTTTACTTATGTGTGTATATATCTGCATGTATTTGGGGCTGGGGATTGTACTCATCAATCATGCTTATCAACCCATGGAATTAATCTTTGGTTCCTCATAAGGCAAATCTTGTCATATGACAGAGCTGTGACAGCATGCATGTGAATCAGGTAATCTGCACTGAAAATAATCTCTGCAGCCATTTGTTCCATCTCTTCCTCAATTGGTTTGGAACACTGGAGAAAAAAAAACAACAAGAAAGAGCAGGATTAAATTGTATTGGATGCCCAAATCCACGTGGGAACATATTTGAAATGCTCTTAAACAGTTATAGCGTGAGGGCATGATGTTTACTTAGGATGAGGAAACACTGGAAGAGGAAGAAGCCTCTCAAATGACATACTGGCACAGACATGTATATACATATACACAGACACCTTAAGTGTGGGGACTGCTCTGTCTACGTGCCTGTTTAGTTTGAATGTGGCTTTGTCAGAAAGATCCAATTCAATAGCTGAGAGGAAAGACTAGATTACCTTTTTTTCCCTCTAAACTTTCATATTAGTCTGAAGTGAGCCACGTTTTGAAAATAAGAAGCTGTTTGGATTTATTGTATACTGGAGCCATTAATTATAGTGTCTCCCATTTCTGTTTATTTGTCCTAGTTCTTCTTGGTGTTGAAAGACTGACCATCATGGACATAAAAAAGATTATCTAGCTTCATCTGTCTCACCATCCTCTGTGGCTCAAGTCCTTGTGGTAGGGCATTTCCTCAGACTACATGACACAGCCAGATGTAGCAATTGGGTACAGGGCTATGAAATAACACTAATTTCAGATGTCAGCCTTCACACTTCATAAAACAGGGAGCATATTACAGTGTACATTAAATTCCAGAGCAAATAATACCAAACACCTATGCGGGTGTATTCTAGATTTGAATAATCTGTCAGACTGTACTTGGAAATACTCTCTAAATTTCCTCTGTCCCTGCCCTGAGACTGTGGTAACTAGCACAGAGACCAGCTGTCCAACTTTGTTTTTCTAAGCCATTGACTAAACAGTGAGTTCATGTTCAAGATAACTGTGGGGAACCAGTTCATGAACTCCTTGAACTCTGCTGTCAGTGCGGTGATGGAATTGAAAAACTGCCATTTAATTAATGATGACTCTTGTAATTAGAGATGAAACTTGGACCAAGTGTTGGTTTAGGTGTCTGGAGAGCAGAAATAAGTAAAAGTGCTCAGCTGGCTAAGCTGTTGACTTTTTGCCAGGGAGGCACATTGAAAACCATCACCTGCATATACAGTCCAAGAACTTGCAGTACTTGTTGGCTCCAATGCCAGAGCATTTTGATGAAGCAGAATTCTACTTCTGCTCCTTTCCAGATTCACTTCCCAATTCACAAAATTATTAACCTGGAGGTCTTTCCAACAGTAGTGTCTGGTTTACTGCAAGGGTAAACCCCTTTTCTTTGTGGGATTCAATTGATGAGCCAATTAGAGGTAAAACAGGGATTGGCGACTGAGGGAAGAAAGCAGCATATAGCTTAAAGTTGCAGTCTCGTATTGCAGTTTCAGCCTCTGACCCTCTCCATTCATGTCAATAACAATGACCACATGTTGATCCTTTGTCCAATACATATATGGACAAAGGATCAACATGGACAATACATATATGGACAAAATGGACAATGCCATATGCTTCAAGGTACTTGCATCTTGCATAAGCAGCGCAGCATCTTCCCCTTAGTATTAGAAAGTGCTTGACACCCATAAGCAGAAGTCAATGCAGAAGAGCTGGAAAAAACTTTCTAAAATAACCCTTGCAAAAATGTACAAAATACTTAAATAATCCCTTTCATGGATTAAGTCTATCTTGTGAGAGGTTCTCACTAGTTTTTCTAGAAAGGTAAGTCTTTCTAAAGAGGTTGTCTGCCCCCTCTGCTCTAACTGGTAGGTTATTCCAGAATATTGCTCCTTAAATGGATGGAAGAGCAACAAAGTTGGTGAAGGGTCTAGAGAACAGATCTTATGAGGGGTGGCTGAGACAACTGGGGTTGTTTAGTCTGGAGAAAAGGAGGATGAGGGAAGACCATATCACTCTCTACAACCACCAAAAAGGAGGCTGTAGTGGGGTGGATGTTCTCTTTTTCTTAGGTAGCAAGAGAAAATGGCCTGAAGTTGTGCCAGGGGAGGTTTCAGCAGGATCATAGAATCATAGAATGGCATGGGTTGGAAGGGACCCCAAGGATCATAGAGCTCCAACCCCCCCTGCCACAGGCAGGGCCACCAATATCAGGCCTGGATCTACACAGGGTTGCCCAGGGCCCCATCCAATCTGGCCTTGAATACTTCAAGGGATGGGGCATCCACCACCTCTCTGGGCAGCCTGTTCCAGCACCTCACCAATCTTTCTGTAAAAAACTTCCCCCAAATATCCAATCTAAACCTTCCCTCCTTTAGCTTTAGGATGTTAGGAAAAATCTCTTCACCAAAACTGTTACCAAGTATTGGAACAGGCTTACCTAACAAAGTGTTTGAGCCACCACGTGGAGGTATTTAAGAGACATGTAGATGTGATACTTAGGGACATGGTTTAGTGGTGGGTTTCACAGTTATAGGATAATGTTTGGACCCAATGAACTCAAAGGTGCTTTCCAACCTAAATAATTCTGTGCTACTATGAAATCTGCCTTCTGATTTCCTGCCTAAATATGTTCCGTGAGAATTTGTATCCATTTGTTTGCATGCAGACCTTCAGTTTATAGAATCACAGAATCACAGAATCACAGACTGGTTTGGATTCAAAAAGACCACAACTACCATCTAGCTCCAACCCCCCCTGCAATGGGCAGAGACACCCTCCTCTAGACCAGGTTGCCCAAATCCCCATCCAGCCTGGCCTTGAACACTGCCAGGGAGGGGGCAGCCACACCTTCTCTAAGCAACCAGTGCCAGTGCCTCACCACCCTCACAGCAAAGAATTTCTTTCCAATATCTAATAGAAATCTACCTTCTTTTAGTTTAAACCCGTTACCCCTTGTCCTATCCACAATTTTCCCTTAGTGAAGCCATGTTGGCTGTCACCAATCACCCTACAGTGGGAGGTTCTTCATTCTTCTAGTCCCTGCCTTTGCCTATCATGTCCTGGGCAGTATGATTACAGCCCTTGTTGGTGAACATTGAGGAAAAAATGTCATTGAGTACCTCAACCCTCTTCATATCTTGGGTAACCAGGTTTCCTGTTTCATTTCCCTGGTTTGCTTTTCTTTTTTAAATCACTTACATAGTTATAGAAACTTGTCTTGATGTCCTTGGACAGATTTAATTCTGTCAGGGCTTCAGCTTTCCTAAGCTGATCCCTGGCTGCTCAGTTTCTCTGTATTCCTCCCAGGCCACTTGTCTTTGCTTCCATACGCTTTGGACTTCCTTTATGCATTTGAGCTTTCCCAGTAGCTCCTTGTTCATCCATGCAGACCTCCAGGGATTTTTGCCCAACTTTTTCCTTGTTGGGATGCAGTCTCTCTTTGTTGGGATGCATAAATAAGCACTTTTTCCTCTCTCATATCCCTAATGTATATACATAGCAATTATACCTAGCAATTATGTTCCTTCAGCCTCGACTTTGAAGCCTCCCCACTCTTCTGACATTATAATAGGATTTATCTGTTCTCCTTCCAGTTTGAAATTGTCCCACTTCAGTGTGGTACCAGACTGGGACAGACTGTGAGATCTCACTGGAGCCTTAACCCTGCCCCCCGTAGAAACAGATCTGGAACAACAGCATTGTATTTGGAGTCTCATCCAACTTCACCAGCTTGGTGATAGTTGCCTTTGGATAAATAAAGCAAATGCAGACATTTCAAACTATAATTAGTAGGAAGTTTTCAACTAACCAAGTGTTACTTTCACACTTTGCTTTTATATGAGGCATCAAAGTAGTTTATGATATGTAATTAGGATCCAGATCTTCAAAAGTGTGGCAGAATAAACAGCAGCGTTCCCTGTTTCTGTTGATTCTTTTATCATGCTCTTGCATGGTGAAGCAGAATCCGGTGTAATCGTCAGCAAGCAGCTATTTGTGAAGAAACTACCCTATTTTTTCAGGCCTCAAGGTAAATGATGGTGAGGGAGTGGGTTTCTATTTCCAGTGCACATAAACCCGTTGCTAATTCTGTGCACTCTTGGTTCACTTGTTGAAGAGATTATACAAGATTTTGCACCACTGACCTACTGATAACTGATTATTTCAAAGAAAAGATGAAAAGTACAAGTGTCTTTCTTTGCTATTGACTTAGCTACAGTGTTAGGTACACTGTGATACCAAACTTCATGTGATCCTTGCCAAAGCACTGGCCAACACTGTCCTGAACAAGGTTTGTAGTCTGTTCTCCACAGCAGGTACTTGGAATCAAACTCTCACGGACCAGTGCTGAGCAGCGAGTTCCCCAGTGTTGCAGGGGAAAAGCAGAAAAGGAGGGAGAGAGGCTGATAATCAGGGTGGGCATCTACAAAGAGAGAAACCTCAGTGCTGTATCCCAGCTTTCAGGATACACATTCAACATCACACAGTAATTTACATTAAATCCTTCTCCAAATCATGCTGTCTCCCTTATTGCAGTGGCCATCCTACTAAGTCAGAAAACTCTGATTTTCTCTCCTTCTAATTATTCCAAGCAATGTAGAATGGCTCTCACAGGTGGGCTTATACAAATTCCTTTGTTCCCACATCAGGAGAGCAGATAATTGTATTCCTTTCCGGGGAGGTGGGACTTGCTGCTGTGCTTTCCTTCGCAGAGGCAGAATTGAATCCAGATGCTCCTGCCCCATGCTTTAACCACTGAAATATGTGGAGCAAAGAGGAAGTGAGAGATGAAGATGGATGTTCCAGATAGATCGATATTATCTCTGAGGCAAATTATTCTTTATATGGCAACACCTCCCCCGTTCCGTCCCCATAGATATTCTCCTCCTCCTCCCTTTTCCTTTCCTCTTCTAAATCCTTAAAACTTTCATGCATACTGGGAGAGCCCATCCTTCAGCCAGCACACAGATCTGTGGTTAGGATTTCTTCTTGGGGATCCTGGAATATGTGTGGGCTTGAATGCCACTGGCAAAAGAGGAATGTGAAGGCAAGTCTCCCACATCCTGTGGAGTGGTCTAATCCATGATAAAGCTGTGCCTGTGGGAGAGCCCAGCCTCTCCTCCCCAAGGTCTGTTCTGTGCCAAGCCTAGTCCAGTGCTCTGAGAGCACCTACTGACATGACTGGTGTCAGTGAGATGAACGGGAAAAAAGTAGTTTGTGAAATTTGATGGGATTAGATGAGAGCACTGTCAAAATGAGAATAGTAGAGGCATAGCCTTTTCCCTTCCAAAAGGAGATCCTCTTCCCATGGCCCTGGGAACACCATGTCCTCTTCATAAGATAAAGATTTGTCTACATCAAATGGAAAGTTAATATATCTCAATCAATTTCCTTCCAAATATCACTTTGTACTTAGTACTAACACTGGCAGTCATATTTAGGAATGTTGCTTTTTAAGAAGCTTTCCTGTTGTGTTGATCTCCGGTGTTTCAGTCTTGCTCTATTCCCATGGGTCTTCATCCACTACTTAAATGTTTCTAGGTTTTCCCTGTTCATTTCCCTCTCTAAGGGATCTTTACTACATCATCTGGTACTCTGTGTCCCCTCTTGTGAGCCACAAGCACTTCTGGGTATGTCTGACAGCTTCTGACTCATATTCTCTGTAGTAATCACTGCTGTGTTGTGCCTTTTCTTTTTTGTATCACATCCACTTGTCCATGCCCCATCCAAGACTCAGGTCCCACTGAGGCTCCATCACATGTACACACACCATCAGAATCCTCAGGCATCTTCAGACACAGCCTTAAACACAAAAATTACCACTGCTGGCTTAGAACAGCTCTGAGCCACAAGCTGCTGGAGTGTATTGGGAAGTCTAATTACATGCTTGCCCTGTTCTTTTATTTTTTTCCTGGGCATAAACTGCTGGTCAATGCTGCTTCTGAAATCAGAACGTTATTCTCTTGTCTTAATTGGGTTTACTCACTATTGATTTTGCGGCTATTGGTTTCTTGGGCAGCAACAGAGCCTGGATATTGAATGAGCATGCAACTGCTCTATTCTCTGTCACTGTGGATGGTGAACTGCAGGTGCTCGTGCATGATCCTGGATTTGGGTGGTTGGTTGGGTTTTTTTTTGGCCTGAACCACTTTTCCAGCCAGTTCAAGAGTCTCAGACCCAGAAATTCCAGCGCGGTGGCCGGAGCTCCAGACGCCACTTGATTAACAAAGCCATCCCTGTGAAGGACAGACCCCAGGGAACTGCAGTCTGGTTTTCAAAGAGCAGGGCTTGGGCTAGCCACACTGCTTTCCACAGCTGGACATGGCTACTCCCATTTTGCTGCAGCTGCCACCCACATAGGCCAGTGTGAACTAGATGGATCTCTGTCTGACTCAGTACTGCTCTTCTTATCTTCCTGTGTGAGGAAACTGTCCTTCAGCACAAATGCCGTCAACAAATGATTTGTTTTCAATTCTATGCATCTTAACTAAATCTGATTAGTACCAACAGCAGCAGGTTCTTCTTTGGTATGAGAGCAATTCAACCATTTCTAGGCAGTGCTGCAAGCAGTAGATGTGTAGCAGCAGCTTGGAAGACAGCCACAAAAAGGTTAAAAGTATATAGCTCCTAACTGTAAATTGCAATCTTAAATTTTAGGCAAATTGTCTTAGTAAAAACTTAGGGCTGCATGTATTTCATCATAAAGTCATGGTGAGGGAAGGTTGCTTAGTGGAAGTAGGAAATGGTCAACTAATTCTGACAACAGTATTTAATGAAAAATACTATTTCTGTAGTGCTTTAATACATTTATTGTATTGTATGGTGCTTTGTTTTATTTGGGGAAAAAAAATTAAAATACTTTGAATTTATAGTTTGACCAGAATAACTTTATCCAGTATCAAGCTCTTCTGATCAAAGCGCTTCACTGCATGTGCTCCTGAGATGGATGGTAATCACTGGGATGGACTCCCATTTGTCTTTTGACTCCATCTCATGAGTCATCAGAAGAGTATCACAGCTCTGCATGTAACTCGGTCTTGGATCTTGTCTAGCTGGGGATACTCAAAGCTTTGGCATTATAAAGAGATGTGCTATGATAGTCAAGTGATACTACAGGAATCTTTTCTATTCAGAAATGTTTCAGCATACCTGAAACCAGAAAGTATCTCTTCTGCAAAAGAGGCCTTGAGGTGATGTAATCCCAACGTGTGAAGTCTGTACAACGCAGACATTAATCGTGCAAAAATCATATAAACCAAATTTGAACCTCCTGACTGGAGAAACCTGATCCAAAACCTACTAAAGTCCTGAAAAATATATTCACCAATTCCTTTGAGCTTTTTGACACGCTTTGGGGGATCTTAACTACCAAGCTAAGTTAGTTTTTTTTGGGTTTCTCAAATGTAGACAGACATGAACTGCTCTATTACTTATTGCCCAGTATTTTCCACAGTATCCTGTTGCTGACTTCAGTTCTAAACCAATGTAAGAACATAATTATAATATAATTTCAAGTATATATTTTTTTCCTGAACAGGGGAAAAAAGCTATTTCTACTACCTTAATTTAAGAGTTTTTACGTAATCATAAAATACTTTAATATACTAATTATTTCTGTTGAGTTTTAAAAATCAGCTTCATTGTTTTGACCTTTGTCATACCCACTAGACTAGAAAGAAGCAGAATGGCAATTCACTGGGAAATTTAAATGACATTTTAATGCATTTTTCCACTGTTTTCAAATATAGCAATTATTTCCTGGTATATCAATTGTGGTTTCCCAGCCTTTTCTACAGGCTATTTTATTTTAAATTAAGGCATTCTGTGTTGTTTGTCATATTTTGCCACCTTTCTTTTTATGCTTAGAGATTTACTTATATTAATTGCTGTATAGCATCTGGACAAGTGGGACAAAAATGCTAAGTCCCTTTCATGATAATTTTGGAGGCTGTTTTGTTTCATAGAATCATAGAATGACATAGAATGGCATGGGTTGGAAGGGACCCCAAGGATCACAGAGCTCCAACGCCCCTGCCACAGGCAGGGCCACCAACCTCAAGCCTGAATCTACACAAGGTTGACCAGGGCCCCATCCAACCTGGCCTTGAACACTTCCAGGGATGGGGCATCCACCACCTCTCTGGGCAGCCTGTTCCAGCACCTCACCACTCTTTCTGTAAAAAACTTCCCCCTAATATTCAATCTAAACCTTCCCTCCTTCAGCTTTAAACCATTCCCCCTTGTCCTGCCATTATCTGCCCTTTTAAAAAGTTGATTCCCCTCCTGTTTGTATGCTCCCTTCAGGTACTGGAAGGCTGCAATGAGGTCCCCCCGCAGCCTTCTCTTCTCCAGGCTGAACAAGCCCAGCTCCCTCCGCCTCTCTTTGTAGGGCAGGTGCTCCAGCCCTTTAATCATCTTCGTGGCCCTTCTCTGAACCCTCTCCAACAGTTCTACATCCTTCTTGTATTGGGGGCCCCAGATCTGGACACAGTACTCCAGGTGGGGCCTCACAAGGGCAGAGTAGAGAGGGACAATCCCCTTCCTGTCCCTGCTGGCCACCCCTCCTCTGATGGAGCCCTCCTTACATCTATGAAATCACCCCTCTCTGTATTTTCACTACTTGCATCACGATGTCCCTATCCACACTCAGATGCAGACGAGAGTTTCAGTAGAAGATTCTCTTTATATCCCCTAAGAAGTCTGCTCTGTTCCTTGGAAACCTCAAAACTGATACATCTCAGTTAAACATTTGTGCCAGGTCAAAAACAACCTTTTGCTGTTAAAATTATTTTGCCAACAATAGTCCAAGCAATAATAATAGCAGAGGAGTTAGCTATGAACATCTCTCCTCAGAATAAAATCCCAACGGTGTAAGACTATACTACTTGTTTAACAATGCCTGTTAAAAATATGAGGCAGTTGGATGGATGCACTTACTGTTTTAATGAAATGGAATATTTCAGCTGCATAATGTCTGAGTTAATAAATGCTGCATCATCAGAAGTGTAGGTTGGGAGTGCTTCGAGTGCTCCTCCCTATTTTGAAGGAAAAGAAACAAAAATAAAAGAGAGGAACTTTTTTTTTTCTAGTGTTTTCCTTTGACCTGCAGGTTTGCTGCTCTTTGACATTTTCAGATTTTTCAACTTTCGACTTCACAATGAGAATTGACTTTGCAATGAGAGCCTACTTTCAACAGAGCCTTTTAGGTAAACACTCTGCTTTCTGTTCTGCTTCAAAGCAAAAACTATTGAAAAATCCTAGCACACACACAACTTTATCATAAAAGGTACCATAATCACGGTCGAGTCTCCTGCAACACAAATATTTTGTAGACAATCACAAAGAGCTGTTTTCTGCTCAGGGGCCAAGAGTTCACACTGTAGAGCCAGGACTTTGTTTGCAGGAACTGGTACCTATGCCATTAGTCCTTACACAGTCCACAGAAAGCCACATTTTTTAGGAAGAGATTGTCTTTTATTAAGCACACAGATCCATCTGGATAAAGCAGATTCACTTTCAGGTAGATGAACTACTCTTTGGGTCCAAAATGCAGAGAGAATGTGGAGGTAATTGTAGTTAAATGCTCTGAATTGTACTTAACTGTTTTAATTAGTTGGACATTTGAGGGGAAAGTATTTGCTAGATTGGGAACAGAGTGTGATCCTGACACTGTTAAGAGTATAAGAGGTGGCAGAAGCTAAAGGAGGAAGTGGTAATTCCCATTGAAAATCTGCAAGACTTGGAATGTGGGGAAGCTCTAAGGTCTTTGTCAAACCCATCTGATACAGTGTCTGGTACTTGATAAGAGTTATAAATTTTACTTCTCTTTCTCATCATTGATCTTAGATTTTAAGGACTGAGGCATTGGAGACTCAGTAGCTATTTTGGAAGCATAATTTTCCAACTGGTAACTGGGTGTTGTTGTTTTTTCCTAATGAGGTAGCACATAGTGGTTGTTTGGTTTCACCCACAGAGCTCCCTAAGAGCAGTGAATGCATTGTGTGATGCCTATGACATTTCAGGGTGTGCATGTGTAGGATGGGTGCATTTTGGTCTTTCTGGTGTAGCAGGAATTTACCATGAGGGCTGTGGCAAGGTTTGGATCTGAGTTTCTCAACCTATCTGGTTCCAGCCAGCATAGGCTGGTCTGCTGGAAATTTGCTTTTGGTGTCAGAGATAATGGTGATGACTGCTGTTTGAAGAGAAGGAGGGGTGTTTCAGGGAAAAATCATTTCAAGGTATGATTTTGTTCCAATGTAAGTTGCAGCTTGCTAACATTTTCCAGTGTACATTTCTTGTACATGATACTGAGTAGGGGATTTTCTCCCTGTATTGTAGTTACAAGTTTTAGGTGGCTTCTTCAAATATGTGATTCTAGAGGAGCGTTACTGTAGCTTTGTGAGGGCATCGTGAATGTTCTCTTCAGAGCAAGTGAGGTGATGTCTGTGGGCTGGTTGTATATCAGTTTTGCTAGTGTGCTTTGAGTAGCTGATGGTTTCTGGAAGGAGGTGTGTTGGTCTGTGGATTTTCTGCATATGGTAGTTTGAAGGTTGCTATTTTTTTTATGTTGACCTTGGTGTCTAGAAAGTTGATGCTGATGTAAGTTTTCCAGAGATAGTTTGATGGACAATTCTGGTTGCTGAATTTGTGGTAGAAATCAATGAGGGAATCCAAGTTTTCAGTCCAGATGTCATCTGTGTGCTCTAGTGTAGCTTAGGAACCCACACTATCTTTGTGGGAAGGTTAAAGTATTTTTTCTCGAGGTGACTCCTGAAGAGCCTGATATCCTGGTGCTTGGATACAAGTACCTGGGTGCTTGTTGTGTCTGTGATTGGGTGAGGATGAAATTGTTGTGGGTGAAGATGAAATAGATGGGCTTGATATATCTGTAAGATGCCAGTTGGAAGACCGATATTGTTTAGATATGCAGATCAGGCCTAAGGCTTCCCTGGTGTGGCATAGTGATGGTCATACAAAAAAGATGATGACAGTAAAAAGGTATTTTATGAAACTGTGATCCTGCAGGAAGAATTTTTTTATGGAGGAAGCTGCTTTCATATATAACAAAGTGTTTAAAGATAACAAAGTGTTTAAAGATAACAAAGTGTTTGCAGATCCTCATAGCTGTTCAGTGAATGTCTCTGTGGTGGTATGACCGTGGCTGGAGGCCAGACACCCATCAAAGCCATTCTATCACTCCCCTCTTCAGATGGACAGGGGAGAAAACATTTATTGAGAGGCTCAGGAGTCGAGATAAGGACAGGGAGAGATCATTCCACAGTTAGTGTCACAGGCAAAACAGACTCAACACAGAATAAAGGAATGAAACTCTCTAATTTACTACACTGCACTGCACACCCAGTGACACCAGAGTTGGATAATGAGAAGCGTGACCAGATCTTAAACCATCTCCCCCTACCCCTCCCTTCTGAGCAGACTTAGCTTTAGTCATGATTTCACTCATTTCTTCCACCCCAAGGTGTGGCACAGGGAGGGGCAGGGAATGGGGGAATGGGGGTTTCAGTCAGTTCCTCATGAGTTGTTATCCTTCTTAGTTGGGGGAGGCATTCCTCACACCTTTCCCCTGCTCTAGCTTGGGGTCCCACCCAGACAGTCCTCCATGAACTTCTCCAACGTGACTCCTTTTCCACGGGCATTCAGCTCTTCACCAGCTGCCCCAGTGTGGGTCACTGCTATGGGGTGCAGTCATAAATCATAGAATGTCTCTCAGTCTCTCAAGCCTGGACTGCTCCAGCCTGGTCCTCCATGGGGTCACAAGCCTCCCCCCGGCAAACCTGCTGTGGTGTGGATCTCTCTCTCTTGCTCATCTCTGTCTCTGTCTCTCTCCATGGGCTGCAAGTGCTGGCAGAGGCTCCAACTTGGGTCACGGCATCTTCTGCATGTCTCCATCTGCTCCAGCATGGGGCCTCTCCACAGGCTGCAGGTGGGGTCTCGGCCTTTTCCATGGGCTGCGGGGGACACCTGCTCCACCATGGGTTTCTCCATTGGCTGCAGGGGCATCTTTCTCTCTGGCACCTGGGGCACCTCCTCTTCCCCCTTCCCTGGCCTTGGTATCTGCACAGTTTCTTACATCTTCTTACTCCCTTCTCTGGGGGCAAAAAGTGGCTTCTTGCATTTTTTTCTCCTAAATGTCATTCTCAGAGGTGCTGTGACCATCACTGATGGGCTCAGCCTTGGTCAGCAATGATTCTGTCCTTGAGCCGGATGGTGTTTGCTCTGTCGGGCCTGGAGAGAACTGGCTGCTTCTTGCAGAAGCCACCCCTGCAGCCCTCCCTTCTCCTCAAGAACCCAGCCGTGCAAAACTACAACAGTCTCCTTGGGTTTCCATCTGTAAAAATCTACAAGAGCACATTATAGTCTTAAGTTTACAACATTAGAGTTTACACATTTCTTTTTCTTGTCCATTATGAAGAGATTTTAACTCCCAGGTGAAAAGAGCAGAGGTCTTTCCTGACTTCCTTCTCATATGAAAGCATCAAAAATCATCTGCTAGCATCACTAATGCTATCCTAACTTCTCCTTTTTCAATTGTTTAATAAATAATTGTTGACCAGATTTTAAAAGCTACATAAACTCTATGTAGCTTTCAAAAAAAAAAAGAAAATCGCACTGGTATTCCTCTCCTGAAAAAAAAAAAGTTATTGTAGACCAACATAAAATTAATTCAGGGATGTCCAGCTGAATATAATGTAAGATTATTTTCACAGCTATTTTACAGGGGATGGTGGCTATTTTATCTTCATTTTGTTTTCAGGAAAGTTGAGACACACTTAGAGAAACAATTCCTCCAATTCTCTACAGACCACAATGCTACCAATGTTTCCAAGCATAAATATAAGCTTTTGGAAAGAAGAGATAGGGTAGCCGTTCAAGGTTGGGGTGTTGCTCCATGACTTTCTCGTGGGCGATGTCGGGAAGCAGGTGCAGTCACCATCATTTCTCACATGTGTCTCATTGTCGGTGAAGTAATTGTTAGTGCACTATTTGGGTCCAGCGTTAAATGCTATCAGCTTATTTTGATCGTAGTTTGTTGTGTGGTGGTTTGGTGTGTTTCAGACAGTTTCCTTTAATTTGTTGGAGCATGTAATCATGTCTGGTTCAGTCTACCTCTTTGGGAGGTAAAGTTTCTCAGTTTCTTAGCTCAGGCAGACCTAAACAGGATATTCTGTCATGTATCAAGAGTCGAAAATTAGGCTGTTTTTCTACAGTCAAAATGACCCACATGTATCTGTGTTGTTCTCCCGCGTACTTTGAAGCCTGAGCTGGACTTCAACTCACTTGCTTTTATGTCTGGAACATTTGCCCACGGAATTTTACTGGGCTGTAGACTTAATATACTTGCATGCCTTTGTAGCAAGCACTTTCACAAGATTTAGGAGAACGCTTTCCACAGAGGGGACTTGTCGGTAACATACGATAGATCTACCAAAGAGATAGTCACATCTCCGAAAGTACAGATAAATTGATGAGTGAAAGCTGAGAGGGAGGCTATAAATAAAAACTCTTAATAAGCGAGCATATGAAAAGGAGACTCAACCTAAACTGGACCCTCAGAGGACCATGAGAAAGAGTCTTCAAACTGTAGCATGACTTTACAAGGACGAGGCTTTGGTATGGAATGCAAGCCGAGGTGTGGGAAGCACAGGGAGGTGTTCCTAACCCAAGTTTTTGGAAATGCCTCTGCAGCAGACGGGCTGCGTGAGGGGAGGTGGGGAGGCTCTGATCCGGTTTCAGCAGCAGTCCTCCAGCCATTTCCTCACCCCAGTCCTTTAACAGGACTCTGAATAACGTTCCTGGACTGTTTTGGACAGCTCAACACCATTTGTACTAGTTTTTCCCATAAGACACGGAGAGGCTTCACAAAGCTTTGGTCCCCTGAGGACCTGGTTCCACCAGAGGTCAGGGGATGACCCAGGAGGACCACCCGGGGTGCACGCCGCTTCCAGCTACCTCGCTGTTTGAGGAAAAGGACCCTCCAGACGCTGAGAGAGGCCTCGGCTGCCGGGTGCATCACAAACCCGAACCGTCCGACGCAGGGCTGCCTGTACTTTGTTCTCTCATGGTGGAGGGAAGGAGAAGAGTTTCTCTCTGCGAGAAGGAGCAGCGCTGACAGCGATCGCTGAGCGACCGTCCCGGCGGAGGAGCCGGGGCTCCGGGGGCGGGGTGGAGTAGGGGCGGGGCGGGGTGGGGCGGTCCCGACCCGACCCGATCCGGTCCTCCCGTCCTGGCTGGCGGGGGCCGGTCTCTGCTCGGGAAGGGGAGGCGAGGAGGGGGCGGTGGTGATGTGTGTGGCGGCGGCTCGGGGGGGTAGCGGGGGGAGGCAGAGGCACGCCGCCTGGGGCTGATTGGCCTCCCAGTTTATAAGAGGTGTCCGGCCGGGGCGGTAGGGCTGTTTGCTGAAGCTGTGGAGCTCCGCGGAGCTGCTGGCCGCCTGTGGAGCCGTCAGAGCGGAGCTGCCCGCGGCGCGATGCGACGCGCCAGCCGAGACTACACCAAGTACTTGCGCGGCTCCGAGGAGCTGGGCACCGGCGCCGCCCACGAGAGCGCCCCGCCGCCGCTGCCACCGCCGCCGCTGCCGGCTCACCCGCACCCGCCGACCGCCTCCCGCTCCCTCCTCGCCACTCTCGTCCTCCTGGGGCTGGGGCAGGTGGTCTGCAGCGTCGCCCTCTTCCTCTACTTCCGAGCTCAGGTAAGCGGCGTCTCTGGTGGCGCCCGGAGGCGGCGGCGGCGGCGGGGTGAGAGTCGCAGGGGTCGGTGCGGCCCTTTCCCGCCTTCGCGGTGGGCGCCGGCAGCGCCCCTTTCGGAAGAGGCGAAGGTGCTCGCGTCGGAGGGATGGAGGAGATTAAGACAGCAATTTATCGGGCTGTGAAGCTGGCCCAGGTTGGAGGCGTTGTCAGGCTGTAAGGGTCGCGGGACCCAGCCCGGCCTGCGCTGTCCCCGGGTCGCTGGAGCTGCTCAGCCTGAGGTGCTGGGGCAGAGCTGTGGCGTGATGGTGCTTCTTGAGGTACAGGGTTTCTCAGCGAGGTCGCATATGAGGGGTCCCTGCCTCGGGAAGCAGCATAATGATCCTTGATGCACAGTGCTATGAGATTAGGTTTTTAATGATCAGCATTCATTTGCTCACTGTAGAGTGGTTTGGTGTGTCCGAGGTCTTTGGCAGCCATAAATGTTTCACCAACAGGAAAAAAACCAACTCCAAAACAGCACACACCATCACTTGGCATCGTTCTTCCTTCAGACAGCCCAGGCACGCTGTGAAGTGGGATCTCTGTTAGCAGGCATTGTCTGGGGGTGCCAGGTCTTAGTGCAGGAGCTCGTTTCTGAGAGAGCCACCCCTTGCCCACGAGGCCCCAAGTCTGTCAGAGGGGTGCTTGAGAAGAGTCAGGGGTGTGCACAGGAAGGAGCACATGGAGATATTGTTGTGGGGAGAGATGAGGTGATGAGTGGTTAGGGTTTCAGAGAGGAGAGCCCAGTTCTGGGAAACTGTTTGGCTGGTTGGCTGGATTTGCTCGCTGTTGCATCTCTCACCCTGCACGGCTGAACCCTCTCAGAGGAAGTGGGAGGCTGATGGCTGGTTGCTTCTCAGGGCTAGGTGTTAGCTTCCTGCTCGGCTTTTTTGTCAGGTGCTTATTAGTTCTGTTTATATGGGCCTTGCTGCCTTCATGGAAGCAGTACTTCTGTTGTGCGTACTTTTGAAGTCAGTGGGGAGTGGAAACCCGTTTCTTTCGGTTTACTTTCTAGGTAGATGCCCTTGATCTTGATGTAACAGGCTGGATTTCTTAACAAAGGGCTCTCCAAAACCAGATGTTGCATAAATGTGTGCCCCACTTAAACAGATGATTATCAAATACACAGTAGCGCTGCTTATCATTTATTATGCTGAACAATTCATATTTTCTTACCGACAATGGCTTTGTGTTTGCCATTTTTTTCAAAAATAAAATGGAACAGCGGTATGGTACTTAGTTAATCATATCCTGTTTGCTTCAGAAGAGTGACATTTAATTTTTGAGACTCCTAAAGTAGCTTAAAGCTACTTGTTTGCTTGACAGTGAAATAAATTAATGCCTACTTCAGCTTGTGGTAGTCTGGATCTGCTTGAGTTTGAAAAGACATCTTTGTTAAAGCATAGCTCATAGAAATGCACAGCTATACATTGATTAGTAAGCTGGAGAGCCGTCGTAATCACAACAGCTAATCAAAGTATTCTTTTTGAAAACCCTCTATTTCCATTCTTTTACCTCCTCCTTCCCCTCCCCCCCCCACCCCTTATTAGGTACTCTTTCTGATAGGTTCATGTCAGTGCTTCATACATGCCTAACTAAGGGTAAAAAGAGCTTTCTTGCCATAATTACTATTTTTCTTCTGCTTCCTTGATTAAAAAAATTACATAGGGTGTAATTCTGCATTTGGCAGCTTAATTCTCTTGCCAGTTTTTTGTTCCTGTAGATTTGGAATAATGCTGTTGGATGGAGTCCTTTGTAAACTTGAACTTCCGAAACATCTGAAAGAGTTGATGTAGTTAGAAGTAGACTTGACTGAAGTCATTGCCTGAAAAATATGTAATGGAGGAAATATCCTCTTTGCCATCACTGAAAATATATACTTTTGAAGTAAGCACATAATTCAAAATAATAAGATATGGAAATTCATATTTGTTCACCAATTTCTTATTGTGAAATAAGATAGAAGAGAGAATATACTAGGTCCTGCATAAGTTAAGTCTTAGGTAACTGTCTTGGCAGATTATTCTATTAGGGACATATCCAACCTCTTTCTTTTCAAAAGATTGCTGTTAAATTTACTTGTATTAAGCCACCTAAATTTGTACTTTATAGTACAAATTTCAGCTGCGTAAATTTGAACTTCTAATAACAGAACTTAAATATTGTGGTGTATTTTGTTAAAATAAAGAGAAGTTACTGATAAGATCTATGCATCACAAGATTTGCATTGTTTGGTTGGTGAGTTAACCAAATGTGAATTAGCAAGATTCAACTGTATAGACCAATATGAAGAAATTATATGTTTTAAAAGCTCTTTAAAACTCTACTTAAGAGGCTGAGTAAACTCTGACTCAGTTTTACCATACACATTTTATCTGTATTTGCATAAAATCGTTTGGGCTGGATCATGACACAATGTGAGCTGAGACAATAGTTGAGGTTTTGGTTTTTCCTTATTTTTGTTTATGTTGTGGCTTGAGCATTTGGAATTTCACAAGACACATAAGTAAGACTGACAGTAGATTTTCATGGGTAAACACATGTTTGTGGCCAAGAAATAATGCAGCGCAATGCAAAGGAGACAATGAGTTGGTATGTTTAAAAAGAAAGGGAAAAGCTAAGAGTTGAATTTTACCAATATTCTGGTGGTAATGCTCTGAAATACAAGATCATGAAGATAGCCTCGCCTTTCTTTTTGGACCATCTGGTGCAATGCACTGGATCTGAGAATTTAAAACCCTAACAAAATGCATTGGCATTATGTGTTTATTTTGCTTATATATACTTCATGAGGAGTATTTGCTCATGGTCAATGGAAATGCCATGAAAATTTAGTTAGGTACTCTGAGCAGCTGGAGAACTTAATGTAATAGAGATTTATGCACAGCACAAGGTGAGAGAATGAAGTATTTTATTTAACTTTTCACTGATAAATGCTAAAGCATGGTCTCTAAAAGCTTTGTTTTTAAACTTTTCTTTCTGGCCCATTTCCTTAATGTACTTAGACCAAATTCATACTCTTTTTATGGTGTAACACTGACTGAACTGGAGGGCAGCAGCACAAGCTGGAAGTTGGCAAATCCAGATGCGGGGGACTATATGTTCATCTCCAGTAGTTTAACCAGGGACTCCAAGTTTATCCATTTTTCTCATTAAAAACCAAGTCTGTACAAATGTTAAATATTGTATCACACCAAAGAATTCATGCTTGGATAAATAGGGACCTGGAAGACAAATTTTGATCGTGGTTTTGTACATCTGCAGAACTCTGACTTTAGTTATGTTTTTAAACAATCCACTTACAGCCTTTATCTAAAATGCTGTGAGTGTGCTAGAGCAGTGGCTAACAAAAACCAGCTTGCTGGGGGTTGTTGATGCTTTTTGGAAGCCTGAAAGCACCCCTTCTTAGTGGAGTGCAAAGTCATGTTTGATAATGTGGAAGTTGGTTTAGGTTTGACAGTAAGCACAAGTATAAATTGTAAACATTTATAGTAAGGTATAAGTACAGGATGTGATACTGTAACATTGTGTGATTGAGGTGACATTTAATAGGGTAAAGTTGGCTGGAATATGTTGTAGCTTTTAAAATCCACAATGATCTACAATCTAAAGATGAACATTGTAAAAGCTACAATGTTCATTTTAACATAGGGAAATTGGTTCTTAGTTTTGTAAATTCATCTGCTCTCACACAGAATGCTGGAGTTCATTTTGGCTGCCCTGATTTAGGCAAAAGAAGCCTAGAGATACGACTAAAATGGTTCAAGATACTGAATCTCGATCTGATTCCAAGGTCAGATAGAAGGAATTTATACACAACAGTAAGATAGAAAAAAATAAGCTAGATGTTCCAGTCTTTAAATAAGTTAATTCCTCTACGGTATTTAGCTTACTTTAAGTCTTACAAAGCTTTCTCCAATATTTTTTGTTGCATCTTGATGTTTGTTCCAGGTATTAAATATTTAGGACTTCATGCTGGTTTCTAGTCAAAGGCTCACCTTCTGTGCCTTGCAAGTTAGCAAACTGATTCCTGTAGACTGTATTGATATTGCATCTGGCTCTTTAGAAGGTCTTCTCAAAACACTTGAAAGTTTTTCTGTGCAGTGCTTCTTTCCCACAGTTTTGATCTCAGTGCTTGGTAATACTGGTTTACAGCCATGGCAGCTCAGTACATGTTCTTTATAAAGATGCAGGATTTCTGAGAATGTCTTTTCAGACGAATAAGCTCATTGCCATGGTTAAATGTGGTGAAGACTAGGTTTTCTTTGACAAGGTTAGGGCAATCAGGTAGGCTGGCTAGTCCCAAGATCAGGGCTTCCCTTTATAAAACACTAAATCTCTAGAGACTTGCAGTTTGCCAGGAAGGGTTGTGCAGCTTTAAGTTGTTCAAGCTATCAGTTAGTGTTTCTATTAAGCCTTCCATCTTTCAACTGTAGGTGCAGAGATGTTGGTTTTGTATCTTAAGGCTTCAGCAGATAAACTATAATCGGTGTAAATGCTTCTGTACAATCTCCTGTTACTGTTCTAGCACAGTTTTGTGTGACACATTTGACTGATTGCTGATGTATGAGAGCTGTAAGTCTATCCTACGCATGATTTGTCATGCTGGACCCTCAGGCCACTAAAAATTTCATGATCTTTGTGTCATAAAACCTTGTCTTCTTGTCTACTTTTCAGAAGATGTGCTTAAATAAATCAAAAACTCTGGTAATAGTCAATCATTTGTAGAATTACTGATAAAAATTAGTATCTACTGGCAGTTATTTGCTGTAGCTTTCTGTCTTCTATCTTATAGTTTGTGTGGAGCAGGGAAGAGACATCTAGATCTTGTTGAAGATCTTAATTCCCTCAGGTCTCTTAACAAACCCAAGATAAGAGGCTACATCTGGGAATAATGGGTCCTGTTTTAGGTCCCTCAGGCATATCAACAAACTGGAGAGAGTCCAGTAGAAGTCCACTGTGCTAGGTAGGGACCATAGTGTATCAGCATTGGAGAACCGGATTCTCTGAACCTGAAGAAGAACAGACTAAGGTAAGGGAAGCTAATCACCCTTTTTACCTACTTAAAGATGGAGCCAGGCTCTTCAGAAGTGCCCAGCAAAAGCAAGAGGTACAGCCATAAATTGCAGCAAGAGGTACTGTGGCTGGACATCAAAACCAGTGTTTTTACACAATACAAGTGGTTAAATTGTAGAACAGTTGCCCAGAGAGGCTGAAAGTCTCCATCAGTGGCAGTTCCAGAAAGCTTGTCTAGACACAGTTGTGACCAACCTGGCCTAAGTTACAAGTTGGTCCTGCTTCAAGCATGGGACTGGACTAGAAACCTCCAGAGGTACTTCCCAACCCAGGTCATTCTGTATTAACTGCTTTTTAGCAGCTGTTGGTAAACATTTTGCACTTAGGGGTTTTTTTTTCCTTTCAGTTTACAGTTGAATTTTTGAGTTCTGGATACTAGTGGAATACACAGAGAGATGCTTTTATGGTGCAGTTTTATGGTCATTAAAGCTAGTGCTGCCTCCCTGCTCTTCCACTCCTATGGTTTCATGGTGCTAAGCTTTCAGGAAATTAGATCAGCAAAAATTCCTCACAGGTTATTGATTTAGAAGAGGAGAATAAGAACCAGGAATGACATTTTGTGGTGAAGAAGGTGAGAGCACAGAGGTACTGGTTTAAAACAGCTGAAACAGTTAATGTGGCTGCACTACACTTGCTGACTTCAGAAGTAATTTGTGTAGCTTTTAGTGCTCAGTTCATAGAGCTGTAGTGGCTATATGCAGATTTTTATTTTGGATTCCCATGTGTCCTGCCACTCCAGAAAGATGTTACTGCCTCCAAGCCATTCAGTAACTCATCTCTACCCCTCTTCTCAAAGCCATAGCATCCGATCTCCAGGCAAACCTTTTCTGACCTGTTTGAATCCAAATCTGCAGGAATAACAGACTGCTAAACCAGGTCACAGGTGCTGACCTTGGTCTGAATGAATCAGGCACCACAGTGCTCATCTGGAGACTTGAGCAGGATGGTGATGGCAGAGCCAGCATTTGGCATTGCCATCTGTGCAACAAATGTTTCTCTGTGGTGTGTGTCTGTTGGATGGCTGCCTGGCTGTTACAGACTTAAGTTCAAGTCTGTAATCTTAACCTTCAGCTTGTAAATTAACTTGACTCTTTTTTGGGGTCAGGTAGTTGAATTTATGTTCGTGTGAACAAATTCACATGTTTGAGTCACTCAGACTATTTGTATTCAGCAAAACTTCCCTTTTGATGATCAGTTTTGTTTAGTGCCTTGTTAATGGAAACATTGGGGGTTGGACTTGAGCTCTGAAGGTCCCTTCCAACCCCTACAATTCTGTGATTCTGTGAAACTTAACATTGGTTAGGTACAACCGATAATGTCTTGGCATCCCCTCATCATGATTACAAATTGCATAAAAATTACATTTTGCAATTCTTAGGTAAAGTTCTTCCTTACACCTTATGCAGAAAGAGGTAAATGTTCTTTTAGACCAGCTGATATAATTAGGCAACTCAGACAAGGTTTTGAGTGTAAAAATCCTTCTTCAAATCTGAAAAGAAAAAAAGCAGTATAGCCACCAGTTGAGAAAAATTGCTGAGAGTCTTAGGCCATTCTTGAAAGACTGGAAAGTATGTGGAGTGTGAGGAGAGGGTGAAATGGTTTAAACAAAGTTTATGCAATTAAGCTCTGCCAAGGCACAACCCTAATCCTTGTAGCAGCCTTACAATTTGTCTGATAGAATTCAGTTTAAAGTATATTTGATTCAATCACAAAGACTGATTGCTAAAAAATATGTTGCAGCTATTTTAGATTGACCAGTCTTTGTCCCATGAAGTCGAGGTGTTCTGTGTCATCATTTGATCTTTCTAGATTTGTACTGTCTTGGTGAGCATTTCACATAGCAATATCTTTTGCCCACAAAACAGTCTGAGTGAGAACTGGCTTCTGTTTTCCTGTTTCTCCTCTTGAAAACGATGTGCTGGGTGTACATTCTTCCCCCAAGGTCCTCTACTTGGGATTTATGTGACCTCTTGCAAACTATAGCTTTTACAGGTAGGATGGCTCTGTATGTTATCTGCTAAAATAATTGTGATATTGCACTGACTCAACAAATAATATAAATCAGAGTTATTGATTTTACTGTAAGAGTGGGATTTATCTTTAACTTTTGAAAGTCAGATATTCAGTCTCAGATAATGAACTAGGCAGGTCCAGAAGATAATTAATTTTCCCCTCTTGCTTCTTGAATTAAATAAACCTCCAAGTAGAGAACTTTTTCTCTCTTAATTGTTTACAATGAGAATTTAGATTATAAACTTAACTGGGTGCCAAACTTTTAGGTGGTTGAAAATTCTCCTTGGCATGAATGCTCTTCATGTCTCTTGAACTGACACTTAAAACTGTGGTTGTGCTTATGCTTTTGTTTCAGATGGACCCTACTAGAATTTCAAAAGAACATGCACACTGTGTCAGAACACTTTTTGGACACCAAGAAAATACAGACTTGCATGATGCATCCTTTGAAAATCAAGAAGCAAAGTTAATGCCAGAATCATGTAGAAGCATGAAACAGGCTCTCCAAAGAGCTGTCCAGAGGGTAAGTAGCAGACAGACTGTGTGTTCCTTTATTTTGTGCTGCAGTTGAATTTACAGCAATTCTTCCAGCATCTGTATTTGAAGGTAAGTTCTGGAAAGAATTTTTTGGTGTTTGAATAATACCTGAAGTTGCACCCAAGATCATACTGTGTTTTCTTACAAACCTGATAGTGGTTAACCAATTCTGCATTCAAACACTTTTTTTTTAAGAGAGGAAGACTTGAGGTTGGGTTGAGAAAACTATGATTGCAGTTAGTTGATGAGCCATTGTGACATTTGGGTAGGCCTGAGTGGTAAACATTTATCTGAATGCTTCTGTAGGTTTGCCCACAGTTTGGATCTTCATAAGGAAGTACAGTTCCACATTGTTTTCAAACCAATCTTCTGGTTTCTGATAAGGCTCTCCCAAGTCAGGAGCATCATCAAACAAAACAATGCCTCAAAGACAAAGGAAACAACATTTCCTTTTGTTTCTTATTCTTCCTGCAACACAAACTGAGGGATAGTATCTCCATTTTTTGCTCTCTTTCAAAGTTCTGTGTTCTGTGCAGACCATTCCCACACTGGCAGAAGAGCTGCTTTGCCCTAGCAGGATAAACAGGCAGTCTTTTCCCAGCAGAGACTTGACAGCTTGTTCCCAAACACAAATAACAAAGTAGTCAGCTAAAGATGCCAGCCTTGATGAAGAAGCCTAGACAAGCTGGATGTATGTCACAGTCACTTTTTACTGCAGCTACCACCTTTGATCTCTTTGCGTGTTCATGATAGTGTTTAGTGCTAATTATGGGCTATTTAAAAGCTGAATGTTTGCTATGGTATTTGGCTTTTCTGGCTTACCAGGTCCATTGCTACTTTTTCACATCTGCTTAACACTGGCAGTTTTTCATAAAAGATGCTACCTTAGATTTGAGCTGAACTCCTGCACATCTTACAGAGTGAATTGTACTTGAGTTAATTATATGGTACTGTAATTGTGCTAATGCTTGCTTTTAACAGAGTACCCTGAGTGACAGATCCTTTTGTGAGCAGAACTTAAAGAAACCTAGGAGTTCATGTCTAGTCCCATTTGCTAGCCAGGTCCCTGAAAAGCTTAAGGAAAGAGCCCCCAAACTTAACTCTGTAGGATTAGTTTTATCTTCCAGCACTTCACAGACTGTCTCACACTACATCTGGTTCTATGTCCTGGCGCTGGGCTGCTCCTTCATGCAGCTCCCATGACGGAGTAACGAGCTGGTTACAGTAAGTGAATGGAAAGCCCTGTATTCTGGCCATTTGCTGCTGGTTACTCAACAAAGGCATTGGCTTTAGTTGAGGCTGCATATCCTGCCATTCTGGATGGAGGTTAAATGCTGCAATGTCCGTGGCCAAGATAAGTAGTGAGTAGGAATAACTTTTCTGGCTGATGACCATCGGTTTGAGAACAATAAAATTTCAATTGCCAAAGTAAGCAGTGTCTGAATTTCCTTTGAATGCAACAGACTGTATTAAGCAGTTGGGTCAGTCTTCTGGATGCTTTGTCATCATATATTGGTGACATAGAGGAAGATAAGACAGTGCTTGCCTAGGGCTACATTTGCATCTTTTCTGTGTATCAGAGAAGTGAAAGAAAGCGTTTAAGACAAAATTATACTTTACCATGTTCTGTTAACCTCTGGCTTTCATTGGCTCTGCTACAATGAAGGACAGAGATGCAGCTGAATCTTACTCCCAGTTGTGCTAGTCCTTTGTGTTGGAATGTGACTTGAAAGAGATTTTCTATTGTCTGTGCTTCCTTCACTTTCTTGAAGGACAGTCTAAGCAGTGTGTGTTTTATGAACCAGTATCCTTATTTGAATTGACAGCATGTTAGGTGACTGAAATGGAACTCTTAAAAATACCATTTCAGTTTTGTGATTTCCCCTCCTCCCCCCACCAATAATTTGTCTTTTGCAATTCAAGCTGCTCAGGAAATGAAAATAGACAAGTTGCTTTTGCTCAGGTTTATGGTCTGGTTACAGCTTTTAGCTTACTGCTCCAGTTCTCATTGGTTTTCTTTGCACACCTGTAGACCTAGTGCTTAAATCTAAAGCAGGGATTAATGTTGAAATTGAAAGTGCTCTTATGAAAACCAGTGTAGTAGGACAGCAAGGTCAGGTCTAGAAACATAATAAAGATTTCATTTTAATCAATATCTAACGGTGAATTCCTTAATATATTCCAGGATAAAAATAATGTTCAGGGAGCAGCTTACTCAGTAAAAAGCATATTTTCTATGTTGCATATAAACTTTCAAGCAGACAAATAATGTCCTTTCTTAGCCTGTTTGCTTAATTTTTTTTGCATGCTACCCTAAAAACCTTTTGGCAGACCAGATAAACTAACCACAGTTCTTCTGAAGTCTGTTATGAGCCTGAAGTAGAAAGGGCTACAAAAATATCTTGGGTCAATTCATAAGTAACTTTTCTTGGCAATATTCCCAGCTTCTAGCAGCTTGGGGAGTTGAGGCGTAAACTAGTCTCCCATATGGCAACAGAATACTTCTCTAGACCTCCAGGGCAGTGTAAAGAGTTCTATATATTTAGCAGACATTTAAACTGCACATAGTTTTAAAGTCAGGGTTTCACAAATGATTGCTGTGAGTTGTTAAAATTTCAGTTTCCATCCTACAGCCTTATGTGCCTTTTTTTTTTTCTGCAGAGAATAGACTACTCGTTGGCTAGAGGTTGTAGTGCTGATCTCTGAACTGTATTCTGATTAATATTGGTTCATGTACTTTCTATTTCACTTCCCTCCTGATTAGCATTCTTCAAATTGCTGTGTTTCCGTCAAGATAATCAGATACTTCCTGGTATTAGCTGGACTTAAAGCACTTGAGGTAGTGGAAGAAACAGCTGCTCAGAGGTGTTCAAAGTAGATACTTAGATATTGTAAAACCCAAATGAAAGGAAAACCCATTTCACAAATGTTACAAGTTCAAATGTAGCCTTGTCTCTGTGTCCTCAACTTTGGACACTGAAGAGCCAAGAATTGGCTTTGTTTTGAAGATCTTAAAATGCTAAGGGTTAAAACCTGCAGCCTGCTGCTGATGAGGAAAGAGCAGTTCCAAACTTGCCAGGCCATCAAAGCATGATTTTAGCTATTAACATGTGAAAGTTCTACAGCTTCCCAGTAGCCTCTTTTATTTTTTGGGGTGAAGGAAGACACGGTTTTGTTTTTGTGACTGGCTGCTTGTCTGTTGTTTGAACAGCAACTGTATGAAGGAGGTTGGAATGTGGGAAGCAGTCCAGCAGAGGTGACTCGGTGGGCAGTAAGCAAATGACACAAAGGTCTACAAGTGCAGCTTATCATAACACTAACAGAGTGGTGTGATTTTTGTGTACAGTTTTTCAAAAAATAGCTCAACAGCTTGGTAGCACGCATGGGTCTGTGGGTGGTAGTCTTAAGAGAAGTCACTGGTAATATTTTGTCAGCAGTTCTCATGCCATTATAGCAGTGTCTTAGTGATAGGTTCTGTTGAGCTGTTTCTGCCATCTTAATGGTAGTAACACTGTGATGAGGTATGAGACAGTTAAAGACGTTCAGGTGCTAAAGAATGCAGCTGATACTTAAAAGATTTGGAAAACCCTTACTCTTAATTCCTTGCAGAAAGGATACCAGGGGACTTTTATAAGAGAGCATCTTTAGACATCTGAATGACTTCAGACATCCACTGAAAAATCTGGTCTTTGAGTCCTTCTGGGTCAGAAGGAAGTGCTTGCTAAAATGCTTTTTCCTAAGGTAGATTGTGTATCAGCACCTTGGAACTGTAAAAACGTGAAATAAAAAAATTCAAGAGGAGTGTTGAACTACTTCAAGAGGAAACCCACAGCTCCATCTCTTACCTAGGGGTTAGTTCTTGTATTTCAGCTTTCTTTTGGAAGCCTGTGCAACAGGAAAGAAAGCAATGTCAAAATTTTGTGGGGCCAGTCAGAATCGGGTAAAGAACTTGCCACTAGTCCAGTGTTTGGACTGATCCTTGGCTGATGGAGGATTTCTCTTTCCTGGCCAAAGGCTAGCCACTTCTAATGACAAGCACACACAAGAGTCAATGAATATGTGCCAATCTCCAGCACTTCTCAGTGTGCTGGTGTTGGGCTCACACTTATCAGCTCCCTTTTGTTGATGCTTGCACTCCTAATTAAATAGTAGCATAGCTTCAAGAGGAGTACAAGAGAGTGTTTCTGTCAGAGGAAACAGGAAGGTAGGCCCAAGACCGTAAGGACAAGGAACATTGTGGCCCTGGGTCTTCCTGGGTGAGTGGCTGTTGTGCTTACCAAGTGGTGAAGTTGCAGACGAACAGCTCTACCGCCAGTTAGAAAGCCAGCAGCTCAGACTGCATTTCAGGAGGACAACAGCCTTTTTGTGTGGAAGATGAGATGAGTCAGGCTGCTGGGTCTCAGAAGGTGAGGTACCCAAGCTGCTCAAACTACAGCATCTTTGGAAAGGAGGGAGAAGCAGAACTCCATGCTCTGAAGAAGAATGTAGGCTAAGAGTAATTGGCCAGTTCAGGGACTTCAGGGACTCTGTAGTTACCAACCATGGGATTTTTTAGTACCAATTTAGCTAATGGGATATTAAAATGTACATAGATGTTTTTAGATCTGCTGAGAAGGCTCTCCAGGCAAGGACATCATCACATGCCCCAGAAGGAAAGAATATGAAAACAGACTCTACATCTGAGAACGAAAAGGTTGGGAATAGGTGTGATGCAGTAGTTTGAGTGTGGTCCATCTCCCAATCTTTTTTACCTTGTGTTCTCTTCAGAGGCTTTTGCCACTTTTTGCAGTATCTAGTACTTGCAATTTTTTGTCATCTTCCTACATCTGATGAAGTTAAAGAGCTCAAGTGTGGCTAGAGGCTGACGCTGGTGTGCAGCTCCTAGAACTGAGCTTCATTTTAATGCTCTTAGAACTGACATTGAAGTAGGAAGATCAGAGAGGGGAAGTGAATGTAAATGGGGGAGGTGGACATGAGTTTTGCTTCTTTTGAAGTTGCAATTCTGCTTTTCTTCTCATCTCTACAGCAGAAAGCACCGTAATGATTCTTATCTACAAAATCAGCATATCTCTGCTGAAGCATTATGCTTTGATACTCATACTACAACTTCCATACTGCTGTGGCTTTTCATTTTGGTTTAACATTTAAACACCTACTGAAAGAGGAAAGTGAGAGTAATAAACACATTAGCTAAGGCACTTCAGATTTCACTCTGGCTGCAAAGTTACATAAAAACAGGAATTTGGGTGTTTTCAAAGCAGAATTTCAAATTCTAAACCACCACAGTGATTGAGGGCATAGAGGAACATTGCTGATCTGGCCATATCTGAGGCATATGGCATATACGTGGGGTTGTGGGGGAACAGGACAGAACTGAGGATTGAATCTAATATTACCAGGAAACTGAGTGTTGAATCTGGTATTACCAGGAAACTGAGTGTTGAATCTAATATTACCAGGAAATTGAGGGTTGAATCTAATATTACCAAGACTCAGTTCAGGCTTGTAGCAAGCACAGGCTGCTTAGATTTTTTTGAAAACTGCTGTTGTATGCTTTTTTAAGGGGAAAACAGAGGTGGATTATTAAATGCAAAGCTTTTTGTGGTGCCTGATGTCTGTTAGTTGTGCAGTTCTTGGTTTTTGGTAAAATAGGCTTTATTGATGTTAAAATTCACCTGCAGTTTTGAAGAATACATATTTCCAAACAGGCAACCAGTCCAATGCAGATGCTTCATCTTTCAGTTCCTGCATATGTTGTTAGAAATGAGCCTTGATTATAAAGCCTTGTAATCTCACAAGTGTGGAGGTTTTCCTTTGCCTTGTTTACCTTCAGAGCTTAGCTTTCCTTGGTTGTTAGTGTGATTGCACACTAGTCCCCATATAGAACTGCCTCTTTTGTTACCTCTTGACCCCAAGTCATTAAATTAGTTCATAAGCTCTGTTGTTTTATGTGGTGCATTCCCAGCAGTCATTGTTGCATTATACTTAAATATTCCAAGTGTAATAAGTAGGAAGGGTTGCAAATGTCCTGTCATCACTGCTTCAGTGAACAGTGCAGTGATTATACACGCCATCATTCCTATCCACTTTTATCAGATGTATTGGACAGAAGTAATTGGATTGTGGCAGCTAAAGTGTGTTTTCATATTATACATCATATAAATATGAGAATATGTATTCCAGGTGTCTGAATATGCCATAGGTAGAACCATCCCCCACATATACATACATATGGAGAACTGTGTTGTAATTGTGCAATACACACTGTTACAAAAACAAGACAGCATCAAAGCAATGGCTCTTTCTCATTCTAGGAAGTCCAGCGTGTCATGGGAAGAGCACAGCCAAGACCAGAAAAAGGTAGGTGGTTTATGAGTAAGAAATATTATAGTGCTGTACCACTTGTCTTTCTGAGGTAATGCAATTCTTTTCTCTCCAGCTGCAATGGAGGCATTAGGAATGGATCTGTACAAGAGAAGCAAACCTGAGAAACAGCCTTTTGCCCATCTCATTATTGATGATAAGAATATTCCATCTGGTAAGTTCAATTTTAAGTGAATACTTCCATTGCTGCTATAAATGTGTTAAACAGTGAAGTATATGAAAATAGTTCAGCAATACCAGTGACAGACTGGAGTTTCAGAAATGGCTTTTGATGATGGGAATAAATTGGATGCGTTAAAGTATTTCAGAGGCAGCAGGGGAAATGCTAACAGGAGGATAACACCCCTTCATCTCAGTTATCTCACATCAGTCTGTTATAAGCTGAATGGCCTTCAGTTTTCATGATCAGGCTCTGAGGACTTGGCCTCCCTCCTTCTGGTGTCTTCAGGTGAGGAATGAAGATAGGCATTGAATGCTCTCCTCTGAACTAACTTACTTTCTTTGGCTAGTAGGGCCCATATGGAGTTCTTCACTCACACTGAACATCAGCTGCAGATACATAGAAGGATATACCAGCACTAAGATTGGTCATTAAGCCTAGGATTTTTTTTATCCTGTCATCAGATGATGTTGTCTGCAGGAAAATTCTAGAATGTCTTCTGTCCATCTATTCATCCCTTCACAGCAAGACTTCTTTTGTGTGCTGAAGCATGATTGGGTGACACAGAATTTGTCTTCAGGGTGCATCTGTAAGCTGAGACTCTCAGATGAATACATGGCTCACATCAGGTCCTTGATTGGTATATGAACTTTCCATGAAGGAGGCAAGTCTTTCCTTTCGAGGTGTTGAACGCCTACAGCTGCAGTCCTGCTGTCATTATTACAACCTGCCCACTAGTACCCTGCTCTCTGTGGGAACACTGCACTCTGATAGCATAGGGCTGAATTTAGAGCAAGTGTTTCCTTCTGCTAATGGCAGAAAGGTTTTTGTCATATTCCATTAATTGTTATGTTGCAGAGCTGGTATAGACTTTTTCATATCAGGATTCCCAAGGCCTTCCTGATGTTCAGACATGCCAAAGCTTCACAAGGGTCTGTCTGCATCCACCTAGTCCAGGAGCAGGGAGATCAAAGATAATAGCATTGTACTCTGAGTGACAGGGGTTCTGGGCAGTGTGTTGACTTGGTTGCAGTATGTTTCTGAGCTACTGAGTAGGGGAGGGGAAATATTCCTGTGGCTTTTGCTGCCCCTTTGGTAAGAGAGTAGCATTCTTTTATCTTGTCAGAGCTCTTACTCTGTAACCACATCTTTGGAGGGCTTTGGGAATATCCTCACTAGTACAGTACGAGGTAACATGACATGAGTCTGCCTGGGAACACTCTCCAGAGAAAAAGATTCATTCCTACAATTTTAAGATATCTTAGCACTGTTTCTTTTTTTGCCCTGGGGCACTGTCAGTTGAGACTTTTCTTTGTATTCTCAACACAAGAGTCATCATTGGTGTGGCAGAGGTAAACCAGAGTTTATTCTGAAGCTATCAGAGGATCTCAAGATAGGAGGGGAGCACTGATCACCTGTGTCTTCTTCCTCTGAAGATGTATACATTCTGCAGTGCTGTACTCCTTGTTTAATTAAGCTGTGTGCATACCTCTTCTGTTCTGTATAACCAAACCAAAGGGGAATGCTGTGTTGAGGCTGGAAATCTGAGACTTCAGCAGCCTGCATAGTAATACCTTGGTCTTGCTCTATTTAAAACCAAAACACTACAAGGAGTAGCTTCTTGCTTGGAGGGATAGGATTCTTTCTCCCTTCAAGTATATTGTCATTGCCAAGATCCAGAGCTTTATAAACAGAGAGCTTAAGCAACTTGTCAGATGACAGTCAGAACTTCCACAAGCTTTCTTATTAGCCCAAATGCCTCCTGACAAGCATCCATTTCAATCAGATTTTGGTTTTTGACATAGGTCAATAGTAGAAGATGCAGTATCAGTAAACTTGTCTTAGCATTTTATCTTTGGAAGGATTCAATTACTTTGCTAATTATAGAGACACCTCATTTACATGTACAGAAGTGGAGTGTGTCAGTGTCACACTTTGTGAAATCCATCTTTTCCTGTGGGGAGTTTACTTGCTGTCTACCTGGATGTTGCTGTAAGCTGTATTTTTATCAGGGCTAGAAGTTATAGCCTTCACTGTTGTGCATCACTGCATTAACCTTCTAGGGAATGATGTAGCACATCTGTGAGTGATGGTGAGGGAAATGTTGGTCTTGTTTGCTCTCTTCACTCTTCAGTAACACAGGCTGCAGAAACTCTCAGAAATACAGCACCTGTGACATCAAGCTGCTTTGTTTCTCCTTGGAGCAGATCAACCCCTTACCAATGTGATGAGCTGGATATACTCCCTTGTGATGTGGCACATTTGGCTTGTGCCTCCTTTGGAAGAGCATTGGCATGATGTTAATCATGAACACTGCTTCACCCAAAAGAAAGGTGTCAAGGAAAAAAAACCAAATCAGTCTTCTTCACTGTTGAATAGGATTTTATTTTAAGTAGTTTGCCACTCAGCACCCTCCTTGAAGGGGCACTGAGCAGTGTCTGTGAGGGAACATTTTCCTTTTAGCTTCTTCACCATAACTTCAAGCTCCAAATGGCCTTTTGCAGTTGTGTGGGGGGTGGTGAGGTATGAGTGAAGGGGAAATTACCCTTCCCAGGTTTTGGTGTCCCCACCCATCATGTGGCTGCAGAAGCTGTAGTGGTTTGGCTTGCTGTGTGAATTTTTTAGGTTTGCTGCCTTAGGTTAAACGTGGATGCTTACTGTTTGCTTTCTACCAGAGCTTACTATAAATGCCACTTAGGCTTTAAATGAAAACAGTGATTTTTGATTTTTTTATAAATTAATTACAGAAATAAGTCACACTTTAAAGGAGATCACAAGCAGAAATAAATGGAAATGTTTAATATATCATTTGGGATGTCAATTGATACCTTTAGCTGTCTAAGGAAACACTGTAGTATTCTGAGCTATTTACAGCTACAGGTTGAGCTTAGTTGCCCTTTGCCTTCAAAAGCTTTTCAGAGCAGATACTGCTTTTTTCCTTCTCTGAGGCTTTATTTATACCTGGAAACTACAAGGATGCAAACAAATTATCAAGACAGGGCTCCTTCCTCCTGTGTTCCCCTCCCATCATCTTCCTCCTTACTAATTAATTTATTGAAACTCATTTCTATTAGTCTTAGTTCATGTTCTACAAATATCCATGACATTGTTTTGATTTGCATGCAGTTACCAGAAAAACTGTGTATTATCTTGACTTTTTTTTTTAAATGCTTTTTACTATGTCTGGAAGGTGATCTAACTTTTTGACTTCTTCCTTCTCTGTCAGCATGACCTACCTTATGCTCTTTTTTTTCATGGCTCCATACTAAATTTTCCCACAGAAGTTACTGTTTTGCAGAGTTTCCAACTGTCCCATGGCTTGGGTTATGTTTCAGAGTTTCTGATACATGGACAGCTGATTTGGCATGTATATGTTCCACTTGTCACCTCTGCCTGTTTTGGGGTATTGATTTTTCTGGTGTCTCTGAATTTGCATGTATTACCATCAGAAGTGCTGAGAGCCTGCTTGCTCCTTCTTTTGGAGGTTGCATGGCTTAACTCCTACCAGTGCATCTTTGTGCTGTGCTGCTGGTGGTGGCATGCCTCTTCTGGAGGGCTGAATTGTGGCAACATGACCACCCACCTCAGTTAATACAAACATAGCATTACAATTTAGGTTGGAAAGAACTTCCAGAAGTTATCTAGGCTGATTCCCTGCTCAAAACAGATTGTATCACCTCTTGGCCTGTCCCTCCATCTGACCATGGATGAATGATGCTTATTTCCCTCAATATCACAGCAGTGTGAACCACCTTGATTTGGAGCCTCCCTCAGCATCTCAGTTACAAGTGACTGTGGCACCTCTCTTCCTATCCCATATCTCTGATGTGCCTCTCCTTATCCAAACAGTGATATCTTGACTATTCTCTTCATCTTGAAAGTTGCCCAGCTTCCTTGGGGCAGTATTTCTGGCAGAACTAATACTGTGCACAAGAATTTCTGCAACTTTCTCAGCTTCCCCCAGTCCTTCAGAGGTGTACTCTGGTACCCCTGTCTTAGCATCTCTTGAAGGTGAGTAATTCCAGGCTAAGAGACTTAGGATCTTAATGCGGCTTCCAATTAATTGAAGGTTTTCAGAGGATGGCTTCTCTGTATGATTTTGTTGGCATAATTTCTACCTGGCTGCACTGGAGCCATAGGGGATCATATTTATGATCTGCCTTTGACAGCCTGTGCTTTGCTCAAGTCTTTGTGGAGCAGTACCAGATTTTTGTTCTGAACTACTATTAAAGTATTCCTCTCACACACACAAGTTGCTTGCCCTTGGCAGATAGGGAACACTCATAGCTCTCAAATTCCCCTTTTCCTACCTCCCCTCACTTCTTACTGCACAAATGCAGGAGGCATCTTTTTAAACTAATCAAATACCCCTGGAGCTCTTCCCCAGCATCTTGGGAGCACTGGTGGTTCTGGGACCTGTCTGGATACATGCTTGAAGGAGAGGACAGTGGGCCCTGCCATGAGTCATGGAAATTTTGGTGGGAATAGATTGTTTTGGCTTGATGTTGGGATGAATAAGGTACTGAATATCCCAAGCAGGCATTTAGATGCATTGGGAGAATAAGGTGTAAAGGTCTTTGGGTGCCTGTGTGGGCCCACTGCTGTGGGTGCCTCAGTGACCGAGTGGAGAGTGTTTGTGTGTGTAAAACTGCTAGTGGTTGGGAGGACAAGTTGTCCAACTTGTGCTGTGCCCTGTGTGTTGTGCTGAATAGATGGTGTTAGTGGCTTGTGTTTATCAGTAAGGGTCAGGGCCTGTGTGGCTTTCTCAGGACTGTGTTGTTTCCTCTGTGTGGCATGACTGTGGGCCTTGGCTGGATCTTCTCCTCCCACTGTTGCCTATTCCTCTGTTTTTTGCAGTTAGAGGCTGTAGGTGCTATAATGGGATGGTGGGGAAGCTGGAGAGGTAAAAGGGACTATGGGATGTGTGCTGTGAGGCATGCTTCTCAGAAAATACTGCAATAAACCTCTACATAATACAGGTGCTGTAGTAGCAATGTTGTCTGCGCTGGTGTAGCAGGCTGCTGCCTAACATTGTGCCACCAAAACCAAACTGAAGGGTCAAATGTGACCATATTTGGAAAGAAGACTCACATGCACTCACTCAGTGCCTATCTGACCTCCTGACAAGCCATCTCTTGGCATATCCTCAGTAGTATATTCAGAGAATCGCAGAATGCCTCTACTTGGAAGACACTTACTAGGGTCATCAAGTCCAACACCCTGCTCCTTGCAGGGCTACCTGAAACTAAACCATCTAACTTAAAAGTGTTGCCCAGATGCTCCCTGAACTCCTACAAGCTCGGTGCTGTGACTACTTCCCTGGGAATTGCAGTGACTGACTAGCCTCTCAGTGAAGAAACTTTTCCTAATGTCCAAGATCTGCATTAAATGATGTCTGAGATTTGACCAGCTTGAAATCTCCAGGAGATGCCTTTGGGCCAGAGTTCTGGGGGCCATTTGTAGCTGTACATGTGGTTAGCTTCAGTGACAGTGATGAGCTGACAAACTAATCAAAACATCTCCAGTGTCTCACCTCCTTTCAGTATTCATTCACCTTCACAGATAAGGGACAGCTTCCTGTTTATCATGCAGGCAAAGCTGAAAAGGCTTGCATTTACCTGTTAGAAGAAATGAAATAATTCTTGCTTAAATGTGTTAATTTTATTAATCTGACTGGTTTGGTAATCAGATTTGGTAACTCTCGTGTGTATATTTCGATTTCCACAAGCATGATCTGTGCAGACAGAGAATATAATAATTTTCTTTCCTGATTTGGGGATCTTCATCTTAAGACAACTTGAAGGGGACTGTTCCTCCTCCAAGCATGTAATATAATCTCGTTGTTTCTAGTTTGGAACTAAAGGTGTTTTAAAGAAATAGAGAAAGGAAAAAATCCAGAATCACATCTGCCTTCCTAAAGCTCTTTTTCTAAGATCTGCCACTAGTTATTAGACAAAGAATCTGAGTTTACCTCCCAAATAACTGTAACTGCCCAGCTAGAGGTATTTGTACAATTGGCAAAGAATTAGGATTGTGCAGTGGGCCACTGTCCTAGATACCCATCTAGGGTATGACTAAACCAGGCTGTAGGACCTTATTCTGGTATCTGCAAGGGTTAAGTCTAAACATTGTTTTTCTATAAAAGGGATTGTTATGTCCTAAATACTTGTGCTACCTAAAGTCTAACCATTTAGGATGTAGTACGAAACTACTGATTTTTTCCCCCATATTTTGTTGTGTTTTCAAATTAAAAATTGTTTACCTTTGTACCACTGCAATCACAAGAACATAAAATATGAGAAGGTTCCATAACCTTTCTATCTGGGGAATTATCAGTTGAACTTCTTTTCAGATTTTGTTTAGTTATTCCTTGCAAACAGTTGCAGATTGAAGGCTGGTAAAGAAGACTTGCTGCCTTTTCATCAGCAGTTTTTCATTTCTAATTCCTCTCAAGTGTTTTTTATTTGAATCTAAAGTTTTAGGTGGAACACAATTTCTATACAGAGCTCGTTGTGTGAATGTGTAGCACAATCCAACAGTTGGCCAAGGGGGGGTACCATGGTCCAGCAGATGTTCTGATGGCAGAGCAGACAGTTAGCCACAGATGGCAGTACAGGATGAGAAAATGAAATTTCATATGAATTTTTATCATAATAGTCTTATCTTCACTTTAGCCTAGATAACTGTAGTTGCTGTTGATTCTAAAAACTCAGAGATTGCTTTCTAAATGTTGGGGTGTGTTAAGTGCTTATAAATTATAGTCTTTTTTTTTTTCTCCCCTCTCCAGGAACTCGCAAAGTGAACCTCACCTCTTGGCATCATGACAAAGGCCAGGCCAACTTATCAAATATGACATTCACTGATGGAAAACTCATTGTTAATCAAGACGGATTTTACTACCTTTATGCCAACATTTGTTTTAGGCACCATGAGACTTCAGGAAACCTGACTAAAAGAGGGCTTCAGCTGATGGTGTATATGACTAAGACAAACCTTAAAGTAAGGCGCTCTGACGTGCTGATGAAGGGAGGAAGCACCAAATACTGGTCAGGGAATTCGGAATTTCATTTTTATTCTGTAAACGTGGGAGGGTTTTTTAAATTAAAATCTGGCGAAATGATAAGTATCCAGGTGTCAAACCCGTTGCTACTGGATTCATCACAAGAAGCAACCTATTTTGGAGCATTTAAAGTAAGGGATTTAGATTGAATCTTTCCTTAGCGTGCTGAAAATTGTTGGGGGTTTTAGTGGTCCAGAAACAACTTGAAGACACATCTGAAAATCTTTTACAACCCAATTGCATCTGTATAAGCCATGTATCCCTAAAGACGCGTTTTTGCCCTCTGACTCCTGCAGGAGTCCCACAAATGCACGGAAGAGCAAAATCCCATTGTTCTCCTGATTCAGTCTTACAGCAGTTTAACCTTGTATATCGCTGACTCTTACATTGGTGCAGTTGAAATCAGAGCAATTAACATGGGTGAACTTCTGTTTCCAAGTTCTGCCCTGACTGTTTGACCTGCAAGACTTTTACTAGTTTTGGTGCAAACTTAAGTCAGGACAGAACTTGGCACCCAACTTGCACTTAGGGCTCAGTTTTGTTTGGGGTTGAGCGTTCTAACCCTGAGATGGCAAAGATTTTGAAAGTATGACTAATCCTGTTGCATTTGATGTGGCTTTTCACATCCTTAGCTAAGCCCGCTCTTGCTTTGCTGGATTAGTGTTGGGGAGCTCAGGCCGTGGCAGAAATGAGTTGCAGAACACCTAAACTGCTCAACTTAAGGCTTTTTTTTTTTTTTTTAGCTGATTAAAAGAGCTATTCCAGGAAGAAGGGAGAGTATCTGGCCTTGCAGTTCTACAAGGTTAATTACAAATAATTTTTTATTATTGTTGCACAGTTAATTACAAATATAGACTGCCAAAATACAGTGTGCCTTTTCAGTATTACATTGTGCCAGAACCTGCAAAGACATTTTTTAGACAAAAAGTATGTATTTTTATATTCTGTAATATCTAAAGTTATATTTCAGGTGTAATGTTTTGTGTTTAAAAAAAAAATTAATGTAAATTATATTGTCCTATAGTATTTGTTACGAAATATTTAAAATCTCTTGCTGTTTTGTATATTTAATGTTTTAAACCGTTTTTAATGTACAGACATGTTAAACTGGTGCACTTTTTAATCCCAATGGGAAAAATTACAGCTAAAAGAGGTTGTTTGCAATTAGCAAATGTAATATATATATCTTTGTTCTTTTTAACTTAATAGATTTCTGTTAAACTTGTCAGTGTTACTGGGAGGAGGGGAATCACACCAATGTCAGGAATCATTACACCAGAATGCTGGTCACTGGGTGCCTTTCAAACCTGGAGGGGAATTGAAATTACAAAGCTGGCATTACCTAAACCAAAAACAAATTAAGAAAAAGAAAAAAAGCTACATTATAAGCTGCAGAAATGCATTAGGGGTATTTATAGTTACTGAACAGGCATATTTTCCTACAGCAAACCCTGCAAGTTATAAATTCTGCAATTAAGGACTTTTTTAGCTTAGTTTCCTGAAAAAGTGAAGCTTATGTCATTGCATTGCGTGTCCTTGCCTCCCCTTCTAGCTTGTCACCCTCTCCACGCTTCTGCCCAACTCGGCAGACGAAGGGCAGTGGTGAGAGAGGATCTTACAGGCTTTATGAGAACCGACAGCTGAGAACTACTCTGCTGTTCTACATTCCTTGTCAGTGGCTGGCCACTGCTCATGTTAGCCAAGAAACCACACGGGGAGACTCCGAGCTCACTGCAACGTGTGTTGTCGCTTGTATAGTTGCTTGGCCAAACGAGGTGGGTGGATGGAGTTGGAGGGTGGGTATGCTGGGTCATAGGAGAGAGCTGCAAATATTGTGGGTGATGTTTAGAGCACGTCTGGGCAGGGAACATCAACTTGTTAGGGAAGGGGTGAGGGAGGTTTTCGGAGTGTTTGCCCAGGTGCTGTCAGGATAGTGAAGTAGGATAAACCTGCTCTTGAATGTGGTAGGAATCACAGAAGGCTAAAGGCACAAATCTGTAGGAATTGAGGCTCCATAAAAATCCTCAGGCTTTTTTTTAATAAGGAACTGAGTTGAATTCAAGCGAATATTTTATACTGTATAATAAACATTTCTTTGTAATGTTAATATTGTTTTCTTACAAAATATATTTCTAAGAAAAAACTCGACTGTGATTTCTTTCTTCTCCTGTGTCCCTGTATTTCTTGTGCTGCTTCAATCATTCATTGAGATTTCAGAACATGCAGGCTGGGTACACTGTAACTCAAACTGAGGCACAGATCAACTGTTCTGAGACAACTGTCATTTTAGAGTTTTGATTGGACTCCAAACATGCATCCACCATGTTCAATTACGTTCATCACCAGGAGTTGGAAATTTAGCTGGAAATGAGGAATTCCAACTTATGTTTTACACCAAACAGTTGTCTGTTCAGAACCAGAAATGACTGAAGAGTCTGGGTTATTTGTCTCAATTTCAAGAGCTATGTGTCACATTCAAGGAACTGTATTTTTTTCACTGTGAAGATATCTGGCACCAGGCTGGGAGGAAAATGTCTGTTTTGAGGTTAAGTCACCCTCTGGGGAGATAGAGATGGGTGTTCAAATGATTTCAAAGTCAAGGTAGACTCAACGTGTAGTAGCTGATGTTGGCAAATGCTCTGGCATCATATGACAGAGGGGAACTACCAGTCATCTGACTGGCTGTGGGCTGTGAGATAAGGTCACAGTGCCTGTAGCATGGGTTTGAGTCCCTGGGAAGACACTGGGGTAAGAAGAGGGCTTCTGAGGCCCAGTTTAGGGTGTCTGTTCTCCTTAGAAGAGTACTATAGTCATCTGAATTGCACAAGGTGCTACAGGCTTTACATTTCTCAAGCGATAATTTAGGAGCTTAAATGTCCTTTGGGTTGGTTTGGGTTTGTTTTGGCTTTTTTTCCCTTAGCATCCTCTGGATGTGAATTGTGTAGTTATGTGATAAATTTAGGCAGGAGGGATGTGCTAAAATAATCCTCATGGGGCTACATAGGCTACTTTGGAGGTTTAAATGAGCCATGCTCTGGCAATCCTCTCTACCAAATTGAAAACATATAGGAGGTCCTCTTTGGCCTGTCTTCCCCTGGTCCTCTTTCCTTCTTACTCTTGGGTGTGTTTACAAGGGAGCAGGAAACCCAATGTAATGCTGTTGGTGCCGTTGGATTTCGCTCTGTGTCAGAGCAGCCACAGATTGAAGAGCTTCAGTAGGGTCATTTGAGGCTGCCTGGGTATGTATGCCAAGTAAAACCACCTGCTCTAGCACTGACCTTCCTAAAGCCAGGTCTTCCCCCCAGAAGCGTCCGTTTTGTTCTGCTTCATTTATTTGATTGCTTCATCGGGACACAATTAATGAAAAGAGCAGACTAATCAGTTAATGAAGGGAGTTACCTTGGGGAGAAGGTAACATTTTCTTGGCTAGGAAAGGTACACGTGACTCTTACTTTATAATCTTCAAAAGGCAATTTTGGCCTTGTGGATAGAGGATGATTATTTGTTGAAATTCAAAGTTTAAAAAAATCTTCTTTGGGAACAGTTTATTTGGGATTCAGTGTATTTATGTGCATGTAAACATCCCTATGTTCTTACTGTGTTCCTGCTAAAAAAGTAAAATTTCATACATGGGGTTACATCTGCGTATTTTGGCACCTGGGTATTCCTCCCCCCGCCACCCCTGAGCTCTTTCCAGCCAGTGAGTGTTTCTTTTTCTGTCTATCCCACTTCCTCTTCTCTGGCTCCTTCCAGCTGCCAGTGTCTCCTGCTTGCCCCACTCTCACTGACTTAAGAGCTCTTTTTCCTCAGTGGTAGGAACTGCCTTGGGTCAGATCTAGGTCTACTTCCCCTTATTCAGCCCAAATTCAGGTGGCTTTGCTTCTGTCTCTTGACAGAAAAGAGCAAGAATTATGTTTGATAGAAAAAGATTTTTTTAAGTGCTGAGCAGGATAGGAAGGAAGAAAATTACTTGGGGAGTAAAGAACCAGGAGATGGGAGACACAGAATCGGTTCACACTGGCCTTTGGTTTGATGTACCAGCTTTGGAGGACTTCAGACAATTATCTCATGCTTATACTGGTACAAAATTTGTCTCCAGCAGAACTTCACAAACATGACTGCATGTAGCAGTTTGGTGCAGTGATTTGATAAAACTCACATTTAAAGCAGAACTTGTTCTTACTACGTACCTGTGAGCAAGATGTTGCTCTTTTCCCCCCTCTCCACTTTGTTTTCTCATCCAGTGTTTCCTGGTTGCTGGTAGCTGGGGTCACAACCTGCCGATTTCACCAACTGAAGTGGGGTTTATTCTAATATTTTAACTCACCAGTGTCTGACCCTGTAGGTCGCACGCTTTGGCTGAATGTCACAATCTGTGACTAGCTCCAATGCAAAGCTTGGTCATGAAAAGCTGAGAAACCTCTATCAGCTTGAGGTCAAATCAGGTTTCACAAATTTCTAGGCAACTTCAAATGTTTCATTTCTCTGCCATTTTTTTTTTCTTTTTCTGTTTGGTTTTTTTTTTTAGCCTGCAGTCTGAGTGTGCTGGGGTTTCAGCGCTATTTCCGAGGAAGCATTCGTGCTGGGGTGAAGGTGAGGGGCTGGATATCTTTGATTTATTGCTGTCTCTTCACAATCCATTTTATGAAGTTTAGGGAGGGCATGTTTTCCTGCCATTCAGTGGTTGAGCCGTGTGCTCTCTGTTGCCTGCCCTCTTGCCTGAGACACATTGCTTTTCCCCAGACCACACACCACCAAACTCCGATTTATGTTTGGCTCTGACAGAAGACAAGCAGGAGCTCCAATTGCTTTCAGCTCCTTTCATGCTGCAAGTCACAAAATAATAGATTCATTTTTCCAACCTTCTGGTTCTTGATTCATTCACCCTGTGAGAGATCCCTGGTTGTTCTTTTAGCAGAGGATGCCAGAATCCTTCGACCACCAAGCTCACATTTTAGGTGCTGTCATGTCTTCATAACAATCATGTAGCTGCTGCCTCATCCTGCAGGTGCCAAACTCCCTCAGTTCCTACATCTGTACTAGCAGACTTGAGTAAAACTGCCTGGTGGGTGTTTTTGGGGACCTCAACTCCATAAGAGAAAGATTCACAAACAGCATCTCCTCTCCTTGTCCCCTTCCCAGCGCATCATGGATATTGCAGCACTGAAGTATGGCCACATGGAAAGGTGACTGGGAAATTCAGATGTTCTCTTGTACATGATGTTTTTACTTTGTGTCCCACCAGTTGGAAGGATTTTAACATTCTCTTCACTATTAATTAGTCTGAGTGAAATGCTTGGAATGACTGTTTCCTTGCTGTGTCACCAAAAAACCCACCAGTTGCCAGAATCACAGCTTTCCATGGATACATAGAACATCAACTCGCTACACATGTTGCCTATGAATGCATAGAACAGAATATGTATGTGTTGTTCCTCAAGCAGGTCAAAACAGAGCCATCAAGAGTGAAAATAAACCCATGTGGGCAGCAACAGTCCAGGCCTGAGCTTCTGCATTTTTCTTCTTTGATCTATCACTGTTGGTAGAGAGTAATACATTAGAGAATAATCTGGCAGCAGAAAACATTTTGTTTGTTTATATATCCTGAAAGCAGCTATCTTACTATTGATTTTACCCTGTAAACATACATTTGAATTACTACTTATGTGCATCTGCATTTTCTCCCAAATCTAAAAGTCCTTTTATACCACTACGAATAAGCAGATATAATGTTATTTAAACTTAATTTGCCTCATTATAAGTACAAAAAGTGATGTTAAAATTAGTATATAGGGCGTTGGACTGCGGTCCAGTATTCTGTCACAGTATTTTGCCCCGTCCCTGGAGGTGTTCAAGGCCAGGTTGGATGGGGCCCTGGGCAACCTTGTGTAGATCCAGGCCTGGAGGTCAGTGATTCTGCCTGTGACAGAGGGGGTGGAGCTCTATGAACCTTGGGGTCCCTTCCAACCCAGACCATTCTGTGATTCTATGATTCCTCAGCCTGTGGATTAGTAACACTTCATTTCTGCTTTGTGGCCAGATCTGGCTATTTTAAAATTTTTTTTTGCAATTTAGCTGAAAATTATATTTTAAAACTTTTTTTTTCCATTCAAAAATATGAGCCAAAAGAAATGCTCCCATGATTTATTTGAAAAAATCCAATCAAATTTCCCCAGGTTTGCTCATGTTCTCCAGTATATGCCATCTGCACACTTGCAGAATTTTGCTGATGTGTGAGATTGTGAAACAAAGCAGCTCACATAAAAAAGATAATTGAGAACTCTGTTGGCCCAGCTGCGCTGGGAGACTTGCTGAATGCGAAAAACTCCCCCCAAATACATAAATTGCTTGTTACAATTCATTCAGTTTTATTAATCTTGGTTAATACGGTGCTGCTTAGCTTCTCATGTCTCAGTGGACATTTTCTTGCTGACACCAATAAGATTAGTATTATAAATAGTTTTATATTAGACACTTTCTTTATAAGCCTTTTTTGGGGGAGATGGCTATTCTAGTATTTGTTGCTCTGTGCAGTATCAACTGCTTTAAAGCCTAGCAACAATGCAAGCAATGTTTCTTCTACAGAAGGTCCATTAGTTGTATCCACTTTGAATATTGCATATATAGCCTACATGTGGTTGGGAATAATACAGTCCTGGGAATAATATTTGGTTATTGGTGATATAACTTGTCTTTGTAGTGTCTTGTGAGAACTGCCAAGAAGGAAGATTAGTACTTGTCTTGGCATTTCTGTGCTGAATGACTTTGGCTGTACCAGCAGCAAATGGAAATGCTGTCTTTGCCCATCAGAGGTCCAAAATGTCCCATTTCTCATCAACATCCCAGACAGGCAGCCAGGAGGAGGCCAGGAACAGGAACAAGGACTCACAGTTTCTCCATCCGAACTTTGAGGCCATAATCTAGCAAGGGGGCAGAGATGTGACACACCTTACTTCCCAGGGGCTTTCACGTTGCCTTATCAAATGTGCTTGTGCAACATCTGTAAAATATGACTGGGGCAGAAATGGTGGTAAGGAGGATTTTTTTTGTTTTATTTTTCTTAAGTTTGCCCAGGTGTTGATGAATCTCATGAAACTGAAAGACAGACAGCAGAGGAGGCTCCAGGCAGCATCCACTTGTGTGCCAAACGCCCAGGAGCACAGATGGCCTTTATGACCATTATGGGCTGGAGACAGATTCAATGAAAAGTAATTTAAGTTCTTACAGAGAAAAAAATAAAAGTATATGAATGTGGGTTTGCTCCCAACACGAGACAGTCTGAATCAACAATGGGAATGGGCCGGTTACCAAAGAGTCTGCTGGAGCAAGTTCCTGCTGCCAGGGCAGGATCTCCCTCTCCCTCTTGGCCATTAGAGGGAGGAAAAAATAACAGACTATAAGAGCCACTAAAATAAGGACCAACACCAAGAATGTACCATGGGTTTAATACCAGCTCCTCCTCTTGAAGTAATTATAGCTGATGTTGCCCGATGGTTACCGATGAACTATCTTTCATCGTGGTCTTTTGTTTGCTGGTAGTTTGGGTTGAACATCAAGACCAGCACACGCCTGTTGGCTTTTCACGGAGAGTAAAATAGGACTGAAGGTGACAGTGAGCATCGTGCTGCTCCAGCCATGAAAACAGGCAGCTGAATTTGGGCTAGACCAAAGCCCTTCCTACGTATTTGTTTCACATTGTATAACCTTTACCCATAAGTTCACCACAACACTAATTTCCAAGTGAGAAAAGGCCAGGCTAAACGAAATACTGGTATTTCTCATATTATCAACTCCTGCGTGCTTGGAAATGTGGTACTTGCTAAAAATGGATCAGTAAACTCAGACGTTTTCTTTGAATTTCTTCATGTGACCTAGATTTAGGTGATGAAAATAACCCTTGCAACACCATGTTCACCCAACTCATTCCTATTTACGTGCGAAGGAGGTGAGATACCACCATCACCATGACTTGTCTGTGCTCATCTTTGTGGGGCAATTATTTTTTGTTAAGAGGAAAATTAACTCAGTATATGCCTCTGAAGACTCAAGTTCTGCATTGCTCCTGTATTTCAGTGCTCCACGTTTTGGTATTTCTTCAGCTTTGTAAAGGAGCCATTTGTTAGATGCATGGCTTGCTGCTCCGAAGCCACTGATGTGATGGATGTGATCATGTATAGCTTTCCACATAAAAGAAACCCCATTTTAATTACAGCAATGCTTCCTTTGTTATTCAATATGAACTTTTCTCTCCAATATTATTTCTTCTCTTGTTCATCTCTTTGGATGTCTTGGGACTGGTGGTCTTTAACATCTTTATCAATAACATTTATGATGGAATTGAGTTCACCCACAGCAAATTTGCCGATGACACCAAGATGAGTAGTGTGGTTGACACAACAGAAGGAAAGGAAGCCATCCAGAGGGATCTTGACAGGCTTGAAAGGTGGGCATGGATGAATGTAATGAGGTTCAACACAGTGAAGTGAAAGGTCCTGCACTTGGGCCAGAGGAATCCCAAATGTATATACAGACTGGGAGAAGGGATCCTTGAGAGTAGCCCTGCTGAGAAAGACCTGGGGGTTCTGGTGGATGAGAAACTTAACATGAGCCAGCAGTGTGCTCTTGCAGCTTGGAAGGCCAATGGGATTCTGGGCTCCATCAGAAGAGGGGTGGCCAGCAGGGACAGGGAGGGGATTGTCCCTCTCTATTCTGCCCTCGTGAGGCCCCATCTGGAGTCCTGTGTTCAGATCTGAGGCCCCCAATACAAGAAAGATGTGGAACTGTTGAAGAGGGTTCAGAAGAGGGCCATGAAGATGATTAGAGGGCTGGAGCACCTGCCCTACAAAGAGAGGCTGAGGGAGCTGGACTTGTTCAGCCTGGAGAAGAGACGGCTGCGGGAGGACCTCGTTGCAGCCTTCCAGTACCTGAAGGGAGCATACAAACAGGAGGGGAATCAACTTTTTCAAAGGGCAGATAATGGCAGGACAAGGGGGAATGGTTTAAAGCTGAAGGAGGGAAGGTTTAGATTGAATATTAGGGGGAAGTTTTTTACAGAGAGCGTGGTGAGGTGCTGGAACAGGCTGCCCAGAGAGGTGGTGGATGTCCCATCCCTGGAAGTGTTCAAGGCCAGGCAGGTTGGAGCCCTGGGCAACCTTGTATAGCTCCAGGCCTGGAGGTTGGTGGCCCTGCCTGTGGCAGGGGGGTTGGAGCTCTCTGATCCTTGGGGTCCCTTCCAACCCAGACCATTCTATGATTCTATATGACAAGGAACAGTCGTTTCAGGTATTTCCACTGTTTAAGGCAGAACCTTATTTAATGCAGTGAAAAGTTTGGAAAAGTAGTAGGGGACCATGTGGATATCTGTGCAAATGGTAGTTAGGACATACTTATTAATGTTTTGATGCCTTTTCAAGTGGAGCTAGATGTACTCCACTAGAATAAAAACATTTAAGAGAAGAACTGCTTCCAGAAAACCTACCAGACCATTTCTGTGTAGAAAGACCCACCATCACCATCTGTCTTTTAAGAATGCAGATTTCCTAATTTTGCCCATAGTCAGAACTGCCCCCGTCTGAGCAACTCCTGCCTCCTCTAGGTAGATGTGTTGAGAAAAAGCACATTGGTGCTCTTTGCCCGAGAAGAAATAAGCCCGCTGTTGTACTCAGAGATCATCAAGGCCATGAGGAAGTCCAGGCTTTTTAGAAAAAATTTGCTCAATGTTTAGAGGTGCCTGAACATTCAGCCATTTGAGGACTCTTTTCCTCTGTAATTGCATGCTGTTTGTGTGAGAAGATAAAAACTGGCAGCTGTGCTCTCTCTGTGTCCCTCTGTGTTTCTCCCAGGTTGTTCCCTTCTCAGCAGTGCCAGCCATTCATTTTTCCTGAGTTCCTCAACCACTGGGAAACTCAGCCATGTCTTCAGTGGTGAAGTGGTCCTAAACTGTGGCCCTGGAATGCCCATAGTTTTCAGGGATTTATAGAAGAGCCCCCTGGCCTTTTTTTTGTCTATTGTGTCTGGGCAGCAAAGTATTTCTGAGTACCTGAATCTAGGAGCAAAAGTACCTCTAAAATATTTTGTCCTGAGCTTTCTAAATTAGGCAATACTATTAACTTTTCATGAGCCAGATAAAAAGGAGTGATGATTGAAAGTGACAGTCCAGCTTACTTTTCACGAAGAGAACATTTCCAAATTCTACAATGCTGAGCTGAGCACAATGGGTGCAGGCTACCTGTAAAACTAGGTCACATCTTCAAGCTGTAACTTAAACTAGGTCATACTATCTGACTAGTGAAGAGGGGGAGTTTGACTTTCAAAAGCTTGTAAATTATCATTTCCTGGAAAAGACCCAAGTGCTATCCAAAAAATCAACCAAGCCAGCTTGACACATAGAGGAAGTTCATAAAACATCAGTTTATCTTCCTCCATTTCATGAAAATGGAAATGTATTTCCCTTTCAAAATATTTGGTGGTGCAAGCGTTGATGCTGTTTGTGGTTTAAGCTGCTACTGAGTCATTTAGGGTTTTGTGAGCAGAAACACTCAACACAGACTTTTCTGGGTCCATTCCTATAAATTGCATAAGTAAGGGGGAGGCTTGGTCTGCTAAGCTTGAATGTCATTTGGGTCTGCAGGGGTCGAAGAGGAAATGTAGAACTTCAATTTATCAACAAACCCTTTTACCATTAATAATCCTCACCGTGTCAGGCAAAGTAGGTAGCCCTTGGAAACTGGACATTAAAAACTAGAATACTCAAAAGGTTTTTTTAGACTCACTAATGGGAAAAGCAGCCTCAGATGCCCACCACGTCTGTGGAATCAATTGACCAAAACTAACTCTTCTGACAATTTGACATCTCTGTGCTGATTCCCACAAGCATTGATTTCTGTCCGAGGAAGGGTTGATATCTGCAGGTTCTTCTTAATATTCCCATTGTGTCCTAACTCAGTGTCATAGCAAACAGTAACTGGGACATTGCTTAGGATCATAAGAAATATGCCTGGACAAAAGTATATGAATACAGAATAAGAGCAGCAATGAATAATCTGGCTGAGATTTTTGAAGCTGAACTCAAGGGTTTAGCTAACTAATTTTCCTGAGAGCTGAGCACTGAACTTCCTTCACTGGCTCAAAAAAACCCAGGCTAATCTTTTCTTCTCTAAACCCTCTTGTGTGCTGTGTGGAAAGAGAAATGTCCAGACTAATGTCCATAAGGGAAGATGAGCAATGCTGGGATGGCTGTCTGGGAACATAAACCAGGGCCACATTTTCCCGAAATAGCACCTTCCCTCCTGTCCCAGGTGGGTGTTGGGAGGACCCCTCTTGAGTTGAAATCCTTTCTGATTTGCATGGTAACATAGATTTTGCTTCCACTCATAGTCCCGGGGAAACCCTGCGGCCAGCAGGCTTGAGAAAAGCACACCGGGGACTTTTGCCGCCTTCATTTTCTCTCCCTGCTTGCTCACATCCTGCTCCTTGCGGCATCTCTGCCACCCCATCACTTCATCTCTGCTCAGTTCGGGTCCTCCTCTCCTCCATATTCCTGTCCCTCTCTCTCAGGCTTTCTTGGCCTGCCTACCCCACAACAACCCCTTCCCCATCCTGCAGAAACCCTGCGTCTATTCGCCACTGACATGGTCTTTGCCGTGATGACTTGTTTTGCATCTGCCATGAGTCCTACTGGCCCCCACCAACACCCATTTTAGGTACAGGCATTAAGGACAGAGACTGCTTCCTTATGTCTGTGCAGCCCCTACTCTGGTGGAGTCCTTTTTTAATTCTTAGGCATCGCTGTATTCATTGTGATTACAGGTGAAGTAACTTGCCCCAGTGAGTCAGCAGATAAAACAAGTGACTCCTCTATCCATGCACTGGACAGCTTTTCCTCTTTGCAGTACAGACAGGACAGTACACATCCCTCCAAGGGTGGTGGGGGGTACTCATTCTCCACTCTTTTCCCCCAGTATTAGTGCAGTGGCTTAGATGACTAAGAAATAACGTGTCCTCCTAGGGTCACTCAGTCTCCCATGGTTAGGGAGAATTTAGCCCATTCTTTCAGCTTCCCTGAGAAGACCCTGCTTCCTTCTGGTTTGTGTCCAAAATCCTAATACCTCCAAGATCCAAGCAGACTCCTGTTCCTTACTGACCTCATCCTCACCCCAAAACACACAAAGTTCCCCAAATGTGATCACCATAAAGGGCCCAGACTTCGGGACCTTCTTTTATGTAGTGCATTGGCAGCTGCTTCTTAGCAAGCAGGGGGTAGATATTGAGATATTTTCAGTATCTGATTTGGCCTCAGCTACAGAAGTATCTGCTTTAACCAGGACCTATGCTGCTTATCACGCTCCGAGCCAGCATCCACAGTGCTAAAACTACACCACAAATCAGCCATTGGCAGGTTGGAGTCATATAACACAGCAAGGCAGCTGCATTACCTAGAATTTCCTCTTCGTTTGAAATACATAATAAAAATCTGAAGCAGGAAACGGGTTATCTGGTGAAATTTCAAATGATGCTGTTATCTGGTATAACCTCAGCGCATGCTAGAATTCATCACCTGCCTTCCAGTCCTTGAAATCAGCTCAGTTGCAATGAGCTGTTATTCATTTAAATTCTCTTAGTAAAAGTGTAGTTGCACACACTCTGCTCTACTTTGTTATTTTGGGTTATTGCCCCAAAATGTCACTTTCAGCTTTACTCTAGAGGTTGAAACTCAAGGATGTCAATGTGAATTAGGTGGTAGGGTATGATGAAATACACATATATACATGTATGACCTTGGGTATTTTCTAGATGTAAACTCATGAAGAAAAATTTTTGCCTCTCATTCTGTTTCCCTGGAACCACAGCAGTGTGAATAGGTCCAAGAAAATTCTTCTGCTGTCTGGTAAAACACATCACTTAATAAATGTTTAAATGTTTAAATGTCAAGGAAATACTGCCATTAACTAGATAAGATGGACTGCCATTAATAGGGCACAATGGTCCTTGGCCTTGCAAGTGCAAGTCCTGTGAGGATGAGGGATTGTGAGATTTCTTTTTTAAATCCCACATAAAATAATACACAAGACTAGAAGATGTAAGAAGAGGCATTGGTGGGACTGAAGAGGTAAATAGGCCTTGGGCTGTCCCTCTAAAAGGAGGTGAATTTTAACACTAATCAGGGTAAAGAGCATTATACAATGCCAACTTAGTGTTGAAGACAACTGAGTTTCAGCCATCTAAATGAGGCCTGTATCCAGGCTTTCCAAACAGACAGTAGAGACAGTAGGTGTCCTAGATGGAGACTAAATCTGCTGTAAAACAGGGTAGGAGGATGCTCCTTGTAAAGTTGTTGAACTCACTGGCTCATGGATGCTCCATATACAAAAGTTTTAGACACTTGCAGGAGACTTCTCCACTCCACCAGAGCGATCCCAGATGGACCTGTGCTGTTGGTGAGTACAGCTTTCAGTATCACTGACAAATCCCAGATTTTTCGGGCCACCCCACAGAGGTTTTCTAGCACAGACAAATGGGCCCCTAAGCAGAGAGACGAGTTGCTGAGGGTAAGGGAAAACAGGGTACTGCTGAACTCCCCAGAGGAGAGCTCAGAGGGAGAGATCTCCTGTGCCAGTGGCAAAAGGAGCAGGGAGAGCTCAGAAGGTGCTCTGAGGTCCACCTGGTCAGGCAATAGCACATATCTTCAATATGTGGGTGGTAGATCACTGGAACAGGTTGCCCAGAGGGGTAGTGGAGACCCCATCCCTGGAGATATTCAAGGTCAGGCTTGATGGGGCTCTGACCAACCTGTTCTAGTAAAGATGTCCCTGCTTACTGCAGGGGTGTTGGATTAGGTGATCTTTGAAGGTCCGTTCCAGCCTAACAAATGCTATGATGCTATGATCTTGGAGTGGCCCGCAGCAAGGTTCTGGTCTGTACCAAAGGGTATATCTGTACTGCTAAAGCAAAGAGAAGCAGGAAGCAAGTCTGAGCATAGGTTCCCTCATTTTGTGTGCTGTGTATCTGTGGCTCTGTTTTTGCTTCAGCAGCTACTACTTCCCACCAAACAGCCTTGCTTTGCACAGGGCATAGCTCTCTGAAGAATGGCTGGGAGCCCATCTGTGGGCTTGGGCTCAGACTCATCCATGAACCTCTTTTCTGTAGCAGTGTAGATGTGGCCTGAAGGACTCGACAGAAGCAACTTGTGGTCATTCTGGCCTGGAAACATGTGGTTCCTTACAAGGAAAGCTTGTCAACAAAGCATGCTAACTAGAGGTGAAAATTGCAAAAATAATGTCAAGAGCCAAAGGGACTTTAGGGAGGGAAGTTTTCTGGCTGCTCACCTGAGGGTTCTCAGTAGTAGGTGCCAGGTGAAATCAACTGGTGGTTTCCAGAGGGCTTGGGTGTAGGAAGGTCAAGGACTTGGTCCCCACAGCTCCAGTGGCCGTAGCTGGAGCTGCCCAACTTCCTCTGCTGCCCTTCTTGTTGGAGATGTGCTGAGCAGTAGGCACAGGCCTGAAGATTTCGCCTTTCCCTGCTGGACATTCATAAATGAGGGAGGTGAACAGACTGAACACCAAAGAGGATGAATGTGGCCTTTAGTTCCCCTCTTGGCAGGCATTTGTAGATTTGACTTTTTGCCACTATGAAACAGCTGAAAGAGCTTTCCAAGTCAGCAGCTGGGCAGCTGTCTGCTCAATTTGCTTGACAGAAAATCAAAACATTTTTGAGTAAAATTGAAAATTTTCTCATGGAAAATTGCCTTTTTGTGAGGACAGTGTTATTTTCCCACTGAAATAATTCCAGATATCTCTGTGTTATCAGTTCAAGTCTGACATAATAAACTGTGAAGCAACAACGCTGTGTGGGGTGAATCTCTCAAGGTTGTAGAAGTCTGGAGAGTTGTGGCTGTCCAAGCTGCTGCACTCCTTTTTCCTTTCACTTCCCTCACCTGTTTCTCCTCTGGCATGATCTGGCAATGTCTTTATGTTCTTTCCTGACAGCCTGTCTCTGCTACCCCTTCCATATATACCCTTTAGGCATTTGAGTTCACTTGGAATTTCCCTATTCAACCAGACTGGCCTCCTGCAATATCAATGCCACGTGCTCTGTCTTCCCTATTGGGGTTAACTATTCTTGTGCAATGAGGCAGTTGCTCAGCCAACTCTCCTGGGCTTTTTGAACATCCTCCCATGGGATCCTGCCTACCACTTCCCTGAAAAATAATGAAGTCTACTCTCCTAAAATACAGAATAAGTTTTGTATGAGTTGCCTTCCTCACTTCCCACAGGTTCTTAGGCTATATCATCTCATGGTTCCAACAGCCAAGGCTGCTATCGGCTATCACATCCCTGATTAGTCTTTTGTTATCTGTGAATAGCTGAATTTTCCAAGCATCTCCTTAGTCATCCTGTCCAATACCTGTGTAAATAATTGCCTTCAACACATCCCAGAAATCCCCTGGCTTGCCCGAGCCTCACATGCTGCTCTCCCAGTGGATGTCGGAGTGGGTAAGTACACTTTGAGAACAAGGAGCTGAGATCAAGACACTTCATCCAGTTGTTTCAAGAAGGCATCATCAGCTCCCTTTTCTTGACCAAACAATCTGTAGCAGATGACTATTGTGGCATCCCTCTTGCTGATCCTGCACCTTCAACATAAAGAACAGTATGACAAGAATAACCTAAAAATGAATCCAAGCCATACAGTGTCAAACAATGTCTTCTTGTCATCAGAAAGTAACTGGATATGTTTCCTATTGAGGACCAATTTGAATGAAAGATTCTACATACAAAAACAATGTATGTAAGAAAGTGAAGAACCTGCAGGCAAAAAAGATAATGATTTATTCTTGAGTGTACACTTCAGCTCTAATGAGATTTTGATTCCACTGACTATGACCTCAAGCCAGGTTGGCAAACAGACAAAACCTGAATTTAATCAAGTCTTTCACTGTTTGCAAAGCAGAGAATGACATGCTTGGTAAGCAGAGTAGATGTATCTGTATGCTGATCTCTCCACGATGTGTGCCATGCACAACTGGGCTGTGGCTACTGCTGCCAAACTCCTCTGAGTAAACGAGTGGAGCATAGCAATTTACACACAGAGAGTGAGCACATCGGACTGCAAAATTCTCTGCGTTCTCAGGAAAATATTAATAAATTCAGTATCTGGGGATGGTAAGAAGAAAAATGCAGAGCAGAACAGTGTTAGCTGGTGAAAGCTAATCTGAAGAGAGAGACATCACCCAGATTGCAGCTCAGGTAAAGAATCGCAGTAGGAATCTGGAGATGTCAAAATTCAATGGGTTAGTTTTGGACCTCTGTCCAAGTCATGGGGCTTTATATTTTAGATATTCTTTCCCTAAAATGTCACTTTCTGTATAGGCCTTCCTGAGAGAGGTGTTAAGGGAATTGTATCTTTATCTGGGAATGTAATGGAGTACAACTGCCTTTCTACCACAGACCTGTGCATGAGAAAGGAGAGCACAGAGACAAGAGATAAACAGGAAAATGTGTGTCAAAGAAACCTGGGTGTTGTGAAGCTGAACCTCAGAGGCAGTCAACCCCAACTGTTTTCTCAAGATTTAGGAGCCTAAACATCTTTAAAACCCTGTGCCACAGAAGGTATTTTGTTTTCCCCTGAATCTTGAGCTCAGGCTTTGTCCGCCTGGAGTTCCTATCAGCAACATTTACTCTTTCAAGGGTCAAGACTTCTGCCTCTGAATTTTCTGCCTTCACTGTCCACACACATTCTGGTGGAACTGGGGACAGGATGCCAGTGCATACCAGTGCCCGCACAACGCTGTGGGATTTAGTGCCACATCTTCAAGGAGTGAGGTGAGGGAAGGAGCTGCCAGGGCTTTACCTTCTGGTCTTCACAACGTACTCAATTTGCACAGAATCACTAAATATTAAGCCTTTGAGATATTATATTGTTCAGGTCTAAGCAAAAGATGTACACACTACCCTAGTCAGGTACATATTATTATTTTATCACAGAATCACAGAACATTAGGAGTTGGAAGGGATTTCGAAAGATCATCTAGTCCAACCCCCCTGCCAGAGCAGCATCACCTAGACTAAATCGCACAGGAAAACATCCAGATGGGGTTTGAATGTCTCCAGAGGAGGAGAGTCCACAACATCTCTGGGCAGCCTGTTCCAGTTCTCCATCATCCTCACAGTGAAAAAAGTTCCTCCTTATATTCACATGGAATTTTATATTTACCTGGGATCAGATTGACTGGTTTCACATCTCCTTAGACAGTTCCTTCTTGGCCAGAGTGGTCCTGGGTGTTTCAAGAACTGCTTAATCCCTTGCTGTGGTCCAGGAGGCTCACTGCTTGCTTATCGGCAGCCGTAAGATTGTCCACCACAGCGGTATTGACTGTGATACACGTACCACTGGTAAACACAACCCTTCTCTAACATCCTGTAACTAGCCCTAATCATGTAGAAACATTCTATGGATACCTTTACAGTAAAGTGTGGCTTAAAATCCACTCTCCTTTCAAGGTAGGATCAGGTTCTCTGTGGATTTTTGGAGTACACAGCTCCTATTCAAATGAGCATTGGACATATAAATGCACCTGAAAATCCGTGCTTGCTTTTGGAGTTATTTGTACAGGCTGTTCCTCACCAGTGGAATTTGTTGTGGCATTCATGAAGTGTTAAGGCAGTGTCTGGAGCTCTGGGATAGTGGTGTTTTCGATTTGGGAGACTCCCTTTGGGGTGGGAGCTTCTTTACATCTCAACTTCTGCCCGCAGTCAAAATGTGTTGTAATAGTCAAGCCTGGCAGTGGTGGAAGTGTGGGTCACAGTGGGTGGGAAAGCCTATATCAGTTAGGGGGACAGCCACCCACACAACTTTGATTGGCAAACTCAACCCAGAGGTTATCTGATATTGCATACAGTTCATTTGGACTTTGGGCTAGTAAAACACGAAGCTGTTCTTTCCCCCACAGAGAAACGGAAACATTGCATTTCCACCTTACTTCGACACTTCTTGTGCTTCTCAATAAGACTGGGGAGAGGCCACAGGCAGCCTCAGAAACGGGCACAACTCTGCACCCTGTGCTGCAGCATCCCGGGCTCCTGCAGCAGAAAAGTGGTCAGTTGCAGGGACCTGGATGGAAAATTTTCAGTCCCTATCACTGCTTCTCAAGAAAAAATAAAGCTAATGCCCTAATGCTACCTGCCACACAGATAAGTGTGTATGTGTGCCCTTGTGTAGCACTCATACATTACATGTATCTGGAATTTAATAGATGTGGAGTTTAAGAGGTGCCCAAAAGATGGCAGTGTTTATTTGCGCTTTTTTCATTCTTAATTGCATACCCTCTTCTAGGCTGGTATATCTTCTGACAAAATTAGGACAGGACTTACATACTCTATAGAGAAAAGCAGTGCAAATCAAACTATTGCTGCAGTGTGGCCTTTCCTGTAACCTTTAACGTGCCATATTTTAATGGAAATGGGCATATTGATGCTGCTTAATATTATAACTACAAAGTAGTTGCCCTTTTATTTCCATCTAGTATTTTCACCATAGATGTTTCAATCTCATACATTTCATTTAATGCCTGGCGATTGAAGAATGTGCTTCAATTATTTAAAAGGACAGGAAATTATTGAGAAAAGATGGATCAGAACCAGAGTTCTGCCTTGAGGGTCCCTGACAGTTAGCATAAACATCTCTGCCTGTGCAGTAATCATTATCCATATGGGCTGAAAAATACCAACAAACACCAAAGAGCATGATGGCCAAATTACAATTAATCACTTGCCCACATTTCTGTTTGAACAGCCAAATCCCAAGTCCTACCTTAACAGCTTGCTGCAGCCATAGAACAAGAGCGAATGTGGAAATACGGTTTACCTTGCAGCAATGAATTTAATGAAAGGTTTGCTGGTAACCATAGCAAATGACAACATTAATCCCCATATCAGCTGTCAAGTTTCTCCAGGCCTTTAAAACTAGAAGGTGTGCCAAACAAGCAATAACAACAACAACAATAACAACAGTAATAATAACAACAACAATAATAATGATAATGCCTTATTTTATTAAATCAAAGCTCTTCACAACCTCAACATAGGAATCGCTTCACCTAGCGCTGACATCCAGCTATTTCTGAGGCAACAAATACCAGATATTGGAATACCTGACAGATGGCTATGATGGCTTTTGACTCCACATTTTCCCCATGCAGCTCTACATTATGTTACTTGCAGCCCTGCTACATGAAACCAGAGGGTACCAACCAGCGAGGACCTGATGGGAATAGAAAACTCTATTGCCTCTATCCCTGGCCAGAGCCTCCCCTAGGCCTGGTTCCTCTTGCACTGGATATAGCCCATCAGTGAAGGTAAAGACAGATAAAATCTGTGTTGCTGTTGCTCTCCAGGCTGAACAGGAGGCAGCCAGGAGGCATCTGAACAAATATCCTTCAGACATAAAGCCTGAGACTTGACAGGTCTACATGGATAATAGCTACAATTGCATGGACATCTTTCTAGTCCCTCAGACCTTCTTGGGGTTTCAATACTGGCAGCAACCTCCCTGTTCCAAATGTATTTCTCTTTCATCTGCATCCTCTTCCACACTCCTCCTGTCCATAATATTTCCTGCTTGCTTTCCCTCCTGACTGTACTCTTGCTCAGCATTACCTGCATGTGGATCTGAAAGATGTGTAGGACTAAACACTCTGCTGCTTAAACCAGTCACCTCTGGATCAGTGCTTCCAGGTCCATCTTCAAGCATGAAGAAGTTCAAGGCTAACCTTTCTCAAAAAGAGTCCTAACCACCAGGCAAGGGGTTGGAGACAGCTGCCTGCTGAAAACCTTTTGAAAAAAAAAAAAGACAAGGCACTCAAGTTGCAGGCTTTTAGGTCTCATGCCTGGTGAACTGCCAACTCACTTTGGTAGCCTATTGCTCTATGAGTCTCAAAACACAGAACTCTGGGTCCTATATGCCATGTCAGGATCTGGGACATTAAAGTCATGCTTCAGGCTTTAGTTCCTGGGATCCTTGCATTGGATGGATTTGGTTTTGAAAATCTGTGAAATCTGTGTTGTTTTGGAGTTTTGTTTGAACCAGGTCTTTTTTAACCAGATATTCACAAGGCTGTCCCACACTGCTCACACCTTTTGTTGGGGTGCCTGGCTTTTGCAAAGAACAGTTGTGGTCATGTTTATTTGTACTCTCAATTAAAGACATAAAGGATGCCTATATAGAGATGAATGGTGGGGGTTACATCAGGACATTCAGTTACTAACTGCCTACAATCATGGGTACTAAAATTTGTGCTTACACTACTGACAATTGTTTTTGAGAATTTCCACATGGAGTTAAAGTAAAATATGACTTATTGGTTCTTCCTTATCTAATTTATTCTTGCATTTAGGTGCTAATTTACTGTTCTGGAAAAATATGTTCCTTTCTTGGGGGTAGTGGGGGTGGCTCTTTTTTTGTGTCGATAACAGTTTCAAGAATCACATGGGTATCTGGAAATGAAACCTTTTTTTTTTATTTTTTTTTTTCCCTCCATACATCTTCATTGCAATAATAAGGCATCAGAAATCAAAATTTAGCTGGCAATTTTGATGATGCTGCAAGAAGTAGATATAGCTTGTTTTCCAGCTATATTGGTTCTGCAGCGCTGAAAGCAGTAAACATTTGATTGTGTCAGTAAACTGAGCTGATAGATCTTGGAAAATACATACGGGCAAATTTTCAAAGTAATAACACGGAGCTGGAGCCGCAAGATTCGGTACTAACGGGAAGTGAATGACAGTACTGGAAACTTCACCCACAGAGAGCAGGGCTGTACAGCAGCACAGCGGCACGTTAAAATGACTGCTATGCAGGGACGTGTTTCTTCTTGGAATTATTTTTTTAAGGGTTGCTGTGAACTTGGTGCACACAGAGCAGGATGTAGAAAGGTGGTGGGTGCTGTGGTACCGCTTCCATCTCTGTGCCTGCAAGGGGTAAGCCTTCCTTCCTGGTGGCAGCCTCCCCAAGGGGGGGAAAAAACCTCTGGAGGTGTTTGATTTTGAAGGTACATACATGCACAGGAAGACTGGCTCACTGGTGGTGGGTAACAGCAGAGGAATAACAAGAAGGGATGCTGGCCTCAGCAAGCCCCAGGATCTGGCGCCTGCCAGCTCCCATCCCTACAGCAGGGTTTCCTCTGCTCTCCCAGTTGCTGCCTTTTCCTCGATAAGGCTGCTCTCTTGTTGCTTTAGGGTCTGGAGCTGAAAGTGGGCTCAAACAGTTACGGAGGGGGAGGTTGTCTTTGACCTTGGTGTTTCACAACAAGCTCTTCGATTCCCGTTTAAACACCCTCAACTAAGAAGCACTCTTGCTTGACAGGCTAAATTATATTTAAACACAGATTCATAGCTGGTATCTTTCCCTCACTCAACTGACAAAGGCACACAGTGCAAACAGCTTGATATATATTAGCTGAACCTAAGCTAAAATCTTGTCAAAGGTATTGCCAAGCCCAAGAGGAGCATTTCCCCACTCTGGAATAGAGTCGGTACATAGGCTGGACACAGGAGCATGGTCAGCATGGATGAACTTGAGGCAGGGCTGGTATGTGGTTTGCCACATGTAGTCAATTTTTACTGGGCACGGCCTTCTTTTAGAGTATGTGCTTCAATGACTCACCTTGTAAATCAGCTGTGGTCATAAACTGCTTCTGATGAAATCTATCTTTTTTTGGGTTACCACACCATAGGGGTGTATAAGGTACTCTCTGTTAAATCTATGCTTCACTTTCAGACAAATCCTCTGTGTTTCTTCTAAGACTATTTTTCTCTTTTGATAGCAGATGCTAAAAAGATTGTTTCGTGCCGCACGTACTCTCTCCAAGTAAAAAACAGAGGCACTCACAGTGCTGCTCAACTTGAGCCAGACAGCACAACCATCCCCTCCTGCAAGCATTCCCTCTCGGTGAAGGAAAGAGCAAGGCATAAGACCTGTATCAAGACCTCCACCAATATCTTAGCAGCCGTCTGGCAGTAAGAAGTTACAAAACTCCCTCACCTGACCCCATTCCTGTTGAGGAAATTAATCTCATGAAAATGCATCCAATTTTCACACACTGGGGCATCAGACATATGAAAATTGCTGCTAAATCTGGATTACAGGAAAAAAAAAGAATAATAAAAAAGAGGCATTAGGCAGTCTTCTCTCCCTCTCTCTCTCTCTTTGCTATTTAACTACTTTTTAACACTTTAATCCTCCTGAGGTATTTTTTTTTCTTTTTACTATAATCCCTTAATATAGTCTGCACTGTTTATAATCATTTTCCTTTCTCAGAGTTTTAGGTTCCCACTTAAGCTACTTTCTTTACCTTAATTACTTGGCTAACTGTAATCTGTCAGAAATCATGGACACGGGAGAGGGCAAGCCCTTATGATGAGGCTGTCTTCTTGCCAAAGAAAAGCTGCTCACTGCAGTCTATTTTGTTAAGTTTTATTCAGCAGTCAAGGCTTAAACGCCTAAAGTCAGGAAGCTTCTACCATTTCCTTTGAGATATTAGACTGCAATAGAATAGAAGTCAGTGTCAGGAAAATTTTCTTTGGAAATGTGCAGGATTGGTGGTACCTTCACTGCATTTACTATTAGCAGGTAGTCCTGGCAGCTATCTTGGTTCCTAGACCTGAGAGCACTCCTCATCTCCAAAAGACCTCATCTGTTTGTGCTGTATCGTCCCTTGGCTGAACAGTTGAGATGACAAATTGCTCCAGGAAGGAACAGACCATCATCCTGGAAGCATGGAGACAGAGAAGAAAATTGACAGCAACCAGCAGAATGGTGGTGGTGCTGCTAAGTGGGCCTGCTGGCTCAGTTGGTAATAGTTGGGGCTGGTCCTCTTGGGTGCAGTAGTCTCTGATTTGTGAGAGCTTTGGTGAGTACTCACTCTAGTGGCGTACAGAGTAAGAACCCTGTGTGCCAGCATGAGATGCTATATTCAACATCTGCTGAGCGAGCTATAATTTGTTGTTATGTTTACTGGCTTTCTTTAAATGATGCTTGCTTAGTCTTCATGGGATGCAGCTGTTTCTATCATTGCAAAGTCCTGGGCAAGAGTAGGCAGTGCATTTCTGTAGAAGCAGAACAGAAATGAGCTTAATAACAACAAAATACCTCCCAGAGCAAATAGCTTGCAGAAGTTTCCATTCCAGAATAATATTTTGATGTAACTGGAGATCATTTCCTATAATGTTCATCACCTTTTCTGGTGCTCAAAATGACTCAGAACCAGCTGCAAGGCTTCTGTAGTCCTGGAAACACTTGAAAATGTATGCTTTGCACCAGCAGTCACTACACAGGCACAAAATGACTTGTATGCACTCAGCATCTCTTTCTGTGAGGCAGCCTTCACAGCCCAGAAGATATTTGATACTAAGGACTTGGCATTTGACAGTCCAGGATTTGCTGGGCTCCTGTTTATGTGCTTTTAATGTTATCTCTAACACTCAGGCCCAGATCCAAAAGGTCTGGTTAGGTACTTCAGATGCTATGTAGGTGGAACTGAGGCACAAGCATAGTGTCTAGCCTCTCAGTAATAATGAATACTCAAGTGCTTGCACTTTTGCCTGGTCTTGAACATTCTACTAGTGTACATTTTCAGAGCTGCTACTTTCTTAGCTGAGTGTGGGTTGGTCTGAAGGCCCTGTGGGATCCAAAAAACCTGCCTAAGCCTAAAACCCTGAGCAGTCAAATTGGCTAGGTTTGTTCTTAACACAGGTAATTTACACTGGGGGATGGGTTTGGCTTTGAAGCATAGAAACCACTGGTACGTTTTCATTTAAGATCACAGGATGGTGAGCCATCAAGGCTGGTTTTGTTCAGAAGAAAGAGGAGACAACCACCTTCGGTAAAATTGCTGGTGGCTAGAATATTGGCTAAGGTGGTAAAACCAAGATTCTGGTGTCCTCAACTGAAAAGGGGCTGTACTTTCTTCTCCCACAATCCAGGGTACTTTGGGAGGAAAACAGGAGAAACTTGAAAACTGGATCATTTTCCAAGTGAAACGGAAAGATTTGTGAGACTGGAGGGAGCCCTTGCAAAATCATCTTATGATAAGGGCATTCACTGGCAAGTGTTTCTTCCCCTATTCCCACAATAGTTTATGTATTTTTATTGTAAGAGTTTGTAACATAAAATTAATGCCCAGGAACCTGGCTGTTCCCTTAGCAAGCAAACTGCATAAGCATTAGGCTTTGGAGTGTTTTCCATTCCACAAATCTGCCGTTCTTGCCTGGATGGTGGGCGAGTTTCAAGAGAGTGAAGACTGAAGCTGTCAGTGTGGTGGTTATGGGCTTTCCCTGCAGTCAGTGTGAGCTCCTGTTGGATGCAGTTCCTTGGTCTGTAATTGTCTCGGTACAGTATGTGATGCTTCAGGCACATTTCATGTGTGATGAAGTGCGACACAGAGGTGCCGAGGCACAGAGCACTGGAGCAATAGCTGGGCCCAGGAAGTTCTGTGCCTGGCTGAGGGTGGACTTGGCAACACAGGTGCAGTCCCTACGAATGGTAAAGTTAAGACACCAGCCACCTCTGTAACAGCTCTGCACTGCACCATTAATACTTAGGTTTGTATCTTCCATGGGTCTACCTAACAGTTGGTTATTGCTTGGTATCCCCTCTGTCATCTTTGGTTGATGCACTCCTTCATTTAGGCCCTGTTCCTGCTGATCTGTAGATGCCTTTATTCCTGTAAATTCCAGGGAGAACAAGAGGAAAAAAAACCCCAAGAAAAGGCCCTTCATTACTCAATGTCTGTACAGTGCCTTAAAAATGTAAGATGATGAACAAATGATGAGTGCCATTTATCTCAGAGCTAATTTGCAAATCTTTCCTTTATTTTGAGACCCTTTGGTTTTAGCTGTTCATTTGCTTAATTGCATCTCAAGCTTCCAGTTAAAAATGCCTACATATACAGCAGTTGTAGCACAGGAAGAAAACTACAGAATATGTTACTAACTCATCAGTCTAAGCCATTTCCACTCATCTTCTGTATCACAGAATCGTAGAATTACAGACTGCTTTGTGTTGGAAGGGACCTCAAAGATCATCTAGTTCCAACCCCCTGCCATGGGCAAGACACCCTCCACTAGCTGAGGCTGCCCAAAGCTTCATCCAACCTGGCCTTGAACAGGGAAGGAGCAGCCACAGCTTCTCTGGGCAACCTGTGCCAGTGCCTCATCACCCTCATAGGGAAGAATTTCTTCCTTATATCTAATCTAAATCTACCCTCTTTCAGTATGAAGTCATTACCCTTGCCCTATCACTACATGCCCTTAGAAACGGTCCCTCTCCAGCTTTTCTGTAGACCCCTTCAGGCATTGTAAGGCTGCAATAAGGTCACTCAAGGTCACCTTCTCTTCTCCAGGTTGAACAAATCTGACTCTCAGCCTGTCTTCTATCATAGGAGAGGTACTCCATACCTCTGACATCTTCGTGGCTCTCTTCTAGACTCTCTCCAACAGCTACACATCTTTCATGTACTGGGGATGCCAGAGCTGGACGCAGTACTCCAGGTGCATTCTCCCTTAACCTGCTGGTCATGATGTTTTTGATGCAGCCTGGGATATGGTTGGCTTTCTAGACTGAAAGCATACATTGCTGGCCCGTGTTGAGCTTTTCATCCACCAACAGCTCCAAGTCCTCCTCACGGCTGCTTTCAATCCATTCTCTGCCCAGACTGTAGCTATGCTTAGGCTTGCTCTGACCAATGTGCAGGATGTTGCTTTGTTGGGCTTCACACAGTTCACACTGTGTGACAGGCCCACCTGTCAAGGTCTTTCTGTATGGCGTATGGCATCCCTTCCCTCCAGTGTGTTAAATGCACCAAACAGCTTGGTGTTCTCAGTGAGCTTGTAGAGGGTGCACTCAATCCCACTGTCCATGTCTCTGAGAAAGGTGTTAAACAGTGCTGGTCCCAGTATAAACCCCTGAAGAATGCCACTCACCACTGATCTCTACTCGGGCATTGAGCCATTGACTGTAACTATTTGAGTGTGGCACTCTTAGATGGTCTTGAGTTTGTGCAGGAGTTCCTTGTTCATCTGTGTAGGCCTCCGGGTATTTTTGCCTGAATTCCTCTTTGCTGGGATGCATCACTGTTGAGCTTGGAGGAGGTGATTCTTGAATACTAACCGTCTGTCTTGTGTTCCTCTTCCCTCCAGGGCTTTTTACCACGCAAGTCTCTGAAGAAGCTACAGTCTGCTCTCTTGAAGTCCATGGTAGTGAGTTTCCTGTGAGCCCTCCTTGCTTCCCTGAGGATCTTGAACTCCCCCGTTTCATGGTCACAGCAGCCAAGGCTGCTCTTGAGCTTCATGTTTATCACCAACCCCTCCCTGTTGGTGAGAACAAGTTCTAGCATGGCACTTATCCTTGTTGGCTCCTCAGTTGCTTGAGGAAAGAAGTTATCAGTTAATTCCAGGAACCTCCTGGATTGCTTGTGCCCTGTTGTATTGCCCAGATATTGGGGTGATTGAAGTCCCCCATGAAGACCAGGGCTTTTGAACACAAGGCTGCTCCTTTCGATCTATAGTGGGCCTCATCTGCTCCATCTTCCTGATCAGGTAGCTTGTAGCAGACCTCCACTACAGTGTCGCCTGTCCCTGCACTTTAATCCTGATCGATAAGTTCTTTGTCACCTCCTCATCCATCCTCAGGAAGAGGTCTGTGCATTTCAGCTGGTCATTGATATAGAGAGCCACCTGCCCTCCTCGTCTCTCCTGCCTGTCCTTCCTAAAAAACTCTGTATCCTTCCATCCCACACTCCAGTCATAAGCGCCACCCCACCATCTATTCACCCCCTGTCCTCAGTTCTTCCCACCATCCCCTATACATATAGCTGATACAACCACTGAAATCCCATATTTACATTAAGCCAAATAATACTTTCGCCTTTCATGTGACTTGCTCTTCTACCTACTCATTGCTTGGTGGCTTGGTGCTTTTTGCAATTATCTCTGACACTTCCTTGAATATGCTTTTGCCTTATTTAGAGTGTGCTGTAAATTATATGATTTTGATAAATTAAGCAATAATCAGAAAACATTTTCAATAATCTGTAGTTTTCCATTAAGTCACAGTTATAGTGACACAATTTGCTCTGCTACAATTCACACTGAGTTAGCCTTGTTTTCATTAAAAACCTCATTATTTAGAGATTTGTAACTCATCCATAGAAATTTGCTCTAGGGTGAAACTTGTCAGTGTTTTAGCTCAAAAGAAGACTTAAAAAAAAGAGTAATTTGGTTTGTATTTTATGATTTTAAAAGAAAATCATTCTACCTGTTTAAAGCTTTTTGTGTTCTCATAACTCAAAATAGCCTCAATTTAAGAAATGTGCTATTAGTTATAATAATAATAATTGCTATCATTACAACTTTTAGTTATATAGAGAAGGGAGCACTAAAGGGTGCAGACAAGAATAAAATCAAGATTTATAATCCCCCCCCCCCTTTTGGTAGGTGAATAAGATTAATTGTTCCTACTGCACTATGCTTCCCTATGGAATATTGTGAGAAACATATAAGGAATCAAGCCATGGTGGTGCACACATTATTTGCTAGAATGTTTTATCCTAGTTTTAGCTTGAAGATTTGGAACTCTGCACTAACTAGTGTTTTTGACACTATTAACTCATTTAGTTGTATTTGGATAATTCAACAGAAGAGAGAAGATTGGAAAAGGAATATACAATTATTAAGGAAAGATCAAGCTAAGAGTACAGTATTTGAGCTGTATTGGTAGGCAGCTTATAAAATACATAAACAGACACAGTATGAAAACCAAGACCATAAATCCCTAAGCGGAATGTGTGTGGTGCAAGTCTATTTTGGGACTGTGATGGAATTATCTGTAACCTATGCTCTCTGCTGTTTTATAGGGTCCCTGGCTCAAAGGGGTTTGTAGGGGCCATGCATGCCCTCAAGGTACTCATTAAGGGTGAGGTCCAGTGATGGAGTCCTGGATCCTGCTAGGCTGAAGCAATGATGAGATCATGATACCAAATGTTAACACCCTCATAGGGCAACACTTTGACATTGCAAAATCTTCTCATTGCTTCCAAGTCTCTTGGGAGAATTTATTCATGTTTGGGGGATCTGGGCAGGAGCCAGTTTAGGATAGTCAAAGTTTTCATTTTGGTTTGTTTCCTAGCCCCATCTATTTTGCACAAAAATAATTTTGCAGTGTTTCATAGCAGTTTGTTGACTGCAGTTTCAGAACCTGCCATACTTAATATTATGTATGATGCAGACTCACGGTACGTTTGTTTGAGGACACACGTTCAGCCAATTTGAGTTCACAAATATGAGTTTTGTGTTCCTACTTGGGTGGGTAAAGTCATTTGTGCACAACAAAATTCGACCACTAATTATAGAGACTATCTTAAAACTGCCTGAAAATTTGGTATAAAGCACGTATCCCCTAAGCAAAAAACTGGTTGGACTTTGCCAGTGTGTGAACATGCAACCTGCAGGGGACAACCGATGCTACACAACTTTATATCTTACTGCTTTTTTATATCAAGTATAAAATATAGAAGCTGCAGTTTTGCCACCTACCATATTTCCAGGTCTATAAGAATAGAAATACAAAGACTTTAACTTTTTGCATAGATGCAGTGACTAATCCTATGGGTTGTGTCTTTATGTTCCTAATAAACTCTTGTCAGCATTTTGGGTTGGAGTAGCTGGAAAACAACCATGTCAGCAGAAACTGAGGAACTAGTTATCTTGGTGAATAATGGAATCATCTTGCCTCCGTCTGTGTAGCAGATTAATGCTACCCAAGTGGAATGGACTCAGTGATTGTGAGGAAAAGTAATACTGGAGACTGAAATTTCAGTGATGAACCTTTTAGAAATGGTAGTTCACCAGGAAGTTTGTTCTACGTATATGTTTGATATAAAAGGAACACTGATAGCACTGGGATATAAACTTGCTTTCACTGCTGCATAAACAGTAGTAAAACAGCTTTTCCAAAATCAGGACAAGGAGTAGATTGCATTTAAATAGTGTTTGTGATTGATGCTAGGGAAAAGAAACACTCAAAATTATTGGTACAATATAAAGAAATTCAGATATTATAATCTATCTCAGCCTATTTTCCAGGCAAAATCAGAAGGCAGGATTACCTGGGTTTGGGAACATTAACTCTTTGTGCATTTGAGGTTCAGTTTTCAAATGGCACACTTAAGTGGGCTGATTCCACTGAAGTCAATGCCTTTGCTTTTAGTGAATACAATTGATTTAATGGGAACATTCAAATGTTCAATTTGATTGAAAATATCCCTTTTCAAGGTGGAAATAATTTTTTTTAAGGTGTGTAGGGATGTAATTCTTCACAGTCCCCTACATGTTTCTTAGGATCTGTAGCAGGATTACTTATCTGCACATGTAAGTCATGCATCATGAGTATTGTGGCATCTGAAACAGGAAAGCAATGTTTTCTTGTTTTCATGGACCATCTCAAAGGGAGAAAAGAAACTGCAATGTCTAAAGTAGGCAGGTGTAAGGAAACTGAGTACGATTCCAGCAACCCAATTCCCGGGATCAATAAAAATTCACTGAAGTCACAGGGAGGCAATATTGCACATAAAAGCAACACAAGGAAAACAAAGAAGGAAGAAAACAGTTAAATTTCTTTCAGTGTTATCTTTAAGATTTTCAAGTTAATTTAAATAGAAGCAAGCAACAGTCAGCTATTTCTCAGAATTGGACCTGCATTGTTTTGGTGAACCTGTAAGGACTTGTGCAACTGCATTAGTAACATATCTGGACTATGGGTTTTGTAATGGAGTGACTCAGCTCTATATTAGAAGAAAATAGAGAAGACAAGCACCCTTGTCTTTGGAAGGCAGCTTTGGAAATGCAAACCACTGCAAGGAAAATGCTGTAATTAAGATGGATGCATAGCTGCACTGTTTCTGCAGGCGGAGACGAGGAAGAACCGAAGGGTTCCTCCAAACACCAACACTTTGCATGCAAGGTAAATCAGCAGAGCTTAGAATGTGAGGTTCTTTATAAATACTCTGCATAAAATGTCTCCCTCACATGAATTGTTGGCCAGCGTAGTTCACAGCACAGTGTTAAGGCATAGCTGCCTCATAAAGCAGGGTGGCCTGATAACCCAGGAGGTCTGTTCCTCTCACAGTCATAGACAGGAAAGGATTAAATTTTTAGAAGCTGCTACAAGTCTTCTTAATGTGTATAAATCCATCTGTGGATACACTGTGATCTCCATACATACCAAGAACTCATGTGCGGGAATTTCCGTAGTTAATGTTCCCATCAACATGTTTTTAAGGAAAGAAAATGAGGCTGTTGCAGAATCCCTGAATCCCCCTTCTAGTCCAGCTGCTTCAAGCACATACAAGCGGGCGATTGCGGTTTTGGTGTCTTCTTTCCGCATGATGGGACCCATACTGATCATACAAATGGGGACGCATCTGGCTCTTGGGGTCAGAGGGAAGAGCAATGCTGTTGGATGGACTTCTGTCCACTGGGAATTGTGGGTGACCTTGCTGCCCGGCGCTGCCCTCTTTGCAATCCCTGTGCTGTATGGGGCTGGGTCACCCACCAGGCCTGCCAGCTCTATGCAGTGGACAGGGCCATTTTTAACTCTCTTTTCTCTTCTAAACATAGAAAGTCTCCTCCGAGGCCACCCACTACTCTGGGCAGCTCTTCTCACCACCATACACAAGAGGGGGATGACAGTGGAAGGACTGATGCATTTGGGAGTCAGACAATACAGGATTGAAGAAGGTTTGTATTTTTATCTGAGTAGGCAGGAAATTGCTGATTTTTTAAGTATTTGTTTCATTTGTTGATCTGGATCAGGGAGCAGGGGAAAGTATATTAGCAGGCAGATGTTGCATGATTTGCTGACAAAGGAGAATGTTTTCTGATGGAGCCCTAGTTAAAAATTTGGCAGCAAATTGCTTATAAGATGAGAAATGAGATGCTTCAGATGGAAGGCAAAACACCTTGTCATATTTATCTGAAGTGTCAAAATACAGAGCAGTGACTGGGTGGCTAAAGCCCTGCTGTGTGGCTGATCACAGTTAGTTCCAAAGAGACCAGATTTTCCTTGTCATGGAAGAACTGTGTGTGACAAAATCTTCAAACTGATGGAACCTACACAGGGTGTCCTTGGCACGCTTTGCAATGTCTCTGCCATGGAGTGTATTCCCACGTTGAATGTGCAGCACCGTGTAAAAAGAAGACATCATGTCCACATGCCATATGGGATTTGTGACTGCACTGTGACTGTGTAGTGCCCCCTCACCCAAACTGGGAGGGTAGATTCCAGCAGAACTGGATTTAAAAAAAAAAAAAATTAAAACCAAAGTTTTGAAGGGAATCACAGCTTAGTTAAAAATAACTAAGCAAGCTATTACTCTGTTAAATTATTTTGACAGCCTGAACATTGAAACAGTCAAATCAGGATGATTATTCCATCAAAATATAGTGTAACTATTGTTGATAACAATTAGTAGAATACATAAAATTAAGATATGGAATAACAAATCCCTTATCTAATTCCATCACGCTACCATTATTTTGGCTATTACTTTCAAAGATTTAGCTGTTTATTCTATAAAAATGGCAATAAAGAAGGTAATTTGGCATGATTTTAAGAAGTTAGAAGTTCCAGTCTTAAAGAGATTTTTATATATGTTAGTGAAAGAGGACCCTGAAGCAGCCTAGTCATTTTAACTATGTGGAGTAGAAATATAATTGTAGGGTACAGTGGAGGCTGGAGGCTCCCTGGGGCCAGGTGCCATGGGGGTTCTCCATCAGGACAGGGCCTGACACCAGGGCCTGTCCTGGTGCCCCAGCCAGGAGCAGGACTGCTGAGAGTACCAGGGCAGCCCCAACCCTGGGCATCAGGTATCTCCCTGGGGACAGGCTGAGGACAGACTGGGACATGGGCCCATGTCTTGACAGGGCCTGAGGCCAGGCAGAGCAGGGCTGTGGGGAGCTGGAGACTGATCCTGCTGCCACATCACTGGGGCTGGGGCTGATGGTCTCCAGAGGGCTGACATGGAGTCCTGGGCCATGGACAGGGATCAGGCAACCACAGGGGTGTGGGCAGGGACAGGGATGCTCATCAATGCCCCTAGGGCCCTCACAGGTATTTAAAGCAGGCTGTAAGCAGCAACAGTAGTCAGAAAACAGTCATTCTTGTACCTCTCCCAGTCACAACCCACACTCATACTTTATTCTCACATACATAAACATTTTCCAGAGAAGTAGAAATGTCATTATATTAAAGGCTATTTTGGTCCAAGCTTGACACAGAAAGGCTCTTCAACCCATACAACCGGAAGAAGCCAGATTACAACCGTCAGTCAGCCTCTTCAATGTCACTTAGGCAAACTACAGATCTGTATTTAGTTCTTCTGACTTTTCATATGAATAAGTTTCTCTTCAGACTATTCATCATTCTGGTACTTTTTGCCTGGATGCTTACCTGTCGTTCACATTTTTGGCAGTGACAAACACAGCAGTGACATCTGTGTTCCAGGGATTTGTCTTTACACGTTTATTAAGTGTGAATGAGAGCTCCAGAAATGCCTTGCTGTGGTACCACTCTTCAGCTGTAGCCCTATGGATATGCCTTGCCTTCCATTCTTACATGATGAAGTTGCTTCCCAGTGAGTGGTGATATAACAATGAACTGCATTTCTGTTTGCAAAACAGAATGTATGGTTTGCAAAAGAGAGGGGGAATTTACTTCTTGAACGCTCCTCCATCTATCTGTTGAAGAAGTGGTAAGATACAAGGCTGAGAGTTAAAACTCAGAAAATTTAGGAAAGTAACGAGCAACTTAGTAAGGCTTGTGATAAATTCATCATTGGATTTTTGGAGGTGAAGATAGTGGTTTTATTTTTAAAAATTGTATTTTAGTTCAAAGAGAAATTGAAGCTAGGCTTGCATAACAAAGAGAAAGACTGGGATGCCTTCCAGAATTAATATAAGGAGATAGAAATGGAAAAATAGAAATGGAGTGTGTTTTGACAGTACAAAAGTGAGGGTCGCTGCTTCAGTGCTATTTGCAAGAATTTCTGGTGTAAAATGAAGCTCATCAGTTAGAAAAGGAACAAATCGGACTGCATAATGCCCTGGACAACCTGGACAGCTCTTGTAGCTCAGATAGTACAAAATAGAACCTAAAGGCTGGACAAAAGATTTCCCAAGGTCCCTTCCACCCTGAATTATTCTCTAATTTGTATGCTTCTATGATTCTATGAAAGGAAAGACCTTGACGTATTAGCCAGTTTCATGGTGTAAATGGGGGTGTGGGTTCAGACACCTAGATGTAAGCACATGCAATGCATGTATGTCAGTATTGTTAGGGTCCCAGTATAGTCAACAAAGATCAAGCTGTTACAGAAAATGGAGTCACATTTAAGGATGAGATGAATATCTGTCTAGGTGCTAGTGACTGTAATACAGACATGCACATACAGACACCTAAATTTGGGAGTCCAATCCTGGAGGTGCATGGCATCAGAACTATGATATGGCTATAAAAAGACAAATGCATGCTTGAGTATGTTGCACAAAATAAACTTTGTGGAGGTTAAAATGCTAATGTCATTTTACAAGGTCTTGTAGCCATGTCTATTTTACTTGCAGTTAGCTATATTCAAGAGAAATGGAACGATCAGTGGAACTTCACAAAAATCTTCCTGTCCAAAAGGAATTCAGGCTCCATTTGACTTGTTTATTATAGCAAAATGAGGAATGTAGTTTCTCTCTCTAAATACTTTAGGAGTTAAAACCACAATGAACATCAAGGGAACAGTACTGACATTAAATGATTGAACCATCAGATTTGCTTTGGATTAAATAAAACTTAATTACCACTCAGTACTTTTTCTAGAGTCAACCCTCCCTAGGCTGATAAAAACCATTACAAACTCTGTTATATAAGCAGAGATTAAGAGTTAATTTTTTTTTTAGCACTAACATAAAATCCCCACCCTTACAAAACAAAATCTGAGATGTAATTTGTGAGCATTCTTATATTCACACTTTTCTTGTCCTGGCAAAACAAGAATATCAACAGATTGTAAAGGTATCATCCTGAGAAACGCTCCAGAGTGTCCTTACATGAGTTACTTAATGTCCCAACTGATATTAATGTTCTAGGTTCTATCTGGGTTAGAGTTAATTTTCACAAAAATTTGGATGAGGACACAGCCAGGACACCTGACCCAAACTAGCCAAAGTGATATTCCATGTTATGACATCATGACCAGTTTATAAAGGAGGCTGGACAGGGAGAAGTCTCTGCTCTGGGCAGGGCTGGGCATCGGTTTTCAGTGAGGTGACAAAGTTGTATTATGTATCACTCACTTTGTATATTCTTTAGTAAGTATTGCTGTCCTAATAAGATGTCCTCATCCAAATCCACAAGTTTTACCTTTTTAATTCTAATTCTCCTCCCCATCCCACTGGATGAGAGAGTAAGTCACTATGTAGTACTTAGCTACTGGGGCTAAACCATGACAATTAATTGTGAACGTATCAGAATATGTTTCAATATACTTTTCTATCCATCAAACATTATGTTCAGCATAGTTAGGGGATAGTGACGTTACTGGTATTTAAAAAAAAATCTTTATTATTTCCAACCTCATAAAGATCTTAATAGAAACGTACCACCAGCCAGGCTCCTCAGCTTCTAAATTCCTTCCAGTACAGAGAATAAATGCATTTAGGGAAGTTGTATTTTGTTGGGGTTTTTTTACCCTTTATATGAATAACAAAAATAAATGCCATCTTCTCTGACAAACAAGTAAAGTAAAAAGTGGTAGATGGTGGTAGTGGTTCTTACAATCTAGGCATTTTCGTATTTCTTTACAATTAATAACCCCAAATTCCTGGTTATTCCTGCATTGGTTTTACTCTGTACTGGAATGTTCTTTTTGGCTGTTCTTCTCATTCATCATGGATAATTAACCAAAATTCTTCCCATTTGTTTCTCTAGTCGTTGCCTTGCTCTTAACCATTGGTAAATACTGTTCCTCAATTATAAACTATGTCCATATCTACAAACATTTGAGGTCCAAGTTAAGCCTTGCTAATCATGTGTTAGACTTAAAATGTTTACATCTTCATGATACATTAGAGGTGGCACTGCACTTGTACACATTTTATGTAGGATCTGTTTTTAGCGAGACCACTAAATAGACAGTTGCCACTTACGTAAAAATACCTGCATTTGGGCCAAACATTGGTAAAGACATCGCGAATGACGCATATAGGTCTCTTTAGTTCAAACAACAACAATCATTGTTGGTATGGGGTGTAACAGTTCACAAAACCCCAAATGTTCTTCAAAATGTTTTTATTATAATGGTATGCATTTAATTATCACTCTCTTATTATGGAGATATAAACATATATATGTGTGTGTATTTACTTAATTGTTACCCTTATTATTAACCTGATTTTATATTTCGTTAAACTGGTGGACAATTTAATACATAATTAAACTGTGAAATCTTAATTTGTCACCAACACAAATTGCGCCCCTGCTTTTGTGTGTTCTTTCATTTAGATGGTCTAAGACATTTACCCCCTAATGTTAAGTTTTAATTACAAGGTTAGTTCTGAATGAAATTACACAAACCAATGCTTTGTTGTTTTCACTGACTGAACACATATTTTAAGGTTTCCCATACAAAATTTTGGAGTACTTTAATAAGGGAGATAACTTTTCCTACTTTCACCTATGGGAATATGCAAATATAGAAAAATTAGGTAAATCTGACCTGTGAAAATGTAATGTCAATTTCTGTGGCTTGGCCCCAAGCTTTTGAGAGTCTAAACTGCAAGTAGAACCTGATCTCTAAGGAAGGTGTCGTAATAGGTTCTCTTTCCTAATGCAGAAACTTACAGTCACCAAATGTATGGTCATAAATAGGACATCAATGAAGTTGAGTTGAAAATTTTCTTAATGACAGAGCAATGGGGTCCTGAAACAGATCTCCAGAGAAATGGTGAAGAGAGAGACAAGATTGTTTGCTTAGAAATAGAACATGATAAGTTTTAAATTAAGAAATTTGGTCCAACAGTCCACAAAACAAGATAGACTCATCAGACCAACATACCCCACCTAGTTCTATTTACTTTGTACCTAATTCAGCAAAATACCTTTGGTTCACAGAATCATAGAATGGTTAGGGTTGGAAGGGACCTTAAAAATCATCAAGTTCCAACCATAAAGTTTAGAACCGTAAAGCTCAGGCTCATGCACCTCTGGACTTACAGGTTATGAACTGTACTAAATAGCAACATCTCCTTTCACTGTCATGTTACTTCTGAACTACTTTGGTTTGCTTTCCAGTACAGACAGACATGTCTATGAAATCAGTAATTTTCAAGGAGTGGAAAAAGAACTGCTAAAGGTGATCTAACAGCCTTTATGTTGACATTATGCAAGTAAGTCAAGGAAATGAGAAAATTGAGTGAATATTAAAAAAGTTTTTCCAGCAGCTAGATTTTATTAGATTGTGGAAGAGACTAAAGATGTTAATTATACCTAGGCTTAGCACTAATTCTTGTGGCAGCCCACTAATCGCCTTCCCACAATTTGATGAATGTCTGGTTATCATTATCCTTTGTTTATAAGCCTCCACATGAAGGAGGATGTTTCAAGAGGAGAAATGCTTTATTCCATTCCTGGCCCTAGGAGAAACTACACCAGTGACAGCTGCTCTCAAAGAAGAAAATTGTTTGTGCCAATTATAGCCAGTCAGGAAGGAAGCCAGCTAAAACCTCTTATAAACACCAACAAGACTAAGTATAACTGGTTTATTCTGCTTACTACAGTGAGGTCAGCTTTTCCTGTCCCATTTTTGAAGAACTTTATGTCTACCATGCAGAAAGGCAAGATTTCACCTAACTATACTGCAAAATGCTATCTGAGAATTTAACATGTATTAAGTCTTCATCTGTTGTATTTTGTTCTAATCAGTGAACGAAACTGGCCCTATAAGAAGGTCCACAAGGATCAGCAAACACTTCAAATCCTCCTATGTTCCAGTGTTGAGAGTGCACGTGTCTCCTGCTTCAGTTTTCCATCACCATCCTCAAGTGTTTTTATTTGGGTCTTTATCATGCAATGGAAAGCTGCTTAGTTATAAGTAGCAAACAATGATGGAGTGTCTAAATAGACAGGTAGGATGGTGGGAGAAAGTCTGCCTCTATTCCAGATACGTGTTCTGCTGAGGTGGCATTGTGTGCCAGCTCTGCTACAGGCTGGACGTTTCATCCAGTATGAATAAAGTCTGAGCGAATAATTGGGTTTTCTTTCAGATCCCAAATCAAGAGAGATAACTGGTTCAGATAATGCTGACAAGAAAACAGTTTTTGTAGTTAAACAGAATAATAAATTTAAAAAAAAAAAAGAATAAAGATAAAAAGAAAGCTTTGTTTGGGACAGACAAAATGGTTTCATTTTGTGTTTATTAAAAACAAAACAATTCAAAGCCTCATCTACAAAAGCTGCACAAAGGTAGCTATCACCACTCTCCTTGATCAATGGTGAGGGCACTCTCCCAGGCTGTGGGATGCATAAATAGAAATAGTTTTGCTGTCTGATGGGCTTAAATTTGAATACCCCGTCTTCAAGAACAGTGTCTTTAAGATTATATGACAGACACATAGAGGCAGGTACTGTTTGCATAAGCTTTCTCGCAAGCTGGTCCTGAAATCCCATTTATTTCTTTGGTGGTTTGTACAGCAACTTATAGGTTCATTCATGCATGTAGACCGGGTTTTTTTTTCCTTCCCCCCCTTCCCCCACCTGGTGAATAAAGTACTTGAGCCAACACTCAGCAATTTTCACAGGAACAAGTAGGAAATGGCTCAGCCTGAAATACAAGACAGCAGGGCATTCACTTAGTAAGATACAGGGACTCTGGCCTTGTCAGGATAAGAAGAAATTCAAATACACTTTTACATAGTAAATTAATTATTTAACTATTGAGTAAATGGAAGAAGGGGTTTAAATCCCAGTGGATAGGATTGTTCTGCTTATTCACAGTTTTGATCCATCCCAAATTTACACAAATTTTCTGGTTGCGTATGTTTTTTGTATTAATGCTCCTAGTGATGCCTGGTACTTATTTATGGAGACTAACAAAGTTATTCTTTTTTTCTCATAAAGGTGCTTTCATTAATTTGTTTCTTAATTGAACTGCATGATTCTGTTCCTACACTTACTTTTATAACTATTTTTCTCCATTCTAAACCAGATAAGACACAGATGTGATTTTACAACCAAATGCCCAAACCCAGCATTACAGTATTATATGATTGACAGCATCAAACACAAGGCTGTTACTCAGAAGACGATGTACGAGGAGTGCTGTCCTAAATAATGACAGCTGAGATAAGGTAATACAACTGGCTTGGAGACTCAGACTCAGAGAAAGAAAGTCAAGCCTTGTAAGAGTGAGTACATCTGTTGCATTAATGAATTTATAACAATATAGCAAGATTTGGATAAGTCTTTCTACCTAAAGATGCTGCTCTGCTCTTCTTACTTTAGGATTTGGATCAGAACCCAAACTTTTTATTCTCTAGAAAGTAATTCCCACTCATTTTTTATGCAGAATGGTTAAAAGCCAACTGTTTCCTTGAATTACAGAGTTCACTCCCTTTCCCAGCAGGACCATAGCTCTTGGGGTCAAAAAAAGATTTGCTCTGTTATTTTTACAAGTATTTTGTGCCATCAGGCTCTCAGCTTTGCTTAGTGCCTTTGAATGTCACTGTAATAAAAGTAACTGTTTATAACATATAATTTGCTGAAGTCACCTGGGAAATAGTTTTCAGGGGCAATGCTTGTAAGCATTTCAAGGATGCTTCATTATGTTCCTGGTCTTTCTGTCATTCCACTCATAGTCTGCTCTCACCTTTCAGAAGAAGGTTGGCACAGGAAAAAAGTCAGATCCTTGGAAGTGAATAAAATAAGGTAGAGAAACTATGAACAACTGGAAATGAAACTTTCAGAAAACAAAACATACTCCTTCCCAGACAATTAAGCTGTAGTTAAACATGTATTTTTAGAAAGTTATTTTTGAAAATAGAATCATAGTTCCACACCCCCACACCCTCCCGCCATGAATACTTTCAACTATACATACCTTGGCATATACTTTGGCATACCCATATCCTGGATGAACTGCTGGGTGTGTTGTTCCCCTCTTGATCATCATATAACTTTGACTAGGATGCGTAAGACTTTAAAGCAAAAGCATTTAAGTTATTTGCTTTTTAATGGCAGAGAGGGAAACCGTAACATTTCGTATTCCCATAGCTATCTGTGAATGGAGCATTTGAATGCACTGTAAGTACCCACAGGTAGAGAACTCAAACCCTTCTGCTGATGAGAGAATCTTCATGTCAAACAACTGAAGCTTGCAGGATTGTTGCATTCCCTTTCTGCCCTCCCTAGGCAAAATACATCCTGTTTTTTTACTGCATATCTGTCTACAAAATGATGTGAAGCACAAAACACGCATACCCATAGTGGGAGCTTACACCTCAGCATGCTGAAATCAATGAACATCTTTTCTGAGTAAGTACAGTTCTTTTTTGACCATTTAAAAGGAAACTCTGATGAAAAGAACATGAAAGCCGAGATGCTGCACTACTGAGTTATAAAATTTCCTTTCATTTTATCATAGAATCATAGAATCACCAAATGCTTTGGGTTGGAAAGGACCCTAAAGATCTTCTAATTCCAACCTCCCTGCCATGGGCAGGGATACCCTCCTCTAGACCAGGTTGCCCAAAGTTCCATCCAACATGCCCTTGAATGCTGCTACCTTCTCTGGGCAGGCTTGACCAGTGCCTCACCACCCTCACAGGGAAGAATTTCTTCCTAATGTCTAATCTAAATCTACCCTCTTTTTTTTGTGTAAAGCCATTACCCCTTGTCCTATCACTGCACACCCCGATAAAGAATTGACCAGTTATTCATAGGTACCCACACAGAGAACTGGTATGAAATTAATTGTCTCAACTTAGACACCAGATGTCATTTTAGGGTACCATGCTTTGTCCTTGAGCTGTGGCTTCAGAAAAGCGCAGATCACCTACAAATCCTGTGACATATCTGCTAACCATGTGCAGTTGTGTCAAGTGCTGTTAGAAGTGTAGAACATCAATGTTTAAGCAACTGAATCCATCTTCATGCCTAGCTGTTCTTTTAAACATTTGCACTTTTTAATTTTATTTAACCATACAGAAAAAGATGCAATTTCATTGTTTCAGCAGACAATGTGCATTTACTATGTAGAGAATGTAAAAAAACCCCACCAACCTCATTTGCTTGCTCATATTTCCTCAAGAAAAAAATTCTGTAGCTTCCAGTGGTTGGTTGCAGTTATTTCTCCCCACAGCCTACAAGAAGACTGTTAACTTTCTCATCATTTCAGTGAACAAGTGACTTTGACATCTCTTGAAGAAGCTTGCTCTGAAGCTTGCACTCCAAAGACCAAAGTTTTCCATGGTCTCAGTACAAAGTTCACGTGGTATTTGATTCTCAAGATCAAGGTAGGACATTGTGGTAATGTTGGGGCATCACCGTCATGGTCAAGCAACACGAGGGAAAGGTAGGTTCAGAGTCTCTATGACTTGACAAATCTGTGGTTAGGGGAGGGTAGCTATGCCTTTTTTCCCCCCACAGCAACATTTTTGATAGTGTGCTGAAATTATATGGCAAAGGCTTAAGAAAAGATATCTTTCTCACTTTATTTTTGCTGTCTTAACCAAGAGTTCTGCTGAACTGTCTACTGCATTCTTGGATGGCTCACCATACAAGTTGTACCATTGTTCTATTTTCTCTTAATTCCAAATGAAGATTCAATTGCAGTTAGAAAAAGATTGTTGGGTTTTTTTTTTTCCCCTCACGTGTGTGTAACAATTATCTAGTCAGGGAACAATCTTGCATTTGTGTCAAAATTAATTTTTTTAGATACTTTAAATTGTGCTCTCTTACTGCAATTACAGCATTGCATAATGAACCCTTCATGTTTCAATATCCAGAGGGAGGTGCTTGAATAAATATTTTTAATTGCCCTTTTTGTGTTTCACAGAGGTGAGATTCCCAGTATGAAAAATGTCCAGAACGTCTTATTATAGTCTAATCTTCCTCTCATATTAATATTTCTGGCACCATCCCTGATGGGACATTACAATTTCCCAGGTGGACACAGAACTTCTGTATACACAGCCAATATTAGAAGCACCATACAGGGATTTCAGGAGCAGTGGATGTATTATTTAATGCCAGTAAAATATCAAACTGTTTTCAGCTATATATCCTCTGACTCAGTAGCTCTCTGTTTATCTGCTTTAAGAGGCCACTTGGTAAATGTTCATCTTTTAGAGGCATGAGCTGTTTTTGTGCACAATTATAATTTTCAATTGCTTCCTTTCCACAAAAATTCTTTATCTTTTGGCAGGTTGAGTCAGGTTCACTAAGTGAGGTTTTCTTGCTACTAGACATTAATTATTTAAACTGTGTTCAAAACTGATCGGCAGCTTTCACACAGTTTACATTTAGAGGAAGGAACAACCAGGTTAGAAACTGAAGGCTGGCACATACATAAGATTTGCAAGTTGAATTTCCACTGAACCTGGATCCTAAGGATCATCCTTCCTTGCCTTCCTTATGTTTGTGGATTTTAACAAGACACAATGTCTGCCAGCTGAGAACTTTACCCAGTTCCTTCTTTTTATCTTGCTAATTAGGCATGGTTATACCTCTTTCCTTCCTCTTTAGGTTTCCAGGCAATTTTCTTTTCTCCTTGCTGGTTTCTAATAGACACAAAAAGAACATAAATGTCCTTGTAACTTCCTTTTTCGTGTGTTTGAAAGAAAAAAAAAATTATAAGTTGAAATTAAAATCTCCTATTTTGAGGGTAATAAACTTGTAAATGAACAATATACATATAGAAATTCTCTTTATTAAATAAGAAAGTAGGAAAAAAAAACCAAAACAGCAGTGGAAAAAAATGGAGAAAACCTGATCCATAAATGCTCAATGGGACTGAAACACCATCTATGTCCTGCCTCTTCCCTTTTGTTCTTTTCTTGTCTCCCAACTTTTTGGTATTTAATTCGTGTATTGTGAAATGAGCTGCATTGTGATCCCTTGGAAACTGGAAGATCAAAACTGAAGGACACCGCCTCAGGTCTTAGCGCTGAAGAAGACCAGGGAACCCCCTCAGAGTCAACAAGGGAAAAAGGCCACCCAAGACACGCACATGGAGGAGGTCATCAAGTTAATTCCCGCTCATATTAGAATTAAGGGGAATTTTTCTGTTGAGTTTAAAGGGAGGAGAAGTAGGTCAAAAGGCAGCCAGGATGTGTTTCACGTAAGAGTCCCAGCAGCTATGTGCTGCTGGTACATATGTTCGTAGCTCAAAGAGAGGAATCGTGTGTGTGTGTGCAGAGAATGGTGGGACACTGCCCCAAGGAAATGATAACTCTCAGAAGCATCATTTCTTTTATATGTCATCAGAGTGGAAATGTCAAGTCACATAATCATCCTAAAGCTCAAACATTTAAGACAGAAGGGTCTGATGGCAAGGGAAAAAAAATCACCTTCATACGTTGAATCACACCCTGTTTATGCACATCTGCACTGTTTTGTAAAGGGTAACTTATAAATTTTTTTTCTGGATATCCAAATGCTATTGCCTCAGGAGCAGCTATTTTCCTCTGGGGAGAGAGAGAGCAGAAGGGACAAGCTGTTTAATGTTGAAATAACCTGCATGGATTTCTTTTCTTGTTCTGTTTATAATCTGGTTTCTTGCTCACTGTTTGTGTTGTAGTAAGAAATAAACAAACAACATTGGATTGGTATTGCCTTCAATATTTATGTCTCTTCTGTTTAAAAATAATACTTGAAGTTCTACTGCTTCTTTATCATTCTTAAGTTGTAGGGGTGTGTATATCTTCTATCTTTGTAGCAAGCTATTATTGTTATTCAAAGGACTAACTACTTGCTATATGGTTCCAGAAACAAAATGCTAAAAGATTCAATATGTTGAATATTTTTTTCTTTTTACAGTGCAGAGCTCACTAAAAAAAAGCTGTGCTGAGAAATCTGCCTGTCTCCCATCCAGCGAGCTCTTCTGAATATTTTGATCAAGGTTCCTGCGGTCTAGAGTGGCATTTCTCTGCCCAAAGGTAGGCATGAAGGAATCCAGCCTCCCTTTAGGGTTATTGTAGAGAATCACAAATACAAAGGCAGAAGCAACATAGGGAAACCCCTGAGGAATGTTCCTCAGCTCCTAAGTGAGGCAGTTAAAACACACCAGCAAGTTGCTTTCTGGCGTGCTTACTTCTCTCTCCACTGACAATGTCAAGTTTTGACACCAGACTTTTAGATGATTTCAAGTAGGTGGATCCCACCTGTAGCCTTGGGAAAAGAGGTGGTTCTCCTCTGTTAAAATTGTTAATTATTACTTGCTCTGCTCTGGAATGGAGGCAGAGATGGTGCTGTGTCCTGCTCACTGACACATAAAATTGTTTTCATTGCTCTTGCTGTTTCTCATCCAGTCATGTATCAAGCTAGTGATAGGGCATGTAAAATTGGTATAAGATTATCATTATGTGAAAAAGCATAAGGCAACAGAGTTTAAGGAAGAGACATTGGCATATGGTAACTTGACTGCTGGAGAAACAGCACAGTGAGACAAGATAACCAGCGGAGAGAGAAGATAACCAGCCCCAGCTTGGAACCATCTGTCCAGCAAATAAATCCGTAACTTGGAGAGTAAAGGATTAAAAAAAAATAAATCCAATCAAACAGCTGGAAAATCTGCAAGCCAGCCAACAATCAGACACATAAAAATTGCCTAAAATACTGTGAGACTTCACATAGTTTTGCAGGGAGCTTCACCTCTTATTTGGGGTGGTGATTTGTTGGGAGAGTGAAAATATCTAGAAGAGTGAAGGGTAACACTTTGCTCATGTTTGTTAGACACCCACAGGGAATACCTGGTTGTCATCAGAGTGAGAGACACTCTTAATTTTGGTCACTGATTCAGAGCTAAACTCCAGCTTTGTAAAAATCCACTATGGAAACATAGATGAAGGAACAATCCTACACTCTCTGGTACGTCCCTAGACCTAGCACTTACCATCTCAGTGAGCACAATGGAACTGCAGAGAGGTTTTGTTTTATAGATAAATACATAGAAAGGTTTGGATGAGAAATGTTTATTTCTTTCCCCTGTAGCCTTCCTCCTGTCTTCCTCTTCCCCAGGCCTGGTTAGGATTTATGGTGGTCGTCTTATCCCTACTTTGTGTCCCGTCATCTGACCTGCACCAACTCCAGAGTTTGGATACATCAACAAGGATTCACAGATCTTGCTTCTCTTAAAGGAAAGGTACTAGTAGGGTCAGAATACTGTGAGGAAATTGATGAGTCTTTAGGCTTTTTTCCCTGTTGTAATTATTAGCAGCAACAGAAAAAGGCTGTGGCGTGACTGCCCCCATCCCAGCTAGAAGGAGGCAGTCAGCAAAGACAATGCTGAACAGTGAGCTGAGATGGTCTTTGTGTTAGTAGTGCTGCTTTAGATCTATATGTGCACATGCTGTGTATGTGCAGTGCACAGTAAAAATCTTACTGAACCTAGACCAAATGAGCAACATGACACGGACCTTTACAACTGCCACTAGATGGAGAGCTTTAGATACATTCTATACATATATCCATATGTGAAGAGTCAAAGACCCTAAGGCTGGAAGGAAGCTGTATTATCCTTGAGTCTGAGCTGTTTCAAAAAAAGAACAGGAAATTTTAATTAAAGGTTTCCATGTCAAGGTCATAATTCCTTGCTGTGCCCTTATTGCCCTTTCCAGTACTTGAAGGGGCCTACAGGAAAGCTGGAGAGTGATTGTTTGTAAGGGCATGTAGTGATAGGACAAGGCGTAATGGCTTCATACGAAAGAGGGTAGATTTTTATTAGATATTAGGAAGAAATTCTTCCCTGTGAGGGTGGTGAGGCCTTGGCACAGGTTGCCCAGAGAAACTGTGGCTGCCCCCTCCCTGGCAGTGTTCAAGGCCAGGCTGGATGGGGCTTTGGGCAACCTGTTCTAGAGGAGGGTGTCCCTGGTTGCTGCAGGGGGGTTGGAACTTTGATGGTCTTTGAGGTCCTTTCCAACCAAAACCATTCTATGATTCTTTGAAACATAACTTCTCAGAAGAAAGATACCCTTTATTACAGGGCTTCAAGCAAGAACCTACCACATCCATGCTGCAGTTGTTCAAATGGTTGTTTGAAATATGCACTTAATTTCTCATCTGGTTCTCATCTGTTTGGAATTCTACCCATTGTTTTTATACTTTTACTTGTTTTAAATATTATGTCTATAGTTTATAACTGAGCTTTTATCTGCATTTTTTAATTTCTGACCCATATTACCCTGGCCTGATGTGCGTAGGAGTTGTCTGGCATTACTGCAGAAGCTAAGTGCTGTGTATGAATTTCAAGACTTTGAATCTTTAAATTGCATTTCTGCTTTAAATGCACTAATTCCACACTTAACACAGTTTTGAATGGGGGAAAAAAAGGATTTGCTAAAGTCTTCTGTCATTAATTTAACAAGTTCCAAGGAGAGTTCAGTGCTGTCTGCTTTAATTTCAGCAGGGTTACCCTGAAATGAAGCATTCATGACTACAAATTTCTACTTCAAAACAAGGCAGAAAATCAGTCATCAAATTGTTCCATCAAAGTCCAAAGCAATGTTAAGACCCCCGCTTCTGTCTTGGTCATTGCTAGTTCTGTGAATCATTTGCATTAGGAAACTGAATCCACACTTCTCACTTTTCCAAACTTTCCTTTGCAGGGCTTTCACAAGAGGAAGAAAAATATAAAGAATACAGTAGAGAAGGTTACTCACAACTCAACAGCTATCTTGTTATGTTTGTTCTAAAGAGATTGTTCTAAGTTCAATCCCATTTCCACATCAGGTTATGTGCAGTTGTGAATTCCCCAGAAGTCATTGTGAGGGCTTGGGAGGATGCACATGAAACCCCAAGTTTTCTGCTAGTGGCATTGCTGAAGATGCTTTCCCTACCCAACATACAGCATCAGGGAACTCCTTTTCCCCAGAGAGTGTGGTCTTCATCCTTACCTGCTTGCCCTTTCTCTCTCCTTTCCATCACCCTCAGGTCTTGCCCTGACACAAATAGAGTAAGGTACCACCCCCACTGGCCTGGCCTGGTGCTCTTTGTAGGGGCATAAAATGGGTGGAAATTCCTCTGCAGAGCAGAGGGGATGGACATATTTCATCTCAAGGCTTTCCACACCCAACAGATATGAATCATAGTGCTCTTTGCTTCATGAGTTTACATCTGCAGAAGGCTCCAGAGCTGTTGAGAATGCTGAAGGCCTTGCACTACATTGAGTGGAGGTAGTGAGTTTGCTGGGAAAAAAAAAATTCTTTTTTTTTTTATGTCATCAATATTAAAAAAAAAAAGAGGAAAAAAAGAGGAAAAAATATTGTTCTCACTGATAGAGACACCATTTAACAGGGCCAGTTATATTGAAGTGTAACTCAGTGCAGGAGACGCTCTCTAATTGGGAAGAAAGCAAGAGCTAGTGGGGAGATCATCAGCAGCCAGTGCAGGAGCACACTGCAGGGATGATAGGAGGAGAACTGAACCCACTTCTACCTGCTCAAGAGGACAAAAGATCCAGAAGGCATGGGAAGGGTTCAGGAAAGCAGGAAGGAGGGGAAAAACCTGGAGGAGGTGGCATGTTTTGTGAAGTAGAACTTCCTTCTGCTGAATGACTTTTTATATCCTTATTTTTGCCACACACAAAAAACCCCCACAAACCCCAAAAGGAACCCCAACACTCAAGCATCTGCTCTTGTTCATGCACTTATCAAACACATAAAGGAAAGTTAGACAGGAATCTGATGTTTCTGAAGCCTGCATTTTCATAAATATTTCCCTTTCGGAGTTTGTGAAATTGAATTTTGGTTGATAACCCTGCTTTGTTCACCCAGCCTGACATCCTCAGAGAGTGGTGAGAAAAATGAAAAGATTTTAACAAAATGTAATCATGGCAATTCAGTACAATGGCATGGAGACAAAGATAAGATGAGAAATAAGGTACTGTTCTCTCTGCTTTCCTTGTTCCCTTGTTTAAGTGATAATTTTCATACCTTACCTTTGAAAGATATAATTACAGTAATTGGAATCTGACTATTTCTGAGAGTTATGCTATGCAGCCCTTATTCCCCTTGACATTTGTGTCTTTTTAACTAATACACGATCTTTAATCTACTAAATAAATATGTGGGACCTGATTCTCTGCTGTGTACGTGCACTTTGTGCTTCTCAGGTAGCTAAAAGCTGCGTTAATGCCAGCGTAAGCAACTGTGGTAGTCCTTGGTCTGGAAAAAAAGGCATTTGAAAACCATTTTAGGATTTCTGGGGTCACAAAGACATGTTGTGGGATGTGTCTTACCTGGCTCTCACCATGTAAACATTACATTGGTTAGGTGTTCCTAAGAACAGAATGGGGGAAGCAGGGGAGGGGGTGCTGTGTTCAAAGAGAGGGTAAAATAGATTTCTATTTCTTTCAGATGAGGGAGGGTGTGAGATGCAAGCTGGAAATGTGATCCTTGGAGAAATGAGACAACAAGCTTGCCTGAGGTGGTGTGTAAGCCTGCAGCATGGCTCTGGGAGGGTAAACAGATCCCAGAGACTTCCCTGGGAGCATGGGAGACTCTGCTGCCCTCCAAGTCCTCCAGTCCCTGCTAGAGGTGGGCGTTTGTTGCCTAAACCTCCACATATAGTTCTGTTTTAGATGTTTTATTAGTATCAGGAGAGATTTCCAGCTTAATCGTTCCCCCGAGTATACGTATAATCAGGAATTCTCCTCTGCTCTTCCTTTGAGCTGAGGTAAATGGAAGCAGAAATTCTCTGGGGACCACACCACTGCCCAACCAGCCCTACAATTTGGGAAGTTCTTTACTGTGCTCAGCTGCCTCTTGGCCCCTTCTCAAAGCATAGCCAGGATACCCACTGTCTTCCAGTAACACCGTCCTGGGCAAGAGCCAGGTTACATGACCAGCGGGCAGTACAAACAGGCCAGTGCTGTGAGCATCAGTGAGCTATAAATAGACTCCCACAGAGTAATACACTTGCTACCAAAACCTTTAAATATGAAGATCCTGCATCTTGTGTTCAGGCATGCATATGAAGGCAGGGAGGTTTTGAGCAGCTGCAGGAAGCTGTGGGATCTGGGTATGTTTTAAAAGTATCCACCCTAGAATAAAACTCCTCAAACTTTGTTAGTTTGATACTAGCAAAAGCAGGGGCAGCTACATTAGTGAATGCTGTTGCTGTCAAGGAGAGGGCGGGACCCACACCAGCACTCATCCCTGAAGGTCCCTTTCAGCCTAAATATTCCTATGATTCATGTTGACAGTGGCTGGGCCACTGCTCACAGCAGGTATTTCAGAATCATAGAGAAATTTGGTTTCTTATTTCTGCTTGATAAGCCAGTGGGGTTACTAGGATGCCTGGGGACTGGGGCACACCATGTACAATGACAGTCTGAGGGAGCTTGCCATATTTGGCTATCTCTGAGAAGAGGTGTTTTGAGGGGGAACTAACACCAACCTATATAAAAAAGGTTGTGTCGGACCCTTTTTGGAGACACACTGGGAGAAGACAAGGAACAACAGACCACAGTTACAGTAAGGGGAATACCAGTTCAATATAAAGGGAAAGAATTTCACAAAGTTTCTTAAGAGATGGAAGATGTCCAGAGAAGCTGTGCAATCTCCTTCCTTGGATATATTGGATAGCCTGACCTGACTGCAGTGCTGGTCCTGCTTTGTTCAGTTAATTAAATCATATGGAATTATACAAGATGGCATCTAGAAGTCTTTTTCCACCTGAATCAGGTGTTTTTTGATTTCCACCAGTGTCAGGTGAGCTCTACGTAGGCATGGGGTGAGTTACTTCAATCTTTGGCAGCACACAAGGTTCAACCAGCATGTGTATTTCTAGTGGTGTATGTGGTGTCATAGATTTTGGTAACCTTTACCATTACAGAAATAAATCAGCATTTATTTTTTTCTGTTTTCCTTGAATAATATTCCTATTTGACATCTGCACAGCACAATTTTATCCATTGATTAGTGCTAAAACCAGGCTTCTTGAGAGCGATTATCATTTTATGCTAATGAGCTTAAAAGGATATTTTCTTCAGCACTGCCTCAAATTTATGGTCAAGGGAACAAAGCAAGAGGTGGCATAAGATTCTGCATGTGAGAGCAGGTTTGGTGCCTTGGCGTGGTCAAGTGCTTTTGTTTCTAATACCTAGCTGGATCATGCTACAGCATGCTACAGCAGATACTCGTAGTTTGGCTTTTTCTCAGCCTACTATGGCTGTCTTTCGTTCCTGAGCAACTCTTGAGCTAGAGCCAGTTCAAAAAGGTCATGGTGCTCAGGATTCTTAATCCAGCTCTTGCTGTCCCAAAAGCCTGTGTCTTCTGTTACAGATATAGCTTTTCTGTGTGCACCCATTTCTTTGTGCATGGAGATGGAGTCAAGACTTTGAGAGAATACTTCTGGAATCAGAGGAGGAGAATGGGCTTGACACTTTAAATGTGCTTTCTACTCATGCCATTGTGCTTTGTGAATAACAGCATTTTACTTAATTTTTTCCACTTAAGTCTTTTTAATGCTTGCCAAACTGCTGTGTACCTTTCAGTACATAAATGTAAGATAAATGCACGGTAATATAATTCAGCTTCACTGACTTTCCACCCAGTTAGAGGAAAGGAAAAAAGGTTTATCTTGACATCTTCTTCTGTTTTAACGAGTACATTTCAGTAATTTCTCATTCTGGTCTGTTTTGTTCTATCCCTTTGAAAATGATGATGGATGGAAAATAATCCTGTGAAAATGAGCAGCAGTAAAATAATAGTGACTCCAGATGTCCCTTTGGAAAACGGCATCTGGACCTGTTTTGTCTCCACAGATAGTTTCTCTTGGCATTTTCTAGTTTCTTTTAAAAGGAGCTCCCTTTCCACTATCATGAACCTGAGCTATCTAGGGTGATTATCTTTTTGGGAAGGTGCTTTATATGCTAAGAAAGCTTCCAGCGACATCACATGCATAGTGACTCAACAAATAGGTTAGTCAGAGTACTTTTTTTAGTGATTCCTACTTTTTAAGCTAATTTGGACTAGTATGACTGAAGCACAAGAAGGTGGAGTCAGTGGCTCAGTACCTCCAGGCTTCCCATATTTTTATTCCAACCACTGAGAAGACCACATGGCTTCCTCTTGGCATGGTTTGGGGTCTCACAGCTGAGAGGTGCAGGCTGCAAAGGCTTTTTGCTGCCAGTGCGTGAGCTGGTAATTTTATAGAAGAACTTAGTGTAGGAGGACAGGATCCAGCCAGCAGCGATCTGTTGGCTTCTTGTCCATTCAATCCACCTCATGTTTGTGGAGCTTCTCTCAGACATTTTCCTACAGTCCTATCACTCACCACACAGTCTCTGCTTACCATGGGAGACCAGAAAATCGCCGTGGTTTCTGTTCCCAGGGCTCTATGTCAACCTTTCATAGTTATGGCTGGTGAGGTTCCTATATTATTTTTGCTCATCACTTCAATTTCTAAATGAACTGTCCCTCTTTCCTCTCCTCCGCCCCAAAAACCCAAAGCAAAAAATCAGCTGAAATGGCCAATTTTTGCCTGCTTTCAGATGGAAACCATGCAAAACCACTGAGTTTGGCCTGGTGTCTGCCAGAAATTATAAATAGGTCTGTTTGACTGAAACTCAGTCCTGGTTTCCTCAAGCCACAACCCAAAGTTGTGAGACAGTCTCTGAACCCGGGTGGATGTTTTGGAGAATGTTGACCAAGTATGGTGGCTATAAGAAAATCAAAATTCTGCTGAGTTACCTGCTTGGTTTGGGGTTTCATTGCAGAAGTTTTGTACATCTATATTTACCTTAAAATGTTCTAAAGCTAATTTCTATGTACCTTCTGGCTTCCTTCAGGTTTGGTAGGGAGCCTTGACCTGGTGACTTCTGCTTCACAGTATCTCTAATTTTCTATGTGGTGAAGGGCTTCTAATTCTTCCTTAACTTTTCAAGATGATTTGAAATCAAAAGGTGAAATTTTGTTTGCACACTTTGAGCATAATATGATTTATTCAAATCTCAAATTTCTTAGGACCTGACCCAATAATCTCAGCGACATACAGGGGCTATTGAAGGAAAATGTGCTCCTCTCTTCTGTTTAAAGGAACAGAACCAGGTAAATATAACTTAAAAAGCCAAAACAAAAGTATTAAGACCCTAGTCTAGGTAAACTACACCAGTTTACCTCTTAGCCTTAGACATAGCACTGAACTTCTAGTGAGTTCCATAAAGGAAGCCAGGCTGAGCAGTGTTTGGACCAATGCTTCTCCCTCACAGCAAATAAAACACCGTTAACCCAACAATGAAATTAGCTTTGTATGTTTAATTTCTTAGTCATTCAATTCTGCTGTTCCTTTCTGTCTTGTTCCTCCAAATTTTGCATCTATGGTAGGTTAGGATTACTGCTGGATTGTATCATGACACAGGAGGCCTTTCCAAAGACTTTTTTCCCCAGCTGATACATTAGATTTTCAATTTATTCACCTGAGATAACAATGTATTCTTGTGTTAGCAGAGCTGTCACACTTCATTTGATAATTCAGAATTTGTTCTTTGCCTTAGTGGATGAGGTGGTTGTGCAAGGCAGTGTAATTTAATGAATTTATCTGCCTGGAAGGTGTCACCCAGAATCTTAGAGAGATCTATCTTTATATATTAGTAGATCAGCCTTGACTCTGGAAGCACCTCTAGATTGCAGTGCATTCAAACCACTTTAGCACTGGGCACGTAAATAGGGAGCAAGAAGCCAGCTCCCAATCCAGATGTCACATAAGCGCGCTGGAGAAATTAATCACAGGGCCAACTGTGTTTATTGCCAACCAACCATGAAATACCATAACAAGGACCCCTTGTGAGACCATAAATACTGTGTCTTCAATCAGTAATGAGGGTGACACCACCCAGACCAGAATGTCTGTTCAAGCTCTCTGCAGAGGAGGAGGCAGGGCTGCAGTTTCTTAGCAAATCTCCGCAGGACACTGAAATGCTGCTTTGTTCTGTATTTCTTATTTTCTCAGAGCTCATCTGGAGCCTCGGATCTGATTTGCAGAAGAGCTGAGCATTCATAGCTGCAAGTGAACACGAGAAAATGAGAAATCCCTGAATTAATAGATTTTTTTTTCATACTAAATTCTCTCTACCCCATTTCTTAGTCTTTAATAGAGAGGGAACACCATTTTCTCATCTTCTGGGAGTTGTGAAGGACTCGGAAACAGCAGTGGAGCTGGAAAAGCATTAACTATTGCACAAAGAAGTGACTAGAGCACAGTGAAAACTACGTGTCCCATTCTATGATTTGGCAAAAAAATCACAGAGAGGTTTTCAGTCTTATCTGTATCTCAAAAAATATTGAGGTTTTTTGAGGGAGGAAAATGGGAATGTATTTGTCAAAATCTTTTTGTCTTCACTTTCCAAAAGCCTTCTTATTTGCCTTCACCGCTCCCTTTCATTTTCCAGTCTATTTTTATATGAATTGATATAGCTTTGTCCTCCTCTCCCCCAGGTTTTTTCTTTCCAGGTTACTTTTCAGGTTCTTTCCCTCCAGGCTGGGTCCATATTCCTGCTGGTTTTCTCCCCTTCAGTACCTGGGCATTACAGATGGAAAGGGCACCAGAGAAAGCCTCCCCTTAATTTCAGTTCAGCTCCTGGCTACGGATGAGATAGCAGGAAAAGTCTTTCTGAGCCTTGAGCTGGGGCATAGCTGGAGCAGGTAAAGCACTAGCAAGCCTCTATTAAGCCTGCACACAGGGCAGTTTATCAAACCCTCATAACCTAGCCCCATGTAGGCATGATTTTTTGTTTTCCTAACAGCACTGGGCAAGTCCTTGAGCAAAAAGAGGGCTCGCTCTCAAATCTGAACATCTACAGCACAGCAGTGCAAAAGCTTTCTTGGGGAACCATAAGGAGGAATCAGTGTGTTCTGGCTAGCCCCATTCACAGAAGCCAGCGATATTTTTTCAATTAAATTGTGTATAAAGATATATATGTATGCAGAACCAGCCTGAAGCTGACAAGCAGAATGGGAAAGTTTAGTCTAAATGAAAAAAATTTGCAAAGGGCAACTAAACCTAGTGGCAGGTTTGGCTGAACTGTTTTTTATCTACGCTGTGCTTGTGTTGCTTTTATTCAATTTATCTGTCTAGACTAAACTCTTCTTCGGTACCGAGCAACTTTAAAGGAATACTGAACCCTTCCAAGTGTGTAGTACAAAAAATGAAACATTAAAGAAGAGGGCATTTTAGGCTGACTGCTTAAATATTGTGTGTCTTCCTTCTTTAAATAAATAAACAGGACTGTCCTGTTACCTCTATTGCAGCTACATCTTTTCTCTGTTTATTTGCTTGCCATAAACTGCATTAAAAGGACAGGCGATGCTGATGGGTCACATGACCCCAACCCCTATCAATTAGCAGCTTTTAAAGATGACTCATTGTTTTGTCTGTAACATAAAACAAAAGTATACAGTGAAAGCTCCAACGCAGCCTTTTAGAAAAGCTCCAGAGATTTATTTTTCCATTTGTGGGTTTCACTTTTTAATCTCCCTCCGAAGCATGAAGCACAGATCATGATGAGCTGATACAGTGTGTGCATGCAGCAGGCATTTCCTCCTGCTGCCACTCACATTACTGCCTCACCTCATCTGCAAGTACAATTCTAGCGTATACATCTGATTCCTTGAGTTCACTCAGCAAGCCTCAACTTTTGTACAAAACCACCCCTATCTATGTCAGTGAGAGCACTTGTATAAGTGGCAAACAAATTCCCTTGTGTGAGTCAGTAAAATCCCAACTGTTTGCTTTCATTATGCATTTCGGGATATATTAATTCATGAAAAATATGTATCTGACTTATGCTTTCAGATGCAAAGAATCTGCAGAAAGGTTGCAGCAAAATAAACTATCCCCATTTCATGTTATGTTGATAGCATCCCCTTTTAATTCAGAAGACTTGAAAAGAGGCTTTCTTGATTTTCACTTTGTATTTAGAGTCTTGGAACCTATCTTACATGATAATTTCAGCCCTGAAAATCCACTACAAAGTAATGTGTCAAAAAAAGAAACAAAAATCCAACCCAAAACAAACAAAGGAAAACAAACAAAAAGCTCCTCTCTCAATACAACCAAAACTGAACTGGAACAAAAAGGAATCACTCTGCAAAATGGCTCTTTCTAACAGACAGCTGCCTTCTACGTAACGAAGCATAAGAAAAAAAAAATATTCCTTTCCCATGTCTCCTCTCAAACCTCTATGATTCGTAATCAGTGGCTTCATTTTTTTGTAGACACACTACAAAACATTGAATCCCAGGAGTGGAATAGACAGACTTGTTAAGTAGTGGTAGGCTCCAGATATGTTTTCCCACATGGAAAAGAAGGAAAAAGTAGCCCTTTTCAGGATAAGGGCTTGTACAACTTACTTTGGACAGAATAAGGGAGGCCTTGAACAGTTCACTTGCTCAAGAATCTCTGGCCTGAAATCCACGCGAGTGAAAGAAAATACTGCCTAAGCCTTCCCTCATCCCTCCTCTCCCCACACTTTCTCCAGGGAGCCCAACGTGTTCCCTTGCCTGAGTTGCCCATTCTGGCCTCACATGCTTTGCGTGTCTTTTCCAATCTAATGAAGAAAGTTTCTTGCTGAGCGGCACCATCAATCACCTCCTCCTGGAAATTATATATACTTCATATTCTGCATGAGAAGCAGAGAATTAATAATTCCTTGGTTCATCTATTAAAATATTTATTCTCAAAGTTCTTTCTCCCCCCTCTTTTTCTTAGATATGGCAGTGACTGATGAAAATATCTGTTCTACATTAAGGGCTTTTGCAAGTAACCCAGAAATCTACATTATAATAAAATATTGTTTCCTGTGGTGAAGGCTCCTGAAACTCAAAGTACAACACATCTTTTCAGCTGCCATCGGAGTGCATACAGAGCTGACTAATTAGACACTAACAAGCATATTTTGCCTGAATCTATTAGCACACCATCTGAACCTGAGTTCTTGCTAGCAGCCTCGGTGCTGCCTTCCCTGAGCTGAAGTGTGAGCTGCTGATTACAGGGACACAGGTCTGAGATAATGAAAGCGTCTTCTTTTCACTCAAAGGCTGATCCTGTTGATCACCTTCCTTTGCTCAACAGACAAGCCATGTTTTTCATCCATTATATAGATGTTTTACACAAGGGAAGAAAAACTGCTGTGTCCTTAAGGTGTATTATTAGCTAAACATGCTAATGATGAGCCTGGAGGAAAAGAGGTACCGAAGGAAAAACACGGTTTGTGATTCAGGCTGAGGCAGGGTTTTTGGAGACTAGGTATTCTCTGTGATATTTGGAATGAAAATGCAAAACATTTTGTCCCTTCAGAAAGCTCAGATTCATTAAGCTGTGCAGGAGAGATCAGAAAGCTGCCTTTGTTTGTGGGGAAGGGCCTTGTGGCTTTACCAAAGGGGTCAGTTTGGCCTCTTCCAAGGCACTGATTTCTAAGGGCGCATTGTCTCCTGCCCTGTGTCAAAGTCCTGCCTTCATGATGGTTCTCACTTTGGCTGCCCTGTGGCTTCTCCACAGTCCATCTATAAAGCTGGAATCCACTTTGTCCAGCACTTTGACATCTCAACAAGAGCAGGGTGACTGATTAACCTTCATGTCTGTCTTCCTGCTGATCCGAGCAGAGGATTTTCATATTATCCAAGCATGTAAGGAGGTGAAAGAGGCTTTCCTTTTCCTCAGAGTGTTTTGTTTCTTCACCTGGCTCTGTAGCTTTAGCCCAGTAAGATTACTTAGTATTGTTTGTTTAAATGAATGAACATAGAACCACTTTAAACAGAAATTATTGGAAAATGTCTTTTCAGCAGTATTTTTGCCAGTAAATTGTGGACAAAAGCCCTTGAGAACAGAGATGATGGTGTTATTTCCCTACATGTAGGCATCTATCGGCATCCGAACTGTCTGCCCTCCACTCTGTTCATAGCCTTTGCAGAGAAATGGGGGCTTCTAGTTGTGATTCACTTCACCCTAGCATAGATAGATGCCTGTGGTTAGAGAAATTGCTCCCTAAACACATCTATTGTTTTCCAGAGCCTAAGGAGGGAGAGTAGGGTGACTATTGCTAGATGACTACCCAGGCAGACTTCTAGGGTTAAGTGAAACCTACCCAGGGTTTTTTTGTACAAAAATTGAAATGGCAGAGATGTGATTTGCCAGCTCAGGCTCCCAAGGCACTATCATACTGTAGCTCATCAACTCTAATGATGCTGGGAGAAGCAGACACAGAGAAAAGAGCTCTTCTACAATTCTGAATTAATGAGATATGTTTTTGCCTGAGTGATCAATCTCTCACTTCTAAAAAAAAATAAAATTCTCACTCTTGCCAACATTGGGATTACTGCTAAAGCTGGCTCAGCTAGTGAGGTGGTGAAGAGATCAAACTCTTATGCTTAATGTGGTCGGTGACCTGCATGGAGCAGCACTAATTGCTTGTGGTCACAGATGGTTCTTCACTAGCCACTGAAGATATGCTCAATGTCTGGACACCCAGACTCTCAGCACAGTACCTGTTTAGTAAAGCAGAGAATGTGTAGCAAGAGTGGAAAACACTTCTGCAGTAACTTAGCACAACAATGCCCTGGAGAGGTGGCTCAAAAGAGATCCACTTATCTTCTCACCTTTGTACACTAGTGCAGTTTGTCTACTTCCTTGCAGTAAAAGAAAAGACAGGTCCTGCTGCTTTAGTTCCCAGATGAATGAGGTCAGGTCTCATGTGCAGTTATGAGCAAGTGTCTTCTTGTTTCTCTTTTAACTCTCTGCTTTTCCACTGGGCCATCTTTGAAGAGACATTTCTCTATGGTAACTGTCCAGTGAGACTTGAGCACCTTCTTTGAGCATGTAGTTTATTTCTGGAATACTAAACATAAAATTAAATGTCCAATGGTATTGCCTGCAATTTTTTTCTTTTTCTTTAATAAGGTGTCCCCCTTCATAAGCAGAACATAACATTTCAGGAGAAGTGCTGTTTCTGAGGAAGAGATTCTGGCAGCACTTCCAACACCTTCAAGGAATGATGAATTCAATCCAGTATGTGTGCATGGCATAGGGTGTTTTATTACCCCTCTGTGTATTTGGAGCCTGTGTATTAATCATCACCTAGAAGCAAGAAGAAAATTGTTAGAGTCTCTTGAGGTGAAGGCTGTGTGTAAAGCAGCTGAGGGCTTTGTGGTATATTGTAGTGGTTTGGAGGCTGAATTAACCTGCATTTTTCCCCCCTCCCTTTAGCACAACCAACCATGGCTACAGAAATGGATTTCTTGCTTTAGAAAAAGAAAAGCAGGGGTTTATGTACTTCCTACCAGATCAAAGTGAAGAGAGTTATAATTTTTCATCCTTTTGGCATGGTGATACAGGATTAGGTGTATTTGATCTGTGTAATTTGTAGACTCTGGTGGGCTTTTAATTCAAATTCTATGGCATTTACCTTAACACTGATATGCAGTTTTTACGGTGGAAGGCAGAGTTCTGACCCCATTTTATTTTTTTTTTCTGTGATCAGAGGATGATCTTTAATCTCATCTGTGTACCTGCAAGTAAATATCTAGCCTTCATATGAGATAGTGTGCAAAATTTGACACCTGCATGCTTGCACAAGGAGCTATCTTTTTGCCTCCTGGTTAGTGGCAGAGAGAAAAGGCAAAAAAACCCCACTAAAAGCAAAAAAAACCCCAACCCAACAAAACCCCCAAATAATCTTGTTAAGTTTGTTAAGAACATGAATCGTAGTTCAAAAGTGACAGGCCAGATCAAATGTTCCTCTGGTCCTGTATACTGATTCCAATGCTGATGAGAACTGGAGGCTTCAGTACCAGTGTAAGAGAGGGCAAGCAGTTGTAGCATTTCCCCTAGATACTTTCTCAGGCTTTATTCTCTCTAAAGTTAGAATCTTTCTGAGTCTGACCAGGTTTGTTGAACTTCAGTCAACATCTCCAATCTTTCCAGTCTACCTTGGAACCTATATATACTTTCTTGGAGGTTTAACAAGGGCAAGTGTAAGATCTTGCATCTAGGGAAGAACAACCCCAGCTACCAGTATAGGTTGGGGACTGGCCTGTTGGAGAGCAGCGTAGGTGAGAGGGACCTGGGGGTCCTGGTGGACAGCAGGATGACCATGAGCCAGCAATGTGCCCTCATGGCTAAGGCGGCCAATGGTATCCTGGGGTGTATTAGAAGGGGTATGGTCAGTCGGTCAAGAGAGGTCCTTCTCGCTCTCTACTCTGCCATGGTGAGAGTGCACCTGGAATATTGTCTCCAGTTCTGGGTCCCTCAGATCAAGAAGGCATAGAACTCCTTGAAGGAGTCCAGTACAGGGCCACCAAGATGATAAAGGGAGTGGAACATCTTGCTTATGTGGAGTGCCTGAGGGAGCTGGGCCTCTTTACCTTGGAGGAGACTGAGGGGTGACCTTATTAATGTTTATAAATATGTGAAGAGTGAGAGTCAGGAGGATGGAGCCAGGCTCTTCTCAGTGATGGCCAATGATAGGACAAGGGGCAACTGGTGCAAGCTGGAGCATAAGAAGTTCCATGTGAATTCTGGACCCACAATGTCCTTTGTCAAAGAATTCTGCTTGTGAAAAACCACCTCCTTTTATTTATTTTTAAAATTTGATTGTTATTACTGTTATTTGATGTGCCCTAGTCTTACTGTTAAATAAGTGTGAAGTTACAGGTCCAGCCATGGTTACTTTGTAGGAAAGAATGGTTCAGAATGCCAATTCAGAGGCATTTTTGCCAATCAAATGCTATGACAACTTGCAGTTTTATTTTCTTTCCAAAATATGTTTTGGTGTGCTGCACTGGACCATTCCGTCACAAAACAAACTCTATGCCTAATCGCTCACATTTACCCCTTTCCCTCGCATGTTGTGGTAGCCGCTTACACAAATCCAGACTAAACTTTTGTTTTCATAGCTCAGAGAGCTGTGTTAACATGACACCAATCTAATGTCATCAACTGCCTGAGGGAAAAGAACCCACAAGTTAGGCCAAACATGCTGGTTGATTGACTGATGGCAATAAAACCCTCGTATGCGGCTACCACAAAGTTCAGATGGTTTGGCGAGGTCCTCTCAGCTGTATTGTCTCACATTTCCCTCCAATTGTTTGAGAGTAGACAATTCAATGAATGCCAGGTCAAATGTGTCTTCTGTGGAGAGTGGTGCCCCCCTCTCCCCATGGCTCCATGTTGTGTTTTGCCACACAAGAACAAACAGGCCAGACATTTGAAATCAGGGTCATCATCATTGCAGGAAGGCATGGCAAAACAGAATGGCAAATTAAGTGATAGCTTCTTAATAATCTTTCTCCTTCATAAGTCCTAATGCTTTTTTTTTCATAAATTAAGCTATAAAGTCTCAGGGCAAGAGAGTATGTCTTCCTGGCAGCCTGGATAGCATCTAGAATAATGAAGCCTCCTTCCATCTTATGGCCTCTAGGCATCACTGTAATATAAATGATGAATAAAATTATTCCGGTTCATGGTCACATCATATAGACAGATTCATTCATGTAAATTTGGAACACAATAAGTAATTGCTTTTTAAAAAAGAATTAGCAATATGTACTCCCAAACATGTAAAGGTCAGGGAGGATGCCTGAAAATGGAAGTCATTTGCTCATAAATAGGACATGGAAAAGTTTTCAAAGCTAGTCTGCTTGAGCGCCTGTATGTCACATTTCCTAAAGCATTTGGAACCCTAAAGGTGCCAGCATCCCACCCCAGGGTGGTACTATAATGCCCTGGAAGTAGGCAGCCTGGCTGAAAGGCCAGCTGCAGGTCTGAAAGCTGAGAGTTGTGGTTTCTCTCTCCATTGACAATCTGTTAAAATAGTCCATAAACTTTTCACACCCCCTCCTGCATCTCATTTCTGTCCATTTGTAAACAAGGTGCAGCTTTGCTCTCTTTCAGAAAGTGCTTTAGGATCAGTGAATGATTAAAAGTGACTATTTTCATTTCTGAGGTCAGGCTGGAGTTCATTGTCCAAGGTCTTGCTATTTCTGCTGACCTTCCCGGCAGATAGGCTAAATTGTGAGTTACTGCTAACTGTGATAAGGCTTCTCTGGTGTGAACAAATATTCATTAGGAACTTAACTGAAGCAATTGCTTCAGTTTAAATAGCTTAAAAGTGATCCACTGAATGCAGATTAGGCTTCAGATCCTGTAGTGTGGTTTGTATAGATGCTGAAGATACGGAGCTTACATTCTGAAGTCCCCAATATGTTCATTCTTCCCCCTTTGCTGCGGAAAGTCTCTCCATCTTGAAAAATACTGGTTATAGCACCTTGGTTTTCTTAACATGTGTACAGTCCTCAGGATGAGCTAGGCCTTCATGCAAAAAAATTCCTGTCGTTGCAGAAAACTTGCATTGCGGGTGTGCAAATAATGTGTGTATATAGCTAGGGAATTAGGGACTGCCATCATGGGAGCATTTAGTAGAATAATAGGTCAGGGAAGTTTTAAACTTTTAACTTTACTAAATGCATTTGTTAATAACACCCTTTTGCGCTCATATCTAATTCCCACACATCGTTCAACATTGTCACTGTTGGTCTTTAACAGTCATATTGTGAGTACAGTGCTAAGGAGATGGCGCGTCGCAGCTGGCATGGATGGATGTGGTCTTTGGTGGTCCGTAGTTGCTGTGGTTGTGTGATCAGGCTTGAGAGCTTATTGATGAGGCTGAAGTGGCCTTTTTTCTCTGATTTTTTTTTTCCTTGCTTGTTCCTGATGGGTTTATGCCATTTCTGCTCTCTAAAAGGAGGAACTCATATGCTCCAAGTGTCAGTTATCTTGGTTTAGACAGGATGTCCTGACTACTTGCAATCCCTTGTGTGTGTCTTATCGTCAGCCTGAGAACTTTTATTACTTGGAGGCCTTCTACCTGTGTACACCTATTTTTGGTAGTCATTTTGCTCACTTACCTATGCAAAGTTCTTACACATTGCATCTTGCTGCTCATTAAGTGTTACAAACCACTAAGATTCTGTTGTTAGCTACACCATTCTTGTACATATTTGGGTTGAAGACAGATTAATATTAATTATATTCTGATTAATACATTTTTTTCTTGGTGTCACGGACCTCTGTTTTGCTACACCTGCATATTTGCAATGTTGTCCACCTTTCTGACCTGTCTTTCCATGGCACAGCAGGCTTGTAGCCTTTGGTCTCTTATTGTCTGAACTCTGGTGGCTGCCCTGCATGGTGACCTTGTAAAGCAGATGGATATTTTGTCAGCCTTTCCATGGCTGTTTCTGCAGATATTGAATCTGCAATCACCTGCTGGGGAAGAAAAAGGAACTGTATTCAATGACTAATAAGACTTTTCATAACTCAACCTCAAGGACACAGAATCCTTTGCTCTCTCTAGGGAAAGCAATTCTGCCAAAGATAAGGTCGAGGAGTGGGCCACATCTCTGGCAATATGATGTTGTGTCATTTGTAAAAATGATGCGTGGATTAACTGGTCAGTTTGTTGCTTCCCCTTTGAACTCACCCTGTCACTTTCATTTGGGAAGCTGCATTCCTCCGAGGATAGAAGGTTTGAAGAATGAGAATGAGATCCTCCTCAACTTTGTCCCCAGCTCTGCTGCTATCTTCCCTTGTGACCCTGAACAAACCACTGTGGGTGTTATTAAAATGCTGGAATAACAGTCAGCCAGAAAAAAAATGTGTTTTGTATAAAACATAATTTTATCTTGGTATGGTTAGTGTTCCTTGAGATAATTACAGGGAAAGTCATTGATTCTGAGGGAATGCAGCTATTCCAATGCTCAGGAAGATGTGTCTCTGGAGTGGCCTTATGTCTGATGTTCTCTGCTCCTTTGCAGCCCTCCTGGGCAGGACCATACCTCAGGTGGCCTAGGGATGTGAAAAAGTATGTGTTGCCCATGCTAGCCCTTTGTTCTAACAGCAGATGAGCCCAGTCCAACCCCCAGGAAGTCCTTGACCCATGCTTACTCTTAGCTTACTTATACCCTCAGCTTACTCACAAAGAGGCAAATCTGATACCTGTTTTATAGTAAATGCTCAGGGAAATAAGGCAGCTGTTGTTTATGTCAGTGCAATCATTCTCCGAGTTTATGCTGGATAATGAGATGACTGAAATTCTAACTAAGTTTTTTCTAGTGTCCTCATACTTCCTAACCGATGAGGTGTTTTATCATCACCTGGATGAGTTAGGCAAGCATTCCTGGTCCAAGCTTTTCCACTTAGCTTCTTGGACATTCAAGAAAGTACCTTGGAACAGGAGCTTGCAAGTAACTGATGGAGCCAAAAGCAACATGGGTATTTACTTACAACTAAGGAAAACGAAGTGACAATGTCTGCCTTTGGAGCACACAGTCATGGATCATGTTGAGAACCTGGACATATCTAACCATGATAGCAAGGTTGGGTTTTTTTGGTATTTTTTAATTTAACAATGCATCATCCTGTGCATTGCACAAAGTGGTACACCACCACCTCCAGGGCCCAATGATACACTCATGAGTTGGCCCTGTTATTTGGGCCTCACCTTATGGCCCTATTGCAGTTTATTGAACTAGCCATTTAATTAATTAAATATTAAAAACATTCAATTAACTTTCCTTGAATCTCTCTGGCACTAAGAAAGGAAAAATCCCAGGGTTTAAAATATATGACTTGGCATGATTAAATAGTGAAATGAATAATGCTTTAATGAGTGATTTGTAATTATTTAATAATTAAAGAGCTCTTATGAATATTCTTGATCACCCTGTGGAAAATCTAAATGGTATGCTGATTTCATCAAGCATTCAAATATAATCAGAATTTATTTTTACAGCATCGTTTTAAACATAGTCTACAAGAACATTGTCACAATAATGCCCACAAAACAGAAAAGCTACAATAGCTCTGGTTTTAGTATAAGATCTTGATTTTTCCATGCAAAAGATTTTTCTGCACTAATGGATTGCAGCTGAACTTTATTCCACGTCCCAGAGCAACCAGTCAGGTTTCATCAGTGGTTCAGCAATAGGTTAAGGGTGCATCAGTTGTGGTTTGTAAATGCAGATGAATAGTAGCCTTTTGTGGGAGGGAGAGCTGTCCCATTCACCCCTGCCTGGAAACAAAGGAAAAGAGAGATCACAGAGGAAAACAAGAAGATGTGAAAAGGGAACTGTTTCGCTCCTGACATGAAATCATTCAATCTCAGCTCAGACTCTGGAAATACAATTTTCTTTTAATTTGTGTTCCCATACTATATACATTGCAGCTATGGGCAACATTTTAATAAGATGATGTTTTCTCCAGCTAATCCTGGAAATACTCATCCCACAGAGATGACCAAGGTTCAAGATCAAGGTAAACTATATGAATCATGAATCTTACCTCCAATATACAGGGTCAGGCAAATTTTTATGTTAAGCAGTCTGTTAACTAGTCCTCCAACAGCTCTGAAAAAGGATAGCAGAGGCTTCTGGATAAAGGTTGTCAGAGATCCATCAGTCCAATTTAAAAATGACCCCCGCAGGCAAAAAAAAAAACCCAAAACCAAAAACCTCCAGAAGCTTAACAGAAACCACAGGTTGCTATTAAATTCACAAAGCAGTTTGGTAAGCTTATATTTGCTGGGATGGAATAAAGACTGAATGGAGTCTCTCTTCCACATGGATGTCGATATGGTTATTGCTTTTGGGGATATTATTGTCCTGTAAAGCTGCATGAATAATTCATTTTTAATTCCATATTAGATTAATTTCACCTCATCCCCTCTTCATGAATTGTCCTCAAATAAATTGTAATTTTCTTGAATATATTTGTTATTCAGAATAGACTATAGCACTCATGAGTAATTCATTGCAGGTAGGTGACATTCAGAATTTGAGATATTCAGGATGGACACAGGTCATTGTTGTGCCCTGTTATATGGATAAAACTTACAGAATCAAGTTTCTCCTTCCAACATGCATTGCAAGGATGAAATTCATTTGTTTTTACTATTCTACAATGCTAATTCTAAGTAAGTTCACTGTTTCAGCAAAAGCTCTAGTGGATTCATTGGCTGGAATGCTTGGAAGTAGGAAGATACATGCGGTGGTTTGACCCTGGCTGGAAGCCTGACACCCACCAAAGCCACTGTATCACTCCCCTTTTCAGCTGGACAGGAGAGAAAATGTATGTTGAGAGACTTAGGAGTTGAGATAAGGACAGAGAGAGATCAATTGACATCATGGGAAAAGCAGACTCAACGTGGACTAAAAAGAAAAGAAAGATCAAATTTATTACATTACACACACACACACACACATACACACACAGAGTGAAACCAGAGTCAGATAATGAGAAGTAAAACCAGATCTTAAAATGCCTTCTCCCGCCCCTTCTTCAGATATTTAACTTTATTCATGATTTTTGTCCCTTTCTCTCCCTTCTCCCACCCATGAAAGACAGTCCTCCACTAACTTCCCCAAGGAGTCCTTTGCCATGGTGCTTCACCAACTGCTCCAGTGTGCATCACTTCTATGAGGTGCAATCTCTCAGGCCCAGGCTGCTCCAGCCCTGTCCCCCACAGAGTTACAAGTCTTCCCAGAAAACCTGCTCTGGTGTGGGCTCCTCTCTTCATGGGCTGCTGGTCCTGCCATGAACTTGCTCCAACGTGGGTCGCAGTGTCTTCCATATGTCTCTACCCACTCCAATGTGAGGCCTCCCCACGAGTTGCAGGTGGGATCTCTGCTCCTCATCATCATCCATGGGCTGCAGTGAGACACCTGCTCCACCATGATCTTTCCCGTGGGCTGCAGGGGCATCTTTCTCTCTGATGTCTGGAACGCCTCCTCCCCCTTCTTCACTGACCTTGGTGACTGTACAGTTTCTTACATCTTCTCATTCCCTTCTCTGGTGGCACAAAGCAGCTGTTGCATTTTTTTCCTCCTAAATGTCATTCCCAGAGGTGCTATGACCATCATTGATGGGCTCAGCCTTGGTCAACAATGACTCTGTTCTTGAGCCAGCTGGTGTTTGCTCTGTTGGGCCTAGGGAAAGCTACTAGCTGCTTCTTGCAGAAATCACTCCTGCAGCCCTGCTCCACTGCCAGAACCTTGCCGTGCAAAACTACAACAATGCACCAGATTATTTCATTAAAATAAATTATGAAAATATGCATGTAAACTTTTTATAACACCAAATATAGCCTAACATTCTGCTAAGCAGAGATTGAACCAAGAACTTATTATCCACCACCCAGCTGTTCCCCTGAGATTTGTACCTCACCTTTCCATCTTTAGATGATATAACTTGAGTATGATGTTCATCAGAGTTTATCACTTCAATCATTTTTTTCCCTAAAGCTCCCATCATCCCCCATGACCAACCTGTAAAACCACTGAAAGATGAAAAATATGACTTTTTGGTAAATCTGTAATTTGATGCCTACAAGAAAACTATTCACTTGAAAACAAAAGCATTTTTTATAGTAGAAAATTTTTATCAGTTGAGTTATAAAGTTATTTCAACTGATGTTTCTTTTATTTCTGGTCATATAACCCTTGCTTTTTGGTAAGTACCTCCTGCCGAGAACAGGGTTTATTCCAACCCTGAGCAAGTTTACAAAGGAATTCATTCTCACCTGCAGTGGTAATGGTGGTTAGGTGACTTCTTTCAGTCCACTGGGTTTTCGGCACATTAGAGAGGGTTAATCACAGGAGATGTGCAATGGCTAGAGCTTTATGAATAAGAGATAAGCAAAGAAAAATGTGGAAAACTGATAGGGAATTGGAAAGGGACAGCGCCACAAATGGAAGTCCAAGAAGGGGAAATCCAATAGAGGTGTAAATGTGACATGACAGAGAAATCCATGGAATGCTTGTAGTTTCAAAGGGAGGGAAATCACAGATGGAAAAAGAGAAGAACAGAGAGAATGCTAAAAAACCCAAAACAAAAACCTGAACAATGGGGATCCAATCAGCTATTCTGTGATTGTAATTTGGGCCTGTAGTGTACATGATTACATGGGGGTTCTGTACAGCCTGTAGAGAACAGGAGATATGACAGACTGTAATACATCCAATATAAGAACTGCATTGAGGGGAGGTAGGATGAAGTGGCTGTCACTGGAGCCCCTACTGAACAGCACAGCCTAGGTCCCTCCACCTTTTCGACAGCTAAAGCCAGACAAAATGTGCCTTGCAGTGAAAAATATAAGACAGGTAAGCAGAAATGGAGAGATTAGAACTTGTCCAAAAGGATACTACCTACAGTAATGCTTTCTTGGGTCCCCAGCTGGCTTGGAAATGGAATATACAGGGACAGGTCTCCACTCTGAGCCTCTTCAAACAGATTGGGCCCTCAAAAATTTATCTTTCATTTGGCAGTGATACACATTCACCTGCACCTTGAAGCAAGAGCTTGGTGTTTAAAATCAGGGGAAAATTCTTCTCCATTTTGAGGCATTTAAATTTCGTGCACTGTTGTAGATATGGCTCAAGAGGAATACGGCACCCTAAGGCAAACATTTATGGAAGCATTGGTGTTTGGCTTCTGGAAGATAGACCACTTACTTTTGTTAAGTTGGTAAGAGGTTCATTATTCACAAGGGGGTTGATAAATCACAGAGAAAGGTGCATCCTGAGAGGCATCATGCTATATGTCATGTGGGAAGCAGAGGGAGAAACCTCTCAACAATAGCCCTTTGGTTTTGTGTTCTGTTACAGTCAAGGATTCCCATGAACTTCCTTGACTTCACTCATGTGGTCTTATTTTGACATACAAGGAAATTTCAACCTCATGCTCAAAACTCTTGACATAATAAGGGAGGCAGTATGATGTAAGGAAGGAATAAAAGCTCCAGAAGGTTCAAGTTCCAAAGAGGACTTGGTTCATTGCTACTTGAATGTGTCCTGTGGCAAGGAAGAGTGCAACTAACCTCACCAACAGCATTGAGATGAGTCTTAGGTAGTTTTGGTTAACACTGATAGACAAGGGAAAAAACAGAAGAAGAGAAAAAAGAGTCAGGTACAAGAAAGACAACTGTGGGAAGTAGAGAAGAAATTACAAATACACCAGCTTGAGCCCATGTTATTCTCTTTTGAGTAAATTACAGCAACCTCTGTAAGTAATACAGGCTTTCCAGATTTTGACAGGTCAGTTTTGCAAATAAATCCTGGTCAGATGTGATAGGAATTACACTACGTGGGGGATTAAGTCTGCCAAAGATACAGGGGCAAGAACCAGACACTGCAAAGTTTGACTGTGGAGTTCTCAACACCAGAAACAGAATAAACACAAAAGGAAAATCTCTCTCATCCTTTCAGAAGATAGAGTATTATCTCCCCATTATCTCTGCTGATTTAACTAAGCTGAGCTCAGCATTCCACAGGAACATTCAGTAAAGTAAAACTACAAAATGAAAGGCAAATTCTCACTTTTTTCTTAAAAAAAAAAAAGAAAAAGAAAAAAGTTAAAATGTGTGAAGCATCAGCATATGAGGAACACTAATTTAGAAGTCAGATGCCATTTAGGTTATAAGCAGAATTAGTTTGTGGCTGTCATTACAGGGTCCAGTGGGTGCAGCTGTGCTTCAGCAATCCATTTCAATGCATGGCACAATGCATCACAGTTTGTGGATTCTGCTTTGGATCTGTCCCCTGGAGAGACTCGAGGAGGTTCAGCAGGCCAGCCCTGAAAGGTGTGCGGGCCTTTGTGTATTCCCAAGACTCGACAGCAAGTGGTTTGGCAGGCCCGAAGCGTAGTGTATTAGTTTGTCGTTCCTGGGAAGGGTCTGTCTCTGCAACAGCAATAGGGGTTTCAGACTGGTGCATCATGTTGCTTTAGAGAAGGAGAAGAAAACAGATCTGTCAGACCTGAATTAAGATGGATTTTTTGTTGAAAGTTCTTGGAATTGATTTCTTTCCAGTTTCCTTCTTGGTAAGTAGTCAGCACAGTTGGGTTCAACTTAGAAAATATCATTGATTTCTCTCTCCAAACCACAGATGATTCAGCTTGTAATTTCCTCTACAATTATAGAGCAGATCTCCTTAGAAACTGCTTGTATCCATTCAAAGTTTCGTCTTGTGGAAACCACATTTCCCCTCTCTTTGGCCAGATGTGCTTGGCACGAGTCCAGGCAAAAAAGGAGGAGGAAGGTATGGTAAATATTCTCCTGTTCCCATTCTCTTTTTTGCTTTCTGAAATGATATTCACAGCATTACAGTTTCAGCTTTCTCTGAGCGCCTTGGTACTTCATACCATCCTAGGTGGAGGGGGGGTCAGCTATAGGGGTGTTCTTAGTTCTGTAACAGAAATGGCCGGCATATTGCATAGCATTTCTTTTCTAAGATAGGACAGGATGCAACAAAGAGGTCATGGCTGCTCTACCCTGATACAGTGTGATGCCACCAAAGACTAGTCAAGCCAAGTTGATTGCACAATTGGCTTTGCCTTGGCTGGCTGTCATATGTTTCTCCTCATATACAACTTCAACAACACATAGGGGAAGTCTCCACCTTCTCTTGGCATCCCCTGTGACCCTTAAAGCAACCCATCCTGATGCAGGGAGTCCCTATCATGGAGTTACTTGGCTTCTGGGTTTGGGAGAAAGGCTCAGATAAACCACAGGATCTAGTTTGGACAAATTAAATCATAGCACTTAATGACAGTTTGCAGAACGTTGCAAGAGGGAAGCTTGTACTGGGGCAAGGTCACACGCAGTGTCTCTAACCTCTACTCTCTCCTCAGTACTTTTCTGAAAAGGTCAAGATAACATTGCATTCATTTTACATTTATAAAAAAACCCCAACTCTTAGATCTTCTGCCTTAGTAACAGCAAAATGGGTCTGTGCTGGCAACAGAGGCCAAAACAATCGAAGTTTGCCCATATTTTGATATTCACTGTGCCACAAAAAACCCCCAGAGTGATTTAATTTCAATCACTGGAGAGGCTGTGGACTGACACTTTTGTAAAAAATGTTGCAACCATATGTGGAAAATTTATATCCATATAATAAAAGATAAAGAAGGCATAAGGAATAGATGCAAACAAAAGTGATATCTCTAGAGGACAGAAAGTTGTAGGTATGTATAAATGTGTTTCTATATACAGTATAGACTTATATGTGTGTGTATGAATGCATACATATGTATGTGCACATATATACACTCACACATATGCATAGCTATGAAGAGGTATTAAAATATGCAAAGAGTATTAAACCCCACCAACTTACTAATAAATTGAGAGGGATCTAAGAAAAGATACGGTACAATTTCTATGGATCTGTGCTCTTCCCTTTTATTCTTTCCTCCTTTTCTGTGTAGGGAAAGAAATATTTGTCTTTGAAGTATTTATATTATGCTAGCTTTTGCCAACATGGTTCTTTGTTCTGGAAAATGAAACTGCTCCCAGTACTAAACCTGAAACCTTTTGTTGTATGAGTGCTTTTCCTCAGAGGTGGATGGGATCTGGTCTTCCCAATACCTTTGTGTGGATTGCTTTAAGTGCCTTTGTGTATCAGGCTCTTAATCTGAACAACTCATTGAAAAATCATATGGGTCCAGAGGGCAGACTCCTGTCTCAGATTGGGATGCAGTATGGGACACAACCATCACCATTTCATCCAGCTCTGTAAAGCTGTTTTTTGAGGCTAGATAGAGGCTAGATGCACATTTATGAGGTTTCATTTATGTTTTTTTCGCTTGTTTACTGTGGTGTGGATGGGTGCCTGCTCATCCCTGCGTCAGCTGGAAGGCAACACCTAACAGAGACTGTGCATAAACTGTCCTCTGGGGAGAGAATTTTCACATAATGCCAATATTGAGGTTTGTTGGTAAAATGTTATGGAACGGAGCTGAGAAGCTTTTCAAGCTCTATTAAATTTACATAGGCTGCTACCCATTTCTTAAATCCTGTTCAAACATCCTCTGTACAACAAATAATTTCCATGGTCCCTTAAAAAAGCACTGATGTATAGTGCACGTTTGCACTGATGCACTTATTTAAAATCCAAATATTTACTAAAGGGGCTCAAATGACCTCTATTTTTCCTCTATACAAATACAGGATACAAATGCACCACCAGACCCAGAGAAATCTGCTCCTTAAAATTACTCTTGACTCTTAATTGGAGGTGGGTATGTTTTGGTGAGGACATACATTTCACAGACATCACTAACTGGAATCAAGGGCTTGCCTAAGATAAGCAGTGTGGGTGGTTTTCAAGACCTTGCTCAACAGTCACCAAAGTCTAAGTGTCCAGCAGCTTTTTGGGACACTGTTGGAATTCCATACTGGGACATGTCCCCAAGCATGGTGAATACCTCTTATAGACAGTGCTGGAGACTAAAATCACACCAAGAAACTCCTTCTAGAAGAGCTTCTTGATGTACTGTCTGCAAAATTGCACTCCATTTCAGAAAGATGGTTTGCCTTTCAAGCAATACAATGCAAGATGTGTCCTCTGGTTTTTTGCAGTGAGCAGCAGTGGATGAGGTTTGTTGTGTTAATTCTGCAGCACAAGGGGAAATAAGTGGCCAGTTTCCTACCCACTCTTCAGCTTTACCACAAAATATTTGTAGAAGACGTTGTTTCTGAGTATTTGCCATTTGCAAAACAGCAGTCTCTTCACTGCAGCTAGATGCAGAATTCCTACAGGTGCTGATACATTCCACAGCCTCATTTTTTGTTTTGTTTTTGAATAATCTGTGAATTCACCATGATGATCCCAAATGCATTCATTACCTGGTACTACTCACTGCATATTTTTGACAAATAATCCTTGCCTTGTTGGCTCTTAGTGAACAGTGATAGTCCAACTATTCATGCAGATGCATAAGCCATGTTGTATGCATCTTTCTCCTGAATTAGTTCTCAGCAGCACAGTTTCAGAATGTGAATTAAAATTTTTCTTTCTATGAATGTCTTGTAATACTTCCTGGAAAGTTACAGACTCACACATTTGTTGCTATATTTTTGGTAAAATGATACATAGTTGCAGGGGTTCAGGGATCACATCTAAAAATATGCTTTTTAGATTTTCAATAGTTTCAATCATAGAATCACAGACTGATTTGGGTTGGAAGGGATCTCAAAGATCATCTAGTTCCAACCCCCCTATAGTAAGCCGGGACACATCCTCCACTAGACCAGGTTGTCCAAAGCCCCATCCAACCTGGCCCTGAACACTTCCAGGGAGGGGGTAGCCTCAGCTTCTCTGGGCAGCCTGTGCTAGGGCCTCACCACCCTCACAGGGAAGAATTTCTTCCTAATATCTAATAAAAATCTACCCTCTTTCAGTATGAAGCCATTATCCCTTGTGCTATCACCACATGCCCTTACAAACAATCACTATCTTTCCAGTCGGCCCCTTCAAGTACCGGAAGGTTGCAATAAGGTCACCCAAGGTCACCTTCTCTTCTCCAGGATAAACAAATCTGACTCTTAGCCTATCTTCATAGGCAAGGTACTCCAGCTCTGTGACACCTTCATGGCCCTCTTCTAGACTCTCTCCAACTGGAGAGAGAGTTAGACACAGTACTAGAGCTAGATACAGTACTTCAGGTGGGGTCTCATGAGAGTGGAGCGGAATACTGGAAGCACCTCCCTTGACTTGCTGGTCATGTTGGTTTTGATGCAGCTCAGGATACTCTTGGCTTTCCGGGCTGTGAGTGTACATTACTGACTCATGTTGAGATTCTCACCCAGCAACACCCCCAAGTCCTCCTCCTCAGGGTTGCTCTCAATCCATTCTCTGCCCAGCCTGTAGTTGTGCCTGGGAATACACTGACCCATGTGCAGTACCTTGCACTTGCCATGTTGAACTTCATGCAGTTCACATGGAGACATCTCTCAATCCTCTCAGGATCCCTCTGGATGGCATCCCTTCCCTCCAGCGTGTTGAATGCACCAGACAGCTTGGTGTTCTCAGGGAACTTGCTGAGGTGGCATTTGATCCAACTGTCCATGTTGTCAACAAAGATGTTAAGTAGCAGCATTGCCAATACCGTCCCCTGAAGAACACTATTTTGGATTTCCACTTGGACATCAAGCTGTTAACAGTTACTCAGTAGTGCAAACATCCAACCAATTCTTTATCCGTTGAGTAGTCCATCCATCAAATCCATGTCTTTCCAGTTTAGAGATAAGGATGTCATGTTGGACAGTGTCAAATGCTTTGCACAACTCCAGGTAGATGACATCAGTTGCTCTTCTCTTATTCAGCAACACTATGACCCCGTCATAGAATGCCACTAGATTTGTGAGCCATACTTTGCCCTTAGTGAAGCCATGTTGGCTGTCACAAATAACCTCCTCATTTTCTACATGCCTGAGCATAGTCTCCAGGAGGATCTGCTCCATGCTCTTGCTAGGCACAGAAGTGAGACTGACTAGCCTGCAGTTTCCTAGGTCACCCTTTTTTTTTTTTTCAAAAATGGGGGTTATGTTTTCCCTTTTCTAGTCAGTGAGGACTTCACCAGACTGCCACAACTTCTCTAATATGATGGAGGGTGTCTTAGCCACTTCATTACCAGTTTCCTCAGGACAAATGGATGCATCTTATCAGGTCACAGGGTTGTGTGCACCTTCAGGTTTCTTAGATGGTCTCATACTTGATCTTCTCCTACAGTGGGTGATTTTTCATTTTCCCAGCCCCCATCTTGGCTTCTGTGACTTGGGTGGTGTGGCTAGAGCACTTGCTGGTGAAGACTGAGGAAAGAAATTCATCGAGCACCTCAGCCTTCTTCCTGTCCCAGGTAACCAAGTCTCCTATATACCTCCAGAGAGGTATCACATTTTCCCTAGTCTTCCTTTTATCACTGAAATACTTATGGAAGTTTTTCTTCTTTTATTAACAGACTTCACATCCCAGAACCCCCTGATGAAGTCAGTGGGACACTGTAATTCCATTTCATTAGGACTTAAATTAAATGTTCCACCTCTGCCTTATTAGCACAGCTGAAGCTGGCTTGTTTGAATCACAAAATATTTTCATAAGGTTTTGCTGGGTCTGTTCTTTCTGACTTCATGAAGATACCTGTTTTCTGTCTGGTTCTCATAGCATGGACATGTTCTGCTTCCCAAAACCTCTGCTTCATTTTAGGATTCATGATGCTACTCATTTGCACTGCAGCTCTCAGCAGCCCTATGTGTCTGCACAGAGATGGTTTTTGAAGGCTGGGCAAAGGTTTCATGGGGAGAATCAGAGCAATCAGATGCATTGCAAAACAGCAAAGATGTGGTCATCCGAAAGAAACAGCAGTGCAATGGTTGAGGTTGTGCAAAACCGCTTAGATCAGTTCCCAGAGCTCTCTGTCACACTTTCTGTCTTCTCTTCCTCTACCCTGCGTTGCTAGGATATTTGTCAACAGAATGGAAATGATACTGTTCCTGTGGAGAAATAGAATTTAATATTAATACTATCTCCTGTGGAAAAGCGAGAGTGAGTCAGGGCTGAAGAGAGTTTGTTTTATATATGAAGTCTTTCACTCTGTAAGGTAACTCAAAGCACAGTGCTGTGAATTTAATGCTACCAGCTTGGGTGACTGTGTAGACAAACAGCAGGCTTCATGCATTGAGCAGCAACGTGCGCTGCTGTAGCCATTAAGAGCAGTTTTGCTAACAAAGAAATAAGGAAGAAATGCTCATCAGAGTCTTTCTCAGTAGGCAGCATTTTATAAGTGCCATGAGATGCTTTGAATACACACTGGGCTGAAATCAGGTAGGATCACCTAACTTTAAATGGACTCTGCTTTGTCTTGGTCTTTCCAGCCTTCTTTGGCTTCCCCTTTCTTAATATTCCTCCTTGATATGAACATGTTCTGCTCTCCTCAGCAGTGACTCCTATGTCCATGCTGCCCTTATATCCAAACAAAATAATACAGTACAATTTAAAATGTCAGGATTCAGTGATATAATGCTCAAAACGAGCAGCTCTGTTTGTTTAAGTAAGAACTTTTCCTTTCAGTGACCTTTCTATCATGTCTCATCGTATTTGTCCTATGCTCTGCCATATCCTGGTAATATGTCCTACCAGATGCTGTTATAAGCATCTGGTGCCTTCCCACACTTTAATTTCCTGTGGGGAAGGAGGTTACTTGCTGAAGTAACCCTATGCAGCTCTGAGTGCTGGTGTACAGGTATGATCACCTGGTCAAACAATCCTGGCAAAGAAGAGTCCACGGTTACTTCTATTTTTCTCTGAGATGCTGCTTTCCCTGTTTGTGGTCAGTCATGGACAGACATAAGAGGAGGGAGGAGAGACAGGATATCAGAGCTGGGGAAAAATATGGTGTTTTGTTGATGCTTGCAGGATCCCAGGCAGATGGTCAGTCACAGATGGATGCTTTGGGCTGGCAGGTCAGCCACGACAGTTATCAGCTCTGGTTGCTGGCTCCCTTCCCCAGTTAACTGTGTGGCCTGGTCAGCTCTCTCTATTTTTCTTTTTTTTATGTTAAGAGATCTTTCCCAGGCTGTGCATCTCTATATGGCTCATAACATCTCAGCCTGTTGGCTGCAGTACAGGCAGCATCAAGATGGCTGAAAAGCTGTGTGTGAGATGAATAGGCAGATGATGGAAGAGAAATTTTGAGGGAAGGGGAGATGAGAGGATTGTATTTTTCAGAGTCCTTTCCCATGCAGTGTACGTGATTGGGAAGGGCTCCAGTCGGGAATCTCATGGCACTACTTTAATACTTCAGGTCCAAAAAGGCTTTGTTACCGGAGTGGAGCAGATGCAGCCTGGCCCCTGTCCTTTCTACAAGTCCTCCTTCCCTCCCCATCCACTTGTGGGTTTTTTGTTGGTTTTGTTATTGCTTGGTTGTGGATTATTTTTAAGGAGGCAAAAAAGGGAGATGGATTAATCCCTTCATTATCTTATCTCATTACTTCTGGTATATCTTTTAATGAACTCATTTCTGACTCCAAGAAATCTCTACACATTCCTTGAACTTTTCCAGCTGGAGGGTTTTATTGGTGTAATTCAATATCTTTGTCCTCCTTTTGCATCTTTCCTATTTATGCTCAGTGTTCAAGACAGAATATTTCTAAATCTGATGTACATTTCCCAAGCCTGTATTCCAACCAGTGTAAGCCAGCAAAACCTCAGTCATTGTTGTGCTCACCCATGAAAGTCAACAACTGAATGTAAGGAACTCTCAGCTTTACTGACATTACTAAAACATTATTTACTGCTTCTTTCTTCCTGTCCTCATCCTTGGGCTTGTAGTCCTGCTGTAGAGCTGCACTGGCATGATGCTACGCGTTGAGACTTTGAGTTGCCATTCTCCAGGCTTTTGCCATCTGCCACCCAAAAGTACCAATCCTTTCAGATGTAGCAAAAGGGGTCTCTAACAAGTACTGTGTCATGGAAATAGGCTCCTAGTTGTCTTAAATGGTTAAACTATTCCAATATAACCCTCAGTTCTACTTTTCTTCCTTGCTTTTATTTCCTACTTCATTTAATAAAGTCCCCCTGCAAGAGAACAGTGGAAGAAGAAAAAAATAATAAAAAAAAAAGAACAAGCCCTTCAAAGCCATGTGAAATTACTGTTGAATCAGATGCAAATTCAGTCCTTTTGTTTGCAAATTGCTATGTGCAACCTTTCTCTGCTGGGTCCTGAAGCAAGGGCAGAACTGCTATCTCTGCAGCGCCATGAAACTTTATGTCAGCAAACCTGTACCACTGATATGAGCTCAACCTCCAGCAGCAGAGCTCACTGAGTAAGTGCCTGATGGTGTTGTTATGCACATCAGTAATCTAAAGCAGTCAGAGCCTGGAGGATAAAGCTAGGCTTCCAGGGACTTATGAAGGGAGGTTTACTGGGAGTGCAGTCATCACACACACACAGAGGATACAGGACCAAAGGAAGCTTATGGCTATTGAACTGCATCCTTCTCAGCAGAGATTATGGTCATAGCAACAGGTGCAGACAACATGCCTCCTGCTTTTGACATGGATTTCTTCACTGAGAAAAAGTCTGTCCCTTTCTCCAGGCATTAACTACAGAAGTGTTAAATGCGGACAACAGAGTAGTTGTACCAATGGGCTATTTGTCCTGGTCACCAGCTTGTGGTCTTTAGTCAGCCATTATGTCTTTTTTCCCCATACTCTGCAGCTCCTTTAAATCTGTGAATCCTGGGCTTTGTGGCACCATTAAAACAGGTTTGCAGCCTTTTCCTGAAAAAACACAACCAACAGCACCTCACGGAGATATACAATGGCATCCCCAACCATAGCATGAATTCAACAGACTCAGTATCACCAGGGATGATTAGGTCCCAGACAACTGAAGGTTATTTTAGGACAAAAACAACATTGGTTGCACCATTTAGATTTCTAGGATGTTTTTTTGATCTGTAGAGCACTGAAAGAAAGCCAGAGATGATTCTTTTCCTGACTGAGCCCATAACCCTGATGTATTTATAGGACTGCTGCTGTTCCCAGTAATCCCAGCAGGAATAGCACCATGTCACCAGGAGATGCTGACTGCCAACAGAAGGCTCAGCAGTTCCAGCTTTTAATTGAGAATGGTACCTTCAGACTCCATCATTCACACTTGGCAAAGGCCAGTCAGTTTTATAATATTATTCTGCTTTGAGCAGTGCTGCTGTGTCTGTGCTTAAGCTAGCTTTTATGTACTGCAGGAGGCTTCTCCTGCAAAAACTCTTCAGTACTTTTAGGGGTATGTGGCCTTCCCACCCACTGGGACAGCAGCAATGGACTGCACATATCTTCATCTGACAACAGATTTATTTTCATTTCCCCCACCTGTCATCCAGGTCACATTACCCATGAAGAATTCAGGTTTTTACCTCCTCTTCCCAGACTATACTTGTGAGAGATCCCTCAGGGCACTATCAGTTAGAAAAAGCATCTCAGTTGAAAGGGTTCAGCGGGGTGAGAGTCAAATGGGTTGTACACACATGAAGATCCCAGGAAAAGAGAACTGATAGCTTCTTTCTGACCATCACTTTCTGTTGAGTCTCACTCTATCCTTGGTGGATGTAATACTAAAGAGGTATTACCTTGTATTATGTCCCTTTGGCCTATCAACATCCAGGAATTCATGTAGAGTAAGTCCTATCAGGTGCACATGCTAAATTCCTGTCTTCTACATAGCTACATAGCTGTTAAAGCATTAAAATGTACCTTTATTTAAAAAAAAAAAAAGGCATCATCCAGGTTGCTTTTTCTAAACTGTGTGTTGATGTGAGTGATAGGGGAAAAGATCTGTGACAGGAACAGTCCAGCAATGGCTTATGAAAGACAGCATATAACTGTTCCCATCTGGCCATGGCAATGATTTAGGCTGGGATTTTTAAAGGCACTTGATGTAGCCATGTATTCAAAGCCAGAATGTCTTCCCAGAATCCCAAACTTTAATGTGGGATTAAGATCATTGCTGCATGGCCCCCATCTGAAATGCTCCACTCTGCTAACTTTCTGGGGGTTTTGACGGCTAGCTTTATTTTTGTTTAGAAGGAAAATAACTTGACTGAGACCAGTGTTTTTGCTTTCTCCCTGCTCTCCTAATCCTCCTGTGGTGGTTTCACACTGACTGGAGGCCAGAAACCCACCAAAGCTGCCCTATCACTCCCCTTTTCAGATGGACAGGGGAGAAAATGTATGGGAGACTTAGGAGTCAAGATAAGGACAGGGAAAGATCATTCCACAATTAACATCATGGACAAAAGAAACTCAACACAGAATAAAGGAAACTCTCTAATTTATTACATTGCACTGCACACAGTGAAACCAGAGTCAGATAATAAGAAGTGCGATCAGATCTTAAAGCACCCCTCCCTTCTTAGCAGACTTCACTTTAGGGAGGTTTCAAAACTTCTTTCACCATTAGTATGTGCACCCAATGGACTATCTACCAGAGAAAGAGTTAAAACAGAAGGTGGGGTACAGATGTTCCTGGCAGAAACACGCTGGGCTTGAGCAGCACAAAGCTAGTACAGCTAATGGGTTTTTTTGCTACTGTTGTTGAACTATGGTTCGCACTAGCTGTCACTTCTGCAATCTGAACTGGCCCAATCAGAGTTCGTCAAAATCGTTCCCTCTAGGTTGTTTTACAGGGGAAAACTGGGGTTTCAACTTAGAAAAGTAACAGCTCAATTTTTTCCAAGGAAAACATCTGAATTGGAATGCATAATTATACTTTAGAAGGCAGATAGGGTGTGCTACAGCACCCATTTCTCTCAAAAAAAATGTATAGACTTGAATCAAAAAAGAGACCCAGCTTTCTAAAATTCAAATCAATAAATACATAAAGTTTCCAAAAGAACAAATAAATTCTTACAAGTTTAATTAATTTGCTAGCTGCTAAAAACAGCTCCTTCCCCCTAAGATAGCTATGAACATGTAAAGGTGTACATTCAGAGAACGTGCTAACAACGTAGTAAAAATATTTACTTACATTGACTTTGATTCAATTAAAGATTTATTCTAATTATCTGTCAGAAATTAACTAGCTTTCCCTATTAGACCCTAAATAAAATACATTCAATTATGGTGTATTGACTTGAATAACTCTCAGGGGGAAATTGTGTGAAAAAATTAATACCTTTTTCTGCCTGGTAAGAGGTTCAGCCTGCTCAGCACCTTGCAGGATGAATCCTTCTGAACATTCTCTGGCTTGCTCTGCAACTTCCCAGCCCTTGAAGGGATCGTAGATACGTGAAGGGATAATGAAGCTTCTGTCTATACAATTATAATGGATTACGAAAAGTATCAGAGTTGCTGTAAATAAATCATTATATCAGGCTCATTTAGCCTGATTCCTACCCTCAGATGGCTTGTAATACAGTCCCAGCTCTGAAAGTCAGCCATTCCTTCTCAATTAGATTTATCACTAATCAAAAATGGAAGCTATCCTGCCAGCTCTGAATTGCGCTTGGAAATGCTGTGTTGGGCTCAAGCCTCAAAGCTGTATTTATTCATTTATTCAAATTTTAAAAACACCCATCTGCAAAGATTTAGATGCCCTAGCCATTAATTAAAACTTACAATGACCATCTAGTGAGCTGCAGTGCCCACATTAACCCAGCCATCTAGTAAATCACAGCAGCAGAAGAGCTCCTTTCACCTTCTGTCTCCTGGCAACACACCTTCCACCTTCCTCAAAAACTACATCCAGTTAATGGTTTAAAATAATCACATCTTTTCAAGCCACAATTTTCCTTTTTCACAAAGCCCAAAAAGGACAACTGGTCTTGCAGAGACCGTGCAGCCAGACCTGTCCTTGGGGCAGAGCTCTCACTGAGCTAGGGTTGGTGGCATGCTGGCAGGACCTGGTCCAGTGCTGTCTGTCCATCCTCCCACATAAGGGGAGCTTGCACTCCAGGGGTGCAGGACACTTGCTCCTGGACTGTCTTTAAAGGCACCTCCTTTGCCTCCCTTGTCACCTCCCTTGGAGCACCAGATCATATGGTTGCATCTGATGCACAGCTCCCTGCCAACTCGTGCTTGCCACTGGCCTGGTCCATTTCTTCTCCCTTTTGGGTCCCAAATCATTTAATGGAGAGGAAAAGGATTTTGTGTCCTGGAAGGTCTCAGGTCACTTCTAATTAAGGGCCAAATGGTCATATAGAAGTGAGTAGGACCTCTCTTCCCCACTGTCAAGTACACCCACAAAATCCCAGCTGAGTAAATCCATCTTCCGTAAATACATATTAGGCCAGGATACAAAACAATATGCTGTGTGGGTGGCTGTAAATAAAATCCCTTTACCATTGCAATCCAGCCATCTCTTGGCATCCATGGCAACCAAATAACAGTACTCAGATACTGACATCAATGATACAGCATAAAAGTTGATATACTGTAACTCAGGATAGGTTTATACAAAGTTTCACAAGGAAGTCAAAAGGTAATACTGTATTTACCTAGAGCTACAGCAGGAATCAGGTGTGTGTGGGAGGAGGCTTCTCAATGTGACCAGATTATGTTTTGTATTTTAATCTCTTCACTGTCTCATAAATAGATTTAGGTGTCAAAATACTCTTGGAAATTGCTCTTCAGTAAAATGAGTGGCATTTTCCTAGCCTCTTTCCACAGTTTCTTGAGGCTGCTTTGTAGACATGAAAGTATTTTTCTACCACTGTGTGACCCCATGAAATACAAATATCCGATATTCTTCACATGGAATTCTTTTTCCCTGAGGGGATGATTAAGGAGAGGAAGAAAGGTTTTGTCTAGGGATGGGAAAATTGTGGGGATAAGAAGTGTCATGGGAGCAGAAGTCCATTCTGCACAAGGCAACAGCCCAACCCCAGCCTCCATCCAGATACTCTGCAAAGCCTGCTTTTTAGGAAAGAGCATTCTTAACTGTGAGGTAGAGACTAATAAGGGGATTTAAAAAACCAAAACAAACCAAAACAACAAACAAACAAAACCCCAACTCTTTTTCCTTAGATTGTGTGAAGAATATGAAAAATGTTACCCAATCCAAAGTATAGAGGTGAAACAAGCTCTCAGCTCTCCATAGCATGGAAGAGAACTGCACATAAACATTCACACAAATTCATGCTGCTAGTTTCCAGAATATCTCATGGCTAAAACCTCCTCTGAGAGCTGATGGCAAAGGTAAATCTGTTGATTTGATCCACAAGACCTTACTCCCTATGCTGCCACAGAGGTTTACACCTGACAGCAGTATTACAGTAATAAACCAAATCCATCATATTCATATGAAAACCAATAATGTGCATTGGAACTAAGCAATTAAACAGGATAATATTTTTCAACAAAACAACTGTTTCAATCCAGCAGAAGCAGCAGGAAATAATTTCATTTTATTTTAGAAAGCATTTTTCTTAAAGAACATTTTAAGAACTCATAACAATTTGAGTAAATGCGAAAGGAAGTCTTTAGTCAGCACTCAGAAAATGAGAAAATGGATGATTTAAGATGCAAAACCTATAAACTTGGCCTCCTTGAAGTTATCAAAGCTAGCAGAGGATCTGATGATAAAAGGGACAATTTAGAAGAATAAGAAAATGTGGTAGAATGAAAAGCAGGGACAAAAGCTACATAAATTAAAGCAATTATTGTTCAACTCACTGCAGTGTAACGCATTAATACAGTACAAACTTTACATGCTGTTTTCTGAATTTAGCAAAAATGAGAGGAGGTAATTTTAAAATCTTTGGATGAAATAGATGCATCCAAGATTCAGATGTTTGATCTTGGTGTTACTTCAAAAGCAGATATGATACCATGGGGTCAAGAATGATCTGTAGTTTCAACATTAGGGCCAAGGATAATCTGTGTTGGTGTCTGATATCTGGTAGATTGCATTTTTGCACATCAACTTGACCACAGCTATGGCACTGCACAGAAAACCCTCTCAAGGTCAGAGCCTGGTTTTGACCATGTTGTAATGAAAGACATGGAGGATCCATGTGCCAAACATCATCCAGATCTTAAAGAGTGACTGAGTCTGACATAGAAACTAGTTGTTGGACTCTGACTACCATGTAGTCAATGGAGTATGGTCCACATTCAGACTGCCTGATAGATCGATGGTAATTTAAGGTATTATGATGTCCAGATCTTGACATCCTTACATCCACTGAGTTCTTACCTCTGCTGGCTGTAAAGGGTCCCGCAACCCCATCTGCAACCCCTCTGAGTCACTCATTGCTCTTCTGATGATGATGTCTTACTAGACACCATCTTAGCCTAGCTTAGGTGTTGGCGGCAGATAGTTTGAATACTGTCTGTGTCTATGCTACTAAAACAAAAAAAAGGCCAGAGGCCCAGCCTCTGAACATCAGGCTCTGCACAAAGCCTTCTAGAGCAGCTTGGTCTTGGTGACAGCTGGCTGAGACAAGTCAGCAAATGAGCCATTCAGATAATCAAAGATACACTGTTTGACCTTGTTCCCCTGTAACATAGACCTATACAGTCTGATCAGCTATGTAACATAGCCTACAAGCTGATATAGCATTCTCAATATGAAAATCAGGAAGAAAAATACAGATCTACCTCAGGTTAAAGTCTACATTCTAAAATATCGTCTTAGGAGATAGCTTAAAGTACTTATTAGCACCTCTATAAATACTGAGATAGTGATTCTCATACTACTGAGATATTTTCTGTAGCACTTACATTGTGCAAGACATCTCTCAAGCATTACAGAAAATCATGTCCTTGCTTGTAGACCTCTTCTACCTTTTGCACTGAGAGACTGACAGCTTTTTTTATCCCAGCTGCTCCCTTTTACAGGAGGATAAGCTTGTACTGTGAAAGAGCTAATGAGTGCATTCTTGAAACTAATTCTGAGCTAAAGGGGATGAACCAGATGACTCACAGGTTTTGGTTACCGCAGTTCTGTTAATTCCATTAGTAGAAACATCTGTTCCTGAAGTGAGTGAAGCTGGAAATGCTTTCTTTCCTTTTTTAATTATCAGTTATTAAAAAAAGGAGGGGTAACATAGAGACTTGACTCTAAGGAACTCCATGGTGTCAAAGATAAGGTATCACTGGCATTTGGATTACTTCATGTGAAGCTTGTTCAGGCCTTTACAACGGACTTCAGTGCAGATAAGCCTTTACCAGACCACTGTGGATATAGCTGGAGGGAGAGAATGGAGACAGTTCCACTCATGCTTTCCATTAGATGAATGCTCATCCAACATGCAAGTGGTCTTATTTCCTAGTTTGGAGAACAGGAAAATCCTCTAGCATTTTAAACAGTGAATAAACATCCCTGAGATAGCTTAGCCAAACCATTTCCACTTCTACCTGCTTTGGAGGAGAGGGAAGGATTCATATGATGATGCAGGTGTGGATACTGTCAGACTTCAAAGTAACATTGCACAGGCTCTCCTTTGGGGACAGACAGGTAGACTAATCACAATACTATCCTGGATGTCTAATACAGACAGATCCACCAGTTCTAAAATAAACAACAGATGGAGAACTTAGAATAAAAATGTTGATGCAAAAGTTCCATTGGGACTACTGAAGGGATAGCACATCTGTGTGAAAATAAAACTCAGAATCACAGAATCACAGACTGATTTGGGTTGGAAGGGACCTTAAAGATAATCTAGTTCCTATCCTCCTGCCATGGGCAGGGACACCCTCCACTAGACCATGTTGCGAAAAGCCCCTCCAACCCAGCCTTAAACACTGCCAGGGAGGGGACAGACACAACTTCTCTGGGCAACCTGTGCCAGGGCCTCACCAACCTCACTGGGAAGAAATTCTTTCTAATATATTTTTCTGTTTCAAGTCAAGATTTGATACCTGTAAGCAAAGATTTTGTTATTATGCTGGGAGCAACTGGCCAGCGGAAAAAGGCATTCTTCTGTAAACCTCTCAAATTCAAATTGGGGAAACAAATAGGCATAGACAGATTTTTATATGTTCCAGATTCTCCTAAATCTCTGTTGGGATGAGATTTATTAGAACAATTGGAAGCAATAATAGGATTTAAACAAGGGAATATGGAATAAAAAGTAAAAGAAGATCAGTTAATTGACATTTTAAGCCTAGACAAGATAACTTTTACCAGATCTTTTGAAGTACCACCGTATTTTGAGGAAATAAATAATCAGGTATAACCAGGAGCACCTGCTTCAGAAATTCCAGGATGGGAAAAAAGCACTATCCCAATGGTGACTGAACTTAAAGAGGGAGAAACTCCATTTTGGAAAAAACGGTATCCCTTTAGAAGATTGTAAAGGAATAGAAAACCCAATTTATAACTTTATAGAATATAGATTGGTAGTAGAATGTGAATCACTAATCTGTACTGCAGATGAGACCTGACCACTGCAGAGTAGAGGAGGAGAATAACCTCCCTTGACCAGCTGGCCACACTTTTCTTGATACACCCCAGGATGTCATTGGCTTTTTTGGCTGCAAAGGCACATTGCTGGCTCATGGTTAATCTGTTGTCCACCCGGACTCCCAGGTGTTTTTCCACAGAGCTGTGTTCCAGGAGGTCGGCCCCTAACCTGTAATGGGATTACCCCTCCCTATGTGCAGAACCCTGCAATTGCCCTTGTTGAATTTTGTTCAGTTCCTCTCTGCCTAACTCTCCAGACTGTCCAGATCTCACTGGATGGCAGCAAAGCCTTTTGGTGGGTTAGCCACTCTTCCCAATTTCATATCATCATCAGACTGAGGGTGCACTTTATCCCTTCATTCAAGTCATTGATGAATATATTGAACACAGCTGGACCCAGGACCGACCCCTGAGGAACACCACTTGTTAGAGGTCTTCAACGAGACTCTGTGTCACAGCCCTCTGTGCTCTGTCTTTCAGCCAATTTTCAACCCACCCCACTGTCCCTTCATCTAACCCACATTTCTTGAGCTTGCCTATTAGGATGCTGTGGGAAATGGTGCAGAAAGCCTTGCTGAAGTCAAGGTAGATAACATCTACTACTCTTCCTTCATCTACTCATCAAACCATGCCCTCATAGAAGGATATCAGGTTAGTCAAACATGACTTCCCCTTGGTGAATCAGTTCTGAATACTTCTGAGAACCTTCTTTCCTCCACATGTTTTGAGATGGCACTTTGGAATTCAAAGATGATGGAGAGTGGCTTAGCAATGACTTCTGCCAGCTGCCTCACCACTCATGGGTGCATCCCATCAGGACTCATGGACTTGTAGATATCCTGTTTATTTAACTGGCCTCTCACTAGATCTCCCTCAACTAAGGGAATGTCTTCCTTCCTCCAGACTTTCTCTGTTACCTCCAAAGTCTGGAGCTCCTGAGAGCTGGTCTGAACAGTGAAGGCTGAAGCAAAAAGGGCATTCAGTAACTTTGCCTTCTGTGCATCCTCCAACACCACGACACCTGCTTCATTCAACAGTGGGCCCACATTTTCCCCATTTTTCCTTTTGCCGCCAATATACTTGAAGAAACTCTTTCTGTTAACCTTGACATCCCTTGCCAGATTCAACTCCAAGGAAGCCTTGCCTTTTCTCATTTCATTCCTGCATACCCTGATGACATTCCTGTAATCCTCCCAAGTGGTCAGTCCCTTCCTCCATAAAACAGAAATAAAAAACTAATAACCCACTTTGCTAAAATCCGATCACAGTGCCTAACATTGCATCAAAGGAAAAGAATAGATAAGCTGGTACTGAAAGCAAGACCATGAAAAGCAGAGTCCTGGCAGATATGCAAAATAATATTATCCCTAGTTAGACAGCCCCAGGGTGGCTTTTGTCACACATACAGGGACCTGTCCTCAAATCATGAGGCACAAAATTCCATTTAATTTTTGCCATACCCCACCTTCTCCCCTTCCATCACCCATGTTTCTGAGGCTCAGTTCTGTTCTTTGCCCCTTTGAAATTAATCCAGGATCCACACTCTCTCCCCAGTGCCATGAGGGTGTCAGAATCTGCTCCAGATAGGGTTTATTAAGAGTAAAGCTGATAGAATGGGAACTAAACCTTGTTTACCCTTCCCACACCCACACTGTAGCAGTACCACAGTGTAAGGAGATCAGACACATTCTTCTTGATGCTGGCTGTAATGAGAAACAAGAAGTAATGAAGTGATTTATTATCCCCTCTTTACCCCCGAAGACCTCAGCACACTCTGGCCCTGTCCTGTTCTCCTCAGGAATTGATTTCAGAAGGATAGAACTCTATTCAGTCTTTTGCTGCTGCAAAATATCTTGCCTGTTCCCCAACACAAACAAATAAGGAGACCAGGCAAGTTGCCAGGTCCTCAGAACTTTCCCTCATAAAAGCAATATATGTGCTTATTGTTCTTCTAGATTACAAAAATTGGAAAGGAGAAGAGAAAACTGTAAATGGCACAGTTTATTTTCTGGAATGGAAAAGACAGTAGCAGATCACTACTGCAGTGAAGTCCATTTAGCCATAAATGTGTCAGGGCTTGATGGAGAGTGCCATAGTCACGCAGATGAGTCAAGATTCCCCAAGAGGAGTTTCCACTGAGTTCAGCCTGGCTTACCAAATTTGATGAAGAATGAAGAACTGTGGAACTACCACTGTTTTCAGACAGTCCACCCCCTAACTGCTATTAGTCTTTCAGACTCCCGGATGCCCCAAAGTCTTGGAGTCAGAGTCCTGCTGTGCCAAACACTGCACAAACAGAAATGAAGAAACAGTCCTTGTCCTGGAGACACTATAAAGCTGTTTTCAGATTTTTCGTGTGCTTTAAATGTGTCTGAATGGAAATGAGATATTTAATGTAGAATTGTGAACTATTTCTTCTAGATAGATTATATTGTTAAGGTCTCATGCTCAAATGCTTTTCTTCACCCTCGATCCTCTCAGTTTCTTTGAGCCTCCTGGTAAAATAAAGGAAGAATGGATTCAATTCATGCTGCACCAATGATATTAGTGCTACTGCTGAGCATGCAAACAACAACCAGGTATCCAGTCTGATCTGACTGAATAAGGAGCTCTCCAAAGGAGTGGTGTTGGTACAGTCATGGTACACTGAAAAGTTTAATCTGATCTTACTCTATCGCACCCTGTGTGGGACAACAAAAGTAATCTCTAGAGACATTCAAAACCCACCTGGACGCTTTCCTGTGCAGCCTGCTCTAGGTGATCCTGCTCTGACAGGGGGGTTGGACAAGATGATCCCTTCCAACCCCTATCATTCTGTGATTCTTCTTTGAGCAACTCAGACTGTCTCCAGTTCACACTGTCCAGGACCCAACTTCTTACATCTCTGATGGAAAAGAAGTCATGATGGCTGAGTTTGGCAACTCTGTGCCATTCATCAGCCTGATCCAGTGATTGCTTGGAGTTACCAAAAATGTTTTGGTTTTCACTGGATTGGTCTTTGTAAGACTCCTGGGTCCAACAACACTGATCACTGATAGTGATCTACAGTACCTTGCTTAAATGAAGTAACACTAGTGTCATAGCAGATTATAATCACAGACTGTAGTGATAGCCCCCCGTGGCCTTCTGTATTAGAAATCAAAGTTCCGTAGCATGAATCTGGGAATCCACACAGTCTTTTCACATGATTAAGTTACAGTGACATGAAGCAGAGCCAACAAACTTGAATTTCAAAATAACTCAGAAAAAAAAAAAAGTAGTCATTCTCTGAATTCAGAGGATTATTCTTCTGGGAGACAAACACCCTAAAAATGGAGCTGGCATTCTGTTTGCAGCACTTACAGTGTTTATCTCATGCTGTTTTGCATCACGTGAGAGCAGTATTTAAATAAAAGCTAGGTTAGGAGATTGCCATTAAAACTGCAGGCAATTCTTTTGAAGTCTCTTAGGGCTTTGTTCTTTCCTCTGAAACTCTCTCAGGACTGTTTGTGGCCAACATGTTTAATCTGACACCCAATGTTCCTTCTTGCTTGGCAGCAAGGCAATCAAGGGGAAACCACATAAAACCACATAGCCCCTGGTCATTGCTTCCAGAATCCTGATACCAAGTTCATCTGGGTTTGGGGTCTGCTTTGGCAGACTGTCTGTAAGACACACCTGCTTTGGTCTGAGTGTCCAGTGCAGTGCAGCGTCAGCACATGCCCCATCTTGGTCCCAGAAGAGATGTGGCTGCATTAGGCTGGTGCTGTGCCCAGAGTAATTAGATCTGTCTCTCAAGAGTGAGGAGGTTGGGCAGAATGACATGGTGATGTAATTATACTGCTTCTGGATCTAATTCAGGGACCACAGCATTAGGCTGAATTGTGTAGCCTAGATATTTCAGAAGTTACTCCATTTTGGATTATTTCTGATAAGAACTCACAAGGGAGAGATTTAGTGCTGCAGCTATGGGTCCACATCCACCTCTCCCTCCTACTTCTATTAGCAGTGCCTCCTGTGGTGCTTTCCCTTCCAGTCCCAAAGCCCGTGGTGTGGCCAGAAGAACCTTACTCCCCCTCCATGCTACAGGCTTCATTTGCAGCCCAGCATAGCTCAGAAAGGCATCTGACACAGCTTCCCATTCAACCATGGAAAAAGGCTTACTCCAGCAGTTTTCAGGATTGTGGAATGGAGAAACACAACATTAAAGGAATGAAAACTAATGGTGTCAAGCACAAAGGAATCGGGTTAGGTTAATAATATTGGAAGGTCACTATTAATTTTTGCTGGCTTTTCAGTGTATTTTTTTTCAAAGCAGCTCAGATGTGGACCATGATAAGCACAGCATAAATGCTCAGCCAGACAGTCAGACACTGTACCTTCACCTTATTAAGTGTGACTGAACCTGCAAACAGCTCAGATCAATCTCAGAGATATTAAATTAGAGCTGAATCTCTCTCCATCTTCCATACAAAGTGAGCTGAGCTAAATCTGAGATAATGCCCATATCAAGAGACATTACAAACCATATTCTGCTGGGTGAAGATTTATTTTTAGTTTTTCCACAGAATATTTCTGGTTATATGAACAATGGGAAGGAGAGAAGCATTAGAAATGCATTGAATCTGTACATGCATTATGTAGCAGCTAGAGGTTCTGTCTTTAAGACAGGACCGAATAATGATTCTTGCATAATGTAAGAATATGATAACTAAAAGAAGGCCTGGGTTGAAATGAGTAGCAGAGAATATTACAGAATCACAATAACAAGGGCATTTGAAAATGAGGGCAAGTAAGTAAGCAACCCAAGGAAGGAAAAAGTAGATATAATGAACAGAAAGGAAACATTCATTAGGGGGTGGTTGCAGAGCAAGGAATAAGTTTGATTCCCAAACTAAACTAAATTGGCACATACTGGCAATTTTCTGTCTCTGCATCTCTGAAAAAGAGTCTTCTCCCACTCCTCATACTTTCACTACAGTTTTTAGGGAGACAAAATGAATCTTGCATCTTAAGCATTGAACTGAGCATTGTCATCATGATAATCATAACTAAACTGGTTTAGGCCATCTCAGGTGGTTTAGTGAACTTTTTTGGCTGTACCTATAATCGTAAATAGAACAGAGACAGGTTATAGGCTAACATGCTGCCCTTGGATCACCTAAAGAGTTTATTGCTTAAAGATCACTGGATTATTTTTGTCTTTTTGTTCTAGTATTTTCCGAGACAGTTTCTGTACACAGCTGTGGAATAACCTGGGTGAAGGACAGTTTGAATCTATACATTCGTTTCTGATGAGTGAGGGGAAAGGTTTACCATGTGGAGATGAATTGTGCTGTACCACTTGGCCTCAGGGCCAGAGTCTGCTTCTCAGTCTGTTTAGTTCGGTAGCAGGAAATTTCCCTCTGAGAATGTTGTGAGTTTGCATGGATGGGTTCTGGCAGAGGAGGGGGCTGCAGGAGCGGGTTCTGCAAGGAGCAGTTAGAAGCTTTCCCTAAGCCTGACAGTGTAAATACTAGCTGGCCTCAAGGCCGGACCCACGACTGAACAAGGCTGAGTCAATCAGTGATAGTCATAGCTCCTCTGTGAATTATATTTAAAAAGAAAAAAAAACCAGAGGCAGCTGCCTTTTGTCACCAAAGAGGGTGAGAAGATGTAAGAAACTGTGCAGACATCAAGGTCATTGAAGGAGGGGGAGGAGGCATCCCAGGTGCTGAGGAGAAAGGTTCCCCTACAGCTCATGGAGAAGACCATGGTGGAGCAGATGTCCCCCTACAGCCCATGGAAGATGACAGGGAACAGAGATCCCACCTGCAACCTGTGGAGAGGCCCCATGCTGGAGTGGGTGGAGACATATGGAAGACACTATGACTCACGTTGGAGCAAGCTCATGGCAGGACCTGCTGCCCATGGAGAGAGGAGTCTACAACAGAGCCAGTTTGCTGGGAGGACTTGTGACTCTGTGGGGGAACATGCTGGACCAGCCTGGGCCTGAGAGATTGCCTGAGAGAAGTGATGGACCCTGGGGTAGGTGGTGGAGAGATGAAGCCCTTGGTAAAGGACTCACGTTGGAGAAGTTTGTGGAGGACTCTCTCCTGTGGGTGGGCCCCCACGCTGGAGCTGGGAAGAGTGTGAGAAATGGTACCCCCTGCTGCTAAGAAGGAAAACAACTCATGGTGAACTGACCAAAACACTCATTTCTTATTTCCTCCTGTGTCACCTGAGTGGGGGATGGAGAGAAATCACTAATAAAGTTAAGTCTGAGAGGAAAGGAAGGGTGAGGGGAGGTGTTTTAAGATCTGTTTTTACTTCTTATTATCCTACTCTGGTTTCAGCATGTGTGTATGTGTGTAGTAAAGTTAGATGGGGTTTTTTATTCCGTGTTGAGTCTGTTTTGTCTGTGACACTAATTGTGGGATAGTCTCTCTCTGTCCTTATCTCTCCTCCTAAGCCTCTCAATATCTATTTTCTCCCCATCCAGGTGAAAAGGGGAGTGATAGAAGGACTTTGGTGGGCATCTGGCCTCCAGCCAGGGTGAAACCACCACAGAGAATCATAGACATCAAATGAGGAACCAGAAAACAGGAAAAACAGCAAGCATAATCATTATTATTAAACGGAGCTGGGGAGGGGGTGGGGCTGTGGGGGTGTAGGGAAATCTGTCAACATCAGAAAAACATCTGGAACAAAGAATTGACTAAACTGTATGTAAATATGTGAAGGATAAGAAGAAGATAAATAATAGCCTATTCGAATTTATCATAACCAGACTGGATTAAATTTGTTTAATGTCTATGTATGGCAAGATCTTACAGATATAGATAAGTCGTTAATTTCACATGTTTTGATCTTAATGCTGTCTCATATGACATTCTTACTAAAAAATCTACACATACATGTTGGAATTCCTAGAGTATGGAACAAAATTTACCAGATAATCATATGCCGAGCATATTTTCTGTAGTTCATTGTTAAGATAGAAAGAGGTACTGAGTGGTGTGCCAGAGGGATCTGTCTTGGATCTCACTCTCTTTGGCATTTTAATTAATGACCTGTATGATGGAAGAGAAAATATTAAATATTAAATTTGCAGATGGCCCGAAGACAAGGACAGCAATTGCATGGGAGGACAGATCTAGAATTTAAGAAGAGCTTGAGAAATGAAAATGTTAAATTAAATCTGAAGTGGATAAGTGCAATATATGATACTAAGGCAAAAGTAATCATTGGTAGATACGTGGTATTCAGTACAAGGGGTAAGGCGCTGTTCTTCAAGACAGGTTCTGAAGGTTACAGGGTACTCATATACCCTGCAGCAAGTTTGTAGAGTGAAGGAATCAGAGCTGAGGACCCAGAAACCTCATGTTCAGTTTTAGGCTTACTTTAGTCATGCCCTAGTCTGGTCATGCTTGATTGTGCATTAGCAGAAAATGGCCAGGAAGTGTACTCTTGAGGACCAATTTTTGGTTTAGTTTCATCCCAAGGAAAGCAGGTCATGAACTTCAAGGCTCCTCTGTAGTACAAATTAAAGCCTGTTACATGGGTATAGAGTCAATCACTTCAAAGTACTCTTGTAACAACTGAAATGCGAATGCATATGCATAACACATAGCATCATAAGCTGAATCCAACATGGTTTTTCTATTGCAAAAATGGAAGACATCAGATTGGGTTTTACATGCAGAATAATAGCATGCAAGACATACTGTTTTGTTCAGCTTTTTCTAAGAGCCCAGCTGAAGTGCTTTGTTTAGTTCTCAGTATCAGAAAGGCAAGCTGGAGTCACTCTAGATGAAAGCGATTTTAAAAGCATGATTTATTGGGGAAGATTAAAGGGCTCGGGATTTTTTGACTTAAAGACTGATTAGGGAGATGACAACAGACCACAAACACTTTTAGAGAGAAGGGAATAATCTGTTCCTTCTTCCCGTAGCAGTTTATTAACACAAGCAAGAATAACAGGAAAAGCCTTCTAAATCTATGCATAGAGAAGCACTGGCATAGATTGCACATAGAGGTATGGCCGTCTCTTTCCAGGAAGATCATTAGCAATTGGACAAGCAGGAGGTATAAATGACTCTTCCTTAAATAAGGCAGATGAACTAGAGAGTTTCTGGAGCTCCCTCACTATCTATGGTTCTATACTTTGGTGACTCTAGAACAACATGATTTTTTTCAAATTTCCTTGTTTCATGCAGTGAAGAACAGAAAGCTTTTGTCATGGAAAATTTTTGTCAAAGAAGAACTTATGGACTGGTGTTTAGGATGTGGAATAGAGTCTGAAGCTGCCAAAGTGAGAAGGTTCTAAGAACCCATCTTGCATATCTGACTCCGGTGGAGGTCTGGCTCCTCTTGCAATTGAACTATGGGAAAGAATAGGTTTAGCCTCCGGGTCTTCCTCCTATTCAGACCATGTTTTCAAATGAATGTGTTTATTCTTAGCTGGGTGTCATCATGGCAATTCAAATCACATGCAGAAATAGAGTTTTGGGAGATTTGGAAAAAATATGTTTATTTGTGTATCTGAGGAATTGTTAAAAACTGAGCTGTGATCCTAGATTTTGCTTAAACTTCCATATCAAACATCTAAGCTCTTTTGAACATGTAAATCTAAGTCATTTCCTCCAAAAGATATAAGAAGATTGTGTGAAGACTGGAGCACAACCTGTACATTCTGTGTTTCTGTCAGGTGCTTTCAACAGAAGAGCAGAAGGACACAAGACAGTAAAAAGAGGAGAGGTAACTGGAATTACCAGTAGCAGTGCCGTATCCATAGGGCAAATTGAGCAACTGTCCACTGACTGCAATCCTTAAGTAGAATAGGATACTATTAAGATGCAGCTAGTAGTAAATTGCTGTAAATGGCATAATCTGTACATACAAACCTAGTTTATATGGAAAATCCAAGGGGGAGAAGTGGCTCCCTGCTCATCTGCAGAATTCCATCTTCCTCTCTGGCATGGTAAAAAGGGCACCTTTTCTGAAGGAGCACAAAGTCTAACACAGAGGTCCTACGAGGTCTGGGATGTGGGCTTGAGCAGATGCTCAGAAGCTCAGGGTACTTTGCCTCTTGCAGAATGAAGGCCAGACTCCACATCAGAGGGTAGCTGCTCTTCAGGAATAACGTGACATTTCATACTGAGTCAAGAGAAGCACAATGGCCTATGCACTGCTGAATTACTGTGTTGATGACCACAAGTGCAGTGACATTTTAAAAATGAGCACTGGCTTTTTAGTGCTCTACAAACTACAGACTAGATCCTTTTCCATGCATGGAATTCACATTGACTTGTACGTATGGAGGACTAGCTAGGTCAAGCCCTGAATATTAAATAATCGCTTGTCATTCCTGATGTTGCTGCTTAGAAGTGGCATCATATCCTTTTCTTGGGGCAGAATGTGTCCAAAACCTTTTCATACTCTGGGCTTTACTGAACCGAGAAGGCTAATATTTATAGAGCAATTATTCCAGGAGGGAAATCGACAATCTCTTTCATCCCTCAAAAAAAACCCCAAATCTGAAATGAGTATAACATTGGCAATATCTACCAACAGAGCAATCACAGAAACAAATGTCAATGTTAAAAAGAATGAGGCCATCCCAGAACAACCTCCACCTTATTAGGCAGCAGTCTAGACAGTCTGGCTGCAACAACATGAGGAATTTGGCTTTTCCAAGCTACAATATCATAATTTTTAACAGCCAAAATGCTCAATAGGCAAGGAGAGCATACAGCCAAGTTTTATTTTGTCAGTGCTGTTTGCTTTTTAATACTCAGTAGATAAATTGTGAAGGTGTAGGCATTAGTCAGTGAGACCTGAATACAATGAACGACACAGGTGGGGAGCACATGTTTCCTGGCTTTCAGGACCTTGCAATTTAACTCTGTGTCATCCATACATTGAAGCCAGACTGAGATAAACTCCTGCTGAAGTCAAGATCCGACTTGTCCCTAGTGTAGGTTAACTTCAGGAGCTGCAGTGGTCTGCACAGTTAATTTATTCTCCTGGGAAAATATATTAAGAACCTCTAGCTGTGGCATGACTCCTCTCCTTACAATGTATGAGGAGCTGTGAATTCCTCTATTTGATGAAAATAAAGCATTTTCCTTACGAATCTGGAATGCAGCCACGGTGGTTTTCCACCAGGCAAAGTTTTGCTTCTCTAAGCCAGAATGAAAAAAATGGAAATTCAGGGATAAGAATGAATGCTGATTTATAGAAAACTGAGGAACTGCAAATATAATTGACTAAAAGGTGATACATGGAATCAGCACATTTTTAGGTAGTGGTTGATACACCTACTAAATTGATTGTATTTTTTTCACTAGGGGAACTTAAGAAATGTATACACAGTGTCCATCAGGTAAAGTATTGCTAATTGGAAGCTTGATGGTTAAAAGATGAATAGTCCATAAGTAGAAACACAAAAAGACTAGGCATCATTACATGAATGGCAGATGCCCTGAGCAGCTTTGCAAACTTTGTTTATGAAAGTTGTTTTCCATTTGAATGAAAATGAAGAGGAAATGTAATGAAATTAGGTTGCTCTTTCACCTTCCAGGGGCTGGATCCAGCTCTTGCAGAAGTCAGTGTTTTGTTCCATATATAGTAGCTACCTGCTGTATGTGGTTGGCTGGATTTGACTTTCAGGTATATTTTAGGGAAGGATCTGGAAAGAATGGGACTAGAGGCTTGCTTTCAAGCAAGGCATTCAGGGTTACTTCCCAGTCTCCCACATAGCCAGTCAATTTGTATTACTAAGGTGTTATTTCATAGAATCATAGAAATACAGAATCTTTAAGGCTGGAAAAGACCACTAAGATCATCAAGTCCAACTGCCTGTCCAATACCACCATGTCAACTAAACCATATCCTGGAGTACCATGTCTACATGTTTTTTGAACACCTCCAGGGATGGTGACTCCAACCACTTCTCTGGGCAGCCTGTTCCAATGCCTGACCAGTCTTTCAGTGAAGAAATTTCCTTCAGAGTGATGATATATCTGGTACTATGGGCTTGCACGGCACATTATTACCCTAGCTTGGCTGGTGTTCCTGGGCAGTGCTTTCTGATAGATGACGTTAATAATGTTAATGATGAGAAAGAAACACTATTGGCATTAGTTCCCTGTTCTGTGGAGAGCCTGAGGAAGTACAAAGGGCTAGAATTCCTCAGAGTCAGGATTAAGGCCACCAAAGAGGACAAACCTGCCACACTTGTTCATAGGGCACAAGTTCAAATATCATAGAATCATAGAATGGTTTTGGTTGGAAAACACCTTTAAGGTCATCAAGTCCAACCATCTATCCAGCCCTACTAGGTCTAACACTAGACCATATCATCAAGTACAACTACTATAGCTACTCTCCTTTTAAACACCTGCAGAGATGGTGACTCAAACACCTCCCTAGGCAGCCTGTTCCAATATCTAACATCCCTTTCAGTAAAGAAATTTTTCCTAATATCCAACCTAAACTTCCCCTGACACAACTTCAGACCATTTCCCCTTGTCCTGTCACCAGCTACCAGAGAGAAGAGACCAACTCCCACCTCGCTAAAACCACCTTTTAGGTAGCTGTAGAGAGCGATGAGGTCTCCCCTCAGTATCCTTTTCTTTAGACTGAACAATCCAAGCTCCCTCAGCCATTCCTTACAAGATTTGTCTTCCAAACCCTTCAACAACTTTGTAGCCTTTCTCTGGACATGCTCCAGCATCTCAATGTCCTTCCTGTAATGAGGGGCCCTAAACTGGACACAGTACTGCACCTGGTGAGGTGCAGCCTCACCAGTGTTGAGTACAGTGGAAGGATCACTTCCCTACTTCTGCTGGACACACTATTCCTGATGCAGGCCAGTATGCCATTGGCCTTCTTGGCTACCTGAGCACACTGTTAGCTCATATTGAGCCACCTGTTGATCAACACCCCTCGGTGTCTCTCCTCCAGCCAGCTCTTGAGCCACTCCAGGCCTCTAGCTTTATACAGGGCTGTTGTAACCCTGTAAAGACGTGGCACTTGGCCTTGTTGAACCTCATGTAATTGTCTTCAGCCCATTGATCCAGCCTATCCAGGTCCCTCTGTAGAGCCTTCCTACACTTTGTCAGATGAACACTCCTGCTAATCTTAGTATCAATAGCATATTTACTGAGGACACACTTGAATCCCCTGCCTATGTCATTGATAAAGACATTAAACAGAACTGGCCCCCGTTCTGAATCCTGGGGAACACCACTGGTGACCAGCCTCCTGCTGTATTTAACTCCATATATATAGGTCATGCCCATTACAGGTACCCCATTTATTTGTGGTGCAGTAGTAGCAATAGTAGTTGTAGAAGTAGTAGAAGTAATAGTAGTAGTTACAATAATAAATGTTCAGGCATTAACTGACTGGACTTTCTTGACAGGTTTGCTACTATTTGGCGCTGGAAGAAAGATGTCTATAGGGAGTGTGAGATCTGCTACCCCCACCACATTAATTCTCCCTATTTCTGTGCCTATTAATCTGTTTCGTTATGTCATGAATCTCTTTTGCTAGAGCTAGGGTTAGTAATAAGGCAGGGGGGGTTTTTTGTTGTGTACTTCCCCTGGCAGGGATTCCTCTGATTTCTGGACCATTTGAGCAGCTTTTGCAGGCAGCTATGTGAATACCTCCACCAAGATATGCATAATATGTTATTTACTGAGAAATTCCTAAAGAAGAAACTGCCCTTTAAAGTAAACATTGCTAGACCTAGGAAAATAGATTCAGAAACATTAGAGTCAGGGTATTTTCATCTACATGAAAGGATTTTTTTTTATACCAACCAACAGCTGTGCTTCATGGATAAGCCCCAGCAGAAGAAAACATGTCCATAGCTGTTACAGCTACTTTTAAGGACTATTGCCAATATCTAGCTTTGCCACTTTCTTCTCAGTGATTTGTAACTTAAAAATAAAGAAATTTCTTTTCTAAATATCCTCTAAACTGGAAAATATACCCTTCAGGATTTCCTCTTGCTGCATGCAGGCAAGGTGAGCAAATGTAGGGCTACTCTGAGACTGAAGCTTTTTAATTTGTGTGAATGTGAGTCTGATAATCAAAGTAGAGTGTCCTCTTATCTGAAGCACAAAGACTTTGGTGGTCTGGGTTTTTCTGGTAAACACATTTGCTTTCCTGGAAGGCAGTATGTAATTTCACATAGGCTTTGCTCAGGGAAGAGAATGATTGCACTGTAGACACTTAAGTTTTGTATATACTGCAGAAGATGGTAGCCAGCATACTTAAACATATTAATTATCACTTCATTCCCTGATGTCAGTTCCCAGGAAGAGTCTTAATAGAAGGCCAACAAGCACCAGTCATTTCATTCTCAAGGCAAGGTGAAAGTGTTGGAAATACCGTCACTGCAATCAGCATTGATTACACTGGATGGTGGCGCTGCTGTGAGACAAGTCTGGATCGCAGTTGATCAGGGGCACAATATTACCATTCAGCCTCAGGAAAGCCATTTCAAGTCCCCTTTTACAAGGCTATTTGCAGCTGGGTTATCTGGCAGTTGTGTATCTTGCCCTGGGAATGGTACTGCAAGCTGTCCAGTGCATTGGGGCAGAGCTTGTGTGGTCTATACACCTCCCTTTGCTCCAGCCTCTGTTGTCTTCCATCTAGGGATGCTGCCACTCAGGCTCTGTTTTTGTTCCTCAGGAAAGTTTCTACCTATCCAGTTTCATTTTGATGCAGCATCATCTTAAGAAACTTCCTTGAATGTAATTTGGAGTTATCATAGTAACATACTAGAAACAAGTCATGTCCAAGAGACATGGAAACAAACTCTGGTTGTGCTTTAGTAACATGCTATGCTGGCAACTGTACAGATTGAACTATTGGTGGTATATTGTGCTTATTTGTGGTTGACTGCCTCATCAATTTTCGTTTGGGAAATGAAATGGAATTTGGAGGTGGATATGATATTAATTAGGAATGAAATTGGCTGCAATATGCTTGGAGATAAAAATCTTTTCTAGTGGGAATCTGCTTTTGTATCGTGGCCAAATTGTTAAAGAAACATTTTACTGGAAAAGACAATTTTATACAATACTGTTACCTCTCACAAGAGAAAAAGTCAATCAATTAAACCTGAAGATGATTGGATTGACGATAAAGAAAAAAAACAACACACGCAACCAACCCAAACTTAGAAAGAAAAGACTTTCTGACTAAAATAGATTAAGAATAAACCTTTGATTGTCAATGCCCACTACATAGCCCATGCATATCTCCCATGTCTTTGTAAGTAGTCAGGCAGCTCTCATCTTCACGTCACCTTGCACCATTTGTTTGGTCATTCTGTCAGGTACGTGAGATAATCATAAAGCATTCATGCATAGCTACAACTTCTGCCCCATGAGTACTATTGAAAGACATCTTACATACAGGCACTATATAGTGGCAAGCATGTTTTAAATGTTAGGTAAGAGTTTGACAATGAATTCTCATTTAAGTCTCTCTGACATTGAACAACCTCTGAAACTTTCTTCAAGCTCCTCTGAAGGAGTTCAATCTCCTTTCCAATTGCAGAGCACAGTTTTCTGAGGTTGAACTGGTCTTGCATGAGGCTTCTTGCTCTACTGGGTCCTAAGTGTAAATCAGGGCAACAAGAGCTAAGGCCAGAAGAGAAAAAAAGAAAATGCAAAGGGTACACACTAGTTACAGTCAGATGTAAAGCAATGAAAAACTTCACAGCAAAGGAGGCAGCAGAATCAGGGTGGAATGCTATTTGGGAGAGGAAGAAGGCTGAAGAACATGCTAGGGGACTGAAATCCATGAGAGGGCTTGTAAGACATGGGAAAGAATGAAATATAAGGAAGAAAAGCAAGAAGTGACTGAAGGGTGTGTAAAGACTGAGTGGAAACTAGAGAGAACAACTCCAGCAATCAACAGGAGAATTTAAAGTTGACAGCAATCCAGGAATTTAAATTCAAGGAGTGAAAGACTAGAGCCAGGCTGACAGCATGAAAACCGATGTCTGGTCTCCTAAGGAAGGGAGGGCTTGAAATAGAGGGGAAAAAAAATCAGGGAAAAGGAAGCAGAACTCACTGGAAGATAGAAAAGAGACAAATATTTGGATTTCAAACAAAAGGAATATAAAGCAGGAGTAGAGATTGACCTGTAAGGAGAAGACAGTAAAAGTGGGAGTCTGGCATCTCTGCAGCAACTCTGGGAGGCAGAGAAGGGCCTTCAGCCAGGTCTCAGCAAGACCTAGAGATGCAAGGAGAAAAAGAAGAAGAGGAGTCAAAAAAGTCTTCATGTGAAAGCTGACAAAAGCCAGGGTAATGTCTTAATGGTGGTGCTACCATCCATGTGGTACCATTCAACTGTGAGAAAGAGACTGTAGCCCAGCAAAGGAGCTAATCTGGGACATGTCATTGTGGTTTGATGCCAAAAGTCCAAATGTTTTGTGGGGAGTGTTGTGGAAAGGACAGTTCTGTATTTCTTAGACCAAACCGTATACTCCTAAAACTACCTTGGCCTGAAAATCTGTGGCTGTGGCTTGTGTTTTGTGGCTTGAGGAGAAAGAGGTGTCTTAAGTAAGATTTTTTACCTTTTATATTAAAGTAAATTTTATTTCTCTGCATGGCACAGCTGGCAAATTTGAGACAGATCAAGCAAGTGATCAGAAGGAGCAACAATTTCCTTCTCATAGTGGAAAATCATTAGCCTTTTCTGGATACTCAGAATTACAACTCTCCTTAAAAAGCTGCTCAAAGAGGATCTATCTCTTACCTGGATGTGCTTGGCTGGAGAGATTGCTTTTAGCCACAGCATTAAAATTCAATGTCAGAAAACTCAAGGTCAAGCTTTTGTTTTTATCAAGGCTTTAAAATTTTAAAAACTTTAATGACTTACTTTAGAAAGGATCCATGGTTGAAAACCTGGCAGAAATGTTTAGCAGGTCTACAAAGCTTCTCTTCTTATTTATATGGGAGACCTCTTCTGCACCAGAGCAATTTCTGTCCATGAAATGCTCAAAGATGCAGTGCCACCTTTTGGACAAATTGATGTCATGTTAGGTCAGGCATGAAGTTAAAAGAGGGAGAAAGAAATAGCAGGTGACATTCAGGACCTGGCCAGAATTGGTTGTCCTAGAAGTGATCGTAGCAGATGGAGAAGATAATTTGGAACAGTATTTATGAATGCCTGTCTGATTTTTCTTTAGAAAATATATGGCTTTATTTCCAAATTTATTTGAAAAGCTTTTTAAGATCAGGAAAGTCTATGACTGTAAAAAAAAAAAAAAGAAAACAAAAAGAAAGACAAAAAACACACCATGGTTATATAGGACTGGAGTATGGGCGTTAACTCACAAGGCTGAGACTTGTCTGCTGTAATGTTAGATAAGCAGTACCAATTTCTCCAGGGGCTACAAATCTACAGTACGTGATCTTCATGATTTAGGGAAGAACATTCAAACAAATACGTACACCATCATCTAGATCCAGGGGGACCACCTCTGTGGTCTTGAAGATTTAAAGGCTAACAGCACGGAAACTGTGTGTAGTTCTCATCTAGCAGAGGGATACTTTAAATGATATATTACTCATCTTTAGTTAACTGCAAAGCCTGTGTATTACCTTTCCTGGCTAAAGCATCAGCAAATAAGAAGGAAGGTAACCATATAGAAATGTGAACTGATGATTCTGGAAATCGAACATCCACCTGGTGGTACCCTCCTGCTGTGCTGTATGTACTTTAGGTAATCTCCATAAGTTAACTCTTTCCTTGAAAGCACTGAAAGGATGTTGTATAAATAAAGTGCCCAACACTGGAAGTATCATAAAAAAAAAAAATAAATCTCTCTGCAGTATAAATTCTTTGTCTTGTACCCAGGCCAAATCTGAAAATAAGTTCTTAGATGATTTCCTCCATTTCTTCTCCATGTATCCTAACAGCAGCAGCAGCTCAGAAAAAAACTCCTGTGGGTCTCAGTAGTCTTCCACAAAATAACATCCGTCTGTAGATCAATCATTAGGGTATCCTAGTGCTTTCCTGGGAACCCTGTAAGAAGGACTTTCAATCTGAAGCGGGACAATATTCTGTTACAGGCTCCTGCCGCTGCCAGAGCTGTTACCCCACTGACAGGACAGCAGGCTAAAACTCCAGCAGCATCTACAAACATTTGTAAGACAGCTCCATTTTGTCACAGCTGCTGCCTTCTTCAGCCTCCATCTTACCTCCTAGAGACCAGAGCTAGAGTTCAGCAGCCTGGTGACTCTTCTTATTTCATCTGAAATTACTGGGAGGTATCTTGGTGGTCCTGGAACCCATCAGGTATTTAATCTGTCTGTCCCCTGTGTGCCAGTACAGGGGCTGTTATTAGGCTCCTCTGTATACTCCCTCCTCACCACCTCGTTTGATTGCATTCACAGAGAGTTTTCTACAACAGGGTGAATTACGGAGCATGCACGTATTGCTTCCTAGGAGGGAAGAGGTGCTTTCAAGAGTGACACAGAATTCTTGTTCCCAGTGGCATATCTGTGCTAAAGCAGCTGTCCTCTCCACTATGTTTCACTTGTCTTTGACAAAGGGTATTATAAAGCACACTCTCTCTATCTCCCAGCCCACTCCAATGTGGTGGATTGAATATGATTTAATCTGTGGCCTTGCAAATAACATGATTTTTCTTTTTTTTAAAGTTTGGCAGCTAAACCAGAAATATAATGAAGAAAATGCATTTCAACTGACAGAAATCCTTTTTGTTCAATCCCAAATGAGACATTTTGGTTTGGTGTTGTGCAATTTTCTTATGCTTCTAAAATAAAATTTAGCTGAAGTTAGTCTTGCAATACTGCTAGAAGAATACTACTTATACAGCATACTATGTAAATTTCCAGATTTGGAAATATTTTTATTGTTCAAGTATTAAAAAAGAAATTATTGAAATTGCACTCTCCACGAAAGGAAACCACAGCAAAAAAACCAAACCCCAAAACCAAAAAAAAAACCCTGTTTGATTTAATCTGTAAATATTAGTGCATTTTGGCAATAATTCACATATTGGCAGCCCAAAGCATGTTTTTCTTTCGTGAATAAGTGATGAATGTGCAAAAATATGTCTGACTGTAGTCACATCTTTCAATTCAGGTATGTGTCAGGGAAAAAAAAAAGTGTTTTCTTTTTCTTTCAATTAACAGTGGATCTGAAAATGTGAAAGAAATAGACATGCATCTCACAGAAAATTATATTAGAAATTTATATTATCTTCAAATTTAGTTCAGATGCCTCTACTTTACTTGTGTTAGGTGGGACACGTACCATAAAATGGCAATTAACTGTTCCCCACCCATGCCCTGTACTGGCCTGTTGCTGTGCCGTTGGTGTTTGTACTGTGTTGTGGTTCTGCTGTTTGTTTTTTTTTTTAAATACAAGTTATGTTGCAGGGATGTGGTGCAGTATGTCAAGACAGTTAAACCAAAAGAAATGCAGTGTGTGTAATTCCTCATGCATGCAGCAGCTGCCATAGCTGTGATTCTGCAAGGGGATAAAAGGTGAGTGGGGAAAATAAAATGAAGGGCCTGGCTTCAGCTCTTCTCTTACACCAGCTTCAAGCAGGCACCATAAAATTCAGATGCAGTAGAATGGAGAGTTAAGCCTTTGTCTTGTCATGGTCAACTAAATCTGTTAACAGGAGCAAGGCTTTCTTTCTTCAGATAATCAAATTTGGTAGAATCTAAAATGCTATAAAAGGAGGACATGCACATTAAAGACATGGACTAGCAATCTACTGGGCTTAGGAAAAAAATGCCGAAATCTCATTCACATAACAGTCTCCAATAAATGAGATGGAGGAAATAAGGCGTTAGCCCTATTAAAAATAGAGTAAAGTAGCTGCCATGCATAAGAATAAGGTGATGTTTTAAACCTGAGGTCATGCTGCAATTATTTTTCCTGAGGTGTTAAGCATCTCCAAATCATCATCCAATATTCATGCCAATATGCTACAATTAGAGATGACTAAGTACTGATATATGGTAAGCGAGGGAAGAAACGCTACAGACAGCTAAAAAGTTTTCACAACTGCAACTAGAAGTTCTTCTAGTGGGTGCATCAGTTTCACTTAGGACACCGAGTTCAATTTTTAAGTCCAGGAGATGAAGTTGTTTTCCCTTAACAGGACGAACATTGTTAAAACAATACAAACCCTCTCCACGATGAACACAGCTGCAATGAGCAGCTTTTGTGGTAATAGATTGTTCTCTGTATTAGAAGCTGAATCAGTACAATTGTTTTTAAAACGTCACTCTGTAGTTACTCTATAAATACATCCTCTATAGTAACCCATGGAGTTGTGTTTGGGTCTTCTTCAGATGTTTGAAATACTGCGCTCTTCTGTCATTGTTGGTGAGCCACACATCAACATGCATGTTATAGTACATGAATCATATCAAATCCAAATGATGCACCCATAACTGGCATGAAATGAAGTGAAAGCGCATTCTAAGTCTGCAGACTGCAGGTGTCCCACCTCTGTTTCTCGTTAAGATTTTCAGTATTTCAGTGTGAACTCCTCTCTCTGATAGCACTGAGTGGCATAGCAAGAGTCATTGGTCCTGAGCAATGCTTAAGTTTGGCTTGAAAGGGTGGGATGTCATCTACCTTGAGGGATTTTCACCCATTTATGTTATGGCTGAACCAAAGCTATTTTCTGAGTTCAAATCCTATAGAAGAGTTTCTTTGTAGACTGTGATCAAGTGCACTCTCAGCAAGTTAGCATCATAGAATCACCTGGGTGGGAAGAGACCCTTAAGTTCATCAAGTCCAACCACAGCCTAACCCTGACTAGTCCACCTCTAGATAATATCCTTAAGCACATCATCTACCTGCCTTTTAAATACCTCTAGCAATGGTGACTCCACCACTTCCCTGGGCAGTCTATCCCAATGCTTAACAACCCTTCCAGTAAAGAAATTCTTCCCAATATCTAATCTAAATCTCCCCTGGTGCAATTTTAAGCCATTTCCTCTCATCCTATCACTTGTCACCTGAGAGAAGAGACTAACCTGAACATCCTATGAAGAGTGTGCCCATACTTTGACTTCTGCAGCTCCTACATTAATGTGTGCATGGAAATTCTTTGCATGCGGAAGGTTTGAGGCTTGTTTACACTTAGAGCAGTCCTGATGCAGCAGTCAACAGAGAGCAATTGGTGCACCTGGACAAGTTTTAGCTCACTATGGAGAGAAGCAGCAGTCAGATGCTCTGCTGATGGGGCGCTTAGTGCAATCTATGTGTGTCCTTCCCTATTGCTAATTGTCAGCACTGGAGAATCTACATTAATAATCTGCTGCCAAATGTTCCTAAGAAAGACCATGAGAGTTTCCTTACATATTCATGCCTTCTTTCTGTGTGCAGCTGTGGTACTGGAGTAATCAAAAAAATCCCAAACCCAAACAATTGAAATATATGTGGGCCTTTGCCCTCATTTTTGGCCCAGTTCTGCAGACCTTATGTGCAGTGGACTGTGTGACTAACTCTCTTATGCAAATGTACTTTCTAGAAGTGCAGATTAGCTTATACCTTATTCATCAGCAGAAAGTTAAATACTAGATGGAGAAAGGATTCCCTCATCCATGTCTCTGTCTGATTTTGAAGTCTCCCCATAGATTTTTTCTAGGTAAAAAATGCTCAAAAATAAACATTCATGTGGTATCAGGCGGCATTTATGATGCAGAAGAGTGTATTTTGGCAATACCAATGTTTTCTATAATTGGTAAGACCGCAAAAGTAGGTACTTGACTGAACTCTTGAGTGGCAAGTATTTTACTCGCAGTAAACAACAAGATCATCAGAGAGGCATTCACAGGAGAGAGACCAAATCAGTGAGTGAGCAGCAGATGGGGCTTGAGATTCAGAAATGAAGAGCATGGGCGACTTCATCTCCTAAATCTATTATTGATTAAACCATGAACAGTCAAGACTCTCATTTCACTGACATTTAGTGCAGCAGCTCTTGGCTGACAAGCTTAGGGAGTGAGCAACCTAGCAGGAATTAGAAAAGAGTTGGATAACAGAGTCTATGCAGATAAAGAGCAATCATACAATTGTTATTAATAATAATTCATGCATTGCTGAAACCATTTGCACAGATATTAAATTCAGATATGAGGAAAGAATTTTTTATCAGTACTGGTGGCAACACAGCCACACAAGTATGGGGCTGGCACAAATTCCTTCTTAGGGAACAATCGATCTCTTGAGCACCACTATCTTCAATACCTCCCTTCACTTCTTCCTACTAAGACCTTCTCTTTCTCATTCTGTTCTTGTCCCTGTAGTAGCTAATGCACATCTACAGAAGTACAGGTAGTTCTGTCTCATCAGAGAGGGATTCTGCAATTTTACATATTCACAGAACAGTAGGGGTTGGAAGGAACCTCTGGAGATCATGTAGTCCAACCCTCCTGCTAAAGCAGGATCATCTACAGCAGGTTGCACAGGATTGCGTCCAGGTGCATTGTGAATATGTTGAGAAAGAGACACCACAACCTCTCTGGGCAACCTGTTTGTGTTCTTTTACCCTCAAAGTGAAGAAGTGTTTTCTCATGTTCAGGTTGAACTTCCCATGTTCCAGTTTGTGCCCCTTGTCCTGTCACTGGGCACCACTGAGAAGCATCTGGCTCCTTTCTCTAGATAACCACCCTTTAAATATTGATAAGTATTTGTCAGATCCCCTCTCAAACTTCTTCAGACTAAACAGCCCCAGCTGTTTCAGCCTTTCCTCATACAAGACACTCTCCAATCCCTTAAGCATCTTTGTTGCCTTCCACTGGACTCTCTCCAGTAGTTCCCTATCTGTCTGGAACTGGAGACCCCAGAACTGAACACAATACTCCAGATTTGGCCTTACTAGGGCAGAGTAGAGGAAGAGGATAGCCTCCCTTGACTTGCTGGCCATGCTTTTCTTAGTGCACTCCAGGATACCATTGCTCTTCTCGGCCATGAACCAACACTTGGTTCACAGAGAGCTTGTTACTCACCAGGACTCCAAGGTCCTTCTCCACAGAGCTGCTTCCCAACAGGTCAACCCCTAACATGTACTGGTGCCTGGGGCTATTCTTCCCTAGGTTCATGACCCTACACTTGCCCTTATTGAATCTCATTTGGTTCTTCTTCTGATTCTCCAGTCTGTCAAGACCTCACTGAATGGCAGCTCAGCCTTCTGGTGTGTTGGCCACTCCTCACAGTTTTGTATCCTCAGCAAACTTGCTGAGGGTGCACTCTGGTCCCTCATCTAGGTTATTGATGAATATGTTGAACATGTTGAAAAGGATGGACCCAGTAGTGACCTCTGGGGCACAGTGCTGGCTACAGGCCTCCAACTGCACCTTGTGCTGTTTATCACAATATTTTGGGTTCAGCTGTTCAGTCAGTTCTCAACTTGCCTCACTGTCCACTCATCCAACCTGCATTTCCTAAGCTTGCTTATAAGGATGTTGTGAGAGACAGTGACAGAAGACTTCTGAAGTCAAAGCAGACAACAGTCATTTCACTGTCTTCATCCACCTAGCTGGTCATGCCATCATAAAAGGCGATCAGATTGGTTTTCTTTCTCTCCCGTAGCATCTAGTACAAAGAAACAGTATTTCCTCTCATGTTGGTCTATCATTTTGACACAGTTGGGGTTTTGGGGGGAAATTACTTTTGTCTCCTCTTCACCTTGATTCCAACCTTCTCTTGAGCCCGATACCCAACCTTTTCTTTCAGTCCAGGTTCCTCTCTTTCTTCAAGCTTCTCTTCACAAGATCTGGATACATTTCTCAAGGTCTTAACCCTGAGTAATTTAACAACATAGTAACTGCCTGTTTCTGCAAGACAAGTAGTGCCAGGGCTGTCAACAGAGCTATTAGCCTTTTGTACTTCCTATCTTACCATGTGAACCGGGAAGTCTGTTTGGTCCATGCAAGCCGCTGAATATCAACCATGTTTAGGGTTTGAATTCTTATTCTGCTGCATTCCTTCCTCCTGAACCTAACTGATATAGTTCTTGCTGACTTTGAGATATTTCCCTAAGGGCAGTTCTTATCACCCATGGGCTTCTGGATTACAAAATCCTGTGTCATGCTTATCCTGGTAATTTGCTGTCCTCTTACTCGTAAATCATGGCCTGAATCTGGGCTCTTCAGAGACAGCACTTTTTCCCTACTCCTCTACCTAAGCACATAAACTCTAACAGCATGTGTAGAGTGGGTCTTGGGAAAGGAGGTGCAGTGTGATAGCTTCTGTGCCCATTGCTGAAAAAAACCAACAAAAAAACCCCCAAGCAAAATAAGAAAACCTGATGCCATCTTCCTTACTCTCTCACCATGTATTTATCCTCCTCAGCCTTCTCTTCTCCACAGGTTCAACAGTCACAGCTCTCTGTCTCTCCTCGTGTTAAAGATGTTCCAGTTGCTTGACCATCTTCATGGGCCTTCACTAGACTCCCTCCAGCATGTCCATATCTCTCGTACTGAAGAACCCAGAACTAGTCATAGCACTCCACATATGAGTTCACCGTTGCTGAGCAGAGGGCAAGGGTCACCTCTATTGACATGCTGCCAACACTGTTCCTCATGCAAGGAGGCTGATGGCTTACTTTGCCACAAGGGCACATTCCTTGCTCACCGTCAGATCCTGAAGTCCTCTCTGCCGAGCTGATTTCCAGAAAGTTGGTCACCAGTGTGTACTACTGCCTGGCATTATTCCTTCCTGGGGACAGACTTTGTATTACCCCTTCTTGAATTCAGTAAGGGTCCTATCAGATCATTTCTGCAGCCTGTCAAGGTCCCTCTGACTGGAAACACAAACCTCTGGCACATCATCGGGGGTTGGACCTGATGATCTCTCGAGGTCCCTTCCAATTCCTATGATTCTGTGATTCTGTGATCAGCCACTTTTCCCTGATGACACAGTTTTGTGTCATCTGTAAGCTTACCAAGGGTGCATTCTGTCCCATCATCCTGGTCATTAATGAAGATGTTGATAGTACTGGGCCCTGTATTAACACCTTGGACACACTACTAATGACTGGACTCCAGCAGGACTTTGTACCACTGATCACAGCGGTCTGAGCCTGATCACCTGACGAGTTTTCAGATGTCCTCACTGTACAGTTACCTAGCTCATACTTTGTCAGCTATGTTTATTTTAAGACCAAGAAGTAAAAACTGGAGTTTCTGGATAGAGGATCCTATCTTGAGGTGGAGAGGCTGTGTATTTATGCCATTGGCTGTGCACGTAGCATGGGGGAGTTGTTACAATCAACTGAGTGCTTTTGATTCTGTGATAAAGAAGATAGCAAAGGCCCTTTTCAGCTTGCAACAGCACTTTATCCAAACAGAGCATGACCTGCAAACTACAGTTATCATATTTTTGCTCTCTATTTTGTCTCAAGGGGTGGCTACATTTTGCTTCCTGCTAGACACGCCTGGCCACATTTGATTCTGCTCCATTTCTTAAGAGGTCAGGTCTTTAGGCAAGCAATGAGAATTGCCAGTGTGCTCAGAGATTTACAGGTTTGTTCTATATCCTGTAGGCTTCCATCCTTTGCATTTGTTCAGAACCTCCAGGGATGGCTAGCTAAGCTGGTTTGGTTTTTCCACTGCGCTCTTTTTTTTCTTTCCCTTCTAAATTTATTAACATGATTTTCAATTACTTTTAGAACCCTGATAGTAATTTATTTTTAATTATCTACACTATGTAGCTGTAACTTGCTAAATATGCAGGTCAGTTTAAGGTCTCCCTCTGAAAACGAGTATTATGGTCATGGAAAGGCTCTCAATCTAGTTCTATTATTGTTATTAATTCTAATTAAAATAATACTTAGTACTTATCTAGCAGTTTTATGTCTGGAGTATTTTGCAAACATTTACCGATTAATTTTCACACAATTATTTCAAGGTAGGCAGGAAATAACAGTGAAAAAACCTGTATCATAGAGCAAAAAGAAGAAATTCAAGTCACTTATCTAAAATAAAAGGAGTTTGTGAGCCTGTGTGGCCCACAGGCTCATTCTCCTTGTAGTCTGTATAGTTTACTACATGTTGCATGTGGACCCACTGTACAGCAGCAGTAACCATGCATCCTTGACAGCATGTAAGCTAATGCACACTCTGATTCCTCTCAGCAGGGAGCACAGAGAAGATAAATTCATATCATCAGGTTCAGTTTGAAAAGAAGAAATTTAACCAATATAAGGTTAGGATTTAAAGAGACAAGTGGTCTCCCTGTCTTGATTCAGAGCCATTAAGAGGATGGGATTCCTCAGCATATGGTTAAGTACCAAGGGAAAGAGACTAAATAGGAAAGATTGGATTGAAAGGAAGAGAATAGATCTGAAATTCAAATTAGGGAAGCAATAAGTCCTTGGCCCTGTTACCAAATTTGACACTGACAGAGATTAGTCTTGGCACCATCACTAATGAGAGAGTTGGGGTGCTTTTAAAGCTAAATTTGCTGCCAATATCTAAAAGGTTTGCCATCCATGGATGAGCACATTGTTTCAGAAGGCCAAGATCTATTAATACAGTCACCACATAATGAGTGAGGAAGACCAAAGGAGCAGCTTCTGTAAGATTAAAGGCAGTTCCAAGTCAACACCATTTCTGCAGTGTTACAGTTCTGTGGACCAGTTACAGCTGATGTCTGGAGCTCCAGTGGAGAACATCAGTGATGCAAAGCCATTGACCAGCATATTTGCCAAAAGAAGTCCAGGGAGCACAAACCAATTATTTGCACAGGAAAAAATAAATAAAAAATTGATGGCTCTGCTCCTTGGAACAGAATGATGCCAGTGTGACACTTCCAGGAATAAGATGGATGCACAGCCTTGATGACCAGCCATCAGGAAAGGCAATGAAGAAGCCTTCACCAAGTGCTCCCAGGACACTTGTCATTAACATGCCAGAGGCTGAAGATTTCGCAGCACTTTTACCATAAGTGGGACGAAATACCTCAAAGTGTGTATGTTACTTGCAAATGGCTCCTTTGTGTATATCAGAGGGCAGGACCTACACAGTCAAATGAAACATGAGGAAAAGATGAAAGCCAAGACTGGTCAAATTTCAAGAAGAAATTAGTATCATGTTAAAGATAGGCTGGGTATGTGCAAGAAAAGATGCTGTTTAATGTGTCCAAGTAGTTATTCCTGCTGTCATGAGATAGACAGGTATTGAAACAAGCCAGAAGTACATGGCACGAATTACTGGTGGAGAGTGTGCAGGAAATAGTGAAAGGGGAGAATAAAGGAGTGTCAGAAGCACACTGCAGTCCCAATATGCTGCCTATACACACAAAATGAAAAAGGGCTTATTTATTTTTACAGGGCACAACAGAGATCATAGTAGTTTTCCTTTGAGCTGTGGAGACTATCAGAAACATATTCAGATAGGACCTATTATAAGAAAGGAACATTTTCAATAGAAAAACGTAAAAAAAATCCCTGATGGCTAAAGCCTGGAAGAGCCCAGCTCATTATCTTCTAGTTTGGTGAGCACCTGCAGGGGCACCCTGGCTTGAAGACAGCGTAGGTTCCTACCTGTCTGTGTCAACTGAAAACCTCAGAAGATGTGAGCTCAGATCATTACTTTCCTTCCCCTTTTCCTTTGTTCCTTCAGGAGGTGTGCATACCTGCTTCACTCTGCTTGAGTCTCTCAGGAATCTGACATTTGCAGACAAGAAACTCCATCTCAGAAACAGAATATGTTGTCATGGCAGAGGAGAAAACTCACTGGAACCCCTAATAAGAAGCTTTGATAGCCATGGTAAGAGTAGCAATGTAGGAGCTTAAACTACATGAGCCTCTGGGCCACAGAAGCTAAACTCTGCTGAAGCAGAGTGTATTCTGTTTACGGCACTGATTCATCCTTCATACAAGACATTGCCATGCAGTGTGGATCAAAAAGTCCTCTCTATTCAGTCCACAGCTCTGTCCTGCCTGATTTCCATCAACTTGGAAGGCAGGTCAGACACTACAGGCTCTGGCAAGGTCCACTGGCCCGTTTCTTCACTGGCAATACTATGCCATGACGCACAGGCAGCATTGCCTACATTTCTTCTCATATGGACAATGCCAGCACCTTTCCTACTCCTCACAGGTGCTGGGCCAGCATCAGTGATACCGAAGCCTGGTCTCCTTTCACCTCAACGCATTCACTGCCAGCCCAGAAAAAGAAATTGTTGAATAGTTTCCTGTCTATTTCATAATAGAAGATTTAGAGTTAACACTTTGATGACACAGCAAAACCCCAGTCATTGTCCTACTTGTGTGTGGCAGAAATAAGGCTGTGCACAGGTCTCTTCTGAGCTAAGGGAAGCTTTGGACTGGAGTAATGACTGTTTGTTCAGGCTGATTGTACGGGTTAATTGGACATTTAAATACCCAGTTTGAAGACAACATGTTAGGTGGAGTTTGCAGAGATCATACCTTGCAGGCTGAGGCTCATGCTGCAGGCTGTCCCTCACGAGGCCTCTGCTGGGGAAGATCGTGAGGAAAGAAATCCTCATTGGCTGGGCCTTGAAATACTTTCTTGGGGTCAATAAATGGCGAAAAGAGTAAAGAAACCATTTCTGAGGTGTTTCTAGAGGAACTGTGGCCACAGATGATAAACACTGAGGCAGGGACACCCCTGAAGGACTGCAGCCATAGGCAAAGCATAGAGAGACAGTAACATTAAGAGGGACTGCAGTTTCAGGTGACCATGTGTCTGGGGAAGAGGGGAGATAGGTATTTCTGTAAGTTTTAAAAATCTAATATCTTTCTTTTTTCTTCAGTGCCCAGATCAGTTATTGAGCGTTTGTGTTGGCTGGCAATATATTAACTAAAGACTCCCCAGTTTGAGGTACCTTCTGCCTGTGACAAATGTCCTACCGTGTCTTGTTCCAGGGTTGCCAGTGGTATTCAAAGGTACAGCAGTGATAGTAATAAGGATAATGAGGACACTGTAACAGCCTGTGGATTCAGAATAATCAAGACAGATTGAAGGGCACATGATAGCACCAACATTATCCAATTCCCTCCATTTCAATAGGCATAGATATATAATCTGATATGTAATATATATCATATTGTAGTATATAGACACATTAATGTATTGTATGTTTAAACACAGATATCTTTGTATGTGAATACATTTTATACGCACATGTTGATTTCTCTTATATTTGTTACCATAATTTTTTAGACTAGCATATTTTACATACATAAATTTATATATAAATATTTGAAACTGTGTATCAAAATAATCTACTCCATATGTACTATATATGCATACCAGATACAATATAATATATAACCAATGAAGATTAAGCCATATTCTTTATGGATTAATATACTGCTGCTCAGCCATCCAGTCTATAGTCTATATTGTCTGACAGACAATACCCTCCTATACTAAAGCTCAGATTACTTTGAACTTCTAGTGTGTATTGATGAAAGCTCAATAGATTCCTGAAATGTGACGGGGGATTTTTGTTTATTTCTTTTAAAAAAAATACATTTGCTGATTGTACGTTGTGGTGGTTCAGCCCCAAACAGTGGCTGAGCCCCACACGCTGCTCGCTCACAGAAATCCAGAGTACCTTATTGACCCAATGATAACAGAATGCTGCACGATAAAAGGACCAATTGCACTAAGACTGCTCTGGAGGCACCCAAGGGTGTCCCTCCCCAAACAGCCCCTGTTATGGAGGAGTGACCATGATGGTGTGGAAAACAGCCCAGGCTAACTCAGCTCACCTGTGATGACTGACTGGGGAGGTTAACTCTGTCCTGGCCAGAACCAGGACTTATCCACTCCTTTTTCCACACCATCTACATCATGCCCAGATCTCATATTTTCAGAGTATTTGGGAGGTTCATAACATCCTTTATCTATTATTTAGACCATCTGCCATGGACTGATTTTGTTATACACCAACAATTTCGTGGCTGTCCTCACCTAGAATTATGGAGGAGTGATGTGGTGGTGTGGAAAACAGCCCAGGCTAAATCAGCTCACCTTGGTTAACTCAGCTCACCTGGGCTGGCTGCTTGGGGAGGTTGACTCTGGCCTGGCCAGAACCAGGACATATGTGTGTATATATATATATATATATATATGTATGTGTGTGTGTGTGTGTGTGTGTATGTATGATTGGGGGAAAAAAAATAAAAAGAAGCTATTTTTCAGATTAAAAATATTTTAAAATATTTTTTATTGAACTTCAGAGAAAAAGCAGGTTTTCATATCAGCAGGTTTTGCTCTTCAGCAGCCATCAAGAACTGAAACTTTGCTGATTCTCTCCCCCTGGAACCACCATAACAGCTCATGGACAATCCTGTCCAGTACCTGCTCATGAGAAGAGTTGGAGTCCTGGGGACTACAGGAGTCTTTTAGCTGGCCCCATGTAGGAGACCAACAATGGACCAGCAGTGCAATGAATCCATAAAGAAAGAAAAAAATTCTACTCGGGGAAAAAATGACTGAAGTTTCTGCTAACAATACATATGAGGCCGTTTTGCCTCACCATGTAGTGCAATGCCATTTTTTCTTAATAATATTTCTGTTCACCTTTCAAGACCCAACGTAACATAATTCCTTAATCATGACAGTTTGGCACCACATCTAAATTTACAGCTAAATGTAGCTTTCATTGAAGTCAACCCCCTGCTGGCATCCCAGTGGCCACAAAAAGAAAATGTTCTCTTTCACTGCAGAAAAAAAACGAAGGTGGCTGCGAAGGAGAATAAATGAGCTACTTATCAAACTACTTTCAAAATCTGTACTTTTTAATGGTACAGGGGTACTCTCTCTTGCTAATTGGTTGTTCCTATACAAAAAAAAACGCAAGGAAAATTAAGTAAAAGGATACAGAAATGCTTATCAAAGAATAGAATTGATTTCTCACAGCACGGTCATGCTGCGATTAGCCACCTGCTCAAAGACATGCAAGGACTATGCAGGAGAAGGACTATTCAGACACACAACAGCTTAGGGGGGCCTTTCAGACCAGTTCCTAAGGCATATGCACACTGTTGCCTATGTGGTGCTGGATGAAATGATATAGCCAGACTTCAGAATGGATGGAGAGAAAGTTGGGAGCTGTCACTTGGGTAATGGAAAAAAAAGGGTCACACCAAAGCTGTTTGAAGCAACACTGGCTGAAGTTTTGGGGTTCCCTTTTAATCCTATGTTTTACTGAAACATTACAGTGAAATAAGCTGTGGAGGGCAGCTGAATCTGACATTTTGTTTCATTTCTGGAAACCAGGGAGATGAATGTATGTGGGCCCCCAGCCTGTGCATTTCCATTGCCATTCCTCCAGAAATAAGATATCATGTACAACAACATATTCTTTATGGCTTAATTTCCTTCTGCCCAAGAAGCCAATCAGAAACATAAATGGACAAAAGCAATTTTACAATAAAACTGTACGTGCATTATATCACAGCTGTATTACTCTGAACTTTTGCTCTATTTTTGCCTAAGGATGGATGGGTAACTGAAACAATAGGAAATATTCTGTTTGGCTTCTTACAGATAAACAGAACCACCCAATTGATAGTAAAAATTGGTATGTGCTTTTCTGTGAATGCATTGTAGCGTGGCAATTAAGTATTGAGTAAATAATAAACATCTCAAGGCAAAGCTTTTACAGCCCAAATATGACAAGCGAGTTACAAAATGTTCACTTATAATAGGAAAAAAGTGCTTTATCGTCACTGGAAACAGCCAATGTTACAATTCAATTCCTGGTGCTTTCTCAGCAGCCCAGTGGAATATCAGGTATTGTTTGGAAGGAATTAATTCCTTCATTTGAGCGTGTGGAAACCAACATTTTCAACACTTCTCAAATATATGCTGTAATAACCCAGGAAAACAGGAAATATGCTCTGCATCCATCAAAGGTTTTGTTGTTTGTTTGTTTGCTTGTTTCTTTTAATCTGAGGGCCTTGAGAGTTATTTTACTTCATAGAGGTATCCAGCAAACGATTAGTTTCCATAATAGTACAAAAGACATTGATTGTCCAGCTGGCAGAGTAGCATCTCTTTAATTTGTCCAATCTGCAAGTTGGATGGTCCTCTGTGACACTGGCTGCTGTTGTGTGAAGTATCGCTCCTGCTGAGGTCAATGCTACTAATGACATCTGCTGAGCCAGGTTTCATCTCTCAAGAACAGCTTATTTTATTTTGCAAAAGCTCACTGGCACCAATCTACAAGGTCTCGCTTCAGCTCTAAGCAGGGTGAACCCTGAGCCTCACAAGTGAGAGATCGTGGCTCCTATGAACATAACCTGGGCTTCTGGGGCTTGTACCTCCTTGTGAGCACTTTCCTTGGGTAGATCTCTGCATCTCTTGGCTTGGCAATTTGGCTGTCTCCTGTTACAAGTGGACAGGGTCACAGAGATGGTAGGCTGTCTCCTGGGGACTTCGCTTTCTGTTTTGCTTGGGCACTTTTCTTGGGTGGACATTTTTCATGGCGTATTTTCCTGCATCTTAATGGAGAGTTTTATCTGACCAGGAATAGCTTCTCTGGGTTGTGCAGTGTACCTCTAATCAATAAGACAGACACAGAGACATAATGCGGAAATGAATTGATTTCTGTGAAGAGAGGGGAACGTGACTAATTGTTGCTGAGCCACCTGCTGCTACAGCCAGATTGAAACATCTCCACTGTTCGCTGCTATGTGTAGCAGCAAATTGCTGGATGTGAAGGCTTTCTGCCAGCAGTCCAAATGTCCAGCACAAGAGGGTGCCTCCTTTACAGCACAGTCTGATGACTTCAGCTTTCATAGACAAACCATCCTTAAACTAGCAGCCCAGGTGCTGTTATCACCTCAGCCCACTCACCTGTTTTTTAAGAAGGGCTTTTGTAGACAGTTAGGAACTGAACTAGAGAGATGACCATGATTTGAAGTCCCTGCACTGACCATGGAGTATGTTCTGTTGCAGGAAACTCTTTCTGAATAATGTTTGACCTTGATAGGTCTTGAGATGTTTGACAAAGGTTGCCACAATTATCCCTTTGTATAAATGGGAAAACTGAGGCAGGGAGACAGTACTAACTACCTTTGAGCATCAAGAGAGCACTGGCAGGGGCTGAAAATGAATACAGGTAATTTGAAAAATCCCTCCTAGGTGTACTGTTTCCTAGTATCTGCCCGTGTTTGCTTCTTCAATTCATTGAATCAGAATCATAGTTTTATAGAATCATAGAATGGCTTGGGTTGGAAGGGACCTCAAAGATCATCAAGTTCCAACCTCCGCTGCCATGGGCAGGGACACCCTCCACTAGACCAGGCTGCTCAAGGCCCCATCCAACCTGCTCTTGAACACTGCCAGGGAGGAGGCATCCACCACCTCCTTGGGCAACCTGTTCCAGTGCTTTACCACCCTTATGGTGAAGAATTTTTTCCTAATATCCAATCTAAATCTACCCCCTTCCAATTTAAAACCATTCCCCCTGTCCTATCACTACATGCCCTTCTAAGATGTCCTTTCCCATCTTTCTTGTAGACCCCCTTCAGGTACTGGAAGGCTGCTATAAGGTCTCCCTTGAGCCTTGTCTTCTCCAAGCTGAACAACCCCAACTTTCTCAGCCTGCCTATTCTACTGGGAAGTCTTTTGCTCTAAGAGAAAAATGATGGATGTCACTTGATGAGTTTTCAAAGCTAGCTATGTTGTGTACATCAGTCCTAGACCTATGGAGCTGACCTGGATGCTCAGTGTGGCTACGCCAGGTATATTACATTGCAGCTTTGGCTGGTTGGTACTAGGATGAGAATGATGCTTGTGCCTATAACAAATCTGTTTGTAATGTCTTGATACTCCTTGCATTTTCTAGTCTTCCATCAACCTGTCCCTTTCACTGCTAACTGAAAAATTAAGCTTTTAGTTCTTCTCCCAGGAACAGCATGTGCTTGGGATTCCCTGAATGCATTGAATAAATCACACTGATTTCTCTAGTGCTTTTGAGCACCTGTCTTTTTAATACGATGCTATTCTGATGCATAGAAAAATTTGCCAGCTCAACATTAGTCTCACGGTTGTTGTTGATTGGGTTTTTTTCTAATGCAGACTGGTTACCTGTCAATCTGGAGAGTTTGCCATTTGCCTGCCACTGTAAAATATTTAATTTGTCATTCTCATTCTCCTCCCTCATCCATTCCCAAATACACACAGACATAAAGAGGCAGGAAGACCTTCACTTGCTTAAATGGGAATATCTAGGACTGTATGAGAGAAGAGTTTAATATCTCATATTTCAAATAACTTACATCTTGGATTTCCCTGTTTAAAGTCCCTTTGAAGTTCTTTTTTAATTGGATTGGACTCGGAAATTAATTATCATGATTCTCTGCAGTTAGCGGGCACTTTACCTCCTCTGAGGCTTGCTCAGATGTTAATGAATTAAGGACAGTTTGCATCTAATTTGGACTAGGTGACTGAGCAACTCAGAAAAAGACTGTATTTCTATATAGTGTCTCATTTTGTCACTGCTGGGGGAAGTACCTGCTGGGGCATGGCTGACATTTAAGGGCTTGTGCAGTGAGGATACTTCCATTTGCAGCATGGAGTCATTAGGGTTTGCTCCGAGCAGGTTTTGTTGGCATGGTGCTGGAAACAGTTGAGCTCAGTCTGCTCCCTCAACACACAGGCAGCTGCACCAAGTCACTTAGAGAAACAGCCAAAAAAGCACGGTCGGCATGTACCAGGGTAGATGGGCATATTAACGTGCTAAATACATTCAACCATAATCAATGGTTCATTGCTGGTGGGTTAAACAACCTTCTCCCCTGCTGAAGGATTTTATTTGACAGCAAGGTTATAGTGAAACACAGAAATCCAATATCCCTTCTATAAAATACAGAAGGAGAAAAAAAATAATACGTGGACTAAAATTATGACTTAATATCACATTTAGTTTGTCCTTTGCTGGGATTGGTAGGCTGTGTTTCAAAGCTCTATAATTGATATTGCTCATAACACCAGGGAAAAAAAGAGGGCAGGCTATAAACTAGAAGACTGGAGCTGTAAGACAAGCGCATTGTGAAGTGACAATAGAGAGCACGGTGGTTAAGGGATCACTAGATGGCAGTCATCTCTCCAGCAAGGGTAAGCGAGGAAAAGAGATCGAAGCTTGTGGAGTCACAAAACCAGCACAGAGGAAAGCAGATGTAATGTCATAAAATTATTGAAATGATGTCAAATTTGCTTTGCTTTGCACTAGGAATCCCAGAGCAGGAAATGCTCTCTCAAAAGTGGCCTCATCGTGTCAATGGATTTACTGACATGAGGAGAGCACAAGGGATTGGTGTGTGCACACAAAACAAGGACAAGAAAGGTACTCAATTAAAAAGAAAAAAAAAAAAAGGAAAGAAGAGAATTGTCTTGCTGAGACTTTCAGCCTTGTATTGGGATGTGAAAATGTGATAGTTGAAACTCAAACCCTAATGAATTTTTCAATACAGATTGCAAACATTAATGCTACTTACTTGTACAGCACCAGTGCAGGTGTGCCATGTAATTCAGCAAGTCTGGAAAGAGTAGTCTATCTGTCTGTCTGTTTGTCTGCAGAGTTTATTAATTTTATTTATTATTTCTATTGCACTGCTCATGGTGCATAAGCCTGTGCTAACTTTAACAGAGAATGAGAGGGATCCCCACTCTATAAACTGGTATCAGGGAATGCATTAAAATACCTGAACTTGGGATCACTTCAGCATTTCCCCTCATGGTTATATTAGAAGAAGGTATGGATTTGGAAGGTAAGGAGCATAGATCAAAGAGTAGCTATGGTTAAGTTCACCTGTTCTTTTCCAATTCATATACCTATTTCTTCCATGTTTACACTCATCCAGAAACATGGCAAACATGGGTCAGTTCTCCATACAGTTTCCTGGAATAATTTTTAAGGGACAAAGGATTATGTGAGTTCCTCTACACCAGCAAATAGTATAGGATTACACCGAATAACATGCTTCTCCATCAATACTGCATATTTGTAGTTGCATTAGAGCTACATTTTTCAAGCTGTTAGGTTATAATTTCAAGTAGATGGTCACAATGAGAACTGTGAATTTATTAATTATAGCCCACGTTGTCCCAGTTGGCATTGCCACATGTAAGAACAGGAATTTGTTAACATCAGCACTGATATATTGTTTTTTGAAAATGTTAAGACCAAAGTTGCCTCCCTTGGGGGAATAAGAAGAATCATATCTTTTTAGAAAGTCATCTAGCTTTGCTTAATGACTTGGAGTGATGGAGAGGTTACTGATTTGGCTGGTTACTTGGTTTTTCAGCATTACTTCAACAGGCATCACTCTGAGACAGAAATTTATAGGTAAAAGGCCTAAAACCTACTAGCACTTTGGAAGAAGAGTACAAAGAGAAATCACTTCCTAACAACATATTGTCCCTTGGAAGTAATATCTTGGAAATAGGGTAGAACTCTTTGGCTTGCAGTATCTGGTGTCTCTCTCTTTAGTTTTTCCACACAGGTATCCTTCTCTTGGCTCTGATGTTTAGTCTCCAGTGTGATTTTATCCAGTTTCCTTAACATTCAGTCCTTGGTTCTTTTCTACACTTTAATAGGTGGCTCTGCTATACTTTCTTCTTGCAGTACAGACTGTTAAATTTTAAAAAGTCATCACCTGAGCTGCTCAATAAACAGTGAAGATGGTACTCCTTCAGCTTGTTATGCTGAAATGCATTTTTCATGTTTCATATCTGTTGTGTTTCTCCCTCTGAATTCTGACTCTTTTTTTGCATGTCATTTTCTCAGAAGCAGTGACAACAGGATCTGACTAGATATCCATGACATTTTTTCACAGTTGTAGGGAAAAAGAAAGATTCACCTTCCTGTGCCCATAGCCTGAAATATATTAGTGTTCCCACAAGCAGCCAGCTCCCCCCAGATGCTAGAAGTAAACCAGTAGGAGATAATGGTTAGTTGCTTATCCACCAAGAACATCTAACAAGACATACAAGGTCACTGCTTTGTAAGTGACTAGAGGGAACCCATTCTAGAGGAATGACTTTATATTTAGCAGAATTTAAATAAATAATTTGAGAATTAAAAAAAAAAGTTGATTCAATAAATTTATAAAGGGCATGGTGAGGACTTATTGCCTGTGATGAAACTGATACCTGAGACTTGTCTTACTGCTTGACTGCACTTCCAGGCAAGCTGCCTCGAAAGGAGTCCTCTGCACAGTAGGTAGAGAAGCCTTGCTTTTCTGCTCCCATAGATACAGGGAACTCATCCATCATTATAAGAACAAATTATTCCCAGAGTTTCTGAAATAAAATACTGTAGAAAGAGGAAAGAGAAGGAAATGCTTTGGCTCTTCATTCTGACTCTGCATGAACATTTTCTTCAAGGTCTTTAGATTTTCAGCGGAATTGAAATTTTGGGTGTGTCTACATCAGTAATTTAATTCAGATGAGCAGTTACATTTGAATATCTCCTCAGCGTGCCAGTCACCACACTTGGGCTCACGTTTCAGAATAGTGTTGGATCATGTTCTTTCCAAACAAAGCTAAAGTACAGGAAGGACTCCTATGGTGCCTCCAACATGCTCCAATCACTAATGGGCTTTCAATCAGAGTTAGTCCATAGTCACACCCCTGAAAATAAAGATTGGATGGGACTGGGTTCCTCAGCAACAACAGTTTCGATGTATAAATCAGAACAAATTGAGCAGCCCACTTTGCTGGTAGGATATAGACATTGTACTCCAGCCAACCTAACAAAAATACATATTTGAATGCACACAGTTGCTCAAGCAATATCCCTGCTAGTCTTTATTATAATTACCTATCATATGACATTTTTTTCCAGAAATGCCATTACCAGCCCCAGGCAGGATTCTTGGTTTTCACAAAGGCAGGTTCACTCTGGCCTGATCTGACCTTTACAGATATCAGTTTAGACTCATTATCTTGGTCTCACTAAGAACAAAGCAGAGGACCTGATAGGACTAGGAGCATCTGGACTTCTAGGTATTGCCCACTGTGTTCAGATGCAGTTTCATCATGCTCCATTGACCCACAATTCATAAAGGAATATCAAGGTCTTGCTGTTTTCCAAGGATCCAAGTCAGACTGCTTTCACTGTCCAGCAGTGGACATCTAAAGAGGACTTCATCTTAGGAGGTCCTTCTGTAGCAAATAAAGAAAAATGAACCTCCAAAAAACATTTAAGATTATCTACAATCAAAATGTAACTTAAGATTCATCACCCAACAGAATACTTTTTGTACTACACCAAAAGGATACCAGGGTAACAATGTCAGATCTATGTGCTTTGGTTTTAGGAACAGGTGAATCCTATGTGTGGACTATTTAGAAATAGATGGAAAATCAAGATTTTGGAGAAGTAGAGAATTGAAATTTACATCTTATACTGAAATCATTGTAAGTCTCAGCATAACAACATAAAAATGCTCACAAAGGTTAAAAGTTCTTCAATGACAGGTCAGGGAACCATGTGCTGTTTCCATGTAATAATTCAGCTGAGATAAAAGTATTGTCCACAGTCAGAACAATAGCTAGGCAATAAGCAATTATCACTTCAGAGCTATGCTCCCCTGGCTCGTTATAGAAAAAAACCACATATCTAGGACTGTTGCCTAGTATCATTGTCTCAGGCTGAATTTCACCTTGCTGGAATCATGTCAAATCAGTAAGTTCTTTTCTTTTAAGGATAAGGCATTTGTCATTTGTTTTCCTGGTGGTATATTATCTATTTCATGCCTTAAAGCTTTTTCTTTTCCCTGCACTGCTGCTTTACTTGGCAATATCAAAGCCAATTTATCCACGTCTTCTAATGCATGTATTTCTGTTATGAAGAAATGAGGATAATTCACGTAATTGGACTGGGATTTGTGGATGTCATCACAATTCACCAACACTTGTAAGTCCTGTAGCCTGTTCCATATTATTCTGCAATAGCTCCATAGAGAAAAATCCCTCTGCTTCATTGTCTCAGCTTAGTGGTATACTTTCCATATTGTACTGGATATTCGTCCTTTGCTACCAATATACATGCTGGTTCTGCATCTTCCAGGTATTTCCTTCTTCCTTTATTCTTTGACTTTTGTCCTCCTGTAAGTCATATAGAAATCAGTAGAGCTAGTAAAGCTTTCTATAGCATTTTAAAAACATATCACCGCACTTAGTAATCAACTGCACTTTTACTAGTTGATGCTATGGGTCAGTAAAACAAGATGGATAAATGCCTTCTGAAAGTATATAGTCTTTTTGACCAACTTCTTTTTAGTGCAGTGTTTTATAAGACTACTTCCAAAGATGGGCCTCAAAATGTAATTTTATCTCCCAGGGATGTGGAAGAAAGACCTGCAATAGCTCTAAGTCATATATCATACCTCAATCCTGCTCATAGATCTTGCTATTAAGGGCTTGACTGGCACTTAATTTCCATCTCTATTTAGCTGTTCACATTGGCTCTTTTCTCTTTCCTCAACCTTCTTATGACTTTCAGTTCTTTGTTTCCTTTCAGGACTTCCTTCATAAATTCAATATTATACTTCCTTATCTCCTTCTCATGCTATTATTAGGTTGGAAGTGCATTTGTTTCTCATAATAATTTTATTTAGGCCATAGAACATAAGAATCTGATTATTTCAGGTGGTTTTACACCCTAATTATGTAACTAATCAAATGAGTTTTTAGTTTGGTTGGAGATCAGGGGTTTTTAAATTATTTTTATGTCTCTTCTGGTATTGTTCCCAGAAGGCCGTTTTATTCCAAGACAAAGATGCTTTCTTGGTTTCCTTGCTCATACATCCAGTTCTTCTCTTTCACGGTTTTAAGACAGAATTGCTCCTTGTGCCACCTTAGGTTAAGCACTCTTTATTCTGCTACATTCTTGTAGAGCCACGCAACAAAGACAGCTACTCCCTCTTCTTCTGATAGTGACCAAACTAAGAATAGGAAAAGGTAATCCCTGTCCAAAGAGAGAACCTGCATTTTTTGGGGGGTTGTTTTGATTTTTCTTCTTTTTTTCTTAAGAGCAGGCAGCAACATATGGTGCTCCCTGACTTGTTTAGCACCCAGGCATATGGATGCCTTCCAGCCACCCTGATGGCAAAGTGGGTTGACGACAGACTTAATGCTGATGCCATAGGCACACTTGATTGCACAGCCTTCCCCGCTCTATGGGGGAACCCTTTGGGGCACCCAGGCCTGCGCTTTTACCAGAAAGCTGTCTGGAAGTGCAACTTGAAAGATCACAGAACTTCAGCCAAAGACCTTTTGGATTAAATGCATGGGATATATATCACTGTCATCTTTGAATATTGGTGTCCCCGAACTGAAAGGTTTTGGCAAGCTGAATGCTTGGTGTTAAACTCTCACTCTGAATGACAAATAATGAACAGTTTGCTGCCAGCGAAGTTACTATTAGATATTTCTAAATGGAACTTGTGCACATATGGAATAAAGTCAGTTTTGTGACATCTCTTAACTCTGGTCCAGTTCCATTAACTTTTATTTTCCTCACCTGTTTCCACTGTCATTATTATCAGCCTTGGGGCAGGCATTTTTGAAACATTCATTTTAATTACAGCACAATAAGAATACAGCCCCTTGTGATATTTATCAGCGGAATACTCAAGAATTTTTTTAATATATTGAAAATAAATCCTGTTTATGGCATACTGCTTTCCCAGCTGCAGAAGAGTTTAGCAGTTCATATATCATGCATTTACCACCTTTTTAACATTTAAACAGAGCCTGGAATTTATACCCTTTGATGACTCACTGGTCCCTGCTGCTCAGATGTAATCATCACTCAATAAGAAATGGAAGAACTGAGCGAACACAACTAATGCTGCAGTGCTGACCAAGGTGGCAGAGCTGAGAAAAGTAGATTAATAAATTCCAGCATGATCTATTCCTAGTGACAGACATAGGCATCCTGGAACAGGCTGGGTCTGATCCATAAACATGCAAGGCCAGGTAAGAGAGAAAGCAAGACTGCTGGGTACTCCATACAGAAGCTCATTATAAAAGCTAATGGTAGACTTTTGCTGGTCCCTTAACACTTGAGCAATGGAACCTTTGGTGAATGAATGATTAACCATTTGCTGGGAGCTTGAGGAAACTGTGGAACAAAATATTTGTAGAACCTGTTTAACTGGGCTTTGGCACAGAGGACCCCCTTTGATAGGCTAACTGTACCTTGTGAGACTAGGAAAACACTTCATAGATACATTAGCAAGGAAGTGTCCAAGCAAAAGACTAACTCGCCACTACTGGGAGCTATTAGCACTACTGGCCTTTTTCCCTGACATGTGGAAGGGTTGAATGTAACAGCCAAATCTTTAGCCTCACAGCTCTGTAGTTAATGTCCTTTTGCAATTAAACACATTGAGATGGTTCTGCCTTCATCTGTGGGCTTTAGCTGTAACTGAGACCAGGCAGTGGCTTGGCATGTCACTGACCCTGCCCGCAGTGTCTCCTTTGCTGATGTGCATGACAGCACTGCTTTGGCACCCACAGCAGACCCACAGTTGAAGTGTTTAGGAAGTACAAGGAGGTGCAGTAGCAATAGGCTGCAGCTTGCTGAAAGGATTCCCGGGATTAAGTCTGTTGCCAGCCCAATCTGCCATAGGGGGTGTCTGCAAATCCCCCCAGTCTGCCTGGAGCCAGCTGCGTGGCTCCTTCACAATGCATGAGACTCAGCTGCTCAGGATTGCTCACACTGAGATATGTAATTCATGTGCAGTCTAAAGGACCCAATTTCACTGAGGCTATACTGATTTACCCCTCTTTATGATCTGACCATACATATTTATTTAAAATGCTGTCAGATTCAAGGTATCTTAGAGGCCTGTGTGGTCTATACTGCCTTTAGGATGATATAGTGTATGAAGAGACAGAAACCTCAGTACTGGTACTAGGTATTTATGGGTGTTGTCATCCCCTTCAAACAGATGCCTGGCAAACAGCAACCGAGTGAAGCAAGGTGGATCAGGGATGAAAAGTTTTTTTAGAAACAATAGTCACAACGCATCATCTTCCCAAGGCCTGATCCTGCCAAGGTGCCTCCTACATGGGGTGTAAATAAAAGCCCACCAATGGCAGAGACATCTCTGTAGGCCGTAGAAAGGGAAGAAATATAGAAAGGAAAGATGCCAGTTTGTAATAGTCAGAGGTCCCTCCCAGCTGCCTCACTCCAGAGCTATTGGGTGGTGCCCTTCGAACTCTAGCACAGCCATGATACCTGGAGCCACTTCTCTCAAAGCATTTTGCCACCAGCGTAATTTCTTTCTACCCCCCAAAGTCATGTGGATTTGATGGAAGGCAGTTCTAGGGAGGTGACACTTTTCTGGAACCACAAAAGCTTTTAAGCTGACTGGCTGCTCACACACTCTCTCCACAACCATTTCACTTAAGTTACAAGCTCTTCTGCTCTCTTCTGCCCCACACCTTCCTTTCACCCCCAGTTCCTCTTCATCTTCTGCTATTTCCTATGTTTAGTTAATCCTCTATAATTAAATCCTGCAGAATTAAATAATTTTAAAATACATCTAAGAATTCATTTTGTTTAGCCAGTCATCACTTGGTTCATATACTGTATTCCTTTTTCCCTTACGTTCTGCCTTAGTTGTTTAAATAAAACCTTTTTTGGTTAGGGACTCTTGGTGAATGCACAGCATTGTGTGTTCAACACAATAGGCTTCTAATCTCAGTTGACCCTTCAGCAACCCTTAAGCTCAGACTGCCACAAATATCAACATATAATTTCAGATAATAGGTATCAATGAATACCGAGGCCTCCATTTTAAACTGTGATCTCTACATTTGCTTGAAAGACCGATTTGTGATAAATGACAGCCTGAAGTGTGGAGTACTGTGACCCTGTGGAAAACCCTTGCATTTATTTGTGAAAGCAATTTTTTTTAAAAGGCCCCATGACTACCCACACAGTTGCAACTATGGGAATATGCTGCAAGTAAATCACTTTTCTTGGTGCTTAGGCTGTTATAGTTGGAATTCACATCACTCAAAAACTAGAAACATTATCTGTGGTGATCATTTGTGTTCTTTACATAGACAGCAAAGACAGACAGACGTCCTCAGAGGCTGATTCATCTTAGGTGTCAAAGATCCCCTCATCAGATGGCTCCACAGATCTGCTCTCCAGACTGTTCAGAAAACCGAATCCTTCCCTCAATAAAGAAACTCCTTCAAACAGAAAATAAACTGCTCTTGCAGGACCAATTTGTGTTTGTTTCTCCAAACCTATTATGTGGTCTATGTGTTCCACCTCCATATTTGTATTTCACCATCTTTTTGTGTTTTTTCTACCTCATAACATTAAAAATCCCACCATTAAGAGTACCATTACTTAGGTTACATTGAAAATACAATCAGTAAGAGTGATATCCTCTATGAATCACTGGTTTGCAAAATGCTAACACAGTAGTAGTTGTTCTCAGTACTTGCTCATGAGCCAACATACCCACTCCCAAGTCTTAAAGTTAGTCCATTTTGCATGTCCATTTTGCTACACCAGAGAGCTAACGTGTAGGAGACCCAAGTGCTGGCTATTCCACTTGAAGTCAAAAGGAGCTACTACTTGTCTAATTACATCAAATCTATTTCTTAAATTATTCTATATTTATGGTTGAGTTTCTTTCCTATCAGTTTAACCTATTTCAGTTCCAATGTTTCCTGTTGTCCTCTGCTGGAGAAGATTGCCAGGGTAGAAAGAGCAAGCAATGCATTTTCCCAGATTAAACAGAGAAAGCAGAATGAATCACTGCTTCGTACAGTCTGTTTTTGAAGGAGAGCCAAGAGAGACATTGATTTAAAGAGCCAAGTAATTGGCACTTCGAGTTTTGATCTCACATACAGAAAACATAAAAGTTCAGGAGAACAGAGAATTCATCAGAATTGATCCAGTGTGACAAGGTACTGCAGAACTTCTGAAAAGTAATGTAAAATAAAGGCTAGTTAAAAAAAAAAATCATTCCAGCCTATCAAATTCCACCATTTCTTCTCCCTGTAGGAAAACAAAAAGTTCGTTTGATTTTGTTATTTTAGTTTGCTTTGTGTTTTGGTTTTGGTTTTTTTTTTGGTCTGGGAGTTTTGGTTGGGGGATTGTTTGTTTGTTTGTTTTTCCCCTTTTATTCAGGTTAAATTGGACAAAGTAGGTGAAATTTACCTAAGAAACTCCCTCAAGTGTTATAGCTTTGCAGTTGCAATCAATTTACCTTAACCTCCAATAAAAGGTCCAGATTTGTTGATTGTAGCAAGTCTTGATTTATTTAAATGGGGTTGGATCAGGTATGTGAATAAGGAGAAGCAGTCCAATTTCTGGGAATGAAGGTTCTAGTGTTTTGCTGTGGTAGCAGTTGTTGACTACAACAGCACAACATCCATTTCCCAGACTCAATATGAAGAAGGAGACAATTCAGTTGTGTAGATCAACAAAACAAATACAAATCAAGATACAAGCATTTCACACATTTTATTTTTTTTTTCATAAAAAATAGAGTCAATAGCAATAGAACTTCTCCACAAAAGAAGACCAAAAGTGAAAGACAATAGGGTACTCTATATAAAGAAGGAAATTGTAGATTCTCAAGGTGAGAAATAATTCTTTTTCTGGTTTTGGATTGAATAAATGAGGTTGAGCAAACTAGAAAACTTGTGGCTATAACTGAGAGTAGATGAGTAGACCTGGCTGTTTTCTTCTTGGTTGCTGGGCCATACTATTACTTAAACCTTTGAAATGACAGTTGGATGAGAGCTTCAGTATCAGGGATACACTGACACCGCATTTGTTATTTTCCTCTTTTTATAACTTTACTTTCCCCTTTGTAACCCAAGACCTTTTCCTTGCTGGAGTAAATGTGGAATGTGGCTATTAAAAGCCTATCTGCTGTGAGGGTCAAATTTTACTAAAGTAAAATAGCCTGCTTCTACAGTGGTCACCAGTCATGTCCCATGCCTCTAAGAACATCTGTGACCCAGATGTGCAAGTCCTATACTTGGGTTGGTGCAACCCCCAGTATCAATACAGGATGGAAGATGAAGGGATTGAGAGCAGCCCTGAGGAGAAGGACTTGCTGGATCAAAAAATGGACATGAAGTGGCAATGCATGCATGCAGCCAAAAAGAACAACCCTAGCCTGGGATGCATCAAAAGAAGTGTGATCGGCAGGCTGAGAGAGGTGATTCCACCCCTCTACTCTGCTATCATGACAGCCCACCTGGAGTGCTGTGTCCAGCTCTGGGGCTCCAAACATAAGAAGGACACAGAGCTGTTGGAGTGAGTGCAGAGGAGGGTCTCAAAGATGTCAAAAGGGCTAAAGCACTTCTCCTTTGAGGGCAGCCTGAGAGGGTTGGGCTTATTCAGTCTGGAGAAGAGAAGGCTCCAGGGACACCTTATTGCAGCCTTTTGATATTTAAAGGGGGCGTAAGAGAAAGATGGGAAAAATATTTTAGTAACCCCATAATTATAGGACAAGGAGCAGTAGTTTCAAACTAAAAGATGGTCGATTTAGACCAGGTATAAGGAAGAAGTTTTTTATAATAAGGGTGGTGAAACACTGGAACAGATTGCCCAGAGAGGTGGTAGATGCCCCATCATTGGAAACATTCAAGGCCAGGCTGGACAGGGCTCGGAGAAACCTATGTAGTTGAAGATTTCCCTGCTCATTGCAGGGGATCTGGACTATCTGACCTTTAAAGATGCCTTTTGACTCAAAGTATTTTATGATTCTATGATTCTATGATTTTGGGGGCTACTGCTACTACATACCTATGTCCAAGAAAACACTATTCCAGGCAGAGAACTAAGTTTTGGATGTAGGGAGCACCAGCAAAGAAACTCTGCCACCCCCCAAATTAACTCAGTAACAAACACTGTGACAAAGAGGTTGCAAAAGTGCATAATCATCTGCTCTGGTAACAAAATATTTTTTGTTTATTTTTGGTAAACAGACAGATAGTTGTTTCCAGATTAGAATAGGGAAATATATATTTTTTAATTCTCTTTGTAAGGCAGTGGTTTACTAAATACCAACAAAGCAACTTGGACCATTGGCTGTAGACTTATTGACTGATGAGATTGTTAAATTGCTGTTTTCCAAGTAAGACACTGGGTAAGTCCTTTGAGATATTGTGACTGTCCAAAAGATTGAACAGAGAAGACAGGAAACAAATATTTCAATATTTCCAAAGGGCAATTGCTGAAAATGTAACTATAGGTCTGTCAATTTAATGCTTACCCAGGGCAAAATCTCAGGAAGACAAAATAGGATGTGCTCAATAAAGAATTAAGCGTGAAGCGCATAATTGATACCAGACCACATGGCTTAATGAATGAATGATAAAACTTTAAGGATAAGTAAGCTACATTTTTGGTTGGATTATTAGTCTTACAAAATGTGCAGTTGTTAAAATGCAAGGCCATATGACTTTCTCATTTTAAACTCCAAACTATTCAAAGTCTAGGCAAGGCAAAAATTTACTAGAGAAATTTTAAAAGAAAATACAAAATTGAAATGATCTTTCAAAAAGAACATTTCTGGTAGGGTTTTCTTATCCAAATGTACTTCAGGGAAGTTCATGGATTGTGAGGGAAGGTAAAGGAAATCAGTGGTAAAAGCCTGTGTTTGGCACTAACTGTATGAGGAATAGCTTCTAGAGAGAGGTCCAGGCAGCAGGAAAATCTGGGCTTGCCTTCTTTTAATTAAAGAGCTAGGTACAAAGATCAAACAACTAGGAATAGGGAATGTGCGCTGTAAGCTAAATTAGAAAATGAATTAATGTTGGCAAGAAAAAAACCCACTCTTTTTTAATGAGAGCAGACTGGAGAGAGTTCAGATGAGATCCTTAGAATGGTTTGAAATGTGGAAAGCCTTTGATAAAGGACTGAAGGAGATCAAGTGAATTTTCTCTCATCTTTAAGCTTGCATTTCTACCTAGCCACAGTGACAGCAAAAGCTCCCACTCTACTAACAGTGTCAGCGTCTTTTGAATGCCTGCCCACGATTGCTGGGACTGAGGTGACTCCTTTAAAGCCAAGACAAGAGAAAGTGTTTATTCCAGATAACATGAGACACTTTCATGTTTCTCTCAACAGGAGAGGGAGGGAAGTGAGCAGTTCAGACCTCCAATATACTGAAGCTGGTGTCCAGGATCTTGCAGAGCTATCCAGAGCTGCCCAAGGAAGCAAGCAAGGGGAGAACCACCATGGGCACGGCTCAAGAGGACCAGGAATGACTTTTGCCAACAAGAAAGGAGGATGAAGACAAAGTATTGACACCAAGATTTAGAAGAAAATAAAAAATTTGAGGTATTGATTTAAACTACTACTTTACCAAAAAAAGGTTGAAATTGCTGTAAACTAGCTACATTTTATTTTTAGAAGAGGCTTGGAAGCAGTTAAAATTAATTGGGACACAAAAATTTTATTTATGTCTGCAATACGTAATATCAACTCTTTCTTGGGTAGTGAGATGGAAGTAGAAAATGCAGGCTGAAGAAAGAAATGACTGACAGCAGAAGATGGAAAGGGCTATGGACTAATTTAGGGATCACTGCAGGATAGGTAATCCAATCTTCCTGCTCAGAACAGGGTCACCTACAGCAGGTTGCTCAGGCTGTTTAGTTTGATTTTGAATATTTCCAAGGATGGGGACTCACCAGCTTCACTGTGCTAGTGTCTGATCACCCTCACAGTAAAAAAAAAAAAAGGGGGGGTGTTTATGTTTAGACAAAATATTCTGTATTTTAACATGTGTCCATTGCCCCATGTCCTGTCATTTGGCACCAAGAGGAGCCTGGTTCCACTTCCTTTACTTCCCCTCTTCCAGTATTTACCCGTATGGATAAAATGCCTCTGAGATTGAAATATTCCAGGCTAGATAATCCTAGCTCTCAGTTTGTCCTCATATCAGAGATGAACTAGTCCCTTCATTGGCTTCTTTGCCTTTTTCTGGACTCACTCCAGTATAGCCATATCTTTCTTCTACTGGGGAACCCGTCACCCAGTAATCCAGATGTTTCTCACCAGTGCTGAGTAGAGGGGAAAGATTGAGCCATCAGCAATGTTCTTCCTAATGCAGCCCCATATCAAGATAGGAAAGGGTTAGAAAAGTAAGGGGCATAAAGAGGAGTCAGAAAAGAACACCTAACTTTCAGAAAAGAGAGAAAAATGAGTGAAAAAGTGAAAAGTTAAGTTTAAGAGGCAAAAAGAAATAGTATTTTTTTCATTTGTCCTTCAGCATAACAGAGCAGAGAAAGAATCTTTTGATAAGGAAGTCAGGAGCGCTGAAGAATTCATGGATTACAGGTACCTGATACATTTCAGCTAGTGAAGTAGAAGTATGTAACAAGGAAGAGGGCATGACTGATAGGAAAGGAGTAGGAATGTTTAACACAGGAGAGAGAGTGAAAGGGATTTCTGCCAGACAGTCTGTACTCCAGGAACAGGACTAGAGAAAACAAGTATCTCTAAGTGTAAAGGAGTAAGTGCGCTACATGATGGAGCTCTTAAGGAAGGCCACAGTTGGGAGCAGAGTCATAGCAAGGGCCACAGCAAGAACATCCAGATCTTGGGCTAAATAAAGCCATGTACCTTCTCACTTCACATGCATTTCTATCCTTTTGCATGAAGTAGAAGACTCATCACAACCTGGCTACTGAGAACTACCCTAAAGAGATCGGTGTTTAAAATCTTCACAAAGGCAGGAGACAGGGATTTGAATTTATTGAAGCAAAGGCATGAACTGAACATGGATGAGTACCATAAAAGGTAAGCTATGAACTAGCTCCTTTTGTAGTATCTGCTGCAGTTTCTGTGTAATGGGGCACATACAGTAAAAAAGATACACTTATGCTGAATCCTATTGCATCTAAGGCTTTCTGTAAATCTGGGATATTTTTAAGAATAGAATCATAGAATCACAGAATGTGTAGGTTGGAAGGAACCTTTAAAGGTCATCTGGTCCACCCCCCCTGCAGTAAGCAGGGACACCTTTAACTAGATCAGGTTGCTTAGAGCTTCATCAAGCCTGACCTTGAATACCTCCAAGGATGGGGCTTCCACCACCTCTCTGGCAACTTGTTCCATTGTCTCAGCACTCTTATAAAGAATAATTTCTTCATAATGTCTAATCAAAACCTACTCTGCTCTTGTTTAAAATCACTGTCCCTTGTCCTAATGCTACATATTCTTAGAAATAGTCCCTCCTCAGCTTTCCTGTAGGCCCCAATTGAATGGATCTGTCCAAATATGCACACACACACAAATAGAGCCCCAAGAGAAGAAAACTCTAATTTACTATGCAAGTGCTTAAGAAAATTCAGTAACAGGTACCTGAAACATGGCAAGCTTGCACTAGGAGTGGGACAGGTATTTTTGAAAGCAAGGGTAGTTAAACCATTGGAACAACTTTCAGGTAGATAATGGAGAATCAATCGTGTATATCCCTAAATGAACATTGCATTTTTTCATAGGAAGGCAGGTTCTGATTTAGGAAGACCATGAAATTTAAACATAGGAATCTTGCTGTCAAGTTTTGTTGGCATTCTGAATAGTTGATCATAATGGTCTAGTCAGTTTCTTAAAATAAATTTGTCTCAGCAATGAAAAAGCAAGGGGGTTTCCACTTGTAACTTCCAGCTTCATACTACTTCCTATTGAAAGGTTTGTCTCTGAAATAGCAAGGTGTTTTGTGTTTGTCCCTGTGCAATTATACTGAGATAACAACAGTAAAAAAACCCCAAACCTCCATTTACTGTCATATAGTAATAAAATCTGTGTTTATGCCACTGCCCAACAGATAATTTATTCAGTTGGTGTTAAGTTATAACTAGAGGAACCTATTTGTATTACTCTAATTTCCTTACTTTAAGTTATGGCTGCCCCCTCCCTGGTAGTGTTCAAGGCCAGGTTGCATGGGGTGTTAGGCAACCTGGTCTAGCGGAGGGTGTCCCTGCCCATGGCAGGGGTGTTGGAACTAGATGATCTTTGAGATCCCTTCCAACCCAAACCAATCTGTCATTCTGCAATTAACTGGTTATCAAACACACACAACTATCAGTTCCTAAATTTTCCCAGTCTATCACCCGTTTATTTCATTATACACCCTTTTAAAAGATGTCATAGCATCTCTTTGCTTTCAAGCTTAAGGTTTTGGCAGGACACTCAGGTGGGGAAGTGATAATTCTGAGATATTGGAAGCTTTCCAACAGGATAAGAGCAGCATTTTCCAGACATCCTACTAACATCAATTCGTGGATGCATGTAGCTTCTTATCATCCCCATTGCAGGCTATGGCTCTCAAACAGACTTCCAGGGCACTGTTCATATAGATTTGTCCATTCTGTTCAGAAAGATAGGAAAGGGAAAATTCAGATACTCTCCCATTAAAAAGGGCTGGAATAGTTAATGTCTGAAATAGTTTGTAGAGAGCATTTCAAATAAGAGATTGAAATGCTGGATAAGGGGAAGCACTTTGAAGATTGTGATCAAGTTTCATCTTTGAAAAGAGCCAAAAGAAAGTAGACAAGCTTAATGAAAGAGGTTACTCAAGGTGACTTGCCATCACTGTTCCTGAATGTGAAAGTAGCAGGTTTGGATATAGAAACACAGCAACACGATCATGCTGAATTTTAACTTGTCAGTGACCAAGTGGTAACTTTCCCTCCCACTCACCCTTTGTCAGCAGGGTCTAGGGATATTGTACAGCTAGTGTTGAGAGGCTGAGGTTCACTACTTCAAAAGGAACACCTGCAAGCCTTGTTTTGATTAGAGTACAACACAAGGATCTGATCAGAGAAGATTTCCTTTAAAATGTACGTGTCTGCATGTACATATACCCCGCTCTGCAGATATGTAGCCCCAACCATGATATCTAGTAAAGGAGGCTCATTGAGGCAGTTCTTGGAGGCAGATGTGAATTTCATTTCTGAAACGGTAGATCAATAGCACAACTAAGTACCTCTTGCAACACAGCGCCATTGTGTAGGCATGGAAAAATCTTCCCAAGAAATTTTACCTGCATCAGATACTTTAAAAAAAAAAAAGCTAAACTACAGACCATTACAAAGCATTTCCTATTAATATCAGCTATCAAGTAGTATGAGAGATTTGAGTAATTATCTGAGTCAAAGAGAGCCAAGGGCAACTGCAGAGAGTCACAGGGGGGAAAGCAAGAACACAGCAACATCCGTGGTTCAAAAGAATCTTCAGGTGATCTGTTATGAAGCTTCCATGTTGCAAGAGTGATGGGAAAATACCATGGCATGCCTGCAGACTGAAAAAACTACCCAGGAAACCTTAACTTTGCCTAAGATATAAGTGTAAATGCCATGAATACATTTTCTTCTGTGGATGGTTTATCTAACATGCACTGTGGACCTTTCTTTTCCATTAGAAATGTCTTGGTCATGTATCTGACTTTTGGAAAGCATTAAGATGTTGTCATCTGCAGAAACAGGGAGATATAAATTAAATTCCATGAGACTAGGGGGACAAGGAAAAGGAAGAAACTAAAGCTAACCTTGCAGTAGTTTTCTACTCATGTAACAGAAGTTACCAAGGTAAAAATGGCAAAGTTTAGAACTGATAAATCACAAAGTATATGAGGGAGATCAAATAGATTTCAGTGTTATATCAAGGTTTATTTCTTTCATGTGTTTTATTTTTCTAAGAATATATTTCAAAGATCCAGTCTACAGTATACACGTATGTTTCTCCTTGAGTGTCTGCTGTTGAATACAATAGCAAAACAAAATCCCTAACAAAACCAAACCAAACAAAAAACCCAAGCTAGTAACATTTCTCCTTCCCATTCCAAAAGAAAGCCCTCTACCCACTTCTTTAGTTCAGACCTCTGAGTTGGTTTTGCTGTGTATGGAGCAGCAAGAAAACACAGATAGTAGTGCAGCTTATGCAGCCGCTAATGTCTTCTTTTTCTGAGATCCCAAAGACTGGGATAATTACATTCTGCAAGAGGCAAAACAATTTATGAAAAAAAAATTTCTCTTATTAAAAATTAAATAGGACTTTCATAATCAGTTGCTTCAAATATGCGTGAATAATGACAGCTAGAAACCAGTCTCTGCAGATTGCTCATGGAGTGAGTGGGTGTGAAGCTGAAGTCAGGGTAAGAAAAAAAAATCATAATGATAAAAGAGCACTTTATTGGAGCTTTTACAAGGTCATTCGGCCAAGGCCAGATAAAAGTTAATATTTCTCCAACACCCTGTAACAAGAGAGAGAAAACAGAATTAAAAATTATCTTTTGCTGCAAAAACAAATATCAGCTTCTCTAGGATTAAGTCTACTGGAAAATAAAGTCTCCCTTTTCTTCTGACAGGTTTTAGGTTTTAATTATGTAAAGCCTTCGTGAAGGGATTTCTATCTTTTTGTAAATTTAATTCACAAAATGTCCTAATTATCTGCAGACATATTAATAACTCTTTGGACAATATATTAATGTAGCATGCTGAAATGTGTTTTCAAAACAACAGTATGACAAGGCTTAAAGAAGCACACCCATCCATAATTCTTGTACAGTTCATATGCATATGTATTATTGGTATTGTAGATATTATGAAAAAACACAAAGAATTCAATGTGTTGAACTCCTTCTACTGCCCACAGTTTACAAAACCTAATAGTATTGTGGGCTGCAAGAAACGGTCATTTCTTCCCCTGTGGGAAACAGCTTTTATCTATTTGTTGTCATTTCTTTAGTGAATTTGAATTAATTTTTAATAACAATTTTACTCCTCATAAAAGGGAAGAGACAGCCCACGGGAGGCCAACAATATTCTTTAGATCCCACCTTCAGAATACAACCCTGCTGCAAAAATACTAAAATAACTGTTGGAGCAGAAAATGAGGAAGAAATTTGCAGAAGAGTATCTACATTTGTGAGAGAAGGATTGAAAGCAAGGGGCTTTTTAAAGTTTTGGGTTTTTTTTAATTTCCTCCTTATAAAATCCCAGCCTTCAAAAAAAGAATTATGTCAAAGGCATCTCCTGAGGCAAGAATAACATGTGCCAGTACCTGAACTTGCTTCAAAAGTCTCCAAGCCTTGAAATAAAGGATCTGCAGAAATCTTTCTATCGGAACTGAGAATTAGAGTGGGGAACCCCTTTTAGAAAAGACAGAGGCAGTGAGCCTTACGAAAAGGCCACTTGAAAATAGAGGTCTGATTTGACCCATTCAGCAGTGCTATGTTACGTACAGTCGCCACTGATACAATCTCCCTTCTTGCTCAAGGGAAATAGCCCGAAGTACACAGCCCACGACAAAGTCACCCTTGTTCACTTAACACCGTTGAGAGTTACCTCCTGTATTTCCAGACATGTTCACTCACAGCCCATGACAGAGAATGTGGCTGTACTGAGGTTTTAGCACCAAATACTACTGCACCCTGAGCAGATTCCTTCCATGCCACCAGCTTTTCCTATAAGTTCAAATACCATTCTGCAGTTCTTTATGAGAACGTGTTTCAGATTAGACATGTGCCAATGCATGGCCCCCAGCCACAGAACTGGAAAGCATTTATTTTAAGATTTCCTCTCATATTACTTGAGAATTGAGCCTCATAATCTGTCAGAATGAAATGTCAGATGTGAAGCTACATCAACACCAGCATTTGTACCAAGAAGAATGAGCTTTTCTTACCTTCACCTGACATTATTCCAGGTAGCTTGGCCCCTGCATTTAAAAAAAAAACCAAAACAAACTGCACAGTAAAATATACAAGCTACAGTTCTATGACATATTTATGCAAGGAATTATCCATAATTGTGTGGAACTTTCTTGTTTACTTGGTGTGCTTTCCTGTCTTTTGAAACTCCAGTTTATAAAAACAAGTAAATCCTTCTGTAAGATTACAGTTCTAGCAATAAATATTTCTTCGATTTGAACTCAATATGAATACCAGGATGTATCGACTCAAGAGATAAACATATCTTGTTTTTCCTGGAAAAAAATTGATCTAGAAGTGTTACAAATATCTTCAGATGCCTCAGTCCTTTCTTGATCTCACACAATTTGAAGGAGTGAAAAGTTTCTTCCACTCTCCCCAGACTCCCACTATTCTCTTTTAGGATGAGATTTGCAAAGGAAAGAATAATTGAGCTCCAAGTCAAGCCAGGCAGAACACATCTGCATATGCTGTTTGACTGCCTTGTCAGAGGTAAATCATTAAACTCAGCTACAGCATGCCCGGACCTACTCATCTGAGGTCCTTATATTGACACTGATACTTCTGCTGAGTAGTTTATTTATTTTCTGCCATCATTCTGCAAGGAAAGACAAGCACATTACCCTCAAAAAAACCAAAGCAAAGCAAAACAAAAACCAAACCAAAACAAACAAAAAAACCCCAACAAAACATAAAAAAACCCCAGTTGTCGGAAAACATTTAAAGATCTTTCCAACTCAGTTTGTACATAGTCCAAGTTAAAGCTAAGTTAGCAAACCATATTCTTCATTAAAACAAATGTAACCATTGTGGATTGCACTCTGGAACCTTCTGACAGAAATATTCTATTCTCAATATTCCTATGCTAAATAAAAACATCCTCTTTGTGATGGGAAGTGAGCATTTTCAGTGACACCTTACCCATTGTTAAAGCTCTTTGAAGTCTTCATTGAAGACTGGTTGTGTATGGAAAACTGAGGCATGCATGTTGGCCTTATTGTTTCAGGGACCTTTGAGCTATGGTTCAACAGAAAACTTCAGGACATTCTCCCTCTCAAATTGGTAGTAAATAGCATAAATCAAGTGTTGGCTGAGACTGAAAAGAAACATTCCCATGGATCCTACTACAAAAACTAAACCAAGTGCCAACCCACAAAACATGTTTATTTAAAATATTTTTATCCATAAATCACATTTCCTCAAAACAGATGTATCCAGCATCCACAGAGTTCCTGTTCTGCATATGGGAAAGGACGAGAATGTGGTTTCCTGTCACACTGCACCTGTGTATTCAGGGCACAGTAGCTTCCCACAACAAACGTCTAGAATTATGCGTCCACTGAAAGAGCAGAGTCAGCATCTGAATGAGCACTTCTCATTCTTATGCATGACACCAGGTGCAATGGAGACATGAAACAGGAAGGTATAATATGTCATCTTGCTTTCTTCATTCTGCTGTAGCCCGGAGAGTTTCAACAAGACAACTAGTATTTCATTAAAGAATAGCAGACATATAAATATCATCTATTCACCATGTGATCTCTCCTGGTTAATAGAATAGACAAAAGGGTCCTTGACAGTGCTTCATTTCCACACAAAAAAAAAATAAACAAGGGCTTTGTTACACACTTGCCAGGCATTAGCACTTGGCCTCTGCAAATCCCTCCATAATTGAACCTGGGCAAATATCATAAGGGGGTGAAAATAAAAATGCTCCACTGTTTTGAAGTCATTCTTCTGTAAAAATACAAGTGTTTTAATATTTAAATAAAACTGATCATTTGTGTCATTACAATGAACAGATACCGTCTCAGTCATACATCCCAGTTGAGGAAGGATTAAATCTTTTTGATTTAAACCATGATATTAAAATGACAACTGTTATTTTTTTTACCCTCCTATCCTAAAACATTTAAACTTATGTTACTGACAATGGCAGCCCAAAGGACATCAAAACCTTCTTGATAGCAGAGAAGGCTCGATGCTCTCTCAAGGGTGCAGTAGCTCACAGAGAGAAGTGGAAATTCATTAATTTGTCGTCCCATTAAAAAAGGAAACCACACAACCACCCAGAGAGCACCCTGGCATTTATAACCAAAAAGGGAGAAAAGATTACTTTCATGAAGACACTTCTTGAAATACTGGCTTATAAATATTCCAAATAAAACACAAGATGTCTGGAGGGCAGACAAGTTAATGAAAACTGTTTTCCTATTGATTAGGGGACAATTGGGCAATGCAACTGTTCTTTTCCCCCCCTGCCCAGACACACACAATAAATCTGCCTTCCCCTCCTGCTCTCCATGTCTCCTGAGTTATCCACATTCCCTGGGATATCCATGTCCCCTTTTGCCTCTCCTAGCTCCCAGGAAAACAAGGCAGAGCTGCAGCTGCTCTGGACCTGTGCCCACGCTTGATCGACTGGAGGGCTGCAGCTGGTCAATGCATGGAGTACCCACGTCCTTCCCATCGCCCCTCAGTGTAGGGCACTGCTTTGGAGTCTCTCCCCTGCCCACCCATTGCTTTTCATGAAATGCACAGTAACTTAAAATCTTTGGGACTTACACTCCTTTTCAGATCTGACTAAGATTGTCCAGCAGGTTGAAAACTTTATTACATGTAGACAGACAGTGTGATCATACATATTTCATTTCCTTAGGAAACCAGGCTAAGAGAAATAATAGCAAAAAAGTACAGTAGGTAGATTGATAACACAGCACAATGTTCTGTTTCTGTAAGTGTGAAACCCTTGTGACTATAAGGAGTTCAATCAGAACAAAAAGAAGAGGAAAAGAGAACAAATATTTCTTCTTCAGTGCCACTGCACAGACAGAGGAGGCTCAAAAATTACCTGCAGGTCTTAACTTTGGGGACCTTTTATATTTCTTTTAATCTTAGTATATAGCCTGACCTGCTCCCGTTAGCTCCCTTGTAATGTAAAACAGCACACTGCAGACTACATGACTCACATGCCTCACCTGGAGTTCAGCTCTTTTTGCTGAAAATCCCAAGGGAAGGGAGAAGCATCTCAGTATAATCAAAGATGCTGAGGTTGCAGCCTCCAGCCTCTTTTGAGAGATGTTTTTTCTTTCTTGCTCCTGTTACAAATGCTCATTTTTAATTCTTTTCCATGATGATATATTCTTTCATAGTTTATTCTTTTCCTGCTTTGTTTAGTCTTCTAATCTCACATCATAGCATAAAGGAAAAATGGATAATCTAGTATTACCCAACAGAAGGCAGGCTCCTTGGGAGCCATTAAGTAAACATCAGAGTAGGAATTTTATCACTTCTACACACAGGGTTTTATTGCATTTGTGTTGGTGCATTCTTTGAATATATACATTTGAAAAAAACCCCATAGATTGGCTGCGTATGTCACAGAGCTGTCTGTTGCTAACATGGTGCCTGAACTGAGTGCACTTGTTTGGCAGTACCAATACCTGCCCTGTTGCAGGGGATGTGTAGCATCAGGCTAAAGCAAGGCCCTGCTCCCCCCACTCACAATGACATGGTTTTTAGTGGTAACAGCAGGTGGTCTTTTGGAGACGCTTGAGTTTAGATATTAAGGATCTTGGCTGAGTCACAGGCTTTCTTTCAAGTTTATCAGGAAACAGCATAAAAATTGAGATAAAAGACACAAAATGAAATAAAAAGTTTTATTTCTGCCCTTGCTGCCTTTGTTAACCAGACCCCATCCAACAGACATTACCTTTTGCCACTTAGTAGCTGTCATTGGCTCTGGTCTACCTGAAGTCTCCAATTCTGCCATCTGCAGACAGGCCATCATTCAGGAGATGGTTCAGGCCTGCGATATAGAGTGGTCTCATACTCATACTCTTTTGCTAACCTGAACATTTCTAAGGCACTAGAGATATGCTTTACATTTATTCCTCCATAGGGTAAATTACTACAGATGTGAATGTGCTCCTACTTTATGAATCTAGTTTTAGACTCCCTACCAATTTCCAGGGATTGCTAAGAAGGTGTTGGCTGCTCCTAGGGATGCTCTTTCTTGGTACTTGGTTCCACTTGTTCCTTGGCTTCACAGCTGCTGCTACCTATTGCACAGAGTAATGCACTACTTACAAACCTACTTTAAATAATATGTATCATAAAGGCTCCAATAATTGTCCCTCAGATACATGCTGATATGCTTTAACAATTGCCAACAGAACCACACCCCCCTCTCTTTCTTCTCTCTCAATCACCCAAACAATTCCCAAACCTCATCACCATGTAATAAAGCAAATTCCACCAAATTCCACCCATCAGGAATGGGTATCTCAAAGAATGTAGCCCAAGTTCTCTGCTATGCATCCAGACCCAGAGTCAGCTGAAGGATAAAATGTCTTGGGGGGGCTCAGACCCTCTTGAGAGGGCTTGGACACTCTCAAACTGTCAGGGACCCTCTGGAGGCTGCAATGAGCATGTGTCTCACCACCACGTGGAAGGTGTGGCTATGCCAAGGACTTACTGACTATACAATGAGACACCACTGTAAAAACAAAGGGACCCCAATGGAAGGAAAAGAGCTATTGCAACAGGAGGAGAAATGTTCCCTCACTGGACCTGAGGAGCTATTGCAAAACAAGAAGGAATATTCTCCCACCAGACCTGAAGACATCAGACTGATGGGACATCGCAACCCCTCTCTCTCTTTCTGTCTGTCTTTTTCTTCCTCCCTTCTCTTGCACGCTTGTTGTGGGCCAAAAAAAGTGACTTGACATTTCACTCCATTTTGAGTCTTAATTCTGTTTCTGAGAATTGTAAAGATGTGGTCACAATAAAATGCCAAATTGGACCCCACTCAGGGGTTAAGCCCAGCTGTCCACAGCCACCCAGAGCAATCTGAGGTTGGTTGGAATGCAAGGGGTTTAGCCTCTGCCAATTGGTCTATCTGCTTGTAAATTGTGATAACATCTGTAGTTTGACTTCCAAAAACTCCTGGTTTTCCTGGTGTATGATATTGGCCCTACCAGAACCAACTGGTCTCCCAGCAGCTGCCTGCAGACCTATTTCCTCTCAGCATGACTAAGAGAACTGCTATGCAGAAAGGCTTCCTCAGCTGGAGGTTTCTGAGCCCTCCACCATGGCCTAAGGACTTGCCCAAAGCTTGTAGTGATTAAGACACTCTTTTTTTCCAGTTCCAGTTACTGACAAACTTCAGCAGCAAGAATATATCTTTCTTTATCATGCCTTGACTTCGTAGATGCTTGAACCCAAGTCTCCCTGGCATTCATCTGCCAAGATACACATCTGCACCAGACAGTCCAAGTAATCCAATTCAATCTTTTCTGATTATCAACTAAACATCTTTCTCTACACTGGCACATTCACCGAATGCTCTTAGACTCTCCTCCTTTTGCTGCTCGGTCACTTTAAATCTTCCATTTTTGCACTATGCTCCTCTCAGCAATGGATTTTCAACCTAATGGAAATTTCCATGATGGGAATACTACTTTTTTTTTTTTTCTGAAGAGTGCAATTCTAAATAACAGTCATATCACTGCCTCATTAGGACAGCTGAAAAGATTTAATGGATGTTTAATAGGCTACAGTCAAGATATCTATTCTTCAAAGAATCCTTACAAATACTGTGCATTTTAAACTGGATGCAATTGGGTGTATCATAATTTTCTATGGGCAAAAAAGAAATAACAGCTGTACCTTTCATGTTTTTCCCCCTCTACTTTGAATATCATATTAAAATATTTACAGCATTTCTACATCTTTCACTTAAATAACTTCAAAAATCCCTTATCATTTCACTACCCTTGTTCTGAACTTAAGGAAGTACTTTGAATTCAGTTCCTTGCAGTAAGTACCTTGCATGCAAAGCAATCGAGTTCTGCTGCATGAGCAGTTGTTCTGCTCTCTTCCCATTTGAACAGCTTATATATTTAAGACAAGATTTGATAGAATCCCAGAATCACAGACTGGTTTGGGTTGGAAGAGACCTCAAAGATCATCTAGTTCCAACACCCCTGCCATGGGCAGGGACACCCTCCACTAGACCAGGCTGCCTAAAGCCCCATTCAACCTGGCCTTGAACACTGCCAGGGAAGGGGCAGCTGCAGCTTCTCTAGGCAACCAGTGCCTCCCCAGCCTCACAGGGAAGAATTTCTTCCTTATATCTAATCTATATATTGTTTTTACCCATAGAAAATTATTACAGAACTTTTTTCAGTTTAAACCCATTACCCCTTGTCCTATCACTACATTCCCAGATAAAGAGTCCCTCTCCATCTTTCCTGTAGGCCCCTTCAGGTACTGGAGCTCCATGTCTTTCTTGTACTGGGGACCCCAGAACTAGATGCAGCACCCCAGGTGGGGTCTCACCAGAGTCAAGTAGAGAGGCAGAATCACCTCTCTTGACCCTTCTGGTGCTGCTTCCTTTGATGCAGCCCAGGACATGGCTGGCTTTCTGGGCTATAAGTATGCATTGACAGCTCATGTTACCTTTACATCAATCAATGTTCTCAAGTCCTTCTCAGGACGCTCTCAATCCATTCTCCAACCAGCCTGTAGTTGTTCTTGGGATTTCCCCCATGTGCAGGACCCTGTACTTCTTAAAGGCTATTGTAGGCAGCAAGCCAGCACAGTAGGCTGTCAGGCAGGCTGAATACAACCAGACACTTAATAGTATCTGGGGAAAATGTCGACATTTAAACAATTACATTGCTTTCCCTTTTTGTGCCCAAAAAGCTTACCTGGGCGCTGTTATTGAGGTAGTCCAGACTCATAGAATATCCAGGTTGGCTGATGCTATTAGGTTGCGTTTTGTTCTGGAGTCGGTCCAGGAAAGCATTATTTACCCTTAAAATACAACAGAAATGAATAATGATTGAGTGTAGCTGAGTAGTTCACCAACTTTTGAATTTCAATACTGTGAGTAGCTTTCCTGTTCTCAGTTCAGTACCAATCTTCCTATGTTTTTCAAGCCTGTGCTGAATAACCATAGACTGGCATGAGATAGGGTGCATTTCATTTTCAGTTCACTAGGTGCATCCTTATCCTGTGATCAGTCTGTTGTGATTAAAAGGCATACCTCTGCTGCTGGGAGAAATGCATCAAAATTCTCTGTAGAAAGACGACCTGCATACTACCACCCACTTTATCAGAGAGGTGAGCGATTTCAACAATTCATCTTAGGTAGTCTTTCAGCCTTCAGTACACAAGAAGAGTTTCTACAAGTACTGATTTCTGAATGCCAATGAAAAAATTGGAAACACTTAAGCTTGTTACTAATAGAGACAATTCGTGTAGCTGACAACTTTCCCCACCATCCAGTTCAGAAATCAACTCTAGCATTTTCTCATACTGCCTTATCGGTCTGGAAAGCAGGCACACATACAAAAGCACTTTTTCTTAATCTGTTTTAAATATTATCAAACCTTCTGAAAACTGTTCTTCCCCTCCCTCCTCTCCCCCCCCATTAATGCTTAGGAGTGACACACATGCTTAAACATGACTGTTGTTTTAAATGTTTTACAATGCTGTTCGTAAGAATGATGTAAAATGCAAGACACTGGATTATTTCTGTCTAGGGATGTGAGATGGACTGAATCGAAAATCCTTCATTAACTTCTATGGGCAATTATCTCAATAGCTTTACTAGAGGAAAAAAATGAAAACAGTATGGAAAGTAGTTGCCTATGGAAGTAATTTTTTTAGAAAAGAAATATTTCCCTAATGTTATAGAAAAAGAAACAAATGGTGGGGGTTTTTTGAGTCTCAACATTGATTCTTTCTAACAGCAGAAAGCTAAACTGAGAATAAAGCTGTACTTCAAGATAATATAAAGTCAGTTAAGTGACAGAAGTGCAAGAGTAGACCTGCTGAGCACAGAGAGGGCACAGCAGTGGGTCACAGCCTGGGGAGGGCAGCAATGCAGCTGCAGGTGGCCTGGATGCACCACAGCCTCTATCTGTGTCCATATCAAATCCTATATTAAGATCTGTCTGTTGACTTCAGTGAGTCAACTGCAAAATGTGACATGGACAGAATAGCCCATTTAAAAGAAAGTAAAATCTAATAAATCTTAAAAAATATTTCTCATTTGAAACTGCCAAACGAGTAGTTACCCATGAAAATGCTAATCGTTTCAACCCTATGCCCTATCTGACTCCGATAGGATAAATAAAGTGAAAAATGCACTCTGGGTCATACTGCATTACAGTGAGCAGTTGCAATGATGGATATTAGCAGCTTATTTGAAGGTAAAGTTAAACCAGAAGCGAGGTACAGGACCCTCATTGCAATGCTCTGGTAAAGCATGAATGCTTGCAATTTTGAGACCTTTTCCAGACAGGAATTCAACTAAAGTGTATTCTGCATGTTTGCATCATACCTCCTCTGTTCGTTTTGAAGTGCTCTTGTCCTGGCTTCCTCTTCTTGCCTTTTTTTAAATTCTATTCTTTCAGCCTGGGAATGACAAAAGTGAAACAAACAACAAACTTACTCTTAATTAATATACCTATGCCACAAACGGACTTAATTCCACATAGTGTTAAGTTCAGCTAGAGACACGTGTCATTCCCAGAAATTCTTCCAACAGTATTTGACTTATGTGACAGTACTATGTTAAACACTGAGCATATTTTTCTGTTCAGCATTGCACTGGATGAATTCTGCTTGTGCCCCAAAAAGTGAGAAATTACTGGATTCAGACATTTACATTCCTACATTTAAAGGGATATGCCAGACAACAGTGTGCTTCCCCTGTGCCCCAACCCATGGGTTTGAATTTCCCTGTGGGTCCAAGGGGAAAGACAACCAACATCACCTAGCAGGAGCAGACAGGACCAATGTGCCCATAGGGTATCAAGAAGTCATGCCCTTCGCCTCCTGCCTCGATGGCGTATGAAAAGACAAGATGAGGGTTTTGTGGCATGGTGTGTCACCTCTAGCTCCCAGGGGCTCCCCTAATGACAAGGAAAGGGCAAATGGCACCTGTTGGTGTGGTGAAGGCGTATGTGGGCTCCCAGCACTGCAGCAGCCTATCAGCACCACATTATGTGACACTAAAGTATATTAACAGAGTCTAAGGGAATTTGTTTCAGAGGAGAGTTTACTTAATGCAATTTTAGCCCGGACTGCAAAGGAAACACAGCTTGTATGGCTCTGCTCTGTATGTGTGCCTGTTTGTTTGTCTCTTCCTCCCTGCAATGCACTCAAGAATTGAAGATGCAGATTTTTCTGCAAAGAAAATTTGGCTTGCAGGGGGAGGGGGGAGGGGATAGGAACAGACCCATCTTTCATATTTTCCATAGCAACTGAGCAGCAGTAGGAAAAAGAACTAAAATAAAATGATGCAGTTAGATAAAAGCTTCAATAACTGAATGGAACCACAAAAGTTTTTTTTTAAAAAATCAATATAAGTGGAACATTAAATAAAAACTATGCAATAAATGTATGAAGAAAATCAATAACTGCGAATGTGTTGTGTATCAATATTTGTCTAGCCCTAAAAGAAGAAACAGGATTAAGAAATAAAAAAGCCAACCTTAATTTTCACTGTTTTAAATAACTATTCAACCTGAAAATTAAAACCCAGTATCTGACTTTCCAATATGCTGAGTCCTCTCTTGAAGTAATGTTCTGAAATATATTGTGTGTATATTGCAGTGTTCAAAGCGCACTGAAAATTTCTAAATCAAGCAATACATACTAAAACCTGCTCTGAAAAAAAGAAGGGGAACTGACAATACCTATACGTTTTACAGCTACACTGTGCTAGCAGGTACACACAAGACAGAATTCACAATTACTTTAATAAATATCAGTTTGAAGTAGAAACGAGCCAGCATATATCTGAGGGACAATTATTGGAGCCTTTAAAATACATATTATTTACAGTAGGTTTGTAAGTAGTGCATTACTCTGTGCAATAGGTAGCAGCAGCTGTGAAGCCAAGGAACACGTGGAACCAAGTACCAAGAAAGAACAGCCCTAGGAGCAGCCAACACCTTCTTAGCAATCCCTGGAAATTGGTAGGGAGTCTAAAACTAGATTAATAAAGTTGGAGCACATTCACATCTGTAGTAATTTACCCTATGGAGGAATAAATGTAAAGAATACAAGAGACAAAGGCCTTAAACACATCAGGACTAACTTTCAAAGATTCTTCCTCTGAATAATTCCTGGCAATAAGCATATACCTAATGGGAAACTAATTAACAGCTTCCTTTTTCCCCACCTTTTTGTTTTCAGTATCCTGGTTTTTAGAACACTATGCAATGAGGACACATACGCCCAATATTTAAAGAAAGATATATTTGAAGGCAGCCGAGTCACTTGTCCAGCTCTATTAGAAACTCACTGCATAGAATTTGTTGTACTACCTATGACTTTGCTACTGGGGAAGTAGTTTAACATTGATTCGGGTATTAGTAACAGCAGGGGCATAACAAGAGGCTCAGTACTACTTGCTTATATGTTTTCAGATGATTTGGTAATATAATTTTCAAATGCTGCCCTCCCCATACTTGCACAGCTAAGACAGGCAACTTAATGCAGTTGCATTGCCTTGCATGAATGACCTTTATGTGGATATGGTACCCAAATCTATGCCAGAGGGACTACAGTGGTTCAGGCACATTCCAGGCAATGTGTGTCACGTGCAGAAGATGTGGTTCCAACTCATGGTTATGGCATGCCTGCTTTTTAGACAATTCAAAACTTCATTTAGGCAGCCAGCAAAGGAACAGAGAAGCATAGATGCTTAACAGCAAACCTGAGTGCACCATTTCGGAAGACAAAGCACACAGGCCTTGATTCTCTAGACTATTCAGAGTCTGAGATCATCATGAATATCTCAGTGAGATTACTTCTGCCTGAAAGAGAGGAAATTGGTTTCCTTAGCCTATGAAATCAGGTGCCATGGTCAAAAAAAGCTCTGCACAATTGTTCAAACGGAGAGGCAAACAAGAGCTAGTCATCCAGACGCAAATATCCTTGAACCCAGAAGATAATTGTCCTGTCCCTGTCCAAATTTTACAGCTTGGCTCATCTTTTACAATATTTGAAAACAGTGACTAAATAACATTTGCTAAAGAGAAGCTCTGTGCGTAGGCTACAAGTAATCAATGTATCTAATTGGTTTCACAGCATGCAAAAATGATACAATATGCAAACTGTTAATGTATAATTACCTTCCTCTGTTGTTCTTGCTTCATTTCCTCTAATCTTCTGTTTTCATCCTCTTGAAGAGCTTGCTTGTAAGTACGGCTCCTAGCCTATTGTTCAGCAAAGAATATAAACATATTGGTGTGGGAAGAAGGAACGCCAAAATCCCAAACCTTATTCCCAAATCTTCATACAGGTAGTTAACAAAACGAAAGTAGTTGAATGATTCCAGTTACTTAAAAAACAGATTAGTCTCAAGACTAGAATTTAAACAAGAAGTGGTCTGAAGTCTCTCAGGCATTTGGTTTGGCTGAATGTCCTTTGTACATCATAAGAAGGCAGCCACAATACATACTATTTTGTGTTCCAGTGGCAAGCATAAAGGCACCCTGAGCAGTCAAAAACAAAACTCAGGATATATGATAGTGAGATGGGCCATTCTGTGAAGAAAAGTACTGAGAAGATTACCAAGACAACAAAGCAGAAGGGAGCGCTGGTAATAGTGGGGAACCCAGGGTTATTTCCACAGAAGTTTTGGAAAGGCATTTGTGGAGGTAGGAGAACAGAAGGTGAGAAATGAAGTTTGCTGTATTATTCGTGCAGCAGTCAAGAGAAATGCAAGTCTGAACTGTATATTGTGTATATAATATTCAACTGTGTAGGTTTTCATTACCATAAGTAGTCCTGGTTTTTCACAGAATGGAATTCTTAGCGAAGAGCCAGCTGCCCATTAGGGTCTTATAGGAGCTTTAGGATCCTATATGAAGGAACTTAACATTTTAAAGTCTTTGAGCAGGGACAGAGCATAGCACACTGAAGTAATAAGCCAATATAATTTAATACAAGAAGCGTGTGGGCTTGATGTTAGTGAGGAATTTGTTACAGGTCTGCACAATGTTCCCAAAATTTGATATATGTGTGCAGAATGACACCATTAAAATGACAGGCACATAATTTGCTAAAAAGACTGAATAGAGAAAGCAATTATTAATAGCTCAATTTTGAGTTGGGAGGAGTTGTTACATGTGTCCAGGGAGACTCATTCTGGGTCCAATATTATTCATTACCCTCCATAATGGCTTGGAGAATTGTGTGGAGTGTATGTTAATCAAGTTGGAAGACAATAAAAGTCTACACAGGATTGGTAACACTTTGAGAGACAGGATTAAAATTAATTATGAGCCTGATTAAATAAGTGGGCCAAAAAGTCATCAAATACAGTCACTCCAAAGAAGTCAAATTTGTTCTCACACATCAAGTAATACTTTACACTGATAATTGAACTAGTTGTGCTAAATTAGTATCACTATCAAATAAGTTATTTGAAGGGAAAAAAACCAATCAAAATTACATTACACCAACCCTTTTTTAGACCATGAATTTTAAATTTCAACAATCACGTATATATATATTTATTTATATATACAATCATATATACACCTCCTCTTCAAAATGCATGTCAGGCTCTTCATAAGCTTATAACACTTCACTATGTTAAATACATTGTTCTCTAATGTTCTAATTACTCCAGACAGAGGATAGGTGCATAGAACATCAAAATTAGAGTAAAAGATTTCCCACTGGTTTAGGGTTTTGGTACTGTGCTGAGTTTGATTAACAACTCATTGGTTTCGTGCTTCAGATTCCTTACACAGAGCATGAAGACCGTGCCTATAGACTGCACCTCATCTGAGCTGGCTGGGAAGATATTTTGCCAACTACATTGCTGCATCACAAGGAAGTGATGAATTGATTCACAAAGCTCTAGAAACGCTGCCACATAAAAGACATGTACAACATCAGCTGATATTAACAAGAACCAGTACAGATAAACTATGTATTTTATCTGCTTGGTTATTGATGAAATCAAAGATGAACTCTAGTGTATAATTTGGCATAACTTCGTAAGAAACTGTTAAAAACTGGAACAGGAAAGGCACACGTAGTTAGGTGAAATAGAAGGCAAAGGCTAAAATAGGACCTTAACACCTGAAAGAATTCAGTGTTCCATCCGCTTCTGTATAGATATGAAGACACCACAGCAAAATGCTGAAACCTAAGTCAGGCCTGGGGACATGAGCTCACTTGTCTTTGCAGGTCCATGTTCATACCATAGGAAAGGCTGCAGAGCTGGGTCTTCCCTATCAAAATACAACCTCCCTATTGTTTGGAGCATCAGATGCTTCAAGAGGGAAGTATAAGTGGTTTTAAGATATTTTTTTTTCCCCTTCCCATAGTCTTTCATCTTGCTTGTCTGCTCAGGACTACCAAAGACAGTCTGAAATCCACTCACCTGCAATTGACCTTCTGTCCAGCAATGCTGGGCAGAAGTTGGATCCTTCAAGCTATAAATCTGCCCACATACGCAAACATTTCTTTGTGGTTTTCAGAGACACAGAATGACCCAAGGAATCAAAGGGAAAAGGAACCTATGTTCAATATCATGTTCCTTTTTCATACAATTGAAAACCAGGAACTGATACCAGATGCAAGACAGAACTGTCATATATTCTGTTTGCAGCAACTTCTATAATGGAGGGGTCTTGTACTTTTCCAAGGCTTCTGAGGAAATATTGAGGTAAATCTCTCCCTCCCTTTACAGAGCTGCTGGTGTCCAAGGTTGTACATAACAGAGAATTGCCCAGATTGGATACTTTTAAGTTTCTGCTGACCAAAGACCATTGTTTGGAACAACAATTTCTGTTCACTTGGCTGCCTGCTCTCTGTCTTCCTGCAATTACAAACTTCTGTGAAGGAGAAATATTCCTCACTGGTTTTTTTACATCAGTAGGAAAGCCTGGTTTAGACACAAAGAGACTAATCATATGTGAAAAAGCCTTTCTGAGGCAATTAGGATAAGAAACTCAAGCAATACTCTATCTATTTACTAATTACATTGATACTTACCAGGCTGATTCAGACTGGGCCAAAGTCCACAAACAGTCTATGGAATCACTTTTATGATGTAGTGAGAAATGAGCTTCTCCTCTGGCTAGACTTTCAATGCAATAAACCATGCACTGACATGAACCAATTCAGATTTCATAGAAGCTTGCCAACAAATGGTGGGTACAGAGCCCAATTTAAGATTCTAATCTGACCTTAGAATGTAAACCTGGCTCTCATTTGTCAGAGAGAGATCTCTAATTAATAACGGCACTTCCCTACTATGTAGGATTCTCTGCCAGCATATACAAGACAACGTAGACAACCTCACTCACCCAGAAAGACTCCTTAGTACTCACTGAGTTATTTCTAGGCAATTAAGCTCAATTAGAATATTCTAATATCACACTATTGACAGCACCTGGAAACTGACAGAAAATATTGCGCATGCCATGGTTTTGCTTACCCATGCTGTAGATTCTGGGCCACGATTAGCAATCTGACAGGAATCATTCTTTGGCAAACTCAAGTCCAATCTGTTCAATAATTCATTGGTTTTGCTGCAAAGAAATCCAATCCAAATAGAACTGTTAGTGCTTCCATAAAAATAAATACAGCTTTTTATTCCACCCTTGGAATCTAGCCTAGACATTTTATCATGTGACTGCTGAAAAACATCACAGGTGGAACAAAAGGTTATGGAGACAGGCAGAATGAAATGGGGCAGAGGATACAGAACCTGTATTGTAGATAAAATATTTGCTGAGTGGAAATTTTAAGCAAAAAATTATTGTCATTTGCGTATTTGGGGTATATAGTGGTTATGCTTTCCTCATAAAACAGAGACATACATGGCATCAGACTTGATCAAAATGGAACTGTTTCACTGAATCATTGCAAATTCTTCTACCAGATCCATAAATCTCAGATACGTAGTTTAAAAGATTATTTTAAGGAGTTTATCTTCATGGTTAATACAATGGAGCCTTACAACAGATCATTTAATCAAGCAATGACACTTTGAAGCATTTTCTAGCATTGATAAAAAAAGTTTGCCTTTAGTTGAAGCAGAATTGCACAACACTGTAATTTCTTATTCTGACAAGGGCAATACTGGTTTTCCAATTGCAGCCATTATAAAGCAGATTCAACGTAGCATTGCCTTGTTCCCAGTCTCAAGTACAGTTAAACAAAGTTCCAAGCAATGACACAAACAAATGCTAAAAATAGGACTTTTAGTGCCAAGTTTCCTGACCTGCAGACCAAGGCATTTCTATTCAGGTCCTTGCTCACTCAAAGGAATAGAGTTAGAGGAAAGAGGCAATTTTATTTCTGTATACAGCTTTGGAAAACATGAATGTGGTGAAGTGAGAGCAGAAAGAGTGCTTCAAGAGGCATTCAACACGAAGATTTATTCTGTTAACAAGGCAAACAGCTAGCTCTGTGAGGGAGAAGACGCCACTACCAAAGACAGCTACTTAACCTTGGAGAAAAAGTCTTGGCTGCCAAAGAGTGATGATGACTAACTGCTGAAACAGACTACCAAGTGTATTGTTATCTTTCACTCCATGATCTGAAATGATGAGTAGATGCATTTTTATTTTTTTTTAAATGCCCTCCTGGTCAGTGGGCATACTGAGAAGTGGGGAAAAAGAACAAGAACTGACAAGTTCTTCTGTGCTACTCTACACAATACAAAACTATATTACCACTTCAGGCACAGAGTACTTGCTTAAGCTGCAGCAAGCCATGCCCTAGTTCACCAGTTCACACCCTTTCCTCTGTTACCTGGGTAGTTAACACAGATCTCAAGCAACACGATACAGACAGAACTAAGTGAAGCATAAGATTCCCTCATCTACAAAGAACCTGCATATCAAGAATTAATAGTCTTCTTACCCAAGAGTTAAGCACATGTATTTTTTTCTATGAAAGATGAGTGGTTGAGTGGTGGGATTTGGGGTATTTGAAGTTTTAAATCGCAGATTTTGTGTTTCTCTACCTATGCTAAAATTGCTAAAATAGCAATCTATTTCTACACAAGAAAGACTAAGAAGTCCTATGGAGAATCTGGAAAATACTTGAGAAGGTTGAAGCTCTGCAAAGAGACATCTGGCATCCTGGTGGTGTACCTGAATGTCCTAATTCCTTATGGATGGCAAAAGAATGACACGGAGTATGTGGAAGTTCTCATTATTTGCATGAAAATGGGGTGGATGGTTAAGACACCACATTTCCTGGATCAGTACACTGATAGATGAAAACCTAACTTGGTTTCAATGTTATAAAAGATGATTACAAGAGTGGATGCAAATAAAGTTTCTCAGCAAGACTGTGCACTGCTTTTGAGTACAGAAAACACCCTATCACACTAAATTAACTATTACATTAAGAAAGCGTCCCAATCACAAGAAAGGAACTCAGGTTTCCAAACCTGACTAAAGACTAACTCAGACAAATCAGTCATAAATGTTAATTCATTGTGTATCATTTCTATGGAAACCCAGCAATGCAAACTGAAACCCTTCCAGTACCTGAAGGGAGCATACAAACAGGAGGGGAATCAACTTTTTAAAAGGGCAGATAATGGCAGGACAAGGGGGAATGGTTTAAAGCTAAAGGATGTAAGGTTTAGATTGAATATTAGGGGGAAGTTCTTTACAGAAAGAGTGGTGAGGTGCTGGAACAGGCTGCCCAGAGAGGTGGTGGATGCCCCATCCCTGGAAGTGTTCAAGGCCAGGTTGGATGGGGCCCTGGGCAACCTTGTGTAGATCCAGGCCTGAGTTTGGTGGCCCTGCCTGTGGCAAGGGGGTTGGAGCTCTATGATCCTTGGGGTCCCTTCCAACCCTTGCCATTCTATGATTCTATGATCTGGAGTTGCCAGACTGTCAAAATATTGTCTGAATGGTATTTTTCATAATAATAAACCTAAAGTCATAACAATGCAATGCATAGCATAAGCCATGCTGCAAAGAAACAGGAAGTCATTGGAGAGATGACAGTTCAACTAATGTTCCAAAGAGGAAAGCATTATCTCCAGAAGGAAATCAGCATATCAAAGTTTCCATATCTGTTCCACACTCAGTTGGAGCAACATCTCATTCTCTTGCTAAAACTTCAAGCAATAATCAAAGATCCCAATGCACTGTGCTCCTTGAATTCACACTAAAGAAAGAAGAGCATGAGCTGAAGAAAGTAATGTGAAAAGGACAGCATCCTGATACCCTTCAAAAGTATCTTGGAGATTGAAAATTTTGACAAATCAAGAAGACAGCACCCTCCTAATAGGCTGCTACACTGAGCTTTGACTACTCTTAAGCATCAAGATGAAGAGAGCTCTTCAGAAGCACTAGTTAAGCTGGAGCAATCTCATGAGGGTATATTGTCTTACTTGGTAGCCCTGTCTCCCATGGCACCATTGGGAACAAGGCTTTTGCTCTGCTAATTAAAACAGGCGACTCCTGTACTGGTGTGTTTAATAGAAGCAGGCAATACTCTTAGCATGGGAACTCAGCCATATATATTGTGGTAACAGTTCCAGGAATAGTTTTGACCTGTTTCAAGCAGTATTTTCCTGGCTGCTCTCTGGGAATGAAGATCAACCACAAGTAATTCCCACTTTGGATGCAATCACTCTGTTTTGGGAGTTAAAAAAAGTTTGCTAGCAATAGAAGAAGGCAGTCTCAGGCCTGTTGGCCTCAAAAGCGACAGTGATTGACAGTGCTTAACTTATTGGTACAGTTACACCTGTGGTGAAGTGATGCACAGTACTTGATTTGGGGGCTTAAAAACTCTTAAGAGCTTTCATGGGAAGTACCTACTCTGCTGCCAGGCTCACAGGGTAACATGGTGGGAGGGGACAGTGTGTGACTGTGGAAATCAGTAAATATTGCAGATGCTTTCTGTGGGTCCTGGATTTAGATTTCACAACTTCTCTTCAGGAAGAGTCCTTTCTGAAAAGCAGTTATGAAAAAGCATATAACCGAAGTTCAACAACTACAGGTAAAATGCAGAAACATGAATCCTCCAGGTGTTCCATTGAGAACTGCATAATTTAGGTATTTAGAGTTGGCACCCTGTACTCACAATCTACCTGTAGATTGGGGAATCTATACACATTTTTAATTGTTTTGAAGTAAGTGTGTGTGCTACCCACATGTTCACCGGGGTGAGGCAAGGGGGTGGATAACCTAGCTTCCTCTGGCCTAGGTTGCCATGGTCTAACAGGATCACCAGCCTTGACAGCTGAGAAGTGGAAAGCTCCATAGTTGACTCCAGTGTGCAACTGTGGGAAATCTGAAGAACTGCAACTATCTCACTGCAGGATCTCAGGTCCGAAATACTCCGTTTAACTTCATGTATCACTTGTTCTTAACTCCTGACTAGTTGGGCAACCCCTCTCATATCTATAAGGCAAACAGAAGAGCCAGTCCTGAAAAGTATTCATCCTTAGGGATATCAATAAGGTCAAGGGCTCAGGCCCCAGTGTCGTATTCCACCCAAGAGTCGCATAGCACGACTCGCTAAGCTCTTCATTGGAGACTGTATTCCTCACAGAACAAAGATGTAAAGAAAAGAATTTTTCTGCCTACACATAAAGCTCTTGGCTTTAAGTCTGTTTTACAAGCTAACATTAAAAATGCATCAATTAAAAAGGTTTCTTGCAATCTTCATTACTGCTTCCCAATGAAACCAGTGGCAGTTAATTCTTTTGCTTTAATTGATGGATATTGAAATGCCAGGATACAGAAAAATATACTGTCTTTTATACCAGTGCTTTTGAAAAAAAAAAAAAGCACAATACTTCTACATATATCATAAATCTATTTGTTTCTCTAGACATTTTTTAAAAGATAATGGCCACTCTAACTGGTACTGAAAACAAGACAGCTCCTGAACTTGTTTTCTCAAGCTGCAGGATCTCCAGAATTACAATTCTGCTTTAATGAACATCCACAAGTGTGCCAAGACCCATTCAAAACCAGTAATAAAAACAAAAACAAAAAAAAAAACAAAAAGAAACTCCAGAACAACAGAATCCCAAGCCAGGTAAATCATTACAGCCATTTGAGAGAGGAGACGACATGATTAGTCGCTAAGACAACAAAAGTTGCATCTAGTGCTGAATGACATGGGTACAGTACATCAGCTTCCAAATTCACTGCCATGCTAAAGTGATAATTCACCATTTCCTTCAATATCAGCTGAAAAATGAAGAACCATGCATAATGCATGCATCTTAGTTTCACATCTGTCCAGAAGTTTCACGATGTTTTTTAAACAATAGCAGGACTCTCCCCCTCAAAAGCAAAAAAAAACAGAAAAAGTTAATTTAGTCAAAGACATCTTTTTGCAGCACCAGCATGCATATCTACACTTCACCCCTCTTCAACACATTTAATTGGCTAAGTCTAACAATTTTATCTACTTTTGCAGACATTAACATCAGTTGCTTAACGCTTCTAAAGCCTACCTACCCACAAGAAAAACTGGCTTTTATTTTAGTAAGGTCCACAGTGGGTCTGTTCTCTCTCATATCCTTGTTCCTTCCTCAGTGAGAGTTCTGCCTTGTGCTTTGCCATATGCATCCTGGTTAGGCACTTGCTATGACACACAAGCCAGGCTGGCTGGTACTAGGGCTATTGCTGCTTCTCAGTCATGTGCCCTAACCAAACCAAACGTTAAAACCGGGTATATAGATTTAGACTAGATATATTTTTAACTGTGAGGGTAGTAAGACCCTGGCACAGGCTGCCCAGAAAAGCTGTGGCCGTCCCCTCCCTGGCAGTGTTCAAGGCCATGTTGGATGGGGCTTTGGGCAGCCTGGTGTAGTGGAGGGTGCCCTTACTCATAGAAAGATGATCTCTAAGGTCCTTTCCAATCCAAACCATTCTATGACAGAAGAAATTCCAGGAGTCAATGCAAAGGTCAGTGAAAACGCAGCCTATTTATGCAGGTTTCCCATGTTGGGAGATGGAGAAAGAGATTCCAAATAGAAGTTTAGTTGGGATTTTCACAAATGAAAAACATTTTCTGAAGTGTGAGTGATGCTGGGGCCTGACAACATCCTACCAAAAGGCATGCATTTAAAAATTAAGCTGTTAAGAAAGTTACCAGTAGCATGAGTGGGGACACCAATGGGTTTTGCTGGTATGCAGTTACACATGCCTCCTCTCACATCCACTCTTCTTTGCAGAGATTTATCACACCAACAAGAAGTTTACAAGGTTTGGGTAAATCCAGAAGGCTACAAGCAGCTGCTGTTTCTTACATCCAGGCCATGATAAGGGGCAAGGTAGTATAAACACCTCCATCTGTCAGCAGCAAACATGCCCTCAGCTCTGTATGGATTCTGGTTTTCCTCCTATACCTCATCTCTAACCCACACATGCAGAGTCCACTTTGGGGTAAGAAGAAACAGTAAATGTGCAAAGTTATCAGCATGAACTAATGGGGTCTTTTAATTTGGTTTGGTGGTTTTTTGGGGTTTTTTTTGAGGGAAGGTAGGAGTGGATTTCTCTTTTGCTGGAACCTATAGGGTAAAAGATTACAACTTAAAATATTTAGCCCATTGCTAAAATAATTAACCAAATTGCTATATGATGTTGATGGATCTTCCCCAGCGCCCTTTCCTGGAAAGAAAGGCCATCCTCTAGGTATTTAGTTCACCTCCTTTCCAGCACAACTCCTTCCAGTAGCCACACATTGAGCTTAATGCAGTATTCACAGACTTAGGGGTAACGCACAAGCATACTAAGGAGGACTTGGCCAAATCCAATGATAGCAATCAAAACTGTGCTATCTTTGGCTGGTAGGCATTCTTGTCTGCAGGTTCTTGAACATATGTTCCTGTTCTTGGGGATAAGAACAAAAAATGTGATATTAGTTCAGTTGAGGTATAAGGCTTTTTAAAAAGTGTAAAAATAGGTTAAAAAAAAAAAAAGGCAACTTTCTTAGCAGAATTATTTTCATCACTTTCCACCTACACCCAAAACTAATCTTTCATGTCAACCCACTTGCATTTTTTTTGTTTTCCTGACTGGATGAAATAATACAGCTACACTATTCTTTCCTCCCACCAACTCATCCAATACTGTTAGAAGTTATTTTAGACATCAAGTTTCATCTATTATCTGAAGTAATAAGCATAAATCCAGTTTTAAGAAAAATGCAGATTTGTATAAGTCTATTGCATAGATCTTCCATTCTGTGTGCTCCATCTGCATGTGCAATCTGCTTCTATATTTTCAGCCAGCTTGCATGGGCAGATTAATGCGTACAATTAGAAAGCAACCTCACAGGCGTTCAATAAACTGCCTTCATTATTACACTCAAGAGAGTCCCTTTGGATGTCTATAAAAGCCTAGTTTTCTGCCTGTTAGCTAAATAATTGACAACGCTTAAAATAATCAGGAGCAAATGAACAAAACGGAGACCATTGTGGTAAAAAGAAGCAAACAAAGGATTCTCAAGGCTGCAAACCCTTTTTGTGTGAGTCCTCTTTCATTCTCTCTAGCAATCTGTATTAGAAGTCTGGTCAGGTTTACATTTGCACTTCTGTGGGGAAAATTTGTTACCAGCCTGCTGTTTGAACCACACATCATAAGGGACTGAAAACTGGCAAGGACACTAGTATTTATCCTGTGAAAATAGATAAATAAATAAAAATTATGTTTTGATTCAGGTTTTATTTTCTTGAATTTTATGACTTCTTAGAAAACTGCTTTGGCAGGCAAGTGTATATCTGCTTGGTTTGGTGAACCTCCTGCATTGTGTTTGGAATACGCACTTAGAGGCAAAGCACTCTGGCAAATTCTGCTCCAAGCTCCAAATTCTGAGCAGAATATATTGAGCACGCATATGTACCCAAGTGCAGCAGTGCCAGGAATTTTTACAGGAGTACAACCTTCACAAAAACAGAGGCATGAATATATGACAAAGGAAAAGATGAAGTGATACAACTGCCATCATGTACTATTAAGTAAAAAACAACCCTATGTGCTAAACTGCTTTTCCCATTACATAAATAGGTAGATAGCTATTAGAAATGCAGTGGACTGCATCCAACACTAGAGTTTCTGGGAAGTGAAACTCTAAATAAAAGAACTTTACTACAGTCCTAGGCTAAAACCTTGTGGTGAGACATACAACAGTTCTTGCAGAGATTCATAACAGCCTGCACAGCAAGCCACAGAGAATCACAGAATCACAGAGTTGTCGGGGTTGGAAGGGACCTCCAGAGATCATCGGGACCAACCCCCCTGCCAAAGCATCTCCCTAGCTCATACTGCACAGATAGGTGTCCAGACGAGTCTTGAATATCTTCAGAGAAGGAGACTCCACCACCTCCCTGGGCAGCCTGTCCCAGGGCTCGTTCACCCTCACTGGGAAAAAGTTCCTCCGCCTGTTAGTGCGGAACTTCCTGTGCTCCAATTTGCAGCCATTGTCCCTTGTCCTGTCTCCACAGACCAAAGAGAAGGGGCTGGCCAATTCCCCCTGCACCCCATACTTAAGATATTTATAAACATTGATTAGGTCACTCCTCAGTCGTCTTTTCTCGAGTCTGAATAGCCCCAGCTCTCTCAGCCTTTCCTCATAGGACAGATGTTCCAGGCCCTTAATCATTTTTGTAGCCCTTCTCTGGACTCTCTCCAGGAGATCCCTGTCCTTTTTACACCAGGGAGCCCAGAACTGGACATAATACTACATGTGGGGCCTGACCAGGGCAGAAAAGAAAGAGAAAAGCAAGACATGAGGTGGCCATCCCTCATTACTCTTTGAGTGACATTTTTTTGTACCCTAACTAAAAAGGGATGTCCTGAAAAGTCCTGAGCCAGACACCTAACCTCCTCTTCAGTCTCATTTGGAAAGACAGACATTCAGTCCTGTCCTCACAAGAATTAGCAGCTGCAAAGTACGGACTACGCAAACATTCATAATGTTTTAATGCACTCTCACTGAAACACAGTCCCTACCACAGGCCACCAGTGTAGGATGCATCCAAGACACTGTTACTCAGAAGGAAGGACTCCATTTCATGCCTAAGTAGTTTCTGGTAGAAATGTGCATGTGTACTATGTTGGGGTTTTTTCTAGATATGGTATCTGCAGAAGTGGAACCAAAGCAACGCTCTCACCAGTAAATCCCTGAGGTGTTTCTTTCTGTTAGTACAAACCACATCAACCTTGCCATGCAGCAGCTACACCAGCCCAAGGTGTGCTCCTGTGTGCTGTTCAGGTTTTTCCATACACAGCTACTTCAGGAGATACCTTGTGGGTTTTGTCCATTTCCATCACTTATTAGCGCTTAAGTCCACCTGGGTCGGAAGAGATGGTGACCCCAAAAGTGAAAGACTTGCAAACTTTTCCCTGGCACTCTGGGTGCATGTCTAAACCCCACTCTAACAAGACACAAAACACATACTCCAGCATACATGATAACAGGTACAGTTGACTTTCAGGGGCCAGTTGTACACAAAGAAGCTAATAAGGCTGTCAAGAGATGGGAAATAACTGTGTAACTGTGTTCTGCAGATGGTAAACAAGGTTGCAGAAAATTGTTCCTTTTGGCATTTGCTTACTTCATGTTACACCCTTTGAAAGGGGATTTCAGTTCCTGTTTTTAATATCACTGTGATTTAATCGAAACAACAGACTTCTGGGCAGCATCATGCTTTATTGTCAGGAGTACATTAATGACACGAAGATCTTAACTGCCTTCCCATAACAAATAGAATCCACACTTCCTACAAGAGAAGTACTGATTGGACTGTACCCCATGGAGGCAGATACAGCTAGAGGTGGTGATCAATTTTAAAAGGTTTCTCAGCTAATGAGACTGCTGGTAGGCATTGATCTCCTCAGGAAAATTGTGATGTTGCAGCTACAGATGCTGACAGAGAACAAACTAACAAGGCAGCTTATCTTTTGAAGTGGCTCCACAGGCCATGACTTTAGAGAGGTCATTGCTTCATATGCAGCTCATGACCTTCCTTTTTCTCTCTCCTGGCAAGCAGAGAAGATCAAAATGCTCTAGCAGAGACAGTGAGGAATGGTCACAGCCTCATATTTGTTTTCTTCATTTCTAGACAGAGGCTTTTGGATGATGGAAGTAGTGAGTCAATTTTTGAACAGAATGCAAAAGTACCACTTTAAATATCAGGCACTTTCCTGTAATGTCTATAATAACAGGTAGTACATCCATAGAATTACTTTACAGGATCTGAGAAGTTGCCCAGTTATCTTCCCATCACTACAGGATGTTGTGCTCCATAATGCAGTATCTTAGCAATATGACCTCAACGACACCCAGTGGTTAAATCCATGACTGTCCAAGATTGCTCTTCCTCTGCCCACCAGATCATTCGTTTGCACCAGAGAAGGCACTAGTGTCACTCTGTATATCATGGGAGATTTTTGGAGAGTCAAAATTGCATTCACCGTGAGTAGGAGTACGTTTTCAGTTCACTTACACCAGGTGTAGCATCTACAAGCCCGACCTGGTGTATTTTCTAAACATAGGACATATAAATAATCTTCTAACAGTTGAACATAATCTTGAGCAATGAAGCTTATCAGTCCATCTTTACCTTCAGTTGCATCAGACACTTTGGTTTCCTGAGGCAACATCAGTCATCTATCTGGATTTCTGCAAAGCCTTTTACACGGTCCCCCTAACCATCATTCTCTGTAAGTTGGAGAAATATGGATTTGATGCGTGGACTGTCAGTGGATAAGTAAGGAATTGGCTGGATGGTCACATCCAGGTGGTGGTGTTCAATGGCTTGAAGTCCAGATGGAAGACGGTGACAAATGGAGTTTCTCGAGGGTCTGTGCTGCGACCAGTGCTGCTTAATATCCTTATTAATGATATTGACAGTGGGATTGAGTGCACCCTCAGCAAATTTGCTGATGACACCAAGATGAGTGGTGAAGTTAATATGCCGGAGGGATGGGATGCCATCCAGAGGGACCTGGACAGGCTGGAGAAGTGGGCCCAGGTGAACCTCATGAGGTTCAACAAAGCCAAGTTCAGGGTCCTGCACCTGGGTTGGGACAATCACCAGTTTTCATACAGGTTAGGAGATGATGTGCTTGAAAACGGGCTTGATGGGGCTCTGAGCGACCTGATCTAGTAAAGATGTCCCTGCTTACAGCAGGAGGGTTGGACTAGATGACCTCTAATGGTCCCTTCCAACCTCACACATTCTATGATTCTATGATTCTACAATTCTATGATTCTATGAACACTCACAAGATTCTCTTAAATCAGTGATCAGAATGTCTGCCAGTCAGTCTCCTTTCCAGTGGCCAGGCAGCCTGTGTCTCTGCACAATGGAAGGACCAACTGACTGCCCCTGTGAAAGGGTTTCAGAGGATTTTGGCCTCCCTTTTACAGAATCAAGCTTACTTTTAATGGACAAAAGCACTGATCAGTAGAATTAATTTCACCCTAACCAAAAAATGGTACAGACAGGGAAGGTGAGGGACAGGAAGATATATGTCTCTGTTCATAATTGAATAAGCTTCAAGATTATAAAAAAAAAAAGAAAGAAACAAAAAAAAAAAAAGCCAATAGATTATATGTGGAGATAGACCTGACTATCCCCTGAGGAAAAAGCAAGGCACATAACCGAAAGACCCTGTACTGAAAACAAGTTGTTCTTGAGTTAGGCTCCAAGGGCATAAAGGCAGCTAGTGTGCCAGAAACAGGCAGAGACCTAAAGCTGGATCTTCAAAAATCCTGAGGAATCAACTGTGTCTGTGTGTGGAAAAACTACATTGAAACAAACAGAGGACAAACAGCCAGCAACATACCAATATCTAGAGACAAACGCTGGCAATGTATTTAAGGAAAGAGCTGTACCTAAAGCTAAATGGGAAGAAATAAAAGCAAAAAGGCAAGAAAAGCTGAGATTGGTAAGAAAGCACTAAAATGTCTATATTTAGAGAACGGAGTCTGGGCAAATGATAAAGGAAGTGTAGCTACTAGCATGGGACAAAAGTGACTCCTTTAAAGGTCACAGAGGAGGAAGGAGCAATCAATCATACTGAGAACACAGGTAAGTAATTTCAGGAGCCAAAGATAAAAACAGTAAAGGTGACTAAACAGCATTGCGTGCTAATTATGTGATAGGATTGGTTTGGATCAGTTAAAAATAAATAGGTAGGGTAGACTGAACTGGCAAAGCAGGAAATTCACTGCCAATTGAATTAATTATGTCAGGAATTGAGCCATATCTAAATCTGACATTAAGGAGGTATTCTTGGGAAGCAGGTATTTGCAGCAGTTCTCTACATTCAAGCCATAGGACTATGTTAAATATAGGAAGTCCTCATGATTTCCATGTGTATTAAATTTCTTTACTAGTCACTAAAATAAATGGGTGGAGATGTAATTTAGATCCTGTTTCAATAATTAGCCTTGGACTGAATGATCACATATAAATTCAGTTAGAGAAAGAAAGCATAAAGTCTCTATAACTCACAGTTTTCATTTCAAAGCCTATGTTTTCAGAAGCTAAGAAAAATCTACTGAACCAAATTGTTCACAGAATACAGTACAGGGGAAGCTTGGAATATTTCACAGAATCACAGAGTGGCTGAGGTGGGAAGGGACCTCTGGAGGTCATCTTGTCCAAACCCCTGTTCAAGAAGGGCCAACTAGAATCAGTTGATCAAAGCTTTATAATATGTCCAAGGATGGAGACTCGATAATCACCTGGGCAAACTGTGCTCATGCTCAGTCGCCCTTACAATAAAAAAGTGTTTCCTGATGTTCAGGAGGAACCTGCTGTGTTTCAGTTTGTGCATGTTGCCTCTTGCCCTGAAGTCAAAAGTTTCAAGCCAAAACCAGAAACAGAAGTCAAACCCTTCCTAAGCCCTACATCAGACAAAAACAGACTCAAAACCCCCAAAACGGAAGGACAAGCAGAATTTTAAGTAAAAAGTTTCAGATTTTACTTACTAATATTGATCTTCAAGGAACATCTCTTCTCTTTGCATTTCTTCCATCCTTTTTTTAACTTCAAGTCTCTCTGCCTACAGCATTAAAAACAGGAGAACATATTTGAGATTTCCAGTAAGCCAGAAACAAATATCAATTATTTAAATTCAAGTATTTCAATATTCTGTTTTTCAAAACAACTAGTGTAGCAATTGAGTACAGAAGTGACACAATCCCAAATTTAGAAGTGTTCAAGCATGACCATCAGCTCCTAGAAAACTTACCAACAGACTAGTCTGAAAGAGAAATCTGCACTGTGCCCTGCAAGACCCATCTATCCTCACAAAGGGCCTCATGCACCTTCACAGTTCTCATGCTACAGCACTGTTGAGAGCATCTTTCAGCATAACTGATGCAACATTGACTCTAGAGAGAAGGTAGAAAACACAAACCACTGCACTAAAACAGGTTATAGTCTCATAGCAAAGTGATAGACATACATGTAGCTCTGCATTTAGACCTGTGGCCTTCACAAGTGTTGGTATTGGCAAGCTGACTACATATTAAGATGGAAAAATGGGCCCGGGTGAACCTAATGAGGTTCAACACTGCCAAGTGTAAGGTCTTGCACTTGGGCCGGAAGAATCCCAGACACACATACAGACTGGGAGAAGAGCTCCTTGAGAGCAGCCCTGCTGAGAAGGACCTGGGTGTCACGGTGGATGAGAAACTTAACATGTGCCAGCAGTGTGCTCTTGCAGCTCACAAGACCAATGGTATCCTGGGCTCCATCAGAAGAGGGGTGGCCAGCAGGGACAGGGAGGGGATTGTCCCTCTCTACTCTGCCCTCATGAGGCCCCACCTGGAGTCCTGTGTCCAGATCTGGGGCCCCCAATACAAGAAGGATGTAGAACTGTTAGAGAGAGTTCAGAGGAGGGCCACAAGGATGATTAGAGGGCTGGAGCACCTGCCCTACAAAGAGAGGCTGAGGGAGCTGGGCTTGTTCAGCCTGGAGAAGAGAAGGCTGCGGGGGGACCTCATTGCAGCCTTCCAGTACCTGAAGGGAGCATACAAACAGGAGGGGAATCAACTTTTTAAAAGGGCAGATAATGGTAGGACAAGGGGGAATGGATTAAAGCTGAAGGAGGGAAGGTTTAGATTGAATATTAGGGGGAAGTTTTTTACGGAAAGAGTGGTGAGGTGCTGGAACAGGCTACCCAGAGAGGTGGTGGATGCCCCATCCCTGGAAGTGTTCAAGGCCAGGTTGGATGGGGCCCTGGGCAACCTTGTGTAGATCCAGGCCTGAGGTTGGTGGCCCTGCCTGTGGCAGGGGGGTTGGAGCTTTACGATCTTCGGGGTCCCTTCCAGCCCTTGCCATTCTATGATTCTATGATTCTATGATTCTATGATTCTACGATTCTATGATTCTATGAAGGTGACAGACATTTATATGTAACCAGTGTTATTCAGTCTCAAGTACCACACTGAGTGCAAGGGTCAACCAAAGTCTTGACACACAAAACTCCTGTGGAAATCTGGATATTACACAAGTGTTTATGTTCTTTAACACATATTCCACATAATTTCTAGCAGAAGGGTTGTCTAAGCTGCCCCAGTCCTGATATTCAAGAGGAATAAAACATAGAAATAAAACAGAAACTAGAGAACTTGCCACAGCAGCAATATGTAGCTCAAGCTAAACTCCAATCAAAGGGTGAGACAGATTCTTTCTTGACACACAGGCAGGTGCAGGTAGATTCAGTGGGAAGTGCAGTCAAAAGGCAATTCAGTGTATTAAAAGCACAAATAAAAAGTGCCAAAATAAGAATTTCGGTCCTGCTATATTTCAAGCACAAGCTCCAAGAAGAGCTCTCATCCAAATCTCACAACAACTAGCATGTTAGGCGACCTCAGACTGTCATTGTGCTCATCCTCCAACCACAAAATGAAAAAAAGGTAAATGTTTGGTAGCCCAGCAATGAGATATTGCTCTAAATGAAGTGCCCTGGGAATTTCAGGTAATACCTTGCAGAGACAAGAAGGGAGTTGTAGACAAGAATGGCACATTTGGTCAGAGCCCCAAATAAGGGAGAGGACACTGTGCAAGGCCAGAGAGAATGGGGGTGGGTAAGTGGGTGTGTGTAAGGGGGAAAGTGGTGTTAAGAACGGGGCTGTAACCCCATCCTTATCATTTTCTTCCTGTCCTGCAAACAATAACATTTCAGAAAAATTACAATCTGTTGGTATTTACTCAATTACTTTGCCTTCAGTGATTTCAGGATGGGTATTTTTTAATTGGATAAAGAATGATTGTTTGGAAGAAATTTGCAGAACAAGTGCAAATTTCTGCTCAGCATGGATAGGATTAAAAATTCCAACCCTGTCAGATGTCTGTAGATAGGAAAAGAGATGCTATGTTGTGTGATGATATAAACTGTTGGAAGGCAAATGACTTAGTTGTTTGGAAAAAGGCAATGGGAAAATAAACAAAGCTGAATCTCTGAATAAGGTGACTTGTTGCTCAGTGATCTGACGTGCTAATATGGTGGTAGAATGCATGAAGTACTGATGCAATTAAAAGAATAATTGAACTAAAGTAAGGAGTATCACCCCACAGTGTAAGCAAATATTGATAGCACTCAAGGGATCTCTTGTTTGCTCCTAACCCCTCTCTCCACCCAGAGACAGATTCTTTTTAAGCAGAAGACTCTCACCCATTTGTACAACTTAACAATTTACAGGGAAAGAAAGGAAAGAGGAAGAAAGGAAATCTGATAGCATCTATTATTGTCAAAGTGGATGTTGATACCCTCAAGACATCAGTAATAGCTCCCAGGCTTTTCCCCACCACTGCTCAATACTGAAAGCTGATGCTTTCACTTCTGAAAAAGCATTTGACCTGGGATCCATGATCATACTGGAAGGCTCCTGAAAGTCCAAATCGAAAGATCACTGGAGTTGCAATGGTCTAGCTCCTAGCTAGAACAACACAATGATATTAACTCTGATAAGTACAATCCTTCGGTATCACCACCATATCCCACTATATTAAAAATAAGGAAATATGCTACAGATATTCTACCACCAGAAGGGTGCCTGAAGAAAACTCCAGCATATTGAACTTGCTTCCTTGAGGCTGGAGGGACTGCTTTCTACTCTGGAGGTTTACACTAGGACCCCTGCTTAGGACATGTACAAGTGATGGGCAATGGGATGGAGACACTCTCTAACTGATGACAATCTATCAACAGACATTGCCAAAGCACTCTGCATTTGGCACCACCTTCAAAAACAAAGCCAAGAGTGGAACAGCTGTGATATTGAAGGTAAACATGTTGAAAAGCATTAGCAGAAGGTCTGTAAAGTGCCCGGCTTTAACAAATTCCTAAACAAGGCCATTCATGCTGATTAACACAGTCAAATTAAAGAGCACATGATTTGATAAAGAATAAAATGAAATTACAGCTTATTCTAAATAGGACAGTTTCTAAAGATGGCAAGACAGTGTGAAATACGGGAGCAAAAGAAAGTTGGATGTGGTATAATTACACTGAGCCTTTTTGACTTCAAATCTTCTGAATCTTTCAATATTAAGTCAGGATTTAGAATACAGAAGGAAAGTCTAAAGGCTGGATAACAGGAACAATGGATAACAAAAACAAAGATTGAATGTCAGGCAACAGAAATATCCTCTGCACTGAAATTTTGTGCTATTTTGTGTCCAGCACAAATGCAGAAAGCTTAAAAACCAAGAAGCCACTTTGGCACTTTGTTTTCCAGGGAACTCTGACATCATCCAAGAAACTCAAAGAAAGTAACAGTTCACGCTGGGCAAAATCCGTGAAAGGCTGCACAAAAGATACTAAACTGCAGATTCCTGTTACTAATTAGCAAATAATAATAACAACACCACTTCCCATATGCTCCCACACTTTGTCCCACGCATCTCAGCACTAGGGGCAAATAAAGAAATAGGGACTCCCTTGCTAGTGTTAAAAAGTGTCTCCAAAATTATTTCAGTGTACAATCAGATATCATTAGCTTAGAAAACTATCTAAACTCACGCAGACCAGGGTTATCCAATGAAAAAAATCAAGATGGCCACAGGACAAACTGCCCAACGTGACCACAAAATACATTAACTGCTACACATGGAAATTCAAGTGCCAGCTCACACAAACTGGTCCTGTGGAACACAGAATAAGGGGAAAGGATCCACCCCTCTTCTCAGTGGGAGCTGGAGAGAGACAAGGTAGATGCCAAGAACGTTGGTATTCCAGTACATAACCTCATGGTTAATTAAAGCATGACAGGGACAGGCAGGTGGACTCGTACAGATGGTAAGGCAGACCTTCCGCATTTGGGTACTGCTCTGGCAGACACCCAGTTTTCTCTTGGTCACAAAGAAAATGGAAGAGTGGATACTGCCTTTCTCTGCTAAATGAGCATTAAAGCAGTAGCATAAACAGTTCCTGTGTTCATAAGCAGTGCTGGCTTGCAGTACATCATCTTTGCAATCAAGGAAGAAATGAGCTGAGCACCAGCATCCATTGTAGTCATCACACATTAGTCTGTAGGGCTTCACCATTCACGTTTGTTGGCAAAGGAGCTCCCCAGCTGTTCAAGTTTCAGGGTCTCTGCTGAAAAAGCCAGCTAGCCACTATCTCTTTTCAGACTGTCAGACAATTTGTTTTTTACAGAATTAATAATAACCTTGAGAGAAAGAAGGACTAGCCAGCAAGAAAAGGAGGCTTTTGAATTTACAGAAAGACATGCTTTCAGCTGATGCCCTGCAGGTGCAGTTGCTTACAAATGTAGCACTTAAAAAAAAAAAAAAAAAGAAAAGAAAAAGAAAAAGGTTCCTCTCCTGCAGCAACCAGGGCCCAGTGTTGGTCATACAGTCCCAGTTCTTCAGGATCCCTTTCCTGTCAGTCTCAGCACTGAGAAGCCTTTCATCTGCAGACAAGGTGAGATAGATGAATCCACACCTTTTGGTGGCTTTCCAAGCATGCTTTTCTTAAATGTGAAGTTGAATAAACAGATTTCAAGCAGAAACCTCCATCAGCTCAATCAGTATTGTGGAAGGCAACCTGAATAAACAAATTCAAATTAAGAGTTCCTTTTCATGCTCCTCTGCTTTGTTTGTTTGCTTTGTGGGTATATGTTTATTTATTCAAATTAAACAGTCTGTTTGGCAAAGATGTTTGCCATGATGTTGCATTCTCCTTTAGAAGAAGCTGGTAGTTACAATTTTACTATCTACAACATCTATAAAGATTTTATAATCTATGGGAGTGAAGGTAAGGAAATTAAAGAGCATGAAAACAAAACTGATATGTCAATATATTTTCTAGGAGTATCTATAAATTATAGCAGTCTTGCAACATTTTTCTTGTCCAATGCCCATGGGCAAACAACATATATTTAATAGGCAAATAAAATATAATTAATCCCATTTCTACCATTGCTATCATCACTGCAATTGGAACTATACATGAGCTGGTAACTGCTAATGACATTTCACATAGTAATATTTATTGTTCCTGTGAGTTACTGCGTATGGGCTTATCCCCAAAGACTAATGCCAACTACTGAAAGACTGGGAACAGGTGAAGTCATGCCTAGAGGGAATTAAGGCTATTTTTGTTTATGCATGTCATTGTATGTCATCCGTTATTGATGATTTCTTAATTAACTCTCAGGATTCAGCTTCTGCACAGAAAAATGTTTTTATTCTTTTGGAAGCAAAATGTGCAAACCCCAAATCTTCCTTTCTCTCCTTATTACTGTGCACATTGGTATCATGCTCCCCCTCTTTCTTCATTTAAATACCACATTACATTCTCAACCGAGTGCTGCTTGATTTCCACCAAGGAGACATGAACAAACTTCTACAAAGGTTTATGCAGCACACAGAATGAAAAGATGCTTTGTGAGAATTCCTGGAAAGAAACAAACAAGCATGCAAAATAAAACTGAAGATTTGAAAGCGAGCTGTTGTGGCGTCAATATATGGGCAATGCTGGATAGAAAAGTGATCCTACCTATTAGCAGTGCATCTGGGACTGCCATCTGAATTTCAGCGTGCACTCAGTACAGTCCAGATAGACTATACTGACTTTTTTATGATTTGGATGCCTTTTCCACCATGGTAAGCTGGGTTTTCTTGTATTCGTCCCACGCGTAGAGCAGGCAATTATGTATTTCTATAAGGCCACTGTACCACCTGCCACAATCCGATCTTACAGAGAAAGTTCATGCTAAAGTGAACTATATAACCTGTATATCTAACTTCAGTGCTGACCCTTGTGCTCTCTCTTTCTGCTAAATCTTCAGGATGGATGCAACCAAAAGGCTGGAGTTTCTGAAGAACCAAAGAAAAGCTCAAACTGCAAAGAGCATCAGGTCAGGCATCCCTTTTACTGCAGGGGGGATGGGACGAGATGACTTTTAAAGGTCCCTTCCAACCTAACATATTCTATAATTCTATGATACTTCAGTAATCTACAAAGAGAAGGAAGACTGGATTTCCTAACTCCTTGATGCAGCCCAGGGCTAGCCTATAATTTAATTAGATTTTTCTACATGTAGATCATCAAAATGCACCATCAAGATATGAATTTTGTTATATGGTTCCAACCCTGTAGTAACTGTGTTACCTTTTCTCTCTGAATTGCTTTCTGTTTCAGGAGTTTAGCTTCTTCAGATGCCTTTTTTGCTTTTACATATTCTTCTCTCTTGCACTGTATGACATAAAGATAGAAAATTATTTTATATACCTATGTACACAAAGAACACATAATGTAATTGGACTTGACTCCCATATTGCACATCTTTCAAATCTAAAGCTTGTATCAGGAAAGTTTCCAGAATTTAGTCTTAAAATGAGTCACTGAATAAAACAGTCTGTGCACCAGCTACTCCAATATTGGCTTTATGAAGGCTGAGAAATCTAGGACTGATAAATGGGCATCCATGCAAGGAACCACACAGCTGATTTACTTACAGGCATTTATACCTTTTATAACAGGTACAACATTTCTACATAAGCACTGGACAGGGTGGTACATTGATCAATTAGTCAAGCTGTAGGCAGCATGCAGGAAGATACAGCGAGGCATCTAAGTGGCTTTACAATTGTACTGGTTAACATTCTAGGTATGATCTGAGATACATCTCTGTTGCTACATATTAATAGCCAGATTTCTCAGATTTTTCTAAGTTGTTTCTAGTTTTCTGTGGTTTTCTTCAGGTTTTGTGACTTTCTTTTGTCACGCAGCTGTGAGTTCATTTTATAGCCATGTGAAACACTTAACGAAATTTTTCAAGTTCTTAAAATAAACAAATTTATTCTTCCTGACCTTTTGCTGGTATTTAGATTGGGTGAGCATCATTTGCTGGTTTTGCCTTGCTTGAGCCTCTGACTCCTTTCCACCTTAAAAAAGTATAAATCGTATTTTACATGAGCATTTTTAGTTCAAATGCTAGTCATTTCAGAACAGAGCAATATAACAGATTGGATGTATGCATACACAAGAAATTTTTCATAATTACAATAGCTGTCTGACATTAAAGAGAATAGACAGGAGACCTTTTTGATAATTTTATCCATCCATCAAAACCACTAGCTTGTTATTTACAGAGCATCCACTGTATCATCTACTCTACCAGCAAATATGTCCTATGGTATATGATCAGTTTACTGAGGAACGATTCCATTTTCAGAAAATCAGTCACACTTTGCAGATGAGTCTTCACATTCAGATGCAGCTCTCCCCACCTTTGCTCAGTTTGTCACACACATATGAAGAGTCAGAAATGTTATTGCCAAAAAGCTTCTCTTTTATCAAATTTAGGAGCCTGGAGTCTCTGCCAGCTCTAATGCGATGCTATCATTTGAATATCTTCTAAGTAATGTCTTGGGGCTCAAGGAAGAATCCCCTTTCTGAAATGGAAATCAAAACCTTTTCCCACATATCTGATATTTATATCCAGGTAGTAGAGGGTGCCCTTTCCAAAGGAACAGGCTCTCTTTTGAGAACATCTAAAGCTCTGACCATAATGTTCAGCCTTCAATTAAAACAAAACAAAACGGAACCACAAACAAAATTAATGAGAAAAAAAAACATCCACACAGAGAAGGTGATAATAGGCCTTAAAGGATGGAGGGAGTGGATTCGATTCTATTATTCTGCTTGGTATATATAAATATATATATATATAATTATATACATAATTTATATTATTTTATATATTGTATATAAACAGAATGTATAATATGTACAATAGGCGACATATGTATAATATGTACATGGGCGACAAAGATGATTAGGGGTCTAAGGGCGACAAAGATGATTAGGGGTCTGGAACATCTCCCCTATGAGGAAAGGCTGAGTGAGCTGGGTCTGTTCAGCTTGGAAAAAAGAAGACTTAGGGGGGACCTAATTAGTGTTTACAAATATCTTAGACATGGGTGGCAGGGGGAATTGGCCAGCCCCTTTTCAGTGGTCGGTGGGGACAGGACTAGGGGCAATGGCTGTAAGCTGGAGCACAGGAAGTTCCGCACCAACATGCGGAAGAACTTTTTCACAGTGAGGGTGACAGAGCCCTGGGACAGGCTGCCCAGGGAGGTGGTGGAGTCTCCTTCTCTGGGGATATTCAAGTCTCGCCTGGACGCCTATCTATGTAATATGAGATAGGGAGCTGCTTTGGCAGGGGGTTTGGACCCGATGATCTCTTGAGGTCCCTTCCAACCCCTAAGATTTTGTGATTCTGTAATATATTCTGCTTAAAATACAATAAAATATTTTAACATTTTCCAACATACTTTCTTGCCTTGGGAGAGCAAAGAATTAATTTCTATGGTTGTTGCAATAAAGAACAGCAGCTCCCACCCCATTCTGAGGATTAGGGCTGCATTTTCACCCACTGATTTTCTGAGAAGTTCCCCACTGTGTGACTCAGTTCTACAGAAGCGGACGGACTGATCTGTGCTATCTGAGGTGCCTGAAATGTAAGACAACTATACTAGATCCTTCAGGAGAGATCACTCTTTGCTAAAAGTGGTTTTCTCCAATTACTAATGGAAGGCAACTATATCTCAGGTGCCTTTGTGAGGTTTGGCGAATGGGAGATCAATTCCTTAAGTGTCCCAACATTTCTATGGACACAAACAATTCCATAAAATTAAGTTCTCAAGAAAGACTGACCATAGGGTGGTTCCTCCCCAGGTTTAGGAAATAAAATTGCTGCTAAAAAAGTTTTGAAACCATTTGGATGCTTGATTTCTCTTTCTCCCTGGCCTTTTATTGGCAACTTTTCACTGTAGTTTTGAATGTCTGGACATCAGCTCTAAATATGTACTTTACTGATCATTATTAGCTATTGCCTGTAGCCTTTAAGATGGGTTTAAGTCATCCAAGTTGGTTTGGGTGGAATGTGTTAAATATTTCACTGAAGTCAGAGTATGTTGTGACTGGCTTTATCTAAAAGAGGCCATTATATTTATCATGTGTGATTTGTTGCTCCACTCATTGCTTATGGAGGAGGGTGGAACTTGCATCCTTTGTTCCTCTCATCCCTCATGGTACCTGAAAGTTTGCCAGCCAAGTATAACAGAGTTAAAATCCAAAATACCTATTTCCCTATGGAAAGATGAGTATTGAGAAACCTCAGCTTTAAGAATTCTCTGGTGATTTGGACTAGATGTGTACTCTCTTAAAATCACTCTGAGAAAATAACCTAGGGTACTTTTTCTACCTTAATGAGTACCTACAGTTGTGAAATTAGAGATGCCACTTATATTTTCTTCTCTTTCCTTGAGCATTCTTCTTTTCCAAATTTGTTCCTTTGGGAATGACAAAATCTAATAATCTTTGCACCTTACCACTTTTCAGAGGCACTGAATGTAGTGCGTGTGTCTCAGTCTCCAGGGGTCTCTCTAAGTGGCAGCTAGGCAGTGACTGAAGAGCTCATATAACCTCCTTGAATTCTTTCAGATTTTTCTTGCCTTTTTTTTTTCTTTCTCTTAATTTGCTTCTTTCCCAAGAAAGTTTTTAAATGTAGTGAGACCAAAAGACGTTATGACTCCCTGCACTCAGTCACTGTGGGTTTGCCACAACATGCCCTGCCACACAGTCAGCCTGCATGCATTCTGCACAGACACCACATACTAAATTTCCATTTTCAGATTTCATTTTCATCAGCAAAAAGCTTTGGGGTACTCTTGAGACAGAAGAATGTCTTCTAGAACTGCTCAGAGGTAAGCAGCAGCTAGGATGTTTGAACTCACAAAGAGCTTGTCCAGTCACACGACTGCACATGATGGTGGGAATACAGGGGATTGCACTGACTTGCAATGGAAGGTTCTCCACTGCAAACAACTGGGACTCAGGCTGCAGGGCAAGACAAACATGTGGGACCAGTATCACCCAAACTGCAAAAACGAATCTGGGTTGGAGTCTGTCCAAATCCCTCTATTTCCCACATGGTATCTATTTTTGGGGTGTGCCACCCCAAATTCATCTTGTCCAGTGTGGCAAAGAAAGAACGGTTCCCAAGTCTGCACACTGTGCACCCCAAATTCTCCTATGACAGCCAAGAGAAGGAAGTGGATCCCTAGATTTACAAAACTAGTAAAGGCATCATTATAATAATTTGTTTTGTCAGAATTAATTTTGTCCCACTCCTATTAGCGTACTTCTTCAAGGTCATCCCATTTTACTACTCACTACCCTCACCATGTTCTATACAGATGATGCTTTCAAGTTTTGTCTTGTCAGCGAGTTTCATCAGTTCTCTCCTACTTTTTGTGCCAAAGACATTAAAGAAAGTTATAAAACATTAGGATAGGTCTGAAGACTGGTACTTGAAAAGCACTTCCAATAATCTTCCTCTTGCTTCAGCACAACCTGCAGTTATATTCTCTGTACAAGTTTGGAGGTGGATTGGGATTTTTTGGGGGCATTTTTTTTTAAAACTAAATTCCAAATAGCCCTACATTAAATGCTTTATATTTGTTACAATTGAAGAGATTACAATGGTTTCTCTCACCTGTCTAGAAAAAAAAAAGTTATTTATCTTATCAAACACATTAGTTCAGTTCAAGGTAACCTAAGTTCCTGTAGCTTTTTATCCTGTTTTGCATTTACCCATCTCTCTTATTATTCTTATAACATTGGTAATACACATCTACATTTAGCCTGCAAATACCTGAAGCTGCAGGAATCCCTTCTGCCTCCTCAGGAGCCAGATATGAGGAAAGTATGTGTACTGGCCCCTAACACAGAAGAGTAACAGGAAGGTCTCTGACACACGCTGTCCATCTACATGCTAATGCCAAGTGTGCAGCCCCTCAAAGACATCAACCACAGACAATGTCACCAAGAGGGATAATCCACCTCGTTTTCCCAAATGCTAGTATAGATTTTCTGTGCTGATCCCAAAAGATTTTAAGTGGCAATCTATGCTGTTTTGTTTCAGAAATATCTTCATTGCCATGACCATCAGACAGCACAGAGCACAGTAGGCTCATGTTAACCTTTATTGACACTGAATCTCTTTAATAAGCAGCATGTGAGAAAAAGTGAAAAATCTCTCATGTCCTGGAAAATAAAACTTTGCAATTCATAATAGCTGATTTACATGTCTTACCCAGTCTCTGTGGAGCCAACTTAATTGGCCCTGGCCTGTGCTCTTCCTTCCACTGCTCCAGGTCATCTAGTTCCTTCTTAGCAACTGAGTAGGTACAAAAAAGAAACAAGTATGTAGAAGATAGAGGCAGTACTAAAAAGCAGGCAGCATCATTAATTGTATATAACATCGAAGATCCATCCAGGAACAGGCATTCTCAAGCAGTGCAAGCAACCCCTAGGTTACACAGTCACTGCAATGATCAGGTAGCAAGGCAAGTATATTTGCCTAACTCAAGACTATGGTGAGCAAACCGTAGGACTCCACCACAAAAGCAAAACAAAAACAACTAAGGGCTAATAAACTACTTTTTACATCCGTAGGTAAGTGCTATAGTACTTACTCCTGCAGGTAAATCAGATGTTGTTACGATTAAGATGTTACCGCTGCATGGAGGAAAATGCTTGTGGTGTAACGCTCCTCAGCAGGGAGATGAAGAATAAATAAATTTCCCTCACAGCTCCATGCTCCCTAAGTAAAAATAGGAGCAATGCGTGATTCATCTTCAAATTAGGACACTTTAACATAGGTGTCCACATGTGAAAGATGGGTGTCAGAGTCCCAGTGTAGTCAATCTACTCAATACAGCCCAGGGCACCAGCCATATGCTGTAGGATGGCTGGTTGATTAAACTGTTCTCTTGAATCAGCTGAACAGAGAAAAAAATAATCAATTCCTTTCAATAGCAAGGAGCATAAAACCTATGGAAAGAGGAGCTGTTTTATAGAGCAGTACCTCAGTTGCTCTAAGAGCTCATCTCACTCTCACTATACTCAACATGAACCATATTTTCTAATTGCAGGCTATGGCTATCAGACTCTAACACTGGCTGGCATCTAACAAGATGAAACCAGTTCCTGGCCAAGTCTCTAAAGAGGCCCAAGAAAGACACCAGTTTGTTACTTCACCGTCAAAACAAGCACTCAAGTAGACACTGGATTCGGTGAGACCCTATTTCTGCCACTATCCAATAGAAAAGAACCCGACATGCTTGTCATGACGGAGGGAAGTCAGGGACACACTCAATATGAGTGATCAGCAAGCTTCGTTTATTGACCGTTACCTTTGCCTTATATCATAATTAGTTCATACATAGTGCAAAAAGCAAGCTCATAATTGGTTACCTTCCCAACTTTCAACTCCTCCCCTATTCCCGTCCTGTGGCTTCCAACTTCTCCTTTTTCCCAGACTGAGCAACCACAGGCATCCTGTTGTTGTCGTACAGATACCGCCAAGGGCAAGGTGTCCTTGGTTGTTGGTCCATTAAAAAAGCTGAGTTCGATATTTTTCAAGGTCTCGCTCAGCTATCGCAATCATGTCTACGTGACCCTTCTCAGACAGCCATTCCTCCACACATGCTTAAGACTTTGCATGCTGGAGGCACAAAGTGAAAGCAGAACTTTCCTAGAGCAGCACTAACTTTCCTGTTAGCTTCAGTGTCAGCTCTAAGATGATTTGCTTTTATTCCTCCTTCCAGAAGATTACGGTTTGGTTCAGAAGTCCATTTTCTTTCTTGCAATCAAGGTACCTTAACCCTACACCAGCCTACTGATGAAGCATTTTAGGCAAACTCACACTCTTTGAGAAGAAATGTTTTTATGGAACTGTTTACTTGAGAGCTCTAAGCATGGGCAGTGCTGACTGACTCCTTCAACTTTTGTATCTTGCAAAAACAAGCAGTCAGGAATGCAGGACTGCAGATCTTGGTCACCTCTGCATACAGAATTTATTTCAGGGCTCTTTCATTGTAACCTTTGGCAATGAACGCTTTTTTACACACCTAATATTTCTCGCTGAGTTTCAGGGTGTTCCTGCTTAGCTACTTTCACCAGCAAGTCTTGAAGCCAAGCAAAAGTGAAGACATTTTCCATCTAAAATAAACTTTCCCATCTGCATTAAAGCGGATCCACGTACAATCCTTACACAGAGATTCAAGAACCAACACTGGTTGCAGACGCTTTAATCTCCACATGAGAGTACTCTCAAAAGTATTTCTTTCTTACACTTTTCTTCTCTCTCTCCCTAACCCAGGGAGTATTCAAAGTTGGGTTCTCCAGCCTGAATTCAATCCTGTAGAAGTGGGAAAAAGCTAATTCCAGCTGAGTCTTGTTGAAGTGAGCTAGAATAGCTTCAGCACTAAAATTACCGAAAACCTTTCTCTGAACAAGACTTATTCTGCATGAAGTTTAGCTAAATGAGAAGATAATCTTAAGAAAAGCCTACACGATGATGGAGAATTCTCATAGCACTGACTTTACTGCCACAGCTGCACATATAAAAGCATTGTAAAAATGAGGATAAAAGTTGCAAGCGTGATAAAGCACACAAAACCCTGAACTTATACAAGTGGAAATAATGTATTACCATATGAGACAACTCAACTTACTTCGCTGCAACCGGTTTCTTCTGGTTTCATTTGGAGTTATCAAGACATATGGGCCAACACTAAAATGAAAGAAAACACTCTTATTTTTTGTCTACGGAGAACCAGGACTAGAAGGGGTTCCCTCATCAGCAAGGTCAGTTTTCTGCTGTGGTAGTAAATTACATTTTAAAAAATAAACCCCTGATCTTTATTTTCATCCTAGCCTTCAGAATTTGTTGGTAAATACTCTAGAAATAGTTGTTATATTTAGAGTTGACTAAAAATACCAAGGAAAACATTTTCAGAAATTTTAGCACAGTCTTTCTTATTCAAGTCTCACTCTAGACTGATGGCCTCAAATCTCACCTGTTTCAAATCAAATCATCTCCTTGAATCAAAATGTTTTAAGTGGTAGACACCTAATTCCAGAGCTTGCTCAAGCACAGGGGAAGACCACTGTCTACTACGAAGAGCACCGGTACTGGCATTCCTACCCCATACCTTGAGGGCACCAAGGTGGATTTAGGTATCCTGTCCTAGAGTTGTCCAAGAACCATGCAATATTGTACTGTTTGTGACTTGCTCACAGCCCAGGCTTTGATCTCGTCATCAGCTTTGCATTTGTCAGGCACCAGGAATTCTGTGGGCATATTTATCTTGCTGTCATGCCTAAGGTGCCACTCACTGAATCAGGACAAAGGCCCTGTTTTGCTAGACTTAATTCAAAATGCAGTTGCTGTCTCAAGGAGTTATCAATCTAACATGACAGCAAAGAAGCAGGACAGAGTTGAGAGTGTATTAGAGACTTGAGGTGATCAGAAGAGTGATGAAAACATGTCAGTTCCACTTGGAGAAAACAAAGGATTTTATCTACACAGTGTATGGTGTGTGTAGAGTTTACACCACTCCTGCTCAGCAGAAGCTAAGCCACCAGGGTGCAGGTTTACTGGCAAGGTACAAAGTTGTAGTTCCCCCATGTCTCAGCGCAAGCTCGCATCTCTGCATCATTCAGCAGAGTTTCATCTGCACGCATGGGCACAACTATTTCATCTGACTTTGTCGCAGTGAAGGCCCAAGGAGAAGAGTAGAAAACAAAGAATAATGAGGGGCGAAGGCTGAGCCTCTTAAGAGAAGAAAGGGCAAGGGGGGTGGCTAGAGGACAAGCTGGGAAGCAGAGACACCACAGTTGGCTGTGAAAAAGTAATGAGAGAATGAGGCCTTGAGACTGAGGCTAAAAAGGGGAATGAAAATCATGCAATGAGATCAAAGTGCAAAAAGCTGCCTGCTTTATTATCACTGTAATTCAAGGTTTGAGAAGGAAAGTATTTATATCCAATTACCTCTTTCTCTTTGAAGACTTATTCTAGGAGGATGTGGATTAATTTATGAGATTAAACTAGTAAAGATAGAGCTTTGAGGTTTAATGGTACCATTTAATATGATCCTTTCCCTTCAAGCCAGCTTACTCTGGTGCCCGTGAGACTGTTCTTCACCTCTCCACCGAATCCCAGACCCTCCGGCATTCAGGGCACAGCTGCAACAGTTACTTGGAAGAAGTTTTGACAACTCATCTTGCTTATACCATAACATTCCCCAACACTGACGGGTCTTCAGATTTTTCTTTATTTGACTGAGTAGTGGCATTTATGATTTGTCCCAAACTGCCTTGACGACCTGTTGTACGGTTTAGCAGTTTCAAGAATTTTTTTTACTAGCTTATCTTGATCGATATGGATATTAAGATCATACTTAACATGTTCACACATAAACATTACCACGGGTTCACACACAAACATTACCATGCACCTTTTACACTCCCCTCCTTTTGTCAATGAAAAAAAATAGCTGGAATTGCAAGTTGCAAGACTACATATTGCTCCTACCCCCCTGCCCTGGCCACCATGAAAACATCAGTACAGCTCAGATATCCCACTGCTTCACAGCACTAGAGGGCAGAAGAGTTTTTATGTCATCAGACGTACTTTGATGACTTTGGGGTGTATGTGGTTGTAGGAATCAAACTAAAAATAAAGCAGGGACTCCTATGGCCCTGCATATGTATGAGAAATCAGGGTTCCAAATCCAGTCCTTATGCTGTGAATCATTTCCTTTATCTGCTTTTGCTTTTTGGCTGGAAGGCTTTGAGTCCAGGAGGTCACTTTTCTGACATCTGACCACGGTCATTATGCAGGAGCTGCAAAGGATGGCACATGAAATACAGCAATCGGTTTATGAAAGGGGTAGAGGTGACACTACGCTTACTGCCCGGGAAATCTCCGCTCTGTTTTCCAAAGAGTGACAATGAGAGTCTTTGCGGTTAAAAGAGTGCTTTCTTAAAGTCCATTTTGGTTTTCATGTTACTGGAAAAAAGCAAAACATTAAAATAAAGTGAGGATTTCAAGTCTACAGTGGGAGAGGCAAAGGGAGAAAAGGAACTGACTTTTGGTTGTCTTTTTCTTGGTGCTTACACTGCTTGCTTTGTTTTAGTCCAAGTTTTAAAAAAAAATAAAAAAACATTAGTGAGTTTATCTAATTGTATGGTGTTCAACTCTGTCTCTGGAAAAACAGACATGTAAGAGTGCAGCTTTGGGTACTGGGATGAGGGGAAAGGAAGTGTGAAACCATGGTAAACGTGGAGGGTGGGTCAAAGTCAGGGTACGAACTGGTACTTCCTTTTCAAACATATAGCAAGAGAGGAGCCAGATGAGCTATTGCCAGAGAGAATCCAGAGGGAATCCACCAGCCCTACCAGTTCTAATGCTAACATTAAAATCCACACCTGGCACCCTCATTTTCTTGAGAATTATTTTTTTTTTAGGGAAAGAAAGTTAATTCAAAACCCCACAGTCAGCTTTCACCTTGTGTTTTAGGCAGTTTGCAGGATATTGCACGTCATTTCTTTGTTCACACAAAACCTCTGATCCAGTAAAGCCTATAAAACCTGCTACAGCCTGTCAATTTAATATTCCAGTCAGTTTCTGAGTTGCCACAGTAGCCATAAGTCTGGAGCAAATTATCCTACTTACCTGGGTAGCAATTAAGGAAATGTGAAGATTTGAAGCTATCTGTGATGTGCAGACTTTTTGTACTTTATACCAACACACAAAGTGCTTAAAAATACACAACCAGAAAGGATGCTAAAGAATTTAACTTTTCAGGCCTAATTGTAATATGCCTTAAGCCTATCTTCAAGGAAGGGTTGTTTATAAATAAAAATACAGAAGTTACTGGAGGAGGTGGGGGGAGAACATCTTATCCAGGTCATAGCTCTTCAAAAAAGAGAAATAAATTGTCTTCTGCCTTTACAGACCATATTAATCTCTATGAGGCCTTTTTTTTTGGTTTATTTTCTCCACAGAAAATGGGAATGTACTGACTAATTACACAGGCTGAACAGACATTGATGAGAGTAAGAAAGTTATAACTCAGTAAGAGAATGCATTTGTGTTGAAATAAAACCAACAAGCAACCTCATGATTTTTCAAACAGATGGACATCGAACACCACAGTAGCGGGAAGATAAACACAAATATAACAATATATATAAGTAGAAAAATATAGAAACATTTCAGTCAGGAGAAACATGCAATACAGACATAGAAAAACTGCAATGATAGTTTAGAGTTTGAATGATCAGCAACACAGAGAACACCATGTCTGCTGTGTGTAACTCCTTATCTAACTAGCACTGCTCAAGGACACTTTTTCAATGCTTTCAAGGGACAGTCCACAGAAAGCTTTCTTCTACTTTCTTTTTGGTTTGTATAAAATGGTTTATTTCTAGAATTGAACAAGCACACAAGAACTGCCGTTCACCAATGATGCTTTTTGCAGAGCTGTGCCCTTCAGTTTTTCCTCAAGCCTGCTCCAGCCATCTACCACTGGGGAGCCTTCCAAATGAAGTGTGAAATAGTTTAAAGAGTTACAAAATAATGGCTGTTATAAACTATTTCCAGTTCCACTGTGTTTTATACCACGAGTGCATGGGTACATGAATGCCACAAAGCTAAATATTTCGCTCCGCTGGGCAATGTGCTTTCTGTAAGAGACAGAAACCAAGGAGAGTGTAATTGGAGAGAGAGAACAACACAAATGACTAAAGCCTGGGAAAAAGACCGGGGCAGTTTCTGTCTGTAGAAAGGACTCTAGGGAAGATACAGGTGAAATACTGCATTAAATAGTATGTTAAGACCAGATTTAAAAGAGAAAAGGGACTAAGTCACCAAAGACAATTGTTGAACCTCCTTCAAAGATACACTAAGCTGCACTTTGTGTTCAACCATCAGGAACTGTTTTAAGAGCAGTCAAGTCCACACCACCACAAAGTATTGCTTTCACCAAGGCTCCCGGCCTGACAGAGCAGCCACATGCTGCTAGGCACCACAGGAAGCTGATGAATCAGAGGGCTCTAAGATGCCACATCCCAGCGAGCAGACAACTGCCCTGTGGGTATCCCTATTTCACAATGCACGCAGGGCCAGATGCTAACAATAACCGACAGCCACAGTTTTAGGTCTTGGTCGAGTGATATCCTCTGTGCCCTGGTGGTGCCGTAAGCAGAGATCGGGGAGGGTGTACAGACCTTGTGTGCAGGCATGGGGCTCTGGCTTTCCATCTTTATTAGCGGCAGCATCTTACCAGTTCACAGCTCAGAGTGAATTACTGGGGCATAACGTTATACACCGTCTGATTCATCTTGCTGTGTGTGCGCTCTTAACACAAGAGGCAGAAAATAAACCACATTAGCAGAAAATGTTTATCATCCATAGTCTGTGTTCATTGATTTTGTCCGGTAGTTGCCACAGGCTAGCAGTGCACCTAATTACCACAGCTCAGCTGATGTCTGGAAGCTGATTAAGCCAGGGTAACTCACTTCTGTATCTGGTCCCTCTGGTTAGCTAAAGCCTTCATTAAAACCAGCCAGCATTTTTGCCATGGTGAGGCCTCAGGATAAAACCAAGTGTTACATCCTGCAGAAGTGAACTTGTATGGGAAAAATGAGAGAAGGAAAACAGCAGCAGAGAGAGGTCCAGGATAATGTATGAGTCAGAAACATGCAGTATAGCAACAGACCTGCAGTTCTGCAGCTGGCACCCAAATCTCAGTTTATCCCACAAGCTTGTGGATTTTCCTGAAGTTCAAATTTGGTCCAAAGAGTAAAACCGAAACTCAGAATTGAATTTCCCAGAGTGAAGATGGGGCTTGGATTCAGCAGCTTGTTTTGGGCTCAGCAAATGATAAGGTGGAGAGAACAGCGTGTGTTTCAGCCAGCACCCATTTGGTGCAGTAAACCCATCAGTGCTGGAAGATGATCTCAACCACCCTGTAAAGCTTCAAGGAAACTGTCACAGTGATGGATCAGCCGAGGGATAGCTCTCAGCCCAAACTTGGCTCACTGCACAGCTTTCTCTCTTCCCTGAAAAAGCTAACGTGCCATCCGTCAGTCAGCATATACTCATAGGCAGACTGCACTGATGGGACAGACTTCGCTGTGGCAGTGTGATAGTCTAACATCAGACCCAGCAAAGCCTATGAAATCAGACGCAGATGTTGTTTGTGCTGTCCCCAGGTCCCCGAGCAGCTCGGTTACCTCAGCACAGTGCCAGGGATGCAGCGAGTGCGCCAGAGCCAGCTGGAGCACCTGGTAATCACTAGCTGTGAGGAGCGCGGAGCTTCCATACTTGGGCAGGCCAGGCACTGGGACTGGCAATGCCGGTGCTGAGCAGAGCTACCCCCCGCCGAGGTGTCCGTATGTTGCGAGTCAGGCTTGCCAGCATGTCTGGAGAGCTGAACAGGTCAGATGCTGTACCACATGAAGATTAAGACCTAAGCTATTGGCATGTTTATCTCCACTTCCCTCACTTTCTTTTCAGCACTGTATTTCCTTCTCCTCTGCCTCTGCACCACAGTATTTGTTGTTCTTTTATTGCCCCTGACCAAACATAGCATCCTCCCATATGTACTTTGTTCATCGTCTTGACACAGCTCCTCATCAAGATATGCATCAAGGGCACATGTCAGGGCTTGTGAAAACCAAGGTCCTCAGAGAAAGCTATCTAATACAGTTAAAGGGTCTTCCCCTCACACACATTATGAGGAACATGGGAATCCCCATCATCCAGAACAATAGAAATCTAACTGCATAGACATCTTCTTACATGGACTCAGCTGCCAAAAACTCGGCTGCAGATAAGGATGGCTATCGAACACATGGAAGCCGGGCATCTCTGAATTGTCCCCCTAGGCTGTAAAGATTAGACCATTCAGCCTGAAAGACAGTTGGAAGATTTCTCCTGAGCAGCAAACACAGAGCTCAACTCTAAACTATCCATAATTCAAACTACCTTTCTAGCTCTCCCACCAATGGCAGGGCAGTGGGCAAAGTAATCTTTTTGCTAAGCACCCATCTCCAGCTTCCTACAATAATTCAAGTGTTTTAAAAAAGAAATTTCAGACGGTGAAAGAAAATAAAGTTTTCAAAACTAAGTATACTCTGTCAGCAAAAAGATTATAACACCATAGATATAGTCTTAAAGGTCTTATAACACTATAGATACTTTATTTTTTTTAAATTCAGGGTGAACATTTGAAAAGGAAGGAAAGAAAGCTCTGATGGATTTGGCTCCTGCAGCCAAAGAATACTATTTTGCGAGTTAAGAGTTCTCGTAACTCTGCTCTCCTTTCACACAAAATGATGAGGGACTGCTACCAGCTGTGCAACAATATATCTTCAGATTTTATTATTTTGAATTTCTTCCTTCTAATGGATTTTACAGGCACCAATATTATTCTTGCCAGCTTTAAAGGTGCCAAGGATAGGCTGCTGAATGGGGGCAGCATTTTCCTTTCCAGGCACTAGCTATAGTTCAGCTTCCAATTTCCCCGCTTCCCTCCATCTTTTCTTCTCTGCAGACTTTTGTTTCTGAATAGATATGAGCAGGGGCAATTTGGGAATTCACTTTCTACAAGCTAATTTCATGGCACTTACTTAGCAAAGTGAAGTAACTTAAATGCAAGCTTATTATTATAAGCAGTTTCAAGCACCTGTCATCCTGGTGAATTTTTTCTCCATAGCCTGAAACCACATCCTGTATAGAACTGGAGGGGGATGTGCAAAGTTTCACTGCAATTTTGCATTTGAACAAGTATTTTCCTTAATTTAATTAGGACTATTTTATTATTACTTCTCAGTCTTGACATATCATGTAAGAACCTTCCCAAAGCAAGAGAAAATTTACCCTCTAATATCACTTGCCCACCTTGTATGAGTAGATGAGGCTACAACGTGCCACATGCCACACGTTTCACATATCCAGACTATACGAAAGGTTATCTGAACCCACTCTAAGATGCTGCTAAGGTGTTTCCCCACTCCCAATTGCTCTGAATCATAGCCCAAGACAGAGTTTGTGTGGAAGCAGCTCACACACATACACAGAGGCTTCAACAGAGACTCCAACTCCTGCTTTGCTGGCAGCAAAACCATAGTCTGGCTGTTCCCAGAAACTAGCAAGCAGCACACAAGTTGGAACAGAGCCAGTCCTTGGCACCGAGGTATCCCACTTTGGCCCCAAATGTTCCCTCTGCTACACATATTCCAAAAAGCCTTCTAGGTTAATGCTGGTCTCTGCATTTTTTTCTTCTACCGACACCCTATGACTTCAGCTCTTCTGCTGTTCTGTTCAACCCCTGTTTACCCCAGAGCCTGAAAACCTGGAGTATTCTGAAGGTGTCCTAGTATTTTAGCTTGAAAAATCATGTTTGAAAAGAACTGATGGCTAAAACACTAAGTCAGCTTTATCACTGCCAAAATGATACTTCAATCTGAGATTTTTCTTGAAACTAACGATATAACAGAAAAGGGGTAATAAAAAAATTAGTTATTTTTTTCTTTTAAGAATTAAGATTTCCCCTTGACTTCCTCAGTCTTTCTACTATCTACAATTTTAATCTGGAAAGGAATTGCAGTTTAAACGGCTTCATCCCATTCAAAGTGACTGTTAGCATCCCCTCCTTGAGAGAGGGGCGCTAACCCCAGTCCTGTTCACTTCTTTTGAGTATTTGTTTCCCACTCATATTACATGGTTTCTGCTTGAACCTGCCTATCCCTCGTCCCTACTCCTCATTAACTACACACTAATGCAGGCTTTAAATGCACACTCTAGGTTTCAGATTGAATTCTTTATTACAGCTTTATGCAGACACAGAGAGAGTCTTTTCACATCTCATAGCCACAAATATTCACCAGTCATTGCAGTAGATGTACAACAGCTCTCTCTCTGCAAACATCACATAAAGATGAAAAAGAAAACAGGGCTTTAAATTATTTTTTTCCCAAAGAGCTTTTGGAGTTTTAGGAGGGATCCTGTAATCTGGTGTATTTTATTTGGATGGCAAGGTGTTATGAGGGTGGCTTCCATGAGAAGCTGATAGAAGCTTCACCCAAGTCTGACAGAGCCAGTGCTGGCTGGCTCCAAGATGGACCTGCCACTGGCCAAGGCTGAGACCATCAGCGACTGTGGTTGCACTTCTGGGATAACAGAGTTAAGGAGGAAAAAACAAAACAATCCAAAACCACACCAGTGGTTTTGTAGCCAGAGAGAGGGGAGTGAGAATCTGTGAGAGGAACAACCCTGCAGAAATCCAGGACAGTGAAGAAGGAAGTACTTCAGGCACTGGAGCAGAGATCCACTGCAGCCTGTGGAGAAGACCACAGTGAAGTAGGCTGTCCCCCTGCCGCCCATGGAGGACCCCATGCCAGAGCAGGTGGAGACACCCAAAGGAGGCTGTGACCCTGTGGGAAGCCCATGCTGGAGCAAGTTTGCTGGCAGGACTTGTGACCCCATGGAGAACCCACACTGGAGCAGTCTGGTCCTGAAGGTCTGCAGCTCGTAGAAGAGACCCACACTGGAGCACTTGGTAAAGAACTACAACCTGTGGGAAGGACCACATTGAAGAAGCTGGTGGAGGACTGTCTCCTGTGAGAAGGACTCCAGGCTGGAGCTAGGGAAGAGTGTGAGGAGTCCGCCTCCTTAGGAGGAAGGAGTGGCAGAGACAATGTGTTGAACTGACTTCAACTCCCATTTCCCATCCCCATGTGCTGCTGGGGGAAAGGAGGGAGAGAATTTCGGAGTGAAGTTGAACCCAGGAGGAAGGGAGGTGTGAGAGGAGGTGTTTCTAAGATTTCATTTTATTTCTTATTATCGTACTCTGATTGCTAATAAATTAAATTATTTTTCCCCCCAAGTCAAGTCTGTTTTGCCCATGAGGGTAATTGGTGACTGATGTTTCCCTGTCCTTACCTTGCCTCATAAGCGTTTTGTTACAATTTCTCTCCCTTGCCCAGCTGAGGAAGGCAGTAACAGAGCGGCTTTGGGGGGCATCTGGCCTCCAGCCAGGGTCAGCCCACCAGACTGTGTGAATATGTTTGCTGTAGCCATAAATTCTGTCCGGAGCTCAGACTAACCAATCATTATTTACCTAACCAATACCAGGGGAGGTTTATCCCAGACCAGATCTGGACAAAGGCAGTTATACCAATGGAAAAACTCCCACTATCCATCCCACCACCCCCAAAAAAACCCAACCTAACAACAAAAAATATGCACATAGCACAAATACATAAGCTAACTAAGGCAGCTCTCAGAGCAGCCAGAGTAAGGGCAAGAAAGACAGACGGTCTTTAACATTTGGAAGTGGCAGAAAATAAACATAGACTGTAATTCAGGAATAGTTGTTTGCCCTCCTGAAAGTCACCCATTAAAGTGTTGATGGATTTCAAAGCTACCCAGCTCTTAATTGTCCCTGTACCATTACTACCTAGTAGGCAAGTATTCATAGGCTGCAATGGAAAGCTGCTGACTGTTCCCTGCCACCAGCAGCCTGCCACCTCTTTCACAGTGTGACTCCACCTTCTTCATCTGGCAAGAAGGGAAAGGAAACAGAAAGAACACTCAGTTTCCATCAGCTGTACTTTGAAAGGCAGAGGGGGAAAAAAAAAGGCAAGCTAAGCAAACGCAGCGCATAATAGTAATAGCATTACATGTGCTGTAACTAACAGCTCAGAAAAAGCACATTTGGGGAAAAAGCCTGTAAACAATTCACTTTGATCAGCTAAGCATATAGGTATTAAGCACATGTGCATAAAATACACACATACTACTGTCAGTTTCTATTCTGTATTATATCTGCAAGTTAGAGCTTACACAAGGCATCTAAGAGTTGTCACTGGAAAACCAGAGATGGACTGAGCATAGATCTCAGTAAAGCCTAAAATAAAATTGAGGACTGAAACTTTGGCTTTACTTTTCTCAGCATGAAGCTGTTGGAAGCTCTTCCGTGTCCTGGACTGCATTCAGATCAGTGCTGGAACACACTCTATATATCCATCTCTTAAGCCAAAGGAAGCATTTTTAGACTTCCCAGGATAAAATATCAGGAGACAGAAAAGAGGGAGCTAGAACCAGATTTGAAACTTCACTTTGAAAAAAGATGCCAAGAAACCAACACTACATACAGCAATATCAAACATACTGAATCAGCCACTGCTATCACATGAGGGGTAAGCTATGCCATCACAAAGCCTGTCAGAATAACTCCAGTCCCATGTAGGAACCATCTTTCATAGGCAGGATTCAGCCTGACTGCAGCTGGCTCCAAGAGCACACGGACAAGCTGCTTGTGTACCCAGATCCATTCACAGGCTCTCTGTAAAAGTATTTCTGCCCTCAAAGGTCTGCACCTCGAGTAAAGTGGAGAATAGGCGCCCACTACATGCAACACCATCTCAGCCAGTCTCCTTGCTACTTACTAGTGTTCTTGCTGTTGTTGGTAGGCTGATACTTGGCCCCTCTGCTCCTCTTCAGGTTTTGTCAGCTTTTGAGGGTTTTCAGCCTTCTCTTTCCTATTGTTGCCATCCTGGAGGTAGCCCTGAGAGGAAGATGGGGTACTGGTGGCAGCAGCCATCCTGTACCTGCTGCCGTCTCTCCAACCTCCAACCCCGGACATTGCTTCTGGAATACCCTGTCTTGTCAGAAAGGAGTACTGCAGCTAAGGCTAAGGAAAGACAGAAGTCTTTGAGTTCTTACAAACTGGTTTCGATTCCCTGTAAGACCTGCCCCGCCTGGACTCTCAGCTGTAAGGCACACAAATAGAGGCGCTGGTTTCTGAGTCATCCTCCAGCTGAAGCTCTGTTCGATTATCTCAACCACAGCACTGGGCAGACTGGAATCATGGGGTGGCAGCAAAGCTTATCAGGCAGCCACAATTCGCGCGGTCTTGGAATAGACTGCTTCAGCGTAAGCACGGTGAGGGCCGGCTGAAAGCCATATTTCTGACTATTTTTTTTTATCACAGCACTTCAATTCTGCCAGAGATGGAGCAGTATAACTCTAGGGGGTTTTCTAGCTTCTATTGACCAAAGTGAACAAAGAAAGATGAAAGTGAAACTAAAAACTTACCCTCAGATAAATACTAAGGCAATGGTCCAATTCTGCCCTTCAATTCTGCTCAATCAGAAAATGTATTTACTTTGAATTTTCTAATTCTACCTGATGATCAGACGACACATACACGATTCTCTCCAGTGAAAATGTAGATACCTTCTGTGAACACATCCAACCAGGGGTATTGTATCTATGGAATTTTGGTACCGTGGCTTCTGCAGGACAGGGGAAAACCAGCAACCTTAATATCAGTAGCAAAATAAAGATGTTTGGCAGCTTCTAACAGAAGGAAAAAAAGAATTAGTAATGCTACTCAAGCTTTATGCAGCAGAGTAGGGAAATTCAGCTCCAAACGTGCAGATTCTGTCACTTTTTGTCCTCAGCTGCACTAAAACCACATTGCCTTTGTGGCCAGGTTTCCTGGCAGACCAGATTGTCTAGGTCTCAGGGCACACCCTACACATGCTGGAAAACATCAAGAAAAAATGCCACGTTTTCTGTGATGCTCCTTGGACCCCATGACCACCATTACACTCCCCAGAGCTGCCACATCCATCAGTATGTATCTCCTAGGTCTGCCTGATGAAGGCAGCATCAATACTCTGGTCCTCCCACCATACCTCCTAACATGCTCTGCAGAAGGGACGATCTTCACTTGTATATGAATCATCCTGCACAGGCTCTGGAGTGCAGTGGCTGCATGTTGCAAAGGGATGAGCTGGTGAATAGTCCTCTGCACCTATCCCAGAAATACCTCACTTGTGGACCACAATGGCCTTTGTTTGATCTATGAATTCACAGGAACACTGGGTGGTGATCCAGTACAGCCACTTCTGGAAGACAGATAGCAGAAACCACCCAGAGACACTGTCCCTACCTTCTGCCAAACACTCATCTCTCTAAACAAAATTTCTTTTGAAATAATGATGTGACATGCATTGAGACATATGAAGAAGCCAACTCAGATTAGCAGTTGTCTTTTTGGTTTCTTAGAGGAAGGATTGGTCTTCGGGACAGTTTTTAGGAGCTGGCTCAGTTGGAGGGAGGGTGGGAAGGTGGATGCCAGTTGCCAATTCAGTGCCTGAGCCATTAATGTGAGTGCTTGCTCACACAGCCTGTCTTGGTTTGGAAACTGCCCTGGAGGACAGAGCAGATAAACACAGAGTGTAGGAGCCCTTTTTGCCCCACATTGTTTAAAGCCATATGTTGCAGGCAAAGGAATACATGTAGTCTATAAGACATTGCTGGGTCATAGCTTCAAGGCAACCCTTGGCATTGCCAACAACCAACACAGGCAAGTTTCCTGTTTAAGGGTGTTCCAGGTTGGTCTTGGAGACAGCGTCTCCCCTGCCAGATATCTGCAGGAATTGCTAAAATAGCAAAAGGCCTCACAGCCTCGGAGCAGTTGTGTGGGCTTATTCTTTACCTCAGGTCTTTGGGGAGAACACAGGCATTTTGTCCTGGACAGCAAGCGGGCTCTTACCAAAAATCAAATGCACAGTGCTCAACACCTGACTCATCCCTAAAGTTGTCCAAGAAGGTGTTCAGGTAGGCCAGAAGGCTCAAGGCTTTTTATAGTTTACATCTAGATTGCTCAAAAAGAGGGACGTAAAATGAACCCAAGGACTAGAAGATAACTCGCTGATATCACTTCAATGATAGTTTATTTCTTAGCTTTATTTTGTCCAAGACAACATCCAGGCCTGGCTCTAAGGATGGTTCATGCCAGACATGACCTCCAGAACAAAAGTATAGATGTGACTGCACCAGCTTTAGTTTCCTTCACCCTGAACATCCCTCCAACAGTGTCCCAGCAATCTCTGCATCTCAAACACATGCAGTGTACCTCTGCCTTGTATTTCACAATACATCCTTCATCAGCCCTGCAGTTTCATGTTACACTATGAAACAACATATGACTTTTGATGGGATGCAAGACATCCCTCATATTTCTTCAGATATATTGAGCTGACATATCCCTCAAAATTATAATTAAATTTTAGGGTCACCTGGGGCTCCCAGGACACTTGGAGTTTAATGCTCTGTAGCAAGGACACAAGTATTGCCTCCCATAGGCTTCTCCTAGCCACTCAGGCTCCACCTAGTCTAGCAGAGGCTAGTCTTAGGCAGCATACATATGAGCAAGTCTGTGCCAGATCTATGTAGGACAAAGACTCAGTCTCTGGCCCTATTTTACTTTACATTGTAGACACTAAAGAGATGTTACAGCATTTGAGCTTCATAAGCATCAGAATGCCAGTGTATTCAGCCTCCTGAAATAACAGAATTGTAGGGGCTGGAAGGGACCTCAAGAAATCATTGAGGCATCCAACCGCCAAATAAGCAACCCCTTACCAAATCTCAAGCTTTCCCAAATCCTCTGTAAGAATTTTATCTCAGTATTTATATTTTTATAGACCCACCAATTATTGGCTGCCTATTCTATACCATGGTTTATGTTTACAGCTGTCTAACATCCGTAACTGGGCACAGTGCCGTGGTACACTGGCCATTGCTAGCAGGCAAGAACCCACACAGCTGCTTGCTCCCCTCCCTCCCCATCAGTGGGACAGGGGAGAACACAGGAAAAAGAGTGAGAAAATTCATCTGTCAAAATGCAGCTTTTTTGTTGGTAAAGCTTTGTTGCCTCCAGCTACCATCAACATTTCTTTATTTTGTGGGAGATAGAAAGATAGAAAACGATCTTTCTTTTCCTTTAAGAAAATCCTTCTGTGCACATGTGAAATATAAGAATCACCATAATTCCTCCCTACCAAATAAGTTTGGTAGAGGAACATTTTATATTGACCCTGCATTTCTCACTCAGTGGCACTGCAACCTACAGAAAAAAAATGAGAGATATCAGAGATTCTTTCTCACTATAAAGGATACTTAGAATCTCAGTCAGTCACTTCATCAGAACGTCCGAAGGAATAAAACTTTCTTCTATTAAATGGTATTAAAAAAAGAGAGTATTTAATACAATGTAATATCCCCTATCTTTCCTTTGCTGGAAATACCTCTTCATTCTTCATTATTTTACTGTTGGTTTATGGATTTTAAGGTTTTGCATTTTTAACTTTTTTTCCACAACCACGGACAGCTTTTTCATTAAAAGCTAAGATTTTAATTTAATCCAAGGAGACTAGAAGCCTAAAGCCTGAAGCAAAGCATCAAACTGCAGGAGACTTTTGAGAAAGACAGCCAGGACAGGCTAGCTTTCCTACAGCCCACTCTGTTTTTCCCAGGAGCCAGCAAATGGTATTAGGCAGCCTTGACTGCCGCTAGCTAAAATACTTAGTCCTACAGCTGAGTATGATGCTCAGGGGTTGATATACACAGTTTTCTCCCTGGGTATTCTGGCTAAGTAGGTAAGACACACAGCTGAATACACTGCAGAGCATGTAAGTGTAATTGATCATCGGGAACATCTTCCTGGATTTTAGGGCATGGACAAGGGACAGCACATATACCTAGAAGCGTGTCTATAATTAGCACTGCATATAGTTTTTTATACCATAACACCAAATTTTAAAAAAATTGCATTTTTAAAGATGCATTTTACTTTATCAAGATTTTTCTGGCTGAGTATGCTAGCTTGCTGTAGAATTAGTTGTGAATAGAAAACCTTGAAGTGGATAAGTAACGTTCGGTTCGACTTTTTAAATACTTGATTTGAAACATGCTTACAGAAGACAAACTATCTGGGCTCACTGTAGACCAAACCCACAAAACATGAATATGAATGGATGCTGTATTATCACTTTTCACAGAAAATATTTCCCTAGGAGCAAGATTGCTCTTTTGTGAGGACAGTGCGTTCTGCAGGGCTGAAATCACTAATTGTTACAGAACAGGATGCTGAGGAAGAGAAATGTCTGTCTTCCCTGGAGAGGTAGCCCCAAAAGGAGGGTGAAATGTCAACATCTGGCCATGATTTATTCTTGTTTAGATTTAGGCCTAGAATTTATCAGGCTCAGCAGAAAGAATGCCATTAGCTTTGACAAGTGCATGCGTGTGCCTGTGTTGGGTAATCTATTTAGGAGATGTAAAATGCTGCACACACTTCCCATTTTATTGCAAAAAGCCAAAATTGACGGTACCTGTCAAAAACTATCATCTTCCACTCTCTAACAGAAAATTGACCCTTGCTTTCTCTACAGTATCCTTCAGTGTTAGAGCGGGTCCACCTCGCCTTTAGCTAATACTACTTCAGTAGAAGGAAGTGGAGATTGAAAATATAATTGACCTGACATCCAGAACGTGCTATATTGAGGTCCTGAAGTACTGCCTGAAAATTATTGCTACATTTTAGGAGTATTCTTATGCCTGGAGAGTGCTATGCATATCTATACTACTATATAAATAATACTAAATAATAAAACAGGGCTATTTTAAAGGTATGATGTTATAAAAACAGTGTCAGGACTAAAAATGACTGTTTTAAAAACTGCAACAATTCTATTGGAAAAAGCAATATGAACTGGTAAACTACAAAAATGCTGTCAGAAGCAAAGAACTCTTACACCTATTGGGACCAGAAGGAAAAAGTCCTTCAGAAATCCAACAGTATTTAAAAAGCATTTGCAAAATTCCTGAATATATCTTTGTAATAGTTTTGTGGGGTTTTTTAAGCAGAGAAGATTTACTTGTGCATAAATTATTTTAACACTCTCATTCACATAAGATATCTGAACCTTTTGCCATATATACCATTTTCTTCAAGGAATAATTGTACTCTTGTAATTCCTGAAGGCCATGATTAGTTCCAGTTTAGGATTTTGTATAATATACTACCCTGTGGCACATAGTCAACCAAAGGTGTCATACAGACTATGACTGTAGTATCTAGAAAGAACATTACATCCTTTATCATTTAATGTTTCAGAATACATTACTACTTAAAGAAATTAGTAAAAGTCCACAGCTCATGCCTCTTTTGGCTTTTATAATATATTGCAGTAATTAATACAAACGCTTTTAGGAGCAAGGAACTCTTCCAGCCTCTAATCCTGGTGCAGTGGCTGGTAAGATTTATTCCTTATTCATTTGTATGCACAGGACAATTCAGTAAGGCTCAAGTACTGACTCTTACCGTTTTTATATGATACGCCTTATAGTTTCCTTGATAACTCTCAATTATACTCTCTTTTCTGCCTGACCTCAGAAACTTTCATCTGCCACATGAAACTTTAGTCCCTGCCATTCTAATGTCACCCATCAGGTGCTGCACTTAGTGCTACTTTGGAAATTCTCAGTGGTAAAGAAGGAATGGAAAAGGCCCTCCTTGTTATCAGTTTCACAAGCTTTAGTGTGGTGTCTGTTTCTAGATTCTCCTTCATTCCTGACAGAAATTCTTCCCAGCATCAATCATGGAATACGGGAGCACAGGCTGTTTAGGAAAGTCATTTGCGGGAAAAGTATGCAGACAACTAACTTCAACAGCATAGTAAATATGGACAACATTGCTACACAGAATCATAGAATCATAGAATGGCATGGGTTGGAAGGGACCCCAAGGATCATAGAGCTCCAACCCCCCTGCCACAGGCAGGGACACCAACCTCAGGCCTGGATCTACACAAGGTTTCCCAGGGCCCCATCCAACCTGGCCCTGAACACTTCCAGGGATGGGGCATCCACCACGTCTCTGGGCAGCCTGTTCCAGGACCTCACCACTCTCTCTGTAAAAAACTTCCCCCTAATATCCAATCTAAACCTTCCCTCCTTTAGCTTTAAACCATTCTCCCTTGTCCTGTCATTATCTGCCCTTTTAAAAAGTTGATTCCCCTCCTGTTGCTATCTACTGATGCTGTCACTCCATCATAGAAAGTCACCAGATTGGTGAGGCACAACCTTCCCTTGGTGAAGCCGTGCTGGCTGTCCCGGATCACATGCTCTTCCCTCATGTGCTCCAACATGTCATCTAGGAAATAGAGACATCCATTAATAGAGACAACATGTCGAAACACAACAGTGTTTAGGATTAAAATAGCAATGGACAGATTGTCCTTACCAGCACCATCCTGTACACAATGCAGCACAAAGCTGTGCCATTTTGAGAGGAGCTTCAAGAGATAACCACAACCAAAGACCCAGGTGCTTTCATTGCTCCATTCCTTGCTTCCAGGTGAAAAAAACTATGTTCTTTCTCTCCTAGAAAAGCATGTGTTTTCCTTGGGTTTATCACCTAGTTTGCTTCCAGAGTCTCACTGTCTGCAAAGTACTAGTAGTAACATAACTAGTGATAGAAAGACATTCAGAGCACTGTTTTCCATGTCAAAGCTTGCTTAGATGTATGTGGAGGAACCATAGTATGATCCAGTGTCTTTAAAAGCCAAATTTTGCCACCCTTTACAATGATGTAAGACGTTTCCTGAATGCATTGATGATAACTTCCTTGGAAAGGTGACCAAGGAGCTGCCAAGGGGTGATGTTCTTCTGGATCTGATACTTACTGTCCAGCAGTGGGTCTGTCTTGGAGCTACCTGGTGTTGGCTCTATCAGACATGGGGGAATTTTCTATCAGCTTCTCACAGAAGACACCTCTTGCTACCAAGACCCTGCCAGGAAAACCCAATACATCTGGAAAAATACAGGTTGTTTAGCCTCACCTCAATCTATGGGAAGGTGGTGAAGCAAGTGAATTCCTGGTGGATGAGCTGACCATAAGCCAGCATACATTTGGGGTTCCTCACCCTGCTGTATTTCATGTAGATTTTATGCAGTACCACTTCAGCTGACCCTGTAAATTATGTTTGTATACCTGGATATTAGAGACATTCTTCTAAACTTCTTTGAGTTTTGGTGGTCCAAAATTGCAAAGCACTGTTAATATTCATTGCATGTTATTCATGTTCTGTTGATTTTTGTCCACTGAATCTTTCAAGTTGTTCAAAGCGATGTAGCTATTCTGGTTTAGAGCCACCCACCTGCATTTCCTACAGTTACCTGGCCAAACATACATGGTGGCTAAAATGAGTAACTCTCACTTTACTGTCCCCCCAGACTTAAAGATGTGACATTTATGAGTAGGTACTTTTTGCTGCAGAAGCTGGGAAAAAAACACCATACTTTTCTGCAGTCTTTCATGTCATAGATTTGCCTCTTACTTTCTCCTAGTCTTGTTTGGTTTTTTATTTCCTGACGTTTCAGTTTTCTCCTCTCTAAAAAATATCTCTTCTCTTATGGCTGAATATCTTTTAACAAAGAGCATTACATCATCAGGAGGGACCCCAGATTTTTTTTTGAAGCAATTTGAAGCAAAATGCAAAAGAGGAAAATTAATGGGGAAAAAAAACCCCAAGCAAACCCTGAATTCCAATAATTTCAGGTTTTTATTTTTTAAAATGAGTTTGCAGATCAAAAAAGTAGTAAGTGACATGCTATTCTGCATTACTTCTATGCAAATAAAGGAATAAATAATGATTACATGGGGACATTTTTATTGATTTTAAAATAGGTTTTAAGATTACAAGAAATTCAGTTCCACAGAAGGTTTAACATTAATCATATATGACTGTGTATGTTCAGCAAGGAAGTAAAGAGGAATGTATTTCTTCCCAAATGGATCATCATACAACTTCCAATGACTTCTGTGCAGTAGGAAGTTAAATTTATGCACCTAATATTAAAGAACTGCTGTAAGTGGACAGCTCACTTTTATGGCAAGTACTTTCAAAAGATCCTCAGAGATGAATTAAAGCAGCTGCCTTTCGGTGTTGCAGGACTGACAGCTATTAATCAGATATACAAAACCATGACATGTGCTCGGACCATGCCTCAGAAGAGCAATGGTTGTTTGAAATAGTTGGTAAGAAGAGTTAATTCCCGTTGTTGAGTCACACCGCTTGGCGATCTGCGGACCATTCAATTCCATTACTGCCAGTACTAGCAGACAGGAGAGAAGGAAAGACAGTCTAAGGGTAGAAGCAGGGCTGTTACCCTGCTGTACTGAAGAGAAATCAAGGCTTTTACATTTTCTGGTGCAGGACTAATGGTGATTGACAGCCTCCTCGTTTCAGCAGAGCCAACTGTCATCCTGTCAGCATTTTCAGAAAATCAAAATATATGGAAACATATATAGACATCAACCAGGGTGCAAACATTAAAAAGCATTTTTAGCAGTTTCACTTGCTTTTTCCAGATGAATTTTTATCATTTACATGTTTCCCTCCTTCTAAAATCCTGTATTCTGAGGACAGACCTCTGCCCAAGTGTGTTCCCTCCCTCTTACTCCATTTTTAATGCAGAAATTATCTCTAATTCCTCATTCTCCAAACGCACACACCCCAATTATCGGTTGTTTTAGCACCGAGGAGGAGCAGCCACCTCCAGACTTCCAGCTCCTCGAACTGGTCAGGAGGACAAACGATGAAACACCGGTCCCCGGTCTCCGACCCAGCGCCAGGCCGGCGGCCGACGAGCGTCTCTCCGCCGGGAGGGCCCGGCCTTGCCCGTGACTGATTCCGCGCCCTGCCACCCGGGCAGCTCCCACACAACCACCGCCTGCTACACCGAAGCCGTGATGCACAAAGAACAACGGCGAGGTGGGACGTACTGTATTGAGTCACACACCGCACCCCTCGCACGGATGATTGGCGAGGGGAGGAGTTTGCGGGTCCGTCCTTCCAACTGGTTTGTCCCTCTGGGCGGCCCGTAGCGCCTTCCCCTCCCTCCCTCCCTCTCTCCCTCCCTCCCTCCCTCCCTCCATCCATCCATCATGGAAGGAGCCGCGGCCTCCTCTGAAGGCTTGCGCTATGCCGAGTACACCAGGGTCCCTACGGGCGCCGGCAAGGGCCAAGCCGAGCTGGACCGAGGGCTGGTGAGCACGCCGGGGGCTGGGGAGGGGTGGGGAGGCAGCACATCCCGCGAGTGGCGCCCGAGGAAAGGGGAAGGCATCAGGCTGCTGTGCCACTCCTCCTCATCCTCCTCCTTCTTCCCCCTCCTACTGCCCGCAGAGCTGGGGTGGGGGTTCTCCCGTAGCTTCGGCGGCACCGCGCCTAGGGGTGTCCCCACGGGCCCGGGTAGCGGTTACCCTCCGTGCGCCCCGGGCCGTGAGGACTCCGTCCACCCGCCCTGCTTCCCGGCCCAGGGCTTGCACAGCCCCGCGGGGTAACGCGTGTGAGCTCCAGGGCAGCGTGTCAGGGGATGGGGCCGCAAGGGGCAGGCGTTCCTCATCTCCTGTGGGCACGGAGGGCGAGGGTGGTGGTGTCCCCCCGGCTTCGGGCCGTGCGTGGCCTTGGGGGCGCGGGTGGGCAGCGGGGTACGCGTGAGTGCTGCAGCCCCCGCGTAGAGCAGGCTGAGGCCTCAGGTGTCATTCCCCTGCCGTAAAGAGGCCGGAGTGTGCATGGCTCTGTAGAGCTTCTGGGGAAAGTTGATGCTCACCTGGCAGCTCGTCGTGTGGGAGAGGTGGATGGGCCTCGGAGCGGGGGCAGAAGGCCTCTAAAGGTTCCTATGGCATACCGGGCCCTAATGGGAAGGGTGCTGTAACCATATCCTGTTCCTTTGCTCTGGACACTTTGACTGGTTTGTGGAAAAGTGAGTTTACATTGAAAAAAAAGTTGTGAAAAATACATGGAGGACTGTTTAAAGGACTAGGTACTGAAGGCTTCATGGTTTTAAAACAGCTTTAAATTTGTACTTTCCACTCTATTTTGTACATGCTGTTGCCCTTACAACATTCTTTTTTTTTTCTTTAAAAAAAGCACAGTTTTGAAAATCATAGTTTTCTAGGTTACTTATTTATTTTTACTACAGTCTAGGACTTGTATTTTTTCCTCAAGTGAATCTTTCTGTGGATTTAAGGGACCTCTGGAGACAATGTAGTCCAACCCCTCCTGCCAGAGCAGGATCACCTACAGCAGATTGTACAGGACAGTGTCTAATCTGGTGTTGAATATCTCCAGAGATGGAGACTTGACAACCTCTCTGAGCAGCCTGTTCCAGTGCTTGCCACCCTCACAGTAAAGAAGTTCCTCCTCATGTTTAGGTGGCACTTCCTATATTGAAGTTTGTGCCCATTGCCTCTTGCCCTGACACTGGACACCGCTGGGCACCCCATCCCTCAAGTATTTATAAGCATTTTATAATCCTAAGAACTTTGAAACTTCTTATTGTCATGTCTGTGTAGTCTCCCCATGGAATACTACCAGGGAAATTCCTAGTGGATTTTGTGGAGTTTTTGGGTCTTCTTACTTGTCCAGGATAAAAATCCTGGATTGCTGCAACTTCCTATTAAAATTTATTCTTTAGCCAGGCCCGCAGAAGAAGACAGTGTTTTGCAGACATATATACACTGTAAACTGTTAGTGTATGGTTGGCAGTAGAAACTATTTCAGAGTTTCTCTAGAAGCCAAAACCAGGGCAGTGGTGTTATATAGGTAGTGTAAAAAGTGATTGTATTGATGCTGACTGGATTCCCAACTGAGGAATTCAGAAGAAGGTCAAGTTGTATATAACTCTATCCTAAAAATTTGCCAGACAGAAATAGCAAGATCAACTGCAGTGCTGTGCATCTGTTCCTCTGGCATCATACAGGGTTAATGAGGCCTTTTTGCCACAGTGGCAGGAAAGAGTAGTAGAAGCAGCTAAGTCCAACAGCAGCATCCGTCTCTCAGCACTGAAAGTGCTCTCTTCAATATGCACACCTTGAATCTTGGTTGTGAGATGTCCTGGATGTTAGCTGTGCTTGATCTTGGTCACTTTGGTAGTTTTACAAAAGCGTTTGGAGTGGCAGAATAACAAGAGTAGAAGCATGAAGAGCCTGTTCTCAAAGATACCAGCAAGAAACCTCTGTTAATTAGTGTGTGCTCAAGAAGATTGATCTGAATGCCTTATGGTAACTCTTCTGTTAGCCAGTCTGTTGCTCAGGTACCCTTAGCTATGAAAAACTGTCACAGATTTTACACATAGTTTTATATGCAAACCCAGAAAGTTGCTGTGGAATAAATGATACAAGTTGACATGAGAATTAAGTGAGTATGGAGAACAGCATCCATCCAGGATTCCTTTAAATTCATTATTAAAAAGTAAATTAAATTTCATGGGAAGGTAAGACTGGAAGGAAAGTATTAGATTATGAAATCAAATTCATTGCAGATAGTTTATGACATAATCCCACTTCAAAATGTCTCTGGCTCCATGTAGAGTTAATTAGGTGATTTGCTGTGAAACAGTCTTCCAATAAGCTGCAGTACCTACTTTCCTGAGGAAGAGAAGCCTTATTTCAGCTTCCATACCGAACAGTCATTTATTTCAGGTCAAGAATTTTTATTTAAGGGAAAAAGTAGTTCCAGAAATATTTGCCTGCAATTGGTTAATATACTTGGGTATCCTACTTCTTAGTGGCATACAGCACCAAGGTTTTTAGTTAAGCAAGCAATTTACACTTGTGTACTTATTTAATTGTAAGGATATAGTTCCTACTTTACTCATCTGTGATCAAGCACGTACTAATATCAAAATGTTATCCAACACATGAGAACAAGTGATGATTTTCTTAGTGCTTTACATTCTGTTACACTGTAGCTCTCTGAGGCAAAAGACAGTAGAGCTGTGTGTCTGAAAACTAGTGGTGAGAAGGGCAAAATATTTTCTATTTGACCCAGAAAGGTTTTTTCACACATTGTGTTAGAAAAACCACCGTATAAAATACAAATCCTGTGCAAGCAGGTATATTTTAACGTTCATAAAGGTGGTTCTTGTAGCCTGTGGTTAGATGCAGTAGTGTTGTGCTGAAACTTTAAAATAATGCATTTGAAATTCGATTTATGAATTTTAATTTTTTTCCTGCTTCATAGAAGGAGAAGCTGAAATGCTGCGAATTATGGGAGTTGTGGGTTTGGGGTTTTTTCAGTATGATTATTGTCAGGGACTCTGGATTAGAAAGAATATCTTATTCTTCCCTGTTTCTTCTGCTAAAAAAATAAAGCTAATGGGAAATTATGTATGAAGGCCCTAGGTGTCTGTATACTAACAGTATATGGTCTATACCTCTAAGCATTCTGTGTGTTAATTAATATGTTTTATCCTTGTTTGACAAATGCTTTGGTAAGTCAGGTCTTGCAGTTATTTTTCTAATGTATGTGTTTCTTGTACACATTTCTGAAAAAATAAAATAAAATCAAATCAGGCTTTGCACATTTAGCCAAACTTTGTAGTGTTGGTTGTTTGTATCTAAGAGTGTTACTGAAAACTGAACTACGTAATAAAATTAAAATGCTGAGATCAGCAGAACAGCATAGGGTTGATGACTAACCTTTGGGAGCTGATTCATTTAATAAATAAAGGGACAGATGTTACTTTTTAATCTTTTATTTCTTTAGTTTTCCCTCTTGAATCTTAACAGAATGCTTTCATTTAACACCTACATCTTAGAAATTTCTTAATGGCTTTTTTTTGGAGGGAGAGGGAAAGGTCAATTCTGTCATAATTGAAAGCCAGTAAGTATTTATTTATTCTCTTAGCCTTTATGAATCTGAAATTAAATGAATTTTCAAGCAACAGGAGCAAAAAATGTTTGTAGTGATAGTTGTAGTAGTATTCTATAAATTAATTGATCCCTTCCACAGTGATAGTGAGTTGCTTTCATTTAATATTGACATGAAAGGAGTGCATTTAATTAAAGCTTTGCACGTTACACTCTGCATTTCAAAGCACCAGCCTAACCTTGACTTACTCTTCTAAATAATCGACTGAGTTAAGTGAGCATGGAAGAGGAAATTGAGTCAAGCTGGACTTAAAGGACCTACTGGTTAGTGCTTGAAGTTGCCGCTAATTGTGTGAGAGAGGCTGTGTCAGGAGAAGGCAAACCAGGGGATCTGTTTTACTCTGTATCAGAGTCAATTTGTATTGCATGTGTATAGTTAGGAGATGTTCCCACTGGTGTGGCAAGTTACCGCTTCTTGGTTACTAAGTGGCAAGTGGCTTTTCTCTGACTCGCCCATAAGGCAAGTAAGGTGAGTAACCTTAAACCAAGGTAACTTTTCTTGTGGTTGTACCTCACTTGAAAACATGGCCAGTTTTTCATGCCTCTCTGGCTTGAGCTCCCCATCAAATTCTGCCTAGTTCTCTGGCTTGTCTTCATATTCATGTTGATCCTGTGTACTGCTCCTATTCTAGAGCTGCTCCCATGCTGCTGCTTCTTTTAAATTTTAACCTGCTTTTTTTCCCACTAGCTTTCCACCAACTGCTGGTGCTTTCCACCAAGATTGAAGTAATGCATCTGGGTGGACACAGCTGACTATCTAAGGCCCTCAGGGGTCTCTACGTTGTGATCCCAAACTACTGTGCAAAAACACTGCAGCTATTTCTGCACTGAACGGACAGAGTCCAGCTGTTACTTGTTAGCCTTACCTGGGATGAGGTGTCTGCTGCTAATTCCCTGTTGTAACCTCCATACTTTGTTGTAAACTGCTGACTTTAACCACGTTTTTGGTGGCAAAGCAGGTATAACGTAATTTGGACAGGCACAGGCTAATAAATACTTTTTCTTTTTTTTTTTTTTTGCCACTATGATCTATTTCACACATTGTTGAGCTCTTAATTGACTGTAGCTGCTTAGTAAAAGAATCTCACTGTCACTCTGAACAAGTCAAGGAAAAGTGTATTGAATATAAATCTGTCATCATAAACCACGGAACAGAATAACATAGCATTTCTGTAAGGGTAGGATCTTTCCAGAGATGATGTGGCTGTGTCTGGTTAGTGTCTAAACAGAGGAATTAGAAGAAATTTTTAGAAGGTTTTGAATGCTGAGAGCCTGGGAATACCGATTTGTGAGAAGAAATGGGAAGATTTTTTGTTTAGTGAGGAGATGAACAGTATGCTTCACTATTTTATATCCTCTACCATCTAAGGTAACATACTTACATTCTTTCATGCTCTAAAGATGAAGGGAAATTTTGTGGAACTGAAAGGAACAACAGACATAAAACTGCTACGTTATTTTTACGTTCTGAAATGAATGCTAATGTCGAGACTGAAGACTCCACTGAGATGCAAGAGTTAGTTTGCAAAAATGGGAGAGAGGCAGATTTTTAAAGCCAAAACTCCCCTAGTCTTAACTTCAGAGTTACAACTGCAGTGTTATCTTAAGCAGATATTTAGGATAGCCCTGTCCAGGTAGGTATGAAGTAGGTACTTAGTTAAAACTCTTAGGATCCAGAAGGTAAATATAGAATAATACAGCTTTGTAGAGGTGCTCAGAGTAGGCTGCCACCTCTTCTGTGCTGAGCTCAGTACTACGGACAGGAACCACAGAGACTTGCCTTCATAGCCACAGGAGCTGCTGGGCATAGTGGCAATGCCTGCATTTTGTAGAGCATCCCATTTGCTGAGAAAGCTGTCAACCTCTTTCGTAGCCCCTACTAAGCCAACTCAAGAAGACTTTAAAACCAGTATTTTCCACCTCTTCTCCTACTCCTCCTCTGTCTAGAGATGAGGTTGGGTACAAAGAAAGAGAATTTTAGTCCCAGTAACCTTAGCCAAGGCAGCGTGGCTCTAAATCCAGTTATTAGGGCACTCACACTGAAATTTGGGCTTTAAGACCTGCTGCCAGGCTTCTTGGTAGAAAATGTGTAAACCAGTTATTGGGCAGATGCAGAAGGAAGTAATATATAGAAGAGTCATTCTTGCGATAAGTGTTTTCACTGTAGTTATGTTTTGAATTCAAGGTAAATAACCCTAACCTGTTTTCTCATATTTCCTCAGGGAAAGTTCAAGGCATTATCAGTTTACCATGTGATGAGATAGGTAGTGCCATGGATGACTTTATTTCATTTGTTTCAAAGATTCTAGGTAGGCTTTTCAGAAGTGGATAGATGCTGCCAACACACGCATACACGCAGTATTCATTGCTCTTCTTGAATTCTGCAAACATGTAACAAGTGAGTCCCTTTGTCAGGGTTTGCTATGAACCTTTCAGCAGCTGCTTGTTCAGCATGAAGGTACTTACTGCCCTTGTTGAGATGCCTGACTTTCTTCAAGTACTCTGTAGGAAAATACATATGCCTGATTGAGGAGGGGTTATAATTAGCAAAAGGTAGAGGAATTACTGTTGTCTAAATCAGATATTCAAGTTTTTTTGTGCATTTTGTTCCAAATGTCTCGTTAGACTTAAAGCACATGTTAGCCAATAATGAATGCTGCCTGTAATCTATCAAAAGTCTGACAATTTACAAATACCTGTGCTTTAAGATAGAGTCCAGCCAGTGACTGACAGCACATAATGAAAAGACAAAACTACTGTCCAAAACAAAACTTACAGTGAAAACACACTTATGATAAGCCCACTGTTACTGGGCTGCATGTCCATACTGGGGCTTCCACGAGTCCTAGTGTGAAAGGTGGAAGACACTAATGCACCTTTGTGGCTGTAGCTGTGGGATAGGGCTGAGTCCTCTGAAGGAGTGCCAGGAGTCAGCTGGGATCAGGGAGTCTGTCTTAAGTGGATGAGCCTAAGTATGGTGTTTGAGTTAATATTCCAGTACCATTTTCAGGCAACATTTTGATGAAATTCCCAGTGAAGAACTTCTCAAAGCAATAACAATGTCCTTTGGTTTTGATTTGATTTGGGTTTTTTTTTTAAGCTCTTCATGTTTTTGTAATAAACTGGTCAGCCTCTTCTCACAGGTTAGTAGCAATAGGACAAGAGGGAATGGCTCTAAGTTGTGCCAGGGAAGGTTCAGATTAGAAATTAGGAGAAATATCTTCTCAGAAAGAGTGGTTAGGCATTGGAATGGGTTGTCCAGGGAGGTGGTGGAGTCCTTGGGGTATTCAAGGAAAGGCTGGTACTTGGGGACATGGTTTAGTTAGCAGTATAGGTGGTAAGGGGACGGTTGGACTAGATGATCTCTGAGGTGTCTTCCAACATTAATGATTCTATGATACTTTCCATTGAGGCAAGCATTTTCAGACTGTGTTTAACTAGTCTTTACCAGTAATTTTGGCTAATCCTGTATCGTCGTTTGCCTTAGGTTTTTATCATTGCATACTGTGAGATGCTTAGTAACTGATTTACTGGTGGATAGTTCCATCAGTTTGTTCACCAATTTACTGATGTGTAATTCCAAGTTCAACCTGATGCACTGGTGTGGGTGAATGGAACTGAACTATAAAATCTAGCATAGCTTATGGAATACAGAAGTTTCTTTTATTTTTCATATGAATTATACATGAAATGACCAAGTCAGACATGCTGTTAAAATAAAGTGATGTATTTCAAATAAGAATTTGCACTTTACTGTGATTATTTGTTTTCTGCTTTAGGCCAGAACTATGATAGCAGTTGGACTTGGCGTTGCAACTGTTGCATTTGCAGGTGAGCTAAATTACCAGCTGAGTGTGGAACTGCCACTTGTCAGACGCTGTTTCCAGAAGGGTTAGTGGGGTTGTTATGAATTTGAAGGTCACTTGAGAGTCCTATGGAGAACTGTGTCCAGTTATCATTCCTGTCCCTTCAAAATCCTTGATGCATTTCCAAACTTATTTTTGAAGAGTCACAGCTGGAGAAACAAGTTCTATGGGTGGCAGTACAAAGATTCTGCCTGCTTTTTGTTGAAAAAATGTAATTTGAAAAGTTTACTTTGTTTATTTAATAACATACTGTAAGGTGGAGCCTTTTCAGTACAGAGGAGTGCAACTGCTTTTTGTGATAGGAAGGCTGACAAATTCAAATAAGGAAAGCCAGAAGGTTTTGGTGGCTACAGTGATTTTATCATATTAAGCTGTTCCCATAGTACATTATTTTTTTACCTGAAATCTTTGCATCTCAACTGTATGATTTTCTGAAAAATAGGTTCCAGTCTCAGCACAAGGTATGGGTTTAACATGATTTACATCCTGGTTTCCTCGGACTAGGTGACTGTGGTCAGTTCTTGTTTTGAAATACACAAATCAATTTGTGTCATTCTGACCTTATAAAAGTGATGTGCAAACACATACACCAAGAGTAGATGGAATAGAACAAGCTGCACCAAATGTCAGCAGGTGTTTGGTAGGTACAGTTGTGGCTTTTGGGTTTTTTTCATTGGGAGAAGGGTCTTTGGCAATGGATGCCCATTAAACAGGTGGTTTATCTGTGTGTTTCTTTATAAGCAGAAGAGAAATGAGCTTAGAGTTTATTCTGCTGGTTGAGCTGAAGAATTAATGATTGCTAGCAGAGAAGTGGTAATAGAAAGCATTGCGAAGAAGGTGAGGTAATAAGTACATCACAGCATTTCAGCTGTCATACTAGCAGTGGTTTTAACCTGTGTGTTAACATAGGCACAGGCTTAGATGACTAAACTTGTGGATACGTTGTGTATTTTAAGAGTGAAAGTAAGATGCTATTTAGATGAAGCTGAGCTACATTTTATGAAACATTTTTCTGTTGTGTGTAATGGTAAGTTACATTGCTGATGAATAGTTAATCAAAACAATAACTGGGGAGAGGGGACTTCCAAAGAAAATCCTCCGAGTAACATGGCACAAACCTTGATTCTGCAGTCGATAGACCTGCTTTGTGCTTCTAAGAACACAGTCTGCTAAAGTTCCCTCTAGCCTCTCCTAGCTATAGATGTTCACTGCCAGTGGGGAGCTGAATGGCCCTGAATCCCGTAAGATCTTTTTGTAACAAAATAAAAAATGCAGTACTTACAAAATGTGTGATTAAGCATACAACATCACAGCAAGAAACATGTAGTACATAGATTTCTTTGAAGACGTAACCTTTGAACAGTACTTAATAAATAATGTACATCCAAAGCTAATGTTAGATACTGCCCTTTTTCTTAAAGTTCACAAGGCAGATATATTCATTTGTCATATTGAAATACATTTAAATCTATTTATTTTGTGAGCAAACACAATAGATTTTTGCATTCCATGACTAGATTTTTAATGAAATATATTAAACTTTTCCTCCTCCCTTCCCCAATACTGGGAAGGTTGAAAGATGTAAGGCATACCATGTTTACTGTGGGACTATGGGTGGGCGGGCAGGATCCAAAAACAGCTGTTGAGGGAACATCTCGAAAAGCAATAAAGTGCAGCAGTGTCATACAGCAAATAGATGAGACAAAAAGCTGATTATTAGAATTTGATTTTTATTTTTTTTTAAACCAAAATTCTTTCTACTGTGAGCTGACGAACTTAAATTGGAGACTTTTTTTTTCCTTCTAGTGAATGTCGGTTATTTCATTTAAGTTCAATCTTTTTCAGGTCGTTATGCTTTCCACCTTTGGAAACCATTGGAGCAGGCAATCACAGAGACAGCAAAGAGGATTTCAACTTCTGTAAGTTTAGAGGTTACTTTATAATAAATTTATAATTTTATGGTTTTAAGCATTTAGAAAGGAGACATCAACATGTGGAAGAACTTTTTCACAGTGAGGATGACAGAGCCCTGGGACAGGATCCCCAGGGAGGTGGTGGAGTCTCCATCTCTGGAGATATTCAAGACCCATCTGGACGCCTATCTGTGCAATATGAGCTAGGGCGCCTGCTTTGGTAGGGGGGTTGGACCCAATGATCTCTTGAGGTCCCTTCCAACCCCTGTGATTCTATGATTCTGTGAAATCCCAGGGTTTTGGTTTTTTTTTTCAGGACACTCCTTCCTGTGTATGTTCTGACATATTGTCTATTTTATTTTAAACCACTGTAGATGAAGCTATATCAAAAGACATTTGTGAGTTTGATAAATAGTTCTGATTTTCTTGGTGATGTTCCACAATTTAGAACTCTTTGCAGTAAGTGTATGATTAATTGTTGAAATGCGCTGTGAGAAATCAGCTAATTCTTAGATTACAAAGTGATGACATTCAGTGTCATTTCAGGAATCACAGAATCACAGAATATTAAGAGTTGGAAGGGATCTTGAAAGATCATGTAGTCCAACCCCCTGCCAGAGCAGGATCACCCAGACTAAATCACACAGGAACACATCCAGACGGGTTTGAATGTCTCCAGAGAAGGAAACTCCACAGCCTCTCTGGGCAGCCTGTGCCAATGCTCTGTCACCCTCACAGGGAAAAAGTTCCTCCCTATATTCACATGGAACTTCCTATGCTCCAGCTTGCACCCATTGCCCCTTGTCCTATCATTGGCCATCGCTGACATCCTCCTGACACTTGCCCTTTACATATTTATAAACATTAATAAGGTCACCCCTCAGTCTTCTCCAAGCTAAAGAGGCCCAGCTCCCTCAGCTTCTCCTCATAAGGAAGGTGTTCCACTTCCTTAATCATCTTGGTGGCCCTGAGCTGGACTCTTTCACAGAGTTCTATGTCCTTGAACTGAGGTGCACAGAACTGGACACAATATTCCAGGTGCAGTCTGACCAGGGCAGAGTAGAGGGAGAGAAGAACCTCTAGACCTACTGGCCATGCCCCAGGATGCCATTGGCCGCCTTAGCCAGGAAGGCACATTGCTGGCTCATGGTCATCCTGCTGTCCATCAGGACCCCCAGGTCCCTCTCACCTATGCTGCTCTCCAATAGGCCAGTCCCCAACCAACACTGGTACTTGGGGTTGTTCTTCCCTAGATGCAAGGCCCTACACTTGCTTTACTGAGGTCAAGGTAGACCACATCTACTGCCCTAACAGCATCTATCTGCAAGAAGCTAAGAATAAAATAGTCATTTTTCTTTCAGATTCAGTGTTAAAAATCAGAATCTGTGTTAAAAATCAAGAGTACAAATTGATAAACTTCTAGGAAACATTGCCACCATATAGGTGGGGGAGCTTGTTTTCTTGTTCACATGTGAGTTGTCTTTTTTATTTCCCTGAATGTTTTGAACTTCTAACCAAGATTTTGTTCTTTGTTTTGCCCTACATATTTAAAAAGTATAATAATCAGGTTAAAAAATCAAAAGGTAGAGTGTTGTGAGAGGAGCATATGTAGGGAATACTCAAGAGCATTTGCTTTTTGCTTCAGTGGCTACACTGTTCTGTGCTAAATAAATAAATATGTTCTGCTCCTGTTTGACTAATGAAATTCCTGGTGAGGTAGATGACTGCTTGTGGCAGCACGTTCTTTCAGAGTTCACAGTCTGTGAACACTCACCCACAGTGGAAGCAGTACAATTCCCCTCTCGATGCTGATGGGTAGATATGAGTTGAGGGAGTAGTTGGAGTAGTTGTTGCAGATTATTTCCTGAAAAATATATTAAAGGTAGGTTGGGTTTTTTTTAAGGGATCATTAGTATTGTACCTATTTTTGTGAGGCCATTTGCAACACAGAGCTTGTCTGTATACTATCTATGCAGTAAATAGACAAGGACAGGACACTGGGGTCCAAATTCAGTTGCCATCTGTACTCCTTGTTCTTTTTTTTTTTCCCTTTTCAAAGTAATTTTTAAAGAAATTCCCAAGTTACCTACCAGATCAGCAGAGGGGACTTTAAATTCTGCAAGTTAGATTGCTTTTATATGCTGCGGATACAGCCTGACTTGCAGGCTTGCTTAGAAGAAACTAGCAATAAGGACATGTGGCTTCAGAGTAGGGAGTGCTTCAGTCTTTACCCTCTCTCCCTAGCAGATTTACTCCAGCGTTTCTCCATCTATCCATTTGTAGACTCAGGTTAGAGAGTCTAAACTCAGAAGTCTTCATGTAAGAAAGCAGGCAGTGACACTTTCTAATGAATTGAAATATGACATGCTACTGCATAGAGAGGTCTCTGTTCCTAGGAAACTGTGCCCCTCAGCACTGGTGCACTGGCTGAGCCAAGCTCATTACTGGTCTATTTCATTTTTACTACAGTAACTTTCAGAGTCCTGCAGAATTGATGAACAACCATAAAAAACCATCCAGGAGCTTCTGCATTCTCAGTGTTCCTAGTCCCTGGAGCTGTGTCCCCTTGTCTGCTTTCACATCCTGCCTGTCAGCCCAGAATTGTACATGCATCTCCAGTGGAGTGTCTCCCTCCTCTTACTCTGTTTCTGAACTTGAAAATGCAGATTTTCAGTATAACACGAGATCTGCTGAAGATAGTAACAGCAAACCAGATGATAAGACTTTTTAACTTCTATGTATTTATCAGCTTTAGATTTGGAGTAATATTATTTTTCTTCCACATAGTCCTAGTTTAAGACCATTGTATAATTCTTTGCCAAGATTATTTGTTTTTTATTATTCTACAGCTAGAACTTTATGACATTTTATTTCTTCTTCCCTTAACAATCAACTGTTTCCTTTTTTTGTTTGTTTGTTTAAAACAGTAGAGAAGTACAAAGATCCTTTGTAAGTACTTATCATGCAGATTTCTTATTTTAGTGGCCTTACATGATTTTCTTTGGGGAATTTGAAGCTGCTGAGTATAATCTGTGGATTAGCACTTTTCATCACGTTTCTTTACACGAATTGCCCTCTGACAAAGGAGATCAAGCAATTAGTACTTCTTCCTATGCTCGCTGTAAAAAAAACCCAACAAAACATCTCATGTAACATTTAGTGCCTAAGCTAAGTGTTACTTTGCTGGTTTCCTGTGGAGTTCAGAGGTGCCTAGGTTGGTCACTGTAATTTTCAGTGGTTACTCTGGCTTTCTAGAATCAAAATCTGTCCCTCATCACTTCCTTTTTCGAGAGACCGAAGCAGCTGCCTATTTTAAAAACTAGGCTGTTTTCTCTGTAATCCCCACTCTTCCTCCCCCTTGTTTGCAGTAGCAATAACAATTCCCATTCTTTGCAGTCACACAAGGTAATCCAGGTGATCCTTTCTTCCTGCTCACTAATAAATGACGTGTACAAGGTCAAGTTGAGCAATTATGGAGTGATCATTTAAAATGCATGCTTGCTGCATCTTGAGTGTTTGACACTTTCTATTTACTTACCTAAATAAATTACATGTACACTCAACAACTGCACTTCAGTCAAAAATAGTAAGCAGATGCAAGTAAAGGTGTTATGTTTTATTCTGTATGTCTACCTCTCATTTAACTTACAGCAGTTAAATATGTACTCTTAAATATGAACTGTCAATGCTACTGTAATTTAGTCTTGAAATTTTCTACCATCTTCTTAGTGGAGAAAGACATAGGAGAAAATACTGTCATTTCCCCTCTATGACAAGTCATACTGCTCATTTCATGAGAAACCCTTTTTTAGTTTGAGCCTACTTCTGTTACTGCTGTCATGAATACCAGGGACACTGTCTTGTTTCTGTGTGTAGCGATTATGAGTCTGTTGCCAGTAAAAAGTGCATAGTGCTAAGTCGTCATTTGGCTTTTCTTCCTCAGACAGACCTTATCCTGTTAATTAGAATGTTAATGCTTCCCTAAAATGGGAAATTTAAAAAAAAAACCCAACTCAACAAGTATTTCAATAGGATTTCTTACCTTTCTTACTTGAAACAATGACACTGAAAGTTGAAAATAAATGGAAGTTATCGAAGACAGGGACAGCAATTTCAGACAAAATGAACTGTCAAAATACAAAAATCACATACTCCTGAAAATTTCATGCTCCAAAAGAAATGAGGGTCTTCTGTAGAACTTCATTAGAGATTTTTTGCACTGTGTTATCCTTACTGGATCCGATTCTGCTCAAGCTCACAGAATTCTGAATTGAGATGTAAGGGTAGCAACCATCTTTCTATCTTTCACTGAAAATAAAACTTCCAGAGAAAAATGGAATTTTCAGTCCGTTTTATAACTGTTTTTCTAGCTAAAGTTAAGGAAGTTAAAGTTGACCTTAGCAATTTTTAGGTTTTGTTATAACATAGCTTCTAAATAGCTTGGTATTGGGATTATTTTTTTTATTTCTGATATTGGATTTTTTTTTCCCCCATGTTTGTTCCATTTTTTGGTGGAGGACTGTATTGGTGATGGAACAACACACGAAGCTTTCAGAAAAATTCACTCCATATAATAAGATATATGGTCTTGGTTGTGATTTTAATATCTCTTACCTGGCCTGAAACAGTGATTATGCTTTTCCTTGCTATTCTGGGAAGAGTATCTTGAAGATGTCACAATCCAGATGGATTGGATTTTCTTAGCTGAGTGCTTTTGTGAAAATTTGCAAGAGTGAGTAGACATTTGCAGAGCAATTCCAACCATTTTCTGTTCCCTCCAGCCTCTCAACCTCTTAATAGTGTTTGCTCAGGAAGCAGAATTTGCTGAACAGTAGCAACATGCAAGGAAATGAAGTAAATTAAATGGTAGCCACTCCACCCACCCCAAAGAGTACAAAGAAATAGAGAGCTCATTTCAGTGTTTTTTCCCCCAGAATTTGGTTGGAAAAGCCAAGGCTGATAAACAAAGGAGTGTCTTATAACTGTCTGTTCATTGATGAGTTCTCATAACAGAAAATTATCTTGAGTATTGGTTCATTGCATTCATGTTGGCGACAGCCGACATGGCTTCTCTAAGGGCAAATCGTGCCTGACAAATATGGTGGACTTCTGTGATGGAGTAACAGAGATAGTGGACAACAGAAGGATGATGGACATTACTTTCCTGGGCTTGTGCAAGGCATTTGGCACTGTCCTGCACAACATCCTTGTCTCTAAATTGGAGAGACATAGATTTGACAGAGGGACAACTCGGTGAATCAGAAACAGAGTTGTGGTCAACAGTTCATTGTCCATGTGGAGGTTTGTGATATGTGATGTTCATGGGACGGTACTGGGACTGACACTGTTCGACATCTTTGTCAGTGACATGGACAGTGGGATTGAGTGCACCTTCAGCAGGTTTGCTGATAACAACCAAACTGTGTGGTGAGGTTGACATGCTGGAAGGAAGGGATGCCATCCAGAGGGACCTGGACAGGCTGGAGAGATGGACCTATGTGAATTGCTTGAAGTTCAACAAGACCCTGCTGTGGGTTGGTGCAATCCCAAGCACAGCTACAGTTCAGGTAGAAAATGGGTTGAGAGCAGCCCTGAGGAGAAGGACTTGGCGTGCTGATTGATGACAAGCTCAACATGAGCTGTCAGTGTGTGCTAGCAGCTCAGAAGGCCAACCATATCCTGGGCTGCATCAAGAACAGTGTGGCCAGCAGGTCGAGGGAGGTGATTCTGCCCCTCTACTCTGCTCTCGTGAGACCCCACCTGGAGTACTGTGTCCAGCTCTGGGGTTCCCAGTACAGGAAAGACAGAGGTGTTAGAGCAAGTCCAGAGGAGGGCCACAAAGATGATCAGAGGGCTGGAGCACCTCTGCTATAAAGACAGGCTAGGAAGGTAGAGCTTTTTCAGCCTGGAAAAGAGAAGATTCTGGGGAGACCTAGTTACAGCCTACCAATACTTAAAAGGTTCCTGCAGGAAAGTGGAAGAGGGACTCTTCATCAGGGAGTGGAGTGATAGGACAGGGGGGAATGGCTTTAAACTAAAAGATGTAGATTTAGAGTAGACATTAGGAAGAAATTCTTTACTATGAAGGTAGTGAGGCACTGGGACTGGCTGCCATGAGAGACGTGGAAACCCCATCCTTGGAAGTGTTTAAGGCCAGGCTGGGTGAGGCTTTGGGCAACCTGGTGTAGAGGAGGATGTCCCTGCCCATGGCAGGGAGGATTGAAACTTTGAGGTCCCTTCCAAGCCAAAGCAGTCTGTGATTCTATGATATCATAGTTCGGTCATTACTTAAAGTTTACAACTAGGAGGAAAATTTCTTTAATTTGAATAGCATGCAAAAGTTCTTTCATTAGAGAACAAGAGATTTACCAAGATGTTTCCTAAAATGAAGGCTCAATATTTTTTGCCCTTATCCTGACCAATGGGGAAAATGGCTTTTATGTCTAATTTCCTTTTGCTTTAAATCCTGTTTAGGATCAAGATCTTAATTTGAGAGTTGGTGATTCTTGCTCTGTGTTTCACTTCTGAGAAGAAAATGGATTTTCTGGATGACCAACTCAACAGACTGGTTTTGCCCATGTGCCAAAGGATGCAGACAACTAAATTTATTTCTTTTTTTTTTTTCTCTTGGAAATGAACTGAATCACAGCTTCCCAAGGTTAGAACAGCGTCAAGGAAGTAGGCTTTAAAACATGAAAAAGTATTTCTGAATTTAAGCCTACAGCCATCCCTCCCTATTCTCAAATTTCAAATAGTATTTTAGATTAAATAACCCAAGAACAGAGACGAGCTGTGTTAGAGATAATTCAAATATTGCTCTTCTCTGCATGAACGGTGAACCAGTGTCCTCTTGTATTAGAGTTGTATGCCAGGGTTGAGGGGCAGGGAAGAATTAACCTTTCCAGAAATCCATCTGTACCTAAGCTGCTTTGGGAGAAATTCTGGAAAATCTTTCAGAGGACGTTAAAGTGTGCTTTTCTCTCCTGGCTGGAGTAATTGTTCAGCGTCGTTGCAAATTTCTCTGCAGTTCTCCCTCCTCAAGGGTGTTATCTGGTAGCCATTAAATCATTAGCATAAATTCCTCTCAGAGGACTGCAGAAGCCTGTCTGTTCCCTTAGCGTTACATATTCTAACCTGTAATGTCAGTGTGCACTATTACAGGCCTGCTTTGTGTTACCCTGTAGCTATAGCAGCAGTTTCTCAACAGATCTTTGTTGTAGGCACGACACGTCCACAGTTGCTTCAGCTTTGATACCCGTAGTGTTGCGGTAGCGGTGGTTTTGTGTATGGTTTGTGATGGGGATAAAGAAAGATTAAATTTGTTTCAGATCATAGCAGCACACACAAAAAAAAAAAAAGTCTTTTCTGTGGCTGTGCATGACTCTGTGGTAGCGATAGGTGAAGTATTTCTGAACCAGGCTTTTGGGTGAATGTCGTTCCTAAGCTTAATTAAAGGCTTTGCTTGGATATCCTACACGGAGCTCTTTAAATGCTCTAATGCTTTTGAAATTAAATAAGAGAGCCTGTGTAAACATAAGGCAAAATTCTCACTGAATATGAATGGATATATTTAGTGAGAAAAGTGTTTTATTAAGGGCCAGGCACATTTTTACTTGGGGGTAAAAGGAACACTTAAAACTAATCTCAGTTCTCAGGCCAGACTTCCCTTTGATAGCAACAAAAGAAGCATATTTTTCCCCAGTTGATAGGTTTTGCATGGAGGAGAAAACTTCAGTCTTCTTGAGTGATTTGTGTGTGCCAATTCCCGAAGGCAGGCTGTCTTGGAGCTACATCTGCTGCCTCTGAGACTTGTACAGCTTACACTATTGTTTGTGTAGCAATGGGCTAGTCACTAATTCTTCTTAAGAAACTTTTACAGTGAGGAGATCACTGCTAACCATCAGCAGTGGTTCAATAACTCCTGTTTGTTTATTTTGTTTTTATTTAAAATATATTTATGTTTGACAAATATACTTCCAACCTATTCCCAATGACAATTAATTGTAACAATTTGCTCTCATCTCCATCTCCTTCTTTTTAATGTTCTTTTTCCATTCATGTTTTTCTTCCCCTCCTTAAAACAGTGGCTAAAGTTTCACATGCCAGTGAGTTTAAGAAAACCCTAACCCTGGATCCTGTATCTAATCTTCAGCAGTCATCTGTCTTGGGAAGGATGCGAAGGCAAAAATTGGTTAGGATTTTCCCATATACTCTGCTACTTTCAAGTGTTCTCCTGCTCAGTGATTGCCTGAAGTAGAGGTTGTGTCTTTATGCTTTTTTTAATATTTTTTTTTTCTTTCATTTTTTGGTTTTCCTTCAAAGAACTCTTGATAGCTTTTTTTGAATTAGCATTTCTTTATGTGAAAAAAGCATACTGACACTGTATCACTATCTCTCTCTCTTTTTTTTTTTTTTTTTTTTAACCTGGTTTCTTTGTAGAACTATCTGGACTTCAGGGTGATTGTCTTTGGATGCCAAAATATTGTGACTATTGCCATTTTTCTAGTGCTTATGTACAAAAGGTCTTCTAATAAGTTTCCCTCATTCACCCGTTGCCCACCCCAACACGCACACTGTACTACTTTATGCTAGTATGTACTTTGATTCTAGACTCTTTTGCCTGAGGGCAGGATTTTAATGGTTGTTGCTATTAATATCTCTTATTAGCAGTAAAAGATTGTAAAAATACAGATAGTTATTTTTAAGTTGGTTTTTTGTAGGTGCTAACACTCGGGAGAAGTCCTTTCATGCTGTCTGGTTTGTAGTCATTCCGTGTCTTCAAAATAAATTATGGATTAATCTAATACTTTGAACGAGGTCATATAAATATGATTTAGGTCCTGGCACCTTGTACATGAAACTAATTATTGCTTGTTTTTCCTTTCTTCTTTTAAGAGTCTTTCATCATACTATAAAGGAGGATTTGAACAGAAAATGAGTAGGCGAGAAGCCAGTCTTATTTTAGGTGTGAGGTAGGTGTGTTGCATTAGATGTTTTTGTTTGGTAAGTACTGAATGGAGAAAATGCATATTGCCAAAATTGGAACTTTAAACCAATATATTTCTAGTGGTTTATAAACCATTTGAATATTCTCCTTAAGCTAAAAAGCAAACAATAAAATGCTAATCAAACATGTGACTTGTATTTGGCTTGAAGGCACGGTAACATGTTGCGGTAGAGAATTGGTGCTCTAGAATTAATCAGGATAGCACATACCGTGCTAATTAGTGTGATCACATGTCCTGGTCTCAAAAAAACCCCTTGAGATAAGTAATATTGTAGATTAATAAATGAGGAAGCCAAATCAATTTTGCTTATTTTTTTCCTAAGTCAGTAATAGAGTAGGTATGGGAAATAATTTCCAGCCTGAGTAATCAGCAGGTTTCCAACACACTTTTTTCAAAAACATGTGGACAGCCCAATGTAGCACACACCTTAGTTTTTTTCTGTAAAGCAGGGAGTGAGTTTGAGGCATTTCCAGATGAGAGGAAGAGATAGGTAGTAGATTTCTTTGTTAGGGTTTACATCACATCTGAGTCTTAAGATTAAAAAAAACCCAAAAAAACTCTGGAGAAAAAAACAAAACAAAGGAAAACAAAAACAGGACAATCATGTTAATTATTCCCAAAATAAACTTTTTCAGATGGTGAAAACAGGAATATAACATCATGTTTCAGTGTGCTACCTGTGTTTACTTCTAGTGTAATGGAAGTTATGCAGATTTAGAATTTATTTTAAGAAATGGTAAAATAAACAATTACATTTATTTGCAATATATTTCCTTTGACCTTTAAGTTTGATAATGTATTAACACTTGCACTTTATAAGGGTAAATTCAGTGATATTCCAGAGTAGCACACACTGCAGTCGCAATACTGAGCTTGAACGCTGCTCGTGCACATGCCTGAAGTTTTACCACAACTGAAATCAGTCCCTATTTAATAGCTTGAGTCTGCAGTGGGAACAGTGACACTGCTTCATGTGCTTGGACTCAGTCTTCTAAACACCATTCTTGATCAGATTTGAAGAAAATTCTTAATGTTTAAAGGACTGAGCCTTTGATTGTATGGAGGCATGGCTAAGAAGTTTATAGGAAATTTTCACTTTGTCTAAAAACACTTTTCCAGAACAGCTTTAACTCACTGATTAATGTATTTTTTATATAATAAATAAATATTATATACATATATATATATATAAAATTAGGGAAAAAATAAAGAAATGCCAGCAGGGAAAATACCCCTGAGTTTTGAAGTGTTATAAAAAATGCCAGGGTATGCACAAATGCACAAACGAGATCTGTCTAGGCCCTGATCTTATTATTGTAACACTTGTCCTCTGGGTCATCACATCCAAGTCATATTAAATTTTGAGGCAACGGCTTTCTTCGTTATTTCAAGTGCTGAGTATGCATGGGCAGTATAAATAATAAAGACATGCCATGATAAAGGTGAGTATTTAATGGTAGCTTTTAAATTTCAAATATATTGGCCCATTAAACATTCCAAATGTTATTGGCTATTATCTTGTAAGATTGTGGGGGGCTTGGAAGAAACATGCATGTGCATTATTTATATTTAAAGTATGTAAAAGCTGTAAAGCACTGTATTGGAAATATTGACTGATTTTAAGTTTTATTGTTCCTGTATTAGTTGTTATGAAGCAGCACTGATTACTCAAATTCAGTGTAAACATAGCAATAATTTTAACAACTATGTGCTCTGTAGAAGGAACTTCTGAAAGGAGAGGTGGGGGCATATCTGAGATGACATGGCAGTTGAAAATGTTAGGAGTGTTTTTTAAGTATCAGATAAACTAGATGTTAGAAAAATATAGCTATGCTAAGTGTAATGGTTTATGGCTATCAATCCCCAGTGCTGAACTTCTGAAGCTATAAATTATGTCTGAAAATAAGAAGTTAAAATTCTAGATATAAATTAATAAAAATTTCCTTATTTTACCATTTCCTCTATGAAACAAAATGCATACATTTTATCTCCATAGGAAATCTTTGTTTATATACAAAATATATATGCATACCTTAAAAAGTTTGTGTTGTTATTCTTAGTCTATTTTTTCTTATGTCATTTATATTTTATTACATTTTAAAAATGCACAGTTAAATTTATTTTATTTTTAAGTGCCACTTACTGCACAGGTATATCATATGATCAAAAGACCACTCGAGTTTGGAGGGATCTCAGGAGGTTTCTAGTTGTACCTGCTGCTGTTCAAAAAACAGGGCCACCAGTGGGGTCCAGGCAGGTTGCTCAGGACTTTGTCCAGGGGGTCTTGAAGGACTCCCAAGGATGCAGAATACACATCCTCTCTGGGCAACCCATGTCACTGCTGGACTGTCTTTGGGGTGTAAAAGCATTACATCCAGCCCTCACCTCCCTTCTCAATGTTTGCCCGTTTCCTCTCAACCTCCCACCCTGCAGGAGAGTGGAAAACCTCTTTATGACCTCCCTGTATCATCTCACCTCAAAGGATGAATTCTCCAGCTCCCAAACATCATTGCTGAATTTGCTGTGGTTGGCCAGCATCTCTCCTGTTCGTTTGTCCCAACACTGAATGCAACAGCTAGTTGAGGTTGACTGAGAAGAACTGTTTCTGTTGACCAATCATAGAATTGTAGGGGGTGGAAGGGACCTCCAGACAGTGTTTGCGTTCATACAACTCATGAAAGTCTTTCTCTGCTGCCAGGACATGTGCCTGGCAGCTGTTCTTGCTATGCCTTGGGGTCCCTTTCAGCAGAGCCTCTCCCCAGCCCCAGAGTCTCTAACCAGTAGCTCTACAAAGGGGCTTTTCCTTCACAGACTGCTCCCAGCAAGGTCATAGACTTTTGGTGGTGTTATACAGCAGCAGGACATGGATGTGACTCATGTCACTTTGACGTCATTTTGACATCAAACAGGTTTTTGATAGTGATTAAGAATCTTGAGAGAGAAATCTGACTGTGGAATAAGCAACATTTCATAAACTAAGCAAGTTTGGTGTAAAACATCGTTCTCATGGTTGCTTCTTGGAACATAACGCTGTGGTTTGTATAATACACACCTACAGCTTCCCAGTTACACTTTGGCCATCTGACTTCCTCAATGTGGTATATCAACTTCCCTTTTATTGTTAAACAGCAGCTTTACAAATCAAATTCTAGATGTTTGTTATATTTACCTGTCTTAAAAGAAATAGTTTTATTTTTGTATTTCTATAATTTAAAGCCTTTCACCCTCTGTTTAATTCTTTCATTCGGGGTTATTTTCTGTTCCATCAAAGTATTCTGTTCTTAGGCAGTTCTGAGAACTATTTTTGTAACATACCCTAATTTCCCTGTGACAGAGTAATAATTAGAGGTTGTTTACTTCAGGAATATAGTTAGGCTGATACCTTGTGCTCAAACTGTATCTACAAAAAAGATTAATTAATTGAATCATCACTGACTAAGAAGTCACCTGAAGTGGAAAACACTGCTTCGTTTCTGCATGCTTACAGATTATGAAAAACTAAACTACTTACAGACACATAGAATGCATAAGGTTGGAAGGGACCTTTGGAGGTCATTGGCTAACTTCTCTGCAGAAAGCAGGAGCATCTTCACTTGACCAGGTTGCTCAGAGTCCCATCAAGCCTGACCTTGAATATCTCCAACGATGGGCCCTCCACTACATCTCTGAGCAACTGTTCCAGTGATCTACCACCTTCATATTGAAGAACTTTTTCCTAATATCCAACCTAAGTGTCCACTTTTTGAGTTTAAAACCATTACCCCTTGTCCTAGTGCTACATGTCCTTGTGAACAGTTCTTTCTCAGATTTCTTATTGGCACCCTTCAGGTACTAGAAGGCTGCTATAAGTTCCCCCTGGAGAATTCTCTTCTCCAGGCTGAACAAGCCCAACTCTCTCAGCCTGTCTTCACTCTGTGAAGGCTCCAGCCCTTTGTGACCCTTTCTTTTGTGGCCCTCCTCTGGACCCGCTCCAACAGGTCCATGTTGTTCTTGTGCTGAGGGCTCCAGAGCTGGACACAGTACTCCAGGTGAGGTCTCACCAGAGCAGAGCAGAGGGGCAGAATCACCTCTCTCGATCTGCTGGCCACACTCCTTTTGATGCAGCCCAGAATGTGGTTGGCCTTCAAACTATGCTGTTGCAGACGATAGCCTTAGTGTGTTGGCATACTGTGTTCGTAAGTGGTTATTTGTCTGGTAAGGTACATATTTAATTTAGGCAGAGTACATATTTTATGTATCTGTCATTGAAGGAAACAACATTATGTAGCACTTGTAAATCAGTGTGTCCCTGAACGTAGCACATTGAACAGCTTTGCAAAAATAACAAATACAGGATTCTTTTTTTTTTTTTACAGCCCCAGCAGAAAGAATTATTTATAGCAGCTTTAAAAATATTTACAGTTGAATAAAATGTGATAATATTAAATATTTCTTTTTTTTGTCACTAGTTATAAAAATACTTATTTTCCAGAAGGAAAACAATATGTTTTCTGCATTTAATGGTAAGAATAACCAGCTAGGTACACCCTAGAGCTGCCCTAGGTGGGTTTTTTTGTTTGTTTTGGGGGTTTTTTTTTTAATTGTTTATTTTAAATGGGTGCATGTCATGTGTTTAAAAAAAAAATAAAGCAATCCAAAACTGAAAGATTTTAATACGTGTTAAATGCACAGGCTTTTAAAAAAATGTCCTTCTTGGTGTGTCATACATGCCTTTATTGTTACTTCCTCAGAGATGCAGTTTTATGCTTCGTCCACAAGATGGTGAAAATCTCAAGTTTTAATTATTTTTGAAACCAGTATAAGCTGTTAATTTATAGCCAGAGTGCAGTGGCATTTATGGTAAGCACTTCAATTTATTTTTGCAGTCCGTCTGCTGGCAAGGCCAAAATCAGAACAGCCCATAGAAGAATCATGATTTTGAATCATCCTGATAAAGGTAAATAATTATTACTTTCCTTAACCATAGCTGGAAAGGAAGAGGCTTAAATAAGCTCCTTGAAGTTTACTGATTGTGTAAATAACCACGCTGATTGCAGATGTATGTTGTTTATTTATAAACTTGAGCTCTTGTGTGTCTTCTCTCAGATAAATGAGGCTTTATGAACCAGAGTTTTACCCATCTTTCTTTAGTGTTGTTTTCTAGATATGTACTGCTTCAGTTAAAACTCTGAGCTCAGGCACCAGGGTTCCACACTTTAAAAAAAACTTACTCAAAAATCAGAAGAAATTTGCTCTAACATTCTTACATCAAACTGACATTCCTGTTTTGAACTGAGATGGACTGGTCACATATATGAAAGTAACTTTCTGTAGGGAAATGTTCTGCAGTCACCAAGTACATCATTGATGAATTTCAGACTTCCTGGAATTCACTTGGAAAAAATGTAAAGTCTGCACTGCTGCTTTACTGGCCAGGTTTTTAATGTAAATTTATCTTACAGAAAGGCTATTATTATAACTTTAACTACACTACAGCTGGTTGAGAAAGCAAGCCCATATGTTCATTGCTGTTTCTACTTTAAAATAACAGATGGTGAAGAGTTGCACTGTATTTCAGAAGTCAAAAGGGGAAATCGGAGGGTTTTTATATCTTCTTGACAGAATTACAGGGCTCCCTGCCAGCACCCCATTTTCAGAAAATGAAAAAATAACTGTGACCACTGGCTATGGGAAGTCATTAGATGATGCTTTGCTTTTCTGTCTTCACCCCTCAGTTTAATTCTAAAGTTGTCCTGCTTAATCGGTTTCACACTTACATTGTTGTACTGTCATATAAGCTGCAGAGACATAGAAAAGAAATTGTTCTTCATTTCTAATGTATTATGATCAAAGGCCTCTCAGCCACTGGAGCACCTATTAGGTCAAATGTTTTTAATAATGAACTTCTAAGTTTATTGTAGAAGCACTTGAGTCATGGGCTGGACCCCTGAATCTCCATATAGATGTTGAGTAGACCCAAAGAGGCAGTTCGCTCTTACAGCTGTAATGCACCTGCAGCTGGGCACAGTGTGGGTCTGGATAGATGTAGTGAGCTCTCCTGAGTGCTGTTAAGAAGGAGCATTTTCTCAGTAGGAACACCAGTTGAAGGGATTTGTGCCTCTCTGCTGCCCCTGCAGCTCTTCTGGCATGGCCATAGAAAAAAAAAAAAATCCCAACAACTGGTGTAATGTCTTCAGCTGCAGAGCGAGGGCCTGGAGTAATCTTGAACATGTGGCATCACAGAGATTTGTTTGCTTATGTGTATAGCTTGATTTCTTCTGGCTGTGGGTAGCACAGATGTGCTTTTAAAATAATACTCAGTATTAGAATGTTATTTTAAAAGAATGCTTTACCAGCTGGAGTTGATAGAAGAAATGTCAATAGTTGCAGATTTTTAAAGTTACATATAATCAGAGTTCCAAAATGTTGGAGAGAATTATTAAAAATAAATATATATAAATCTGCGTAATAACTTCCCCAGTGACCACTACTAAAAACTACTAAAATGGTTGCTCATTAACCTTTATAGTTCAGTTTTAAGGGTGGGGGTTTTTTTATTAATCCATTGTATGGTAATTTATCAACTTCTAATTTTATGAAAAAATACTTGCTCTCAGAAAATGAGGAAGACAGGCATCTTTTGGACTTGCCCTAATTATAAACAAACACTTTGGCAATCATGAGATTGAATTTTCTCTCATCGGAGGGCTGCAAAATTAATATGGCACTTAAAGATGTAAATGTAGGGAAAACACTTCCAGCAGATTGGAATTTACTTTCATATCCTGCACTCCAGGCATGTCTAAAATCAACACACATTTTAAAAGTACTTGGGACACTTTGTTTATTGCAGTTTGTAGTCCTTACTGTTTGTTTGATCGTCTAGTCTGCTCTTTGAAAGAAGTGACACTTGGTGTAGCAAACCATATTCCTTGCTAAAAAATCCTACTCATGGCTTTTTAAAAAATAAATTAAAAAGAATATTCATTTTCCAGTAGCAAATTTGCCACCCTTCCCTTGCCCTGTCTCACTTTCCTCCGGTGGGGCTTAACTCTTAAGGCTACATTCAAACAAACCAAACCATGAAGAAGGGAACTTAATTTCTTTTTCCAGTTACTTTATTCCACCATGAAATGCCATTAAAATTATTTGGGTTCCAGCAGGAATGTCCTAAAGAAGCCTTTAAGCAAGCCTTGCCCTTTTGGTTTTATTTATATATGTCTGCAACTAGTTTTGCTTGTTTCTTCTGTCGTTGTCTTTTCTGATGAATAGAATGAATGAAAAATTATGAACAGATGCCTTGGAAAAGGCCATTAAGTGAACAGTACTGCTGGAATCACATTTCCATGTAAAAAATACAGGTGTGTTATAGTAAGCAGTGTTACTGACAGACCTGGGTAATGTTGTTTTTGGTGACTGTAGGCAGATGGTTGGCACTCAAGGGGAGAGTAAAAAAAAAACAAAACCCAAACACAAAAAGATCATTGAACTGTAATCAGATTGTTAGATGGAGCGTAAAGCAATGACAGTGTTCAAAATGAGAAGTTAGAAGGCATACCATGTTTAAATAACTTCAATGTGATGATTTCTGGCTGGTAATTCCAGGCATCTAGCACAGGAGAAGCTTGGAGGGGTTGGTGGGGTGTGAGTGCGCACACACCTAATGATTCTTTGTCAAAATCATTAATAAAATTTTACCTCTTAGGTTTTGGGGTGGGTGGAAACAATAGCTGTTAGCTTTGAATGAATGTTCAAGGCAGCTGACCTTGCATACGTTTGCAGCAGCATTGCACTGCAAGTGTAAATCACACTGATGTAAAGTGATTTCAGATTTCAGTCTGCTCTCTGAGACAAATTGTTCAGCGTTTTTCTTCAGTGACTTCAGTTTTGATTACATTTCTCATGTTTCCTTATCAATTAGTTCACTTCATATCAATGTCATTTTTTTAAGCAGTTATATGAAAAAGATCTATTTAGGATAGAGGAGCTAATAAGAGTGAGTAATAATGGGATGCTGCAGGTGAAGTAGTTGGTTACTTCATACTGATGTGTAAATGGTATTCCTTTCCCTTTTTGTTCTCAGGTGGATCACCTTACTTGGCAACAAAAATTAATGAAGCAAAAGACTTGCTGGAATCCAGTGCCAAAAATTGAAAATTGAAGCCTTGGATCGTAAGAGATGCAGCAGATACATCATGCAACAGCTTTCATATCTACTTGCTCTGCACAGTTTCTTAACACTGCATTGATTATTCCTATTTATTGTCATAATTAAAAGCTTCAGGTTATTTAAAAGCAAACTGAAATCTTTTTACAGTTTTGTAAAGTTACCTACAGTAATGCCTCTGTGAGGAGCCCGGAGTTGGACTTGATGATCCTGATGGGTTCCTTCCAACTCGTGATTATATGTCTAAATTTTAGTGTATTTTTACTGAATTATGATCTATTACAAGCTTTGAAAGTGTTCTATTATTTTCTGTGTTTTTCTTTAGAAGCAGTTTCTTCTTTCAGTAACTTTGAGAGCTTTTTTAAAATCTAGAGAATAGTCTGAAATACAGGCTTTTTTCTTCATTGGTGAAGATTTAACCATTGCCAGAAAATCTGGGACAATGTGTTGAGTCATGGGAAGTATGGCAGACCCCAAACAGCAAGCTTTCAGCATCACCTTACCCTTGAATCTGTTAATTTGTGAAATAGTTGAGCTTACTCATGAGTGTGGTTTGAGAGGTGCTGCTCAGAACAAAGTGACTAACAGGACTACAGACTGTGTTTTCCATTACCTGCATCTATGGGCCTTGGAGATATGAAGGATGAGTCTTGGTTTTGGTTAGTTCTTTCTCCTAGTAACAGATCTCTGAAATGTCCAATGGCTTTTTGGAAACACTTAGTCACAGAGTGTGTCACAGAGGGCATCGAGGTACTTGAGCGAGTCCAGAGAAGGGCAACCAGGCTGGTGAAGGGGCTGGAGGGCAAATCCTATGAGGAGTGGCTGAGGGAGCTGGGGATGTTTAGCCTGGAGAAGAGGAGCCTGAGGGGAGACTTTATCACCCCCTCAACTAACTGAAGGGAGATTGTAGAGAGGTGGGTGATGATCTCTTCAGCCAGGTGACAGGAGATAGGACAAGGGGAAATGGCACAGAGCTGTGCCAGGGCAGGTTTAGATTGGACATTAGAAAAAAATTTCTCACTGGAAGAGTTGTCAGGGCCTGGAACAGGCTGCCCAGGGAGGGGGTTGAGTCACCTTCCCTGGATGTGTTCAAAAAAAAGGGTAGATGAGATACTTAGGGATATGATTTAGTTTAGGATGAGAATGGATGGACTTGATGATCTTCAAAGGTCTTTTCCAACCTTGTGATTCTGTGTTTACTGTGTAGAAACTGGGGTCGTGCTGTAGGTAGATCCATGTGGCATGGAGTCAGATGGATTTTACAGCCTGCGGTTGTCTCTAGGTCAACCCAGTTACGTCAGTCTGGTGTAAGACTGATGTAGCAGGGAATAAGCATGGCTGTCATCTATGACTGATGACAGTTGCTTTGCTTTCAGCTCTGGGTGAACTTACTGGGTTAGTTCTCCAGTAGTTCTTACATCTTGGTATTATGCTCCATTTCCCAAGTATCATACGTACCTCCTTCTGTAGCAAGCTAGCAACCTAGTGTTGGTTTCAGGGAATACTAAAGCCATGGATCTCTGGCTTTAAAGAGAACAAGTTTTAATTGACAGTAAATGTGTGTAGATGTTATGTGGGGCTGCTGCAAATTCCTACTGGAAAGTTGGCTGCAGATGAATTAACTCTCCTAAGAGGAGGAGGAAGAGGATGAGATATCAGTCTAGTGGATTCAGTGCAAGACTGAGAAACTTTCTAATACATTCAAACTCAGATTACTTGAGGTACAATAAACAACTGAAAGTGCTACAAATTTAAGATTTATCCACTTTCCTCTGGCTAAACAACCTAGAAAATAGGATATCTAAGAGCAGTTAAATAATTAAAGCAACCAACGTATTACCCACCAGAATGTACATTTGTCTGTTTATGTAGTGGTAGATACCCAGATTATACTAATTTTTCCTTGAAAAGAATATATGTGAATATATATTTATCATGGTCTTCCCACTTTGTTGCTATTCCCTTACTTTCATTAAAGAGAGATCAAAAAAGTTCAAGCTAATCCCAAAAGGAAACACTAGCGTTAGGTAAATTAGAGGCTTCTTGACAACTGGAGTGGCAGGACACATGACACAACTTGACTGGATAAAGCAAAAAGGGCTGCAGGGAAAAACCTTCTTGGGAATGGGCATACACTGCATAAGTACTACATACTTGTATCACTTAACGAATGCCCTAATACAAGAAAATGTTTAATTTAAAGATAACCTGATACAATAGAATCATAGAATGATCTGGGTTGGAAGGGACCCCAAGGATCATAGAGCTCCAACCCCCCTGCCACAGGCAGGGCCACCAACCTCCAGGCCTGGAGCTACACAAGGTTGTCCAGGGCCCCATCCAACCTGGCCTTTAGCACCTCCAGGGATGGGGCATCCACCACCTCTCTGGGCAGCCTGTTCCAGCACCTCACCATTCTCTCTGTAAAGAACTTCCCCCTAATATCAAATCTAAACCTTCCTTCCTTTAGCTTCAATCCATTCCCCCTTGTCCTGCCATTGCCTACCCTTTTAAAAAGTTGAATCCCCTCCTGCTTACAAGCTTCCTTCAGGTACTGGAAGGCTGCAATGAGGTCCCCCCGCAGCCTTCTCTTCTCCAGGCTGAACAAGCCCAGCTCCCTCAGCCTCTTTGTAGGGCAGGTGCTCCATCCCTCTAATCATCTTCATGGCCCTCCTCTGAACCCTCTCCAACAGTTCCACATTCTTCTTACATTGGGGGCCCCAGATCTGGACACAGTACTCCAGGTGGGGCCTCACAAAGGCAGTGTAGAGAGGGACAATCACCTCCCTGTCCCTGCTGGCCACCCCTCTTCTGATGGAGCCCAGGATCCCATTGGCCTTGCGAGCTGCAAGAGCACACTGCTGGCTCATGTTAAGTTTCTCATCCACGGTGACACCCAGGTCCTTCTCAGCAGGGCTGCTCTCAAGAAGCTCTTCTCCCAGTCTGTATGTATGTCTGGGATTCTTCCGGCCCAAGTGCAACACCTTACACTTGGCAGTGTTGAACCTCATTAGGTTAATTAGTATTAACTGTGTTTTGCTAATGGAGTAGCCACCAATTAATGCACATTTAAGATTAGTTACTTCTTTCATTATCATTTCAGTATGTGTCAGCAACAAAAAAACAAATCATGAAGGTTTTTGTGTTGGGAGGTAAGAAGGGGGATGGCCAGATTGTCCCTCATTTTCTTAAATGAGTCTGTAAGTGATCTGAGTCACTGTTCAAAAGTAAAACTGATGTGTATGGTAGGTAGTAAAAAATGTTCCCTCTAGTGATTTTTGAACACTGGATATTGTTGTCATACGATTGCCCTAATTTTTTTTTTCTCCTGAGTAAAAAGGAGATATAAAGAGCTATCCTAAAGTATCAGTTGAAAAAAAATGCATTAAAAATGGCTGCTTGTTCTGATCTTATAAATTAACTTCCCATGCCTTTGTAAGAAGAACGAGTTTTATTTTTCATGAGATTGTGCTGTTGATAATTTTCTTCCTGATCTAATTATTTTTATCTGATTATTTTGGAAGAAACACATTTTTCTTTGCTTTCAGCTGTGAGAGAAATTGTCCTTAATAAAAATAAAACTAAGTTCTGGTCCTGCTGTACTTTTTCAGAGCAGACTACTGACCAATTAACAAATCTGACAAATTAAAAAAATTCAACAAATTAACTTTGGCCATTAGGATCTTTGGGAAATGCTGTAAAATGAGGGAAGCTAATGACTAGTGGTTGTCAACACATCGTTACTGTTTGTCCGGTGCTGTAACGTCACACATACATACTTCTGTTGTATCCAGGGAAGCAACTCATTTTTCTTGTCTCTTTACTGGCAAACTTTGCTTTACCTACTAAGTGTTGTTTGGAAGGGTGAAGATTGGATAGCCAGAGGAAAGACACAGTCTGGGAACTCATAGCAATGCTGCTCAAATTCTTGTTTCTGGTGGTGGTGCAGGGTGAGGAATGCCTTTGGAGACTACCCAGGCTGGTTTGATGGGCAACTAGATTAGGAAGAACAGGCTACTGTTTTGGGTTTTTTTTTTAATAGCACAGCCTATTAATTTAACATTATCAATATTTAGCCTCTTGAGACTACGTTCTTTACTTGCCAGGTGCAGAGCTTCTTTTAAGAGAGCTGCAGAGAGGTTGATTTATTCTGGTGCAATTTTTGTCTGTCCATAATACCAGCAGTGAAGCAATTTGTGTGTGTGTACACTTTAACACTGAGAAAGCATTCATCTGTAACTTCTTAACTCAGGAATTCCCAGATAGTTTCCTACTTGCATGACAACCAGGCCCAAGTATCCTCTTTAACTTCAGAAGTCAGGCAAGACTGGGTGCATTAATTTGGCATTGCTGTGGGCACTTCCCAGTTTGTGTAATGAAGCGCTGCTGGCTCATCTGCCTGGTCTTTGCTCTTAAGTCTGTAGGGGTTTTCTCTGAAATTTAATTTTTTTACTCTTGCAACAGCAGGTTTAGGTATATGTCCACAGAAAGACCCAATGAAATCTGGTTATCTGCCTACACAAGTGTCACCTTCAAAGGCTTTGCTGGTCTAGGAGGAGACTGAGGTAGAGCTGAGTCATACACAAGGGTGCTATTCACAAAACCTTGGTCTGATCCCAGTAATTTTAAAGGTAAAAATAACCTTTCCTATGTACTTAGATTTCTGCATAGGTGTAAAACCGCTTCCTTCTTGCCAAGTTTCTGCTCAGTTTAAGGTTTTTCTTATCCTTGAAGCCACAGCTGTGATTGTAGGGTGTGTCATAGAGGCTTATGCATCTTCAGCCTTTGTGTAAAAATTGTTACCTGTCCTGTAACTCAGATGAGGCTGTTGATGGAGCCGGGCTGAGGGGGCGATGGCGCATGCCCCACTTCATGCTGAAGTTGTACCTCACTGCAGAACAGAAGGTTCATAAAGCCTGCAAGATCGTAAGGGCCCAAATCCTGAGCTCCAGTCCCTGCTTCTGGGTCAGTTTAAAACATTAAATGGTGCCAAAACAACTTCAAGAAGCTGCCATGAAAGGCATTGCTAACTTCTATAGGAGCACCACTTTCCATATGTCAAGCTTTAGGGTCTTCCATTTCGTTCACACTCTTCTGTGAGCATCTGCCTGTGTGTCTGTCCTTGACAAGGAGCACGATAGATTGGTGCTAAATTGCCAGCTCCAGATTCCAGAACTTTTTAGCTGAATGGTGATAAAATTAACATTTTCCTTGTGTCATCAATAGCAGCTTTTGGCATGTAGGTTGCCAAGATCCACTTGTTTCTGAATCGGCATCATCAGTGATGCCAGCACAATCTTGGGACTTCTGACTTCTGTCATTTCAACAATTGCTTTTGAGCTACAGAATGTATGTACATGTATGTTTATGCACATGTGCTTTTGCACATGCACACTGCTTTTCAGGATCCCGTGAGGAATTTTGTGTCTCTGCAGGGCCACACTTTTAAAATAACATTTTTCTTGATTTTTTTGGACTTAGTTTTCCATATCAGAGCATTACAATTTGAGAGTGAGAAAAACTTTTCTTCTCCATGAGTATATGCAATTTCTGACATACTTTAAAGACAGAAAAAATAATGCCAAATTAAATTACAGGTCTTAATTTAATTATTGTAGCATAAATAGGAAGTTAATTAAAGAAAAAGCAAAGCAGCATGCACCATCCAAACATCTCCAATTTATGCTCTTTATTTAGATTCTTCATGCCCAGTGTTGCTCTGGAGTGAGCACATATGACAAGTCTGTTAAAAGAACAGTGTCACTGTTCTTCTGCTACCATTGTACTGTATGAGTACAGGTTATTTTGTTTTTACAGATCCATGTTCCCAAGCTTTTTGGAATGAGGAGAGTATAAAACTTCTCAGAAAACAAATAAATGCTAGAGCTCTTTGGCTTGCTGCCCAAATAAAATTTTCTATTTGCAAATGATTAAAATTTCAGCTACGTTCAACATCTGCTTTTGTATTTTACTTCTGGTTTGTAAGTTTATTCACTTGCTCAGGGCACTGAGTAGGAGGGAGGGGATTTTAGATCATTATCTGATGTCTTATTGATTGTTGGTGATCCGTGAACCATGGGGTGAGAAATTCCTCTCATGACTAACTTGGAACTATCAGCCTAGATAGCAATGCACCTGCTTCCTTTAATGTTAGGAAATCACAAAGCTGTATTTAGGCTGAGAAACACCATTTTGACAACCCTCCGAGTAATATGCTTCAAGAGTTAGTCATGGTACACAGAGTAATTCCTGTACAGCTTCAAGTGACATTAAAACACCCCTGCTGTGCTACTACAGTTTCCTTATTTGCATATTAACTTATACAAGGAGAGGTTAATTAGTTGGGGGTGGAGAAAGGTTGTGGGGTTTTTTCTGGTTTTGTGTGTGTTTTTTTTAAATATAGCAGATATTGCATCTAATAAACTCTTTTAAATAATGTGAAAGTTGTTTTTCCAGAATGGTTCCTCTCCAAAATGGTCATATGACTTAAATGCTCTGTACAGCCTGGTTCTGAGTGCTGAGGTTTCTCCAGACTGTTAGAATTACAGAATCAAAGAATCACTAGGTTGGAAAATTGATGTGGGCTCCTTGGATGTTCTTCACCTCTGGCAGATGAGTAAACAGTTTGTGTTACAAGGAATAGTAGGGATCTTAAACACTGCAGTGAGTACAACATAATGAAAGAAATCTTAAAAATATAATCTAGTGGACAAGTCTAAAAAAAATCTCATGGCCAAGGCAAAAGGTCTGGATGGCTGTGATCAGGAGGTAGTGGTTAAGGAGTTGTCCTCAGAAGCTGATCTATCCTGGGACCTCTCCTGTTTAATAGTATCATTAGTGACCTGGAGGAGACAGAGTGCACTCCTCCCATCAAGCTTGCAGATGACGCCAAATGGCAAGAACCAGCAAACATGCTGGAGGGCAGGACTGACAATCAGGGGAACCTGGGGAGGCTGCAAGGGTGGGGTGGCAGGAACACTTCAAGAAATTCAACAAGTGTGGAGCCTGGCGCCTGGGAAGGAAAAGCCTCCCCTAGCACCACCTGCTGGAGATGGTGGGGCAGGGAAGAGGCTCTGCTGAAAAAGACCTCGAGGACAGCAACAACAGCAGCCAGGCGTGTGCCCTGGCAGCAGAGAAAGACTTCCCAGGTTGTATGAACACAAGCATGGTCATAGGTCAACAGAAACAGCTCTTCTCAGAAAACCTCATCTAGCTACTGCATCCAGTTTTGGAATGTGTGTAGGAAAGATGTTGACCAACCCCAGCAAGGTCCAGCAAAGGCCACCATGATGGTTGAGGACTGGAGCACTCACCCTTTGACAGGAGGCTGAGGGAGCAGGGCTTGTTCAGCCTGGAGAAGAGAAGGCTGCCAGGGACCTCACAACAGCCTCCCCTGCATCTAGAGGGAGGTCATAAAGAATGTGGGTCCAGGCTCTCCACATTCCTGCAGGGTGGGAGCCTGAGAGGAAATGGGCAGAAATTGAGAAGAGAGGTGAGGGCTGGATGTAATACTTTTACACCCCAAAGACAGTCCAGTAGTGACGCAGGTTGCCCAGAGAGGATGTGTATTCTGCATCCTTGGGAGTCCTTCAAGCCCCCCTGGACAAAGTCCTGAGCAACCTGCTCGGACCCCACTGGTGGCCCTGTTTTGAGCAGCAGCAGGTACAACTAAGTTGCATTGTCCTGTCCTGTGAGTTCTAATGGGAAAGTCAGATGGCTGAGGTATAATAGCAGAACAGTTGTAGGGAGGGAAGTATCCTATAGTAGTTTCTGTGGGTGGGTTTTGTTTGCTTGCTTTTCGTAAAGTACATTTGTGGCCCCAGCTGAACTTTGAAGCATAGTTACAATGGTCTCAAATGTTTGGAGAGCTGTACAAAATAAACTGATATTTTAATAGTGTTCCATGATGGTGTCCTGGAGCCAACACTCCAGAGGACTCTGAATCCAGTCTTGGTGTCACTGGTTGTGTCAAGTCTTTTGTTCTTAATGCCAGGTGGTGGGAAGCCCTCTAGTCTCCACTGGGCTGAGAGCAAAAGACGTTCTGCCTTGTAAAACTGCCAGTGGCCTAAACAGACAGAAATATCTCCTCAAATCATGAGCACCTAGTTAGCGGGTTCAGCAGCCGGCCAGCGCATAATTGTTTAGTGCTTCCCTCGCTGGCGTCAGTGGGAATTAACTGCGGTAGGAATTGCTGTAGGGGACAAATTGATCGGCAAAAAGAGGCTTAAAGACCTGAGTGCTGAAGTTACTGACAGCAGTTCAGGTTTCCCAAATTAAGCAGAGGGCTACAAAACTCCCAGTTAGATTTTCTTTACTCACAGCTGGGTAAGAAGCATTGGGATTCCCCTTTGGGAAAAGAGTCCTTTGCAAGCCCTTGTTTGTTATGTTTCTCCTGATCTTACGGTATTATTTAACCATCAGCTGACATCACTCTACACAGTGCATAGATACCATTTATTTAGGGGTCTTAAATACCCAGAGAGTGAGCTGGAAGCCAGGTGTGCCACAGAGCAACATCTGCAGCTTGCTTAGGTGCTTGGTTGGCATCTCCAGATGCCACTTAAATATTTCAGTGAATGGTGAGTCCGCTTTGGTCTATTCTATAGCCTCCTTCATTGAGGAGCCTGCAGATGTTTCCAGGGCTCCTACCTTCCCTTCAAGCCACCTTCTTGGTAACAGTGAAAATGCACTCGATATCCCTCTTTTCCTCCATGCAGTCACTCTACCTTCAGTAATCAATAATTCATAAGCTTGCAGGAGGTGCACCAAAATGATTTTAGCTACCTCCAACTTTTTTGGACAGAAGGATAATAAAAATGATTTCACAGTAACTAAAGGAAGTCAGTTCACTGGTGAAAGCACTCAAATATAACTTATTAGCTATTCAGGAGGAAGGTTTCACTAAAGGTACAATGCATTTATGTATTAAAGTGCAGCTCCACTCCCGAAAAATGACTACGTAAATAAGCACTTGTCACATCTTATTTTTGTTGATTTTTTTCCCTTCTCCTTCTAAATTTGTTTTCTGCTGTTAACTGTATTGCTGCCACGAGGTTAACGGTGAGGTATTGGGATCCAAGTCCAGGCAGAGTTAATTGCCAGGGAGTTACACTTGGCTGTTGCCACTGAGGAGGCAGTGCAACAAGCGTTCATTCAAGAGAGAAGGCACAAATGGGTGTCACCCATGGCACAATCTGACCCCAGAAACCTTCTGAGCACAATGTTTGAGATTAAAAGATCAGGTAGATTAAAAGGTCATATTTTTAAATCTGGGAAAAAAGTTATTAACTAAGAATGCTGAGATAAATCCACAAAATGCCTTAAACTCTTCATTTCCACTGGACATAACAGTGTAAGTGCCAGCGTGTCCAGTGCTGTATTTGGCATCACCTCAACTCCAACAGCATCCGCAGAACATCTGATTTCTCTTGGGCACAGGGGAGACAACCCTACCAATGTGCACCGGCAAAACATAGTTTGGGGGAAACAGAGGTGAAATCAAGCAAAAATATAGCTGCAGTACTTGCCAAAACTGAGGTGAAGAAGCAGCTGTGGAGGGGTTTGCAGAGTACAAATCTGACTGCAGACATCAGAATTAAAGTTACTCAAACATTCAGCTCTTTTTATCTATTTTGGATCTGGTTGTTAGCACCTCGGTACTCGTATACAAAGAATACTTGATAGTGCAATCACAAAAGCAATAAACAGCCTTACAAAGGAATAGATCTAAGGTGACTCCTTCAAGTAGAATCTTACTTTAAGCACGATTTCAATGTCACGTATCATAATTGCATCTAATATTAGAGACTGAGTTAATGCAACACAATGTCAATGACAATATAAAGACACAGAGAAGACAACTTAAAAACTTTCTGGGGGATGGAAGGAAAGATTACACTCTAATGAAGACTTCTGTAGGCTTTACAAATCTTTTTCAGCAACACTCAAGAGGGATGATTTTTTTTTTTCCCTTCTGAGCTTCTGGACACTTTAACTGTGTATCCATTTTGATATTGGAATCTGCCTGGAATCTCTAAATGTGATTTATTTTAGGTAATATTTTTTTCCCTTCCTCACACTTGCGAATCTCTGTACTGCTAAGCACTGAAGTTGCATATGTAAAGCTGGTTAGCAAGTTGATTACATTACCAGCTGCTGAGAATTAAATAAGAAAAGGTTTACTTCTTCTCCTCAGCAACACACCCCCCAAAAAGGGATATGACGTAAAAGGTGTGAAGCGAGACACTTTTGGCACTATCACAGGCTGAATGCAGAATAAAACCAGCAGACCTTCCCCTAAATGATGAGGGATTGCTATCCTATTTTCTGTGGACATGGGTTGCAGCAGCATGACCTGCTTCTACCAGTTTACTATGACGTAGCAATTGAATGCCCCCTTGACTGGCACATGGTCCTCCCTTGCACTAGTGCTTGTGAGTGGGCTGTAATTTTAAAGAACCGTGTAACCACATGGTCTCTGGCTTGCACTGATGCGAATGAATAGGGGCACACACAGATGCTGGAGAGGAGCAGCCTTTGGCAGGGGCTCTTAGATCTGCTTATGCCAAATCACAAGCTGGCATCCTCCCCATGCTTCATGATGGTGGTTTGGCTAGCGTGTCATCTCGAGCCCTCCACCAGAGCAATGGATGCTTGCCTTTTTATGCTCAGCTGAAATGTGGAATTTTTAAGTGCCAAAAGTAGAGATAGCCCCTTACAAAAGCCATGTGACTGAAGGAAGTTAAGAAACTCTGCAGAGGTGCAGCAGTAGTGAGAAAGCACGAAGGGTTAGACTCTGAAGCACATAAGCTTTCCGCGGCTTTTTCTACTTATTTAAACAGCTTTCCTCCCCAAATCCACCCCCCAGTGGGAATCCCCCAACAACCCAGAGGTCCAGACAGCATCAGTCATACTCCAGTCTCACTGGTTTGTAACAAAGGCCAGGTTGCTGGAGCTGAAACTGAGGAAAGCTTTAAAGGTGACCCTACTGGAGCCTAATAAGGCCTGAATTGCCAGGATCTCCTGGCAATAGATAAGGAGTCCCGTTTTGTTTCAGTGGGCTGCAACTCTAATAAAGTTTTGGATGTCAGCAGTTATAACTACCCCTAATTAGTCCTTTCACTTCTGGGAGGAAGGAAGGAATCCATAATATGAAACGAATTCTAATGAGGGACAAAACTCTCCTCCTAAGAAAAAACGCTCCAAGAGCTGCAGAGACTTGCCCCACTGGGACCTGGCTGACACTTTAGCTTAACACTTGAGAGTTTAAGTGACCCTACAGAATATAAATTAGCTTATGCTACTTCAGTGTTAGCTGTTGAGAAGCCAGTGCTGGGGAAAGTTGACCTGTTTATTCAAGTTGACTTGAAGCTAGGCTGAAAAAACACACATTTTTTTGTTAGATTGGGAGCAGAGGTGGGGAAGGCACATAATTTGGTTACAGATTGTTAATGTCTTATTTCAAAAGCCTGTTCATGGATGACAAAGAAACAGAAATAACAGAGTGCTTCTGTATCCTTGCTGCTCATGGCTACAGGATGTCCCCAGGTGAGGATGGTGAACTCGCAAGCAGATGACTTTACAGCCCTGAAAATGGACCTTCTGATACAAGCTGACATTACCAATAGCACTTCATGTATATGTAAGCATCATCTTTTAAAACCCAATTTAAAAGCTAAAAACACGACAACTTGAAAGCTGTTAATGATGCCAATGTGTAGCCTGTGTGATTCTGGACAAAAGCATAAAAGATCCATACTGAGTCCTTACAAAAGATGAGGGAGGGGAAGGCAACACCATTAGTTTACAATATTCGCCAAAATTCTGCAAAAAAGTGTGAACATGAAGTGCTTTCAAATTTTTTAATGACTCAGTGTGTCATAAAGCTATGGAGGAGAGAATGACTTCATAAAATACAGCGGCACCATTTCAATTAAATAACTCATCCATGCCTGGAAAAGCCACTTTCTGATTCACATTTTCCTCTACTGTATCAACCCAGCAGAGGCTGTTAATGATTCCCATTGCAAGTATCCAGGTTTACTTTCATAAAGGTAAACTAAAGAATGCAGGGGTTTTCCCATCCTCCTTTGTGCCTGCTTTTGTATCCCTGCTTGCACTTGTAAAAAAACCATTGGGCAGGTGGAAAAGCTCTTCATCTCTGATACCTGGTATCCCATAGCTATTCCCTTGTAGCCTCGTAGAAAGAAGGCTGCCTTGCTTCTGTTGCTGTATGAAATACTCTGGGTTTGGTTTTAGCTTTTCTACAACCAGCAAATTGCTAATGCCTCTGAGTAGGACGCAGGACTGTCTGATCCTCATTGCTGCAGTTCTACGACCAATGCCCAGGGCTGAAGAGAACTTTTAAGGGCTTGAAAGACAGGCTGAATACCCCTAGGTGGAAGATTTGGGTTTGGATGTTTGGGTTTGTTTTTTTTCATGAGGGCTTTCTTTCATTTTCTTTCATGTCATATATCATTCCTAGGCTTGAGAAGGGGGCAAAAATAGGTGTTTGCTGTTCTTTTGATTTCTTTTTGAAGAGAAATTCTCTTCTCCCTGCAAACAGGGTTGACAGGGTGAACCACACTTCCAAGGGAGTGTCTCTTCAGTTTTCTTCATCAGCCTGCTGTGCACCTTTGTGGAGGTTCAGAAATCATCTGTGCCCAGTTAAGCAGTGTGGTAATAGCTACATGTATCTGGAAATCCTAATAACCCACTCCAAGTTATAGAAGGCAAACCCCAAAGAAATTATCCAAGAATTAGAGCTGTGGCGTCGCACGTATTTTACATCTATCAAATGTGAATAATGAAAACCAGCAACCATTGCTCTTGGCTGTATAAAGAGTGTGCATGAGCCTGTAAGCACTTTAAACAAGAAATATAGTGCCAAAGTCACATCTGCTATAATGTCCTCAAATTCACTGGATTTATAGCAGGGATTAATTTGCTTCATAATGTTTGAAGACTGGAGGAAAAAAATGACTTAAAGCTTCCTGCCAGAAATTCCAATCAGTATTGAAGACATGAATGAATAATACTAAACTTTTTCTTTTTTTTTTCCAAAAACCCCAACCCTCCTTTTACCTGCCTCAAGGTTTAAATGGATGTTTTTAATCTGTTTTCCCTCTCTATGCAGTTACTTTGCATAGTGAAAGTTTTACTAGCACAGTTTGGCAAAACAAACTTTACACCCAGGCACAAGTGTTAAGATGAAACAATTTGGGCAATTTTGCATGAACTGTCCAAATGATGTCCATATTCACTGAGAAAATGGCAAGAGAGGAGCTATTGTGATTAAACTCAGCTTAGATACTCTGCAGTAACTTCTTGCATAACCAGAGTAAGAAGAAATATTAGTGAAATAAGGAGAAGAAAGGAAATGGCAGTCTGCTTGTAGATACATCTTTTTAGAGCAAAAATAGAAACTAATTTGTACACTTGAATTATTCTACTGTGAACTACTCAGATTTGTCCCACTGTAATGGATTAAGATGAAGACCTGGTAGGTTGTTACAAAATGTGTGCTCTCATTTGAAACCTATTCCAAACAAAATAGAAGCATTTTGAATTGATTTTAACATGTCAGTTATGAAATCAGTGGCCAGTTGCCTGATGCTAAGAGAGAAGAGGGAAACCTTGATGATTAAGTTATGTCAGTGCGGTACAATAAATTATTCAGCAAAACTGTCACAACATCAGAATCACAGAATCGTAGGGGTTGAAAGGGACCTCAAGAGATCATTGAGTCCAACTGCCCTGCCAAAGCAAGTTCCCTAGGATAGGTCTCGCAGACAGGCCTCCAGACGGGTCTTGAATATCTCCAGAGAAGACTCCACAACCCCCCCGGGGCAGCCTGTCCCAGTGCTCTGTCAACATCTATAAAGGCAACAAGCCTTAGTTTCTGGCCTGATGCTATGAGAAAGAAAGTGCAATCTTCTGTATTGTCCATCTCCTACAGATTCCTTTTTCATGACCATAATTGAAAAAATTACTGGGAATTGCCTCAGTATTGTCTTTGTGGAATTGGGTTTTACCAAACTGCTGAATAATTTACACTAAGTGAGTGGTTTCTCTAAATACTTTTGACCCTTAAGGTGAAATAACCCCATGCATAATCTTCAATGCAAATGTTTATGGCTGTGAAACAATTTTCCAATGCAGCTGGCCATTTTTATATCTTGAAAAACTAGTAATGATACAAACAGTTGATTGTGGTTTACAATGGCAATAAACCTCTCAGTATTGGTTGTTACCAAAATAAACTGCCACTCTGTTAAATGTTAAATAACAACTCATAAACTGCTGAAAACAACCAATTTCTTGTGGATTATTGCCTGAATAAATTTTAGTAGGAAGTGCACATCATGAAGTTGGGATCAGCAGATCAGGCCTAAGGAGATTTTATGTATTTTAAAAAGCTGAAGGATCTCCAGAATACCATGCAAATGGTAATGCACACTAAATAATTTTTTTAAATTGTATCTCCTGATACTTTTTTTTTGTTTGTTTTTTAACTGTTGTTATCTTTAGACACAAGCTAACTGTTTTCCATTGTTTCTTTGGGCGCTGAAACACACTATCAATACCAGCATACTAAGGCCACCAAGAAGGCAGAGGGGAGCCTGGTCAGATACAAAGCATCTATATGAGAGTCCACACAGAGGCAGATGGGCTAGTATCTGCCTTGGAATAATTACTATGGCTAATCTTGAAAGCAGAAATGCCGTCAAGCATTCACAACACTGGCGCCATCTTCCCAACAGTGAGTGACAGAAGACGTCTTCACCATAGCAACGAGTGTTATCTCCTAAGAATAACATTAACCTCCCTTGTTGCTAGTTTTAAATCCTTGAGTATAAACAGCAGTTGCAAGGCATGTGTGCCTTGATTGTGCATTTTCATTACTTAATACGTACTGAGAGTGTATTAGCTGAAGTAGGACTAAAAAAGACATCACCAGAAGAGGAAGCAATTAAAGGGTTGGAAATACAACCATTAATAATCCAGGCCTGAGAATACGATCAGGGAGAGGTCTCCTATTCATGCTCATGAAAATCAAACCTCTGCACAAAGAAGCCTGGCAGAGAGTGCTCTTCAACAGCACATCCTCCTCCCCCTCAATCCTCAGGTTGATTTTGAACATCAGAGAGGGGTGGGAAAAGAGAGCAAAGAGGAGAAATGGAGAAAGGGTTATTTCTAATTCTCTCCTTCTCCCTCTGCACCTCCCTCCCCACACACCATATTCTCTGGCAGGACTGAAATCCAGGAAACTTGAACAAAATATTTTTCCTATTTTAAATCGCTGCATTATGCATTTTTTCAGAATGTCACCAAAGCATTTTCAAGAAAAGCAGATGAAATTCCCTTCATAATAACCCTGTAGGATATGGTGATATCTTGGGAGTGCCATAAAGATGCCATTAAGAGACATTTCATTTTGTCCTCCGGAGGCTCTACACTTATCTATTTTGACTTAAACTCTTTCTTCCATCTCTGCCAGAGAGGAACATGACACAGGAGTTGCACAAAATGAACTCAGATCAGGGAAGACAGATTGTAAATCGAGACTTGCTAGAGCTAAATCATGTTCTCTCTCTTGATCTCTTATCTGATAACTTTTATCCAAAAGGGTATTGAGGAAGTTAATTGCAACTGCTAAGTTGAATCTTTAGGAAATATTCTCAGAGCCTTCTCTCCCCTGTTCCCCAAACCCTATGTGTCAGTTTTTCTCAAAGCTTCAGGTTCAAAATGATTATCTTGAGAATTTTAACCTCCTTATCCTTTCCTACAGAACTGTTCAGGTGGAGAAGAAAACTGTAGCTTTTAATTTGCAGGATTTAGGAATCCAGAGAAGCAGAGCACAAGGGGTGAAAGAGGTGGTTTTCTGAATTTAAACTCTCACTGTACTTAGCAAGCTAAAGACAAAGGTAAAAAAGGATGGCTTATTTTCAGAGTCTTAAGTACTATCAAAAGTCTTGGATTAGAAACAGGCTGAAATTTAGGTTGTAAACTTCTAATTACATTGTATGGTGCAGCTTCTAGATACAATAACTTGCAAAGATGATTTTATATTTAGGAAGAAAATCTAAGGTAAGTGAAGCCATCATGAGCACCTTCTTTGACTTTGAGAAAGTCACATGTTTTGTGTCCGCAGCAGCTCCTAAATGGGCACTTATGAGTATGCATTAGCATAGCTTTAGGCCTAGAAAAGCGAGTATGACTATTGATAAAGACTGCGGGAGACCTAGTTTATCTCTGAAAGTATCATAAAGCTCTTGGTAAGAACACATCACAACATATGCTTTATCAGTGCGTATTTTAAAGTTCTCAGGTCACCAAACTAACAGCAGACTCTGTTGTTGCTTAATTAAAAGACCACAAGCATCAGCTGACAAGCAACTGTTTGAAGCAAGACAAGAATGTAATCAATAGCTGTTGGGAAAGATTAGGTTGTATCATGCTTAAAAGGAGAGCCTTTCCTTCCAGGTTAGACATGGGTAGGAAGGGCATTATAGATCATGCAATGCATTGAAAATCCCACAAGACTATTGCTGGTTTAAATGTGAGCAAAAGTCTGTAGCTGCATTATGGACATGTTGAACAGCATTGAGACAATTCATGCTCAGATCCTAGAAACATCCTTTCCACTGATGCCCTGTCTGCAGCTGGTACAATGAAGCTGAATGTGATGGGTTTCTAATGCTTAAGACATCTGGTGCTGGAGATGCTGCATCCAGGTGCAACCAGAATCACCTACAGCCTGGCAGAGCATCGCGGGCCAGAACCAGCTTGTCAGTGGAAAGAGCAATGGGTGACCCCTAACCTTCACCTCTCCAACCACAACTGATCTTGCATCTGCTATCATACTGCTCCCTCTGCAAATGATTGGAGACCTCCTTTCTGCTCTATGCCCTGTGAGGAAAGGGGAAATCCTCTACAAAATCCAAATATAGGGCTCTAAGTTCCTGGCCAAACTCTTGATGAAACACATTAGATGTTTTGCAATAGTGAGGATCTTCACTGTTAGCTGTGCTTTGAGGATGCCTAGAGGATTGGGTGCTGCACAAAACATTTTGGCAGGAGTGGGTGTCTTTCAAAGCAAAATAGGAAGTGTTCCCTTGATATTTTTGTGTTTAGCACCCTTCCCTTGCAGAGGGGCTCAAGCTCAGCTCTTGCCTGTCTTTGAGAAGTCCCACAAAGTATGTTTCATGTTGAGGAAAGAGATGGGAAGTCTTGGGTTTGGTTCTCTGCTCCAAAGACTGCTTAAAACACATTAGCAACCCTTGAAATAAGAAGAGGACAAACAGCTTCCACCATGTGATGGAAGACTTGCCTCTCTTGTTGGCATTTGTTATCTGCACAACTCACTGGCATCTCTCTCCTTTGCAAGGACCTACTGGGAAGTCCTGTTTGATCCACCACATGTGAAGGGGTTTTCCACATATGCTGTGGTTCTGCTACACACAGTGTGCACCTGTGACATGCCTAATCGTGGTGACACATGAAACATTTTTTGACATAGGCTTTGGCTAACCAGCAGTGGCAAGCCCTAGCCATATGCACTGGAGCGGTTGGTGTGCCTGCAGTGACACAGGCTAAATACAGTTCATGGGAAGGAAAATTCCCCATCTGCTTTGACACCAAGGCAAGAACAAACAGCTTCTACCATTTTGCACAACTAAAAACGAGTAAATTACCAGCTCTCTGACAGCTTCAGCAGCAGCAGCAAAGCTGATTGGATGCAGCATCAGAATTTGAGTATTACCTGCTTCAAAATCCAAGTGACTTTGCATTTTAATGTGTTAGAGAAATAGAGAAGAGTCCGGATACTGAGACAGTGGGTGTGTAGTGATCTTGTTTGCTCAGGAGTATATTATGTTTATGGACATATGGGGAAGGAAAGGCATCCCGAAAACATTTTCATCATATGTCAGAGGGAGAGGGTAGAAAAGTATTCAGCAGTATCACTGGATCCATTCATCTAGCTTTTCCCTCTTTCACCTCAACACAGAATCACAGAATCACAATGTTGTAGGGGTTGGAAGGGACCTTGAGAGATCATCAGGTCCAACCCCCCTGCCAAAGCAGACTCCCTAGCTCATACTGCACAGATAGGCATCCAGATGAGTCTTGAATATCTCCAGAGAAGGAGACTCCAAACACATGCACAGTTAATGACAGCAGCTGCATAGGTAAGCATCAGAACTGGCATAAGGCCCAAGAGATGTATAAGTGTCTGTTCAAACATGTCATACCCACACTGGAGCACCTGCCCTACAAAGAGAGGCTGAGGGAGCTGGGCTTGTTCAGCCTGGAGAAGAGAAGGCTACAGGGGGACCTCATTGCAGCCTTCCAGTACCTGAAGGGAGCATACAAACAGGAGGGGAATCAACTTTTTAAAAGGGTAGACAATGGCAGGACAAGGGGGAATGGATTGAAGCTAAAGAAGGGAAGGTTTAGATTTGATATTAGGGGGAAGTTCTTTACAGAGAGCGTGGTGAGGTGCTGGAACAGGCTGCCCAGAGAGGTGGTGGATGCCCCCTCCCTGGAGGTGTTCAAGGCCAGGCTGGATGAAGCCCTGGGCAACCTTGTGTAGTTCGTGCCTGGACATTGGTGGCCCTGCCTATGGCATGGGGGCTGGAACTGTGTGATCCTTGGTGTCCCTTCCAACCCAGTCCATACTATGATTCTATGAATTGTGTACATGGGGAAGCACACCCATTGCATTCACTGATCCTAAAAGGAACTCTGTAAAAGTCATAACTTTTTTCCTATGCGCCAGTGTAGTTAGTATATTCACCTCCAGTATCCATTTAATTTTTGAACGATAGTAGTGTCTGGCATAGCTACTGATGAGGCATTAAACAGAGTATTACTTTCACAGCACTACTGGCATCCACAGAACATTTGGGCAAGAGCATGTAATTGTTTACAAGTCAAGCAAGATGGCTAGCCCACAAAACTAGCAACAGGTAGGGAGGATGTGCAGGAAGCAGAGGAGGTGGTGTAAAAGTAAGCAGTGTGAAGCAATAAATAAATAATTTTTTTTTCTAAGGACACATTTTCTAAAGAAGAAAGAAGATTATCTAACCTTTATTACAAAGAGTTTTCCTTTTGGCATTTTTCTTTTTTTCTGAACATGGCAGAGCAGAGCTCCACTGTGAAATCTAGCAAAAGAAGAGAGCTTTGATGACAGATAAATGGAATATTTTGTTTGCTCAGTATCTAAAGAGCTGTTCTAAGAGTAAGGTTGGAGGTCATTAAACAAATGCGCCTCCTTTTGTTTTGAAAACACTTAATGGCACATAGATTTAATATTTTGCACTGACAGTTTCTTCTATTTTGTATTTTATACTTGCAGTTTCTTCATACAAAGCAATCAGCACTTTGGGTGTTTTCTTTACATGCAAGTGTAATCAAGACAAAATAAACAAAATCACTGAAACTGTTTTTACAGATTTATATTGCGCTAGAACACTAGCAGTAGCAAGTGGGAGCCCTTTGTGAGGAAAGCCCGGGATAGGTGTTAATGTGACACCATTTTCTGGCCACTGTTTTCTTCCAACACTCTGAAGCAGGTAGAAGTTGTTAAAACGGTGGGGTCCCTGAGCCAGCTACATTATCCTCTATATCTGCAAGTAGACAATTAAAAGCACAGGTTGGGGTATGTGTGTTTCCCACCACATCTTACTATTTTCACTGGCCAGTTTGTGTTCTTTCCTTGGAGCTCACCACCCTCTATATGTGGAAGGATGCTCCATGCTGCCTCAGTGCCATGCTATGCAGGTCACCCAGTTGTAACTGCATCTTTTTAAGCCCCATCAAAGGTAGGTGAAAACCCTTGGAAACTTGCACATCTGCTTAGGGACTCCTGAATTTATAAGGTAGGTGACCCACCAAACTGAGCCGGTGGTCCTGCCTGTGCAGTCCCTCAGAGTGGTACGAGTGTATGCCACAGCTACATACCAGTCAAAGAGGCTCCAGATCGTGGGCTTCTGGTGGGGTCCCAGTAAGCAAAGGGTTTTGCTTTGGAAGACAACTTTATCTCCCTTTTCTATTTTCATCCATTTACTCTGTCTACAGCTGTTCTCATCATCTTTACAATTGCCCCATTCCATTGCTCTGCTGGATTTCAGAGTGTGGCTATGGAAGAGGTCTGACATGTCCTGTGGCATACAGGATGGGAGCAGAAATGTATCCTCAGGACCGTTCCAAATTACCCTCATTTTGTGAAGCTGTCAGAAACTGCAGTAATGGCCTTGCTGTGGAAAGGGAGCTTTGAATGGCAGTTTGTTTTATGACTCTTAATTTATTTCTCCTTCAGTTGTTGGTCTCATGATTGACTCCTCCTTCCCTCTCCCACTCACGCTGTGCAGTGTCGTTCTGCAACAGCTTTCCTTACATTTCACTGTAAGCAGCCTCATAATTTTTACCACTGTGAAATGCTTTGGCATATAGGCAGTGAGGAAAAATCTGTGTAACAAGCCTGATGCCTTAGAAATATTTTGTGTGTTCCTCTGCAGAGCACAGGCAGCGCTTTCAAAGGGAAAGTGTTCAGTGGAAAAAAAAATGCATCACTGTATGTCACATGAGCACAGTTTGGGAGCTACAGATTCCTGCACAAAACATAATGAAACATAATAAACAATGGACTGGCTAGCAACCTGTGTGAGAAACCACAGCTGAACTGCCATGAGTCTTGGTAGGAAAGGGACAGGGAGGAGAGAGGGAGGGAGAAAACAGGAGCCCTCAGACTCTTCCAAGCATACGGTACTCTGCCTTTCTCATTCACACGCTCGGACAGTGTGTTGACACAGATATCTCTGCAAACCCTGAACCCACGCTTGAATGAAGCAGCAAGCTGTGATGGAGATGCTCCTGCTTGGCCTTTTCTCAGGTCTTGCTTGGAAACGCTCTCCTGCAGACGCAGATGATGCTGAGTCAAGGTGAGATGGTAATTTTGTTCCATTCCCTCTACCCACTGCATTGCCTGCCTGATGGGGGTGCCACCATGGCCACCCTGGGGTGGGGAAGAAGGCCCTTCTCCCAACTCCCCTCTTGCTGTGACACAGTACCCACCCTTCTCTGCACTCTACCTGCCCAAATAGCACTTTCCTCAGAAGAAAAAGGTGGTGTGGGCAATGAAAGTAGCCATGGGCTATCTTTGAAGCAACCTGAAAGTTCTTAGCTGGTGGGAGAGCTTGTCTCACTCTCCCATCAAATGATGGGAAGGGAGGTCAAAAGAGCTCAGTTGGAAACAACCGCCAAGGATAGCAAATTCTTACGAATTAGTGTGCCTTTAGGGAAGAAGAAAGGCAGTGAAATTTTGATGAGAAAGCCTGCTTGTATTTAGGGTTTAATCATGCAAGGTGCTGAGTACTTCAGTCCTCATTCATGTTGATGGGAACTGACTGTCCTCAGGCTACCTGTCAGGCATGGTTGCTAGGTCAGTTCTCATTCCCCTCTCCCCCACACTCTGTCACTTCACTTCCTAAAAAATGTCTTATTTGATGTCATTGGTAGCACAGGGAATTAATGAGGTTTTCTTTCAGAGTCTTCCCATTTATCCCCAGAAAAATCAGAGGGACAGATGTTTCCCTCTGCTAGAAAATAAACCCCTAGGAAGAAGAAGAAAAAGAGCTGGCTGGATGCTAGCACCTCCTTTTTTTTTCTCAGAGCAGGGAGGGATTTGGACCTTCTTTGGATCATTGCAAGCAGTGCTGAAAAGAAGGGGCAACTGCTGGGTGTCTGACTGCTCTTATGAGCTGAGACTCTTCTTTCCTTTTAAAAAGTATTGCTACCCCTCAGGGAGCACCTATGAGCAGCGACCATGCCCCATGCCGTTCCTCAAGAAATGGATGCAAGGCATGCTTAATGTCAATGACATCTTAATCATATGGTCTTTGAAAAGTGAAAAGGCCAGGACAAGCACTTCTGTTAGCATGAGAATGATAGCGTTTGGTAAGTAGAGACTGCATGCATCTACTTAAGATGCTCATATGCTGAGCTGTGCAATTCACAAAATGTAAATGGAGTGCTTATCAGATGGATTATTTTCCAGAAGCACAGGCAAAATTACAGTAATTATTTTTCCTCCTGCCACATTATCTGTATTCCCAAGAAACTTCATAACTTCATACTGAAAATAAATAAATATTTACTTAATAGATCAGAGTAGTTGAGTAAAGATTCCCTTTACTTCCCACAAAATCAGCATTTCTTGTGAACAGAAAGCTGTTCCTGGAAGCATGAGCTTTTCGCAGAGAAGGGGAGGAACAGGTATTGGCAGTGAAAACTTTCTTCATGGAGATCACTAGATATTACTCTAGATTTTCAAGAAGCTAAAGTTGTCCTAAATTTCCACTTCTTTGACATGCTCTTGGGTGAGAAACAAGTTATTCCTACTCCTCTTCCTTCAGCAACCGAGAGCTTAAGGCCCAGCTTCTCAGATGTAACCAAAGTTATACCCTGGGAATAATCAATATGAAGGATCTACCATTTTAATGTGAAATAGAGATTCATCTGCTTTGTCAAACCACAATTTTTTTAATCCCCTAAGCCTGCTCACATGCATGCATTTGTTTGCATTTCGTGATTCACAAAGAATAAATCTAAAGGGCTGGCTTTGACATTTAAAAAAAAATCACCTGCCAGGGCTAGTTCAGCTCACCAAACTGTGTAAATCACAGTGTAATTCTAACAGCAACTGGCACTACAGCATCTCAGAGCTCCACAGACAAGAAACAAGCAAACCGTATAACACTCCCCCATCCGTCTCAAAAATTATCACAGAATCACAGAATCACAGAACTGTAGGGTTTGGAAGGGACCTCGAGAGATCATCGGGTCCAATCCCCTTGCCAAAGCAGCTCCCTAGCTCATACCACACAGATAGGTTTCCAGATGAGTCTTGAATGTCTCCAGAGAAGGAGACTCCACCACCTCCCTGGGCAGCCTGTCCCAGGGCTCTCTCACCCTCACTGGGAAAAAGTTCCTCTGCATGTTGGTGCGGAATTTCCTGTGCTCAAATTTGCAGGCATTTCTCCTTGTCCTGTCTCCACAGACCCAAGAAAAGGAGCAGGCCAATTCCCCCTGCACCCCATACTTAAGATATTTATAAACATTGATTAGGTCGCCCCTCAGTCTTCTTTTCTCCAGGCTGAACAGCCCCAGCTCTCTCAGCCTTTCCTCATAGGATTTATTCTTTCTTTCTTTATTCTTCCATATGAAAAGCAAAAATTTTCTTGGGCACTTGTGTCCATCCTTAATCTAGCAAGATAGAGCATGCCTACTCTTTAATGTGGTTATCCTCAAAATTTCTACCACGTGTAGGAAGAGCGGTTTTGTTGTAACGGAGAAACTGAACTGCAGGAAAGGTAGAAGACTTTTCTCTGTGCCACTTTGAAAAGTCATAAAGGGTCAAGAATTCAAGCCATGAATTCAAGCCAGAATCTTCTCACTTCCTTTGAAGAATTTAGATTTTTTTAAAAATGTGTCACAACATCTCCCATCTGCGACCTGGGCATGATTCAGTGACTTCATGGGGTATGTCTGAATCTAAGGCATCTGAAACAGCTTCAGATTGTTCACCTCATTCATTTCACTGTTCACCATGAGCTGTGAGGACAGAAACAAACAGCTTGGTGGTGCTACACGCTTTTGCAAAAAAAGTCACAATGACATCTATTCCCTCAGCAATAGCAACAGGATCTGAGACTACATCTAATTCCTAGGAGGCTGCTTCTGAAGTAACCTTCTTCCCATAAAATACAAGCATGCACCACAACTGCGTTAACACGCAGGTGTTTGGTAGCTGGGCAGGGACCTTATAATAGGAGCTATGTCATCCCCAAAACATCCATTTGAGCCTCAATAAGCAGTCCAACTTCACCCAGTACAGCCCATGCCCTAAGTCCGTGGAAGTGTCTTGAGAAATATTCCTGTCCTGTAACACATGGATGCAAATAGTTGGAAAACATCTCAAAAGATATCAAGTAGATAATTGAGCTCCATGACTGCACCATTGCATAAACTCCTTGAAAGAGCAGCAAAGGGTGAAAATTGCTGATGGCAATTTCCACAGTAGAGTAATTTAGCTCAGAGGCAAAGAGAGTGGTGAAGGAGAGAGAATATATATGTCAGCGTGGGAGAGGGTGAGTTTGTACAAGAGGGAGTGCATTAGAGTATGTGTGAGTGTGGAGGAGGGTTAGAAGTGAGTTTCTCAGAATTAGGGCAAATTCTGCATTCATAGTAGACCTCCCAGAGAAGCTGCATGTGTGCATATGTATGCGTGAGCACACATTTTTGTGTCTTGATCATCTTGGGTCCTTGGTGTTTTTTAAGACAGTCCTCTGAAATATATTGCCAGGTCTTGTAAGTGTAGGGGAAAAAAAACCACCCTGAAAACAAACCACCACCTTGAAGGTGGGTTCAGGGACTCACACCCCAGAAGATGTAGCAGGGATTTGGAAAATACGTGTATAAGTAGCAAGATTCTTTCTTTTTTCAGAGGGTAAAAAGATGGAGAAGGGGAGATGGCAAAGAGGGACTGTTGCTATAATTGCCTTTTGGAAAGAGGCTGGTGCATAGGCAATAGTTTTCAAAAAAGGAAATAGAGGTTGGGTGGGTGTTCCACCTCCATCACTGAGCAGAGGAAGACATGTAGAGGGTCCTGTGTCACTGAGAATAAGGAGTAGGAGTTAAATTAGCACAGATTCCTCCTTCTACCCTCTCACCACACAAGTGTGTTCACTGGATGTACACAGGAGCACACTACTTCTAAGAAATCAAAGGATGACCCAGTGAGAAATTATGTTCTACAGAGATGTAGGAGAAAATATCTCTTTATTGAGATGTGAAGTAGATCCAAGGTCTTTATGTACACTGCATCTCCAAAATATATGCCAGGCAAACAGAGTCAGATGTTTAGATGCTGGTTCCTACACATTGCTGGTTTCCCTGGTAATCCACTCTAGCAGTATTCCAGCTTTGAGACTCCTAAACACAAATTTTTGGGCTCATTTCCAGTCACTTATCTTTCCAGCGGGAACAGTCTATTTCTCACTTCTCCCACTTAGGCACAGCAATTTATACTTCTGATTCATGCTGTGGAGGACTGAGGGGAAGCTTTTATAGTGGTAATACCAATTGTCCCCTATCCCACTGTAACTTTAAAATGCTTAGCACAACCTCGGGAGGTGTGGGAACGCATGACAGGAAAATTTAGTGTTCATGTAGGTATCAGAATTGCCCTTTACATTTCCCTTAGCCCCCAAAAACCATGTTTACAAACCAAAATCTTTTCTAATTAAAAAAACACCTCGCAAGGCCACATTTTACTTTTAAAGATATTTCCTTTGCCCCCATTTCTGAAAGCATTGTGGAGCGAAGCAAATATAGTCTCAGTGGTCATCGATTGTAACGAGTCATTGATCTCTCAGTCAGTAGCTAAAAGACTTTACTCTGACCACATTAACCTATGGATGAATCTAACTGTACGTTACTTTGCCTGTAGTTCCTTTTCCCTTGCAGCGACTCAGTGCATCATTGGCTAAGGATGAACAAAGTTTATTGGGGTAGTTTGTGTGGAACAGTTATGTTCACCAGTTTTTTCACAGTTAGAAACTCCTAGCACAAGTAGTCCCTGCAGCCAGTGTTACGGTCATGTAAAGGATTAAGCAAGCCCATCATTTCTTAATTTTGTCCTTTTGCATTACTTCTGTAAGGGAAATGGAATACAATCCTGAGATTTGGGCTGGCTGCATGCTGACCTTACAGGGCACAAGCTATTGGAGATTAATGTTTCTCTCAAGATGTTTTTTTTTTCTATTATGGTCTTCTCTAGGAGTGGAAACCATCTGGGATTGACTATTCTAATGGAACTTGATTTCTAGGAGCTTTACAGCTTTACTACGTGGATGTGGCAATAACTACTTGCAAAATAAAGGCTGTGTGGATTGTGTTCTACCAAAATAATTTGGGTATTTGTGATAGATTCTCAACTGTTCAAGTTTGGATTGCCATTTCACTCTGCACACAAAAAAACATAGGAAAGGATCAGCATTGTGTAGCTGAGATAAACACCTCTTGATCTCCAAAAAGCTGCATAATTGTTTCCCATTGTTGAAATGTCCTCTTGACTGTGGACTATCACAGACTCTACATATGAATTTTTAAACTGGTTCAAAGCATTAGGCCACAAACTGCCAGCATCTCTTTGGAATAATTTAATGGTAATGAAGATAAAGATAGCACTCAAAATAACCCCTTTAAGATGCCAAATCATTAACACACACTTGCATAAATTCCACTTCCAAATGAAAGCTCTTTTACAAGATTCTGAAAACTTTTGCATGTTAGAACCCCAATACATTCATGCACAACTCCGAATGAAACTGTTTAAGATAAAAATGTGAATGAAAAGACATCAAGGCTCATAGACCAAAAGCTACAAGAACCCCAAAGTGCTCTTTGGCTATGGATGAAATTAGTATTTTTATGGACTGGAGAATTAAGTGGGAATCCAGGGTCTCAGTTTCCACCTTGTCTCTGGAAGGCAGATATGGTCCACATTAGCCTAAGCTAAATCCCACAGAAATGAACCTGTGGGTGCCTGCAATGAGGATGACTAAGCTGATATCATACTGCTAGTGAATGGAGTCTGGGGAGCTACTCAGCTGGCTGGACGCAGGAGTGCGTACCTCTCCCTAATAAAGGCACCTACATCTGGGTAACAGAATAGCCCTGCAGAGTATCTCAGCTTAGTTTATTGACACATTCTTCCACTCTCTGTAGTGGGAACACAGGCACCAACCAATACCTTTGGGAATGTAACCTAGGGCCTCATCCTTTGCAGGACCTACATCTCTTTGAGCTAGGTAAGCAAAGGCTTCTGTTGGTCTCTGTGACCAGATCCTTGTAGGTGTGGATGGGTTTGGAGATCACCTGCAAGACATTGCATTGTGAGAGAGACTGGATGCTGTGCCATGCAGTCCCCATGGCCTGACTGCTCCTGCACAAGAGAGCACTGGGCATTAAGGTTCAGCTCCTGAGATCCCTTTTATATACCTGCCCTTGACTGGTGGTCAGGAGGGAAGACACGCAAGTGTCCAGTCTGCCTCAAGGCTGCTGAGCCATTCTCTGTTTAATTTAGGTGGGACAAGTGAGCATGGCTGAGCTGGGCTTCTGAGCAATCTATAGATGAACTCAGTCCTTCAGAAGAAAGTTAAGGACTTCAGGGAGCACTGTGCCATGAAGATACTTCTCATTTGCTCTGTGGTCTTGGGAAGAGCTTCCTGAGTTTCTTTCAAAGCTCTCTCAGCCAACTCTTCTGATTTTCCTTGCTAGACTCAGATACTGGCTTCTCTCTTGAGGGCAGCAAAGAAGGATACCAACTTCTCTGGAGACTAAGGTTTGACCCTCATATTTAGATATATTGAATCCTTGCAGACATGTTTGCTTTACAATTGAATGTATATTGGTATCTTGAGAAAGGAAAGATTCAGTCTGTTTTGCATGTGGGGACTAGTTCAAACCAGTGTGTTGATAACAGCGAGGTTATGATCAGCCTACTTAGGAGGCAGTAGCTTGACATCGAAGTTAGTGCAACCAGCTCTGTAACAACTTTATACATAGATCTACCATGTCCAGTTACATCCAGACTTACCATTAAAATTACATTCATTGATCAGATCATTACCTGGGATGACGCTGATGTTGGTTGGGAGACCTCCTTATCCTGACAGAGCTGAGCTCTTTCAATACTAGGAGGCAATATGAAATTAAACTGCATGGTTCAAAACCAAAGGAAATACTTCTTCACAGTGAGCAGTCTAGCTGTGTAGCTCCTTGCTGTATGACACAACAGATGCCAAAAATTTGCATTAGTTCCCAAAAGAAATTGAATGAATTAATGGAAGAAAAATTAATTAAGGGGTAATAAACACATGGGCACCAGCTCTGGAAGCCACTACTTGGTATGGGTCCCAGAATGGTTATGACTTTGTCTAACCTATTATGTCTGCATTTACAATTCTCCTCTTTGAGAACAATACTGTCCACAAACAAAGCTCCATTTCAGGCTTGCAAGGTTTTGCAAGATAGAGTTTTTCCAGTTTCTTACGTAGAGAAAATGGAAACAAGGGGACACTGGAGAGGAACAGAGTTTGCCTGGCATCAGCATCACAAATCCATTGCTACAGGGCACAGGCAAAGCAGGCGCCAGGCTCAGAATTATTGCTGTGCCTGATGCATCAACATCACAGCCTGAGAATCAGAGGTATGCATGTGTGTGCAGATCCCAGTCCTGCACTCTTTTCCGGGAAAACACAAGAGTGGAAAAACTGCAACATCCAGGTTCTTAAAAAGCCTCACTGAATCTAAATTAGCCTATTGCATTGTTCTCTCAGGGTTTCTTTGTATTGACTGACCGCCTCCTGACAGAACAGCCAGCTGCTGGCTGGCATTGTATTTTCATGTGTACGTATTTTATTTTTTTTTGGAAATCCAGGATCACTTTTGTGTGTCTGTAACATTTTGTCAAGGGACATAAAGCTACCTGTGTCCCTTTTGCATTGGTGTAGATCTCAGTGTGGCTGACTAATCACTTGATAACTTTCTCTGTCTACCTTACAGCAATCCTCTTTTTACTGTCAATATTTGGGACAGGTCAATCACTTTGAAAAAATAAAAGTTTTAGATTAAATCTATGGAATGAGAAGGAGTTTACATGATTTGGGCTAACAATTCTGTATGGAGGCATTAAACAACTATATTTTAGAAAGTGTTTTAAGATGCATTTATGCTATGTATCTATGTAGCTTTTTTCCCTAAGTGTCTGGGATTGGAAGCAGTATGAAAAGTCATTTCATGTTTAAAATGCCACCATATTCTCCTGGCTGGTAATAAACATGGAATTTGACACTGGGGAAATGCTCCTCTATTAATCTGATCAGATTTTTTGTTTGGTTGGGTTTTAATCTGTCCCTTTAGAAACATTCTGGCAACCCCTTGGACATTTTTTTTTTTTCCTTTTCCTCCTCAGAGATCCTGAGATGATATTGAGTTACTTGTGAAATTAGATTTGTCAGCTTTATTTCTGGTTGCTGTCTACATTAATTTTATAATTAAAACCCAAAGATGTGTGTCTAATATGTATGAATCTAGAAAAAGCAGAAAGAGGAAGTATGCCTAAGCCCATACAAAAGAAGTAGCTTGACACGTGTCAGCGTTACGTTTCAGTGCAAGAAAGGAAGTACAGTTTTGGCAAAGAGCTCAGAGAGTATGGAGGCAAACCAAGCAAAAACTCATGAATCTGAAAATTAGCCTGTGAAGTGTTTGTAGTCACAGTCGGTTTTTTTGCTAAAACATTCAAATACAAATTATTGGATTGCAGATTTTGTATGCACTACAGGTTTTTCTCATTTCTATATCTATTACATATGCTACATTTTACATTTAAAGCTGGGATAGGGAAGGAGAAAAAAGTTCAATCGGGGAACTGCTCTCCTACCCACATCCTCTCCACCATGTTTTCCCCTGATTCTGAACATTAAAAAAAAATCAAGCAAGGGGAAACACGTTTCCCCTCCTTTCCTCTACCCTATAACGCCTGGCATTATTATTCACCGCATTCATTACTGTGAGCTATTTGCTTTGTCTGCAGCACCACGACCTTTGTGTGACTTGCCTCTTTTGGAGGTGGTGGGGATAAATCACTGCCTGCCTGCCTGCCTGCATGTGTTGGCAGTGGCAGTGTTCTCTGCTGACTGATACCTTCCCAGAGTAGCGCTGCTTTTGTGGGGAAGCGCCAGCAAGGTGGTACAGATTTAGAAGCACCCTGGGCAACAGTAATTGTGGTCCCCATCACTGGAAATCTTGCTTCAAGCGGCAATACTTATCAGCTGTTCCCTTGTTTCACTGAAATCGGAAGGCTCGAGGAAGGCTGGCAGAGCTGTAGTCTCACATTTCCAGTGAGCCACAGATGAAGATGGGCTCATAATTCAGCACCCCCTTAATCAGGTGGCAATGCGGGATCCTGGACTGGACTGACCACTAGATCTGTCTGCTTGAGAGCCTAAGCTGGGATGAGATAAAGTCTCTGCCCCAGACACGCTCCAGCCTTGTGTGTCTGGAATAAAGTTAGCACTGGCTGTATATTGCAACCCTTGATTTTCTAACAGCTGCCTGTGGAGAAGACAAAGTGCATTTTCCTGGTGCTTGCTCCCCTTCAACTAACTGCAGTAGTACACACCTTGTCATGGTGCCTGAAAAACAGTGTCCTCTGTGAACAGTGGGAGCTATTTCTCCTTTTCCAGCACAGCTGGACTACAAAGACAAAGTACAGCCCTGTCTGAATGGGACCTCTTGAGCCAAGGCTGGATTTTCCCCTTATCTGCCGAATGCCAGACTGAAGTTTTGTAGCTACTTCCATAGACGTATGGCAGGAGCCTTGAATTGCCCTTGTTCTCTTGCATTTAGGTGCTGTAGTGGTGTCAGTGTCTGAAACTAGGCAATCCATGATCTTGGGCATCATAGTTTGGGTTTCTTATTTCTCATATTTGAATAAAATTTAAGTAACTAAGATCTTTCGGTCCATCAGAAAACACTATTATTATGCACTTATATAAATCTTTATGGGTTCTCAATTACAGTTTCTGGTTCTTACTTATTTGTAAATTTGACAGGTTGCCATTTTCAAGTAGATTTGCCCTATAGCTATTTTGTTATGTGGTTTGGTAGGCATTCTTCTTTTGCAGTTCCCCTCCATCCATATGACTTCTAGTGAAATAAACAGGATTTATATAAAGAACAAATAAAAAGGTGTGATGTGCTGAGGAGATAAAAGAGATATAGTCCACATAAATGGTCTTGAGACCTGACACAGACACATATGCAGACCCATACCAATCTGCAGACAAGTTGAGAGGAAATAAAGGTCAGAATTAAGAAGACCTAAAGAGATACCTCCTTTGAAGTGCAGGAAGCATGTCTTACCCACCCATGTGCTATACTTCAAGGCCTGGATTTTTTGTGTTTCCTTATGTTACACAGAACTCAAGTGAGTGATTCTCAGACTGAATTCAGAGGATCATGGTTATCAATCATGGCTACACAAAGGTATGATGCAAAGACCTCTGAGTAGTATCTGAAAACTCAGCAGTGGCCTTAAGAGTGCTGAGCAGTGAGGTGTGCACCTATGGCTGTCTCTGGAGGATCAGTCTGGCAGGTATCCTCAGGACATGCTGGATAGATAAAACCTTGCACAAAGTGATGGAAAATGGGGCACTGTGACATCTTGCTTATCCAACAGTTTAACAGATAAAATGTTCACCTGGACAAGGGAAAATATAGACCAGAGCATAAAGTGGTCATAGGATGTTTTGGGAAGTTATTTCAGTGGCTAAAATCTCTCACATCATTAGTTCTATGTCCACATTCCAGCGGAAAACCTGGTATCGATGGCTTTTAAATGCAAATTCTTGGTAGGAAACATGCACTGTTTAGCTGCATTTTGGAGTGTTGCTGAGTAGCTTAAATATCACTTTTGGCCAAAGATTGCCTTGCTTGTATTTTTGGTGACAGCTTTCAGACACCCAGTGGTTCAGAAAGAGAAGGGACAGTGCCCTACTCCAAGTCTGTGCACTGTCAAATAATACATCTGTGAAACCAGAACTTTTCAGTAGTGAGATTGAGTTATACTTCTTTGACGTGGCACCAAGTGGTAATTTCCCAACATCTCTGCTGGGAGAAGAGCCTTGGTACTCACATGTAGCTTTAAACTTGTCCATCTCCTGCTCAGCTGCAAAACTGAGACCTTGTGTACCATGAGTTATTTTCTTTGTTACTCAGCTCTTGATGTGTGCTGCTTAGCTGGGCTCATGTGGGATTTTGTGTTGCTTTTTTTTTTGCCAGCCTAAACATTCTCATTCGGTTTGTTTCACAATGCATCAAATAAAGAGAGTTAATGAAAACCTTACTTTAGATTAGTTACACAGAACAGTAGCATTGATCTTGGGATTGCTCGCAAGGGACCTTTTTGTAACCTTCCCAAAGCTTTGAATTACTCACATGACTTAAACTCTGGAACAGCTTTTGATTTTCTGTGAACTTCGTTGCATGCCTGGATTGGGGAACTTGGGGCAGGTATGAGCCAAATGGGTCAGGGAGCTGGAAACTTACTGTGGTTATTTCTGGACACTATTTTGCCACTCTGTGTCCTTTGGAAATTGGCAAACAAAGTAATTTCAAGGTTTTTAGACAATTTAGGAAGAAAGTGTCCAGGTTCTTTTTTCAATTAGGATCCACTCAGTCTTGCTGCAGATATTTCATCATTTTCTGTTGACAATACAGCTAATTAACTGCCTGACACAAGGCCTGAGATATCTCAAACTTTTCAAAGGAAAAAGCCATGTAGAAAGAAGAAATCCAGAAGAAGAGAACCTAGATGGTACCATATCACTCAACCTGGGAGCAATAAGTAGAGTGCATTGGGCTGGACAGAGGCCATACATACGTAGGTATGATGTGTCCTGTGGCCAAACTATGCTGTTCACTGCTTGTGGGCATGTCTCTACACAGTACTGTATGACAGCTGCGTCACTAGTTAGTCTTTAATTATGACTCATTGCCCAGATCCATCCAGTTTACCTTCCATTGTTTTTCTCAAGGCCCTGTATGACAGAAATCTCATCAAACAAAGAAAATGAAGTCTGAAGCATGAACATCTACAGACTACTTGCTGGTTGCATGAACAACATATGTCACCGAACTTCTGCCTGTTTGCCTGAATTTTATTGCTGTAAGTAAAAAGCTCTGCACTGCGGAAAAGCAACAGCTCTGTGTTGCACAAATGACTGCCCAGTTCCATTTCACCCGGGCACGCACCTCCATGTTCTTCTTTGGACGTTTGAACTTCACGGGCCACAAAAATCAAAGAAAGGCTGTAAATCCCATGTTATTCCTGCGCTTGACTGTAACCTTTTGAAACAATAGGTATTTCAGATTCTGCATTGAAATCTCTTCAAGGAGGAAGAGCAGTGAAGTGCTCATAAAGGATAATACTTTTTTCATTGTTGCTCCATTTCCCCATACTAACCTTTGTTTTAAGAGCATCTCATGGCTATAAACTACAGAGGATTTTCTTTAGACTTAAAATCACCTCAAAACATTCTATCTGAACATAGCATGAGCTCTTTTTCTGTCTATGTAATAGGATGAACCTCTTTGCCAGCTATGTAGTTCCAAATTTCCTTGCTCATTGTGAAGGTTGAGGGGTAAGAATGGGGTCACAAGGGCATGGGGTCACAAGGACATGCTTCTTCATTTGTATTTCAAGAAAGGTTGCTTTCTCCTTCTCAGTCATTGGATAACTTCCCATTAGGACAGTAGGATATCCACTCTATAGAGCAGAGATAATTCCAGCTCTGAAACTGAACTTTTAACTAGCAGAAGTTCTGTGGCCTCAAATCAGGGTCAAATGTACATTCTGCAGATGTCTCCTTCCCCTGCAGTTTGCACAGATGAGACAAGGACTTCATAGGGATGGAAATGAAATGGCAGGTGATTTCTGTACACCTCTGCTGGGACAATATTAGATGCCTTCCTTGTCCTGCCCTGTGGACAAATAAAAAGCCTGTTTCCAGAGCTGTCAATCAAGAACCTCTCAGGGTTGGAAATGTATTTTAGAAAACTTCTGCTGTTGAGCCACCATCTGGCTTCCTTCTCTGTCAATATGTTTTATTGAGCAAAATGGGCTCCCAGTATCATCCTGCAAAGCAGTTCCTGTCTTGCAGTTCTTAGGCAAATCAGCCTCAGACTGATGGCATGATGTTTATCCATGTTCTTCTTTTGAAGGCAAAAGTGTAAATTCTGCACTGATGAGGCTTTAGCTTTTTTGTCTCCATCTAACCAAGTGACAAGGCCCACCAAGGTGAGAGCCAGTCACAGTGGAGGGGTAGAAATGATATGTGGAAATGAGTTCGGACTGCCTGGCAAATACTTGCTTTTCATAAGCAATGTATGTCCTTGATAGACCTCAAGGACAAGAAAAGGGTTTTTTTGCTACCATCCACCAGAGAACTATAGAGCTAGGGCTGCACATCTTTTCTTGCAGAGGGGGCTCCTCTAGTAGTACTTGAGTTGCTTATTTCTGGGATAGAGCCAAATGCAGAGTGATCTGGGAAGGTTCCTCTTTTAAATGTCAGGCCCAACACTTTCATAAGCCAACTCTATGGGCAGAACTGGCTAAGGAAAATCCCGAAGCCTCACTCATTCCATATGACTATACCTAACAACGATTTTAACTGTAAAATCTTATCTCTTTTTTTTCCCTGTTCCCCCTCTTAGTTTATAACAGGCTTCTGGGATGTCCTGGGATTTGTGTGGATTTTTTTTGATGGAACGCCAGGTTCTAACAAAATCCCTCCAGTCTCTATTTTTAATCCTATTTTATGGTCTTCTGTTGCTCCACTCCCATTCCTCTCAGAAGCGTACCATGTCTCCCCCCCCGGTGAAATGCAAGTCAGCTTTTAACGTCAGCAACCAGATCTGCAGAGTGTACAAGTTTTCCAACCTCCTCCCCAGACACGAACAGACTCATCAGCTGTATTCAGTAAGGAGCAGTGATGAAAACAAAAAATGCACCAGAGGGTTAATTTTTAAATATAACACCTCTCATATGGGAACTGTTTTTTGGGGAAGGTTAAAAAAAACGGGGGGGGGGGGGAGAGCAAAAAACTTACCTAGTTAAGAGCATAATACTATTATACAGAGCTCTTTTAGAGCAACTGCTTGAGAATTAATCTCTTTCTGGCCTTAAGAGTCAGGGAGTAGGCCTTTAAATTCATAGCCTATCTTCTTCCAAATTAACTGGTCTTTGCAGACAAGCCCTCGGCTAACTTATTCTAAAACTCTAAAATAGACAAACCAGTGTCAACACCAATGCCCAAGGGCCTAACTCAGCCAGCTTTTCACATTAAAGGCATTATGCCTTGTCTGCATCAGACTTTTAAAATGTATCAGCTAATATGTGCTAATGACACGCATTTAAACCCTAGTCTAGACAAAGCCTGTGCGATTGCCCTCTGAATGCTTGATGCGATCAGCTAACATCCTGACAGCAGATCTGATTACCACATTTTAATCATGTAAAGCTATAAACATCATAGAATTATCCAGATTTTCCTCATAGCAAAGAACAAGCCCTAAAGGCTGTACATGGGATCTAAGCCCCAAAACACCTTCATTGTGTGGACCTTTGCCCTTGCACAAACAAGCCTATCAATCAGTGGGGATGGGAAATCTAAGCTTTGGCATACGGGAGTGCATATATGTGGAGGAATCTGTCACACCAGAAGGACAGCTGCACATCCAGACTGAGGGATCAGATGCTGGAGGCCAGTCATGCTGAGAGGGATTTGGGGGTTTTGGTCAACAACAAGTTAAACATGAACGAACAGTGTGTCAAAGCAGACAGGAGGGCCAACTGTATCCTGGGGAGCATCAAGTATGGCATTGCCAGCCAGTCCAGGGAGGTGTTTGTCCCACTCTGCACTGTACTGGTGCGGCCTCACCTTGAGTACTGGGTGCAGTTTTGGGTGCCACAGTACAAGAGGGACACAAAACTATTGGAGAGTGTCCAGAGTAGGGCAATGAGGATGGTGAAGGGTCTGGAGGGGAAGTCTTATGAGGAGAGGTTGAAGTCCCTTGCAAGGTTTGTACAGCCTGGAGAAAAGAAGACTGAGGGGAGACCTCATCAGGGTCTGTGGTTTCCTGATCAGGGGGAATGAAGGAGCAGATGCTGATCTCCTCTCTTTGGTGACCAGCAATAAAGCCGTAGGGAACAGTATGAGGCTGCAACAGGGGAGTTTAAGTTGGATGTTAGGAAGAGGTTCTTTACTGAGAGGGTGGTCGGGCACTGGAACAGGCTCTCCAGGGAAGTGGTCACAGCACCCAGCTTGACTGAGTTCAAGAAGCATCTGGAGGATGTGCTCAGTCACATGCTCTGACTTGGCTGGTCCTGTGTGGAGCCAGGACTGTGACATGATGATCCTTAGGGGTACCTTCCATCTCAGGATATTCCATGATTCTGTGATTCTATGATGAAGAAGGAGACCTAACAGTGATTTACTTTGACATTTGTTATAGCTAATAGTCTGATAGGAATAAAAGGCAGAGAACTGCATAGGAGCAGAGATGTAACTTAATGTCTCTATACAGCATTGATCAGGCTAATACACGTTAACGGCTTTTCCCGTACATTTTAAAGCAGGTGTTGAAAAATTGGAAAGGATATTAAAAAGAAAAAAAAAAGCAATGATTTGAGGAAAAGAAAGGAAATGCTTTATGGCACAACACTTAAAAGCTCAATCTGTTTAGTTTATGAGGAAGAATACTGAGAAGTAAATAGGCTACAATATATAAATATCTTCACAGGGAGAAGATTTGCAGTACTAAAGGATTATTTAATCTTGCAGAGTAAAGCAAAACTGGCTAGAAGGAGCCAGAAAAAAATCAAGTTAGGAAGTAAGAACACAGTTTTGACAATGCTAATCTCTTGTAACAAACTATCAAGCAAAAAAGTATCTTTTCCATCACTTGATAACTTTGATTATGGCTGGATGCTTTTATGGGAGATGTATTTTAATCCACCATATGCTACTGGGATCATTACAGAATTAACTGTGACACGGCTAAGATACGAGCAGTCCAAGCGGATGATGGGTTCTGTTGGGTTTTTTTAGACTTCAATATTATGTATATAAAAGCACATAAATTGGCAAGAAGTACTTACCAGCCAGAAGTCTGAGCAAATGTTTATAATATGGCTGTGGTAGGATTGCAGGAGTGTTCTCTGCTGAGTTTAAGGGAATACACATTTTATTTCTCTTGCTGCCCCACAAATATCTCTGTTGAGAGGGAGTACGACAGCAAACTCAGCCCGTTAAGTCTGAACAGGGACAGTGTTTATTACCCTATGTGAGGCAAAGCACTTAATCAAAGGTACTCCTGAGTGCATCCATTTGGTTTTCTCTACAAATGAGGATTCCACATACTCAGTGCAATGCCTTTATGTAGTCAGAATATCTGCACCTTGGAAGCATGATTTCCTGGTTTGGCTGCTTTTTCAGTTGACTTGTTTTTGAAAGACATAGTTCTAAGTCAGGAAGTAGCCACCCTTTGCAAGCCAAGAAGTTACGCTGACTGTGCTCCCAGAGAGTCTGGGAGAATGGCTTCTTTCGGACCTTGTTTTGCTTTTTGGGCACTTAATGGCAATAAATGTTGGGAGATTTCTGTTTTCCTGAGCATCTTAGCAGTTGCTTCCAGAGGAGATTGACTACTGGAGCAGAAGGAATTTACTTGCTGTTTGAGGGAAAAAAAAATTGGGTAAAAGAGATGCAGATCTTATCAGGGTAACCAGAGTGACAAGCCAAGGGACATGAAAACTTGTACCCTTTCACAGGAAAAAGATGATAAAAGCCTCACGTTTCCAATGCTAAACTCCAAGATGCATTTATTAAGCTCTTGGTGTGGCAAAATGGACAGAGTATGATGCAAAATGGACATCATCCCTCTATCAGACCTAGTTACTACTGGAGGTACAGAAAGATTTTATCTCCCAAACCAACCAAATCTCCTTTCCCTCTTCCTCCAAACCTCATTCCCCAAATCAAATCACATCAGTGCAGAACATTTTTGTCATACTAATACTGACTGTCAAAGCCATTCTGATTTGAAATAAAACAATGCTTGCAAGACCAGATTTTTTACTTAAATAAACCACACAGAATGCTTTTATGACAAATTTTCTGGCTTTAGATTCCATAGCATTTACTGTATATGATGTGGAACTAAATGTGGCATAGCTTGATACAGGATTTTCTCTAAATCTCTGTATAGCTGTTCCTCAAGTGAATGTGATGCTCTGGCAGCCATGAACATGCAAGTTTTACCCAAAGCATACACACTTCAACAAACAATTAGGCTCCACTGTGTGCAATAGTGTAAGGCAATATTGGAAATTTCCTTTTTTAGTAATGGGGTTAATGTAGTCTTCATCAAGCATTGCTATCTGTTGTGGGCATAAAATGCAGTTTAACAGAGAGGTTACTCTTGAACTTGCAGGGTGAAATGCACATTTCTCCAAGAGGTTTTGTGCAGCCTATCTCTTAAGCCTTCAAGTGGGAATCAAATACATTTCAGGAAGAGGCTGGCCCTCCAAACTGATGAGTCAACCCTGCTACTACTCCAAGACAATTCAAAGCCAAGGATGAGGTAAAAATCTCTCCTGGAAGAACAGGTCAGGTCAACCGAGCTTAACTCCCTGCAAAATACCCTTGTCATATTTGGTCAGTTGGAAAACAAACCTTCTCCAGTTTCACTAGTTGTTTTTTAGGTAAGAGGGGACACTGCTGTAACTTTCGGCCTCTTGAGCTCATGGTTAGCCTGGTGGTATGGTGTTTCTTTGGCCAATCCTTTAATTTTTTTTTTCCTACTACCATTGTCAGGCTCCTGCTAATAGAAAACCTTTTTGAGTCTTTGCCAAATGTGCATCCTTCTCAACCTGAATTAGAGAAACTTGTTTCAGATCTTGCACTGCCTCATTTCACAAAGAACCACTTGGCCACCTCAACATCCTTCCGGAGGAGAGCATGCTGACTTCTGCTGCAACTGAGCAAGCCTCTATTCCAGTCATCAGGATAAAATAACAGAGAAAAGCTAGTCTTCTCTTTCAACATACTGTCTTCTTTTATAATAGGTAGGTGGCATCCCCTCATGCTGTTTTCACAAGTTGCTTTCCTCCAGTGCCCAACAGTGCTTAGTATCACCACTCACAGGCATGTCTCCAGTGATTTACAGCCACCCTCAAATGATATGCTTCATATGGAGTACATCTTTCTTGGCCATGATGGCATCAGATTGACCTACTTTACTGCTCAGACAAGCTAGCTAAAGGCTGCATCACCAGAATTTAACACTGGCTTGCAGAACATCACTGCCATCTCCATATATCAGTAACATATCTGCAAGAGATGCCTTTCAAAAGTGTCTTCCTTGATATTAATCCCATTGTATCATTTCAGGACCCCCAGCTGGATTCCCCAGGGATCATTAGAAGGACATTTCAGCAGCTAAGTGATGGATCTGAGCATTTAAATTCAATCTTCCTCAAAGCCAATGAGCACACAGTGTTAAAACCAGTTCTGGGGCCCAACCTGATCCTCCTGAGGAACTCACTTAGTTTCAAGGTCTCGGCTGATATGTTGCACTACTGCAGGATGGCTGCATGCTATACTTAAAGTTTAGATATTCTATAGTGGCATCTAAAGGCTAGTGGAGAAGGATCTCTTTGAACAGGTTCTAGACTAAAAAGTCATTCCCCTAAAGCACTTATATTCTATATAGAGAGAAGAAAACCCCTGGAAGGAAAAGGGAAGAGAAAACACATGCAGAGCAAACATGGCAATTAGCTGACAAAGTTCTTTCAGTTTTGAGAGGCTTTGTGGCTGTCTGGGATGGGAGTGGTTTTGTGGGAGAGGAGAAAAGAAAAAAAAAAGGAGGACACAAGATAAAAAGGGAGGACAGAATATAATGAATAAGTATGGCATGAAGAAAGCTGAGGTGAAAGTTTTCTTACATCCCTTTTCCCCAGCCTAAGTGCCACCCATACACATTTATGTTACAGTACTTAAATAAGAGCTGTCAGACCTAACACATTTTTGCCTGAATTATTCATAAATCTGCACGATCACAAGAGAAGAAAGAGTTGCTATTTGGATTAAACTAGTTAATTTTCATTAACATAACTGGCATATAATTACTAGTTTCACCCGAGTGACTTATGTTAACACAGGTTCTGTAGCAACCATAATAGAGATATATGTTCTTTAAAACAACTTTTGTGTGTACTGGCTGAAAGCATAATTTTCTCCCATAATAGAGCTGCTAAGCCTCTTTCTTTTTCCCTTCTGTACACAATTAATGTTTCATTTAATATTTCTATATTCCAGGTAGATGCCAGGAAAGAAATAGGTCCTAAAGCAGTAATCACTAACAGCCAAGTATGAGAGTTCCTTCATGACTAATTGCATTTGACACTAATTGCTGTTTATTGAAGAACCTGAGTGAAACATCACCCTGACATGTATCTGGCTACTCCCTGCATCTGTTGCAATTTGCCACATTTCCCGCTATTGGTGCCGCAATTTATAGGGCCAGATCTTTTGTCGCCAGCTCCTCTGCCCACATAGAGGTGGAACTTGGAGGGGGCTTGGTTGATACAAGCAGTTCTTCAGCCTTTGCTGGCATTTGCTGCTGGGCTGTGTATTTGACAGTTAATGCTAAACGATAAGTCACATCGATGTCCCATCCTAAGGGACACCACCAAAACTGAGTTATCCCGTTCCTTGCCTGGCCAAAGGCCAGGAGCTTTTGATGTGAGCTAGAAGGAGTAACTGATTGGGTGCATCCCGACTATCCAGCACAACACTGAGAATGAGAAATATGAAGGTGTTAATTTTTAACCTGGCTGCTTGTCTAAAAAAAAAAATTAATTAAATCTGTTCAGCTAAGCAAAACTCCATGCTGGTACTTTCTCTAGCAATGATTTTAATTTTAGCTAATATTCCAAGCTCTTTTTTTTTTTTTAAAATCTAATTTAACCAAGTCATCTACAGCTAATAGTTTAGCTAGGAGAAAGATAAGTGCCAGGAGGATCTTGTTGAGTGGGTAAAAATTCAAAAACATCAGAAGAACATCTTGTACAAACAATATGGTAGAAGTCATATTTATTGATAAAAATTAATATATCTGCTATAAAATTTGTAACAGTAATGCAACTGAATATTTATTTTTATGCATAAACCTGAATGTTACATACCAAATACAATACAGTAACACTGGTTTCCTCCTTATTTACATGTTTATGAAAATTGATATGCAATCCATGTTAAAAGAACTTGTAATGGAGAATAGTTACATTAGAAAAATAATATTCTTGATAAAGCATTCTTGAGGACTCCAATCACATTTTCAGGCCTCTTTCAATAAGGCAAAAATCCCTGGTACAGCATATAACTTAATTTACAAAATACAATAACTTCAGACACATCTTCAAGTTTTCTTTTGGTATGTTTTTCTTCACTGTAAAATTACTCAGTTTTCTTACTAAACAGAAAGAACTTTCAATAACGAAACTTAATGAGTTCTACTACATATTACATATACATCGCTGTAGCTTAGCGACCATAACTGGGCAATCTTTCTCCTTAACTGTTTGCTCAATGAGCTTTTCTTAGATGCAGGACATGTAGTATTTTGAAATCATTATGACTGTGGTATCTTTCTTCAGTTTTCATAGGAAACAGATCTGTCACATTTTTGAATTTATTTTTTTTTAAATTTTATTTTATTTTAGGAACTGGTGCACTACTACATTTCCACTCACAAGAGAACGTCACAAATGTAACTAAAAATTAGGCTTGGATAACTCTGAAATCATACTACTATGTGCCCAAACCCAAATTTCTTACTTTAATACTTTATAACCCTGCCATGCTCTAGGAATTCTTCTTCTGCATAGCTTCATTACCAGTCCCAGTCAGATAGTTTTAATTCCTTCAAAGGCACAAAACTTCCACCTCTTTTCCAGTGTTGCTCCTACACCAGTGAATTCTTGCTTAAACATGCGTGGCAGCCTCATCAAAAGCATTTCTATCTCATTTGCAGAGATCTGAGAAAGAGAGAAAGGTAAAATTACAGTTGGAAAGCTGTTCCAAAGAAGGGAAAAGGAAATATGGAGAAGAGAAATATGGGTGGGTGGGTGGGTGGGATCAGGGAAACTCAGAGCAGATTAAATCCATTAACCATTAGTATTTTTTTAACCTCAGCCTGACATCATTTTCCAGATTCCAAAACAAGTGCAGACTCCTTGCAGGAATGATTCTGCCTCTGTAAGTGGCATCCTACTGTAAAAGAATTACTACTGCTATTAGGGCTGCTGCCACTCAGTATTGTATGAAGTCCACCCGAGAACTATGGTTACAGGTAACCTTGTGATTCTCCTGAGGTCCCTTCCAACCCCTACAATTTTATGATTCTATGAATAGGAAGCAAATGAGACCTTATACTCATTTCTTATTCCATGGTCTCCTCAATCCTTCTCCTCCCAGCTGCATCAATTTTTTTCTTTCAAAAATCCTAACAGAGGGACTTTATTTTTAATTAACTCACTTTTATTACTTAGGGCTGACTATCCATGGAGCCATCTTCTCCCAGTTTGGCTCAGGTCACGATCCCCAGAAAACTAGGCAGTGAAGTTCCTGACTCAGCATTGCTCAGAAAGTTTTTATGGGCTTGAAACCTTAACAACTGGCCACCATCCTGATGGGAAATATGCTCTCATTGCAGAAAACACCTTCACAAAGGCAGTTTCTTTGGTTTAATCAGTAGGGAAGTAAAGAAATGAACCATTTTATCCTACTGCTACTTCTTCTAAAGCGATGGCTGTGGAAGGAACAGTCAAGAAATCTATGGGTGCTACCTGTTATCCACAGGTATCTCCATAGTTTGATAGGCTTCTCTGGCAATAATGATATTTCTGTGTACTCATATCAGTAGGATCCTTCCATGGTGAAGGGCTTTATTTTTTAAAGCAGCATATAAACATAAAATATGCTAATTACACGTCATTCCACCCAAGGGAGGTGAGAAAATATCTATCACCTCTTATTTTCCTGAAGAGGTTAGTGCAGCAGAAAGATTAAGTGATTTGTTATAGGTGATGCTGAAAATCAGTGTTGGAGGCAGAGTAATCAGTAAGCCCCAGAGTAATCAGGTCCATCTTTTATGTACTCTCATGGCAGTAACACATAGCTGGTTACCTTTGGGTAATGTATCTGAGCTCTATACCGAGCCCTCAGCCCACATGGGGTATGCTGACCTTATCATTCCTGTTCAGGTGAGGAATGACAGGCTAACCATGGAAAGTAATTGAAATTAATCTCTGAGATTGCATCTCTGGATTGCACTATTAAAAAGTAATTTGTTGCTACAAGCAAGTTACTTCCAAAATAAACCAGCGAGGTCAATTTTTGTATCTCATGTTCATTATGCAGCAGGTAACTTGAGTGGTGGCTGCATGGGCTGGTACCTCCATGTACCTTGGGCAAGGGGCACCTTGGAGTGATGGCGAAAATGCTCCTTCCATGAAGCCTTGCAGAAGCCAACAGGCTACTCACATGAAGAGAAATTCAGGGTCCTAAGGAGGGCTCGCAGCAGTGAAGGGGGATAAAGAGCTCAGTGGGCAGAAGCAATGATGAGCAGGGCTGGAGCCCAAGTAGCTTGTATGTTAAATGACTGCTCTTGTCTACTAGAGAGCTGGAGTGCTCAGCAAGGGGGAAAAAGCAGTTGAAACACAGCCAAACGCTGTGTGTTAAGGAAGAACTGGAAAGGTGGCTGAGGAGATTGGGCACACTGGGTGCTGCAGGAACTGGGGACAAAATGAAGGAAAGCGAAGATGTGGCAGAGGCAAGGAGTAAAGAAGCAGAAGAGGAATGGTTTATCTGTGAAGCTGTGAAAGTACTGTGTCTTGATAAAATCATATTTAAAAAACACTAATTGAAATTCACCAGTTTCTCTTGTCTTTCTACTGTCCTCATCCCTTAGTCCTTTTCCATTGCAGGTATCAGTGGACTGTAAAGCACTAGAAAATTTGAGCTGTCATGGCCTGCAGGTAGTGCCTAAAAACTTCATCGTCTTTTTCTCCATGCTTATTTCCGGTGGGCTTCTAGCTCAGGATCTCCTCTGCTTTTAGCTACACATTTTTCCACAGAAACAGAAGAAGGATCCCAGAGGCATGAAGCAGACCACTGAAGCAGCTCTCCACAGCAATTGGAAGGGGATCTTGGTTACAGGTGGCTGAAGGAAATCTTCAGGAAGAAAATGTTACCAGCATCAATGATCACCACGCAAGGAGTGCAGCTCGCATTCTGAGTCCAGGTGGACACCATAGCTGCATCCTGCTTCTGTGTTGCAAAAAGATGTGAGCAAGCACCATCATCCCCATGCCCAGTGGACATACTGGCAGATGTGGATCAGAGCTGTGTCTAACTGCAGGGCAACCCTTTCATCTGTGAAGTATATCATGCAATGTAGAGCCCTGCAGAGCTGTTGTTTAGCACTCAAAGTAGCATTCAGCTGGTTGAAGGTGGATATTTTACATCTGAGCTTCTCACCCTTGACTTGTTTAATATTCAGTGGAGAGGAGTAAGCACTTTTGGGGCTTGATTTCATCTCATCTTACAGTCAATATCTAAAAGTAAGGCACAGAACCTTATCCTACAGGCATGTGTTAACTATGTAGTAACTGATGTATTAAAACCCATTTTTCACACTGTAGTGTGTTGGCCTCTCTTTTATATTGACCACACCTTCTCTGAATTTAGCAGAACGGTCAGCCAATTCTTTTCTCAGGTCCTCTCTGCTTCCATGTGGAGACAGAGGGCAGGCTTCACGGTCTGTTTGGGTATCCATGAAAGTTCATGTTTGGTCTGACCAATGACTAACAGCTTTTAGAAGAATAAGGGATCATCTCCTAAAACTCTGTGCAGTTTAATGGCAGAGAACCTGCCTCCTCTTCTGCTTTCGTTCTCCTCAGCTGTATTTCAGGATTGTGTATCATAAAATCAGCTGCTAGCCCCTGCCATTTAAAGTTCTGCTCTTCTTTCCCATGAAGAATACCTAAGCAGCTCTACACAAGCATGTGCACTGTGATTTGCGAATGAATAAAGACTGCAAACCCCCAAGCCCCATATCCCATTATCTTTCTAATGGAAACGCATGAAGAGTTTAACCTGCAGTAAAGAATAATACAATATTTCTATAGAGAAAACAGATTTTGATTAAATTTTTTTACCCTAGAGTCCAACTGCTGCATATAAGACCAAAGATATTCTATATTGGCTCCAAAAGGGTGGACGTGAAGAAATGTGGATATGATACCTGCAGTAAAAACAAATGCACACAAAGTATTGAAATTACCTCAGGCAATATATCATTAAAATAAACAAGATAATTCCAAATAGTCTGTTCTTGCGGGTTTTTCAGGATGAATTATGATTCTTATTTTTCTTACACAACCCAATAAACATAACGAAATGGCACATTTTTAATACAGTCATAATAACATGGTAAACACAATAGCTCATCTTCAGGAATGACAGCAGTTAGCAAGTAAGTGACCAAGATAATATACTGATGAATAAAGGAATTTCTAAACAAAGACTTGCTGGAAGCATTTCAACTACCAATTTTATGCTTGATTTACCAATATAAAATTGTGGATATTGTAATGGTAAAATTATTGCTTTTTTCCCCTTCACTGGATGCTCTGTTGTGAAAACGTTTCATATAATTGTGTCAGAAATCTCACTCCCTCAAATTTTTCTAGTAATTACGCTGATGCTGGTTATGAAAAGTGTTTAATCCATATTATCCCTAACTGCTGCTGAAGAAAACACAAATCCTTTATGACATATTTACTTATTTATTTTCTTTTAAAAGAGAGCCAGTCCTGCCTGTTATTGGCAGGATTGTTGAAAAAGGTATGGGAATAAACGTGACTTAGGAGGAGTAAGGATGATTGTGTGATTCTGTGACTCGGTGAAGGATCTAAGTCTAGAGATTTTTTGTTCCTGCAGTGAAAATCAAGTGAAAGTACAATAATGATGACCAGAGAAAACAAGATTTGGGGCATCGGAATTTCAATTAAAAACTCTATCCAATTTATCCTCTTCTAAGCAAGCAGTGAAAATACAAAATGGCATGTGTGTTACTTACTGTTTGGGGAGAGTTGAACTGTAAGAATCACAGCAAATATTTTCAACTCTGTTTGGATGGGTTTCTTAGCTGAACCACCCTAGGGGAAGTTCCTTATATTTAAAGCATAAACACCAGGATTAAAAATGCTTACAAATGACAAAAATGGGTCACTGTATCTTGTGTACTGCAGGCCATACTGCTTTCTTGATGCTGAATGAATTAGGATAATCTTGGATTTCATTTCTCCTCAAATGCTAGCCATGGTTGAAAATGATAAGTAAAATTTGACTCATTTTAGACAGGCTTTGCAAAGAGCACTTTTTTCCTCCTGCATTTTTCCAATAGCATTTACAAACTTGTAATCCTGCAAAGGGAGGGGCATGTAGTTAATTTTATTCTATGGCAAGTCCAACCAGCAGTTGATTTATTTGTTCTGTGTGTGACCGTAAGCACATACACAAAAACTCATGAAGCAAAAGCTAAGACCATCACACTTGGGTGGGTTGACTGGAAATGCAGTTTGTATTCAAATCACATTTTACCAATTGCATTGCATCTGTAAAATGAGTTCCCAAGGCTTCTCAGTTCAGGATATTCAAAGCTAGCTCTTTAATATAATGTAAATATATAATATAAATAAAAAGTAATTTGAAAATGTTTTGTTGATATTTACTGGAGTTCCATGATAACTTTTTAGTAATTTTGTTTTCATTTTCTATTCTTTTGCAATATTTTTTATTGTTGTTTCCAAGACAATACTGACTTTTGTAAAACATAGACAAACTTTGTGAGTGGTTGGAGGCGAGGCCCATTTTTCCCTTGCCAGGTCTGGCCATGCCTCCAAAGAAGGCATCAAATCCATCTTGAGCAATCTTTTGCCTTTGACCTGGAACAATGATTCAGTTGTGGGAGTATTAGGACCAGCAATATCTGGACTGAGATTACACCGTTTATCTGAGTGTGCCACTGGGCAGCTGGTGGATGAGACCCACTTTGGGACACTGCCACCTCTTGTTACAGTCAAATAATGAGTGACCTAGAAAAGCTAAAAAGTTCTTTATTCTGTTACTAATATCCCAGCCTTGATGCCATTCTCACAGAAGTTATCTTTGAACTGATAAAATACCATCCATTGCAATTCAATGTTCAAAATTTTATTGTAGCAAGCAACATTATGTAAATTTATACATTTCTGTACATCTCTCTGTTCCACAGTCAGAGGAGGTTTCTGTACTAAACCTTGTAAACATTTAAATACATTCTTCACTTTTAAATGACCTTTTTGGTCCAAACTGTCTGAATCGATGTCCCGGCAATAAACCAGCAACTTTCCTGGTACTTAGCAGATGCAAATGAGCTGCACTTAAACAAATTAAGGTAGTTTCAGAACTATCACCTACCGAGATGCTGCTGATTTTGTGAAAAGACTAAACCAGAGAAATGAAACCTGGCCTCTCAGGTCAGCATTCTGGTGACTGGCAACCATGCCTTAGGGAGCACTTGAACCGTGGGACTTTAGGCTCCTTAAAAATCTGCCCCACTGAAGCCAAATGCAAATCATGCCTGGATATAAATGGGCTGTGTTCCCTCTGAGGGTAGCATGGGTACAGCTGGCACTCTTGAGTGGTACCTGTTAGCTGGCCCACTGCCTGTAAGCTTTAGCTTTTGGGCACTCTTAAAGAGTTTATTTTAAAGATTTTATTCTAGGTAAAGGAAATGACAGTCCTTGTGGTACTCTTTATAAATATTCATATTGCTAATTCCCTCACCTAATCTCAAAAGCATAAATCTGGCTTGCTTAATACAGCCAGTATACGTGGGGGTATTTTTGCTTGGTAGTTTGCTAATGTTATTTCCATCCCCTTCTCCTTCACCGTTTTGTGTAATGATCAACTAACGAATGATACAATTCTACCCTGCTAAATCTCGATGTAAATAAAGTCTTCGTACAGCTATGCTGCCAAGTCTAAGTACACATCCTGCAATTTTCTTCATATTTGAAATCTTTTCATTAAACTCTGCAGAATTTTTCAGGAAGGAAAAGTTCACTTGCATTTTAGGATTTCTCACACTAAAATTCATTATGAATACAGATTAAAAAAACCCTTCTTAAAAAAAAAAAATTATTAGCTCAGAGTTCCATGTAAATACATATGCAAAACAAAAACTTGTTAAAAGACATTTTCTTTTCAAAAAACTTTTGTTGGGTTATCTTACCTATTAATAGTGCCTCTTTCTCTGATTTTAGACCTGGGCTTCGTTTTTCTGAATTTTTTTCTCTGTCTTGGTTGACCAATGCTACTGTCAATACATTGATTTCCTATAAAGTTTAAAAAAAACAAAACAGGTGATCATGTAGATTTGATTTATTTAGACCTTTCAAAGCTATAAAAAAGATCATTACTTTAATTCACATCTAAAGAGAAGACAATTATAAATAATTGATTTATTTGCAGAATATTAAGACACTTTTTGACGTACCTTTATTCTAAGAGGTACAAGGAAGAGAAATTTTGCTTGTGGAGTAAGTAATAACTTTGTTCCTAGTGCTCCTACATTATAACAGCTTGAAAGATGTGCCATAAAGTGTGGGGATGGTCAGAAAACTCACGTTTTCTAGCTATTAAAGCTGTAAACAAATTCTGCCTTTAGGGAACATGGATGGAAACGTTCAGCTACAGTTGGAAGAGTAAATTCACCAGTCACTAGAAATGTTTCTACCGACTGGAGCACAATCATCTACCCTTGTAATACTCTTCAACCAGTGCTGGCACGGTGTTGGCCCCCATCGAAAACAACTCCCGGGCATATTTGGGGGTTGAGCACATTTCAGGGACCATTCCTAACAGGATGTTTGCATCCAGGTACCTTGTGCTGAGGACTGAAATAAAGCCAGCCTTGAAGGCAAACGCGTCAAGGCTCCCACTTTGAGCTGCCTTTCTGCAGCCAGGGAGCCTGAACCACCCAACTCTCGGCCAAGCTATCCCAGGTCAGATGCTCCATCAGAAGTATGCAGGTGGTTGTGTGACACAGATTGCTCTTCTCCTGGGTATATGTGAAGTAAACAAACTATCTCTATTTCAGAGAGATGTAAGTGGCCTAAAAGTGCATTTCACAATATTCAAGCATATACACGGGCCGTTTCCATGGAGCAACTGATATGCAGTAACTCGTTCCTTAGTGAGGCAGTGACTCACACTGCTGCATCTGCTCTGTGAAACGCTCAGCAGTTGCATGCAAAACCGTGGAGGTGGAGAGCATGGAGCTGCAGATATGGCGATCTGAGGTGGCACTGCGCAGGAATGGGGCTTTTGTTCTGCTTTGGGGGAGCCAAGGTATGCAGCTAGAGGTTACATGGGACTGGGCAGCTTTAAATGCAAGCAGATATGCACTCTTCTGTGTAATGACGTGGCCCATCTAGAACATGCACTGGATGCCTTGATCCAAAATTCTTGGCAAGCATTTTTGGCAAGAAAAGAGAGACTCTGGGCTTGGGTCGCTCTAGGGCATTTCTGGAGGTGTGAATAATCCATGCTAAAAAAAGGCAAAATCCTCTAAAATATGTCAAATATGTCTCTATATAGATGAGTAAAAAGTCAGGCACTTCCTCATTCTCAATTAAAAAAAAAAAAAAAAAAGCACAAAAAACCCCCCCAAAAACCAATGGTGATGTATTCTGTGCTTTTCATAGGCTGCCCCACATGCAGTGTCTGAAGGCCTAGCTGCATCACGGGTTCGAATGTTGCCTCACATTTTGAAAAGGAACAAGTTTCCATGGGTCAGCTAAGAAACTTTACATGTATTTCAGTGACACACTTACATGCACCCTTAGGTGCCAGCAACAATGGGCTCTGGCAGACTAGCCCACAGTGGAGAAGGAGCAAGATGCGTTCCTTGTCATTTGCTGTGGTTGTAGTGACCAACTGAGGCACGTCTCCTGGCCAGAGACCTATGTCAAGTTGTGTACATGTAAGCTAGTCAGCTCCAGCCCTTGCTGCCTTTTTTGTCAGTAGAAATGAAATAGCATTTTATTCATGTATTTTAGTTATTTACTTCAGGTTGAAATAAATTGGACCTTAGAGGTGCCTATTTTATATTCCTCATTGGCTGCAAAGGGAAACTTACAGCACATATTTAGACACCTACAGGTAGGAGGGAGTCTGCAGTTCAAGGGTTGCAGTGTTACTCTCTTAAAATAATGGTGTGTCTGAGCTTTCTGGCAGCTACATCACCTTAATGCTAACACAGGGCACATTATAGCAGCAGGAGTATGCTCCAAGTTGTCCAGTACTTTGATTCCCCTCCTGATATGGCCAAAGGCTAATGCAAATACTCATCTGCTGCTGGCCATGACATCCAAGAACAGTGAGAGAAAACCCAGGCAAGAAAAAGAAATGAGAAGTGTTCACATGAATTTCTCCATAAGGGCAGTAATGACAAGGGGGTTACAGATCAGAAGACAGAGCTGGATGACAGATTTCATGATACTGCAGCAGAAGAGCAGAGCAACATATGCCACCAGAGCTTGTATAGGTTAAGATGTAACTTTTGACTCCATCAGAGATAGAAAAGAAGCCTAAAAATAACAATTCCAGAGAGGGGAAGGAGAGAGAAGAGAGATATGTATTTGATATAACAGGCCCCAAACACAACACACTAGCAGCTTCAGATGGGATTAGAAGTTTTGTCAAGCAGTGATGCAGAGAAAGAAACTATATTCCCATTGGGAGCAACGAACAGATGGATTCTCATTTAATGCCTAGATTTGAGCCTGTGCAGAACATTTTGTATGATTTATAGGGCAGCGTAAATGGATGCTAAAGGAAGTCACATCAAGTCTTCCTTAACTGTATGTTGGTACAGAGGATAAAAGAGTAAAAAATTGGTTATGGGGGAGCCTGTGGAAACGAAGAGTGGCAAAGATAGCTACTCAGCAAACGACTGGCTTAAAAAGAAGATTGCAGGTTCTTGGAGGTGTGAAAAGGGGAGGTTTCTGCCATCCAAAACTGCCTGCCTCACAGAAGATGATAAATTAGACCACTCTGATGTATTCAGCTGCCAAAATAAGCTCGCACAGGCCAGGGGAAAATCCAGGGTGTGCATGGCCATATATAGGATTCAGGAGCAATGCTGGTAAGAATTAATAGTGATTTAAGAGAAATGGGCATAACTGTGTCTAAAAAATGAGCGTGAAATTCACCCAGAGACTAGGCTAATTATAGTATAAGTGAAAACCTTAAATATCTGGCTACAAAGTGCAGATACAAATCTGGTACCTACGAAGCCTCTACAACAAATCCTCACACAGCTAATTTGCACATTTTTAGAGGCACTGCTTCTGCCAACACACAGAAGCTCGACTTTTAAGAGCACAAAGGTGAATGAGGCAACAACTAATTGGAAACAAACAGTTGGGTTACCTCTCTGTCATGCAAAAAAGCTACCAATCACCAGATGCCTGAGGAAAATTACTTAATAAATACTACATTACAGTATTTCCTTTCTTTCCTGGAGACCATTCTTTATTTGGCAAATTATATTTTCTGAGGGCCTAAGCAGTCTCCTTCAGCAGGTTTCATTATAAAGGGAATATTTTGTTACCATCTGTCAGTTACTGCATTAAAGGACAAGAACACAGCTGAGCATGTGCAAAATGACCTTGCAAGAACTAAATACAGTATGTGGAAGGCTTAATCCAGGTTAAATCACACCCGGAGATCATTAAGGACCTGGCCCTATTCATTATTCACAAATTATGTTAGGTATCGGAGAACATGGAGGCCTGATTTGATGATGACAGTTCCAGAGCTGCTCAGCATGAATGCAACCATTCTGTGTGATGCTCTCACCACTGCCAGCTTGGAGCTCTTCCCTGCAAATGACACTTTCATCCTTCAGCAGATGATGAAAAGACATGAATTTTGCTCCTGGGCTTGACAAACCCAGCATTTTGATTTGGGGCTCCCTGCTTTTGAACAAGGGACAGAAAGACGGAAAGTATCTTTTCTGGAGAACTTTCAGGAGAACTTCCCAGATAAAACAGGGGATGGCATATGAAAAACTTTCTCACATAGACTATTCATTTCCACAAGTAGACCACTGACACCACCACTGACACACAGCTGATGGCTATGGAGAGTCGTACATGGCAGTCTTTGCACATGGATGTAGACCATAGCCACATCCCAGCCGCCAGGTGGGAACAGAACTTGTGTTTGAGTCATTCTCTCATGTACTCTGGCTTCTTTTGGAAGCAAATGCAGAGGCATGGGCAAGTGAGTTGCTCCAAAAGGTCTCACTGTCCACCATGGCCCACCACAGAGCAGTGTGGGCCATGAAAACACAGCAAAGAAGAGTATGACTCCTGAGAAATCTGCATTTGCGAGAGGGAGGCACAGAAGTTGCGAAGAGTAGAAGAGATGTGGTGATCTTCTACAGCTGATAGTCCCAGGCACTGTAAGAGCAAAGGGCTAGTCCAGGGGACTAGCAGATCAGAACACCCCAGACATTTTAGCTGAATGGCATGCGTCTATCAGTCCATCGTTGGTTTCTTTTTTCCCTCTGTGGGAAAGTATGATATTAAATAACAAGTACTCAATCCAGACATTACTTATTGTCTACAGGCCAGTCTTGCACCAGTGCAAAAAAAAAAAAAAAGGCATAATATAAAATGCCTGTTTTTGCCCTGGGCTTCCCTCTTTAGGAAAAAACATTTCTCTTATACCTAAAAAGTTCTCTGATCCTGGAAACATATGCTCACTAACATACTTAAAAATGAAGGGAGTGAGAACTTGCCATTCCCCATAAATGCTGACCAAGAGCTGAGCAGGATTTGAGCACCAGCTGCCGTACCTGGAAGGTACTCCGGCTGGAGTGCAGTTTCCCATCACTCGATGTTCAGGATTCTCCTTGAAAGGCGGAATGTGGGATTTAATGAATGTGACATTGAAGACACCTGGTGTGTGATCAGGATGCAAATGACAAATATACAAAGAGCTGAAATATTCTCTCTGCTATCTAGGTAATCCAAATATTTGATAATTACCTTTAAATCTAGGGGGAATTATGACTACTTGCATACTGTCTTCAAAGACCTTTGTTGTAGTACATGTGATTCTGCAGAACTGTGTGGTGAGAGGGGAAAAAATAATATTGTGCCTTCTGAAAAACCCAGTTAGAAAAAAATCCTACCAGACTCTGGAAGAATTCACAGAGTATACTGGTGTTTGTACTATATGCACAAAGCTGATCGTCGGAGGCATTAAAACAGTAGCAGAAGAAGGAAAAACTAGATGTTGGATAGAGAAGGTATATGACAGAACAACTGCTGAATGTTGTTAGATGTAAGGGATACACCATGCTTTCTCATCAGCCAGGGGATTTATGAGATAAAATGAGTAGGAGGAAAAAACCCCGATATATCAGAAACATAAGCAAAAACTTGCAGGCTATTAGCAGCAGGCCAGAGAGATGCTGTAAGCTTTAAAAGAAAAGGTAGTTTTATTATTCTTATAGAAGAAAGAACCATGTACATGTGATACCAAATTTTTAGTCCTTTAAGCTCCTGAAAGGCATACGTGTACCTCCTTTAAGTCCACTGATCTGGGCTAAGACTTCAGATGTGCTGACCCAAACTACGTACTGACAGCCAGGCAGATCTTATGATTCTACTGCAACCACAGGTAGATACTAGTACGACGCATGAAGACTGCACATTTTTCATTTATTTTCATTTACCTGGGGGTCTCTTAAAGTCTTGTGTAGATGCATTTGCTTTGTTGTCCTTTTAAAAAATGTACTGCAGACCCTCGTCTGAAAATTTAATCTTGCTGTTTTAATGTGAATGGAGCTTAATTCAATTTCCAATCAAGTGAATGGAAGCCTTGCAATAGTTTCAATGCATGTCAAGTCAGGCATTTTAAATTTATGGGGACAAGCAAGGTTGAGGTACAGGACAACTTCTGTCAGCTTAACATCATTGTCAGCTGAGAATGGGCTACTGTCCTTGTCCATGTTGTAATCCATGGTGAATACAAAATTCTTCAACTCAAGTTGAGCTAAAGTACAATGAAAGAGCTGATTTAAATTTAACTAAAATCAATTTTCCTTGCAAACGCAGTAATGTATGAATATGCTCACAGATGCGATTGTGATTCAGATGATCACAGGATCACAGAATCACTCAGGTGACCTTGGGAGGTCTCTAGTCCAACCTCCTGCTCCAAGCAGGATCACCCGCAGGGTCAGAGCTCATGGATGCGCAACAAGAGATAATAGTCCAACGGCTGGATAAGCCTCAGCAGTTTCTCTGCAACATCCCAGTTCTGTGCCCTCATCAAACAACATGTGGGATGTATCATCAACAGATGGGTGCGTCTGTTCCTTGCAGAAGGGATTTTCTAACCACCACTTGCTGCTTCCTCTTGCTACTTGTGATTAAAGTCTTATCTCCATGAGCACAAAGGACAGAGGTACCATCACAGATGGAGAAAGCTGGATAACATGCTAAGAGAAAAGAAAGTCCCCTGGCCCAGCTCCACCCAGAGCTGTCACAGGAGAGCATAAGCCCCATGACACCTATCAAGAACAGACAAAGGAAATGCTCTCTGGCTCATCTTACAGATCAAGGGGCTACTGCCTGCAGGGGCATGGGATTTATGGGATACAAGGGAAGATAATCTTGGTTTTGTACAAGACATAGCTAAGGGTCCCTAGCAGGGAAAGAGAAGGCAAGAAAAAGGGATCACAGAGGTTTGGGAAAGGGATCATGGGGGGTTGGGAAAGGGATAAAAGTTCACATGTAAACAGATTGCCAGTCTGTTCACTAGTCTGGCTACCCCATGACCTGATGATTGCATTACACTCATCAAATTCAATTTATAACTCTTTCTCTGGTTGAAGGTCTCTCTCTTCATTCTGTGTGCATGGGGTGTGCATGCAGAGTGTGTGTGTATGCTGCTCTGTAACCACTGGTGAGCACCAAGTCAGAATAGCCACTGACCAGGATAAGAAGCTTAGGAGCCACATATCAAAGTGGCCATAGTTCTGGGATGGATCCTGGAGAGACCGGAGAGCCCAAGGAGACTATGCGTGACCTACTCAGAGGGTCCAAGCCAGCAACTGGGGAGATGGGGTCTGAAAAGACCTGTTTGTAAGCAGGAGGCAAATCCCAGTTGCCAGAGGGATCCATACTGTATATATGTAAAAGTCTGCATAGGTGTTTCCCACTAATGGACCTTTATCCCAATCAGCCAGAAAGTGGAGCAAGATGAGTGCTGTTTATGAATGCCAAGCTTATGCTGAGCTGTGTGGCAGCCATGTGTATCCATGTGATGCATATGTTGTGCATGTGTGCTTGTGCAACATGCCTGAGGGGAATTCCTGCTCAGCCTTGTGGCAGGTTGGTTGCATGGAGCTATGACGACATTGCATGTATCAGGCTGCAGGATTCAACAACTCCCAACAGCAGCAACATTTGGTTTGGGCCAAATGGTTCTAATTCATCCTTTAATGGAGCCTGTTCCCCTTCATGGGCCGCTATGGCACGGTGCTCTGATATGATGTATGGAAATTTAGTTGAGTGTCTGAATGCTGAAAGCAACAAAAAATTCTCCAGGAATATGGTGTGTGTTACACAGCTCTTCTTTCAGCATGTCCTCTTACAGTGACTGTTTCTGACTCTCTGATGACTACTCCTCTAAAAATAGCCCAATGACTAGAAAATTGCTCATAATCTTTGATTAATAATTCTTTTGTTACCACAAATGAATTGATCTTGTGCTAGAAAATTAACCACTTCTTAGAAATATCATACTTTACATGCTCCTGGTTCCTCACAGCCTAAAAGCTGATGTCAGTAAAGTGGCTGACATTGAGTTAGGTGGTCTTGCTCACACAATATCTATTATGTAGAGAGGTTTCTTGGCTTTTTCTATGTGCACTGGGATAACTCAGTTTACAGCAACAAATTACACTGCTGCAACACATATTCAAAAAATAAAAAACAAGGCAAGGAACGAGGCATCCAACCATCTGCCCAAAACCAGAGCTCTCACAAGCACCCTGCACTACTTTGAGAGTTATCACCAGGTCAACAATTCAGTAAAAAACACCTTGGTTTTGGTGCTTTTGCCCAGGGTCTCAGAGGATCCTCCTCTTTCTACTACCTAACTAGTGATGCAGAAGAACGTATTTGCCATATGCTACACTGCTGGTGAATGTGACTGGTCTATTATTAGAAATGATACAGACCAGGTGTCACCTTTTCATTCAGATCAAGCCTAAACTTGATAACTTATTTTGTGCTGTGCAAGAAACCAGTGTTGGTTTTGTCAGCCACAGCACACTGTAATTACTTTTAAAGTACACTAATACAGAAATTGACTTTTAAAGTACGCTAATATAAAATTTACCAGAACTGTAAATGTAAGAGTCCACTGGTATTAACAAAATAACCAGTTGAAAACTGACTTGAAAAATTATCTGGTATTAAAGTTACAGGAACAACAATGAAGAAAAATTAGACCATCAAATATAAGACCTTGCAAACGAAGCACTTCAAACACACTTCTATGCATCTAAGATTAGTTTGTCTGATTTATCCTACATGATAGAAATGTTTTCAGGAGTGAAGATTAATTGTATTATGGTGCTCTTGACATCCTATTTTTCCGATCCATTTGGCAGAGAGATGCTTTTAACTTTTTCATTACAAAGCTTTTACTATTATAACTTTCACCTGCTGAGTTTAGGCAACTAGCAATAATCTGAAAACGCTTTTCTCATTGAAACTATCTCTTTATATTGTTCTCATTGTATTTGAGCACATCTATTTTATGGGAACGTACATATGCAATATGCGGATGACTAATATGAAAGTTACTTCATGCTTGTTTTTAAAAGTATGATCAGGTAGCTTCAGTTTCTAAAGCTGGATTTATGTGTAGGTTCCTGATGACTTAACACAGATGTTTTATGTGACGTGAAGGTGGTTGTTTTGCAAGGGAAAAGGTAATTGTCATTTTGCACACTTTGCGCTAGGGAACTGCAGCAAACCAATGGTTGGATGAACAAAAGCACTGCCTGCCCACCAGCTCTGCCCCCAGGAGGGGACACTTCATGTTTACTTGAGGCTGAGAACTTGTGAAAGCCCCTTCAAAATGGTCTTTAACACAAATATTGCTCAAGCAATCTCCTAGGGAATGATGCACTTCTAAAAAAAGTTAGAGAGACAGAAGGGGAAAAAAAAAGGCAATTCATTTCTTTTTTGAGATGTGTAGGATTGCTTTGAAAATGTCTTTGTTGAAATAAAAAGAAATAATTGGCTGGGGGGTGGTGGAATCAACCTTAAATGTTTATGAGAGTGAGTGGTTTTCTGCCAGGATTTGTATTTGAAAGATATTAATCTTAGGTATCTGAAACCCCAGGACAACTCCCATATTCACAGGAATCTCTGCATCTAAATATATCAAACTTACTTGAAAAAACACCCAACCCATTTTTGGACCTTATTCCTTTGTATTGAATCTTGATTAGGATGAAGAACTCTTCTTCCAAGAAGACTATCTCCCGGGGATACTGAAGTTTCTTTCTTGCTCCTGTCACTTTTTGCTGTCTGTTCCTTGAAGGGCTTTAGCAGGTTGGAGGGAGTGTGAATGTGATGTACAACCCCCAGGACTGCAGTAGCAGGCTTGTGGCTGAAGCAGAGGTGGCCCATCATCCCTCAGGTGGTTGTGGGGGGTGTCTGAGTGCTCTGACAAGCCAATCTGCATTGTACACTGTGTGGGTTAAGCACAGTGGCGTATGTATAAGGCTGAATGCTATTCCTCACTAGAAATGATGGAATGACTCCTGTATGTGTGTGCAGTATAAATACTTGGGGAAAATGCTTTGGGATGAAAGGCTGCACATAATGATCAGATATTATTAAAATGTCAGGTAGCTCTGGGCCCTGAAGAACTGTCTCCCTGTGGAGCTCATATGGAATTTAAAGTCAAAAAACTTTTGTGATTTGCCGAGTGGGTGGCTGAATGGGTTTTATCATTGTGTCTCAGAGTTCTCTCTTCTCCTCCCTCAGATGACAGAAATTCACTCCAATCAAAAGCCAAGTTACAATACCACTCTGACACTTTTAATTAGGGATAAGGGAAGTCGTGTGATTTCTTAACAAAGGAGCTATGCTACAGCCCAGATCTGCTTCAGGTAGCAGAACTTGGTCTGCTGTAGCCATTTGCTCCCCATAGGGTCAGATCATTGCTGAAACTGTAGAGACCACGATACAGCCAGCAGAGAGATCTGCACCGCGCTGATGAAACTCTACTGCTTGCTTTCCTCTAACGTGCAGAACCAAGGTTGGGGCAGCCCAGGGCAGAACTCAGGGGGCACTCGATCTATCAGTGTGCGAAAACTTCTGAAGGCTGAGCAGCATCTTCCATAACATGGTCCTAAACAGCCAGTTAAACTTCTGTTATTTCTCAAGCCTTGCGGTATCGAATTCATGAGGTGGTCATTCCTCATGCCTGCTGTGCTAAGTAGGAAAGCTGCTGAACTGCAAATGGTCATAGCTGCTTGAATTTATCATACTCCACATGCTTTAAATTGAAGGAAATGAGAAGAAATGAGTGATGGAAGGGCTACAAAGAAATGCCTGGAATGGAAAAAGGAGGGCTGGGAGTAGAAATAGTCATGATGACGCCTCACTCCCTGGTCCCAGCCACACCAGGACAGAAGAACCTGAATACAGGCAGTAAATGTCTCTCTAATTCTCTGGGGCTTTACATCCTACTCCAGTCAAGGTACAGGATCCTCACACCTTCTTCCAACAGTGTTAACACAGCCAGGATGAGAAATCAAACACCACATCTCTCTCTCCCCAGGGGACTGTCCCATCCCCGCATTGTCCCTATCCTTCCTGCTCATTCTCTTAAGACAGCTGACTGCATTTGTTAAATGAATTAGTTGACCTAATACAATCTTGCAAAGAGGAGCAGTTAACAGAGAAGTTGGAGAGGGCATGTAGTCCATGCTCTTTTTGGAAATGCAGCTTTGAATCTTCTCAGATTGAAGAAAGAAGCAAACCCTGACTTGTGGCGTCCCTTGTGGGGGATGTCACCCCTGAGCTCTTGGGTAAGGAAAGGCTGCCAGGACCCCCTCCGTACCCTCTAATGCACCAAGCTGTCATCACCTCACTGTGTGCAGCACCCACTCTCTCCCATGTGCTCCAGAAATGCTGCTGCAAGGCCAGAGGACCTACTCAGTGACTCACATCGGCTTGCTGAGGCTGAGTTTCATACCTTACAAACCTGGGAAGCTCAGCTAGAAAATAAGCACACATTTCCTGGTGTGTGCAAGCCCCACACTGGGGTTTTCTGGGTGTAATTTTAGGCCCAAATTGCTCTTCTACTAGCCACGGTGAACACCTTTTTTATCAACAAGCCTATGTGGTCTGAGAACAAGTCTTTAGAAGAGTGGGATAGGCAGGAAATGGCTGTTGCACTTGCAAGAAAGTGAAGCAAAAAATCAGTGATTCCTTGGGATCTTCATCAATAAAGTTGACCAACTTTTGTCCTGTAGTCTTGAATCACTGGGTTGATTTGAGCAGTCATTGCTCAAGCTCCCTCTTCTCTTCCTGTGTTCAAGGGCTCTTTTTATCTCACCTGGCTTGATGTGAGGCAGTCACACAGCATGGAGGTGCCCCATCCTATGGCAGGTGTTTACTAACACTGACATGGGACATTCTCAGCAGGAACCATTGGGTGCTTCCATTAAAGGTTTTCATAGTGAGGTACAAGACTTGGATTCTGATGAGTTTGACAGATTCACAGGCTTCTCTAAAAACTGAAGCTTTTGAAATCTTTGCTTGACTTGTTACAAAAATGAGCCTCATTTAAGAGCTGTCTTTACTTGTCATTGGTAAATATCGTCAGTGATTAACCACACTAAGTGAGAAGACTAAGGTGTAGTCAGGAATAACATCACTTTTGGTGTAGGATAAAGTGAGCAATTCAGTAAAATGGTTTAAATATTACACCCTGGGTATACTCCTCCTCAGAGTCAGGGATCATCTGGTAACTGTTTGAAAAGCAGATACAGAGGGGAAAATGTAGAGGAAGTATCAACTGTAAGATGCTTGGTTGAACTTGAGAAATCCTCTTATAACAGCTTCAAGCATTCAAATGAAAACATGAATCCCTACTTAATATTATTGATTTCGTGCCTGGAGAAAAACCTACAGAATATTGTGTCCAAGCTGCTGGAGATGCTAACTGGAGCCAGAAAGACCAGTGAAGTCAAAGTCATTACTTTGGTGAAACAATGGAACTCAAACAGAACAAAAAGCTGGTAAAACCCCCTTGTGAAATCAGTTACACTTTCTGAAATTTATTAATTTTATTATGCCTTGGTGATAATGAGGTAACCCTATGAGTCTTTTGGGGAAATCCTAGCTTTTTAACCTGATGGAAATGTAGTTATTGACTTCAACAGTCAAGACTTTACCATGCAATTGAAAGCTGGGCATTCAAAATACTCGTGCAACTATGATCCATCTCTTGCTTTCATCTGAACTCAGAGGACTGATACTCTTGACCACATTTTATGGCACTGTTACAAAGGGTAGGAGTTATTCACAGGAGCTATCGAAGGAAAGCAGATAGCTGTCAAGGGAGAGCACCAAACTCCTGGAAAAAGATCACTGAATACTTCTTAAGTGAGGCTTGTGTACACAAATCTCCCTTACTCAATTAACAATAGAGGGATACCATAGATGTTAACCTTCCCACCCCCAAAATAGGGGTATATTCCCCAAGGCTATATAACTGTATTTCCATGCAGTGCCCTATGTATACTGAACTCAGTGGCGAGCAAAATGAGATCTTTGATCAAAACACAAATTAACCTGTATACAAGAAGCTCCACAGAAAGCCACTGAATTTACAGAAACAGTGGAAAAATAAATTGCCTTTATAGAGTTAGCCACGAAACATGTAATTAGCATTTTCAGTTTGCAAAACATTCTCTGCTTGAGCACACCTCCCAAGCAAGTTTTTTTTTTAGCATTGGGACTAATCAGGTCCCAAGACTCTGGGAACATCCTGGACGAGGATTACATCTGAAATTATAATTATCCATTGGCCATTATTTTCTCTTCAGTTAGGGCAGAGATGTGTATTAAATATGGTTATATGCAGCAATGAAGAAGAAATTAAAAGGGGGGGTTGGGGTGTGCAGATTAGAAGCAAGAAGCAATCTTTTCCTAACCGCTGGGCTGAAGGAAATGAATGCTCAGTGACAGCACCTCTGGCAGTCCTGGGTGTTGAAGTCTCTGTTAACACCAGGCCAGGCGCTCGGGCTCTATGTACCGCTTGAGCCTGACATTTGCCCTTTCCTGACACGGAGTAGAGCTGGGAAATGTCAACAGGCATAACAAATATTGCTGCATGTACCTGGCAAGTCACTCATGAAACACCCTCATGACTGTTTACAGAGCCTTGTAATATGGTTTTGCTCTCTGGAAATAACAGATGTACTGGCAATACACTGAAATTTGGGGTTTTTTCAACCCAGATTTTTGTGTGAATTGCCACATCAGGGTACGTAACATTGCAATTCCTCCAGCCTCTTAGTTAACTGTGCTCATTTCTCCTGCAAAAACAAAAGAAAAAACCCTGAAGATTCATCCATTTATAGGTTAGGCTTATTTCAAGAGGGATGTTTCTCCAATGGTGTCCATATATTTGTTTCCCTTTCAGGATGGTCTCAGATAATGGAAATGTAGACGACACACTCGGATAGGTCTAAGTGGGTATTTTCATCCGTATCTGCTTTTTCTAAGAAAATGATCTCCAGGTTTTATTTTAAGAAACCATATTTTCTAATGTAAAGTATGATACAGACCAGTGCCAACAGCAGAAAGCCAGATTGCAGAAAATAAAGGTTTTAATATTACAGTATGGACTTTCTTGATATGTATGCATTGTGTCTGTAGTTTCTACTGTCCTTTCTAGGAGCTTGATCTTCTGCAGAGTAAGTAATCTAAATATGCTATAGTGTGAAGTCTAGATTGTATGCTCAGTGCATAGACATACGTTGCCATTTTTCCTTACTGACACCTCCCACTATTGCTCTCCATGTAAACGCATTTCATTTGCTGAATTCAACCTGTCAACTGTAACAAATATGTCCTAATCCCATTATATGCATCACAGTTCACTAACTACCACGCAGGACCCAGCAAGCCTTTTTCTCTTTGATCATCCCAGACTTGCGCACTGGCCAAGGGCAAGAACCATGAAGTCTGCTAAGAACAAATGTGGAGAGACAACCTGCAAGGCACAACACCTGAGCACATTGATATAAATGACAATTGTTTAAAAGGTACCTCATTTTACAAAGTTTGTTACTGTAGCAAATGCTTTAACACCACTTCTTTCCCTCTGTTTCTTTATTTCCAATTGTGCTGCTGTGATTTCTCTGATTTCATGGTGGCATAATTGTTGAATATGTGTCTGAAACTGTGACTCAATAATTGTAGCTGTCTGGTCTCCCTTTTCACCATTAATTTAGGTATTGACTTCTTTTCTTAGGAGACTAATATTGCTATGAGATCATCAGGGGAAGAGCTCACAGAAAAGAGGGGTAGAAAAAAAAGCTTCTGTCCCATGGAAAATTCAGACATTTGAACAATACTTAAAATTACAAACTGGAACAAAATATTACATTTTGAAAAATTGACCATTAACCAAAGATTCTAAAATATTTTGGGACATCTGGGAATGATGTACTGAAACACTCTCTTTGCACCATTAACATGTTTCATTTTAATGCTACTCCAACCTTTTTATTATATAAAAATAAAACTTTCAGGGGCTCTTCTGTTTTATCCAGTTACATGTAACAGAATGGTAAAAGCTGAAGCTTTCAGGTAATTTTTCTTCAAAACATTTCAATCCTGGAAAAAAAAAATTGGTTTTTTTCCAGATTTTTGGAGAGGAAGGAAATTCTTTTAGAATTTTTCTAAGCCTTACATTTCTAAATTCCTTTCGGAAACCTGCAACCAGCTGTTGTACAAAGACAAGTTTTTAGGTAGCAAATGTGAGCATTTCAAGATCACCGGTGGATTAATGTCTTTATTTTGGTTTGCAAACAGAATCTTTCAAAGGGGCCATGAGACGCCGTGCAGACAGACTGCAATTGCAGCTTTGTTGGAGCTATCAGACAATATTGAGTGTCTCCTGTCCAAACGCTGAGAGCTATGAGGCTCTATCGACTTCACTGCGGAAGCAGACCACAATGAATGAGATTCAGGAAAGGATTAAAAAAGAGAGGATAACATTTCCTTATCACAAAAACAGTCCACAAAAATTTGAGCCTTTCATTCAGGTTTAAAATAATACTGCTTTCCTGGGCTGTGCCACTAGACAACACATTGACTAAAATAGATGTTAAGATATATTAGTGTTCAGACTGTTGCAAGTCCTCTTGGCTAGGAGGAAGATATCATATACAATCAGTTTTAATTTTCATATGTTTATGACACAACACAAAGCTGCAAGGTTTGGATGACAAACATGGCAGGAAAGTTTTCCTTTTTCCTCTCTCCCCTCATCCAAATCGCTGTTTTGATTGCAAACGTTAAGGGAATAATAAGGGAATAACACTAGCAATTTTTTTGGCAGCAAGTTTAAAAAAAAAACAAACCCATGACCTTAACAAGTCCTTTAACAATTTTGGACAAAATAATGACTCAATGAATTAATTTAGTCCTCTTGTGTAAATTAACTGTTTCCAAATTATACCTGTATAGGAATCACTTCACTCAGAACTGAAATATGGTCAGGCTTGCTCAGCAGTAAGGTGGCAACCACAGAGACAAACAGTATAACTTTGTAGCTTGAGCAATCCCGGACAGGACACTAAGGCAAAGCATTTCTCTTGCAGTCGTTTCCATGGTATCTTTAGCACCCACATACAGCAAGTAGAACATCGGTTGTTAAAGTCTCATCCAAATAAATCCTACAAAGTAAATTGCATGGAACCCAATTTATCTACCTCGAAATGAAGTTTGCTGGGATTTGAACCTGTGGCTTCAGGAAAATAAATAATAATGAAAAAACCCCACCCAGGAAAAACACCCAGGCATTTCAAACCTGATGTACAAATCAGTCAGCCATTCTATCAGCTTGAAGACATAAATAGTAAATTTGAGACCATATGCATTCATATATATATATATATATATATAAAAATAAATCTATACATAGCTGTACCTACATTTGCCTGAGATTCATCATGCCCATTGATTTCTGCTAATTCCTTGGCGCTTTTTAACTGCAAAGAGTAAACAAAAAACAAAACAGAAGAAAACAAGCACATTACTTGAGTATTTCACACAGTTATCTTTGATTTATTTGAAGGAGCATTTTATAAAGCTTCCAATGAGAAAAACAGATGGAGCATATAATTCTAATGAGTTTTTGCTCAAACCATTTTGAAACCAACATACTTAAGGCTTGATAGGTTGGGGAAAAAAAAAAGGGAAAATAATAAGACTGGATCATTATTTTTTAAATAATAAGATTAGAAAGTAGTTTCAAGGCATAAAAAGTGCACAGAATTGGCTCTCAAGAATAATAAACGATTTCATTTCCCATTCTTGTTGCTATTAATTTAAACTTTACAATATTTGCAAGTTGCCACTAGCTAAATAGTGTTTTGCTAATGGTTATTTCTGAATGATATATTTTGAGCTGTTTAAGATGCCGAAGTGCTACTGTACATTTACTTCCTAAGGAAGCATCTAAATAACTGACATGGCTCCTGGGTATGATGGAAAAGGAGGTGAGGAGAAGAATGGTTCTTTGATTTACCCAGTGGCAAGAAGAACTGAGGAGACACTGCCAATTCCAAATATATGATCTGAACTAAAACTTCCCCCCCGGCCCCCATCCCAAATTCGCTTTTTGGGGAAAATCCAGATTGCACGGTGGACTGTAAAAATCATTTAAACCATTTGCAGGAGATTTAAGGGATGTCCTAGCTCATGTCTTGAGCCACAGTGAAATATGCAATCAATTATCCTGTGATTGAGCAAACGCAGAAAGGGAGAGACACCACAGCTCTCCCGAGCCTATAATCCATGGATGTTCATGCATTTAAATGACCCATCCGGAACCATTTACTCTTTAAGGAAATCTCTGAAGAGTCATGCTTTTATTCTAACAACTCAGAGTAGATACCTGAGTTTGGGTGAGATGGGGAACAATAAACAGAACTTCTGAATTTCTTGTTTTTTGCCAAAATAGCTGGGGTTGATGTAACTTGATGATACAGCTATGATCCTGAATGACAAGAGTCCTAAAATCCAGGTGAATAGGAACACTATTATGTTTTGATTAGGTGTCTGACTCAGAAGCATTGGTGGACTACCACCCTAGCACATCTCGGTTGCCTCCATCATCTTTTTGCTGTTGGCAAGTACAGTTAATCTGTGTATGATTCAGTTCTCAGCTTTTCAGTTTCCCATCTGACAACTAAGGTCTCTATGTACCTTATAGTGCTGGGTTGTAATCTGTAGTGGTTCAGGAACTGCTGCTCACGCCACTAAACCAGCCCTGACTGAGAGGGAATGAGGAAGAAATCCCTGGTAACACAGTGCAAAGGACAGTTGGGAACTGTTAACTCATCAGGGATCCTGGTTCAGTTCACTGATGCTCATCTTTCGATACCCCCAAAATTCTGCAGTTCATACTGACAGCAGGTTGATGCATTTCCAATGATTACTGCACGTTTTCCCTGCACTCAAAAAAATAACCATCCTGTGAAAGCACCTCACTGTGAGGATGGCTGGTAGGAATGAACTGAGATGGCTACTTCCAGCCAAGCACCAAAGCTAGGGATTTCTGCATCACAGTGTGACCAAAAGAGCTGTTTCCTGAGTTTGCTGTTTCTTCATTAGAGAAATCCACCTCTTGTGAGCAGTCATGTTGAGTTCATGAGGCCAGGAGAGTGTGCTCAGGTAGGTAAAACTGCTCTGCATGCTAATGCCACATCCTGAGTGTCTGAGGTGTGCTGTCAACTACTTACCTGTCTCCTTTCCTTTTCCAGGGTGATAAAGCACCATCACCCCTTGGTCACTGCCAGCTTCTTGGACAATGTTCCATATGTGTTCTGCTGGTGACATACCACTTCCCTGTCATCCAGACACTACTTTGATGTGAGAGTGGGATCAGCCTCCAGCCTACACTGGTCTGGCACCTACATGATCGATCTCCCACCACCATCTCCCTGGCACCAGTCCACTGGTTAATTCAATGCAGAATGAGCATTTCCCTCACTGTTACTGTCTGCCATACTCTGAAAATGATGGCAGAGCTCAGACAAGAAGGTGCTAGCATCCCCATCTACACTAGGACAACTGCAGTAGGAGGCGGTGGTGAACTAGTAGAAAACTTTAATGGTGGTAAATGTGCAGCTGCATTCCCACAGGCTAAAGGGGTAAAGTCCCTTTTTCCCAATATTATTTTCTTCTAAATTCAGATTTAAATTATATTCATTACTCACATCCTGAGCAGTGAAATATTGGAATAGGAACCTCAGAAAAACATATAATGTCAGAAAAACAGGACCTGTCTTACCCCATAGGCAAGTTCCACCACAAGTTGATTGAGAACGTGATGTCACCAGCAGAGAATATGCTGAGGTAACACACTGAGCTAGTGCCAGCAACTACCAAGGGCATACCTTAAAGGGCAGGAGAAAGATTCAGGACTTTGAATTCTGTCTCTGATGCATCTAATGCCATGTTTGGGGTAGGTCTGACTCAAACCAGTGGGCCTAAAACCCTCTGACAACTGGAGCTGGCAACCACAGGACAGATTTGATCCAGAAACCTTTTGGCTACAGCGATGCAAATATGGCACATGAGCAAATGGGACATCTCCCAGCAGGATGACCCATCCTGGATGTGGATGGGTTGGTGCAACTGGATCGGCACGAGAAGTGCTGAGCCAGCCTATGTGCTCAGCCACAGCTGCACCACTCCGTGCAAACATGCCCATGGTGAAGGCAGGGCAGGATCTCTCTGCCAGCTTGAGATGAAAGGGCAGATTTTAGCAAACATATCACAAAAACGAGCTATACAATCCAGGCGGGAGCCCGGTGCTATTTATTTTTTAAAGAAGTGTTCATATTTACTTGACTCTGCTGGATGATTTTCAATACCCATTGTGGATAAAACACACAGATGAGCTGTGGTGCTTGTAAAGGAAAGCTGTGAGCTTTGGCAAGTGGGGGTCATTACTGCCAGGGCTTCTGCAATTCTGGAAAGTTTTGGAACTGGTTCAGGGTTGTTGGAGAAGCACACTGGCTGCATAACGCTCCTTAGGAATTCTGGCTACTTACAGTCTTGGCCTTAGGCTTGTTTCAGAGCTAATTCTCAAGAGAAATGCAGATCCATCCTGCCTTTCTTCCAGCTACCGTTTCGCCTGTCTGCCTAGCATGAGTGCACATTTGATTCGCAATTAGTAGGAGTCTGCAGAGACACAAAAGTCTGCCCTGGTGGTCCCTCCCGGGGTCGAGCATTGTAAGATCTTCCAATATATTTTTGCAGCATTTAATTGCTACCAAGACATAAAAAACCCCCTTTATACATTTGGTTTCTTTTTTTTTAATGTATTTTATAGAACTATACGTTTAATGCCATATAAAACTATAAATGAGGTGCCATTAATTAATGAGATCTGGTGGATTCTGTTTATAAAGATTCTGTCATTGCAAAATCCATTCTTCCTCATGATGTTTTGTGTAATACAGTCTTGCACCAGTTCTCATTTAAAAGGTTATCTTTGTAACCGTTAAGAGCTAAGAACATGTATCTGAACATAAAAGCTTTATTTTTTCCCCCAGAATCTAGATTATTAGTTCCTAGAATCTATTTGTCACAAGACACGTTCAAAGGCAAATGTCAGACAGTGGAACAATGCCACGGATTTCATAACAAGCATTAAAAAAAATCTGAAATAAGCATAATTTTCCCAACATGTGCATTAAATGTATAAATCTGTCTGTGGACCTATTCAGGCATGCCTGCTGAAAAACATCGAACACAAGAATCATCCGCGTTTTGAATCTCTGCCATCTACGCAATTCAGCTCCCACAGGCTGTACACTGCAAACACTTAACCAAGTCACTAAATACTTTAGTTCAAAGTTTATATAGAAAGAATCAAAATAAACGACTTAAAGCAGAGACAGTGCCGGCGTGGCACAGGTGGGGATTTGTGATTTCAGTGTGTCCAAGCCACTTTGCTTGTATGGGCAGCATGTACTTGTCCATGTTGTGCTTGTGCACAGTGCTCTGTCTTATCTCCAAACCTGCAGTTTAGCACTAGATTTTTCCTCTCGCTGTGTTAACTATCCATCTTAACATGCTTATAAAGCAATGCTGTCAAATGAACTTCTCAGTGTCATAGAACATCTCAATATCAAAGAAGGTATGATAATCAGATTTACAGAGGGTTGCTTCTCACTGCTTAAATAAGTGCATTAATATCTACTTTTCTTTATGCCATTATGAGAAAGGTTTTTTGTATAGACTTATTTGCATGAGTAACCCTGGAGATGCCAAGCTCTGTTTCTTCAATACTAGTCTTAAAAGAAAGAGCTGCTTTGTTTCAGATATATTTGCTTTTCAGGCATATTTAACTCTCCCAATGTTTTTTGGTTTTTTTTCAATTCAGAGCAAAATCACACTTCACTGATATTTATGCAGAATAATGTAAGACGAACTGTGAGTCAAGACATGAAATTCAGTATTAGACAGCATAAGAGAAGGGTCCCTTTTCTCTGTTTTCTCAAACTCCATGTAAGCCTCAGCTGCCTTGGCAAATGCTAAACAGAGCAGACACACGGGCCACATAAGGTTGTGTCTTGCTCACAGCCAGGCTGTGGTCAGACTCCCATGGATTCTGGAGATGAAGCCATGAGTTCTCCATTCCCTTAGCATGCCTAAGCCAGCATTTTTCTCCCACCAGAAACACTCACCTGTTCCTGCAGGACTTTAAGCATCGCTTGTGTATGTGTTTGCTCTTCCTTGGCTTGCTCCAGTTCAGATTTTTTGTTATTTAATTCTTCCTGTATGCTCAGCAATTGCTGCACAAACAAAAGGAGTTTCTGGTTAGCGTTGTCTGGATCCAAAACGGGTTTAAATCTTCAGCTTGATAAATCCTCATTTCAAACAATGCTTCGCAGTCTGCTCTTACATTTATTATTGTTACATAATCTGCTGTGTCTAAATGGACCAGAGGTAAATTATTTTCATCTGCATCTCCTTCTGCAGCAGTGCTCCACGAGTAATGCATCTGTTAATGTGTGTTAAGCTATTTGTTACATTAAAGTAGAAACTCCTGGTACTGTATATCACCCACAGAGCAACTGTCACATTCATCTGAACCAAAATCTTATTTGTAGAAGTATATGCGGTGGTTTTAATAACACTAGGGTAAACACTATGGTACATAAATAATTTAAAAGCACAGCTCTTTAATATAATTAGTCATTGGCCCACAGCCATTTTCATTCTATGCAATGCAATATTCTGGAAAGCTTTCACCATGAGTTGCCAAGAAGACAAAAGCGTCCTCCCCCCCGCCACCTCCCTCCCCCCCTCGTGCTATTTTATTAGATCAAGAAGACTGATGCCCTACAATCAATGTATCAGCTAGGACGACTGCTGATCTGAACTGTCAAAACAAAAAGCTATGATATAAGCAAAGCCTATTTTTAGAATGAGAATTCTGGGATGTAGGGACATCTTTAATAGCCCATATTCCCTGGTCTTGGCTGCTTTTGGTTCTGCCTGGCTTTATTGTGACTAAGTGCAGGTCAGTAGAGTTAATTAAATCTGAAATTATTATATATTTTTGTATTGATGTGATGAATGTTAGACACTGCTAAAGATCAGTGGGAGACAAAAGGGAGATTAAAAAGGAGTTTATGGTGCTTTCCCTTGGTGATCAAGAAAGGTAACTCTGATTTACACGGGCAAGATATTGCTTGTAAACACATTCCTTTTTAAGGCTAAGCTGGATAGGACCCTGGGCAACCTTGTGTAGATCCAGGCCTGGAGGTTGGTGGCCCTGCCTGTGACGGAGGGGTTGGAACTCTATGATCCTTGGGGTCCCTTCCAACCCAGATCATTCTATGATTCTATGATTGATTCTATCACTACCTGAACCAGCAATTGCTTTACTAACTTGCACTACCGATCTAACCATATATCTAAGCATCTAAGGCTTAGTTTATACTTGTGCTTAGAACTGGTAATGCTGATTCAGACTGATGCTGAAGTTACAGATAGCAAGCCTAGAAATAGTCCCTGTCCTTGTTGCACTGCACTGGAAGTCCGAGGCATCAAAGGACTTGGTGCCAGTAACATTTCCAAATCTGCTTGGAAACACATGACATTACAGGGACTGATGGAGCTACTGGTAGTGTATTTCTGTTGCAGGTGAACACCAAAATGATGGATTAATTCAGCCACCGAAATAAAAATACATGTAGGTATATGTCTATGTCTGATTATATCTTGTGCACTGAACAGTCCGGCAGGGTTAGCTTTTTGATGGATCTTGACTCCTGGACTGGTCCCTGGGAACCTTCAAGAGGCATTCAGGTATTTGTATTCACTCCACCACAAAGCACGAGCATTTAAAAATCTCAAGATTTTGCATAAAATAACAAGGTCCGTTCTGCTGAAGTTCCTGCCCAACCAACTTTTGAGTGAGACGCTCTACATTGGCATTACCTGACCAGAGATGGCTTGCAATCTCAGTCCTGTGTTCATTTTGCCTGTTGGGTACTACCTTCTACATCTTCAGAAGATACACTGAATTTGTGTATACTGCCATATGTCACACACTGATACCTACATAGGTCCTTAGCAGAGTTACAGCTTCCCAGGCATTTCCAGGCATTTCATAACTTTTTAGCCCAAAAGGGACCATTTACTGACTTCATGTAACCTCCTGCTATTACAGATCAGATATTGCTTCACGCGCAATAGCCCTATTTGATGCCTGCAATTTAAAAAGAAGGGATTCCAATCCTTGGAAGAGAAGCAGAGCATACAAGACACCAGAAAAATAGTGTAAGCCTTTTCAAGGGTCACTAGCTGAGACACCTGAATTTGGTAAGCAGATGTGTCACCTAATAGGATCTGGTGGAATGTCTTTTCCTTCCCAGCCATGACCTGTTTGACCTCATACACCTGAACACTGCAAGGGTTTTGAAGTGAAAGGAGCCTTTGCCCTGCACCTCAGAGTCTTCTCTGAGCAGCCAGGCCCCACCAGTGTGGCCACCCTCTGACAATTAAAAGGGAGGAGCCAAAATGAGTTAAATGACTCTTGCACAAAGCCTGGAATAATTGCAGTCAATTTTATGTACTGGGGAAGGGAAGTCCTTCTTTTTGTCTACAGGCAATCAGCTGAAACCTCGAAGTACAAGATTTAATTACTGCCATTGTTTCAGTGCAGTGTTACAAGTACTAGGGCGTTAGGGAGGACCTCACAAGAGATCTTGTTTGCCCCACAGACTCTGAAGGAAGGGAATAGCCATGCATATCCAAGGAGAACATCACCACCACCCAGACTGCACCTTCACCCTGGTTCAGAGATTTTACTTCAGCTTCAGGGAGAAACCCTAGAGCCCCTCCTACTGAACAATAGAAACTCACATTTGGAATAAGTTTTCAGACCATCTCTGCCCCTGGAAAACCTTTTCATTACTGAATAACTGCTACAGATGTGAACCCAAGTTTCACTTATGGATTGAACTGATACTTCTGCCAGAATTGGTATTTCTTTCCCCAGCCTACCCACCTCGTCCCCATGGTTATTCCATGGCCAAGTTCTACATACCACAGATCAGCTCACAAACTTCCACTGTTTTATTTTCACATCTCCCACTGCGATCTCCAGCTGTGATTTAGACTAATTATATCCCTTTTCCTTTAATCATTACTTTTTTCTGTTTTGTGTTTGAGGCGATTTTTCCACTACTGTTCAAGCATGGGAGGAATTGGTTTGGAAGACACTTTCTGAGAGTATGGGAGAGACAGAGAGAAGATCCCTCAGTTCTGAATCTTTGTACATGTCTGTGGACCAGCCAGCAACACAAATTCCAGTAAAACATCCAACATGCTCTGTTTCCTTGTGGCAAGATGCTCTGTTTCCTTGTGGCAAGATGCTCTGTTTCCTTGTGGCAAGATGCTCTGTTTCCTTGCGGCAAGAAGGTGTGCATTGTGGTTTCAGTATGAGCTGCAAAGCACTTGATAGGAGATAAAACCTTCCACCAGTCTTAATGGTGAAAATGTCAACTACTGCAGGCTTACTGTGTGTGCACAGGCTCACGTTTTCAAAGACAGCACAGGGGTCTTATTTGCATCGGGGTGACAGACAGAGTTTCTGTAACTAAGGTACCATATTCCCAGTCACACATAAGACTTTTTATTCACAGAACTGGGACCTTCCCATCTAACCTCCAGAGGTGTCAGAATTGTTTAAAGCATATAGACATCCCTGGGAGGTTTAACTTTCTTCCTTTTTCCTCTCCCTCATATTTATCTCTAAAAGCTGCAGAACCTGCTCATTTTCCATGGGTCACATTCTGAGTTTCCCTTCTCCTGAGTGGTTCATGCTGCCACCAGGAAGTTGTAACAAGGAGTCATGCCTGCCAAACAGAGTATTTTTGCCTTCCAGTTTCAGTTTGGAAAATGAAGAAATAGCTTTGGCTGAAAAAAAAAATATCAGCCTAAGACAGACGAACAGCCTGAAAAATTTCAGCAGAAACACGTGATGCTTGGCAAAATTAGAAGCAAATGGGAAGAGGATCTTATACTGGCAGGAATGAGGCAAGTTTCATAACAGGGACTGCTGTCATGCCTGCTTATTATCAGACAGCCTCTCTATAAAAAGTCTAATGAATGCTGCCAAGATGATGGTATTTAATTATTCAAAATTATTTTGTTTTTCACATAAACGTGCTTTTTAAAAATTGATCCTGTAGATATTTCTTCTGCCCCTCAGATTACTTGCAAGTTAACACCACTATCAATTAAAAGAAAAAAATTGTTCTTGCTTTTAATGTTTGTGCTGCCTGATACTGTTCCACCTATTTGCAATCTCACCCAGCGTTTCTGCCAGACCTTACCCACGTGCCCACCCACCCACCCATCATTTGCTACCCCACTTCCCACCTGCTATATCCTTCTGGCTTGTCTCACAGCTACTGCCCATACAGCTAGCAAAGTGTCCCTTCTTTCAATCTTGTCTCACCTCTCTGGCCATTTCCTTTAAGCTTCAATGTCCCCAACTTTGCGGCCCAGCATGGCATTCAGAAAGCGGTCTCCTAGTTTCCTCAGGCAAAGGAGTGACTTCTTGGTTACACAGCCAAGAAATACCTGGTTCATTCTTTGTTGTCTACCAGTGGTCCTTAGTGTGCAATTCTTTGGATCTCTGAGGATTATGAAAAGTAATGCAAAGGTCTCTTCCCTGAGCCAAAATCCCAGAGTCAGGAAGCAGAAAAGCATCTCATAGTGCCCACTGCAGCTCTGAGGAACTTGGAGAGAGAAACCTGCATAGCCTGCAGCACCACCAGCACCAGTCTGGAAGCTCATCTGGTCTACATGCAACCAAAACTGTTGTCAAGGCTGCTAGGTTAGCCCTAAGACATGAAGCCCTATGTAATATCAGACTGATAGACATCACTGACATCCTCTTACTGACATTTCCAGAGAAGAGACAGGAAAGGAGAAAGAATTAACCTACAGATTGTCTCTCCAGAGATAAATCAATGCATTTTAGACAAAACCCCCCCCAAACAAAAACCCAAGCATATATCAGATCGCTTGTTTCAAGTGGCAGCTCTGGAGCTGCTCTGTACAGAAATGTTAAATACCACTCTCCAGTGTTAAGCTTCCTTCATTCATAAGGACCATATCCTCCCTGCACATAAGTGGGTAGCTTATTTCTTTATGTGGGGAGTGAAGGATGTGTGTGTTTTATTTTGTTTTTTCGCACATTCCCACCTCCAATGCCGAATCTCTGTCAGAGACAGTTCAGTACCGCCCATATTGCGTAGATCTCAAAAGTGCAGACAGAAAATTACCATCTTAAACCAATCTTCACAGCTTCTGAAACATTAAATATAGATGGCATTATTGAAACCAGCTGAATTACTCAGACTGCGTACAATGCGGTGCCAGTGTGGCCAAGAATGCTAACAACCGCACAACACACAGAGCCTCAAAATATATGAGAAGCCCTAAAGGGAAAGTAATAGCTTGCTGTTGTGCAGCCATGAAATATTCCTTCTCTTTCCTCTCTTTCTCCCTGCCCACAGCTCTTCATTGCTCCCCAAAAGGCAGTGTTACATGTGTACATTTTAATATAAATTATGGAAGTGTGGTCACACATCGAACCTAGCAGGACGGAGAAGGATATTGGAAGGAAAGCATGGTTTCCAGCATTAAACCATCACCTTAGCACACTAGGAAAAGGGAGGCAGATTGGAAGAGACCACAAGGCCTGGGGCTGTACTTAAGATACTGTAAGACTGACAGAATAATGAAAAAGGAAAACCAGTGTTTGCCACAAGTTCAGCAGTTATACTGCTGAATAGTCCTGCCCCTGCTATTTTGGTTATGGTTTTCTCTAGGGCTGTTTGAAATAAAGTATGAAAAGGTTGAAAAGACCTTTAAGTAAAGAAGAGCAGACAAAAGAACACCTCTGAGGTGGAAGTGCTGACTTTGTTCACAGGTTGTGCATGTGGTTTCAGCAAACCCAACCTCCTCAGCCATGGGAAAGAGGCACGGACTGGTGCCCATTTTCTGGTGTGTCCAGAAAAAAATCTGTACCAAACTCTTCTGGAATGAGAATATCAGTCACAGACAGATGGTCTTACACAGACTAACTGAGCGAGATTAGTCGGATGGCCATCTTCTTAGACACCTTGTGAACTCAGGCAAACTAAATGCTCCTATCCATATTATGTTTGGGGGCAGCATACTACTCCCCACTTACTACCTGTACGGAATATATCCCTGTATAGGAGAAACAGGGAGATCCAATTCACGAGGTACCTAAATGAAGGCCAGACTTATGTGCCTCAAATAGGTAGGCTGTACCTTTTCAGATCTGATGAAACCAAGGCTTCCACACTAAGCAGTACCCCACAGAAGCAGTTCTCACTTGTGTAAACGTGCAGTCCTTTCCCTTAAACTAAACTAGAATCAGAGATCCAAAAACTGTAAAATCACAAGCACTGAATGGACTCCAGAGATCACCTAAAATTTAAAACACCTTAATAATTTCAGAGGTTTTATTTTCTCCCCCAACCCCTGCCTCATGCAGCTGAGTCTTTTCTAACTTTTCCTTATAGAAAGAGAAAGAAGTTAGTATTTGCTAAATGAAAAAGTAAAAAAAAATCCAGGATTTTGTGATTCTGTGAAAATAAGTGCTTCAAAATTCTTAGAAGCTGTTCACAAATACAGAGGGAAAGGATGGGAAATAGTTCTTTTCAGAACACTCCTTAGCTAGAAGGAAAAGAAATAATGAATCAAAATGAAATCTCAGGTACAAAACCAGTTGTAAAATAAAAATACAAATCCTTCTTCCAGTACTTCCATGGACTGTCAGGAAGAACGTTTTTCTCTTATTCTAAGACAGACAAGATTTCATATCACAAACGGCCAGCACATGGCAGGCTTGAATAATGAGAAAGTGACTTCCCAGCTGAGCAAATATGCATTAGTAACAAGACGCTGATGAGGCCAGACAAATCACCAAGGAAACAGGAGAATGTGAAAGACAAGTCAAAGAAGCTTTAGAAATGAACCCTCAAGGAAGTTAGCCATGTTGCAGCAATAAGGGCACCATACAAGCCATCCTAATGTATGACAACGCATTATTAAAATAAAGAGGATGACTGTGGATTTTTTTAAGGAAGTATAAAGAAATATGGTGTAATAGGGCAATGTTTCTCACCCCTCCAAGCTCTTGGGGACCGCTGTGTCATAGGAACTATGGTAATGGCATTGCTTGGATGGATCATGAGGTCCACAATGACAATAGAGTCCAATCACTGACTCCCCTTCCCTGGGCTGGTGAAGAGCTGCACATGGATCACCAGTGAGCACAGCTCCTGCTTGTTGGTTATCCACCACCAAAGTGAGTGTTCCTGGCTCTTTGGCCAGAGGAAAAGACCATGCTGAACATGTTAACTCCACCTGTTAACCACTGCTGAGGGGGCTGGGGAGCTGACGGGTGAGTGCAAATGGTGGCACTACCTAAGAACTCAGTCTAGCTGCTTCCTTAGGGAGATGTTTGCCACACTCCCCTTCCCCTGCTGACTGCAGAGGTCCTACAGATTTACAGCACTCTGAGTAGGAGCAGACAGGAGTGAACCCAAGAAATAAGTCAAATGAGAAATCAGACAGATGGACACGCTGTAACTACCTAAAGGAAAGTTACAGAGAAGATGGAGACAAATTCTTCTTTGAAGAAGAGTGAATAGACACATTAATCAAAGAATATTTCTATTATATATAAGGATAATATTCCACAGTTCAGTTGGCCATCCACTTGAACATGGACTCAAAGAAGCTGTGGACTGTCCATCCTTTGAGGTATGGAGAACATATCTAGATAAGGCCCTAAGCAAAACTGAGACAAGTCCAGAGCTGACCTTGCTTTGAGAACAGGGATGATGTACTCCAGATGCCCCTTCTGACTGAAATTATACTGTGCTTCTAAAACATACCTAATAGATATCAGATAATTAGATCGCAATTTATTGTGTTTCTATGAGGCATAGTAATTCAGACACACCAACTGCAAGAGACAGTTTTTGGGGTTGGATAGCAGATGAAAAGAAAACATGGATAGAACACTGAATAGCATAAGACCCTGTTCAAAATTACTTTGTTAAGTAATTTTTAAGTATATTTCTTACTCCAGTCAAGAAAGACAAATTCTGTTAGGTCATTTATGGACTGTTGCAGCAAAAGACCCAGGTCCTTAGGGATCTTAATGAATCAATCCCTTCTCTTGAAAATTAACTTATCTCAATTTACTGATACTTAGTGCTAGCATCAAGGATCCCTCTCTGGGACCTAACTTTCAGAGCAATTACACAAGGTCTTTGATTTTGATGGTGCTCCGTGGAGGTGAGAAGTCTGACCAAAGCCCATTATACCTTATCAAAAAAGTTCCCTCAACCTCTGCTAAATGAGGTGGCAACATGTTACACAGCCCTTGACTTTATGCTCTTACAGTCTGCTCTGATCCTGAGCAAAGGGAGACGTCTGATCCCAAACGAGCATCACATTCCTCCCGCCCTCATATCTGTCTTACAAGACAACCAGTTGGCACCTGGCACAATGCATAGTCAAAAGAAGACATGATCATTCATACCAATGTCCTCCAGCCTTTCACCTGTGCCTGTACATTGTGGATACCTCCTCACCAGGCAATGGCACTTCAAGTATATGATCTCAGCTCTTCTTTCATGGGACTGCAAATGAACACGATGTAGTATGCTCTTTCTCAACAAACCAAACTAGATTTTTAAAATTTTGATTTTCTGTATTTCTATATCTTATTAAAGAAGAAAAAAAAAAAAGACCAGACCCATTTTAATTAGAGGAAGAATTACATTAGGGACGACAATTGATTTGGCCAGTGTTATTGCCATTTAACATAGTTCCTAGTAGTTCAAGTGGAGATCCTAGTAATGAAAGCATCACATGCATTTGGAAACTATGGAATTAGCAAGCCAATGATGGTATTTAGGATCTTTTAATGAATACATGTAAGAGCAGTAAACTATAAAACTTATGAGATCCGTCCTTCACCACCACTAGACCACGCCAGCATGTTAATGAATATGCTCCTTGATTTCTTTCATATTCTAAATAAAATGTGTGCACCCCATTATTTCTCTCCAAAGAATTATATATTCTTGCTGCCAATCTCTAGTTTTACTGGTGGTAGCAGGCAAAAAGATGTTACCCATCACCATCTTACCACTAGAACAGATGTTGAGAATATGGTGCTTAAAGCATCTGTGGTCCCTTATTTACACTTCCCCTAATATTGTCAAAGTGGTAGTGGCAGAAGTGGAAAATAATTAAACACTACTTTCAAAAAGGAAAGGTTGTTAAACACAGAGGAGAACCCATTTGGCTTGTCTGAGATCTGGTAAATAATTGGGACTTAATTGCCAGCTGCTCTTTTTTTTTTTTTTTTTAATATGATCAGAAAGAGCAACTATTGTCTGAAAGTTTGAACATGGACAGTACTGTACAGAGCCTTGAAAAAGAGAATACTTATGGGAATATTTCTCAGTCTTGGGAGCAGACATATAACTTAACCAGCTTCTAAACATCAACCAAAGGGTGAGAGAAAAAGACACAGGCCTGGAAGTGAACACAGGGATATTGGGTCCAGTCCCTTGCACTTGCATACATTCCCTATAAGTTTATCAGCGTTGATCAACATTGTCACTACTACTTCAGTGCCACCTTTATAGGAAAACAGAAAGATCTAACTGTAATTCATACTCCAAGAGTAGTAATAAAAAAAATTCCACCTTAACTATTCTGGTCTGTTTATTCAGCAGGTAAAATGCAAATTATAGAATCATAAAATCATAGAATGTGTAAGGTTGGTAGGGACCTTTAAAGGTCATCTGGTCCAAACCTCCTGCAGTAAGCAGGGACATCTTCACTAGACCAGGTTGCTCAGAGCCCCATCAAGCCTGACCTTGGATATCTCCAGGGATGGAGTCTCCACTATATCTCTGGGCAACCTGTTCCAGTGATCTACTACCCTCATACTGAAAAATTTTTTCCTTATATCCAACCTAAATCTCTCCTTTTTGAGTTTAAAACCATTACCCCTCATCCTATTGCTACATTCCCTCATGAACGGTTCTTCCCCAGCTTATAGGCACCTTTCAGGTACTGGAAGGCTGCTATAAGGTCTCCCTGGACCCTTCTCTTCTTCAAGCTGAATAAGCCCAATTCTCTCCGCCTGTCTTCACAGGAGAGGTGCTCTAACCCTCTTATCATTTTTGTGGCCCTCCTCTAGACGTGCTCCACCAGGTCCATGTCCTTCTTGTGTTGAGGGCTCTAAAGCTGGACACAGTACTCCAGGTGAGATCTCATCAGAGCAGAGCTGAGGGGCAGAATCACCTCTCTCGATTTGCTGGCCACACTCCTTTTGATGCAGCCCAGGATGCGGTTGGTGTTCTGGGCTGCAGATGCACATTGGTGAGTCATATCCAGAGCCACCAATCCAAAGAACAATGTTTTTTTATTTCCTTTATTTACTCTTCTCTTTAATACTACATTTCACAGAATTTTCACAGAATTTTAGGGGTTGGAAGGGACCTCCAGAGACCATTGAGTATCAGGCTATAGTTGTGCATAGCACATTGGGTGGGTTATATGCTGAATATGTTTGATGAGCAATGGGTGGGTGGATAAAAAATGACTACAAATCTCCTCTACATTTAGGCTATTTTAATAAATACAGCCATAATGTGCTCTATCTACTCAACAATTAAATTAATTTCAGTGTTAAACTGCTACTAAAACCTGTATATTTAAAGGTAAATAGTTGTTATAATGATCGTGGCAATCACATGGCACCAGTCAGCAATTCTCAGTCATCAGTGTATGTGTCTGAGACTTCTGACATTTCAGAAAGTTTGTATTTGAGGAAAATGAATGGCTGTGACAGTTAACAATATCTGCAGAGAATGTGAGAGCCGCAGACCTAAATGCCATCTGAGCCTTATTGGAATTTAATAGGTGGTAGATTGGTTGGAAGAGTGATGCGGGGGAAAAAAAGGTGCTCACAATGCCCTATCTTATTAGCTACTGAAACCTCCTGGACAGAAACATTTTCTTCCTCCCTGCTTCCACCGAAGGAAAATGGGTCATGGGAGCAGCCAGTTCTTACATTGATTGCATGAGATAAAATCCTACTTTTCATATAGGGTAAGAAATACCTGAGCAATACCGTATTTGCTTGTAGGAAAAAAATCCCTGCTAGCTCAGTGAAGACGACATCTGAAAATAGACTAGCTCTGCCCCAGTGCCAGGGGATGGTAGAAAACCAATTCATTTCAAAGCCAGCGCAGTGAGGCCAACACTAGCTACTTCTGGCTTTTCTGCTCAGACTGGTTACTACACATTAAAGGTGCATGATCTCGGTTAAAAAAATACCTAAGAGGTGACCCTTATGCCATCTCACCTAGACACAAGCGGTCCTAATCTGCCTCACAGTGACTGTAATGTGGAAGCTGTGTGCACCCCACAGTCCTCGCCACCAAATATGTACCCATCCTACTTCAAGGGAGCAGTAAGTCTAAGGAGGGAGCTGCACAGAAGCTCTTCTCACCCTCCCAACCACAATGGTGAGGCATGTCACAGACCAAACTGTCCTTCCCTGGATGAACACTGAAAGGCCAAAATCATTGCTAGTCATCTGGCATTTATCAGAGCCCTTGAAAAGAGGTGTCTAAGTCTCAGAGGCATGTGCTATTTATTTTACATCCTCAATTATTAGTAAACTGCAAAAGCCAGTCCTCAGTGGGGAGGAAATGTCAGGAGCAATGCGGCCTTTGCAGTAGGACCTCGAGTTGCGTATTGAACAGCAAGAACAGGAAGGAATTGAATAGGTGATGATTAACTGCATGCTCTCTGTCTGCGGCACTGAACAGGGAAGGGTCTCTGAGGTATACAAAGCAAAATACACAAGCAGTAATTCTGGCAGTGCTCAGGTTTGCAATCTGCATTCATATTTGAGTGAAATTGATATTGTTTGGGGAGAAAAAAGAAGACAAGACAAAAGAGGACTTTCATCGCACCGCATCAGTGACAGCTGTGTGGGTCATCAACAGAGCTAGAATATGTTCAGTTTCTTGCTGAGAACTCCTGAGTTGACAGCCGATGGCACCCACAGGAGTGTATCAGCCTTTATGTCAGCCCTATGTCTACCACCCACAACTGTTCCTATTGTTCTTGCTTTCCACCCCAAGCACATATTTTAGAAGAGGCACCCTGCATCCCCATCTCATGTAATAACCCCATGGCTAGTCTGTAACGCATCACCGCCAACGAAGGGGAGCTTGTGCTGTCATTGTGTGTTAGGAGTATGAATCTGAGCTCAGATAATGAATCAGGCCCCTTAGGGAATGGGGGCAATGAGGTGCCTCTTAAATGTCCCAGATACACCTCAGCATGTGAAATAGCAGAACTGTAGGCATTGCATACATTTCCTGGAGAAAATATAGGTGGAAGCATGGTTTCAGTGGGGATTTCTGGATGACATTCTTGCCTACAGGAGCTTAAATTAAGCCCATCATGCTCAGAAAGTTGTGAGAGGAAAAAAAACAATCATAAACTTACACAATGCAATGAAGCGCCATACAGAATTACCAGTCTATTGGCAAATAAACTAGTTCAGGAATCAGTATATCTATGCAAGCATGGCCCCATACATTGGCCAGTTAAGCCTGATGAAAAGGTGGAACAAACTTGTTCAATGAGAGAGACATGCTAATGGATGTGTACTCTGTGGACTTAAAACTTAAGGAATAAAACATTACATCAATGACTGTGCTATGGAGGTGGCTCATGAACAGCCCTGGATGACCAGTAAAACTCTAAAATCAGAGGCATGGAGCACTCTTCTATGAAGACAGGCTGAAAGAGCTGGGTTGTTCAGCCTGGAGAAGGCTCCAGGGAGACTCTAGAGCAGCTTTCCAGTACAGGGGCCTACAGGAAAGATGGAGAGGGACTGTTTACAAAGAAATGGATGGAGTGATAAGGTAAGGGCTAATGGCTTTAGAAAAGTTTGAAAGAGGGTAGATTTAGATTAGATATAAGGAAGAAATTCTTCACTATGAGATCGGTGAGGCCCTGGCACAGGTTGTCCAGGGAAGCTGTGGCTGCCCCCTCCCTGGCAGTGTTCAAGGCCAGGTTGGATGGGGCTTTGGGCAACCTGGGCTAGTGGAAGGTGTCCCTGCCTATGGAAGTTTGGTTGGACCTAGATGAACTCTGAGATCTCCTCTCCTCTCCTCTCCTCTCCTCTCCTCTCCTCTCCTCTCCTCTCCTCTCCTCTCCTCTCCTCTCCTCTCCTCTCCTCTCCTCTCCTCTCCTCTCCTCTCCTCTCCTCTCCTCTCCTCTCCTCTCCTCTCCTCTCCTCTCCTCTCCTCTCCTCTCCTCTCCTCTCCTCTCCTCTCTCTTAAATTCTATTCTATTCTATTCTATTCTATTCTATTCTATTCTATTCTATTCTATTCTATTCTATAAAATTAACTTGGATATGCACTAATGAATGCCATCTCCTATGTGGCAAACTGACATTTTTCAAAGGCATGTAACATTATCAATTTCAGGCAGATTTTATAAAGGATATGGAAACCACATCATTAATTCAATAGCAACTCACTGTAGAATTCTGAGTTCTTGTTTCAAAGCATAAAGGTGGCAAGTGCATTTCTTTGGTGGACAACAAACAAGAAAAGCAGAGTTTTCAAGCTTTGCTCTTGGAATGGCTGAAATGTTTTGATGAGGGTTTTTTTTTCAAAAGAATTTTGCTTGTTACTCCATAGGGAATATGCTAACATAAATGGTTAAAATCTGGAGAAATTATATACCCACTGAAAACCGAGTCTTGTAATGGCAAACATTAAGCAACACTACTAGGTGATGTTTTCTGTGCTACCTATGGGCATGTAACTGGTGAAACATTTCAGACAGAGACAAGATGTAAAAAATTCTTACAACTGTGCTGTGGAGTATTGTAAAATAGTTACAAGTAAAACATCCTTCCTTCTGATCACAGTCGTTGTTAGAGAATACGAAACACTGCTAGAAAAACAGCCATTCGAAAAGTGATCTGCTTGGTATGTGTGTTCTCATATAGAAATAAATTGAAGGCAATACCACCTATGCAGCAGTGACAAGTTAATTCAATTTCCATCTCAAAATCAGGTAAAGTGTATCTCATTTGTTACCATGGATACAAGACATTACTTCCATTTGTTTGAGATCTCACAGTGGGTATGAAATTAAACTGTGACACAGTTTTATGGAGGAAGTTGACTAAACCCCCCATAAGTTCAATGTCATTAGTCCAAAGGATTTTCTTTTTTAGGCACACTAAATAAGCAGGTTGCTACTGCTGCTCATAAGGTATACTTCAGAAGCAAACATCTATGTGATTTTGCCGATTTTACTTCGGATCAGGAGGAGTGATGGACGAAAAAATAAACATCCATTTCATCAGTCCTGCAAATGTGGCAAAGAATGTCCAGATGGTAGCAGTACATTAAAAATACATTGATGTTGTGTTATTTGCTATTGTTTGGCACCAAATATGTTTACAACATTTTTTTTAGATTCTGAAAAGCCATCCACTTCTTTTCAGATAAATTTGCTTTTCAGGCTGCCACTCAAATCACTTGCTCTCTAGTTTTCAAAGCCAGAAGAAGAAGAGGTCTATGAAAAAGCATGGGACAGCAAAGAAGCAAGAATGCTGTCCTATGTGTAGGGTTCAGGAATTCAATGGCATTCGATTTACCTTTTCTGGAATTAATTTTAATATATACAAAAGGATAAAAGTGAATACAGGCCTCTTGTTAAATTATTACTACTCAAGTCCTGGCTACATGTTTAATATTTCATAGAGAGACTGATTTTCATAGATGCTGAGCCCCTGCTATACTGACAGATTTCAGCTACAGTTGTCATCTCTCAACATTTACAAAACCAAGCAGAGATAAAACAGCCTACCTAAATCAAAGGTTTATTTCTAAATATTCATGCATGAACCACATGAAAAGCACAAAGGTTATGGGATGTCATGACTATGGCTAATCATTGAACTCCAAAGCCATCATCGAGCTGCTTAATTGACTGATAATTTCCCACCAAATATTCTGAACTCCACCTCCAGTGCTTCTGTGTTGCTGCCCTCCTCAGCATATTGTCAGACCGTATTATCTGCAATGTCTTCTCCAGCTCCTTGGGCCATCTCTAATTATATCCCATTGGGAGTTAGTAGGTCTGACCCCAAGATGACAAACTAGTAAAATTCAGTACCTCACAGCAAAATTGTCACGAACATGGAAACTCTCAAAGGAATCGGAACTACAGTGTCCATTGCTAGTTGAACAGAGAGGTAAGTCAGTCACTGTTACTGACTTGCATTATTAACATTTGCTTGAAATTACAATAGAAATCTATTTATATTCTACCAGTTGATTATTCTTCATCCAGACCCCAGGTAGGAAATTATAATGATGCAAAATGAGTGTTAGGGCTCTAGCATTTTGATTTAGTAGTATTTTGTGCCCACTTTTCATTGATTTAAATGGAGAATTAGCACCAGGCTGAAATTTAGCACAATATTTATATATGCAGTTAGATTTAATGAACCCAGTGATATTTAAGTATCCATTTATATAAGGATAAGACTGTGAATAGACCTCAAGCATGTCTAAAGTATACTGAAACCTCAAGTATTTCTGATTAATGACTTTATTCCTAAGTTCAGGACAGATTTTATTACTGAATTGTCAATGACTTATTTTTTCTTTTTCTTTTCCATTTATTTTTCTTTTTTTTTTCCTCGGTTTTGGTGGGGGTTTTTTTGGGGTTCAGAATTACTCCATCATACCATACATCTTCCTAATTTGGAAAAACTTTGCAGGTTTTGAAGGGCTTTATGTTCATATAAAGACAAGTGTAGACTTTTTTGCTCTGTTACTTGGTGTTAGGTGGGATTTGCAGACTTGTTGGACTTGACATGTACTGTGAAAGCAAAGCAATTCCTAATCCAACTAGGCAGCTCATATATGCAAGAATGTCTCCTGACTTTTGTCAGAAAAAAGCAGTTCAGAGCAATCTGGAAATGGGCATAGCTTGTCCTCTTCCAAAATCTAAAACTGGGGAACGATAGAGGAAAACACATGTTCCTTCAGGGCTCAGATGCTGGAGGCCAAATTAATCTCTGCAGTGACATCTTGAGAAGCTCCATTCCAGATGGGAACCCAATCCAATCTTGTGGTGAGCCACTGCCCTTGTGCTCTGCAATGTAGCAGCTGAATCCAGGTGCTTGGGCAGAAATGAAGTTGGACACATCTATGTTTAATGAGAGCTGCTTATGTGTTAATAGACATGTCAGACGAAGCAGCGGGAGCAGTCTGGATGTGCCTGGCCAGATTTGCCCTGGACAACTTCAGGAGCATATGGACAAATAATGGATACGATAAAAAACTTTGTTGCTGCATTAAACCACTTAAAAATTGCCTGAGTGAAAAGGTTACATCCATGGGTCAGCACAAATGATAAAAGCTCTGGAGAAAGCAATGATGTTACTGTTGTCTTGAAAGTTGGCAGGAGGGTCATCTGGATGAGCTGCAGTTTTCTCAGCCATTCTCAAACAAGAGTCAGCAGAAAAAAAGACAAAGTAGAGAAGTAGAGATGCATCTAAAGCTACAGATGAATGCAAATGAAGGGACCGCACAGCACTGGATATACTATACTGGACAAACTATCTTGAATTCTTGGTGCAGAATTAGTGCCATTGGATTAAATGAGGAGTGCAACAAGGGATGTACTGAAGTAATTTGCTCCTAAATACAACAGACATAAGGAGTTTCCTGGAATGATCGATAAGCTTAAAATTTATGAATTCCTAAAATGACGATCCCTAAGTATGTCCTCAATTCCTCTGCCCCACCTTTCCCCCATCTAAAATCCATAGGATTTTGACTCTGAAAGGAAACCAGGACCTTGATAGCTAATAGTCTTGAGTACAGCACAGCCTCATGGTACCAATTTTCCTCAAAAGGAGACCCAAAATTTTCTTCTGTAGCAATACCTGCTGCATGCCTTGCATTGTCTGCTGAAGAAACTGCAGCTGCTGGTCCTTTGTAAGGCTTTCTTCTGTTCGAAAAAGCTGTCCTTTCTCCTGTTTCAGGAGCTCCACTTCATTCCTATAAGCGTCCAGCTGCCATCGGAGACTATCGTTCTCTTCCTTTAGTGCGTATGCCTGGGCGGCTAGAGCTAAGAGAAAATGAAAATGTGAAGATATCAGTAAAATGGATTGTTTCCTTACAAATAATGCAGAGGACATTGTCAGGGGAGATGATGATACAGCTGAAAGCCAGTGAGACATTTCAGAGCTGAGACAAGACCCAGCGGAGCTGAAAA